>OX465598.1:261107500-262357500 GCA_950022295.1 Bromus sterilis | reverse complement strand
TCGTCCATCAGGTTAGCCCCACTTACTTTCCATGCACCATCACCAAGTCGGACGGTAAAGATAGTACATACAAAAATCCACTGACATGCGCAAGATTGATAGAAGGGAAAATTGAACACTCTATAAACTTATATCATCATAGCAGTGAAGAGTTATTTTACTGCTAACATGAAGTCAATCGCCCTGTGTAGATACAATTTTTCTTGCACTTCCTTTGATTATCTTCTTTTGTTTTGTTTTTCCTACCTTTTCTTTCTTTCTTTGTAATCTTTTCGTCTTCTTGACACAATAAAAAATTATAGCAGGTCCATGCATTATTGTTCAGGATAAAAACAATGAAGCCAAACTATTAATCAGTGCAACCAGTCATGTTTGAAACTAATGCCACATATGACCTCTCGCCTAATTTATGAATTTAACAAATGGTTATGAATCTAATAAATTGTTTATAAACATAAGGATCTTGCTTTTGGAGAGACGAATCCACTCACATTCATGCTGGAAAAAATGTTATGTGACATCCTACAGAATCTCGATCACGCATTGACTATAGAATGTAATTCACTAATCTAGATTTCCCAATTGTAGTTCGAACCAACCCATCAATATGAATCCTAGTATTATTAGAATCGAAGTGAGTTGTATCAAACTAACAGAAAGATAATAAGATACGGCTGTCATTTACAAAATATGCTCTTCTGTACTTCCTTGAAGTGAGCTGTATTAGACTAATACAGAGATAATCAAATACTATGTCGCTTCCCATCCCATCCTCCTTGAGACCCGGCCATTAATCAGCATCATAGTGCATCAATGTGTTCTTGGGAAAGAAAAAAAGAAGAGGGTTGATGTACCTTGGCATGTGGGAGGCGAGAGGATCCATGAGTGCGACCAGGGAGTTCGGTGCCGCCGCTGGGCCGATGCACTTTGGCAAGTGGGAGGCGAGATATGATCCATGAGGGCGAGGTGCCGCCGCCTACTGCAAGGACCAGGTTTTGTCGAGTCCGGACGGGGGCGGTGGTGTTGACACGGTCGTGGATGCGCCGATGCGGCTGGGCGGACTCGCCGGCGTGGGCGGCCTCGATTGCTAGAGCACGGACGTGCGATGAAGTTTCTCCTGGTGCGACAGACAGTGTTGAAGGCGGAGGGCATCGCGAGGAGGATGGGAAGGGAGGAGCGGCGGCGCAGCGCAGGTCTCATGCAGAACTGCGGGGGCACGTAGCGCTAGGACGGTTGGCATACCAGGGAGTTCGATGGAAAAAACATGCGATCTGAGACGTTGATCCGAGCGGCAGACCATTGGGGGTAATAAGGGCAATAGGATGCGGTCAGATTGATTTGATCGAAGGGTGCTCGACATCCTGTGTACAATTTGTTGTGTAGCTTTAGGGGTATTCATGTTTGCTTTTTTAATAATAGTATAGATTTACCTTATAGTTTGATGAAAAGTTTGGCAAGTAAACTAAAATGAAATAAGGTTAAAAGGTAAGTAGATTAAAATGATTCATTATCATACAGTGAAGGTTGAACGAATGGATGATGAAAAGAGAAAATGAAAGATGAAACCTTACATTCTATTTAAGTATTAGAGAAAATATAGAGATATTTTACCTATTCACTTTAACTATCTATGATGATCACGAAAGTCAAATATATTTAATCCATGAGAAACATACATTTGGCTCGTTCTTCACCAAATCAAGGTTTTTTTGAACTAGTAAGCGTGCACGTACAATGCACATTTTATGCAAAATTATTAGTGGAATCTTTAAGTGATGGGTTCATAGTTCAAACGTGAGCAAGGGTTATGTGGGATGTAATATTTGCCAAAATACTATTCCAAAAAACTCTTTGGTAAACTAGGGAGATGATATATCCCTGCTTTGTATAACTGTTAGGAAACAAAAATAAGTAACCAATAAAAAAGAACTAAATATTAATAGGTATTTCATTACTCATAATGTTCATAATATCGACACATCATTATCTGTAGATTACATCAACTATAAAGTTATGAATTTAGATTTCTTATGATACATTTTCATAGAATTTACATATATATTTCCTCCGTTCCTAAATATAACCTAAATATACCATCTTTTAGAAATTCATTTTTCTATGGGGAAACATCTCACCTCACCAAGAAGTTAACATGTCTTCCATTCCTCCTTGAAGTCCTAGAACTGCAACCTCAAATTTGCCTATCACAGGAGCAGCAGCAGCACCAGTGTGGCCATCTCCTGGACTTTGTACATAATTTCATCTCTCACATAATCTACAGTTTCACTCCTGCGCACACATAGACTGACTTGCTCAACATATGTTAGTCTTGCTGATCTACATTTTCTTGCAAACACACATTGAACCATTTTTCGAACATTTGAAGAAAGCACTCAAATTTCCATGACAAAATCACAATCATCAAAGGAACATGTACATGACTAAATCGATGCAATTTACAAAAATCATAAGTAATCTTGGCTTGGCACATCCTTTGCAGACTCGGTATGATTAAAAATATCGTCCCCAGTCAATAATCTAAATAGTTGATTGCAAAACCTGTACTGGACATTGGACATGTGACATGGTCTTATGAGCATTGCAAATTTAAAGAGGTTCTAGAATAATCATGGCAGTGTTGAGAAAGGGCTAGTGCACATGAATAGAACCCCATAGAACCATGGCCCCAACAGTGCATGCCAATGCATATAATTCATTGATTGGCTTCCAATGCATAAACATATTTTCTTCCTATAATGCTTAATAATTTGGTTCGGTAAATTAAAAATTTGTGAAGCACTTGCACAACATGAAGAATAGTGCTTCCACCATGATATAGTTTAACACAATGATGGCCGATCAATAGATTTTATCTTTATAAATAATAAGCGTGCACGATGCGCATCTCAAATATTGATCAAGCTTTTTTTAGCATAGGTATAATATGAAAACAATTCTTACAAAATGTATAGTCAAATGGATACAAAAGAAATTCATGTCATTCCAATTGTATTTTTAAAAGTGAGATACTAATGTATTTCTCTTTCAAATTATTAAGAGAGATACACCTTGCTAAGTGAACGAAACAACTACATAACCCAATCCATCAAATCAATGGAAAAAAGCCTCTAAAATATTATTAAAAAAGTTGGACATTCTTTTTGCCTCGTCCATCAGGTTAGCCCCACTTACTTTCCATGCACCATCACCAAGTCGGACGGTAAAGATAGTACATACAAAAATCCACTGACATGCGCAAGATTGATAGAAGGGAAAATTGAACACTCTATAAACTTATATCATCATAGCAGTGAAGAGTTATTTTACTGCTAACATGAAGTCAATCACCCTGTGTAGATACAATTTTTCTTGCACTTCCTTTGGTTATCTTCTTTTGTTTTGTTTTTCCTACCTTTTCTTTCTTTCTTTGTAATCTTTTCGTCTTCTTGACACAATAAAAAATTATAGCAGGGCCATGCATTATTGTTCAGGATAAAAACAATGAAGCCAAACTATTAATCAGTGCAACCAGTCATGTTTGAAACTAATGCCACATATGACCTCTCGCCTAATTTATGAATTTAACAAATGGTTATGAATCTAATAAATTGTTTATAAACATAAGGATCTTGCTTTTGGAGAGCCGAATCCACTCACATTCATGCTGGAAAAAAATGTTATGTGACATCCTACAGAATCTCGATCACGCATTGACTATAGAATGTAATTCACTAATCTAGATTGCCCAATTGTAGTTCGAACCAACCCATCGATATGAATCCTAGTATTATCAGAATCGAAGTGAGTTGCATCAAACTAACAGAAAGATAATCAGATACGGTTGTCATTTACAAAATATGCTCTTTTGTACTTCCTTGAAGTGAGCTGTATCAGACTAACACAGAGATAATCAAATACTACATCGCTTCCCATCCCATCCTCCTTGAGACCCGGCCATTAATCAACATCATAGTGCATCAATGTGTTCTTGGTAAAGGAAAAAAAGAAGAGGGTTGATGTACCTTGGCAAGTGGGAGGCGAGAGGATCCATGAGTGCGACCAGGGAGTTTGGTGCCGCCGCTGGGCCGATGCACTTTGGCAAGTGGGAGGCGAGATATGATCCATGAGGGTGAGGTGCCGCCGCCTACTGCAAGGACCAGGTTTGGTCGAGTCCGGACGGGGGCGATGGTGCTGACACGGTCCTGGATGCGCCGATGCGGCTGGGCGGACTCGTCGGCGTGGGCGGCCTCGATGGCCAGAGCAGGGACGTGCGATGAAGTCTCTCCTGGTGCGACAGACAGTGTTGCAGGCGGAGGGCAGCGCGAGGAGGACGGGAAGGGAGGAGCGGCGGCGCATCACAAGTCTCATGCAGAACTGCGGGGGCGTGTAGCTCTAGGACAGTTGGCAGACCAAGGAGTTCGATGGGCAAAACATGCGATCTGAGATGTTGATCCGAGCGGCGGACCATTAGGGCAATAGGATGCAGTCAGATTGATTTGATCGAAGGGTGCTGGACATCATGTGTACAATTTGTTGTGTAGCTTTAGGGGTATTCATGTTTGCTTTTTTAATAATAAGTATAGATAGATTCTTGGGCCTGTAGACTTGCAAATTTTATGGTTATGGACTTTCATTTCTTTTGAAGAGTGATACCACCGATCCAGTAGTCTACACGGTTTAGCAAAAATAGTTTGTAGAATTGTGTTATTTTTTGTTTTCACTCTTAAAAAACCTGCAGTGATAGCAATAGTTACATGAAATAATATAATACCGATCCAATTGGTCTACCCGGTTTAGAAAGTAGGTTAACAAAAAGTTAGTCGATTTGACTCTTCGCAAAACTGTAGGTTAACAGAAAAATTGGTTGATTGGGATCTCGCAAAAGTTAAGAAGCAAGAAACTTTGGGTTGCGCACAAGAGCAATCGTTTTAGTGTTTGGGACAACTGTGCATGTATATATTCATTTGAGTCCAACAAAGTCACGTATAAATTAGCAAGCTTGGTTAAATGTTTCTGCTTCCATATGTAATGTAGGGCCCGTTTGGTTGAAGGCTACACTCACCGCGCTAAACTGAAGTGTTTGTGGCGCGCCGTAGTTTTGTGGGGAGCAAAACGAACGCCACACTTTGTGGCGAAATTTTCTACTGGAAAAGCTACTGCCTGCTGTGGCAAGTCAAACGTTCGTAAAAATACAAACAACAACCTAGTAAAATGTGGCGCGCCACGGCTTGTCCTAGCAATGTATGACCGACAACCAAACATCACCGTACTTGCACGTAGTGTAACTGTCACAAAATTGGCATTACTCTCATGTTACTCTATCGGGTATGACAAGCTTCAGAATACATTATTCTTCTAGCTACGTGGTATGTGGTGTGAAAGTTGTCGCAAGTACCTCTTGCTGGCCACCCTCGCCGTGATCTTCTGGACGTCACTGGTCAGGGACGAATCCACGTTGACCTGCCCGCACTGTGATTGATGTGGTTCACCTTGCCTGGTTATTGGGTGCCGATCTAATCGATAGATGGGGAGGATCATGATGCACAGACGATGTGGCAGACGGGTGTGATCACTTGGGGTCTTGGCGGGACGGGAGGATTGCTAGATAGGAGAGATGTTGATCTAATCGATTGATGTGAAGGATAGTGATGTATATGCGACGTGGTGGACATGCGTTTAGAGCGAGATCGTGCGACGTCATGGTCGGGACGAGAGGATCATGGCGAAGAGGATTGTGGCGGGGGGCGAGGTCCTATGCAACAGTGAATCACTACATGATCGTGCGTGGGGTTTAGGGCAAGGATCGACTGGGGCGATGGAACTGTTTCAGTTTTGTTATTACGCGGATGTACGTAGTTAGGTGTGGGAAGGCCGAGTGGTTTTCCAGAAGAAAATTTAATAGGAAGAACCGGGTGAGGGAAGGACGTAAAGAGAGCACTTGACGAACGATGGCATAGACGACAGAATGTTATGTTTTTTTTTAGATAGAAGAGATAAGTAGTGAGGATATAGGTTATATGGTACTCCCTCCGTAAAGTAATATTAAAGTGTTTAGATCACTACTTTAGTTATCTCTTATATTTTGTTACGGAGAGAGTAAGTTAATAAATTAGCGATGGGAGAGATAAGTATTAACGTGATTAGTAACGTATAAAGAGGATTAATTAATATGATTGAACGATATATAGTACTAATGTGATTGAATGGAAGGAAGTGAATCGATTAACAAAACTAGCAAAACGCTTAGAAAAACCGTGATTAAACACAAATGTTCCTTCTAGATAGTATAGGCAAACTCTTGTATGGTTAGTTAAACTTCCATAGCAGTATATGGATGTCAAAAGAAAAGACTTTCCATAGCGGTATTTCTGCTTGTGCGTAACTAGCGGATCCCATAAACAGAGCACTTTCCCACCCTGAATTTTACCTGGTGATGCACGTATTTGTTTGTCCTCACGTCAAATGTAGGCAGCAGCAAATCCATGAACCCAACCAAAATAGAAAAGAGTAAAATTCATCAACCATCATTTAACTTGTTCGATGCGTGCTAAAAAGTCACTGAATTCAGAAATTGTACTGTTTTGGTTGATAAACTTGTTCCGTGTGCGCACATACGGTCACCGCAGACGTTTTCTTTTGTATTTTGCTTGTGTGGCGCCGTTTGGCTCATCGTACATCGCCACGTCACCGTTCGAGGGACCGCAGAACACAAATGTGACGACTGGAGGGGGCTTTCTGAAAAATTCTGAGACTGGACAAAATTCCCAAATTCCTTCGCATACCTAAATCCCCAATTTCTCCTCTGTTCTTCTTGCTTTGCTCTCGTCGCTTCTCATCTGCTCTCATCGCTTCTCTGGTGCTCTCGTCGCTTCTTGCTTTGGTCGCCCCCTCCCCTCCCGCCATCCTCTGATGTGCTGAGCGGCTCCCGTTCATGTCAGGCGTCGGTTGCTCGTTCATCGTCAACTCCAGGGGGGCGGCTCCCGTTGATCGATTTCCCATGGAATCGTGGTGGGCTTCGAGCTGTTGGGGAAGGAATTGGTTCGTGGGGGTTGCTGCGGTTTGCTGGAGAGGTGGGAGGTTGGCTTGAGCGCCGTTTCTTGCGGGCGTTCTGCGTCCGGGCGTTTGCCGCCGTTGCTGGCCGGCGCAGCCGGGAGCCCTTTTCTGCTTGGAACAATTTTAGTCTCTGCCTCCTGTTGAAGGATGTTCGAATTCCCAACTCATGATGGAAGAATGCACAAAGTAAGATCTAGTTCTCGTACTGACTTCGTCGTAGCATTATCATCTGGTACTCTCTGTTCTTATGTTTTCTCCTGTACTGTGAAGGTTAAATGCGATTTTTGGCACTCGGAGCAGGATTATGAGGCATATCTCATTAAGCATGGCTGTTGAAGGTCACCATGTTGATGTAGAGGAGATGGACATGGCTGTTCCAGAGGAGGTCACCATGTTGAAGAAGAAGAATAAAAATCAAGAGGAGGAGGAAGCACGGAAGGAGATGGACATGGCTTCTGAAATGTGTTATTTTTCTGCAGTTTGTGATGGCTGTTGTTGGTGTAGTTCTAATTTTTAGAATTTAATTATGACTTGATGGTTTCAGTTAGTAGCAGGAAATGGCATTTTGAGGTTTGTGTGTTTGTCAAAGGCAATGTAATGTTCATGAGTACAAGGAATTTGATATCTATATTATGAATATATTTGTTAGTTCACCCTTCACATGATGAGTTCAACTGATCATTATATGTCGATGAAAAGAGAGATGTGGAGATCTGAATATCTGGTCATTACAACTAGCCCATTGCTACAAAAAGCAGTAATATCTGGAGATTTAATGCAGTAAAAAAACAATTTTTTTGTCCTACTAACAAAGAGAAAATAACAGAATTTACTGGACATCTCCCAACCTAGGCTTTTGTCAAGGCTTGTCGACAAACCTCGATAAAAGATTACCAATCTTTAATGAATTTAAACATAAATTAAATAGATGGACAGAAGATCAACTTCAATTATCCTCAACTATCATCAAGTATGATCATCATCAAAAAACATAATTAATAGTGTGTTTTGCTAAGAAAGATAAAAATTCTGAACATGTAAGCAAACAATGTTCAATCCCTGAAGATGTCAAACATTGAACTAGCTCCATGACTTGTACTCTGTCCAGCAGTTGCCTTTGCTGCTGCTTGACTTGCCTTCTTGTTTTGTTGCTCCATTCTTTTTTTTCCAGCTTCAACTGCCTTTGTTGTTGCTTGAGCTAGCTTCTTCTCCTCCTGGGCCTTCCTTTTCTCCTCAACCACTTGTGCCTTTCGTTGTCGTGTTTCAAGTTTCTTTTGTTCCGCGACTTGTTTCTTTCGCTGAACTTTCTCTGCAGCTATAGCCTTCTTCTCTTGTGCTTTCTTCTCTGCCTCTTGTAGCTTCTTCAGGATTTCTGCTTCTTTCTTCTCTTCAAATTGCCTCAATTTCTCTTGTTTCATTTGCTTTGCTTTATGGGTAATACCGATTCCCACAGATGGAGTAGAGCCAGCAGCTTCTTTTACAGTAGCAATGAAAGTAGAGTCAGGTAACGGCCCTGGGTGAGTTCTTGGTTGAGTAGGAGGCGGGAGCTGAAACAAATGGTAGTCATGGAATTAGTTGAGTACACAACAACAAACAATACTATAAGAACAATTTATTTCATGGTTTTACATTGTAAACTTACATTGTCCATCATCTGTTTCAACATGGTTTCCTCCAAGTTTGTATATGTGGCTCTCTCATTATTTCCTTGAAACGTATAATCCTGACTACCATGACTGGTATGATTCTGAATTTTTTTGCAGTTAGTGCACATAAAAACCTACATAATTGTAAGGAATAGACAAGCTCACATTACATAAGCTTACCTGAGTAATCACGGGCTCTGTCTCCTCATATGACTTAGCGACTACTGTTCTGGCCCTCTTCTTGGGTTGCTTCTTTGGTGGCATTCCTTCTTTGTAAGATCTGCATCCACCTTTGTTGTGCCCTGGAAGACCACAATGGCTGCAATGAATAATGACCCCATGCTTCGACAGTTTGACCCCTCCTCTCTTGCTTGGTTTCTCTTCAGGTTGTTTTCTTCTGTTTTTCTTCTTCCTCCCAACTTTCTTTTCATATTTTGGAGGGTCAATATGTGGGGAATTGATAATCTGGTTCCACTCAGTCATGTCTCTAAGTGGCATTAACAAGTGAGCATAAGCCCTGTTGTAACTCTCAACTGAGTAGCAAGAATGAACAAAATCCACTGGATTAAGTCTTGCTTCTCTCATACATGCAATTGCATGATGGCATGGAATGCCAGTCAAATTCCACCTTTGACAGCTGCATGCCCAGTTCTGCAACTCAACAATGTAGTCCTTGCCCATGCTAGCAACAGAGTAGACACCATCTCCTGCTTCTAATGGATAACCGTTTTTGGATAGTTCTATGTAGTTGTCCAGCTTCTTTTGAATTTTGGGACATATGGGTCCTGCAAACAACACTGCTTCATCTCTTTTGTTGCACATCCTTGTTGTGAGCTGGTTGAAAATTCTCTTAATCATTGCTAGAATTGGAAGTTCCCTTGCCTCAAGAATATACCTACATATTCGCATGATAATGTTTCAGAATTAAAGTTTGTAAAGTACACAACAAAAGGTTTACTCAAGGTTTACTCAGTCTTACTTGTTGAAAACCTCAGAAATGTTGTTGAGTAGTAAATCACATTTGGGCCAGTCACTTTGAAAAGCTTTGACCCACTGGTTTGGGGGTAATTCTTCCAGCCATTTGTATGCATCAATGTTAATGATCTTCATTTCCTCCATTGCCTCATCAAACCTATCAGTGGTTGTGGATCTTGCTATTTTCCAGAGCTGATTTTTGAGAACTTCACCTCTGAATTCTTTGTTAAAGTTCTGCCATAGATGTCTCACACAGAATCTATGTTCCGAGAAAGGGAAAAACTGTTGTACAGCTTTTATTAAGCCCTGCAAAATCGTGTTGCAAAGTTCAGTTAAAATGCAAAAAAATCAGTTACAATACTGGAAACTTGCAAAGTTCAGTTACCTTTTGTTTGTCTGACATAAAAGTCCACAATGATGTGTCATGGATTCCCAAATCACTCTTCAAACTATTCATAAACCAGTTCCAGCTTTCTGTGTCTTCAATGCCCACAACAGCACATGCAAAAGGAAATATGCAATCATTTGGGTCAACTCCAACAGCAGTTAACAAAATTCCCCCACTGTTGGTCTTCAAGTGGCATCCATCCAGACAAATCACTGGTCTGCACCCTTCCATGAACCCCCTTTTGACTGCATCAAAGCTAAAATAGCACTGTTGAAACCTACCATGATCATTGACACAAAGATAGAAAGTACTTCCTGGATTTGATCTTCTAAGTTCATTTGCAAAGTCCCACAGCTTGTTGTATTGTGCATCTTCATCTCCATATATTATTTTCTGAGCTAACTTCCTTGCTCTGCCAAGTTTTGATCTGGAGACCTTCATGCAAAAATCTTTCTGCACTAGCCTTCCTAAATTCTTTAAACTGATGTTCTCATCAGCTCTGACAGTCTCAATGTATTTCTCTGCAATGAACCTGTAACTGAAACCCCTGATTTTCCACTTCTTTGCACAAGTGTGCACATCAACTAGTCTCTTTATCATGAAGCACTTGCTTCTATTGTCATAAGAAGCCCACATGTACCAGGGGCAACCTTCCTCACACCTAGCAGCGAGTCTTTGTTGGTCATTTGTTGGCATGTGTATACACACCCTGTTTTTGCAGCTGTACTCTGTGATAGCCCTTCTCAGTAATTTAACAGAGTCAAACACTTGGCCTACTTTGAAAGTTGGATTTAACATGTCCTCTGGTGCAAATGTTTTGAACTTCAACCTCAATTCCTCATCATCAGATTCAGGTAACTGCAGGTCCTCTTGTTCTGAATCCTCATTGGGCTCTGCAACTTTCTTCCCTTTCAAATCATGTGCACCTGCAACTGAATCATCATATAAATCATCATCATCCTCTGATATATGCTGGTCACTGTCCACAAATTCTGGAATATAGTCCTCATCATCTGATTCTGAATCTGTGTCATGCTCATCTAATGGAGGCCTCCTTTTCAGATTTTTAGCCCTATATGCAATGCTGCTGGAGGTAGGCAACTCTGGCTTAATTGAACTGATGATGATAGGTGGCAGCTGAGAACTAGGCAACCAAACTACATCATCATCAACCTGACATGATTCCTGGCTCTGTTCAATGTTGTTGCTACTATCAACATAAAAGCACAATAACTTGTTTCCAAGTGCTACTGCACATGACATGTTTTCTATCTCTTTACCACTACTGATTTCTGACAAACCATTGTGCATCATCTCAAATCCAGGAAGACACCAGAAAACCTTTGCATTTGCAGAAATAGGTAAGCTCAATTGGCACAATATTTCAGCAACACTGCTCAACCACCAATACCCTCTGTCACAGTAATCAAACCATGCCATCTTTCCATTTATGTAAGACATGTTTGTGCCTTCTCCAATGAAAAACCCACCATAATTCACAGCCACAGTAAATAAGTCATCTAGATCAGCACCTACATTTGCATAAAAAATTGATTATAGCACTCAGCATATAAATTCAGATAGCACATAATTAAATATCTCACAGATTCAGTAGAATATAAATTTTGTTTACTTCAATGGCAAGCTCACAAATTCAGTTATGCAATTACCTCACAAATTATGTGACAGAATACCTCACATATTTAGTAGCAGATTTAGTACCTCACAAATTCAGTAGCAAAGCTCAATCATTTGGTAAGAAAAGTCCAATTATTCAGATAAAACATGTCCACATCTTACTGTACACAAATTCAGTTAGCACAAACAGTGGCCATTCAGTTCGCAACAAAGAAACATAGCACAGCCTAACCCAACCTTTGTACATGCTTAGCATCCTACCTTCAAACCAGAGGCCTAATTCCCTCAAAAACCATACTTTTCTCACTATCCTTGAACACGGCCGGGGCAAACCACCTAAAACCCCATGCTTTCATCGCTACCCCTGACAGAACATAGCCTACAAGGATATACACGAGGAGCATACTTTCTGTACCTTCAAAGCAACACTTCTATGCAACACAGGGCCATATACAGGACGAGCAACATGAACATCATCACGACGAGCGGCGGCGCCGGGGAGGGGTGGCGATCACTCACCGTAGACAGGGGGAGGCTCTCCATCAGGTCGCAGCCGCGGTGCCATGATTCGATTCGACGGCAAACTCAAAGACGTAGGCGCCGCCGCCGTCGAGGGCGTGCATCAGATCAGCGTCGCCTCCTCCTCTTTCCTTTCCTTTCCTCGTCTTTCCTTTCCTCTCCGCGGTTTCCAAGCATCGACGGACTCGAGGTGGGCTGTAGGGGTTTTCTGAACGTGGTAGTGTTTTTGCAATACGGCCATTCAGTCGTCACATTTCTATTACGCAGTCCCTCGAATGATGATGTGGTGACGTACATCGACTAAAACGGTGCCACGCAAGCAAAATACGAACGAAAACGTCCGCGGTGACCGTATCTGCGCACACGGAACAAGTTTATAAACCAAAACAGTATAGTTTCTGAATTCAGTGACCTTTTAGCACGCATCGAACAAGTTAAATGATGGTTGATGAATTTTACTCTAGAAAATGTTACCGTAAAAAGATTTAACTTTCCGTAGCAAACGCGGCAATAAAACCGGCAAGCAACGGACGTAAAAAAGGAACGTGTTTAGACTTTCCCAAAAGCCTCGGACCGCGTCAACACAAACCCAATCATACGCGCCCACGTGTCCTCCTTCCGTCCAAGTCCACACCACCCTCACCGCCTCCTCCCCTTATTAACCGCGCCACCTCCGTCCTCTGCTTCCCCCACACACGCTGCTCCTCTGAACCCCCGAAACAAAGCGCAGGCCTTTCCCCACCCACCCGTCCCTGAACCCCCATTAACTCCTCCTCGCCCCCCTCAGCGATTCCCCGTCCTCGGACCCCGGCGGCGGCGGCGGCGGTGTTGCCCGCAGGAACCATGTCCGTCATCCGGGTTCTTGTCCTGTTGGTGGTGGCGGCGGCGCTGGTCGCGGCGCCTGCCCGTGTCCGCGCGGCGGGGGCGTGCACGGCGGAGAAGTTCTCGCAGAACCGCGTGTACGCGACGTGCAGCGACCTGCCCACCCTGGGCGCGTCCGTGCACTGGACCTACGACGCGGCGGCGTCCTCGCTGTCCGTGGCGTTCGTCGCCGCGCCGCCCTCGGCCGGCGGCTGGGTGGCCTGGGGGCTCAACCCCACCGGCGACGGCATGGACGGCACGCAGGCGCTCATCGCCGCGCCCAAGGGCAGCGGCGGCGCGTACGACGTACAGACGTACAACATCAAGGGGACATCGATCGGATCGCCGGGGGCCACCATCGCCTACCCGACCACCGGCCTCGCCGCCGAGGTCGGCCCCGACGGCCGTGTCCAGATGTTCGGCAAGCTCACGCTCCAGAACGGCACCGGTGAGGTGAACCAGGTCTGGCAGGTGGGGCCCATGTCGGGCGCGAGCCTCAGTATACACGACATGGGCACTGGCAACATGGGGGCCAAGGGGAAGCTCAACCTCGTCACGGGCGCCACCGCCGCCGCCAGCGGTGGCGGCAGCATCGTCAGGAAGAAAAATGTGAGCACTCCACTCAAATTTTAAAGTTTTGTAGATTCGATTCAAGTTTTATCTCTTGATGTTCATGTTTTTAGTTCCCCATTGAAGCGTTAATGCAATGAGTAAACACGAGTAAAAACCACATAAATCAGTTTCGCCCATGAAAATATCATCAATTTTGTATGCTTCTAACGGACAGCTCATGAAAAAAAAACTTTGCCTGTTGCCATGTGAAATCTCACATGCATGTGCCTAATTAACTCTAGTATTGAGTTGACTTCGATCTGAACATGACTGTGTGTCACATGGTTTCGTCTCTTCTATGCACTTTGACATTTTATACATACATTGGAGCTGAATTTTTCTTGCCTAGCGGAGTAGATTTCTTCCTGCCTTGGTGGACTTTACGCTTCGATCAGTCTAAATTGTTGATAGCTACTTACATCTGCATGTTCATTCATGGAATTTTGGCATAGAGGTTTTCTAGCTAGTCTTGTACTGATTTTGTAATAAAGAAATCAATAGCTATTTTATAAAAATATATCCAGTATTGTCCCTATTGATACACATACATATAAACAGAGCATACTCAATTTATCATGTTGCAGTAGTAATACTATCAGATTTTCTCATTCTCATCACACTTGTTTTTCTGTAGACTCATGGAATTCTGAATGCTGTGAGCTGGGGGATTCTACTGCCAATGGGAGGCATAGTTGCCAGATATCTCAAGACATTCAAGTCAGCCGACCCTGCTTGGTTCTACCTTCATGTAACCTGCCAGGTGATCGGTTATGCTGTGGGAGTATCTGGCTGGGCCACCGGTATTCATCTAGGAAATCTGTCCAAGGGAATCACCTACTCGCTTCACAGGAACATTGGGATCGCTGTGTTTGCTCTTGGTACCCTTCAGGTATGATCCTTCGTCATTATGCTCTGTTCATCTTCTAGTAAAATCTTAATCATTTTTGTGCTCCTGGAATTTGCAATGACAGTTGGCATGGCCGAAGTTACTAATATGTTCTTGTGTTCTAACGAATTTTGTTTCGTGTAGATCTTTGCTCTGTTGGTGAGGCCCAAGAAGGATCACAAGCTGCGGGTGTACTGGAACGTGTACCACCACTCGGTGGGGTACACCATCATCATCCTGGGCATCGTCAACATCTTCAAGGGCATGACCATCCTGAACGTGGAACAGAAGTGGAAGACGGGCTACATCATCGCCATCAGCATCCTGGGCGGCATTGCTGTGGCGCTGGAGGTGATCACCTGGGGCATCGTCCTCAAGAGGAGGAAGACGGAGGACAAGGCCTACAACGTCAACGGCGCCCCGTCCAACGGCCACTTGCCGCTCTCCTTGTGATTCTTCTGGGTGACCAGAAATCCAGAATCCGTGGACGGGCTAAAGAATGGATCTTACTTGCTTGATTGGTTGGTTGGTGTGCTGAGCTGAGCTGCGTGTATGCGTGGGCAGATTATGTGTAGGTTAGGAGGGGTCTCTCTTTTGATAGATGTGTGTGTGTATAGTACTGCTGCACATTATTATTATACTGGAGATGAGAGAGATGCTGGTCGATCCATAGTCGTCTGATACTTCTTGTGCGTGCATTTCGGTTTGTTTTGATGTGAAGTATTTTGTGTCTTGTAGCATATGTTGAGCTGATGATGATGATGATCCACTTGTTTTATGGGGCCGTCTCCATGGCCTGCTTTTCTTTGGAAAGCCGGGAGAGGAGGTGTCTCCGCTGGTTGGTGAAGCAGGGAAGAAGATTCACTACGAAGTGTTTCTGCCAGTGGAAGCATGATCTCTCTAGAAAGGCTGACACACAGGTAGCAGGCGTCAAGGATACTGAATTGTTTTCTTCAAGGGCGGGGAAAGCTAGAGAAAAAATTATTTCACTTTCATTTCCAGCAAAACATTTGGCTCGTTTGTTTCTAGAACAGCTGGTACTACATACAATGTTTAGTGGAATTTGTTGTGCCTGGGCTTTGGGAGGATGTGGGTGTGGTGCTAGAGGACGTATGTGTAACTTTCAGAGTTCCTCGGTGGACCAGTAGGCAGATCTGTCCATACCTGTACCAGTGTGAATGAACAAGATTAGCAAGTAGTGCCCGGTGGGTGGCTCGCTTGAGCCGAGAAGGGAGGGAACGGATGAGGAGAGTTTTGTGTGGCGCTAGATTTGTTGCAGGTCGATTTATGGAACCTTTATCAATCGTGGGAAAATAGCTTGTGGAAACAGCGAAAAAAGTGCGGAAAGCTGAGAAAGAAAGAAAGGATCCAGTTTGACGAAACAAGGAAACGTGCGCGCGGTGCAAAGGATCATCTGCTGGCTGCAGCAACACCTTGGCCTTGTCCTTTTCCATTGGCTCCTCCTCTGATGCTAAGCCACTGATGCGTGGCTATGCGTATATTTTCATCCTACTAGAAGTGGAACACTGTTAAATGACGAATTATGGTGCGTGCGTGTGTTTGTCCTTTGCATCCCTCTCTGGATGACCGGCCCAAGATGCTGAGCACCACGCAGTGCAGTGCAGGCCGCGCATCAGATTCCAGCGGCATCTCGGCTTTCTATCGCCAGTCGGCCTCGGCGCGGGGATGGAACGTACCCCGTGGCTGCCGCGCCAGGACTCGTGTTCTACTTCTATCCACGCCGCGTCGACATACCGTGACCGCTCTTGTCCGTCCATTCCTTTTTGAACGTAAAGAAATTTATTAAAACATAACCCGAAGGTTTTAGGGTAGAGTGTAAAGAGAAATTGCGACAAGTCCCATGATTGTGAGTCGAGGCGTAACAGATGAACTCCGGCATCAAGTCTTGTTGAGCTAGATTGTGATCCACTCCATTAAGGTTCCTCTTTACATGGAACACCGAATAGTTCGAGTAAGAACAAGCAACAGAGAAGGACATTGCTTAGAACAAGGGGGTGTCTTATATCTTTTGTCACAACCATCTTGGTGAGAGAGAGACCGTCAGAGAGGAACGTAGGGATGTTGGATTATAGTTGGGCTGTGGCCCAAATAAGCCCATAATTCCTAGTTAATCTCTAAGGGCCCACGTATGATGGTTGGTGGTGCTAAATTTTAGTACCATACTACTAATGGAGGGAGAGTTATATCTCTTTGTAAGTGGTGCTCCCTCACTAGCTATTGGGAGCTTAGGAAGAGGAGTTGTACACGCGCGCTCCTCCTCCTTCGTCGTCTGCCTCGTCACGCCTCGCCTCGTAAGTCACGACGCGCGCGCGTCGCGGGTTGCAGAATGAGCCGAGCCGAGCTCACAACTATGCGCTTATTTATGCCGGTCACGAACTGTTAATTAACGAGTCGCTAGCGCCACTCTCCAAGACGTTGGACCGAGGGCTGTACGCGGACTCGGTCGTGGGCTACGACCCAGGCCCGTTACACCGACGGCATACATAAGCAGGCGATAGGGTTGTCAAGTCACTCACTTGCTCACTCTCTCCCTCTTCCTCTGAACCCTAGCCGTCATTTACTGTTCCTTGATGTGTGCTGCCTCCAGCGACCCCAGCCCGTCGACCGCGTGCACGGTTGTTCGGGTGAGCAGGTACTGTCTCTCCCTCTGCCTCCGAACCCTAGTCGTCATATACTGTTCCTTGATGTGTGCTTCCTCCGGCGACCCCAGCCCGTCGACCGCATGCACGGTTGTTCGGGTGAGCAGGTGCCTCCGGATCTGCGACCTTCGAGATCCTGCCCGAGAGAAGGCCGATAAGGTTTTTGGGGAGCGTCTCGGCGTGTAAGGCCCGATATGCGGTACTGTTCCAGATCTAGATGTTTCCACCCAGATCCGGGGACGAAGCACATATCGGTCCCACCGCGACATATGACGAAGCCATATGCCCCGGATTTCCAACATGATATCACAACATTACAGATACAAGGATACAACATTTCATACAATCGGCATACAACTGCCTTAAATACAATACATCAGCGGAAGGTACATGTCTGGGTACAGACTACAAGAAAATGCCTAGTGGCAAAGAGAAAATCATCGATCCCCATAACCACACGGGTCCAGGCCCTCCACCGGGATCCGCCTAACTAGTCGTCGTCGAGACTCCACGTGAAACGTCGATCAGCGTACCTGTTGTCGACCAAGAACCCTGAAAAGAGTTTGGGGGTAGTATCATGAGTACAGAAGTACTCATCATCCAACTGTAGTGGTCAGCTGACCCACCAAGGACTTCATCACTCGTCATTCTAGGACAACTAGTAGTTTACGGTAAGGATGGGGTAAGTGGTGAGGTTGCTGCCGCACTAGCATTTAAGAAGTGGCTAACGATCTAGAGAGTAAGATAAGAAGCCAAGCATTCGATGAGTAATCGCCTCCAACAAGTCTTGCTATCAACTACTACGCAAACATAACACCTATCATATCCTTGTCCTCCTCTTCGCATCCCGACGAAGAAGAAGCAGTCAAGGCACACACACGTTGATCAAGTTATATTAAGATTATCTCATTTGATGTTGTCTATGAACAAGGAGTAGGTCTCAAGTCCTGATGGTGATCGCGTTCCGTTGGCTGTGGCTGGTCTCGTGCGGTTTTCGCGATGGTGATCGCGTGAAACCCGGTGTCGCAAGGGTCGAGTGTCAGGGTGGCAATGTTCGGTCTTCGTCCGGTACGAGATAAGAGGGGGGGGGGGTAAATAATCGCCGATCGATAAATCGGAAATGCAAACACTGCAAACAAATCAGACAATCAAATAATTCACACCGAAAACAAAATTTTTAATTTTTGTGAAATCTGGGCTGTTACAATACAATACCACCAACAAGGGATCTCGTCCCGAGATCCTGGACGATCCGGGGGAGAGGAGGGGAGAGAAAAGAGAGTCGACGATCTTCAACACCACCAACAAGGGACTCTGCTCCATGTCGACGTCGAACTTCGGTTGAGATAAATTTCCGCAAAGAGACGACATCGTCGGAAAAACGAAACCGTCAGTGTCAAGAGGAAGAGCGACACTTCAAGGCGACGATCAAGGGAAGTACTCTCACTCAAATAATGAGGATACTGGGCAAGAGGAATGAAGTCAACGGATGACCAAGATGTTACCCAGAGTCGGAAGAACTGATGGTACTACAGGAATTCCCACCTGAGCTCGAAATCGAGGCAATACGCTGCAAGAAAGGCATTGTAACTATTCCGAAACTCCGCACCTCAAGATCCTAAAGTTTGAAGGGTGTAAGGAGAGAGTAAAACACTTACGACACTTTTCCTGACCAGAGCAAGGCTAAGGGGTAAAAAGATTCCTACTCTCCGATAATTAAGTTAGTAACTACAAAATAGTTTTTGTCTAGACTCGACTTCGGCCAGAGAAGGGATCCTACGGTCGGTAAGGCTCTGATACCAAGTTGTAAGGCCCGATATGCGGTACTGTTCCAGATCTAGATGTTTCCACCCAGATCCGGGGACGAAGCACATATCGGTCCCACCGCGACATATGACGAAGCCATATGCCCCGGATTTCCAACATGATATCACAACATTACAGATACAAGGATACAACATCTCATACAATCGGCATACAACTGCCTTAAATACAATACATCAGCGGAAGGTACATGTCTGGGTACAGACTACAAGCAAATGCCTAGTGGCAAAGAGAAAATCATCGATCCCCATAACCACACGGGTCCAGGCCCTCCGCCGGGATCCGCCTAACTAGTCGTCGTCGAGTCTCCATGTGAAACGTCCATCACCGTACCTGTTGTCGACCAAGAACCCTGAAAAGAGTTTGGGGGTAATATCATGAGTACAGAAGTACTAATCATCCAACTGTAGTGGTCAACTGACCCAGCAAGGACTTCATCAGTCGTCATTCTAGGACAACTAGTAGTTTACGGTAAGGATGGGGTAAGTGGTGAGGTTGCTTCCGCACTAGCATTTAAGAAGTGGCTAACGATCTAGAGAGTAAGATAAGAAACCAAGCATTCGATGAGGAATCGCCTCCAACAATTCTTGCTATCTACTACTACGCAAACATACCACCTATCCTATCCTTGTCCTCCTCTTCGCATCCCGACGAAGAAGAAGCAGTCAAGGCACACACACGTTGATCAAGTTATATTAAGATTATCTCATTTGATGTTGTCTATGAACAAGGAGTAGGTCTCAAGTCGTCCATAACCGTGGACACGGCTTCTCGAAAAGATTTAACCCTGCAGGGATGTACCAACTGCCCATTACAAGTCTCCGCACGCACGCCCATCTCTCTCAGTTGCTACCCATGATAGGCAACCATTTTATGATTTAGTCCCAAGAGATCCGGAACGACAGGTCCCTCTAACTAACAACGCACAAATCCGGGTGGCCCCCGGTGAGTCGACATCCAACTCAAAAGACGGCCGCGCTCTCGAATCGGCCTCTACCGTCTGGACGAGGTCGGGATAACTTACCCTCGCCAGGGCAGGCTCCCTAGCTTCCAGGTGTGGACCAACAGGATATACCATCCCACTGGCCCGGTTTATTTTAATATCAGGGTGGCAAGGTTCGGTCTCCGTCCGGTACGAGATAAGAGTGGGGAAAATAATCGCCGATCGATAAATCGGGGATGCAAACACCGCAAACAAATCAGACAATCAAATAATTCACATCGAAAACAAAAATTTTAATATTTGTGAAATCTGGGCTGTTACATGGCGCGACTGCTCCCGATCCGTCTCCGTCCTCTGCTTCTACTCCGGCCGCTTCCTCCACTACATCGACACCATGGCGAACGACGATGATTTCGCTGCCGCCAAGGCCGCCGCCTTGAAGAAGGCGATCGGCGAATCCCAGGATGCTGCCACAGCCGCCGCGTTGGTTTGGCCAACCACGGGGTATGATTCGTTCATCCCCTCTATACTCGTTTATATGCTTTCCGTATATCTGTTGTACATAGATGTTTCAGTGCTAGATTTTATACGTGCTAGCTTGTTTAATTTTCGTATGAGATGCATGCCGTAAATGCCATGTTTACTGTTTTCTGGTGGATTAGATTAACCGAAAATGTGTTAATATATCCAGCAATCCAAAAACCTTATTATAGAATTTTTTTGGGTTCAAAGCTTCGCTGCTACACTGAAGCCGGAAAAAATTACCGGTTCACATTTTAAGCGTTGGCAGACAAGGACCACCTTGTGGTTCACAACGATGAACGTGTTCTGGGATGGCGGTGTGTCTCCCATAGAAATGATTGCTCCTGAACAGGAGAATGCGTTTAGGGAGGCAACCACCATCATTGTGGGAGCCGTCATCAGTGTGATTGGAGACAAGCTGGTTGACGCATATCTCCATATGCGGGTTGCCAAGAACTTGTGGGATGTGCTCAAATCTAAATACGGGGAAACTGATATTGGTAGTGAATTGTACACGATGGAGCAGTTCCATGACTACAAGATGGTTGATAACCGTCCTGTACTGGATCAGGCCCATGAGATACAGGTCATTGCAAAGGAGCTGGAGCTCCTAAAGTGTGAGTTACCGAACAAGTTTGTCGCGGGTTGCATTATTGCAAAACTCCCTCCTGGATGGAGGAAATTTGCTACTTCTCTCAAGCACTTGAGGCGTGAGTTCTCTGTTGAGGACATCATCAGCCATCTAAGTGTTGAGCAGAACTCGAGAGCAAAGGACTCACACGTCAAAGGGGCAGAGGGTTCTCGTAGCGCCAATGTGGTGCAGAAGAATTTTCACAAGTTCAAGGGAAATAACTCTGCCCAGAATACTACCTTCAAGAAGAAAGGGTAAGAAGAAATAAAAGGGGAAAGGTGGCTGCTTTACTCGTGGTTCTGAGGAACATTGGGCAAATAAGTGCCCAGACAAGTACAAGAAACCAGGACATGAATCTAAGTCTGTTAATGTGACCATGAGCAACAATGATGGTGCATCTGGGTACGGTAATCTGTTTACCATACTTTTTGTTTGTCATTCCACAGATTGGTGGATCGACACAGGTGAAAATATTCATGTGTGTGCTGACGGATCTCTTTTCTCTTCTTACCAGGTAACACATGACGGTTCTGTCCTGATGGGGAACGGTTTGCATGCTCCTGTTAATGGTGTTGGTACGGTCGATCTGAAGTTAACTTCGGGAAAGATCGTGCAGCTGAGGAATGTGCAGCATGTCCCCACTATCAAGAATACTCTCGTTAGTGGCTCCCTTCTATGTAAAGAAGGCTTTAAGTTAGTATCCGAGTCTAATAAATTAGTCTTATCTCGTTATGGAATGTTTATTGGCAAAGGATATGAGTGTGGCGGTTTGTTCCGTCTTTCCCTAGCGGATTTCTGTAATAAAGTCGTGAATCAAATTAGTTCTATTCCAAATGAATCTGAGATTTGGCATTCACGTCTTTGACACATAAATTTTGGTTGTATGTCACGGCTAGCTAAGATGAATTTAATCCCGAGTTTCACTTTAGCCAAAGGCTTTAAGTGCCATTCCTGTGTGCAATCAAAGCAACCTCGCAAGCCTCATAAGCATGCGAAGGAGAGACACTTGGCACAACTAGAGCTCGTACATTCAGATCTGTGTGAAATGAATGGCGTGTTGACTAAAGCTGGAATGAAGTACTGCATGACATTGATTGATGACTCCACTAGATTTTGCTATGTATATTTGTTAAGTATTAAAGATGAAGCTTTACATTACTTTAAAATGTACAAAGTAGAAGTTGAGAACCAACTTGAAAAGAAAGTAAAACGAGTTCGGTCCGATCGTGGTGGGGAGTACTTTTCTAATGAGTTCGATTTATTCTGTGCGGAACATTGTATTATTCATGAGAGGACGCCTCCCTACTCCCCCTAGTCAAATGGGGTTGCGGAATGGAAAAACCGTACTCTAACTGATTTGGTTAACGCCATGTTAGATACATCGGGTTTATCCAAGGCATGGTGGGGGGAGGCTATATTGACAGCATGTCATGTCCTGAATAAGGGTCCCACAAAGGATAATGAGATCAATCCATATGAACTATGGGAGAAGAAAAGTACTACACTCTCATACTTGCGCACTTGGGGATGTTTGGAGAAAGTCAACATGCCGATAATTAAGAAGCGCAAGTTGTGGCCAAAGACCGTAGACTGCGTTTTTCTTGGTCATGCTAAGCATAGTGTTGGTTACAGATTTTTAGTGGTGAAATATGAGGTGCACGACATGAGGGTCGGCACGATCATGGAGTCTAGAGATGATACATTCTTTGAGGATATATTCCCCATGAGAGATATGCAAAGCATCCCTAGACTGGAATCTGATGAGACTCCTGAACCTGCTATTCCGATGGAATATTATGAGCATGACAGTGATGAGGTCTCTACGGAGGATGATGATGAAGCTCCTGTTAGGAGCAAGAGGCCAAGGATTGCAAAATCTTTTGGTGATGATTTCCTCGTGTACCTAGTGGCTGACACTCCCAGCTTCATTTCAGAAGCCTATGCATCCCCGGATGATGACTACTGGAAAGAGGCAGTCCGTAGCGAGATGGATTCCATCTTGGCAAACGGAACGTGGGAACTCACTGATCGTCCCTATGGTTGCAAACCATTGGTATGTAAATGGGTGTTCAAAAGAAAACTTAGGCCTGATGGTAGTGTCAAAAAGTACAAGGCAAGGCTTGTGGCCAAGGGTTATACCCAAAAAGAGGAAGAGGATTTGTTCGACACTTACTCACATGTGGCTAGACTGAAAACCATTCGAGTATTACTCTCGTTGGATGCCTCGCATGGTCTTCTCGTTCATCAGATGGACGTGAAGACGACTTTCCTTAACGGAGAGCTAGAGGAGGAAATTTAAATGCAACAACCGGATGAATTTGTTGTAAATGGTCAGGAAAGAAAGGTGTGCAAGTTATTGAAATCTCTGTATGGCCTAAAGCAAGCGCCTAAACATTGGCATGAGAAGTTTGACAAAACTTTAACATATGCTGGCTTTTTTGTTAACGAAGCTGACAAATGTGTATACTATCGTCATGGTGCGGCCGAAGGAGTAATATTGTGTCTGTATGTCGACGACATAATGATTTTTGGGACCAACCTCAAAGTAATTGAGGAGGTAAAGAACTTTCTATCTCAAAACTTTGAGATGAAAGACCTGGGTGTGGCTGATGTCATTCTGAACATCAAGCTGCTGGGGAACAATGAGGGTGGGATTACACTTGTGCAATCACACTATGTTGAGAAGATTTTGAGTTGCTTTGGATATGTGGACTGCAAACCTTTTGCAACTCCATATGATCCTAGCGTGCGCATTCAAAAGTTTGACGGCACGGTTGTGGATCAGTTGAGTTATTCCCAAGTGATTGGTTCACTCATGTACCTAGCTTGCGCTACTCGGCCTGACATCTCATATGCCGTATGAAAATTGAGCCGGTTTGTTTCAAACACGGGAGATGAGCATTGGCATGCAGTTGGGCGAGTTATGCGCTACTTGGTAGGTACCACGAACTATGAAATTCACTAATCTGGGTACACGCTGGTACTTGAGGGGTATAGTGATTCTAATTGGATATCTGATGCTGATGAAATGAAAACCACAAGTGTGTATGTCTTCACACTTGGAGGTGGTGTTGTTTCCTGGAAGTCTTGAAAGCAGACGATCCTAACCAGATCGACTATGGAAGCAGAACTCACAACATTAGATACATCATGCGTCGAAGTAGAATGGATTCGAGAGCATTTGATGGATTTGCCCGTGGTTGATAAGCCGGTCCCAGCTATCCTTATGAACTCTGATAACCAGACAGTAATTTTCAAGGCTAAAAGTTCAAAGGAAAACACGCAATTGATACGTCCCAAACGTATCGATATTTTCTGCTTGCTCCATGCATGTTTTGTGTGATTTTACTATGACCTAGATACACTTTCATACACTTTTGATCATATTTAGACTAACCTATTAACTCAGTGCACCCCAGTGCCAGTTTCTGTTTTCTGCTGTTTTTTTGTTCCAGGTTTCCCCCATATTAAAAGTGCTCCAAAATTTTGGTAAAATCGGATAAAAAGTCAGCGCATCGGAAGACTCCAGAACCCCGAAGGAGGGCTGGGGGGCCACCACCAGGTGCCCAGGCGGCCACCTGGCGTGGCCTAGGGCTTGGCCGCGCCAGGGGGGCGCCTGGACCCCTGGTGGCCCCCCTGGCTGCCCCCCTTCGCCTATATATTGCCCGTGACGTGAAACTTCCAAGAGGTGAACCCCTTTTCGCGATCTCGCCTCTGTTCCGCCGCCACCGTGCTTCCAAGATCGGGAGTGCCAACAGACTTCTTCCCGGCACCCTGTCGGAGGGAGGATCGACCTCCGGGAGCTACCCCTTCACCATGGACGCTTCCCGGATGTGCCGTGAGTAGTTTCCTTTGGACCATGGGTCCGTGATCAGTAGCTATGTGATGTTCTCCTCCCCTCTTTGTTCTTCGTGGTTTAGACCTCGTGAGCTGCCCTACATGATCGAGGCACATATGTAATCTTTCTGTTGTTGCTATGCTGAGTTTGATGGGACATGATGGATTATGAGATTATGTTCAGATTGTGATAGAGTAATACATTTGGTTCTTATCTTTTATATTTTTTGTTCCTAAGTAGTTCTTGCATGTTCTCCGTTGCTGTTTATTTCTTTGTCCAAGTAGTAGGTAGTGACTCCAAGAGGGAACGTTATGCTCGATTGTGGGTTCATGCCGCCTGATGACACGCTTGAGTGACAGAAACATGAGTCTAGGGGATGTCCTGTTGCCACAAGGGGGAAAACAACGGTGCTTGTTGATACGTCCCAAACGTATCTATAATTCCTGCTTGCTCCATGCATGTTTTGTGTGACTTTGACATGTTTTGCTTGAACTTTCATACACTTTTGAGCATATTTGGATTAACCTATTAACTCAGTGCACCCAGTTGCCAGTTCCTGTTTTCTGCTGTTTTTGTATTTCAATTTTTCCGGCAATTAAAAGTGCTCCAAAAATTCCGGAAAAATTATATAAGAAATCAGCGTCCCTGAAGCCTCCGGAATCACCAAGGAAGGAAGGGAGGGCCACCACAGGGACTTCAGAAGGGTCCCTGGTGCGGCCCCACCCTAGGCCGCGCCAGGCACCCTCCTGGCTGCCCTGTGGCCCCTCTCGGTGCCCCCTTTGGCCTATATTTACCCTCCGTCGCAAAAAACCTGATTCTGAACCCCTTTTCTCCAGAAGCAATTCCGATCTCCACCGCCATCGCCAACAAGCTTCGGGGGACCAGAATTCTTGTGCTGGCACCCTGCCGGGACGGGGAAGTGCCCCCTGGATTCATCTTCATCGACGTTGCTTCCTCCCTCCATGAAGCGGGAGTAGTTCCTCCTCAGGGCTAAGGTTTCTACCAGTAGATGTTTGGTTTTCTGTCTCTCCCATGATGTGATCTTCATTGTGATCATAGGCTATGTTAATCTAGGATGATCTCATGATTTTTCCCTTTCTTCTATGTATTGGATTGATGTACTCACTTGATCTCATTTAGTATAATCCCCAAGACCATGGTGACAGCGGTCTATTGGACATGGGTTAGAAGAATATTTTCATGATTGATTTCTTCTTTTGTGTGTTGATTGAAGATTGAGAGTCTCTTGGTGCTTGTCTTTGACTATCCTTGAGATATGTTGTGGTGATTGTGGTACTCTCTTTGGATGGCCGCGGTGACATTGGGAAATCCATAGATTGAGAACTACAAACTCTGAGGTGTGCTTTTGTAGCCCTACATAATTCTCGTCCTCTCTTGACCACAAAGGAATGACCTCCGAGTACGTCTCCATTGCATGTTTTATGGGAAATATCATGTGATTAGACTATGTTAATATTGTTGGGAGTTGCCACTAGTGAAAGTATGAAGCCTAGGCCTTGTTTCCACCATTGTTACACCGTTTGTGCTCACTTTTATCACATGTTTGCTTGTTGCACTTTTTATTACAGATTTATATTACCTTGCTTGGCCACACCTATCACTCGTATTTTACCATCTCTTCGCCGAACTAGTGCACCTATACAACTCCTAGTTGTATTAGGTGTGTTGGGGACACAAGAGACTTCTTGTATCTTAATTGCAGGGTTGCTTGAGAGAGACCATCTTCAACCTCTACTTCCCTGAGTTCGATAAACCTTAGGTCATCCACTTGAGGGAAATTGCTGATGTCCCACAAACCTCTGCGCTTGGAGGCCCAACATAGTCTACAAGAATAGAAGCGTGCGTAGACATCACTTGTAAACGCGGTTGCAAGGATTGTTTACTTTACACAAAGTGCTTTTTAATGCAGTTGTCTGTTGCTTTGGGTTTACACTTTGGGTGGGGCTCGCAACTTAACACCAGCAAGATGTTCTGAATAGATATCTCAAGGTGGATGATTAGTAGTAGATGCAGTTGGATTTCGGTCTACTTATTTTGGCGTATTGCCCATGCATTTGAGCCTCTTCCTTTCTTTTGTAGCATAGTTAGCATTGCGGTGCGTTTATAATCCTGTCAATTGCCCATCTGAATTTGGTTACCTCGCATAGCAGTTTTATCGTCTTTTGGGAGAGAGACATCAATAGTGAACATCACGGGACCCCGGTCCATATTCTCATCGCTGTTTACACGCTTATTTACTTTTCTGCTTTTATTCTCATCCCAAGTTTTGATGAGGAAATTTATTTTGATGATACTTTGCCTCCTATCTATGATGATTATTGTGATGACATTTATGCTATAAAGAATAAATTTTTACAAGTGCACCATGATAAGAATGATTCATGTGATAGCTATTTTGTTGAGTTTGCTCCCACTATTACTAATTACAAGGATTTTGCTTATGTGGAGTGTAACAAACTTTCTATGCTTGTGGATCATGATAAGAATTTTTTATGTGATACTTATATTGTTGAGTTTATTCATGATCCCACTGGAAATTATTATGAGAGGGGAACATATGCTTATAGATATTTCAATAATATCAAGTTCCCTCTCTTTATGTTGAAGGTTTTGAAGTTGCACATTTTTTGCCTTCCTATGCTAATATCTTTATGCTTCAATGAGTTATTTCTCTACAAGATCCCTTTGCATAGGAAGCATGTTAGACTTAAATGTGTTTGGTATTTGCTTCTTTATGCTCTCTTTTGTGCTTCAACTCTTATTCCTATGATAGCATCACTAAAATCTTAAGCCTATCTTTATGGCTATAAAGAAAGAGCTTTAGGGAGACAACCCTTGTTATCTTTACTTTGAGTTTTTACTTTCTGTTTTTAGTGGTCTTGATGATTGTTACTACTATAGCAACATCATTGTATCTTTATTTTCAAGCTTTGTGCCAAGTTATAGCCTCATATGACAAGGGAAGTGAAAGTTGTGACATGCTGTCCAAAAAACAGATTATGTCCTCGTGACGGAAAAAATCAGATCAAATCACCAGTTCATCATTTTGAGCTGAATTGTTTACACAGCATGAGTTTTTTGATTTGAGTTGCAGAAGTACCCCTAAAAAATTCTTTACTACCTGCTGTTCTGTTTTTCACAGATTCTGCCACGTTTTGTCTCTCCTAACTTTTGCAAACCTTAAGCTTGCTTTTTCTTTGTAAAAGTCTTTTGGCAATCTTGAGAAACAGTAGCTCTTCAAGAATATCTTTATATCCAGTGGGGAAAAATTATTTATTAAGGGTACTAACTTCTTTAATCAGCTTATGATGAGTTATGTATGAAGGGAGTTTTCAAGTGTGCGATGGAAGATGATGAAAGAAGATTCGGGAGTGTCAAGCGCTCAAGCTTGGGGATGCCCCCATGCATCCCCAACAAATATTCAAGGAGACTCAAGCGTCTAAACTTGGGGATGCCCACGTGCATCCCCTTCTCCATCAACAATCATCAGTTCGTCCTTCGTCTCACTATATTTTTATCACTTCATGTGTTATGTGCTATGCTTGGAGCGTCTCGCTCTTAGGTTTTATTTTTAGTTTTCTTTAGCTTTTCTTGTTGTTCATAAAAAGTTAGATCCCGTCTTACTTTGTGTGGGATAGAAACACGCTCCGTTTGAACTAGAACTCCTCATAGGATTTGCATGATTATTTCCTTAGCTGTGAGTTGTTTTTTTTCTTTTCTTAGTTGCTGCCCTGTTTAGTTGTAGTGCTTTAGTTTTCTTCTAGAGCTTTTCTTTTGTCTCAGGTTGAACTTTCTATAGGTTGCATGTTTTATCTTGTTAGAGAGTTTGCCTATTGCACTGAGTTTTGTGTCTTGACTATAAGTAGGTAGTTGAAGTTGCTATTCTCTTTGTAGTAGTAACTTGCAATAGTTTTGAGGTATTGACTAGAGTAATGTTTGAACTTTTGGTGTCAAGAGCTCGAGCCTATTAGTGATAGATGTCGTATTTTGGGAAATCCGTGTGTTTTTTGAAAACCAAAAACCCCTGTTGAGAACTCTAGCTACTAGATGGATCACTAACCTATGGAGGATTCGAATATTAGAATACACTCACGTACCATGAGTCGAGGATGCGCAAGGATAACCAAGCCCCCATACACTCCTCCTCGGGGGTACTTGTCTCTTTGTGAACCTCCTTATTAGATTGAGAGTTATCGATAATAAGTGCATGAGTTCTTCAGACTAATGTGAGTATTCGAAAGTTGACACTTCCACCCACCTATACTTTTTCTAGCCTCTTCGGTACCGTGCATTGCCCTTTCTCACCTTGAGAGTTGGCGCATACTTCGCCGGTGCATCCAAACCCTTGGCACGATACGCTCTGTCATCATAAGCCTCCTTATATCTTTCCTCAAAACAGCCACCATACCTACCTACAAGGCATTTCCATAGCCTTTCCGAGATACATTGCCATGCAACATCCACCTTCTCATGACTTGATCCTCATGTCATACATGCTACTTGCCTGATCGATGAGCCGCATGCTAGTTGGGCCTTGCCCTAATCATTGCTACATGACGCGCTAGTATCATTGCATATCCTGCTATCCTGGCAGAGGCATACATTTGCATCATGATAGTTATATCTTCTTTATGTGAGTACCTTTGTAAAGTGTGAAAGATCTCCTATATTCTTGTAAAATATAGAGTGTTTCCCCTAAAGTGAGGAAAAGATCCCAAAGAGGACAAAATCAAAAGATCCCAAAGAGGACAAATGAGAGTTAAATAGAAAGAGCCATTGAGGCCACCAAAAAAATACAAAAAAATAGAAAAAGATAAAAAAGAGAGAAGGGGGCACACTACTATTCCTTTTGAGAGATCCACACTAGTACTTCATCCTCTATCCCTTGTACTCCATAGAGATCATCATAAATGCATATAGCTATGTGGGGACCCTTCACACTATAGAACTTGGCTTGTATATTTCAATGATGAGCCTCCTCAAACGAGCTCTAGGTCTTCTTGAGCAAGCAAGTTGGATGCACCCCCACTAGTTCCCTTGGAGAGCTTTTAGCTCACATATGCATCCGTTGCATGGAAATACCTACTCCTCACATCATATCTATCATATGGCCTTCTCTCGTCTATGGTTGTCCTCATTGATGTGAGCCTTTCACACCTTTTTTTATCTTCCTCCTCCACCTTCTTTCTGTTTCGCCTTTTAGTTGTCAACTTTCTTGCTCACACTCATCCATTGCATGAGTGCTCAAAATATCGAAAGGGAGTGGATCAAATTGACTTGTACCTGGCTAGTGGTCTGGGGACGAGTCAAGATAAGATTCCAAAGAAGACCAAGTGTGAAACTTTAGTAGATTGAGTTCTCAACAAAAAATACTTTTTATCTCGTATTCCCTATCCCCTTATTACACGCAAACACCATCTGGAGACATTCGAGTCACGGACAGGGAGAGCTCTTGCACCTTTTGTTCTTTTGTTGCTTGTGTCAATGCTAATATAGACTCTTTCTTGTTAAGACTTGAATTTAATTGCATGCTTTGATTGCTTTACTTAAAAGTCCTTATATGGTTGTGTTGCATGTCACCACAGAAATTATGCTTGTTATCATTTCCCTACTCGAGGAAGAGCAGGAATTAAGCTTGGGGATGTTGATACGTCGCAAACGTATCTATAATTTCTGCTTGCTCCATGCATGTTTTGTGTGACTTTGACATGTTTTGCTTGAACTTTCATACACTTTTGAGCATATTTGGACTAACCTATTAACTCAGTGCACCCAGTTGCCAATTCCTGTTTTCTGCTGTTTTTGTATTTCAGGTTTTCCGGCCATTAAAAGTGCTCCAAAAATTCCGGAAAAAATATATAAAAAATCAGCGTCATGGAAGCCTTCGGAATCACCAAGGAAGGAAGGGAGGGCCACCACAGGGACTCCAGAAGGGTCCCTGGCGCGGCCCCACCCTAGGTCGCGCCAGGCACCCTCCTGGCTGACCTGTGGCCCCTCTCGGTGCCCCCTTTGGCCTATATTTACCCTCCGTCGCAAAAACCCTGATTCTTAACCCCTTTTCTCCAGAAGCAATTCCGATCTCCGCCGCCATCGCCAACAAGCTTCGGGGGACCAGATTTCCTGTGCCGGCACCCTGCCAGGATGGGAAGTGCCCCCGGATTCATCTTCATCGACGTTGCTTCCTCCCTCCATGAAGTGGGAGTTGTTCCTCCTCGGGGCTAAGGTTTCTACCAGTAGCTATGTGGTTTTCTGTCTCTCCCATGATGTGATCTTCATTGTGATCATAGGCTATGTTAATCTAGGATGATCCCATGATTTTTCCCTTTCTTCTATGTATTGGATTGATGTACTCACTTGATCTTATTTAGTATAATCCCCGAGACCATGGTGACAGCGGTCTATTGGACATGGGTTAGAAGAATATTTTCATGAGTGATTTCTTCTTTTGTGTGTTGATTGAAGATTTAAAGTCTCTTGGTGCTTGTCTTTGACTATCCTTGAGATATGTTGTGGTGATTGTGGTACTCTCTTTGGATGGCCGCGGTGACATTGGGAAATCCATAGATTGAGAACTACGAACTCTGAGGTTTGCTTTTTTAGCCCTACATAATTCTCGTCCTCTCTTGACCACAAAGGAATGGCCTCCGAGTACGTCTCCATTGCATATTTTATGGGAAATATCATGTGATTAGACTATGTTAATATTGTTGGGAGTTGCCACTAGTGAAAGTATGAAGCCTAGGCCTTGTTTCCACCATTGTTACACCGTTTGTGCTCACTTTTGTCACATGTTTGCTTGCTGCACTTTTTATTACAGATTTATATTACCTTGCTTTGCCACACCAATCACTCGTATTTTACCATCTCTTCGCCGAACTAGTGCACCTATACAACTCCTAGTTGTATTAGGTGTGTTGGGGACACAAGAGACTTCTCGTATCTTAATTGCAGGGTTGCTTGAGAGAGACCATGTTCAACCTCTACTTCCCTGAGTTCGATAAACCTTAGGTCATCCACTTGAGGGAAATTGCTGCTGTCCTACCAACCTCTGCGCTTGGAGGCCCAACATAGTCTACAAGAATAGAGCGTGCGTAGACAGCACTTTTAAACGCGGTTGCAAGGATTGTTTACTTTACGCAAAGTGCTTTTTAATGCAGTTTTCTGTTGATTTGGGTTTACACTTTGGGTGGGGCTCGCAACTTAAGACTAGCAAGATGTTCTGGATAGATATCTCAAGGTGGATGATTAGTAGTAGATGCAGTTGGATTTCGGTCTACTAATTTTGGCGTATTGCCCATGCTTTTGAGCCTCTTCCTTTCTTTTGTAGCATATTTAGCATTGTGGTGCGTTTATAATCCTGTCAATTGCCCATCTGTAATTTGTTTACCTCGCATAGAAGTTTTATCGTCTTTTGGGAGAGAGACTTCACTAGTGAACATCACGGGACCCCGGTCCATATTCTCATCACTGTTTACACGCTTATTTACTTTTCTGCTTTTACTTTCAGTTGCTATCATCATTATCATTATCCCTGGTGTTTTGGTCCTTTGTAAACAACAAGACCGAAGAGATTGACAACCTCTCTGAACTTCGTTGGGAGAAAAGTTATTAGTGTCTGTGTGCAGGTCCAGGTCAAGGAAGCAACTTTTGTATAAAACAATGCCATTGTTTCCTTACCACCTACTTATCATTATCGTAGTCCTAATGGTTGATATCAACCTTGGTATCTTCACCAAGGGAAACTTGCCGCTACGCTGCATCTCACCTTCCACATGGGGTAACCAACGAAGGACGAGAAGCAATTATCATCTCTCGCGTATCAAGCAAATTTCTGGCGCCGTTGCTGGGGACTCCGAGTGATGAGATAGGGGAGTTGCCCACTAACTTTTACCTTTACTTTTTAGTCTTGTTAGTTTACCTTTCATTTTTTTTCTTTGTGTCCTATATCAAAAAATAAAAAAAATCTTCCACACTTGCTCCTACTATGGGTTCCACTGAAAACACCAAGTTGTGTGACTTCACTAGTCACAACAACAAAGACTTTATCTGCCCTCCTATTTCCACACCTACCACTTCAGCTACCTCTTATGAAATTAAACCTGCTTTGTTAAACCTTGTTATGAGAGATCAATTCTCTGGTGTTGGAGATGATGCTACTTTACACTTGAATAATTTTGTTGAATTATGTGATATGAAAAAGTATAAAGAAGTAGAAGGTGATGTTGTTAAGCTCAAGCTTTTTCCTTTATCTTTGAGGGAAGGAGCTAAAATATGGTTTCAATCTTTGCCTAGGAATAGCATAGATTCTTGGGATAAGTGCAAATATGCTTTTATTGGGAAGTATTACCCACCTGCTAAAATTATCCAATTGAGAAGTAACATTATGAATTTTTATCAATTGAATAATGAACACGTTGCCCAAGCTTGGGAACGTCTGAAATCTCTTGTTAAGAAATGCCCTACACATGGTTTGACTACCTGGATGGTTATCCAGACTTTTTATGCAGGCTTGAACTTTACCTCGCGGAACCTGTTAGATTCAGCCGCAGGAGGAACCTTTATGTCAACTACACTTTGTGGTGCCACAAAGCTTCTCGATGAGATGATGACCAATTATTCCCAATGGCACACCGAACGCGCTCCAACAGGTAGGAAGGTAAACTCTGTCGAGGATATTACCTCCCTAAGTGCAAAACTTGACTTTAAATTCTCTATTGATCCTCATGATGTTCCTTTAAACTCTTTGGTTGCTCAGGAACATGTAGATGTGAACTTTATTTCTAGACACAACTTAAACAACAACGCTTATAGGGGCAATTTTGCTAGCAATCGTAGACCGTTTCCATCCAACTATGGGAACAACAACACTTATCCTAGCAACAATAACCCCACTTCTGAACTAGAAAGTATGCTAGAGACTTTATCACTACCCAAAAATCCTTCAACAAACATGTAGACGAGAAATTAGCTAAGTTGGATAATCTCTCTTTGAAGGTAGATAACTTAGCCCTTGATGTTGAGATGCTGAAAGTTAGAACCTCTCCCCTTGAAGACAGAAAGGACACTCCTATTAATGCTATCCAGTTACAAATTAATGAAAATATTAGGATGACGGCTAAACTTAAAGAAAGATGGGCTAGCGAGAAAGAGGAAGAGGATAGAATTAAGAGCCTTCTACACACCACACAGTTGCTACTATCCAAATTGTTGAGGACACCCAAACTATTAGCACCCAATGCACTCCTCGTCCCATTGGACCTATTAATGGTGATGGTAGTACCTCAACCGTAGAAGAAGAAACTCCTATGAACATAGAGGGTTTCAAACAAGTGAGCCTAGATGACACTACTACGACCTTTGATAGTAGTGATATTGATTTTGATAGTTGTACCCTCTCAGAAGTTATTAGCTTGCTACACAAAATATCTAGAGACCCCCACACTTGGACACTTAATCTTGCCTTCACGGAGCATATCACAAATGCTCTCATCAAATCTAGGGAGGAGAAGCTTAGGATAGAAGCCTTCATACCTAGGAAGCTAGATGATGGTTGGGACCCTATGATAAAAATTAAATTGAATAACTTCTCTTGTTATGCTTTATGTGACGTTGGAGCTAGTACTTCCGTCGTGCCCAAAAGAATGTATGATATGTTTGAATTGAAACCTTTTGATTCTTGTTCTTTTGGTGTTCGTCTTGTTGATTCTTCCGTAAAGAAACCTTTTGGGAAGATCGACAATGTTCTTATCATTGTCAATGACAACTATGTTCCCGTTGATTTTATTATTATGGATATAGAGTGTGAACCTTTATGTCCAATTATTTTGGGACGTCCTTTTCTTCGCACCGTTGGTTCTATCATTGACATGAAAGAGGGGAATGGAACACTTCCCTAGAAATAAAATCAAGTTAATATTTGAGTCCGTTACACGGGCTAGCTATTCTCTTTATCTTGATAAAACTTGATTCTTCTTTTGCCTTATGCCTAGCTTAAAGGCGTAAAAAGGCGCTTGTTGGGAGGCAACCCAAGATGTTTTTACTTCTGTTTTTAGTGGTCTTGATGATTGTTACTACTGTAGCAACATCATTGTATCTTTATATTCAAGCTTTGTGCCAAGTTATAGCCTCTTACGATAAAGGAAGCAAAAGTTGTGACATGTTGTGCAGAAAACATATTCTGGCTTCTTGACGGAAAAAATCAGATCAAATCACCATTTCATCTTTTTGAGATGAATATTTTACACAGCGTGATCTATACAATTGCGGAACTTTCGTATGTTCTGAGTTTTTTTATTTGAGTTGCAGAAGTACCCCGAAAAAATTCTCTACTACGTGTTGTTCTGTTTTTCATAGATTCTTCCATGTTTTATCTTTCCTTACTTTTGCAAACCTTAAGCTTGCTTTTTCTTTGCAAAAACCTTTTGGAAATATTGAGAAACAGTAGCACTTCAAGAATATTTTTATATCCAGTGGGGAAAAATTATTTTATTAAGGGTACTAACCTCTCTAATCAGCTTATGATGAGTTATCTATGAAGGGAGTTTTCAAGTGTGCGATGGAAGATGATGAAAGAAGATCCGGGAGTGTCAAGCGCTCAAGCTTGGGGATTCCCCCATGCATCCCGAATAAATACTCAAGGAGACTCAAGCGTCTAAGCTTGGGTATGCCCTGTGCATCCCCTTCTCCATCAACAATTATCAGTTCGTCCTTCGTATCACTATATTTTTATCACTTCATGCGTTATGTGCTATGCTTGGAGCATCTCGCTCTTAGGTTTTATTTTTAGTTTTCTTTAGCTTTGCTTGCTGTTCATAACAAGTTAGACCCTATCTTACTTTGTGTGGGAGAGAAACACGCTCCAATCCAATCTAGAACACATCATAGGATTTTTCGTGCTTATCTTTTTGCTGTTGTGTGTTCTTTATCTTTTCGTAGGTACTGCCATGTTTAGTTTTAGTCTTAGTTTGTCTTTAGCAAGAGCCTTAGCTTTTTTTTAGTTTGTTGCTGGAACTCTCTTTAGTTTTCATATTTATCTTGTTAAGAGAGTTGGTTGTTGCACTGAGTTGTGTCTTGTCTTGAAAGTAGGTAATTGAGGTTGCTATTTAATTTTAGTAGTAACTTGCAATAGTTTTGAGGTATTGTTGTGAGTAATGTTTGAACTTTTGGTGTCAAGAGCTCTAGCCTATTAGTGATAGGTGTCGTATTTTGGGCAATCCGTGTTTATTTTCAAAACCTACAAAACTAGTTGAGAACTCTAGCTACTAGATGGATCGCTAATATTTGGAGGGGTCGGATATTATAGTACACTCACGTACCATGAGTGAGGATGCGCAAGGATAACCAAACCCCCATACACTCCTGCTCGGGGTACTTGTCTCTTTGTGAACCTCCTTATTAGATTGAGATTTACCGATAATAAGTGCATGAGTTCTCCAGACTAATGTAAGTATTGAAATTGACACTTCCACCTCCTCATATTTGCTAGCCTCTCCCGTGCAGTGCATTGCCTTCTTCTCACTCTGAGAGTTGGCGTCCACCTTCGCCGGTACATCCAAACCCTTGGCATGATACGCTCTGTCAACATAAACCTCCTTATATCTTTCCTCAAAACAGCCACCATACCTACCTATCAAGGCATTTCCATAGCCTTTCCGAGATATATTGCCATGCAACATCCACCTCTTCATGACTTGATCTTCATGTCATACATGTTCCTGCTACACTGGCAGCGACATACATTGCATACATCATGATAGCCACATCTTCTTTATGATTTGAGTACCTTGTAAAGTGTTAAAGATCTTCTATACCCTCTTGTAAATTAGAGTGTTGCCCTTAAGTGAGGAAAAGATCACAAAGTGGACAAAATAAAAGATCCCAAAGAGGACAAATGAGAGTTAAATAGAAAGAGCCATTGAGGCCACCAAAAAATAAAAAAAATAGAAAAAAGAGAAAAAGAAAAATAAAAAGAGAGAATGGGGCAACACTACTATCCTTTTGAAAGATCCACACTAGTAACCCCTCTTATCCTTGTACTCCATAGAGATGATCATTCATGCATATAGCTATGTGGGGAACTTCACACTATAGAACTTGGCTTGCATATTCCAAGGATGAGCCTCCTCAAAAGAGCTCTAGGTCTTCATGAGCGAGCAAGTTAGATGCACCCCACTAGTTCCATTGGAGAGCTTTTCAGCTCATATGTGCATCTGTTACATGACAATCCCTACTCCTCACATCATATCTATCATTTGGCCTTCTCGCCTATGATTGTCCTCATTGATGTGAGCCTTTATCACCTTTTTTGTCTTCCTCCTCCACCATATTTCTCTCTTTGCCATCCTAAGTGTCAACTCCCGTGCTTACGCTCATCCATTGCATGAGTGCTCAAAATATCGAAACGGAGTGGATCAAATTGACTTGTACCAGGCTAGTGGTCTGGGGACGAGTCAAGATAAGATTCCAAAGAAGAACAAGTGTGAAACTTTAGTATATTGAGTTCTCAAAAAAAATTCTTTTTTCTCGTATTCCCTATCCCCCTTCTTGCATGCAAACACCATTGGGAGACATTTGAGTCACGGACAGCGAGAGCTCTTGCACCTAATGCTCTTTTGTTACTTGTTTCAATGCTAATATAGACTCTTGCATGTTATGACTTGAATTGAATCACATACATTGATTGCTTTACTTTTCAAAGTTCTTAAATGGTTGCTAGCATGTCACCATAGAAATTATGCTTGTTATCATTTACCTATTCGAGGACGAGCAGGAATTAAGCTTGGGGATGTTGATACGTCCCAAACGTATCGATAATTTCTGCTTGCTCCATGCATGTTTTGTGTGATTTTTCTATGATCTAGATACACTTTCATACACTTTTGATCATATTTCGACTAACCTATTAACTCAGTGCACCCCAGTGCCAGTTTCTGTTTTCTACTTTTTTTTGTTCTAGGTTTCCCCCATATTAAAAGTGCTCCAAAAATTCGGGAAAATCGGATAAAAAACCAGCGCATTGGAAGACTCCAGAACCCCGAAGGAGGGCCGGGGGGCACCACCAGGTGCCCAGGCGGCCACCTGGTGCGGCCTAGGTTTTGGCCGCGCCAGGGGGGGGGGGCGTCTGGACCCCTGGTGGCCCCCTGATACATCCAAAACGTATCTATAATTTCTGCTTGCTCCATGCATGTTTTGTGTGATATTGCTATGATCTAGATACACTTTCATACACTTTTGATCATATTTGGACTAACCTATTAACTCAGCGCACCCCAGTGCCAGTTCCTGTTTTCTGCTGTTTTTCTATTTCAGTTTTCCCCCATATAAAAAGTGCCAGAAAAATTCCGGGAAAAATACAGGAAAAATCAGCATACAGGAAGCTTCGAGAAGAGCCTGGGAGGGGCCAGAGGGGAGCCAGGGGGGCCCCAGGCGGCCACCCGGCGTGGCCCCACCCCTGGCCGCGCCAGGGGGGGCGCCTGGGGCCCCTGGTCCAGCTCTGGCTGCCCCCCTTCGCCTATTTATTCTCCGTCACGGGAAAACTCCAGAGGAGGAACCCTATTCCGCAAACTCGCCTCTGTTCCGCCGCCGCCGCGCTTCCAAGATCGGGAGCACCAGAAGACCTCTTCCCGGCACCCTGCCGGAGGGAGGATTGACCTCCGAGAGTCTCCTCTCCACCATGGATGCTCCCCGGATGTCTCGTGGGTAGTTTTCCTTGGACCATGGGTCCGTGATCAGTAGCTATGTGATGTTCTCCTCCCCTCTTTGATCTTCATTGTTTAGACCTCGTGAGCTGCCCTACATGATCGAGGCACCTTTGTAATATTTCTGCCGTTGCTATGCTGAGTTTGGAGGGATCTGATGGATTATGAGATTATGTTCAGATTGTGATAGAGTAATATATTTGGTTTTTATCTCTTATAGTTTTGTTCCTAAGTAATTCTTGCATGTTCTCCGTTGCTGTTTATTGCTTTGGCCAAGTAGTAGGTAGTGACTCCAAGAGGGAACGTTGTGCTAGATTGTGGGTTCATGCCCCCCGATGACACGCTTGAGTGACAGAAACATGAGTCTAGGGGATGTGCTGTTGACACAAGGGGGAAAACAACGGTGCTTGTAACCGCGGTTACAAGGATTGTTTACTTTACGCAAAGTTCTTTTTAATGCAGTTGTCTGTTACTTTGGGTTTACACTTTGGGTGGGGCTCGCAACTTAATACCAGCGAGATGTTCTGGATAGATATCTCAAGGTGGATGATTAGTAGTAGATGCAGATGGATTTCGTTCTACTTATTTTGGCGTACTGCCCATGCTTTTGAGCCTCTTCCTTTCTTTTGTAGCATAGTTAGCATTGCGGTGCGTTCATAATCCTGTCAATTGCCCTTCTGTAATTTGTTTACCTCGCATAGCAGTTTTATCGTCTTTTGGGAGAGAGACATCACTAGTGAACATCACGTATCCCGGTCCATATCCTCATTACTGTTTCCAAGATATATTTACTTTACTGCTTTTACTTGCTATCATTATCCCTTGCGTTTATCCTTTGTGAACAACAAGACTGGAGAGATTGACAACCTCTCTGAACTTCGTTGGGAACAAAGTTATCTGTGTCTGTGTGCAGGTCCGCGTCAGTTGCGCCGCTGACACCTACTTATCATCTCTGGAGTCCTACTGGAGACAAACCTTGGTATCTTCACCGAGGGAAAACTGCTGCTGCACTACATCTCAAACCTTCCACTTGGGGTAACCAACGAAGGGAGAGAAGCCATCAAGCAATTTTTCTGGCGCCGTTGCCGGGGACTCTGAGTGCTAAGATAGGGGAGTTGCACACTACCCTTTACCTTTTTTTTAGTCTTGTTAGTTTATCTTTCAGTTTTTATCTTTGTGTCTTTTATCAAAATTTACAAAAAAATCTTCCACACTTGCTGCTACTATGGGTTCCACTGAAAACACCAAGTCGTGTGACTTCACTAGTCACAACAACCAAGACTTTATCTGCACTCTGTTCCGCCGCCGCCGCGCTTCCGAGATCGGGAGCACCAGCGGACCTCTTCCCGGCACCCTGCCGGAGGGAGGGCCGACCTTCGGGAGTCTCCTCTCCACCATGGATGCTTCCCGGATGTGCCGTGAGTAGTTTCCTTTGGACCATGGGTCCGTGATCAGTACCTATGTGATGTTCTCCTCCCCTCTTTGTTCTTCATTGTTTAGACCTCGTGAGATGCCTTACATGATCGAGGCACTTTTGTAATCTTTCTGTTGTTGCTATGCTGAGTTTGATGGGATCTGATGGATTATGAGATAATGTTCAGATTGTGATAGAGTAATATATTTGGTTCTTCTCTTTTATATTTTTGTTCTTAAGTAATTCTTGCATGTTCTCCGTTGCTGTTTATTGCTTTGGCCAAGTAGTAGGTAGTAACCCCAAGAGGGAACGTTATGCTCGATTGTGGGTTCATGCCCCCTGATGACACGCTTGAGTGACAGAAACATGAGTCTAGGGAATGTGTTGTTGCCACAAGGGGGAAAACAACGGTGCTTGTAACCGCGGTTACAACGATTGTTTCATTTACGCAAAGTGCTTTTTAATGCAGTTGTCTGTTGCTTTGGGTTTACACTTTGGGTGGGGCTCGCAACTTAATACCAGCGAGATGTTCTGGATAGATATCTCAAGGTGAATGATTAGTAGTAGATGCAATTGGATTTCGGTCTACTTATTTTGGCGTTCTGCCCATGCTTTTGAGCCTCTTCCTTTCTTTTGTAGCATAGTTAGCATTGCGGTGCGTTTATAATCATGTCAATTTCCCTTCTGTAATTTGTTCACCTCGCATAGAAATTTTATCGTCTTTTGGGAGAGTGACATCACTAGTGAACATCACGTATCCCGGTCCATATCCTCATCACTGTTTCCACGCTCATTTACTTTTCTGCTTTTACTCTCAGTTGCTATCATTATCCCTTGTGTTTGATCCTTTGTGAACAACAAGACCGGAGAGATTGACAACCTCTCTGAACTTCGTTGGGAACAAATTTATTTGTGTCTGTGTGCAGGTCCGCGTCAGTTGCGCCGCTGACACCTACTTATCATCTCTGGAGTCCTACTGGAGACAAACCTTGGTATCTTCACCGAGGGAAAACTGCTGCTGCACTACATCTCAAACCTTCCACTTGGGGTAACCAACGAAGGGAGAGAAGCCATGAAGCAATTTTTCTGGCGCCGTTGCCGGGGACTCTGAGTGCTAAGATAGGGGAGTTGCACACTACCCTTTACCTTTTTTTTAGTCTTGTTAGTTTATCTTTCAGTTTTTATCTTTGTGTCTTTTATCAAAATTTACAAAAAAATCTTCCACACTTGCTGCTACTATGGGTTCCACTGAAAACACCAAGTCGTGTGACTTCACTAGTCACAACAACCAAGACTTTATCTGCACTCCCATTGCCACACCTGGCACTTCAGCTACCTCTTATGAAATTAAACCTGCTTTGCTAAACCTTGTTATGAGAGATCAATTCTCTGGTGCTGGAGATGATGCTGCTTTACACTTGAATAATTTTGTTGAATTATGTGATATGCAAAAGTATAAAGAAGTAGAAAGTGATGTTGTTAAGCTCAAGCTATTTCTTTTCTCTTTAAGGGGAGATGCTAAAATCTGGTTTCAATCTTTGCCTAGAAATAGCATAGATTCTTGGGATAAGTGCAAAGATGCTTTTATAGGGAAGTATTACCCTCCTACTAAGATTGTCCAATTGAGGAGTAATATTATGAATTTTAAGCAATTGGATAATGAACACGTTGCCCAAGCTTGGGAACGAATGAAATCTCTTGTTAAGAAATGCCCTACACATGGTTTGACTACCTGGATGGTTATCCAGACTTTTTATGCAGGCTTGAACTTTACCTCGCGGAACTTGTTAGATTCGGCCGCGGGAGGAACCTTTATGTCAACTACACTTGGTGTTGCCATGAAGCTTCTCGATGAAATGATGACCAATTATTCGCAATGGCACACCGAACGCGCTCCAACAGGTAGGAAGGTAAATTCTGTCGAGGAAATTACCTCCCTCAATGAAAAAGTTGACTTAATTATGTCTCTACTTACCAAGAAACCCTCTATTGATCCTCATGATGTTCCTTTAAATTATTTGGTTTCCCAAGAACAAGTAGATGTGAACTTTATTGCTAGAAACAAGTTCAACAACAATGCTTATAGGGGAAATTTTTCTAGTAATCCTAGACCGTTTCCATCCAACTATGGGAACAACAATACCTACCCTAGCAACAAGAACCCCTCCTCTGAATTAGAAAGCATGCTTAGAGACTTTATCACTACCCAAAAAGCCTTCAACAAAAATGTAGAGGAGAAATTAGCTTAAATAGATAATCTCTCTTTGAAGGTAGAAATCTTAGCCCTTGATATTGAGATGCTTAAAATTAGAACCTCTCCCCTTGAGGAGAATAAGGCCACTCCTATTAATGCTATCCAGTTACAAATCAATGAAAATATTAGAATGATGGCTAAACTTAAAGAAAGATGGGCTAGAGAAAAAGAGGAAGAGGATAGAATTAAGAGCCTTCTACACACCACACAGTTGCTACTATCCAAAATTTTGAGGACACCCAAACTATTAGCACCCAATGCACTCCTAGTCCCATTGGACCTATTAATGGTGATGCTAATACCTCAACCGTAGAAAAAGAAACTCCTATGAACATAGAGGGTTTCAAACAAGTGAGCCTAGATGACACTACTACCACCTTTGATAGTAGTGATATTGATTTTGATAGTTGCACCCTCTCAGAAGTTGTCAGTTTGCTACACAAAATGTCTAGAGACCCCCACACTAGCACACTTAATCTTGCCTTCACGGAGCATATCACAAATGCTCTCATCAAAGCTAGGGAGGAGAAGCTTAGAGTAGATGCCTCCATACCTAGGAAGCTAGATGATGGTTGGGACCCTATGATCAAAATTAAATTAAATAACTTCTCTTTCTATGCTTTATGTGATGTTGGAGCTAGTACCTCCGTTATGCCCAAGAGAATATTTGATATGTTTGAATTGAAGCCCTTTGAGCCTTGTTCTTTTGGTGTTCGTCTTGTTGATTCTTCCATAAAGAAACCTTTGGGAAAGATCGACGATGTTCTTATCATTGTCAATGACTACTATGTTCCCGTTGATTTTATTGTTATGGATATAGAGTGTGAACCTTTGTGTCCAATTATTTTGGGATGTCCTTTTCTTCGCACCGTTGGTGCGGTTATTGACATGAAAGAGGGGGATATAAAATTCCAATTCCCATTCAAAAATGGGATGGAACACTTCCCTAGAAAGAAAATCAAGTTACCTTTTGAGTCCGTTACACGGGCTAGTTATTCTCTTTCTCTTGATAAAACTTGATTCTTCTTTTGCATCATGCCTAGCTAATGGCTTTAAAGAAGCGCTTTCGGGAGGCGGCCCGCAACGAATTAAGGTTTTTCTTTTTGCTTTTGTTGTGTCTTGATGATTGTTACTTCTGTAGCAACATCATTGTATCTTTATTTTTCAGCTTTGTGCCATGTTATAGCCTATTACGGCAAGGGAAGTAAAAGTTGTGACATTCTGTCCAGAAAACAGATTCTGTCCTCGTGACCAGAAAAATTCCAGAAAAATCCCAGTTCATCTTTTTGAGCTGAAGTATTTACACAGTATGATCTATACAATTACAAAACTTCCGTATGTTCTGAGTTTTTTTATTTGAGTTGCAGAAGTGCCCCTAAAAATTCATTACTATCTGTTGTTCTGTTTTTCACAGATTCTGCCACGTTTTGTCTCTCCTAACTTTTGCAAACCTTAAGCTTGCTTTTTCTTTGCAAAAACTTTTTGGCACTCTTGAGAAACAGTAGCTATTCAAGAATATATTTATATCTAGTGGGAAAAATTATTTATTAAGGGTAGTAACCTCTCAAATCAGCTTATGATGAGTTATGTATGAAGGGAGTTTTCAAGTGTGTGATGGAAGATGATGAAAGAAGATCGAGGAGTGTCAAGCGCTCAATCTTGGGGATGCCCCCATGCATCCCCAACAAATATTCAAGGAGACTCAAGCGTCTAAGCTTGGGGATGCCCCCGTGCATCCCCTTCTCCATCAACAATCATCAGTTCGTCCTTCGTCTCACTATATTTTTATCACTTCATGCGTTATGTGCTATGCTTGGAGCGTCTCGCTCTTAGGTTTTGTTTTTAGTTTTCTTTAGCTTTGCTTTCTTTTCATAACAAGTTAGATCCCGTCTTACTTTGTGTGGGAGAGAAACACGCTCCACTTTCAAAATTTAGAACACATCATAGGATTTTTCCTGCTTATCTTTTTGTTGTTGTGTGTTCTTTATCTTTTCATAGCTACTGCCATGTTTAGTTTTAGTCTTAGTTTGTCTTTAGCAAGAGCATTGGCTTTTGTTTAGTTTGTTGCTGGAACTCTTTTTAGTTTTCATGTTTATCTTGTTAAAGAGAGTTGGTTGTTGCACTGAGTTGTGTCTTGTCTTGAAAGTAGGTAATTGAGGTTGCTATTTAATTTTAGTAGTAACTTGCAATAGTTTTGAGGTATTGTTGTGAGTAATGTTTGAACTTTTGGTGTCAAGAGCTCTTGCCTATTAGTGATAGGTGTCGTATTTTGGGCAATCTGTGTGTATTTTCAAAACCTACAAAACTAGTTGAGAACTCTAGCTACTAGATGGATCACTACTCTTCTGAGGAGTCGAATATCAGAGAACACTCACGTACCATGAGTCGAGGATGCGCAAGGATAACCAAACCCCCATACACTCCTCCTCGGGGTACTTGTCTCTTTGTGAACATCCTTATTAGATTGAGAGTTACCGATAATAAGTGCATGAGTTCTTCGGACTAATGTAAGTATTCAAAGTTGACACTTCCACCTTCCCATATTTTGCTAGCCTCTCCCGTGCCGTGCATTGCCTTCTTCTCACTCCGAGAGTTGGTGTCCACCTTCGCCGGTACATCCAAACCCTTGGCATGATACGCTCTGTCATCATAAGCCTCCTTATATCTTCCCTCAAAACATCCACCATACCTACCTATCAAGGCATTTCCATAGCCTTTCCGAGTTATATTGCCATGCAACTTCCACCTCTTCATGACTTGATCTTCATGTCATACATGTTACCATGGACACGGCTATTCGAATAGATACTGTTCAGCCTGCACACTCGGATCTCCAGGGTGGCGGGAACCTTGTTAGGGAACGCTCCACCAAAGCTATCCGACACGGCGCAGCCCATCCTAGGCTCAAAAGAGAGGCCATCTTTCGGACTATATCCTATGCGCTCAGGGGTCTAGGTCCCTCAACCTGACACGCTCCTGCACGGTACGAGGCTGGCCGGTGAAGCAAAAGCAAATCCAAACACACATGTTGCAGCAAAGAAGACAACACCGCTTCCCGGCTATCAGCCCGTGGTACTGCTGACGTCTGAAGAGCTTTCGAACAAACTACGACGCAGGGGAGCCCACCTTATCCCACGTGAAGGTAGTGCGTACAGACCAACGGGCCTCTCAAGTCATCCACCGAACCATTTAGCATTTTAATTAACCTGCATGACAACCGTTATCGTTGCCTCGACTTAACTGACCCGCGGACAAGGACAACAGTCAGGACCACCAGTACATCAGTGCCTTCCCTGTCGTCCCACCAAGTCTCTGCGGTTACTAACAAGGTGAACTGACTCCTTACCTTATCTCGCATGTGCTCTTCGTAGAGCTCGACTTTCGTGGTTTGGTAACTCTCGCGAGATATGAGCAGGGGCCAAGCACGCCAGTAACGTCGGTCGTACCCTCCCTATCGTTCCTGATGCAATACCGCTCGCGGGCACCATTGGGTCGCCCGACTTCTTACCTGAAGGACAACCGTTCATCAGGTACCTAGAGCGGCTATATAGATCCAGCAACAAGTGGAGTACAAGGATTACTCCTTGATAGCCCACACTTGATGGTGGCTCGGCAGAGCCGAGCTAGAGGGCCTCAGGCGGTGTCTGCATTGTACCGTACCTGTTACAGTTAATATATCGTATCCGTGTTCACTCCCAGAGCGATCACGGCCCGCTATCTAATCCTAGCTAACAATGCGTAGGGCTCACTGCTGAATAAGATATATATATATTTATAGGCAGCATAGGATAAAGGAAGGTACATCAAGGGGCGACAAAAAAATGCTATGCAATTGAATAGGATTGTAATCGTAGCAGCAGCAGTAACAATGCCAAGTGCGAGAAATGTTTGGAAAAGATAGGCGATATCTGGGGAAGAGAATGGCTCTGCTTGCCTGGAAGCTCGCGGGAGTGGTACGGTCGTCGACGACGTAGCCGATCAAAGGGGCATCGGATGCGGTCGTTGGGACTACCGGACAATAAGAGAGGGGGAAGAAACAATAAATACACAGCAATAAAAGCAATACAAATGTATGACATAGCAAATACAAAGCAACGAGGCTCAAACGCAGTGTTAGGTGATTTGCTCGGAGCGGGAATTCATCCGGGGATGAAATACCGGCTCCGAGTGATTATCGACAGACGGCCCGGAGGGGGGAAGGTTCCATGTCTGTAGTGTCGTGAATATCTGTCAGACATGTAAATAGTGTAACCGTGATCGTTGATGTATTCTGAACAACTTTTATGTTCCGAACATTTCCATCCGAAAAGTTTTACCGATACCGGGTAATTATCGGACAATGCAACCGGAGGGGGCATGTCTCGTGTGCGGTAAGTTAGAGGGGGTGGTTGGTATATGGATAACGTATTCGTATTTATTATATATTTTTGATCAATTTTCATGTATAAAGTTTTTCGATCTGAGTTACAGTTTAAAAGATAATGAATTTCCAAAGTTTAAATCATTTTAAATCAATTACTAGATTTATTTAAATCATTAATTCTAGCATTATCCAGAATAGGAACTTTGACCAGTCAAACTGACAGAAAGGACCCACATTTCAGCCTCTGGGCAATTAAAAGAATTACTTCTATTTTAAACAGTGCTTTGAACCCACAAGTCATAGACTCCAAGGGTTATCTAACTTAGTTTAGTTAACAAATATTTAGGGGGTTTGGGCCCCACATGTCAGTCACAGGGGGGGCTATTATTTATTTGGGATTAGCCCCTAATCAAAACAGGGCCGGCCCCACCCGTCAGGGGCACAGCCATGCCCCTCCGGTGGTTGGGCATGCACGACACAGAGCCCCGGCGGCCATGGCCATCAGAGGGCACGGCGATGCGGTGGGGGCAGCCGAAGAGGCAACGAGCACCGATGGCGTGACACACGTGCGTTGGGCCGCGGCCAGGCCACGACACAGCAGCCGTAGGCAACTGCGGCGAGCCGCACGGCGAAGGCGGACCACGTCGGCCAATTTCTTGGCTCCGACGAGGAATCGAGATGGGGAGAGGGGGGAACGGTGCGGTGGCTCAGCAGAGAGGCACATGGAGGCCGCTGTTGGGCTTAGTAGCAGCAGGTGGAGTGAATCGATGCCGGCGAGCTTGGTGATCCATGGCGGGGAGGAGCTCGAGTTTTGTCGCCGGCAGCGCTCCCCATCCCGATTCAGAGCGCAGGGTGGAGGAGAAGTTGTCGAGGAGGCGTGAGGACACAGTGGCTCTTCCTCCGGTGGCTGTTGGCCGCGCAGACGCGACGCGATGGCGACGGCGGACTTGTCCTGGTTCGGACCAGAGCAAGGGGCGCGATGGGGGGGTAGTGGGAGGAATGCTAGGGTTCGGGGGAGGGTTCAGGGGCGCTCGGCATCGTCTTATCCACGCCGGCGACCATGGGATGGTCGCCACGGCGACGGTCGCGGCCAGGGCACCGTCGATGTGTGCCACGCATGAGGTGGAAGAAGAGAGTGGGTGTGGGTTGGGCCAGGAGGTGGGCCTGGTGGTTGAGCCCGGGTGGACTTCGCCCCAGGCGTTAGTTAGGAGTTTTCCCTTTTTTTATTTCTGTTTTTCTTTGTAATTCTATTTTATTTGTTTAGCACACTTGTGATTTTTGTAAAGATGGAATTTGCTCCAATATTTCTATTATATATATGAACATCACCACAAAAATTTTGGTTGCAAAATAAAATCATTTGCATTTTGGATTTATTTAAAATGGAACCAAGGTGGCTTTTTTGCTACTGTTTGATTTATTTAAAATATTTAAATATTGTAATAAAATACCATTTCTAATTTATTATGACCTAATGACTTTTAGGCATTTAATAAAAGTGGTTTCAATATTTTTGGATTAAGTTTTATTTCCACATTGTTTTTAATAACAACCAAAAGGATTTTGAATTTTGGTTTGAGTCAAAGATAATCAAGGCAAGGTTAATCATAGTGATTAGTCATTAACAAGAGGGATTACAGTAGCATGACACTGGGGGTGTTACAAATCTCCCCCACTACAAAGAATTCTCGTCCCGAGAATTAAAGGTAGTGCAAGGGGGTAGAGTTTTGGTTTCGTATTCTAGCGATTCTTCTGGTTATTGTTTCCCTTCTCGAAGAAGTTAATCCTTCCCGTTGATGTCTTCATTTCTTTGCATCAGTGTATCTCGATGAGTTGTCATCCATCCTTCGGGGCTTTATCGTACCTACAAATAGGTTAGGAGGAAAATTTAAGGGGGTCGGATTGGTACCCAGTTGATCAACCAAGGTTGTCCGAGGGAATGGGGTAAAAAGTATCTCGCGAGTTAAACTCAGGGAGATAAATCGAGAGAAACAATACAAGGTCTGAGAAATTTTCAAGCGGATATGCAAGCATTCGACGATGCTAACAGAGAATGAAAAGGGGTCCAGAGCATCAGGCATAAGCACTGAGTCTGATATCACACTGAATATCACAACGTAGAGGATTCGTGAATTGCACACGAGGTCAAGCAAGAGGAATAACCTCGAGGACAAAAAGGTACAAGAGAGTCAGATTTCGATCCTATGGAACTGTGGGTTATGGGCCCACACTGAATAAGAAGGGTGGTGACAAAAAATGCGATCAAGTTGCAAGGTAAGTCAGTGAACGGCTTGTTAGCTATGTCGGCAACAACGTTGGTGCCAAGGGCGAGGGACGAAAAGAACCATTTTCCTGCTCGTTAAGACAAGGCGGACCAATAGGCAAAGTTCTCGTCCATCGGTGGTTACCGAAATGTCTTCAACAATTGTAACAGGTTGTACGGACAAACTAGTACACTGAAGTGTTTACATAAGCAGGAAATTAACACTGCTCAGACGAGTTACCTCAGAAGAAAGATTACACAGACCAATGGAAAGGAAAATGTGATCATCAGATCAAACATACCAATGGAAAAGAAGTTGTAGTTATACACAAGCATTAGGGGTATATCATTCCCAAGGGAAAACAAAGCAAGATATACATGGCCAATTTTGTATTGGCAGGGAGTCAAAGGATGTTGTCGATGATAACACAAATCATCGAGGGGCAAGGATGGTATTTCTCACAATGCATCCAAGTCACACTTGGCAGAAGTCAAAATGTCGATGATGACCACGGCACATTGTGTCAAGCGGTTTCCAGAGAATGAAAACGAATAGCGGCGATTCCAAACCAAAAGGAATGGTGAAGCAAAATGTATTCGGTGTTCTCGGCTAATGACAACCCAAACCCATGGAGTGGTTACGACAAGGAAAGGTATTGTTTCATCAAAATTCATAAGATGTAGTGCAAGGTATGATATTCTCGAGATACCAGAGGTAATACTAGAAGGTACAACGTAATAGTGGTTGAGTTGGATCATTGATTTGTAGAAGACAAGTGTTCAACTTTGTCTGTGAAATGGAATCAATAGAGAATATCATGGTTAGAACCATGATCTCTGATGTCTACACACGCTTCTATTCTTGTAGACTATGTTGGGCCTCCAAGCGCAGAGGTTTGTAGGACAGCATCAATTTCCCTCAAGTGGATGACCTAAGGTTTATCGAACTCAGGGAAGTAGAGGTTGAAGATGGTCTCTCTCTAGCAACCCTGCAATTAAGATACAAGAAGTCTCTTGTGTCCCCAACACACCTAATACAACTAGGAGTTCTATAGGTGCACTAGTTCGGCGAAGAGATGGTAAAATATAGGTGATAGGTGTGGCAAAACAAAGTAATATAAATCTGTAATAAAAAGTGCAGCAAGGAAACAAGTGGTAAACATGAGCACAAACGATATTGCAATGGTGGAAACAAGGCCTAGGCTTCATACTTTCACTAATGGAAACTCCCAACAACATTAACATAGTCTAATCACATGATATTTCCCATAAAACATGCAATGGAGACGTATTCAGAGATCATTCCTTTGTGGTCAAGAGAGGACGAGAATTGTGTAGGGCTACAAAAGCACACCTCAGAGTTCGTAGTTCTCATCTATGGATTTCCCAATGTCACCGCGGCCATCCAAAGAGAGTACCACAATCACCACATCATATCTAAAGGATAGTCAAAGACAAGCACCAAGAGACTCTCAATCTTCAATCAACACACAAAAGAGGAAATCACTCATGAAAATATTCTTCTAACCCATATCCAATAGACCGTTGTCACCATGGTCTCAGGGGTTATACTAGATAAGATCAATTGAGTACAGCAAATCCAATACATAGAAGAATTGTAAACATCATGGGATCACCCTAGATTAACATAGCCAATGATCACAACAAAGATCACATCATGGGAGAGAGAGAGAAACCACATAGATCAAGATACAAGCCTTAGCCCCGAGGGGGAACAACTCACACATGGAACGTGGTTGGACATCAAAGTTGAATACAATGCACTAAGGATTAAATCTACATTGATGTGGCTGCTTTAGAAGTGGCAAGAGTTATATTTTGGCTTAAGAACTTCGACTTCTGACTGAGTGAGTTTTGGTGTGCATGACTATGGGAAAGTCCGCGTGACCCACCGAATGTCATTGCTGAAACACAACAAACGAAGCCTCACTCTACCGCCAAATATATATATACCTCATCATTATAATGGATAATGAAGTAATCTCAAACTAGGTGACATTAAGGATTTGCAAAATACATACGTATCTGAATGGTACCCAGACCGTTGATGCAACCTTTTCCACAAGCAAGCATGATCAATAACCATATAGATGATATGGAGTTATGATCCATAGAAAAATGCAACTAGATTATTTGTACTCTAGTGCAAGTGGGATACTATTGGGAAAGTGCCCTAGAGGCAAATAAAATATGTTTTATTAGCATATTCCATTAGTTTATAATAAGTTTTATATTGTTCTATAACTATATTAAGCAGACATGTTAATACACATCTCGTGTACAAACAACTAGGTCCCTAGTTCACTCTAGTATACTAGTCCATTGGGCAATTGATGATCAAGGTTTCCTGATCATGAGACAAATACGTCTGTTGACAATGGGTTCATGTCATTAGGAGAATGATATGATGGACACATACCCACCAGAAGTGTTGCAATGTGATCCAGTCACATAGTTCAACATTGCGATAACTATAACGTGGTGACCAGATCCTTTGACCGTAATGATCATACGTAATTGCTATCTATGAGGATTCTTTGATTTGCAACCCACCGTCTGACTGAAATATGCTGGCCATAAAGGTTTACTTTGGGTATTCCGAAATATATAATGTTGATAAGTATGGAAATAGATCAAAGCGGGATTTTTCCATCCGAGTGACAGATAGGTACTCTGGGCCCACTCGGTGATATTACATCATAAAGATTGCAATCATGTGACTAGGTCACGGGGTTGTAATATCACGGGAACGAGTAAACATGTTTATCGGTAACGAGGATGAACTAGGTATATTGGATACCGACGATCAAACCTTGGACAAGCAAAATACCATAGGACAAAGGGAACATGCTCAATGTTAACGGATCCAACAGCGATGAAGTTCATTCGATGGAAGCGCATGGGCTATCAAGGATTGTAACCAGGTCCAATTGATTAGTCATGGGTTAGAGAGTGTCTGATCATGTCTGCTGTTTCCCGGACCGTAGGGTGTCACACTTAAGGGCATTCGACGCAATAAGGATTGATTCGGGATCACCGGAGAAATAAGAGAGAACACCGAAATTGTTCCGGTTGGGGCCAGAAATTGTTCTAGGTATTTTGAAAGGTTCAAAATAATATTTAAATATGTTTTATTATTTAATTAACAGAATTAAATATTAAAATATAATTAAAATAGAATAAAAAGGCATATGGGCCTAAAGAGGCCCATTAGGGGAGGAGGGAGCCTCCCCCCTTGGACCATGGCGCCAAGGGACGGGCCCATGCCTCCCTAGGGCGCATTTGCCTCCCTTCCCTTTGGTTTAGTACCACATGGGAAGTTGAGGGAGGTGTGCCCCCTCCTTGGCCTATATAAGAAGGGGTAGGGTGCCCTTTTTCTTCATAAAATTTTGAGACAATTTCTCTTCTCTCTCTCTCTCTTTTCTCCTGCCTTTGAGAAGACTCCCCTTGTTTGGAGTCTGCACTGGGTTGAAGTTTCTCCACCTTACGCACATCGTCGTGTTATTGGAACCGGGATCCAAATCCATCTTCTTTCCGCTTCTCTTCTGGTTCGGAGCTCGGAGGGACGTCGGGTACACCATATGTGTGTAATCCCGCGAGGCACTACACTTGTGGTGCTCCTTCATCGTCGTGTCCGTATCGTGACATCTTCACCGACAACGTTCCGACGGGGACGTAATCCCGTCATGGGTATACAAGGACCGGGTGGCTTCTGGAGTCATCGTGGATCTGCACGGCATCGGGGATTGCCGGTACGACTACATCAACCACGTTCCCGCGGGAACGTTTCCCTCTTAACGGACTACATACTGGTATGTGATCTATTTTAATCCGTTACTTACATCGTCATAGCATAGGTCTTGGGTAATTGTCTCGTAAGTTATGAAAAAATATTGTTTTCTGCCCCGAACCCCAACACGTGGGTTGTACGAGGACTCGGTCGTGGGCTACGTTCCAGGCCCGTTACACAGATGGCATACATAAGCATGTGTTAGGGTTGTGGATTCACTCACTTTCTCACTCTCTCCCTCTCCGAACCCTAGCCGTCATTTACTGTTCCTTGTTGTGTGTGCCTCCGGCGACCCCAGCCCGTCGACTGCGTGCACGGTTTTTTCGGTGAGGAGGTGCCTAACGAACTGTGATATTCGAGATCCTGCCGGGAGAAGGCCAATAAGGTTTTGGGGATCGTCTCGGCACGACTGCTCCCGATCCGTCCTCTGCTTCGACTCCGGACGCTTCCTGGACTACATCGACACCATGGCGAACGATGACGATTCCGCTGCCGCCAAGGCCGGTGCCTTGAAGAAGGTGACCGACGAATCCCAGGTTGCTGCCGCAGCCGCCGCGTTGGCTTGGCCAACCGTGGGGTATGATTCATTCATCCCCTCTATACTCGTCTATATGCTTGTCGTATATGTGTTGTACATAGATGTTTCAGTGCTAGGTTTTATACGTGGTAGCATGTTTAATTTTCGGTATGAGATGCATGCCGTAAATGCCATGTTTAGTGTTTTCTCATGTATTAGATTAACCAAAAATGTGCTAATATATCCAGCAGGGGATGGCACATCAAGCTGCTGATACGTCTCAAATGTATCTATAATTTCTGCTTGCTCCATGCATGTTTTGTGTGATATTGCTATGATCTAGATACACTTTCATACACTTCGGATCATATTTGGACTAAATTATTAACTAAGTGCACCACAGTGCCAGTTCTTGTTTTCTGCTGTTTTTCTATTTCAGGTTTCCCCCATATAAAAAATGCTCCAAAAATTCGCAAAAAATCAGATAAAATCAGCGCAACGGAAGCTTCCGGAATCACCAAAGTGGGGTCAGAGGGCCACCACCAGGTACCCAGGTGGCCACCTGGCGCGGCCTAGGGCTTGGCCGCGCCAGGGGGGGCGCCTGGACCACTGGTGGCCCCCCTGGCTGCCCCCTTCGCCTATGTATTCTCCGTGACGCGAAACCTCTGAAGACATAAACCCTTTTCGCGATCTCCCCTCTGTTCCACCACCGCCGCGCTTCCAAGATCGGGAGCGCCAGCAGACCTCTTCCCGACACCCTGCCACAGGGAGGATTGACCTTCGAGAGCTTCCCCTCCACCATGGACGCTTCCCGAATGATCCGTGAGTAGTCTCCTTTGGACCATGGGTCCGTGATTAGTAGCTATGTGATGTTCTCCTCCCCTATTTGTTCTTCATGGTTTAGACCTTGTGAGCTTCCCTACATGATCAAGGCACATATGTAATTTTCAGTTGTTGCTATGCTGAGTTTGCTGGGATCTGATGGATTATGAGACTATGTTCAGATTGTGATTGAGTAATATATTTGGTTTTTATCTTTTATATTTTTTGTTCCTAAGTAATTCTTGCATGTTCTCCGTTGCTATTTATTGCCTTGGCCAAGTAGTAGGTAGTGACTCCAAGAGGGAACACTATGCTCGATTGTGGGTTCATGCCCCCTGATGACACGCTTGAGTGACAGAAACATGAGTCTAGGGGATGTGATGTTGCCACAAGGTGGAAAACAACGGTGCTTGTAACCGCGGTTGCAAGGATTGTTTACTTTACGCAAAGTGCTTTTTAATGCAGTTGTCTGTTGCTTTGGGTTTACACTTTGGGTGGGGCTCCAAACTTAATACCAGCGAGATGTTCTGGATATATATCTCAAGGTGGATGATTAGTAGTAGATGCATTTGGATTTCGGTCTACTTATTTTGGCGTACCGCCCATGCTTTTGAGCCTCATCCTTTCTTTGTAGCATAGTTAGCATTGCGGTACGTTTTTAATCCTCTCAATTTCCCAGTTGTGATTTGTTTACCTCACATAGCAGTTTTATCGTCTTTTGGGAGAGAGATATCACTAGTGAACATCACGGGACCCCGGTCCATATTCTCATCACTGTTTACACGCTCATTTATTTTCCTACTTTTACTTTCTAGTTGCCATCACCATTATCATTATCCCTGGCGTTTGATCCTTTGTAAACAACAAGACCGGAGAGATTGACAACCTCTCTGATATTCGTTGGGAGCAAAGTTATTTGTTTCTATGTGCAGGTCCAGGAGAAGCAAGTGATTCTTTTCAGACGGCGCATCACTTGCCGAACCACCTACTTATCATAGCCGGAGTCCTACGAGAGACAAACCCTATCCTCTACATAGGGGAAATTTGCTGCTATCCTACATCTCACCTTCCACTTGGGGTAACCAACGAAGGGTGAGAAACCATTATCATCATCTCGACCATCAAGCAAATTTCTGGCACTGTTGCCGGGGACTCCGAGTGCTAAGATAGGGGAGTTTCACACTACCTTTTACCTTTGCTTTTTAGTCTTGTTAGTTTACCTTTCAGTTTTTGCTTTAGTGTCCTTTATGAAAAACCAAAAAAATAGTTGCTGCCTTTTGTCTTTGCCTTTGTCTGCCTACTGATGCTATCTTTTTCATGGGTGTGTGATGGCGGGGAAGTTAATAGGTTTAGTTGGGTTGCCTCCCCTGTTAACCGCGCCAATAAACGATTCTTGATAACCCACAAGTCTAGGGGATCAATTGTAGATTTTCGATAAATAAGGATGTCGATCCCACGAGGAGCAGAAGATGCTGATAAGTGACACTGGATAAGGAAAGGTTGCACACACTCAAAGGTAAATATTTAGGGGTTTTTGGTTTAAGCAAAATAAAAGTAAAAGACAAGCAAAGTAAATAGGGTAACTAAGGAGTAGCAAGTGGCCCAATCCTTTCACAAGGATAAGCCTAGGAACTAAACTTATAAAAGCTAAAGGTTCTCGGGAACACACGGGAGAGATAGCCAAGTTACTTTCACCATACTCCGCCAAGTAATATGTATTGTGTTGATAAGTGTCGGTGGGTGGATCAATGCTAGTACACCTTCTAGACTAAGATAAGTGTACTCTTATGATTACACACCTTGCCAGCATCCGCAAATACAAGGTAGTAATTAAGGCATAAGCCTAACCACAGCATTACGATCAAGGATCCATAATTCCCTTGTGCAAAAGTGTGCGAACCGGGGTTCAGGTTTCTGTCACTCCGGCAACCCACCATAAGCATCCTTTGTGCACAAAGTATTCCTCTAGGCCCATGAAAGGTGAAGTGTTAAGTGTTCGACTCACATAACACCACTAGAGAAATAACAACATAACTTAAGTATCAAACAACACATAATACTTCAACATCATATGACTACTCACAACTAGACTTCTCCCATGTTCTCAAGAACAAAAGTAACTACTCACAAGAAATAAAAGAGATCATGATCAGAGGTGATAGATGGGTGGCAAACAATCTGGACACAATTATATTTCTCCAACAAAACTCAATAGAATTCACCACAAAGTAGTAATCAACACCAACAGAGTAGAGAGGATAGATAGTACGGATTACAACACAAGTTGCAATTGTAAGATGAGATGGGATGGAGATGGAGATGGTGCTAATGTTGGGGATGATGTTGATGATGATCTCGATGATGCCCGTGATGATGATGATGATGATGATGATGATGATGATGATGGCGATGATCTCCCCTTCCGGAAGATGATCTCCCCGGCGGAATCTGCCCGCCGGAGATGGCTTTTCTCCTATGTAGGTTTTCGCCCCGTGGCGGCGGAGAAACACGGAAACTCTTCTCTATTTAGGGTTTTCACCCCAGAGGGGTCTTATAGGAGAGAGGGGGCACCGAGGGGGGCCACCAGACATCCAGGAGGGTGCCTGGCGCGGCCAGGAGGGGGGCCGCGCCAGGCACCCTTCTGGCTTCCTGGTGGGTCCCCTCACCTCCATCCTCAGTGATCCCCAGTCAATTCCCATAAAAACGATCCCCGTAAATTTTCATCGCATTTGGACTTGATCTGATTCAGTAACTTGGTGTCCACTTTTCACCGCTGAATCCTGATTCTGCTGCTTCGGCACCGGAAAGTTGTAAACTGTGTAAAACAAGCCAAAACAACATAAGAACAATACTTTAAAGTGGAATATTTCAATTAATAGGATGAAATTGCGATATAAAATAGTGATGCTTTTTGGACGTATCAGTGTGGAACCACCCAAATATGGTAGGATGGACATGTTTCACTTGGATCGTCTTCGATCAATTTGGGCTCGCGCTAAAAACCCAATCGATTTGGTTGAGGGAAAAATCATTGGATGCGCATGATCATTATACGCGGCACCGCCTATCTCAGAAAGGGAAATACTTATGGGATCAAATACATATTTCTTATTGCCATGTTGAATCTTTGTGCCACATTTATGATTTTACTTGCTGCTCTAATATAGATCGTAAACACCTTCCTTTCCAATGTGAGTTTAATGAAAATGAGATCTTATCTTCTTATGCTAAAGGTGTTTATGATTACTTTGATGTTGAAAAGATTGAAGAGTTTGTTGCTTTTAAAGGTTCTTATGAGATTGCTTCTTTGATTGAAAAGTATTATGATACTATTCACAAGTCCAAAAACTTTGCAGTTCTTGCTTATTGCTTCGAGAATTATACTTCCAATTCTTATATTGAGGATTTTAAAAATAAAATGTTTGCTACCCAAGAAGAGGCTAATGATTTCTTTGATGAGGAATCCCATGATTCTGAGGACTCACTTGATACTTTCCTTTCTGATGAACTTAATACTTGATTTGGTGATGGCCATGATGCCAATATGGATTATTCTTGCGAAGATGAACTTGTTATAGTTCCTTATGTTAAGCATGAAATTGTTGTTATTGCACCCACACTTGATTTTCCTGTTATCCTTTTGAAATCTCCAACTATTCCGGAGAACTGTGCTCTTATTGAGGCTCAATGTGATGAGTTGCATTTATCTTATGTTCCTAAAGACCGTTTTGAAAACTACACACGTGTGCTTGTAGATCATGAACAACATGCTTTATGTGATAGTTATATTCTTGATGTTGTTCATGATGCTACTGCAAATTATTTTGAGTGGGGAAAGCTTGGTTATAAAAACTTCCATATTACTAAAACTCCCCTCTTTATGTTGAAAGTTTTGAAGTTGTTCTTTTTCCACCTTCCTATGCTTGTCTCTTTGTGCTTCTTTGATTTATTTTCTTAAAATATTCCTAGGCATAGGAAGTGGGTTAGGCTTAAACGTGTTTCATATTTTCTTCTTGATGCTCTCTTTTGCTTCAAATCCTTATTTTTATGAGAGCATCTTTTATGATCTTCATGCCTAGCTTAAAGGCGTAAAAGAAAGCGCTTGTTGGGAGGCAACCCAAGATGTTTTTACTTCTGTTTTTAGTGGTCTTGATGATTGTTACTACTGTAGCAACATCATTGTATCTTTATGTTCAAGCTTTGTGCCAAGTTATAGCCTCTTATGATAAGGGAAGAAAAAGTTGTGACATGTTGTCCAGAAAACAGATTCTGTCTGCTTGACGAAAAAAATCAAAACAAATCACCAGTTCATCTTTTTGAGCTGAATGTTTTATATAGCATGCTCTATACAATTGTGAAACTTTCATATGTTCTGAGTTTTTGATTTGAGTTGCAGAAGTGCCCCGAAATAATTCTCTACTACCTGTTGTTATGTTTTTCATAGATTCTGCCACGTTTTACCTTTCTCCACTTTTTCAAACCTTAACTTTCTTTTTCTTTGAAAAAAACTTAAGCGTTCCATGATTTTTGTCCAGTAACGCAAAGATAGGAAATAGTAGCAGGGTAAGCATAGGGAGCCTGTTGGATAATGAGATGATCATGAACATTTTCCCATCCAACACACCACGGGGAGCTCCATATGGGAGAGTTACCTTGGGTGATTTGAAAGGATGTATGCTTCTTTAACCTGGGCAGAAGCTTGAGGATGGAGGACCAGAAGCCAGATTTTGGCACATTCCTCTCAGCCTTCCAAATGGATGTGTCGTAGAAATATTTTGCTTTGAGTACCTGAGAGAGATGTGAGGAGGCGGCATTGTCAATTCTCCAAGCAGCGAAAAGGATGAGACCCTCATTAATAGCCTGCAAATTCCGAACGCCCAGACCGCCATCCTCCTTGGAAATACAAATGTCCTGAGACACATACTTTTCCCTGCAATACTTTTCCCTGCAATACTATCTCTGACACCCAACCACTAGAAGGTTCTGATGACGGCAGTCAGATGGGCAATGAGCTTTTTGGAGAAAAGAATGTTAGACATGTAATAAACTGGAATGGCCTAAAAATAGATATGTTCAATTCAATTCTAGCAGCATGGGAGATCATATTAGCTTTAAAGGTGGGGAGTTTATTGTGAAACTTATCGACGAAAAAATTGTAAGTAGAAGCTCTGTTCTTAGCTGGGAGAATGAGAGGGTGCCCTAGATGAGTAAAGTTGGAGTCCATATCAGGAACGCTAAACAAATTTTTGTTTTTTGCTGACAAGTAGGACTGGCTTTGGTGCTGATACGTCCCAAACGTATCTATAATTTCTGCTTGCTCCATGCATGTTTTGTGTGATATTTCTATGTTTTAGATACACTTTCATACACTTTTGATCATATTTGGACTAACCTATTAAGTCAGTGCACCCCAGTGCCAGTTTCTGTTTTCTGCTGTCTTTTTATTTTAGGTTTTTCCATTACGTAAAATGCCAGAAAAAATCCGAAAAAATCCGATAAAAAATCAGCGCAACGGAATCTTCTGGAGCCCCGAAGGAGAGCCGGGGGGCCACCCTGTGCCTAGGCGGCCGGGGGGGAGGCCCCACCGTAGGCCGCCTGCACTCCCTAGTGGCCCTCAGCTGCCCCCTTTGCCCCGAAACCTCCAAGACAGAACCCTTTTTGCGATCTCGCCTCTGTTCTGCCGCTGCCGCGCTTCCAAGATCGGGAGCACCAGAAGAGCTCTTCCCGGCACCCTGCTGGAGGGAGGATTGACCTCCGGGAGCTTCTACACCACCATGGACGCTTCCCGGATGATCCGTGAGTAGTCCACCTTGGACCATGGGTCCATGATCAGTAGCTATGTGATGTTCTCCTCCCCTCTTTGTTCTTCATGGATTAGACCTTGTGAGCTGCCCTACATGATCAAGGCACATATGTAATTCTTTCTGATGTTGCTATGCTGAGTTTGCTGGGATCTGATGGATTATGAGACAATGTTCAGATTGTGTTGAGTAATATATTTGGTTCTTGTAAGGCCCGATATGCGGTACTGTTTCAGATTCGGGCGTTTCCGCCCGAACCCGAGGACGAAGCACATATCGGACCCACCGCGACATATGACAAAGCCATATGCCCCGGATTTCCAACATGATATCACAACATTACAGATACAAGGATACAACATCTCATACAATCGGCATACAACTGCCTCAAATATAATACAACAGCGGAAGATACATGTCTGAGTACAGACTACAAGCAAATGCCTACTGGCAAAGAGAAAAGCATCGATCCCATAACCACACGGGTCCAGGCCGTCCGCCGGGATCCGTCTAACTAGTCGTCGTCGAGTCTCCACGTGAAACGTCGAGCACCATACCTGTTGTCGATCAAGAACCCTGAAAAGAGTTTGGGGGTAGTATCATGAGTACAGAGGTACTCAGCATCCAACTGTAGTGGTCATCTGACCCAGCAAGGACTTCATCACTCGTCATTCTAGGACAACTAGTAGTTTACGGTAAGGAAGGGATAAGTGGTGAGGTTGCTGCCGCACTAGCATTTATGAAGTGGCTAACGATCTAGAGAGTAAGATAAGAAGCCAAGCATTCGATGAGGAATCGCCTCCAACAAGTCTTGCTATCAACTACTTACGCAAACATAACACCTATCCTATCCTTGTCCTCCTCTTCGCATCCCGACGAAGAAGAAGCAGTCAAGGCACACGCACACGTTGATCAAGTTATATTAAGATTATCTCAGTTGTTGTTGTCTATGAACAAGGAGTAGGTCTCAAGTCGTCAATAACCGTGGACACGGCTTCTCGAAAAGATTTAACCCTGCAGGGGTGTACCAACTGCCCATTACGAGGCTCCGCACGCACGTCCATCACTCTCAGTTGCTACCCATTATAGGCAACCATTTTATGATTTAGTTCCAAGAGATCCGAAACGACAAGTCCCTCTAGCTAACAACGAACAACTCCGGGTGGCCCCCGGGGAGTCGACACCCAATCCAAAAGCTGGCCACGCTCTCGGATCGGACTCTTCCGTCTCAACAGGGTTTGGGTTACCGGTTAGTTCTCTTATGAGACCGGGCCCTCGCCGGTCAAAGGTGGACCAACAGGGAAACCATGTCTCCGCTGGTCCGGGTTGTTTTAAAAGATATCTGCTAGGAGCGACCCGACAAGATATATATGCATGTTTTCAAATGGTAAATCAGCTTGGGCCACCTCTAGAAATGTTTGAAGCTAGATAGGTAAGAAAAGGGGACGCCATAAAATCCCACACGCGGTTAGGCACGCTCAGTCTTAAAACCAATACCCGGAACTCGGATCCTAGGTGACTCAAATGGAACAAAGCGTCGGGGCGGGATAGCCTAGACCTTCCATCCTTCGTCGAATATAATCAATATTATAATAATAATCATATCATCAACAATAATATAATAGGGTGATATCCCAACCCGAAGAGTAACAAGGGAACATCGTAGCATCCTAAGCATGCATACTAAGCAGGGGCTGAGCAACGAGCAAAAGTAACATAGCAGTACAAGGTTTGCTGGGAAGGGACATGGTTGTATCGGTTTGAAAGAGGCTGTAAACATGTGGTAGGATCAAACATCGAGCCTAACCTAGACTAGCATGCAAACCGCTGGTTGAAATAGAATGGATCATAAGTAATGTATAGTCCTTTCCTGTTGATAAGTCGGGTTCCGAAGGTGTAGTCGATCGCAAGCTCGCATTGTCTCCGAGAGTATCCGCGGGAGCACACAAGAAGTAAACACTGGAAAGCAATCAACGAGAAAGCATCTATTACTACGAGGCAACACAAGATCAAAGGGACAACACAAGGCACGGCAACGCGATACGGATCTATCGTCGAGAACGGTTACTAACGATTTAAGTGGAGTACTCGTCACACACGACGATACCGCACGTTTACGGTGGTTCAAGTTGTTTAGCTACAGGTGATCAACCAACGGTTATTAACATGGCAAGGCACCCAAACAAGTCAAGAGGTGAAGCACAAAGTAAACTATCTATGCTAGACAATTTAAGTGAGGCACAATCCTATACATGGCATAACACTAAGTGCCGCACGATGATTAAAACGTTTGGTACTGTTTGTCCTGAACCATATTTTATCTTGGTTAACAACTGAAAACAATAGCATAAACACAAAGTACACGAAAAACTAATCAAGTTACATATAAAGAACACCCCAAACGGAGTTACGGTTAAAAAGATACAAGCAAAACAATTTACGGGCACATGCTGTATAAACAGGGGTAAATCTATATGCAAAAGTGCAGCAACATGACATAGCAATACATGGGATAAAAGTAGACATCATGCTTAACAATATGCAATTGGAATCACTCAATTCCGATGAACGGTTGCGAAGCAATCGTCATCCGAAGTTGCAACAAAATAACAGTTTCAGCAATAGCAGCACAACAACATCACGATAGCTACTTTGGAGCAAAATATAAACATGATGCAGCAGGCAAATATGGCATGTGAATGCATGAAACTGAAGTAGAAACATTTCTTAACACAACGCAAAAGGAATCAATGCAATAGGCCTCATGGATTTGTTACAATCATCATGCAAAGTTGCAACAAAATATAAACAGCAGCACAATAACAGTAAAAGTAGCAGTTTAACGGCCTGATGCCCATTTTGAACAGAAAAAACTATATCTAAACAACCTCAAAACAATTAACTCACAAAAGACGGATTAAAGTACACGTAATTCTAAACAATTCGTCTTTTGGGCGCAACGTGATCCGAGCTACGGTTTAACGGGAAATCGCAGTGCAAAACAGCATCAGCAGCACAATATTCCAACACTTAGAAAAAAAATAACAGGGGGCTGGAAAAAAAAGACAAAGGCTAAAAAAATAAAAAATAAAAAATAAAAAAAGGGCCTCACCCCACTAGTGGGCTCGTCCCACTCGGCCGCTGGGGGATCTGGCGCCTGGCCTGGGCCTTGGGAGGTGGTGCTGGGCCGGGGGGCGCGGCCCACGTGGAAGGAGGCGGCCCAGCCGACACGCTGGGGCTGGCCGACTCGTTCCTCCCGCGGGAACCACACGCAGCGGCGGCGCACGGCCGGCCTCGTCTGCTGCCGGCGAGGCGGCGGAGCAGGTGGCGCCAGGCGAGGAGGCAGGGGCGGGGGCGCGCGGAGGAGGTCGAGGAGGACCTGGCGCGGCGGCGGCGGCCAGATCCCGCCGGATCCGTGCGGGCCGTGGCCAGGCGGCGGCTTCCGGCCGAGCTCGTCCTCGAGCTCATGGCGCGGCGGCTACCTGCAAAGGGGAGAAGCGGGTGAGGAACGGGGAGAGGGAGAAGGAGGGCGCGGGAGGAAGGTGGCAGGGCGCGGCGGCCGTGTTGCTCGCCGGCGGGAGGAGCCGGCCGAGGTCGCGGAGGCCGGAGGCGGCGGTTGCCTCCATGGCTGCGGGAGGAGGAGCTCGGCCCAGATCGGGCCCGAGCGGGCTGGCGGCGCGGATCCAGGGCCCTGCGGGGCCCGGTTGCTGGGAGCTGCGGCTGGGAGCACGTGGAGGCATTGGGAGCCCTCTAATCTGGATCTAACGGTCCAGATCGAGGGTGGGGGCTAGGGTTTCGAGCTGTGAGGGACCTACTGGGCAGATCTGGGATTTTTCGAGGGGGGTGGCTGCAATTTTACATGGGGGAAACCCTAATTGGCCTAGGGAAGTGTGGTGGTCTTTATATAGGCAGGGTTGGCTGGTCTGTTGACGCAAACGCCCTCGGTACCCCTCTCGCGTGTCCGGTGATCGCGTTCGTGACCGCCGAGACTCCATACGGACTCCGATTCCGACGAAATCTCGAACCACGCGCTCAGCGCGTCGAGCCCGTCGATCGTACCTCACTACGGTGACATTCTGACAACATTTTCCGGCGCGCTATAAAAATATCCCGTTTAATTATTAAACGGGGTTTTTCGTTCCATTGGCTGCGGCTGGCCTCGTGCGGTTTTCGCGACGGTGATCGGGTGAAACCCGGTGTCGCAAAGGTCGAGTGTCAGGGTGGCAAGGGTCGGTCTCCGTCCGATACGAGAATAAGGGGGAGAAATATTCACCGATTATTATTTCGGTGAAGCAAACACTGCAAACAACTCAGACAATCAAACAATTCACACCGAAAACAAAAATTTTAATTTTTGTGAAATCTGGGCTGTTACAGTTCTTCTCTTTTATATTTGAGTTCTTGAGTAATTATTCCATGTTCTCCGTTGTTGTTTATTGCTTTGGCCAAGTAGTAGGTAGTGACTCCAAGAGGGAGTGTTATGCTTGATTGTGGGTTCATGTCCCCTGATGACTATCTTGAGTGACAGAAACATGAGTCTAGGGGATGTGTTGTTGCCACAACGGTGCTTGTAAACGCGGTTGCAAGGATTGTTTACTTTACACAAAGTTCTTTTAATGCAGTTGTCTGTTGCTTTCGGTTTACACTTTGGGTGGGGCTCGCAACTTAATACCAGCGAGATGTTCTGGACAGACATCTCAAGGTGGATGATTAGTAGTAGATGCAGATGGATTTCGGTCTACTTATTTTGGCGTACTTCCCATGCTTTTGAGCCTCTTCCTTTCTTTTGTATCATAGTTAGCATTGGTTTGCACCCGTAATCCTGTCAATTTCCCAACTGTGATTTGTTTACCTCGCATAACAGTTTTATCGTCTTTTGGGAGAGATACATCACTAGTGAACATCATGGGACCCCGGTCCATATTTCCACCACTGTTTACACCCTAAATTTACTTCTTGCTTTTACTTTCTAGTTGCAGTCACTATTATCCTTTATCACTTGCGTTTGATCACTTGAAAACAACAAGGCCGGAGAGATTGACAACATCTCTGAACTTCGTTGGGAGCAAAGTTACTTGTTGTGTGTGAAGGTCCAAGTAAAGTAAGCAACCTCGGTTGTGAACAGCGCCATTGTTCACTTTACCACCTACTTGTCGACCTTGGAGTACTACTGGTTGATCTCAACCTTGGTATCTTCACCAAGGGAAACTTGTCTCTACGCTACATCTCACCTTCCACTTGGGGTAACCAACAAAGGGTGAGAAGTCGTTATCATCTCTCGCGTATCAGGTGCTAAAAAGGATGGTAGATTTAGAACAATTCGGAGTTTGCCCCGAAGCAGCACAAAACTTCTCCAGGATGTTGTATAAGGAAGTAGCTTCCTACAAATTACCTTGAGCACAAACCAGTAAATCATCAGCAAAAAGCAACGAATGAATGGGCGAGTGATGTCTACACACGCTTCTATTCTTGTAGACTATGTTGGGCCTCCAAGCGCAGAGGTTTGTAGGACAGCAACAATTTCCCTCAAGTGGATGACCTAAGGTTTATCGAACTCAGGGAAGTAGAGGTTGAAGATGGTCTCTCTCAAGCAACCCTGCAATTAAGATACAAGAAGTCTCTTGTGTCCCCAACACAACTAATACAACTAGGAGTTGTATAGGTGCACTAGTTCGGTGAAGATGGTAAAATACGAGTGATAAGTGTGGAAAAGCAAGGTAATGTAAATCTGTAATAAAAAGTGCAGCAAGCAAACATGTTACAAAGGTGAGCACAAACGGTATAAAAATGGTGGAAAAAAGGCCTAGGCTTCATACTTTCACTAGTGGCAACTCCCAACAGCATTAACATAGTCTAATCACATGATATTTCCCATAAAACATGCAATGGAGACGCACTCGGAGGTCAATCCTTTGTGGTCAAGAGAGGACGAGAATTATGTAGGGCTACAAAAGCACACCTCAAAGTTCGTAGTTCTCAATCTATGGATTTCCCAATGTCACCGCGGCCATCCAAAGAGAGTACCACAATCACCACAACATATCTCAAGGATAGTCAAAGACAAGCACCAAGAGACTCTCAATCTTCAATCAACACACAAAAGAGGAAATCACTCATGAAAATATTCTTCTAACCCATGTCCAATAGACCGCTGTCACCATGGTCTCGGGGATTATACTAGATAAGATCAAGTGAGTACATCAATCCAATACATAGAGGAATCTTCAATCAACACACAAAAGAGAAAATCACTCATGAAAATATTCTTCTAACCCATGTCCAATAGACCGCTGTCACCATGGTCTCGGGCATTATACTAGATAAGATCAAGTGAGTACATCAATCCAATACATAGAGGAAGGAGAAATATCATGGTATCACCCTACATTAACATAGCCTATGATCACAACGAATATCACATCCTGGGAGAGAGAATTGACCACATAGCTACTGGTAGAAACCTCTGCCCCGAGGAGGGCTACTCCCGCATCATGGAGGGAGGAAGCAACGTCGATGGAGATGAATCCGGGGGCACTTCCCCGTCCCGGCAGGGTGCCGGCACAGAAATTATGGTCTCCCGAAGCTTGTCGGCGATGGCGGCGGAGATCGGAATTTCTTCTGGAGAAAAGTGGTCTGGAATCAGGGTTTTCGCGATGGGAGTATAAATAAGGGACAAAGGGGGGCACCGGGGGAGGTCCCAGTCGCCCAGGCGGCCACTCGGCGCGGGTGGACCCCAGGCCGCGCCAGGGGGGCGCCTGGGGGCTGTGGGCCTCCAGGGCCCCATCCTCCGGCTGGAGGACTCTTCTAGATCGCAGATTTTTATATATTTTTCCCGGAATTTTCTGAGCACTTTTAATAATGGGAAAACCTGAAATACAAAAGCAACAGAAAACAGAAACTGGCACTGGGGTGCACTGAATTAATAGGTTAGTCCAAATATGATCAAAAGTGTATGAAAGTGTATCTAAAACATAGCAATATCACACAAAACATGCATGGAGCAAGCAGAAATTATAGATACGTTTGGGAGGTATCAACATCCCCAAGATTAATTCTTGCTCGTCCTCGAGTAGGTAAATGATAACAAGCATAATTTCGGTGGTGACATGCTAACAACCATATAAGAACTTTGAAAGTAAAGCAATCATGGTATGTAATTCAATAAAAGGCATAACAAGCAAGAGTATATATTAGCATTCAAACAAGCAACATAAGAACATTAGGATGCAAGAGCTCTCGTTATCCGTGACTCGAATGTCTCCAAATGGTGTTTGTGTGCAAGAAAGGTGGTAAGAGAATACGAGATAAAATATATTTGTTGAGAACTCAATCTACTAAAGTTTCACACTTAGCCTTCTTTGGGATATTATCTTGACTCGTCCCCAGACCACTAGCCAGGTACAAGTCAATTTCATCCACTCCTTTTCGATATTTTGAGCACTCGTGCAATGGATGAGCGTAAGCACGAAAGTTGATACTTAGGATGGCAAAGAGAGAAATATGGTGGAGGAGGAAGACAAAAAGGATGAGAAAGGCTCACATCAATGAGGACAATCATTGGCGAGAAGGCCAAATGATAGATATGATTTGAGGAGTAGGGATTTCCATGCAACGGATGCACATATGAGCTAAGAAAGCTCTCCAATGGAACTAATGGGGGTGCATCCAACTTGCTCGCTCATGAAGACCTAGAGCTCTTTTGAGGAGGCTCATCCTTGGAATATGCAAGCCAAGTTCTATAGTGTGAAGGTCCCCACATAGCTATATGCATGAATGTGTTGGGGTTCGCAGCAGAAAACACATTTTTTTCTAACTAGCGTTCCCATAACCCAAGATCTAGCTAGCCGTATTACCGTAACGGAAATTAGTGCGGAAATAACATACCTCGGGGTGTAGTCCGTTGCGCGGGAAACGTTCCCGCAAACGTGGTTGATGTAGCCGATCAAGTTTCACAGCCCCCTGGTTGTGTTGAGCACCCGAATGGGTGTAGTGCCACACGTGCAGCACCTCGTAGTACTCGCACACGTACGAGACTCGATGACGACCTCTGTTCTCCGATCCAGCGGAGGTGGCGGAAGCAGACCTCCGGACGGAGCTTCGGCAGCACGACGGCCTCTGATTCTAGTAGAGAAGCCTCAATTCCACTACAGTCTCACACTAGGGAGCCCACCGTGAAAGAGACAAGGGAGGGGAGAAGACCGGAGAAAACCGATCTCAATTCGGAGTAATATTTATTTTCTCACAAATTTCTGTGTGTTAAATATGTGCACCCTGCCCCATCTATATATAGGCAGAGGGGAGGGAGTCAACCCCCCTCCCTTAGAAATGTGTGACTAAAGTCCCTTTGCTAAGGGGAGGTGGCCAGCCAAGGGGGGGGGACGGGGCGCACCCCTCATGGGCCCTAGGGCCCATGGCGCCTCCCCCCTCTTTTTATTTTTCTTTTTCCCTTCTATTTCCCCTAATGGGCCTTTTCTCCACTAAGGCCCATTGCACATATTAATTAGAAATAAAATGATTTTAATTATTAATTCAATTAATTAATAACTAAAACATAATATTCCATCTCCCGGTGTTCCGGAACAACTTCTGGTTCACTCCGAACTTGTTTCGGTTCAACACGGTACTTCTCCGATGTTGTTTCCTTTATTCTTTGGTTACTCCGATGGTTCCGAAAAGGTCTCTGATTTCATCGAGCCCTTAAGTGTGTTACCCTACGGTCCGAGAACACTCCAGTCATGACCGAGATGTGGCTACGGTCAATGATCATCAGCGGGACCTGGATGCCCATAATGACCCATGTGCATTCCGGATATCAAACACCGATTGGACCTTACGCCGTATAGCATTCCCTTTGTCAGCGATACTAGATTGTTCCGAGATTCGATCAATGACATCCTATGTCTGGTTCAACCTCGTTCTGAACTAATCCTCATTCACTCGTTCCCGTGATATTCATCCCCGTGACCTAGTCACACGCTGCAGCTTTATGGATGGAATCTCACCGAGTGGGCCCAGAGTATCTATCCATTATATGGATTGACAAATCCCGCTCTTGTAACAATACTCCTCAACATATCTCCACGGAATACCTAAGATACAACCGTTATGACCCGCATATTTCAGTCAGGTGGTGGGATGTAAGTCAAAGCATCCGGGAAGATAGTAATTATGCACATACTCACGGTCAAAGGAACGGTCTACCACGTTCTGTAATTACAACACTGAACCTTCATAAGATTTGATCATGCTGTAATGCTTACTTTGGGTAATGTTCATCACGTCACTTAAACAGTGAGGTGACCTCATAGTCAAGAGACTTAATTGTCCATGATCACGAAACCACGACCATCATGTTGACCATGAACTAGTTATCGATGTAGAGGCCAACTAGGAACTCTCGGGGTTTCTATACCACACCTGCATCATTGTTCCACTGACGCAGTTATAGCACGGTATGAAACTGGTTATGAACTTGCTTAGATATATTGGAATAATCATATATTATTTGCCTTTAGAGCATATATCCAACAGAATGATCATCTCTATGGAGTACAAGGATAAGAGGGAGTACTAGCGTGGATCTTTCAAAAGGATAGTAGTGTTGCCCCTTTCTCTCTTTTTATTTCTTTTTCTCTTTTTTCTATTTTTTTGTATTTTTTTGGTGGCCTCAATGGCTCTTTCTATTTAACTCTCATTTGTCCTCTTTGGGATCTTTTGATTTGTCCACGTTGGGATCTTTTCCTCACTTAAGGGCAACACTCTAATTTACAAGAGGGTATAGAAGTTCTTTCACACTTTAAAAGGTACTCAAAACATAAAGAAGATGTAGCTAACATGATGTATGCAATGTATGCCTCTGCCAGTGTAGCAGGAACATGTATGACATGAAGATCAAGTCATGAAGAGGTGGATGTTGCATGGCAATATATCTCGGAAAGGCTATGGAAATGCCTTGATAGGTAGGTATGGTGGCTCTTTTGAGGAAAGATATAAGGAGGTTTATGATGACAGAGCGTATCATGCCAAGGGTTTGGATGTACCGGCGAAGGTGGACGCCAACTCTCGGAGTGAGAAGAGGGCATTGCACGGTACGGAAGAGGCTAGCAAATATGAGGAGGTGGAAGTGTCAACTTTGAATACTTACATTAGTCCGAAGAACTCATGCACTTATTATCGGTAACTCTCAATCTAATAAGGAGGTTCAAAAAGAGACAAGTACCCTGAGTAGGAGTGTATGGGGGTTTGGTTATCCTTGCGCATCCTCGACTCATGGTACGTGAGTGTACTCTAATATCCGACCCCTCAGATGAGTAGTGATCCATCTAGTAGCTAGAGTTCTCAACTAGTTTTGTAGGTTTTGAAAAAAAACACGGATTTCCCAAAATATGACACCTATCACTAATAGGCTAGAGCTCTTGACACCAAAAGTTCAAACATTACTCACATCAATACCTCAAAACTATTGCAAGTTACTACTAAAATTAAATAGCAACCTCAATTACCTACTTTCAAGACAAGACATAACTCAGTGCAACAACCAACTCTCTTAACAAGATAAACATGAAAAACAAAGAGATTTCCAGCAACAAACTAAACAAAATCCAAGGCTCTTGCTAAAGACAAACTAAGACTAAAACTAAACATGGAAGTAGCTATGAAAAGATAAAGAACACACAACAGCAAAAAGATAGGCATGAAGAATCCTATGATGTGTTCTAGATTTTGAAAGTGGAGCGTGTTTCTCTCCCACACAAAGTAAGACAGGGTCTAACTTGTTATGAACAGCAAACAAAGCTAAAGAAAACTAAAAATAAAACCTAAGAGCGAGACGCTCCAAGCATAGCACATAATGCATGAAGTGATAAAAATATAGTGAGACGAAGGACGAACTGATGATTGTTGATGGAGAAGGGGATGCACGGGGGCATCCCCAAGCTTAGAAACTTGAGTCTCCTTGAATATTTATTGGGGATGCATGGGGGCATACCCAAGCTTGAGCGCTTGACACTCCCAAATCTTCTTTCATCATCTTCCATCGCACACTTGAAAACTCCCTTCATACATAACTCATCATAAGCTGATTAGAGAGGTTAGTACCCTTAATAAAATAAATTTCCCCACTAGATATAAAGATATTCTTGAAGATATACTATTTCTCAAGATTGCCATAAGGTTTTTGCAAACAAAAAGCAAGCTTAAGGTTTGCAAAAGTAAGGAGAGAAAAAACGTGGCAGAATCTGTGAAAAACAGAACAGCAGGTAATAGAGAATTTTTTCGGGGCACTTCTTCAACTCAAATAAAAAACACAGAACATACGAAAGTTCTGTAATTCTATAGAGCACGCTGTGTAAAAAATCAGCTCAAAAAGATGAACTGGTGATTTGATCCGATTTTTTCCGTCAAGAAGACAGAATCTGTTTTCTGGACAGCGTGTCGCAACATTTACTTCCCTTGTCATATGAGGCTATACTTAGCACAAAGCTTGAAAAATAAAGATACAATGATGTTGCTACAGTAGTAACAATCATCAAGACCACTAAAAACTGAAAGTAAAGATAACAAGGGTTGTCTCCCTAGATCTCTTACTTTATAGCCATAACGATAGGCTTAAGATTTTAATGATGCTCTCGTAGGAGTAAGAGTTGAAGAACAAAAGAGAGCATAAAGAAGAAAATACAAAACACATTTAAGTCTAACATGCTTCCTATGCATAGGAATATTGCAATGAAATAATTTATTGAAGCACAAAGCAATAAGCATAGGAAGGCAAAACAAGTGCAACTTCAAAATCTTCAACATAAAGAGAGGGAGCTTGATATTATTGAAATATCTATGAGCATATGTTCCCCTCTCATAATAATTTTCAGTGGGATCATGAATAAACTCAACAATATAAGTATCACATAAAAAAATATTATCATGATCCAAAAGCATAGAAAATTTATTACTCTCCACATAAGCAAAATCCTTCTCATTAGTAAGAGTGGGAGCAAACTGAAGAAAATAGCTATCACATGAATCATTCTTGTCATGATACACTTGCAAACATTTATTCTTTATAGCATAAGTGTCATCACAATAATCATCACAGATAGGAGGCAAAGTATCATCAAAATAAATTTCCTCATCAAAACTTGGGGGGGGGGGTAAAAAGATCATCTTCATAAAACATAGCATCCCCAAGCTTATAACATTGCATATCATTAGCATCAAAGGTATTCAAAGAAGACATACTAGTAACATTGCAATCATGAAGAGTATGCAAATAAATTTCCATAGGTTTTTTGATTTTCTCTTCAAACACTTCATGACCCAATTCAAGGTAGAGCTCATAAAGCTCTCTCATTTTTTTTCCATAAGCCTAACTAGTGAAAAATAAAAACAAGAAACGAAAAGATTTAATTGCAAGATCTAAAGATATACCTTCAACGCTTACCTCCCCGGCAACGGCACCAGAAATAGCTTGATGTCTACACACGCTTCTATTCTTGTAGACTATGCTGGGCCTCCAAGCGCAGAGGTTTGTAGGACAGCAGCAATTTCCCTCAAGTGGATGACCTAAGGTTTATCGAACTCAGGGAAGTAGAGGTTGAAGATGGTCTCTCTCAAGCAACCCTTCAATTAAGATACAAGAAGTCTCTTGTGTCCCCAGGACACCTAATACAACTAGGAGTTGTATATGTGCACTAGTTCGGCGAAGAGATGGTAAAATACGAGTGATAGGTGTGGCAAAGCAAGGTAATATAAATCTGTAATAAAAAGTGCAGCAAGAAAACATGTGACAAAAGTGAGCACAAACGGTATAACAATGGTGGAAACAAGGCCTAGGCTTCATACTTTCAATAGTGGCAACTCCCAACAACATTAACATAGTCTAATCACATGATATTTCCAATAAAACATGCAATGGAGACGCACTTGGAGGTCAATCCTTTGTGGTCAAGAGAGGATGAGAATTATGTAGGGCTACAAAAGCAGACCTCAAAGTTCGTAGTTCTCAATCTATGGATTTCCCAATGTCACCGGAGCCATCCAAAGAGAGTACCACAATCACCACAACATATCTCAAGGATAGTCAAAGACAAGCACCAAGAGACTCTCAATCTTCAATCAACACACAAAAGAGGAAATCACTCGTGAAAATATTCTTCTAACCCATGTCCAATAGACCGCTGTCACCATGGTCTCGTGCATTATACTAGATAAGATCAAGTGAGTACATCAATCCAATACATAGAGGAAGGGGAAATATCATGGCATCACCCTAGATTAACATAGCCTATGATCACAACGAAGATCACATCATGGGAGAGAGAAGTGACCACATAGCTACTGGTAGAAACCTCAGCCCCGAGGAGGGGCTACTCCCGCATCATGGAGGGAGGAAGCAACGTCGATGGAGATGAATCCGGGAGCACTTCCCCGTCCCGGCAGGGTGCCGGCACAGGAATTCTGGTCCCCCGAAGCTTGTCGGCGATGGCGGCGGAGATCGGAATTGCTTCTGGAGAAAAGGGGTCTGGAATCAGGGTTTTCGCGACGGGAGTATAAATAAGGGCCAAAGAGGGGCACCGGGGGAGGTCCCAGTCGCCCAGGCGGCCACCCGGCGCGGTTGGACCCCTGGCCGCGCCAGGGGGGCGCCTGGGGGCTGTGGGCCACCCCAGGGCCCCATCCTCCGGCTAGAGGACTCTTCTAGAACGCTGATTTTTATATATGTTTCCCAAAAATTTCTGAGCACTTTTAATAATGGGAAAACCTGAAATACAAAAACAGCAGAAAACAGAAACTGGCACGGGGGTGCACTGAGTTAATAGGTTAGTCCAAATATGATCAAAAGTGTATGAAAGTGTATCTAAAATATAGCAATATCACACAAAACATGCATGGAGCAAGCAGAAATTATAGATACGTTTGGGACGTATCAACATCAGCGGGCAAGAAGGTCCAAGAGAGATCCCCTACAAGATATTAGCCGCCATGGCTTCATTAAGACCCTAAGAGAGTTCATTAATAGCCAACACAAATAAATAAGGAGATAAAGGACAACCCTGTCTGATTCCTCTCTAGCTTTTTAATATTTTAGTGGCTTGACCGTTAATGATAACAGAGAACGTGGGGCTAGAAATGCATGCATGGATGAGTCGGATGAAATGAGCATGTAGCCCTTTACGACGCAGAGCGTCGACAATGAAATTCCATTCAAGACAGTCAAAAGATTTGTCTAGATCAATTTTAACCATGAAAGCAGAGTGATTCCAAGATTTAAGGGAAAAAGAATGAGTGATCTCTTGAGCAATAATGATATTGTAACTAATACGCCGACATTTAATGAAAGCTTGTTGAGCAGGATCAATATAGTTAGGGAGATGAGGTTTAAGTCTATTGACCAAAGCTTTGGCAATGATTTTGTAGATGACATTGCAAAGGCTAATGGGTCTAAAATCAGTGGGCATGACAGGAACAAGTTTCTTCGAAATAAGCGCAATATGAGTGTCGGCAATGTGAGGAGGAAGGGTACCAGTTTTGAAGAAATATTGCACAAGGTTGATAACCTCCTGGCCAATCGATAGAATTCAACATTGGATCCATCCGGCCCAGGGGAGGTGTTCCTTTTTCATGTCCTTGAGGATTTGAACAATCTCATCTTTGGAGGGCACAGAGTAAGTGGCATCATCTGTGTTGGCAGGAGAAGTGGAGTTAACGATTGGAGGGCCACCATTGGGATTTGGGGAAGAGAAAATATACCTGAAATAATTCACAAAAGTGTTAGAAATGAGGTTTGGTTTATGTTGAACAACATTATTTTCATCTGTTTCTCATCCCAAAGGGAAAGAATGACTAGGCAGAAGCTCACTTCATTTCACATTTTCTAAAAGAAGAATACATTAATATCATGATCAATTACATCCAACCTTTTTACCAATAAAATGTCGCAGAGATATTAAGAATACACACCGCTAAAGAAGAAGAAAAATTCATGTTACAGTGATCAATTTTTCTCAGCATCATCACACAAAGCACCATCAAATATAATACCCAAAAAACATACAAGATCTCCAAAAGCAACGCCTCCAAAAGGCATTGAGCATAAGGCGTGTCGTTACCCGATCCAAAATATTAGGTTTGCATCCTGAAAAAAGCACGAGCTCTCAAAACAATCCTTTCAACAATGTAATGGTTAGGTGCAATCAATGAAGGTCAGACATTAGGTTTTCACTCTGAAAGTCACGACTTGGTACCCGGGAACCACCACGACAAATGAAATCCTTTACTGATGCCACCTCGACTTGTCATTGTTCCTTCTGGGAGTTATCAAACACCTGATTGACTCCATCGCCTCCAAGGCTCTGTCCTTCTAACCCTTTATAACACTAGTGTTTTTTTCCAAGAGAAACGGGAGTTTTATTCCAAAGTGATAGGTTGTTGTTGCTCCGGTGGACTCACTCCAATACTCAATGGCGCGTTTGGTTCCCATCTCTACTCCAGCTCGCATTGCATACACTTTCCAGATGGGCCTGGCTGAGCCTGTACAGGGTAAACACAGAAATCTACGCTTTGTTTGGTTGCCCGCATCTAGATTGCCTGCACAAGGAACTAATATTGACGCGTTGTTTGGTTGACTGGGTTGCACTAGGCGCAGAAATTATAGGTTGTTTGGTTGCAAACTGCACAAGTTGTTGTCACCATTTCTCACTAGTGGTGACCTTACCACACGCGAGCTGAAAGAGTTTTAGCCATATGTTGCTCTTCTTTCTTCTTCTTCTTCTTCTTCCTATGATGCTCTTCTTCTTCTCATTTGTTGCTGATGTTGCTCTTGATCTTCTTCTTCTTCAGCTGTTGTTTCTCTTTCTCTTCTTCTTCTTGTTGTTGTTCTTCTTCTTCAGATCCTTCCCGCCCCTTTGTTAGCCCACATTGCTTGTTCTCACTTCACCCTTTTGTTCTTCCAGCCTTCGTTGTCATATGCTTCAACACCATGACCGATGTTGATAACATCGTCAGGCTCAACTCCCTCCTCTTCCGACACGTGTTCATCATAACTCCATAGCGGGATTTAGTTATCCAAAATACAATAAGAAAGAACAAGCTTAAAGTGGTTGGAGTAAGGATGGAATGGCTTCTGATCCAGGATCTTAAACCTATTTTTCAGAGCTCCAAATGCCCTCTCAATGGTAACTCTCAAACTGGAGTGTCTGATATTAAACAGTTCTTATGCGGTCCTAGGAAAGTTTCTATTGGAGTACTCGTTCAGATGGTACCTGGTTTTCCTAAAGGGTGAAAGAACACATGGACGACAAGCATAGCCAGCATCTCCTAGGTAGAACTTGTCATTGGGGATATTGATTCCATCAGGACAGCTCATGCTGCCAGTTGGAATGTTAGCTTCATGTGCTGATCCTTCCCAGCCAACCAACACATATGTGAACTTCAGATCGAAGTCAACAATAGCAAGCACATTCTGGTTTGTGTAGTGCTTTCTACTGTTGTATGTTGCAACTTGTGCCTTCGGCACTCTTGCAGTGACATGAGTATCATCTATTGCCCCCAATGCAATCCTGAAATGTCATTACAGGATGATATTATGGCCATAGCATAACAATACAAGCATACAAGGCATGAACTACATAACGTTAGTGCTCACCTTGAAGTAGGGATATCATCTTTGGATACCACGAATCTTGCTAGGAGTGTGCATGGTTGGTGGCTTGATCATCTCTCCTGTGAGTTCCCGGATAGCATACATCACTTGCTTTAAGTACCTGGAAATGGTCTCCATTGATCTTTTGAACGTGTTGTGCATAACCCTGAACCTCTGGTTATGACCAACAACATGGAGAAACATGGTGATATCTTCTAGCAGCCCCCTGGTCCTGAAGGCCTGCACAAGCCCGTTGAAAGGTGATCTACTCATTCGAAGCAACCACAAAGCCTCAGTGTCGCCGCAGTTTTAGATGTAGTTCAGATTGTCTATCATCTCCCTATCTCGATGGATCATTAGAGCATACCTGATGACCACGTTATTGACCACGATGAGCAGCTCTCCTCTGGATCAACATGAGTCATGCCTAAATCACATCTATCAGTGTTGTTGCCTGAACTATCATCTGCAGCTGTGCTTTCATAGCCTAGTCGTCATCGAGGGCGCGTTCAGCAATGAGGGAATCAAGCCTACTGTAACACCCTCACTGTCAGTGAACAGTAATCATGGTTACTGTTCATCTTTACTGTTCAAAACTTTTGTTTGATCAACTTGGGACAGTTCAAATTCAAATTCCACTTTGATGTTCTTGGATGCATTGTGATCACGGACCTTGGTCAGCTTGGATCAAAACAAATCCAAGCTCAATTCCAATTACCCTTTGAATTGAAATCAAAATTCAAATGATCAAAATGCCTTGGTGCAATACTAAAAACCAAGGTGACAATAAAACCTTGCCCAAAAATTATGGAACAAGTTTTATAAAATCTCTTATAATCTCTGGACCATGTTGGTATGGTTGTGTTTATTTACTGTGCCATCAAATAAATCAAACAATTATAAACAGTAGCCAAAAACCCCATATTAATCATTTAATATTATAATAAAATATTAAATGACTTTTGTTGCTACCCAAACTTTTTGTGGCACTGCCTTGTAGTGTAACACTATTTTTGGGTCATCTAAAACATTTTACAAAAATGCCTAAGATAGTAAAACAATTACCAAAAGAAAATATAGAAAAGCAAAAGAGGGAAACAAATAAAAAGGGGCATAGCCAAAACCCCCCCCTCTCCCACTGGGCCAACCGGCCCAGCTAACCTCCCCAACCCCCTCCGAATCCATCCCAAGGCCCACCCCCCCCCCCCCGAACCGTCCCCTTCCTCTCGCTACAGGGGAAAAGCAGGGGCGTGGCAGCCATCGCCCGTGGCCACCGCGATGGCCATCGCCGTGGCGGGCATCGGCGAGCTCCCCGACGCCTACAAGACCCTCCTGCGTCTTGGAAACCCTAGCCTCCCCCTCCAGATCCCCCTCGCGCTCGCCCCTCGTCGTCTCCCCGCTCGAACCGTGCCCCGGCCGTGGCCGTGCCGCCGGCGTCCGCGCGGCCAACGGCGACGCCGAGCTCCTCCGTCTTGTCTTGTGTGTTCCCCTCCGACGTCCTCTTCACCTCGAGCCGGGAATCGGACCGCGACCCCCGCACGACTACGAATCGGCGGCTTCTTCTACCTCGGGCCGTCGCGCCATTGACTCCACCGAGCTCTGCCCCGATCTCCCCCGCGCCTGCTGCCAGCCCTGCTCGGCCCCTGTGAGCACCCCGCCCCTTTCCCCTCGCTCACCCGCGCCGTTCTCCCACCATAGCTCCATCCCCACGGACACAGTGCCCCGTCGCCGCGGAGATCATCGTTGCCGCCGCTACTAGCCACCTCAGCTCGCGCCGATGGGAGGAATGGATGCGGCTTGATCCCCTCGTTCGATTGAGCCCCCTCGTGCCCCCTCTCGTCGCCTGTGCTGGTCGACAGCTCGCCGCCGTGCCCCCCTGGCCGCCGGCGTGTGTGCCAGTGGGTTGGCTAACCCACTGTTAAGCCATGGGCTTAACCCCCCCTGTCCAACTGCCATGTGGGCCGCCCTATTAACCAGCCCCTCATAAAGTTTAATTTAGTTAAATTAAACACCCCTGTTTGTATGACATTTGAGCCCAGGTCAGTTATTAGATTAAATAAAAATTTAGGGTTAATCTGTTACAATGACAACTAGGTCCCACCTGTAGGTAATTAGGTTAAAAGAAATAAAAATGCTAATAGTCTATGACATGTGGGACCAGTGGGTAATTAAATTTAATTATTTGTTTAATTAGCCATGTGAGGCTGACCAGTGGGTCCCACTGGTCAGGTTTGACCAATCAAACTGCACTGTTCTGGATAATGTTCGTTTATTAATAAAAGAAATCCAGTACTTCATTTATAATGATTAAAACTTTAAAACTGAATATCTTTTAAACCGTAAGTCAGATTCAAAAACTTTATACATCAAAATCGATCAGAAAAATATAACGAATACGGATACGGTAACCGTATACCCACCACACCCCTCTAACACAACGACTATCGACACCCCCCCTCTTCGGGCCGTCTGTCCGATGATTTGTCCGGTACTGATAAAGTATCCGGATGAATTTATTCCGAACACGAATGTTGTTCAGAATAGTTCAACTAACACGGATACACCCCTCTTATGTTTTTCGGATGTCCACGACACCTCCGGCATGGTACCTTCCCCCTCCGGACACCCTGTCCGGTAATTACCCGGAGCTGGTAATTCATCCCCGGATGATTTTCCGCTCCGAGCTTCACACATTGCACTGCGTTAGAACCCCGTAAACATTTCATCTCTCATGACATGCATATGTTTGTATATTATTGATGTGTATTTACTGTTTCCTCCCCCCTTAATCTCCGGTAGACCCCGAGACTGCCGTTGACTACACCGCTGCCGAGTACGACTACGTCGTCGACGACCGTACCCCGACAGCCGAGCTTCCAGGCAAGAAGAGCCATTCTCTTCCTCAGATATCGCCTACCTTTTCCGTACTTTCTTGCACTAGGCATTGTTAGTGCTGCTGCTACGTTATAATCCTATTCAATTGCATAGCCTGTTTTTGTCGCCCCTTGATGTACCTTCCTTTGTGAACACGGATACAATATGTACAACTGCACAGGTACGGTACAAAGCAGACACCGCCAAAGGCCCCTATCTGGGTTATGCCTAGTCACCTCAATTGTGAGCTATCCAGGAGTAATCCTTGTACTCCACTCGAGGCTGACTTTCTCTTGCCGCCATAGGGTCCTGGACAGCGGTTGTCCTTAAAGGTAAGAATTCGGGCGACCCAACGGTGCCCGCGAGAGGTATATCGTCGGGAACGACAGGGAGGGTACGATCGACGTTACTGGGGTGCTTGGCCCCTGCTTGTATCTCGCGAGAGTTACCAAATTACGAAAAGTCGAGCTCTATCAAGAGCACACGCAAGACAAGGTAAGGAGACGGTTCACCTTGTTGGTAACCGCAGTGACTTGGTGGGACGACAGGGCAGGCACCGATGTACTGGTGGTCCTGACTGCTGTCGTTGACCGCGGGTCGGTTAAGTCGAGGCTACGATAACGGTTGTCACGCAGGTTAACTAAAATGCTAAATGGTTCGGCGGATGACTTGAGAGGCCCGTTGGTTTGTACGCACTACCTTCACGTGGGATAAGGAGTTATGGGCTCCCCTGCGTTGTAGTTTGTCCGAAAGCTCTTCAGACGTCAGCAGTACCGCGGCCTGCGCCGGGAAGTGGTGTCTTCTTCGTCCGGACGGTGTGTTTTTGGATTTTCTTTCGCTTCACCGGCCAGCCACGCACCATGCAGGAGCGTGCAAGAGTGAGGGTCCTAGACCCCTTGGCGCATAGGATATAGTCCAGCGGATGGCCTCTCTGTTGAGCCTAGGACGGGCTGCGTCGTGTCGGATAGCCTCGGTGGGGCGTTCCCTAACAAGGTTCACGCCACCCTGGAGATCCGAGCGTGCAGGCTGAACAGTAGTGCACCCTGCAGGGAGTTTAATCTATTCGAATAGTCGTCTCCACGGTAACAAGACGCTTTATGCTGAAGCTGGATCTTACCACTACAAACTATTACTATTAAACTGTATGGTTTCGGGTTTTCTTCCTCGCATGGGAGTCGAGGAGGGGAACTCGGAGGCATTATTATTATTAATCATTACAATTTATATTATACAATGTTGCAGCAACTTTCGCTTCATTGTTACTTTATGCTTTATATGAACTGTTGGTTGTTTCTCTCCTCATGCTGCAAGACATCGTCAGAAGATGCTATTCTTCGATAGGCCTAGCTTCTTACCCTTATTCTGATTTCTATCTTGCAGTCCACTTTATACAGCCTCCCCTTTCCATTGATACAAATGCATAATGCTTAGTAGCGGACGTAAGACTCGCGGGTATGCTAGATACTCACCTTTGCTTTATTTCCCCCTTTATGTTTTGCCTGATCGGCCGCTGCAGTCGACGTGGGAGCCCAGGAGCAGGAGTACCCCGGAGGCGGATACTACTACGTCGAGACCCCCGCTGACCAGGATTAGGAGTAGTTTCGGAGGCTCCCAGGCAGGAGGCCTTGCCTTTTCGATCTGTATCTCTGATGTTATTTGTGCTAGCCTTCTTAAGGCAAAACTTGACTAACTATGTATGTACTCAGATATTATGGCTTGTATAACTTATGTATTCGGGTCCGCGTGACCCCCCTTTATTGTAACATATTGGTTTATCCTTTTGTGTTTAGTGTTGTGCTGTGATATTCTCATCGTGGCACCCTAATCTCAGCCGTGTACCTTGCGTGTATGATTACTGTACACGGATTGATTTTGGGGGCGTCACAAGTTGGTATCAGAGCCGACTGCCTGTAGGAAGCCACCCAACCACTACCTGGTCGAAGTTGAGTCTAGACTTTGAAAAACTATTTTGCTAACTTAATGTTTGGCTTACGGGCCCACATCGATATCACTACGTGTGATATCTATGGTATTAGGATCCTTTTCTCCTTACCTATGCTCTGGGAATCTTCTCTCTTATCCTTGCTGGTAAGTTTTACAAACTCTGACATTAGGATCACATTCTCTTGATTCCATCCGGCGTTTTGGTGCTTCCCCATTGATTGAGTCGTGTTGCAGGAGTTCTACCCCAGGTCCCGGACCGCGGATCCCATTCTCATTCTGGGCAGGCCGCGCGTCCTCTGGCATTAACTTCTATGGCCAACAGTTTTCTTGCGGCGTGATTGACATAGTGGAATCTATGTCGCGTCGTGTAATCCTTACCGCGGTCTATGCGCCGCCTAGTGTGTCCTTTTTCCTTAATTTCTACGATGTTACGCTGCCCGATTTTCGATTGATTCTATGTGTGGATGTGTATGTCTTATATGACTACTCCTATATATCCGCGCCTCCTCTTTGTTGTCGCTTTACCTCTTACTCGTTTCCAGCATCTCGTTGTTCATCGTTGAAATACCCCTGTTAAATTCTAGCAGGATGGCTGGTCGTGGTGGTCGTGGTCGTGGTCGTGCTGCCAACGATCCACCTCTGCCGCCGGACTACATGGCTGCGATGATGCAGTAGTTTCAGATGAACCAAGACTTTATGCAAGGAGTCATAGATCAGCTCCAGAACCAGAATCAGAACCAGAACCAGCATCAGAACCAACCGCTTGTGGTTACTCTGCGGGATTTCATGCGTCTCAATCCCCCTCTCTTCCACCAACCTGAACAGCCTCTGGATGCCGATGATTGGCTCTGTGACATCAACCGTCAGTTGGAGTTCGCTAATGTGAGCGCTGCTGATTACGTCAACTTTGCGTCCTATTTCCTGCATAGCCCCGTTGCTCAGTGGTGGGACACCTACAAGGGCTCGCTAGCTGGAGGGACTGTCGTCACCTGGAATGACTTCAAGACTACCTTCCGTGCTCATTATGTCCCCCAGGCGATTATGAACCGTATGAAGGCCGAGTTCCGCAACCTCGTTCAGGGCAACAAAACTGTCGAGGCATATCAGAGGGAATTCCTCCGCCTCTCCTGCTATGCTGCAAGTGACCTCCCCAATGATGCAAGTAGGCAAGAGAAGTTCCGTGATGGACTCAACGCAGATCTCCAGCTTGCACTTGCTTTGCACGTCTTCCCCGACTTCGCCACCATGGTGAACCAGACTATCACTCTTGAGACCGCTCAGCTTAAGTTCGGTGGTTCGCCGAAGCGCCCCCGTGACGCTGGCTCATCTTCGGGCACAGCACAGAAGCAACGCGTTTGGCTTCCGCACAGTGTGTATTGTCCACCTGCCCCTGCACCAAGGTCGTCGTATGTTGCACCTCGTCTGCCTCCGTCTCCGCCGAGACAGCCGAAGACTGAGACTGCACCCCTCCGTCCTCAAGATGGCTTGTGCTTCAAGTGTCATCAGCCGGGTCACTTTTCCAGAGACTTCCCTCAGCGACAGAATCAACTGGTAGTTCACCCTGCTGGCCGTGGCAACAACAGGACCCCCAACTATAACACTGGGTCTTCTGCTCACACTCGCGGACATGCTTACAACATTAACGTTGAAGAAGCTCAGGCACAGCCCGCTACCGTGATGGGTACTCTCCTACTTAACTCAATACCTGCTACTGTTTTATTTGATACAGGAGCGTCGCATTCATTCATGTCGGAAGCATTCGCATTGTCGCATAACTTTACATTTGGAAAGATGGACACACCGATGGTTGTTCGCACCCCGATAGGCCAATGCCGAACCACCATGATGGTGCCCAATACCGCCGTTGAAATCGAAGAAGTTGTATTCCACGTGTCCCCCATCATTCTGAAGTGTTCCACCATAGACCTCATCCTGGGAATGGATTGGTTGAAAGTCCACGATGCCGCATTGTATTGTGGTACCAAGTCTGTCCAACTTTTCCACCCCTCCGGTGAGATTGTTAACCACACCACCCGGATTACCCGTGATGCTGAAACGCATATCTATATGATGAATGCTTTGAACGTCTCGCCTCTTGAAGGAATTGAGCAAGTTCCAGTCGTTTGTGATTTTCCGACGTCTTCCCAGAAGAACTGCCGGGAATACCCCCGATTAGAGAGGTTGAATTCGTCATCGACTTGAAGCCTGGCACCGTCCCTATTGCCAAGCGCCCATATAAGATGCCACCTCACCACCTCCTTGAATTGAAGAAGGAGATCGACACGGCCCTCGAGAAAGGCTTCATCCGTCCAAGTTCCTCTGCTTGGGGAGCACCTTCGCTCTTTGTCAAGAAGAGTGATGGCACGAACCGTTTGGTCCAAGATTACCGACCTATCAACCAGGCCACAATACAGAACAAGTACCCTCTCCCTCGGATCAATGATCTTTATGATCAACTTGCTGGATCCACGGTGTTTTCAAAACTCGACTTAAGGTTGGGTTACCATCAAATCCGAGTCCGTGATGAGGACATCCCGAAGACCGCATTCATTACTCTCTATGGTTCATACGAGTACACTGTCATGTCCTTTGGCTTGACGAATGCACCAGCCACCTTCTCCAGATTGATGAACTATATATTCATGGAATACCTCGACAAGTTCGTCGTGGTTCATCTGGATGATATATTGATTTACTCCAAGACCGATGCAGAACATGCTGAACATCTTCGCCTTATACTAGAAAAGCTTCGAGAATACAAACTCTATGCTAAGTATTCTAAGTGTGAATTCTGGCTTCCCGAAGTAACCTACCTTGGTCATGTGATTTCCAAGGATGGCGTCGCCGTCAACCCCGAACGTATCCAGGCTATTCTTGACTGGACTCCGCCCAGGACTGTCAAGCAAGTCAGAAGTTTCCTCGGACTCGCCAGCTATTGCCGCCGTTTCGTCGAGAACTTCTCCAAGATTGCCAGGCCTCTGACTAACCTGCTTCAAAAAGGCGTTAAGTTTGAGTGGACTGATAAATGTCAAGAAAGTTTTCAAGCTCTCAAGGACAAGCTCACTTCTCCCCCAGTGCTTGCTCCTCCTGACACTCAAAAGGACTTCGTGATATATTGCGACGCGTCTCGTCAAGGATTAGGCTGTGTCCTAATGCAAGAGCGCAAAGTGATTGCTTATGGCTCTCGCCAGCTGCGTACTCACGAAGAAAACTATCCAACACATGATCTCGAATTGGCAGAGGTCATTTATGCATTGAAGTTGTGACGACATTACCTCGTTGGTAATCGTTGTGAGATCTACACCGACCACCAAAGCCTGAAGTACCTATTTACTCAACCAGACCTGAATCTCCGCCAGCAGAGATGGCTCGAGAGAATAGCCGACTACAACATGGGAATTTCTTACACCCCTGGCAAAGCTAATGTGGTGGCCGATGCCTTAAGCCGCAAAGCCTACTGTTCTGAACTTGAAGTCCAGATAGAACAACCACTTCTGTATGAAGAGCTCCGCAAGTTGAACCTTGAAATTGTTCCGAAGGGACATGTGAATTCCCTTGTTGTTGAAGTAGACCTCGACAAAGACATCAAGTTCATCCAAAGAGCTGACTCTGATTACGAAAACATGAAGCGATATCTCGCCATAGGAAGGCCCTCAGACTACAGGCTTGCTGATGATCAAGCGGTGTACTTCAAGAATCATTTAGTGGTTCCTAGCAAGGGCAATCTAAACTTGACCCCGGATGTTATGAAAGAAGCTCATGATACCCCGTTGTCGATCCACCCAGGTAGCACCAAGATGTACCAGGACCTTCGTCAACGGTACTGGTGGCCTGGCATGAAGAAAGACATTGCTCGTTATGTTGATGAGTGTGACGTTTGCCGTCGCGTCAAAGCCGAACATCAAAGACCTGCTGGAACTCTCCAACCACTCTCTATTCCTGAATGGAAATGGGACAAGATTGAAATGGACTTCGTCACCGGTTTTCCGCGATCCCAGAAGGGTCATGATGCGATCTTTGTCGTCATCGACCGATTCTCCAAAGTTTCCCACTTTCTTCCAGTCAAGGAGACGATCTCTTCTAGTCAGTTAGCAGACTTATATGTTTCCAGAATTGTTTCCCTCCACAGTATTCCGTTGGAGATCAGTTCAGACCGTGGCAGCATTTTCACCTCGAAGTTTTGGGATAGTTTCCAAGAAGCTATGGGCACTCACCTGAATTTCAGCACCGCTTATCACCCCCGGTCGCAAGGACAAGTCGAACGAGTCAACCAAGTGCTTGAAGATATGCTTCGAGCTTGTGTCATTTCATTCGGTAAGAAATGGGAGGAATCTCTTCCATTTGCTGAATTTTCGTACAACAATAGCTATCAAGCTAGTCTGCAGATGGCTCCCTTTGAAGTTCTTTACGGACGTAAGTGTCGAACCCCTCTGAATTGGTCAGAAACTGGGGAACAAAACCTCATTGGTCCGGACATTATACAGCATGCCGAAGATCAGGTTCGCGTTATCTGTGAACATCTGAAAGCTGCTCAGTCCCGCCAGAAGAGCAACTATGACCGCAAGCACAAGGAAATGGTCTATCAGCCCGGCGAACAAGCTTACCTCCGTGTCACTCCCATGAGGGGCACTCATCGTTTCGGGATCAAAGGCAAGTTAGCTCCTCGCTACATTGGCCCGTTCCGTATACTATCCAGAAGTGGACCAGTGGCATACCGATTGGAATTGCCGTCAAACCTATCTCAAGTCCACGATGTCTTTCACGTGTCGCAACTCCGTCGCTGTTTCAAAGACCCTATTCATGAAGTGGAACATGATATGATTGAGCTGCAACAGGACTTGACTTATCAAGAACATCCGAGCCGCATTCTCGATCAGTCTGAACGCAGAACCCGCAACAAGACAACCAAGTTCCTCAAAGTTCAGTGGTCGAATCATTCTGAAGATGAAGCCACTTGGGAACGCGAAGATCGTCTTCGTGAGGAATACCCCGATCTTTTCCCCTCTACCGCTTAGATTCTCGGGACGAGAATTCTTGTAGTGGGGGAGATTTGTAACACCGTCACTGTCAGTGAACAGTAATCAGGGTTACTGTCCATCTTTACTGTTCAAAACTTTTGTTTGATCAACTTGGGACAGTTCAAATTCAAATTCCACTTTGATGTTCTTGGATGCATTGTGATCATGGACCTTGGTCATCTTGGATCAAAACAAATCCAAGCTCAATTCCAATTACCCTTTGAATTGAAATCAAAATTCAAATGATCAAAATGCCTTGGTGCAATACTAAAAACCAAGGTGACAATAAAACCTTGCCCAAAAATTATGGAACCAGTTTTATAAAATCTCTGATAATCTCTGGACCATGTTGGTATGGTTGTGGTTATTTACTGTGCCGTCAAATAAATCAAACAATTATAAACAGTAGCCAAAAACCCCATATTAATCATTTAATATTATAATAAAATATTAAATGACTTTTGTTGCTACCCAAACTTTTTGTGGCACTGCCTTGTAGTGTAACACTATTTTTGGGTCATCTAAAACATTTTACAAAAATGCCTAAGATAGTAAAACAATTACCAAAAGAAAATACAGAAAAGCAAAAGAGGGAAACAAATAAAAAGGGGCATAGCCCAAACCCCCCCTCTCCCACTGGGCCAACCGGCCCAGCTAACCTCCCCAACCCCCACCGAATCCAGCCCAAGGCCCACCCCCACCCGAACCGTCCCCTTTCTCTCGCTACAGGGGAAAAGAAGGGGCGTGGCGGGCATCGGTCGTGGCCACCGCGATGGCCATCGCCGTGGCGGGCATCGGCGAGCTCCTCGGCGCCTACAAGACCCTCCTGCGCCTTGGAAACCCTAGCCTCCCCCTCCAGATCCCCCTCGCGCTCGCCCCTCGTCGTCTCCCCGCTCGAACCGTGCCCCGGCCGTGGCCGTGCCGCCGGCGTCCGCGCGGCCAACGGCGACGCCGAGCTCCTCCGTCTTGTCCTGTGTGTTCCCCTCCGACGTCCTCTTCACCTCGAGCCGGGAATCGGACCGCGACCCCCGCACGACTACGAATCGGCGGCTTCTTCTACCTCGGGTCGTCGCGCCATTGACGCCACCGAGCTCTGCCCCGAGCTCCCCCGCGCCTGCTGCCAGCCCTGCTCGGCCCCTGTGAGCACCCCGCCCCTTTCCCCTCGCTCACCCGCGTCGTTCTCCCACCGTAGCTCCATCCCCACGGACACAGTGCCCCGTCGCCGCGGAGTTCGTCGTTGCCTCCGCTACTAGCCACCTCAGCTCGCGCCGATGGGAGGAATGGACGCGGCTTGATCCCCTCGTTCGATTGAGCCCCCTCGTGCCCCCTCCCGTCGCCTGTGCTGGTCGGCAGCTCGCCGCCGTGTCCCCCTGGCCGCCGGCGTGTGTGCCAGTGGGTTGGCTAACCCACTGTTAAGCCATGGGCTTAACCCCCCCCCCCCCTGTCCAACTGCCATGTGGGCCACCCTATTAACCAGCCCCTAATAAAGTTTAATTTAGTTAAATTAAACACCCCTGTTTGTATGACATTTGGGCCCAGGTCAGTTATTAGATTAAATAAAAATTTAGGGTTAATCTGTTACAATGACAACTGGGTCGCACCTGTAGGTAATTAAGTTAAAAGAAATAAAAATGCTAATAGTCTATGACATGTGGGACCAGTGGGTAATTAAATTTAATTATTTGTTTAATTAGCCATGTGAGGCTGACCAGTGGGTCCCACTGGTCAGGTTTGACCAGTCAAACTGCACTGTTCTGGATAATGTTAGTTTATTAATAAAAGAAATACAGTAATTCATTTATAATGATTAAAAATTTAAAACTGAATATCTTTTAAACCGTAAGTCGGATTCAAAAACTTTATACATCAAAATCGATCAGAAAACTATAATGAATACGGATACGGTATCCGTATACCCACCACACCCCTCTAACACAACGAAAATCGACACCCCCCTCTCCGGGCCGTCTGTCCGATGATTTGTCCGGTACTGATAAAGTATCCGGATGAATTTATTCCGAACACGAATGTTGTTCAGAATAGTTCAACTAACACGGATACACCCCTCTTATGTTTGTCGGATGTCCACGACACCTCCGACATGGTACCTTCCCCCTCCGGACACCCTGTCCGGTAATCACCCGGAGCTGGTAATTCATCCTCGGATGATTTTCCGCTCCGAGCTTCACACATTGCACTGCGTTAGAACCCCGTAAACATTTCATCTGTCATGACATGCATATGTTTGTATATTATTGTTGTGTATTTACTGTTTCCTCCCCCGCTTAATCTCCGGTAGACCCCGAGACTGCCGTTGACTACACCGCTGCCGAGTACTACTACGTCGTCGACGACCGTACCCCGACAGTCGAGCTTTCAGGCAAGCAGAGCCATTCTCTTCCCCAGATATCGCCTACATTTTCTGTACTTTTTGCACTAGGCATTGTTACTGCTGCTGCTACGTTATAATCCTATTCAATTGCATAGCCTGTTTTTGTCGCCCCTTGATGTACCTTCCTTTGTCCTATGCTGCCTGTTATAATTATGCATATATTCAGCAGTGAGCCATGCACATTGTTAGCTAGGACTGGATAGCGGGCCGTGATCACTCAGGGGAGTGAACACGGATACAATATGTACAACTGCACAGGTACGGTACAAAGCAGACACCGCCAAAGGCCCCTATCTGGGTTATGCCTAGTCACCTCAAGTGTGAGCTATCCAGGAGTAATCCTTGTACTCCACTCGAGGCTGACTTTCTCTTGCCGCCATAGGGTCCTGGACAGCGGTTGTCCTTAAAGGTAAGAAGTCGGGCGACCCAACGGTGCCCGCGAGAGGTATATCGTCGGGAACGAAAGGGAGGATACGACCGACGTTACTGGCGTGCTTGGCCCCTGCTCGTATCTCGTGAGAGTTACCAAATTACGAAAAGTCGAGCTCTATCAAGAGCACATGCGAGACAAGGTAAGGAGACGGTTCACCTTGTTGGTAACCGCAGTGACTTGGTGGGACGACAGGGCAGGCACCGATGTACTGGTGGTCCTGACTGCTGTCGTTGACCGCGGGTCGGTTAAGTCGAGGCAACGATAACGGTTGTCACGCAGGTTAACTAAAATGCTAAATGGTTCAGCGGATGACTTGAGAGGCCCGTTGGTCTGTACGCACTACCTTCACGTGGGATAAGGAGTTATGGGCTCCCCTGCGTCGTAGTTTGTCTGAAAGCTCTTCAGACGTCAGCAGTACCGCGGCCTGCGCCGGGAAGTGGTGTCTTCTTCGTCCGGACGGTGTGTTTTTGGATTTGTTGTCGCTTCACCGGCCAGCCACGCACCGTGCAGGAGCGTGCAAGGGTGAGGGTCCTAGACCCCTTGGCGCATAGGATATAGTCCGGCCGATGGCCTCTCTGTTGAGCCTAGGACGGGTTGCGTCGTGTCGGATAGCCTCGGTGGGGCGTTCCCTAACAAGGTTCACGCCACCCTGGAGATCCGAGCGTGCAGGCTGAACAGTAGTGCACCCCTGCAGGGAGTTTAATCTATTCGAATAGCCGTGTCCACGGTAACAGGACGCTTTATGCTGAAGTTGGATCTTACCACTACAAACTATTACTATTAAACTGTATGGTTCCAGGTTTTCTTCCTCGCATGGGAGTCGAGGAGGGGAACTCGGAGGCATTATTATTATTAATCATTACAACTTATATTATACAATGTTGCAGCAACTTCTGCTTCATTTTTACTTTATGCTTTATATAAACTGTTGGCTGTTCCTCTCCTCATGCTGCAAGACATCGTCAGAAGATGCTAGTCTTCGATAGGCCTAGCTTCTTACCCTTATTCTGATTTCTATCTTGCAGTCCACTTTATACAGCCTCCCCTTTCCGTTGATACAAATGCATCATGCTTAGTAGCGGACGTAAGACTCGCGGGTATGCTAGATACTCACCTTTGCTTTATTTCCCCCTTTATGTTTTTCCTGATCGGCCGCTGCAGTCGACGTGGGAGCCCAGGAGCAGGAGTACCCCCGGAGGCGGATACTACTACGTCGAGACCCCCGCTGACCAGGACCAGGAGTAGTTTCGGAGGCTCCCAGTCAGGAGGCCTTGCCTTTTCGATATGTATCTCTGATGTTATTTGTGCTAGCCTTCTTAAGGCAAAACTTGACTAACTATGTATGTACTCAGATATTATGGCTTGTATAACTTATGTATTCGGGTCCGCGTGACCCCCCTTTATTGTAACATATTGGTTTATCCTTTTGTGTTTAGTGTTGTGCTGTGATATTCTCACCGTGGCACCCTAATCTCAGCCGTGTACCCTGCGTGTATGATTACTGTACACGGATTGATTTTGGGGGCGTCACACCTACCTTGCCTAACAACATACCTAACAAAGGGGGAAGGGGATCCATGGTGCATACCGGGTTCGGAGAGGACGACGAAGGGGGGGGCATGGCTGAGTCGAGGAGGAGCAGACGGTAGCCAAGAGGAAGGGCAGAACCAGCTGCTGCCTCAGTCCACCGCCTACACTACCACCACTTGCGCAGATCTGAGTCACTGCCGCCGCCGGAGCTAAGAACTGAGGTGATGTTTGTCATAGAGCTAGCGATGACCAAGTAAAATGGGAGGTGAGGCTAGATTCCGTGCCATCCCGCCTTGGCCGATTTGCATCACCCGCCATCCCCATTGGATTTTGGGTTGCACGGGCGCGTGCGCGCTGCATCTGTTTTCGTCCGCGCTCAGCCTGGCTCGCTGAAAACTACGAATCACCGCGTTTCCAGCGGGCCTGATTGGGAGCAGGTTCTTTAAATTTCGTGTTGTGCGAGATATAGATGCAGTCCAAGCAACCAAACGAGCCGAATTATTCCGACGTGAGCTTGGTTGGCGTGTATGCGACCAACCAAACGCGTCGCAAACGTTTATGTTGTGGACCGTCCACTCATTTTCACGTAGTTGAATGGATAACGTTGATCTGTGCCAACTAATTCATTCCCAGAAGGCATGGTTTTCAATCACAATAATACATATTATTTGATATGTTCCAGAAAAACATTAGTACTTTCCAGTTGGTAGGAAGCGTCTGGACTCTATAGTTCCAACTCAACCTATGGATGAGTTGCTTTAACACCAAAAGTTTTCAGCAGGAGTGGACGGTCCACAACACATAAACACTTGATCATTGGAGTGAGTTCAGTGAGATTAGCCAAACCCACAACTTAGCTACAACTGCTCTTTATCCACTAGACGCAACTAAACTAAACCCACACCAAATTTTGACCAAATCTTTACGTCACTAACTAGGCAGTCCACCAGATTTGACCTAGCCTAACTGCTTATACGGCGCCCCTCTCCAATTTTCTTTGCCCTGCCAAGTTTCAAACCGGAGTTAATTTTCTGTATGAATGTCAGATTTTCTCAACTGTTTATTAGTAGTTGTCTGGTGAGGTATGACCCATCCTTCAATGTGGTTTGTGAAGTTGGTTCCGCAAGCACTTGGCTCGACTCCTATGCGCCTCACCAGAACTTTTAATTCAGTTGGTGGGTAGCAGAGACTGCGACCATCTCTGAAGAAACTTGTGGGCTAAACTTCAGAGGTGGACTTGAGCTGCGTTGCCTGAAAAATATTCAGAGCTGAAGCCTGAAGTGGCCACCAAGCATTCAAGTGACTCTCATGGATCATGACGAATGGGCATGCCAATGGCAGAGGCTTTTAAGGATCCCTGGAAGTAAGCAGCTGTCGTTGAGCCTGTAGTAGAAGCAAAGTTTCAGACTTTCGGCAACTCGACGGCATGTCGCAACTTCTCAACAGCAGACAGCTTAGGTGGAGCTATCAAAGTTCAGTTACCCCAGATAAACAGACTATTTATTTATAATCAGTAACAACTCACACAAACTGCCTTTGCACTCTTTTATACTCCCTCCGTTCCAAATTAGATGACTCCCATTTATATACATATACGTAAGAAAGTTCTTCCATATCACACGCACTCCTCCACAAAAAAGAAATATATAAAAACTAACTATAGATTATGTCCTGTAACTATGCATTTCTTCTTTGGTTTCATGAAGAATGGTGAGAGCCTCTGCATATGTACAGCGTTAACAGTGGAGCAGCTTCTCCCTGATTTTGGTAAGTACACTGTTACTTCACCCCACCCTATACAAAACTTCTACTATATCAAACAAGCAAAAACTAGACTCACTCTTACATGTTTCGCAGACAGTACAAATCATGCACCTCTGAGCTGCCGAAACGCGCGTCGGAACGTTGCAAATGATTCGACTGGCTCTTTCTGGAAGAACGTTCTGTAGGACCTTCACTTGAGGGGGCATCACTAGGTGGGGCGGTGATGGACAGTAGTTTGGCGGGTGGGGGTGCCGAGCTTGCTGCGCAGCAGTGCCGGACATTGATCCTGTGCGTAACGGTTTCAGTTGAGGTGCTGCCTGTCACATTGACCAACAGAACAGCGTCCTTATCTCTGGTCACTTCGCACCATCCGCCTTGCAGAACTCCGTCCACAAATTCTTCTTGCGTGTAGTAGTTCTCGTGATGCACGTTAACTTCCATTGTCTCTCCAGGTTCGATGAGACCAATGGATGGTTGGACCTGTATGGCATAACACATAGTTGAAAATTAGTGGTATGAGCAAAGTTTTAAATAGCCGGTTATAACCCAGTTATAGCCCCGCTATGGCTGTTTGAGCATGGTGCCGCTAAATGATGCTCGCCCTATTCATGTACAATTGTGCGAAAAAGTTTTAAAATAGCCGGCTATAGCCTCGCTGTAGCCCCGCTATAACTGTTTTGAAAGGCCGCCGCTATTTGCCGTAGCCCGCTATTTAAAACTATGGGTATGAGTGGAGCAAGATGAAAGTAAAATGAAATGAGATGGCAGAAAAATGGAGTATCAATAGTAGAATACAGAATATCTGGGCTCATGGCAGAACAAGCCCATGCACAAAACTTGGATCTATTTCCACAAAAGATCTACCGAATGGAATTCTACAGATGCAACCAAAGTTGAGCATATCGCCATGCCTATTTTGGCATAAGTTGTGTTTCGTCTAATATTTGGTTGCTGGAACGGAGAAAGATCTGTTATAGATCTCAGATAAGTAACCGATAGAGAAGGGTCCATCATACAAGTAAAAGAGAGGTCCCTGGTTCTCTTACTTTGGTTTTCTCTAGAATGGAAAATTGCAGTAACAACCAAAAGAATGACCAGTGATCTTATGAATATAGGTGGAAATATGATACTTCTGTGGCAGGAGAGTCACAGTAAAGTAGCTGATATCAAAATACTAGGATGATGAGGCAAAAGAAAGAGGTTTACACAACTACACAAATTCAAACCAGGCAAATGCAAGAAAGAAACAACAGAAATGTAGTAACTATATCTTTATTCAAGACCGAAAGGCACAAACTACAACTCATACCTCAAGCCAATGTGGAAGACCAAAGGATGCCCTTGGAATAATATCGGATTTTGTTCCATCCTGCTTGCTTGTCGACTGGCCTTCACACAAGATTTCAAAAGAAGACTTTTTCGATCCACAGTTATTCGTTATTCGAAGGACAACAGTTTCCTGGTTTTCCAATATAATGTTGTTTGTGCTGATTATAGTATCTGGGACACTATGAGACTCTTGAAGCAAACACTGTAGTTTTTCATTAGATTTGATTATCTTTCCATACTCCTGCCTTCTTATCAGCTCGTTCACTCTTGCAAGATCAACACTAAATGTACAGTTCACTGGTTTATGATCGCTATCTATCACATCCATGCAAGCTTCATATCTGTCAAAATGTACAAGAAAAGCATATTATAATATCGTGATTATAATGAGAAGGTACAAGATGACGTAGATTATCTCTATACAAAGCATGATTATGTTCTGCAGATTCTTACGATGTGATTGTAGCAACAACAGGACACTCCAATGAGCATTCACCTATTGTTTCAGAACGGCTATCTCGATACACTATTCTATCGCACCAAGCAGGTATTCTCTTCTTCTCACCCGAATCATATCCTACATCAGAATTGAGGGAAACAAAATTCAGTTGTAAAGCATTATCTAAATTTGATGTAAAAAAAGTCGAACTTTATTGTGTTGGAATATTTCAAGTGGAGACAGTACCTGCAAGACCTGGTTGGTGTCTTTGGAATTTGTAGGTTGGAGGAAATCTGATAAAACCTTCACGCATTCCTTGAAACACATTTCCTGCCTTCATTTCTGCTCGAAGTTGATCTCTTTCTCTAAGCCAGTCGAAGCTCCTTTGCGAGACCATATCCCTTGCCTCGTCATAGGTGATACCATAAAGTCGGTAGTTGAAATCACCAAGAAAGACAACCATATCAGCTTCTGCCAGCTCAGGTCTATCTTCATCCGGCTGATTCCCATTGGCCTGCAAGTATGACAATATCTATGCATAAGTATACATCGTTGCAACTCAAGTAGTCAAGGCTGGATATGATTCTAGAAAACAGTTTGATGATTACATACATTCACTGCTTTGTGCAATTGGACGGATGTAGCAGAAGCTGTAGCACAAGGGGGAAAAAGGTTATAGGCATCATATACAATGAATGACTGCAAAAGAATACTTGAAAAGAGGAGGTGTGAGAATGGAAACCTGCAGATCCATGAGATTTATTAAAATTCATTGTCCGATAAATATGATCAAAGTCAGCATTGCGGCGAGTAACATTTTCTTGATGTGCAGCAAAATGATTGTTCACAAAACATATCCTGAGGTCGTAAACTCTAATTTTTAACCCAACGCCACCCTGCGAGAACAATCATGTGTCAATATACACTGAAAACTGCAATAGAAATATGGAGCATCACTTTGACACACGAGACAAGAATCACAAGATGATAAGCTACTAATGTTACTTGTTTTATATCGTTAAGCAGTTGAGATAGTTTTTCTGTGCAGATTTTTTTTTAAAACGAGGGTTGCCTCCCAGCCTATGCATCACTTCATGCATACAGCTGAATTTATTAAAACAGTGAGATGTAACTACCAAAGCCAATCTCAACACAAAATGACAAGCAATAGAAGCCCGCGATACATAGGGATGCAAATTGATGGATATCAGGGTACCCTCTGGCCCTAGCTAGTTTTCAAATGAACTAAAAATCTCAAGATAGGAGTCTTTGGAATTTTTTAGTTCATTTCATTGAACTAGTTAGGGTCAGAGGGTGCCCTTTAGGTTACCTATTTGCATGCCTAGCGATACAACTCATGCTGCACCAAGTCTATTACTAGCTCAGCAGATTGCTGAGGTTGTTTCTCCTCCCAAGTATAACCGTCATCTGAACTCGTTGAACCGATCACGTGCTAAGAAATTGTTTCTCCTTAGAACTTCGAAGAGCATACACCGAAAAAAGTTATATTCTGTGATCATATATTAGAGCATACAAATAGTCTTGTCTAGATTATCAGTTTATTATTTTCTCCAGCAGAAATATTTCCAGTATTATATAGTAGGTCCATGTAGAAATCTTAGGATATGCAAGCGGTATGCACACATGAATTGACGGGAAGCAGTACCAAATCAAAGAGTTAATCCAAATTTTCAAGATCATGTACCTTGTTGCCAATAGCGCGTCCAAAGCCACATGGCACCGCAGCAGCATCAACATCACCGACATGTGGCTTAAGGTCTGTCCTTGCCCTTCAAATAAGCATAGATTACACAGGAGTGTGAATGCTCAAAATTTTAAAATAAGTGATAACAGAAATTTATGATCCACTATCAATAGATAATTTCATGACAAGCCAGTACCATGCAGCAATAAGCAAGCCAGCCAACTGCCTCGAGCCAACTCGGTGGAAGGATATCCCTTCATCAAGTGTCTTGCCAATATTGTCTACCCACCACTGTCCATTGGCACTGCCCTCAAGCCCTACCTAAGGCCATAAGCAAGACAACTTGAATCAAATAGTTGCCTTAAATAACTTACACACAAGAGCATTAACAATGTAGCTGGTGCTGTGCAGATTTGCAAAATGGAACAGAGGCAGAATTACAAGTAAACATATATTCCACAAATAATGTGAAAAAAGGAAAATTGTACTTAAGTTCATTATTCCCTCTCAGTTCTCATTGGTAATTTATATAAGTTCTCCGTGGTAGCAGCATTACATCACATTACTGATATACAATTAAAACCATAACAAGTAAACTAAAACTAGAAGATTCCCCGCACGTTGCTGCGGTAACTTTGTTAAAAAATGCGTAAGTAGTTACAAAAATAACTAAATCTAACGAAAGAAAATATAAGCTTGAAAATCAATGAAGAACGTGTCTAAAAATAGAAAAAACTTTTGAATTACTGTTCAAAATATCATTTTACAAAAAGGTGAATGAGTGAATGATGACTAGCATGCATGTATGATGTGGCAGCGCTACATGCATAGTCTAATACAAAAATAATTGTAATTTATAATTTTCTTATGTGGCATATTTTGCATGGTCTAGTGGGAGAGAAGACTTAAATGCATGGCTTAGTGGGGATGATGAGGTGGACACTTTGCACGTTGAGAGAATTGGGACCAACTTCTTAAGAATGTAAGATATGTTGTCGTGACAACGGTGATAGAAAAGTATGCCAAGAAGAGTCACATAGAAATGCAATATTCATCCCTAGTGACTAAATGAGAGTAAAGAACAAAAAGAATAAGAATACAAATATAATTTAGCACAATAAAGAGGACGTTTATGGTACAACGTAGGGTAAAAAAATCCACCTAATGCTTGGATATAAAAGAACCACGAATATGACAAGGAAATACTACCTCCCCCACCGTGCATTCCATAATAAGTTCTGTTCCGCATTTTAAACAAATTACAAAAGTATGTAATCAATTTTTTTTTGCATAAAGTATGTAATCAGTAATTGCTCAGTGCCATTTCTCAACGTTATACTCTTATGGTTTTTTGCAAGCGCAGTTCAGTTGCATGGTCTCTAAAGCCGAGCTTTGACCACTAGTTTGTGTTATGATATGAAGCTACTTTCAAGCTTCATCTATTAGTGACACTTTTGCGTAACCAGTCATATATAGTTGGACTGGTGGGTAGTCAAACAGTACAAAAAGGAAATCTCGAAATATGTGGGTCACCTTATAAAAAATTATAAAACATGATGTTTTTTCGAGGCCATATCTAGATTTTGGAACAAGGAGAAGATGCAAACAGTTGTATTTTGAAACAGAGGGATAATAGTTAGTAAGTATACCATCAGTACAGGAAGATATTGGCAGTTTTAATTATACAATGCAAATGTATAACATACTAAAACATTTTTTATAGTTTCACTTGTTACCTATTTGATACATTAACAATATAACTTCCTCTACTTGGTATTTGAGCAACAAAATAAGAAAATGTGAAGTGAATGGTTAGGTCAACTATCTTACACTTTCTTTAGCTGCAGCCATGGCAAGAGCTCCAGCACCCATCTCAACCTCTTGCAGGCCAACCACCACCAATCCAACATCAGATGATGCACTACCCAACCATGACCAAAGTGATTCAGGTGATGCTTTCTCCTGTGCAACATTCCAAGTTCCAACCAGAATCTTAATGTTCTCTACCCTTGTATAGGACAACTCCCTGTTCGACAATTCCATTCGCAGAATATCATCTAGAGGCCCAGGGGATGTTAGAGGCCATCCTCGAATACCACCATGATGGGCTAGAGTAAAGATGTATGAACCACAAATGGACATCTGAATGACTGGACAGCTATGTCCAATCCATCCTCCCAGAGGGTTACCTTCAACATCCATGACTTGAACAGCACCACTGGCATAGCCCACCCACACCTTTTCTCCGAGTGCCTTTATGCATTGAACTGAAGAATTATGATAACTGAACTCTTTTAGCCAATTCCCATTTCCATCCCACATAATAATTGAGCCATCTGTGCAACCGGACCAAATCGATCCATCCATCGCTTGAGCCACTGCTTCCGTTCTACGGTTATCTTCGACGAATGTTCCTTTTGTTGCAACTCTGCGTACTGCATCGCCTGCCCCAATCAAGGCACTCCAAGATTTTTGTAAAAACGTGAAGGAACCTTGGTTTTTCTCCTTCTTTGTTGGTTTTACTTTGATTTCTTCCTCTATAAATTGTTCCGGCATCACTAGTGGCTCTAGACGAGCTGACTCCACTTGGCCGTCCATGCCAAATACCTTCAACAACTCCCTTGTCCGAGCATCCCTATACAAAGCATATCAACAAATTACTTCCAATCGGCCATGGGTTAATGAAGTTGAGAAACTGATGCGGTGGCCTTTATATTTAAAATCATACCAAAGAGCAAATGTCATGCTAGTTAGACTCCAAACTTTCGCTCGGCAATGGTCCGCAAGCATGTGTTTCACATCAGTAGTGGGCAAAGAGAACATGTTACCAACTGTGACATAATTTCTTAGGTCAATATACGCATTTTCGACCATGAAAGAAGCCATATGTTTTTCTTCTGGTGTTAGTGAGAGGGACTTAGCAATGGCATCCCAAGGCCATGCCTTAATAACACCTGCCTCAGTGCCTGACCATATTTCACCTGTTTCCAAGAGATTGAAATGAAACATATCAATTTGGGATAACTTTTCACTCCTTTTTAGTTAAAATTTAGATGATCAACTCTTATCTGCAATAAGAGAGATGCATGAATGTCAAAACCCATAACACAGCCTAGTGATTCAGATATCAATGCCTCGACAGTGCTTGAATCAAAACGGAAGATGACAGAAAGGAAAAGTAATAATTAAATTTTGATGTGGAATAACTGCATAACTAAACTAATGATGCTATTGTATTCCTTATATAGGTTTTAGATATCATATGGACATAACAGTCTACAATTAACAATTACTCCCTCCGTCCCAAAATAAGTGTCATAAATTTGTTTAGATATGGATGTATCTAGATGTGAAACTAAGTCTAGATGCATCCATATCTAGATAAATCTACTGCACTTATTTTAGGACGGAGGAAGTACTAATTTAGCTTATTGGAATCAGTTGTCTAGGATATGACATATGAGAGTTCAACATTTCACAAGCTTGTCTTTTCAGAAGATGGAAGAGGAACTAGAGGATAAATGAGCGAGTGACTGGGCAAAATTCTGCGCTTTCAGATGTAATCAGAGCTTAGTTTCTTCAGCTTAATTCTTTTAGTTATTCACTGATATTACACTGGTTATTTCAGGTTTATAGCCAGAGAGAGGCACTAGGTGTGCCATAACCAGGCTGTGGTTAGCTTGCTTTAACTTTCTGCAAAAAAACTGATTGATGGTTGGCATGGACATGCATGTTCCATTATCAAATGATTTTGGAACCTGGATGTCCATCCGTCAGTATGCGTTGCTCTTTATTTTTTCGGAAAAGTAGAAAGGCTAATTCTACCGTCCAAAACTTCTCCAGCATAAAGTAACATGTGTAAATGTGTCAAAAGCGTCATTGACAAGTTAGTTCTTGTTAGTGATGTAAAAGTAAAATCAGCTAAACTGAGCATTTCACAGTCACGTAAAATCGGTTAAATTGAAAATGTCCAGTTATCTTGGCGCCTTTCAGCATAGTGCCATTGCCCGATTGTGAGTGTTGCTCATTGTTATCGAGTCAATTAAAACCAAAATTGCCAGGGGTGAGCAAGGATGCGAGCTTCTGACCGTATGATGTGACGACCATGGAGAGCACGGGGGTGCGGCTGTGCGCCTGCCACGTCAGGGCCTCCTTGAACATGGGCGCATTCTCGCCGCCATCTGCCGGCGCCGTGGCGAGGTCCATGCGCCACGAGCGGATCCTCCCGTCCTTGTGGCCCGTCCACACGAGCTTGTTGGCGCTGTCCACGGCGACGCAGAGCGCGGGCGGCGCGGGCACGGACTCCGTGAACGGCGCGGTCTCCTCGTCTCCCCGGCGTGCCCCTGCGACGCTCCCGTCGAACACCTTGTCGAGCGGCCACACCCGAACCCCGCACTCGGTTCCCGCCCACAGCTGGCGAAGGTGCGGCTCGCACGTGAGCGTCCGCAGGAAGGAGCACACCTGCGTCTCCCGCGGCGGGTGGGGCCGCACCTCGAGCGACGGCGGGCGGCCGGGGTGCATGGCCGCGCGGAGCGGCACGCGGAAGATGCCCTCGCCCCCGCCTGCGCCGACGAACTCAGGCAGCGCCGTGGTACCCGCGCCTACGTGCTCCGACGTCGTCACGGCCCGCTCCAGCGTCACCGCGCCGCCGCCGCTGCTGAAGGAGGAGGCGTGTAGGTACAACGACTCACCGCCGCGGTTGTGGTGGTGGTGAGGCGGGAGCTGGTTGGGATAGGACACGGAGCGCGCGGGGTCGTGGCGGTGCGCCGAGGCGGAGGCGATGGGGTCATCGTCGAGGCTGTGCGAGCTGAGCGCGAGCGGCTGGCTGTAGGATATCCCCTTCCGCTGCGGCGCCCGGTCCCGCTCCCGCTCGTCGTCAGGCTCCATGACGCCTCGGCCTCTCGCTCCTGGTCCGGCGGCGATTGATTCGAGCTCGTGAGGCGGAGACGGCGGCGGCGGGGCAGGCGATTCCAGGACGTCGGGAGGCCGCGTGTCGCGGGAGCGGAAGGGGAAGGCGCGCCGCGCCGTGGAGGCAAGGGAACTCCGGAGCCGGTGTGACAGTGTGCAGGAAGGCTGGCTGTTTGTGGTTATATGGGTGGATGCCTCGTGGACCGGGACCACGGGGGGTCCATGGGGGTCCCCGACGAGACGATGCACCGGCCGGCCGTGGCAGTGGTGGGAAAGTGGGGCGTGGGGGGAAAAAGCTCTCCTCGCCGTGATGTTGGAAACGTCCCGGCCCGAAGAGGAGGGAGGGGTTGGTGATGATATTACCCGGGATCAATGCCCCTGAAAGCTACGGGTTTCCCAAATGGATCAGAGTCAACTGTATTGGGAAAGGAGTGTAGGGGAAGGGGTTGACAATTGTTTTGGTTTGCAACTACTCATGACAGCCATTCGTTTACCTATACTTGGTCTGCTGATAATGTTTGTTTTTCCTTTTCCTTTTTGAATGAGCTTGATAATTCTCTCATTCGCTTACACAACTAGTGTACCGCAAGCAAAACTAAACTCAAAGATTTTACCCTAGTGTTTGCACCTTAAAATTTTCATCAGGAGAACAATGCTAGTCTATGAGGTTGCACATAATAAAACTAAGTAGTTATAGCTTTTAAGTGAATCTTAATTTTTTGTTATTTAGTGAAAGAATGGCAGAAGGAATATTTAACAAAGATAGCAGAAACTCATCTCCAAACAGTAGTAAAAACTTTATGTACCACTATTTAGTGATAAGAATGTCTAAAGTTCAAACTCAAACAATCAAAACTATTGAAAGGGATTCTTCTCAAATGCTTCTATCAAGTTGATTATCATTTTAAGCATGAAAGACTTAATGTATTGACGTTGTACTACACCCTACGAAATAACCTTAGGATATATCATCAAAACATGTTCCAATTAAGCCATATAACTTTCTAACAAAATATAAGTGAAGCACAAAAAGTTAACTCTGCACATCGCAAATTTTAACACTCCAACAGATAGAAAATTCAAACACATGGAGTAAAATTGAAAATTCAAGCACTAACTCTAAAAAATGATACAAACGACAAGAGGTGATGTATTATATATATTCAAAGGTAAAAAGATAAATGGCGCTCCAAGTTTATGCAAAAAGAGAAAAACTATACAAGAGGGACCAAAAGGATCATACAATGTTGTCAATGTGGGGATGCACAAACCTAGCCTTTCGGTTGTTCTTGGAATTAAAGTGGAATGTTATGTCTTCACCAAGCTTGGATCTCAAACCATTTAGGATCCTTGTGATTGTGTCGACATCCCTAATGACGTTTATCGTTGTAAAAAGTAAAGCTCGGGGAAACTGTGAGTTTGAGTTAGTCCATAAATAAATATAATGTCCCCCTTGATGTAGGTATTTCATGTTAAACATTTCATAGCAGTATCTATAGTAACGAACACAATCATAAGGTTTTTTATCTAGGAGAAACCAAAAACTATACAATACTATAGCAAATACAACAATTACTCTGGAATTTATAAAATCAGAACAAGTGGTAGAAATGTATTTTTGAACGGCACTTACATACCTAAAACAATCCTCAAACAATTATGAAAAATACTAGAAATACATGGTTCTTTTGTGTAAAAGTTTCATCTCAATAGCATGCTTGAGAAATCTGTTCTAAACTATGCCAAAACTTTAAACAACACAAAACAGAACAACAACTGCCATGGGAGCTAGTCAATGAAAGTGATAGCATAATTTAATACTTTATTGAAAGAAAACACAAAAGTGAATTTGCTATAGTGATGTACCAAGTCCTTCATTATTCAAGAAAATCCTAGAACTAATTGTGAACTGCCTCCCAGAAGCGCTTTGTTTTACTATGCCTTTGATCTAGGCATGGTAATTTTGGAGGATTCAAGTTTTATCTCCTCCACTTCCGATGAGGTTATTTAGTCCTAACATAGTTTTAGAACCTCTTTTGTTTCTTGTTCTTGGTAGTGCTCTAAGCATTTTCTTGTTGGGAACTAAAAAATTATTATCCCTTCTTTCATATTAATAATAGCACATAGAGTTATCAAAAATGTCCTCCCAATATTATTGAACATAAGGAGTTTAGGTTTCATACCCATAAGAAAATATACAGAGACTTAATTCATACTACCTCCGTTCGGAAATACTTGATATGGTTTTAGTTAAAATTTGAACTAAAATCATGTCAAGTATTTTCGAACGGTGGGGGTATTAGCAAGAACAAGAATATCTTTCACTTTTTCCATTGTTATTTTTATTGTTCTATGTTCTAAGTGGACATTAAGATCACATTGTATTATGGATTTAAAGCTAATGCATCATGTAATTTTCTAGGAATGGTGGATAAACTTGAACCTAAACAATTTAGAGCATCAAAAAGTGAAGTTATTTATACTAATCTTGATTTTAGGTTCCCAAACATCATCTAACTTCCTTGGTATTGAGTTTTCTTATTATATTTATGTTTCATAATAATTAAAACAACTTCAGCAATATATTTCGAAAAGTGACTTATTTGCTCCAAAGACATAGGATCCCTAGCCATATTTTGTTAAGGCGTTAATAAATCAGAGATCTTACAAAATTCACCGCCCCCTAACCAGTGGGATCATCAACACTTACAGTTTTCACCTCTTTAAACCCACTTTATCAAAAAGTTCAGATTCAATGTTTTTTGTTTGTTCTGTAACCCATGTAGCTTGTATCTCTTTAAGTAACAGGGCATAAGTTTAATCGCAGGTTCACAGTAACCATCATAAACAGGGAGGCTTGCTCTCATTATCAAATTTGGATAATCGAAATACTTTATTCATGCAGCTTAATTAATCTCACTACCCACGAAAACAAAAGAAAAGCTCGATTGTATCTTACCACCGTATACACTTATCCACCCAATCTTACGTTTTGCATTACCCATCATGACGTGACTCCCACTGCTTTACAAGGTGACAGAGACATAAGTAAGGAACACAAACCTTTCTTCATGTAAAGCGTGTGGGCAGGATCACATACTTTAAGTTACCCACAAAAATCAAAAGATAACCGGTCAAGATCTGGGCGAGTCTACCTACATTGTCACCTTCACATCGCTTGATCAGTACACATGTAAGCTGTCACAGTAGCTGAACTGAAAGCCTGGAACATACTTAGGCTGGTATATAGGTTTACGAAATTGCTTTGTTTGTCTGTCCGATGTATGTACGACGCTAGCATCCTACGAATTGCCTTCACCTAGCGTGTTGATCCAAAGGTGGCTGGCCGGTGTCGTACAAGCATCGGCTGCAAATTCGTCGTACGTATAGCATTACTCATAGGTTTATCCTTTTTTGACAGGAAGGTTCATGCCACGGTTTGTAGGCTGGGTCTAGTCATTTTCCTGGGCGAGCCGTCCATTTCGTGGTGGGCACGCACGACGGTTGGTTCAACTTTTTTGCTCCTGCCCCCTCTCTCCCTTTCGGTCGCCCATGATGAACCGGACCGGCTACACGGGGCTGGACCTCTAGACACATGTCCATGATCTCCTTCGGTAATCGGAAGTCTGATGTGATCGCCGTCAAAATCGTCCTCGTCGGAGGCGGCCGGTGCAGGTGCCGCCCAACATAAAGGATGGGATTACGACCTTCGCTTCTTTGCTTCTCCGGATCGCTTCCAAGGGAAAAAGATTGTCAAAAGTGGAATGACTTCATCGTACACAAGAGGCACGGCATAGGCATCGCATGCATGGTTGCATCCTGAGCACACGACGACGGTCTAGTTGAGATAAGATGGGATGGATCCGGTCCTGAGTGGCAGATCGTTGCGCACTAGCGTCTAGCGCCAACTTTTTACCACGAAGAGAGAGAGAACCATCATCACTCTTGGTCTCTTGGATAGTTGGATCTTGTTGTTACAGTTTTCAGCAGAGGTTTCTTGTGTGGTGCGCTGCATGTGGCCCGCCCGCTTGTGCTCTTTGAGCTGGCTATACATATGACGTTGCATTGTATGAGAAAGATTGCATTATTGAGTGATGATTTATGCAAGAACGTACGCCCGCCCCGTCCGATCACATCAATCAATCACCTGGGTTGGGAATTAAATATTATCTTGAAAATAATTGCTGCTGTCTCTTCAAATAATGTATTTTTTTTTGAACGTTATCAAATAATGCTGTTCAAAACGAAACGGGTTTTCTTTTGGTTTCCTTGGGTGCACATCCATAGAGACTGCATGTACGGTATCATACATAAGACCTCCCGCGTGACAGCGGACGGCCCTTTGATGAGTTGGATAAAGCGATCGCGATCTCTGTGGTCTCCTCCGCACGCCATAAGAAAAGAAAAAGAGAGCGTAGGAGTGAATGCCAAGAAACACTTAACCGTACCAAGAAAAAGACTAGGCGAGCTGCGTGCTTGTGCTTATAATATTTGCTTGCAGAGAGAGTTGCATGCTGAACTCGAGTAGTACTGTAGGAAGGATCGACTGGTAAATTGGCAGCCGGGTAGGCCTAAAGCTTGGAAGACACCACCGTTTCGCCGCGTCTTATACAATTAAGGAAAATAACAAACCATATCCTAGTCGGCACTCGGCGGCCGTAGGATAGCCCTAGCCGTGCCGGCCTAGCCATATGGCCGAGGAATCACCCGAGGGGCGTGTGGTTCGTCGCCGCCCGAAGCTGTAGCTCTATCCTCCTCTAGGCAACGGAGGAGGAGGTGAGGTGGGTGGAGCGAGAGGGGCGAGTCGCTCTCGCGGCAGCCGGCAGGATGAGGAGGTGGGTGGAGCGGCCCCAACTACGCGCCCCACCTGGCGCGGCTCGGGCCAGTCGATCCGATCATCGCCGCCGGGCCGGGTCCTCGCAACGGCTCCCTGGCCTGCTTGCTCCGGTGGCGCGCTCGCTGTGCTTGCCTGTGTCGTGTGTGTGATCCGATGGGCGATGGCGACGGGGAGCGCTCGCGTTTTTGTCTGATGCGATCAACAACGCGCGGCTCTCTCTCGTCAGAGGGCGCGCGCTGGATTTCGGGATTTGGATGGGGATGGCACTTGTTTTCTACCCTGATTTAGATGGCGCTCGCTGTCTGCCGTGTCCTTTGCATTGTGCCTATCTTGTTTGTTTGGTGACCGCCGGTCGCATATACAAATATGCACGGTGACCGTGTCCCGGGGGATCTACGCGACTTTATAAGTTCCTTCAAATGGGCCGAGTGCTGGACACCTGTGCTGCTGTACCGTTCATCATACTAGTCAGTCATGCGTATCCAGGGGGCTATACATCTCTTTCTAAGTTTGTATGCTCCTTTTGTTAAGTTGACCACACCAGCAGCATTAAGGACGATTACGTGCACTCAACGTAGTACGTACGTGATCCTCCTGTTCAACTCCCGCAAATCGTACTGTATATTCTTCCATCTGCTTTCGGAGGAGAAAATCGTACTGTACGCATTACTCCTCATTTGTCAATACGGAATAAACACAAATCCTGCGCATCACGCCAACCGAATTCATCCTGCTGAACCTGCAGCACCTGCTAGGGTGGTGATTCATGTACTGTACTTTACTCGTCAAGCAAGACTCAGGGTGCCGACCCAATAAAAGAATCGCGGCCGGCGCCAACAAGAAGATCTCGTGGATAAAATATATGATGGCGTCCAGCTTCCTGGAGTGGGATTTGATTGGCCAGGCAGAGGCAGGCATGGAGCTTCGCTGCCCATCTTCCATGGCAGTGGTGGTTGCTGGAGATATTCTATGCGATCCATTACCCTCACCCACGCTGTCATTCTTTGAATCTCCTTCCACCGCGACCTCTCGGATTTATTTAAGATGGACGATACGCATCACCGATTGACTGGAGTATTAGAAACATTTACCACATTTTAAGTCGTTTGATCAAAAGCGCGTAACAGTAATCCCGATTATTGGTACATCATAGCGCATCGGCTTTTGCAACAAAAAGCTTGTTATGCTTAGATCTTTCCAATAAAACATTTATCGCAAAGTTTCTAAACACTTTTTTTTTCTAGATCGGTTCCTTCTCTTTTCTCATGTCGTCATATCGCTCTTTGCAACAGAAGACTTGTTGCGTTCAAATCAATGCAATAAGACCCTTGTTACAAAAGCCTCTGAACCTTTTTTTCTCTGATCATTATCGACGGTGTCCACCATCGCTCCTCTCCGCCCCTTCGCCCAGTTGATAACAGGTTGTCAACTGCAAAGGCTAGTGCGAATCTGTGTTTCGGTCGTTGTTTGATCCAACAACCACAAAGGAGGTAGATGTGTTGCACGAGATCAGTCGGGTGAAAGCGAGTGTTTTCTCTATTTAACCATGAATGCGCGCTTTCACTAATTCTCAATCAATTGATAATTAACCATGTCTCAATAAAAAAAATTAGTTGTACAGTGTAATTTAACTATGTTTATTATATTTTCATTGTTTAAAATTTACTCTAATTTAAATCGTAGATATTTATTTTAAAAAGGAGAAGATACTAGGCTTTGTCACAGTGGACAGAGAGTGTGCTTTCCAACGCTGGTTTTGCCTTCCTATCTAGCCCGTGGGCTGTGCTTTGGGTCCTTTCTAATAAAAAATGTTTTTTATTTTCTCATAGATTTGCCATGTAAATATTTTGTATTTTTTCTTCATTTCCTTTTTTTGGGCTTATTATCCATGGAGCAGTCAACTCTGTGTGTACACGTGCATTTTTATACATTTATATTTTTATGGGATCATTTTATTTTCATCAAGTTGTTTTTACATGCATTTTTTGTATTTAGTTGGGAATATGGAACATCTAATATTTGTAGAACATACATTTTCGCATGCATGAATGATTTTTCCTCTCACTTTGTGATGTCTTTTCTACATGGATTTTTGTTTTAATTGTTCATTTATATGTCTCCATTTTTTATTATTTTGTTTCATTCATGTAATACCCAGAAATATTATTTCACGGCAAGTTGATAGAGAAGAAATTGCTTTTCCTTTTCTTTTTCACTCAAATAATCCCTTGTCCTTCACGCACAACTGCAACAATTGAAACCCACATGCATTTTTTTTTGTAAAGGTTGCTTTTTATTGACTCATCGTATAGCATCGAGGGATACCATCATAATAAAGACATATCTGATCTCTGTATAACTAGGATGCATGCAATCAACATAGCACACACATGAACAGTTGAATCATCGGCTTGGTCTTATGATGGATGCGCTTACTGCGGGACGCTCATTAACTGGCTCCGCGACAGGTGCTTGAACTATGTGACCCTTTGGGCCTTTTATCTATTTTTAGGCTTGTTGGGTATGTTTCTGTTGTCGCCCTAGTAGATTATTTAATTATGCACACCATATTTAAGATTATTGTATGAATGTGGTTAACTTTATCTATAAAATAGGACGAAAGTCTACTTACAAAAGATATGCAAATCATGGCGTAAACAAATTTATCATGCACGCCAAAAATTGTTTGTGGCCGAATGGATTTTGGGTTTAATGGTTCTTGGGTCACCAGCCATTTCGTGAACTAGATGATACCCCGCGCATTGCTGCAAATTTTTTAATGAATAATTTATTTATTTTAAATATGATAAAAATTCTGAAATATAGTATAATTTGATTATTATTTTTGAAAGAGAAATTGTCTAGAGTAAAAATAAAATAATATTTAATGAAAAATCAAAACATGAGTGTGATTTTTGGTATAGTAATTTATTATCTTAACAATATATCAGCGAGATGAGATGAGACGAAAAATAACATTGCTTAGAGATAGTGGCACATCAAACTTGGCTAAACCTAAAACAATGATAACAATTACATATGTGCATTCATAAAAAAATATTGCACATAAAAATAAAATGTGAGGTAACTTATAATTTATTTTTTAATAAAATAGTTTCTTCTAAATCGTGAGGTTGAGTACATATTTTTTTTGTGATAGTTGCGTGTGCATGCGGATTTAATCAGAGTATATGCATGAAGTGTTAATGGAAAAGAGTTTTACATGATGGACCTACTTGATGATGTGGATAGCTTGCATTTAAAGAGAAATAGGTTACTGGAGATGATTCGTCAGCTCTCCTATGCCGTGAGGAGTAGCTAATTAAAGAGTACTCGCTATGGAAGCCCGGCAAGGACCACTTTGGGTGTGCTGAGAGTGCGTCATGCGTCGCGTGTTAAGTGCTTCCTTGGGATTTCCTTTTTCATACACGTTTTCGGGGTTTCGATATATTTTTGGGTTCTTTTTGGCTTTCTACGGTTTTATTACATTTTGGAGAAAAGAAATTTTGAAAAACATATATGTGGAAAAAACATGTTTTTTGAGAGGTATGGTCTTTCCTCTCGTGAAGGCACATGTTTGCTTCCGTGAGATGCACGATCGTGCATCTAGAAAAGAGGAAAATGTTTTTTTTTCTGAGAGACACGATCGTGGAGGTATATTTGCTTCCGCAAGAGGTACGGTTGTGCCTTTTGAAAAGGAAAAATGTTTTTTAGAGGCACGATCATGCCTCTCGTGGAGGTACATCGTGCCTCTTGAAAAGGGAAAGACAAGTTTTTTTCCCGAGAGACACGATCGTGCCTATCGTGGAGGCACCGATAGGAACATGTTTGCTTTCTTAAAAGGCCCATCATGCCTCTCGAACAAGGAACAACATGCTTTTTAGAGGCACAATCGTGCCTCGCGTGAAAGCACATGTTTGCTTCCCCGAGAGGCACTACCGGAAAGAAAAGTTTATCAAAATCTATTAACATGAGATCTAGTTTTTGAAGTATTGACTCGAGTAATCTAACGATAAAAACGATTCGTGATTTGAATGCACGCTTTAATATTTTTTTAAATGAGCTTATGAAAAGAGAGAAAACTCTAGAATGCAAGTGACGCGCATGTAATACGCCATTTATCAGTTGCGAAGGGGGTGGTAGTGTTTTTTTGGGACTGTAAACCACTTTATTCCTCAAATGATAACTAAGTCGTTTACAAGGTAAGGAGAAATAAAGTCGGGGATACATCTTTCCCTAATAATAAAGGGAGCTAGGTTTCTCCTTCCGTCATGACGTTTTGTAAAAAAGCCCCTCACGTTTTAGTAAATAAACCCGCAGTCCATAGTTTCAGGCAAAAATAAAGTGAAAACGTTGCGCTGCGTGGGCCTCGGCCCATCTTCCGCATGTCGCGCCTGGGCAATGAACGAAGCTGGCCCATCAAATAGGCCGAGCTAGATTATATTTTTATTTTCTTTTTTCCCGTATGTATTTTCTTTTTTAGCAAAAGAAAATGATCGAGGATGTAAACGCGATCGCGCACGTGCTTCTTCTGCACTAACACTTTTCGTAAATTTAAAAAATCCTTGTTTTTTTTAAATAACCACACATTTTAAAAATTGTTTGAACTTAAAAATAGTAATTATTTTTTATAAATTGAAACTAAAAAGTTATGTGTAAATAATAAAACACATTTAAATGCACCAATATTTTAACGCATTTTTAAAGTATGAAATATTTAATAAATGCATTCTAAGTTTGTCATACACTTTTTTATGTATGAACATTTTTTGAAATATATTTTTTGACTGCAAACATCTTGCAGGTGTAAAAGAAGAATAAAAAAGAAATAAAATTGTTCCGAGGAGAGCAAGTATTTTTAAGTGCAAGCATTTTTTAATTATTATTTTTTGATTACGAATAGTTTTTTCTACGCTAATGGGCAGGCTCAGTTTATTCTAATATCCACACACACACACCGATGGGATCCTTCATTTCCTGGTGCGCCAAAGAAGTATTGTTTCAATTTAGATCGGGATTCATTAGTTCAGTTTACAAACGATAGAGATTTCGATTTTGGGATTAAAAACACGAATAACTATGAGTTTAGGGTTTGAAATAATTTTTTTATTTTGTCCCGTTGCAACGCACAGGCATGTTTGCTATCTATACATAATAATAAAGGATGATGGATGTCTCGCTGCTCTGCTTGTTCGGCTAGTTGGGCCTCTTTCGTTGGACCAAAAAAATGCGCACATGAGGTAAATCGACCATGCTTTTTGCCACATGTTCGTTCGGCTTTGTTTGCCTTTTTTTTTGAGTCGTAGCCGCTGAAAATATACGACCGAGCAAGTTAAATGGATGGCCACTTTGCCCTTTTTATTAAAATTACCTAATGTAAAAATGCATTTTCCTAAAGTTGTTGTAATTATTTTTAGCGCTCCAAAATAAATAAAAAGTATCTCTTATCTCTCCTTCTAGAAAAATTAAAATATCTCTCATTTTATTTGAAATATCTTATCCTTCTTCTTAAAAAAAAATCATCGGGTGTGACTTGATGTTGGTTTTAATCCAAAATCCTAAATGTAGCTAACTGATGAAAAAGTGTATCCACACAAAAACTCATCAAAAGTGTTCAAATGTTTTAATTTTTTATATGCACTCGCGCCCTTTTAAAATATATAAAGTTAATTTTACGTATATCATAGGTATTTTATCACAAGATTAAAACTTTATCCCATTGCAACACACGGGCATTGTCCTAGTGCATCCCAATGGTTTGAAGATCCAAACTGAAAAGAGTTTCTTGCTAACTCGTCTGCAACACGGTTTCCTCCTCAGAAGCAATGTTTGACAACGACCGATCCAAACTCCATTGCTAGCAACTTGCATTCGGTTCTCAAAGAAACATCAGGACCAACATAATCTTCTTCAAAGTTAAATGAGTCAACAATGAACTGGCAATCAACCTCAGTTTGTACTTTGTTGCATCCCAGATTCGCTGCAAGGTAGAGCCCGTTCCTAATTGTAGTTATTTCAGGCGAATCAACATCACATACATGTAGCAGAAACTAATTAGTTGTAGCCAAAAATCACCTTCGCCAGCACCATTGGCTCCTGACAGGGAATTTTTATGATAGAACTAGATGATACCCCGCGCGTTGCTGCGTGAAATGTTAATAAACTATTGAATGTTTTAAAATATAAAAAAATTATGAAAGATAATATAATATAATTATATTTTTTTGAAAAAATATTTTTAGATAAAAAAATATAAGAAAATTTGATGAAAAAACAAAAAACGAGTGTGATTTTTGTTTTGTTAATTTATTACCGTAACAATATATTGGCGAGATGATATGGGACAATAATAACATTGAGAAGACAATGGAGACATCATTCGTGACGAAACATAAAACAATGATAGTAACTACATATGGGCATTCATAAAAAAAAATGTCGCACAGAAAAATAAAATACAAGCTAACCCGTAATTTGATTTTCTATAAAAAATCACTTATAAATAGTGCATAAAAAGTTAATATTTATTTGTGATAGGTTGCATGCACATGCGGAGTTAATGGGAGCTCGCTTATGTGGTATTTTTTTGCGTGGTCAAGTGAAAGAGAAAACTTAAATACATGAATTAATGGAGACATTGAGGTGGATACTTTGCATGTTGAGAAAATTTGAACCAACTTCTTAAGAATATAGGATGCGTCCAAATTTATCTATACTACTCCTCTATCGGGTTTCATCCACATGACATCATGATTTTCGATAGGAGTTTTTTGGAGTGAAATACCTCGGAAAATTTGTGGCTAGAACCTTAATAGCTAATGAGGTTTTGTCAAAATTTTGTACCATAAGGCCCTTCATACTTTGACGTCGCTGACACCACCACGCCGTAATCACAATTAGTTCGACTACAGGAAGATCATCTATCATACATTCATTTTTTATAGAATATCCAAAGAGACCGAGCCCGATTTATCCTCAACTACAACTCTCTGTATCTTGTCCCATAAACCCAGCCTGGTCCCGACTCTTCGCTCGAACGCAACTTAAAATATAGTGTTGTATATCCTTACATTCAACCAGACAATTAGGATATTGAGTAAAACATGGTATATGATGTCTAGCAAGTACCCCGTACCAAGGTAAAACACCGTGTAAAACTTTCCAGGTGGAGTGTTTGATGTCCTTCCAGATAGGATTTACCACCTATCTACGTTGTTCGCCAGGCCTTAGAAGACCCGTACCATGTTGGTAATCAAACTCCTTGCTAATCTAACAGAAAGGGTCCAGACGTTCCGTAGTTAGAGCAAGTGCAATAAATCCTAGTCAGCTGGCTATAAGATCTTCCATATCAGCAAAATCCTAGCTGAAGCAGTGAGAAGGAAAGAACGAGAACGAAGCCGGCGCTTCGTCTAGCGCCCGGCTGTAGCACCAAAAGCGAGATAAAAGAAGCTGCATGCAGCATTGTGGAGCTTTTGGCCGGTTCTCTAACAATTACTGTTTGATTCTTTTTCCTTCCCTATGCAAGCATTCAATACTACAACCAATCTAGCATCCATCATATAGATAAGTGACATGGCATTGCTATACAACCGGCAACCGGCTTTTCTATTAGCTATGATCTTACAGTCGATGAAATCATCATCCAAATGATTTCTTAAGGGAATATTGAGTATTCTTGCCACATCAATAGAAGCAATATTTTCATGTAGGAGGGCTTCATCCGACTAGCCAATATGCAGGTTAATCAAACCACTCACTTTAGATAACATTGCTACTCCTCTAGTGAAAGTGCATGTGCCCCCATGTTTGGTTTTGGTAATTAATGACAATCTATATGGACTAACGGTTTGCTTGAGTTGTACTTTAAGGTTTTTCCATAGGCAGTGCTTGAAGATCATATGTTGGCTTCAAGGTTGAAAGGAGAAGATCATGTGATGACCAAGGTGTTATTCATGAAGTTATCCAAAGATTGGTCATGTGAGAGTTGAGCATATTGCAAGCATGTCTTGAAGAAGGAGGTTGTGTAAACATTCATGTTTACCTTCAAGACATCATCTTAATGAGGAGTGTTGGAAAGACTCATGTTTGATCAAGACAAAGTGCGAAGAATGGAATCGAGTTGATCAACACACAAAGTATAGAAGATGTACCTTGTGGGATCATGTGAACTCAAAATATGGTAAGCATTGTCCATTATGCTTTGTGTACTAACCCATTTTCTATGTGTGTGGTGTTTCTATGTGAGGTTAGGAATCTTTCCATGGGCTGGCATCAAAAGGAAGATTTCATATAGCCCGAGAGAGAGGATGGCATCAAGTAGTGATGGCCATCAAGATGTGCCTAAACTAGGCTCACCCATAATGGAGTATGGGGGAGCAATCTACTTCTCTTCATCGAGCCGACGCAATCAAGAAAGATGTTCCAACTTGAGGTGGGAATGATCATCATCATCAAGCTCCAGTGGATTATGCGCAAGACAAAGGTTTGACCTTTATAGGTCTCTAGTTTACCGGTCTCATAATGGTAGTTAGGAGACCGGGTTATAGGCTAGGCCGCATTGTTCGTGGAGAGCTCAAACCTTTGCATACTTGGCATCATCTTTATTGGTTCTTGTTTGGTTTTTCTCTTTGTGAGTGATGGAGCTTGAGTTCGTATTCATTACAAGCTCTTCTTCATTGAAAACGGGTTTCATATACATCTACTTTTGTGTTTTCGATGTTGGTGTTTTTGTCGGCTCTTATCTTGTGAAGGTTTCACCTTCTACCTTGTTGGCATTTTAACCTTTCCTTGATTTGCAGCATTTTTTTGTTGATCTTGGGTGGTTCTCTATGTGAGGACCTAGAGCTTTTCCATAGCTTTAAAACAAGCCCAAGATCATCAAAACCGGAGTTCGTATGAAAAAGTTACGCATGTTTTCGTTTCCTAAGATGGGCTGTCTCTGGGTATTCCGGGCACCCGGGGTCTTGGACCCCCGGGTACCCGGGGTATGCAGGAAACTTCCTGAACAGTCCGGGTACCCGGTCCTCTGGCCAAATGTCTCTGGATGGTCCGGGTGCCCGGTCCCTTTACTCCGGGTGCCCGGGGTTGGCCGGCTGCCAACGGTTGGATCCGTGGAAGGGGTATTTATACCCTCCTTCTTCCTCCTTCCAACCCCAATCTTCCCCAAGATTCTTCCTCCATTGCTAGACCTCAAAAAGCTTGGTCTCTCCACCCCTAGCCACCCAAACTTGTTGATCTTTTGGGGATTGGAGGAGATTCACCCGATCTACTCTTCCACCAAACCAATTTGAGTTTCCCCTCTAAGTGAAGGGAGATTTGTTGTTAGATCTTGGAGTTCTTGGTGTTTCTCCTTGTTCTTCCTCTCATATTCCTCCATAGCTTTTGTTGCTTTGGTGGGATTTGAGAGTGAGGGATTTGAGCACTTTGTGTGTTCTTGCCATTTGCATTTGGTGCATTGGGTTGAGTTCTCTCCGAGGATTCGTGGTAGTAGTAAGTGAAGTTGAGTATTGAGAAGATTGTTACTCTTGAGTGCTTTGGCACTCTAGAGCTTGTTCCTAGGGTGCTTTGGCCCCTAGAGGATTGGTGTTGTTGCGGAGCTCAATCATTGTGGTGTAAAGCTCCGGACGCTACGGGAGCCTCCAATTAGGTTGTGGAGATTGCCCCGAGCATTTGTATGGGTACAGTGACCTCCCTCAAGGGTTACCATTTGTACGGGTTCGGTGACCGCCCTCAAGTGTCTCATAGTGGAATCACGACATCTTGCATCGGTGAGAGCGTGAAGAGAAATAGGGTGGCCCTCGTTGGCTTCGTGTGAGCATTGTGTTTCACACCCTCTCCAAACGGAGACGTACTTCTCGCAAGAGAAGAAACTTCGGTAACAAATCCTTGTCTCCATCGGCTCCACTTGCGGTTATCTCTACCTTTACTTTGAGCAAGCTTATTACCTTGTTTATCTTGTGCTTGCTCATATTGTTGTTGCATTGCTTGTCCCATAGGTTGCTCTCCTAGTTGCTTATCTAGTCAACCTATTTACTTGTGCACTCACTTTGTGATAGCCATAGTGTTCTTGTTATATATAATGCTATCACATAGTTGTTTATATTGCTTAGTTTAAGTTGTTGGTGCACATAGTTGAGCCTAGCTTATTTAGGTTTCTTTCTTGGCAAATTAAACGTTAAGTTTTATTCCGTATTTGTTCAAACCTAAACCGTAATTATTTTAAGCGCCTATTCACCCCCCCTCTAGGCGACATCCACGTCCTTTCATCTAGGAGAGATCACGAGCCTCGATGGGCTAGTGGAATCCACGGATCCTTCCAAATGTTTACTTTGCAACCATTACCTAACCGCCATATGCAACCCTTTTTAAAGGTTTGAATCGTCGCTACAATACTTTACTATGTAAAAGATGATCCCTTTTGGCCCTGCTTTCAAGATATTGACATTAGGATAATACTTTGCACCATGAACTTAGGCACATAAAGAATCCGGGGGTTATGCACTAATCATCAACATTGCTTATTCCTTAATATTCTTTAATTGATTTTTTAAAATAAATATTCCTTAATTGGTAATTTCATATTTTTTGAGTTTTTTTTCGAGGTTTTTTTTTAGAATAAGATGCCCCCCTCTTTATTACTCTACCTCAATATTCAGAATGATAGTTGATACATCATGAGTTTGAGTAAGCCACAAGTGGCGACCCCGAGGGAGGGAGAGAGAGAAATTTGCAATGTTGTGTGCTTAAAAATTTAAACCTCTACGCTCAAACATAAAACTACAAGCAGTAAAATTTGAAGAGCGGATCTTGATCTCCTTGATGATTGATCTATGCCGACGACCCGTATCTTCCTTAATATCTTGCACCACTGATTTAACGTCACATGAAATCATGACTCTCCGAACACCAAGATCTTCTGCTAAGCATTTGTTGGGATACGGGGCAGAAAACACAATTTTTTCATACCTATGGTACCCGAACCCAAGATCTATGCTATGGCGATGTAAAGTAACGGAGGGAATCGGTGTTCATACCTTTGAAGACCGAAAGAGGGAAACGTTCTTGCGCACGTGGCTGGCGTAGACTCGGAACTACGACCTCCCTGTCGTGTAGAAGACCACCACCGGCGAGGATGACTCCCGGTAAACCTCCAGCGATGAAGTAGCACCAAAGGTGTAGTGCCTCGAAGAGATTATACACATACGGTACAATCGATGTTCCTCCCGGGCCCTGAACCAGGCGAGCAGCGGAAGAAAGACGGCTACGGATCCCGACTCCAGCAGAACGAAGGCCTGCCATATGGTGGAGAACTCCAATCTAGGTGCAGACTCCAAACAAGGGGAGTCCACTTCCGGGAAGGAGAAGGAGGAAGAAGGAGATATTGGTGTGTTGGAAAAAGGGGGGTCTACCCCTCCTTATATAGGCCAAGGGGGTGCCATCCTCCTCCCCTCCCCCCATGTGGGACTAAACTCCCAAGGGGGGGGGGAGTGCGCCGTCCAAGGGGGGTGGTGGGCCCCACCCTTGGCGCCAAGCCCAAGGGGGGAGACCCCCTCCTCCCTTAATGGGCCCCATGGGCCCATTTAGCCTTTTTCCCATTTTTAATTTATTTAATATGTTTTAAATATTTAATTCAGATAATTAAATAATAAAACATTATTAAAACAATTAAACTTTATTTTGAACTATTGAAAATGTCCGGAAACCATTCCGTCCTCCTCCGGAACTATTCCGGTGATTCCTCCTATTTCACCGATTGATCTCGTAACTGTCCTATGCATCGATTGCCCTTAAGTGTAACACCCTAACGGTCCGGGAAACAGCAGACATGGTCGAGACTCTTCTCATTGACCAATGACTAGTCAGTTGGACCTGGTTACAATCCTTGACAGCCCCTGCGCTTCCATCGAATGAACTTCGATCGCTTTTGGAAACCGTTAACGATACGACGTAATCCCTTTGTGCTGCGGTACTTTCTTTGTCCGAGGTTTGATTGTCGGTATCCTACATACCGTGTTCACATCTCATTCACAACAAACAACTTCTCTCGTCCATGATCATTGCATCTCTTGTGACCTAGTCACGTCCTTGCAAGGTGTTGATGCAATATCACCGAGTGGGCCCAGAGTACCTGTCCTGTCACAAGGACTGACAAATCCCGCTCTGATCTATTAACATACTCATCAACCATCTATTTTGGAATACCCAAAGTGCACCGTTATATCCAGAATATTTCAGTCAGGCGGCGGGATACAAATCAAAGTCTCCTCATAGATGACAATTACGTATGATCGTTACGGTCTAAGGACTAAGCCATATGTTACAAAGTCATAGCAACGCTGAACTATGTGACTCGATCACATTGCAATACTTTAGGTGGGTGTACGTCCATCACATCATTCCCCTTAACGATATGACCTCATTGTCAATGGACTTAAGTGTCGCCATGAACAGGAAAGCTTGATCGATCAATTGCCCAATGAGATAGTTTACCCGAGTTAAACTACGGACCATGTTTTATACTACACCTGTATTAGTATTTCCAAGTAATACAAGTATAGCACAGTATAAAATGTATTATGAACAAAATGGATATGTGACAAATATCTTTATTAATTTGTCTCTAGGGCGCATATCCAATAGTCTCCCACTTGCACTAGAGTACAAATTACACTAGTTTACATCAGGTATGTATCTAACACCAATAGTCTCTCGGTGTTCTTCAAACTTTCCCTGTGGAAGAGGTTTAGTCATCAGGTCTGCTGCGTTCAGATCCGTATGTATCTTGTGAATCCTAGTGTGTCCATCCCGGAAGTAGTCTCGCGTCACATGGAACTTTTGGAGAATGTGCTTGGATGTAGAGTGAGTTCTTGGCTCCTTCACGTTAGCAATGGCACCCGTGTTGTCGCAGAAGATTCCCACGGGGTCAGTGCAGCTGGGAAAGACGCCAAGCTCGATCACGAACTTCTTCAGCCAAAGCGCCTCGTTAGACGCTTCGCAAGCGGCAATATACTCCGACTCCATTGTAGATTGGGCGACGACTGACTGTTTGCCGCTCCTCCAGCTAATTGCGCCACCGTTCAATATGAAAACATATCCCGTCTGGGATTTCGATTCATCTAGATCTGAGCCGAGGCTTGCGTCAACGTAACCCTTTACGGTGAGCTCCTCATCAACTCCTCCATAAACGAGAAAGAGATCCTTGGTTCTTATCAAGTACTTAAGGATGTTCTTTACTGCTGTCCAGTGAGCCATTCTCGGGTTACTCTGGTAGCGATTAGTCATACTAATGGCCAGCGCTAAATCCGGTCTGGTACATAACATAGCATACGTGAGAGAACCTATGGCTGAGGCATAGGGCTTTGAGGACATCTCCTCCTTCTCTTTTGTTGTGGTTGGGCATTGAGTCACGCTTAATTTGACACCTTTTATAACTGGCAAGAGGCCTCTCTTGGAGTTACCCATACTGAACCTTTTCAATATCTTGTCAATATAAGTGCTCTGACTCAAGGCCAACCGTCGATTAGGTCTATCTCTATAGATCTTAATCCCCAATATGTACGCAGCTTCACCCAGGTCCTTCATGGAAAATTGTCCATTCAGATATTCCTTCACTTCCTCTAAGAATTTCTTATCGTTCCCTATTAGTAATATGTCATCTACATATAACACAAGGAATGCTACAGAGCTCCCACTCAGTTTCTTATAGACGCAGAACTCTTCGACGTTTTGGACAAATCCAAAAGCTTTAATGACCTCATCAAATCGAAGATTCCAGCTCCGAGATGCTTGCTTCAACCCATAGATGGACCGTTGAAGCTTGCACACCGTACCAGCGTTCCTTGGATCGACAAACCCCTCTGGTTGCATCATATACAACTCTTCCTCAATGTTGCCATTTAGGAATGCAGTTTTCACATCCATCTGCCATATCTCGTAATCATGATATGCAGCTATTGCTAGTAGGATCCGAATAGACTTTATCATCGCTATAGGAGAGAACGTCTCCTTGTAGTCAACTCCTTGAATTTTTCGGAACCCCTTCGCGACAAGTCGAGCTTTGTAGACAGATACGTTTCCGTCTGCGTCAGTCTTTTTCTTGAAAATCCATTTATTCTCGACAGCCTTGCGGTCCTCGGGAAAATCCACCAAAGTCCATACTTTGTTGGTGTACATGGAGTCTATTTCGGATTTCATGGCTTCAAGCCATTTCTCGGACTCGGGTCCCTCCATTGCTTCTTTGTAACTTGTAGGTTCATCCGACTCATCAGCCGAGATTGCATTCACAAGCTGTCTATAAAACTCAGTAGGTTGACGGACTCTTGATGACCTACGGGGCATAAAAGGTTCCTCTTCATTCTCATCATGATCATCATCAATGCCATGATCGTTATGAATGTCGTTCTGGCCATTCTCTTCAGCTCCCACTGTGGAAGATGGTTCCAGAACAATTTCTGTAGCCGTTTCTTCCAATTGGAGTGATTGGTCAGTCACTTCATCGAGGTCTATTTTCCTCCCACTCAACTCTTTCGCGAGAAACTCCTTCTCAAGAAAGTGTCCTGTCTTGGCAAAAAACGTTTTGCTGTCAGACTTGTTGTAGAAGGTGTATCCACAAGTTTCCTTGGGATAGCCCACAAAGATGCACTTATCCGCCTTGGATTCAAGTTTGTCAGGCTGTAGTTTCCTAACATAAGCCTCACAACCCCAAATCTTCAGGTGAGACAACTTAGGTTTCGTGCCATGCCATTCTTCAAATGGTGTTGTCTTTACGGATTTGGATGGTGCCCTATTAAGAATATGAGCGGCAGTTTCTAATGCATACCCCCAAAATGACACAGGCAAATCAGTATGAGACATCATCGATCGTACGCTATCCAATAGGGTTCGATTACGTCGTTCAGCCACACCGTTTCTCTGAGGTGTGCCTGCCGGCGTAAGCTGTGGTACTATGCCACAAGACTTTAGATGATTGCCAAACTCGTGACTCAAATACTCGCCACCTTGATCCGATCGAAGGTGCTTGATTTTATTTCCGAGTTGATTTTCGACCTCATTCTGAAATTCCTTGAACTTTTCAAAGGTTTCAGACTTGTGCTTCATCAAGTAAATATACCCATATCTACTCAAGTCATCAGTAAAGGTCACGAAGTAACGAAGACCATTGCGAGTGGGGATGTTCATGGGTCCACATACATCCGTGTGTATGATCCCCAACAAGTCATCCGCACACTCCATTATCCCATTGAATGGAGTCCTTGTCATTTTGCCCATGAGGCATGGTTCACATGTATCAAGGGATCCAAAATCCAATGACTCAAGAAGTCCATCCTTATGGAGCTTATCCATGCGCTTTATACCAATATGACCAAGTCGGCAATGCCACATCTTCATGTGATCTTCATCATTCTTCAATCTTTTGGCCTCAATATTGTTAATGTGACACACGTCACCATCGAGATCAAGTACGAATAAACCATGCAACTCCGGTGCGTGAACATAAAACATTTCATCCTTATAAATCGAACAACCAATTGTATCAGACTTAAAAGAATAGCGGTCTCGCTTCAAGCAAGAGCCACTAACGATGTTCACACTCAACGCGGGTACATAGTAGCAATTATTCATAACTAAAACCAATCCCGAAGGGAGACTAAGATGCTTCGTGCCGACCGCCAAGACTTCAATTTGACAGCCATTCCCCACGCGCATCGTCACTTCATCCTTGAGCAAGCGTCTCCTATTCCTTAGTGCCTGAATGGAATTAGAAATATGATCGATAGATCCTGTATCAAGTATCCAGGATGTGTTCCCGGCGCTTGTCAAGAGAAGATCAACAATATGTATATCAAATATACCTTCGTCTCTCTTGGCGACCTTGCCAGCCTTCTTGTCCTTTAGGTACTTGGGGCAGTTGCGTTTCCAGTGACCTTTACCCTTGCAGTAGAAGCACTCCACTCCGGGTTTAGGCTTGGGTGCCTTGGGAGGAGCGGAAACTGACTTGCCATCCCTCTTGGGGCCACCTCTCTTGGCCTTCTCCCGCCTGCTTGACTTCTTGAAGTCAGTGGTCTTGTTGACCATGAAGATGGCGTGCTCCTTCTTGATCTCAACCTCGGCGCTCTTCAGCATGGCGAACAACTCAGAAGGGATTTTGGTCATCCTCTGCATGTTGTAGTTCAGCACAAAGCCTTTGTAGCTAGGGGGAAGCGACTGCAACACCCTATCAATAGCAAGTTCATCTGGAATCTGGCATTCCAGAGCATTCAAGCGCTGAACGTAGCCAGACATTTTGACTACGTGCTCACTCACGCTGCCGTGCTCGTCCATCTTTACTGAGAAGAAGGCTTCAGAAGCCCCGTACCGTTCAGCCCTGGCTTGAGGTGCGAAGACCGCCTTGAGGTCGGTGATAATCTCATATGCACCCATCCTCTCAAAGAGTTTCTGCAGCTCAGCCTCCATGGAGTAGAGAATGCCACTCCGGAAAAGGTTGTAATCATCAGTCCTGGAGAGATAGACATTCTTCTCGTCCTGACTGGCATCATCTGCTGGTGCGTCACCTAACGCGCCCTCTAGTACGTATGCCATCTTGAGGGGAACGAGGAGAATCCTCAGGGTGCGGAACCAGTTGGTGAAGTTTGTCCCATCTGTTTTTAGCTTATCTTTCTCTAGGAATGATCCTAAGTTTAACGAGGGGCGAGGTGCTGCCATCTACAAGGTTGATTCACAATGATACATATTTAGACTTTTGTTCATAATGTGGAGTTTCAATTTAATCTCAAAATTCTAGAAAGCTCCCACTTAGATAAACACCTCTCAATTTTACTAAGTGATTACACAATCCCAGCCCCCATACCTCTCCCGATCGTCACGGTCATCAGTATGCGAACCAGGTAGGCCTCTAAGCCAATCACATCAGGCATGTGACTCGTGCTCAACCTTTCGGTCTCCTGTGTTCCAGGCCCGCATCTACATACGTCAAGCCTGCCAATCGAACCTTGATGTTAGTTGTTCAACAAGGCCATATCTGCATATGCCAGGCTTGCCGAACCCAACCTCATGCGAACTCCGTTGAATATGTAGGACAACTCCGGTATGTACGGAGCATCAAGCCATATGGGAGAACCTTCCAGGCGGTGCCCACCAAGGGAGAACACAATGTTGGTATTGTGAGACATGGTCCTGTTTCGTGCTACCGTCGATATATCTAGCATACTAGCATAAAACAGGAAGTAAAACTGTAAATCATACAACCTATGACCCCCCTTCATGCAAAGCAAAGTTAAACGCCTTTCTACTTTAGCTTGTGCAAGTTTTACGTGGCTGCTAGGGGTTTCGAGAGAGAGAACCGTTTCTATCCTGCGAAAAACATGCCACAACACCGTCTCCCATCCGTCTCTATTACACCCCTGTCGGGGCCCTCCGTTGCAAACATCTTCGCATCGCTAATGCAGAGAGACAGACACCCCCAGCCACTTTATATAGTACAAGCCATATGTAAAGCGTGGAACCAGTCTCGCGTAAACGCGTAAGGCGGTCGGGGGCCGCTTCATCAAACATTGTCGCAACGCTAAATGAGTACACGTGGGAGGGTAACGAATGAAGATTCGATGCCCACATCCTAGATGTGTTCTACCCGTACAATACATCTACGCATAGCTAGCTCATGATACCACTGTTGGGATACGGGGCAGAAAACACAAATTATTCATACCTACGGTACCCGAACCCAAGATCTATGCTATGGCGATGTAAAGTAACGGAGGGAATCGGTGTTCATACCTTTGAAGACCGAAAGAGGGAAACGTTCTTGCGAACGTGGCTGGCGTAGACTCGGAACTACGACCTCCCTGTCGTGTAGAAGACCACCACCGGCAAGGATGACTCCCGGTAAACCTCCAGCGACGAAGTAGCACCACAGGTGTAGTGCCTCGAAGAGATTATACACGTACGGTACAATCGATGTTCCTCTCGGGCCCCGAACCAGGCGAGCAGCGGAAGAAAGACGGCTACGGATCCCGACTCCAGCAGAACGACGGCCTACCTTATGGTGGAGAACTCCAATCCAGGTGCACACTCCAAACAAGGGGAGTCCACTTCCGGGAAGGAGAAGGAGGAAGAAGGAGATATTGGTGTGTTGGAAAAAGGGGGGGGTCTACCCCTCCTTATATAGGCCAAGGGGGGTGCCATCCTCCTCCCCTCCCCCATGTGGGACTAAACTCCCAAGGGGGGGGAGTGCGTCGGCCCAGGGGGGTGGTGGGCCCCACCCTTGGCGCCAAGCCCAAGGGGGGAGACCCCCTCCTCCCTTAATGGGCCCCATGGGCCCATTTAGCCTTTTCCCATTTTTTAATTTATTTAATATGTTTTAAATATTTAATTCAGATAATTAAATAATAAAACATTATTAAAACAATTAAACTTTATTTTGAACTATTCAAAATGTCCGGAAACCATTCCGTCCTCCTCCGGAACTATTCCGGTGATTCCTCCTATTTCACCGATTGATCCCATAACTGTCCTATGCATCGATTGCCCTTAAGTGTAACACCCTAACGGTCCGGGAAACAGCAGACATGGTCGAGACTCTTCTCATTGACCAATGACTAGTCAGTTGGACTTGGTTACAATCCTTGACAGCCCCTGCGCTTCCATCGAATGAACTTCGATCGCTTTTGGAAACCGTTAACGATACGACGTAATCCCTTTGTGCTGCGGTACTTTCTTTGTCCGAGGTTTGATCGTCGGTATCCTACATACCGTGTTCACATCTCGTTCACAACAAACAACTTCTCTCGTCCATGATCATTGCATCTCTTGTGACCTAGTCACGTCCTTGCAAGGTGTTGATGCAATATCACCGAGTGAGCCGAGAGTACCTGTCCTGTCACAAGGACAGACAAATCCCGCTCTGATCTATTAACATACTCATCAACCATCTATTTCGGAATACCCAAAGTGCACCGTTATAGCCAGCATATTTCATTCAGGCGGTGGGATACAAATCAAAGTCTCCTCATAGATGACAATTACGTATGATCATTACGGTCTAAGGACTAAGCCATACGTTACAAAGTCATAGCAACGCTGAACTATGTGACTCGATCACATTGCAATAATTTACGTGGGTGTACGTCCATCACATCATTCCCCTTAACGATATGACCTCATTGTCAATGGACTTAAGTGTCGCCATCATCAGGAAAGGTTGATCAATCAATTGCCCAATGAGATAGTTTACCCGAGTTAAACTACGGACCATGTTTTATACTACACCTGTATTAGTATTTCCAAGTAATACAGTTATAGCATAGTATAAAACGTATTATGAACAAAACGGATATGTGACAAATAACTTGATTAATTTGTCTCTAGGACACACATCCAACAACATTGGCCCTCACGACAGGCCATTGCTTCAAGTACTTTTGAGTCTGTGACGCCTGGCACAACAAGAGATGAAGACCCCGGATAATCACCAGTAACGCTTCTGCAGATCGCTGCCACCGCTCCACCCGATCCATCCTCCATCAAACCTCCACCCACCTTGATTTTGATAAAGCCTTCATCCGGCAGCTGCCACCTATTCACTCTTGCAGAGGGTCCAGCCGGTCTCACATACGGTATGGAAACCCCTTGACGATATCCATTGCTGGTTGAGATGTTGTTGTTGTTGAGCAAACTCAACTCCATGATCAAGCGATCGACAAAAGCACTTGTTGCGTGTGGGCTTTGGAAGATAAGTTCATGGATAGCTTTCCTCCTTACAGTCCTAACTGCCCACATAGTGATCACGAGTCTTGTAAACTGAGCACTCGACAAGAGCTCATTCAGCTTGAACAACCAAAATTTTGCATTCGGCTCCCGAGTTGCTTCGATCGCTTCAACAATTTCATCTCTCGTCAAGGCCCAAACACATCTCGACATAGAACACTCAAATAAAGAGTGCATCCAAGAATCTTCCATTCCACATAGCAGGCAATTATCGGTGGGACTCATATGTCTATGTTTTCGCATATCTTCCTAGGGTAGGGAATGCTTTGCTAAGCGCCATAAAAATGTTTTGATCTTGGAAGGAACTTTCAAACCCCATAGCGAAGCCCAACCGGCCTCTTCTTCATGTTTCCTGGACGAGGAGTGACTCCCATCCAGCAATTGCTCTCTTTGGGATTTGATTTCGTACAACAATCTGTAGGCAGACTTCACCGAGAAGACTCCTCTCTTATCATATTGCCATGAACAGGTATCCTCCATCGGGACAGTGCATAACGGAATGCTGGTGATAGCCTTGACATCTGCTAGTATAAAGTGTTGGGTCAACAGATCAACATTCCATGATGCTTCCGAAGAAATTATAAAGTCTGAAGCTCAAGCTGGGATGGCCATGCTCAACCTCACGATAGGTTTCATCTGGAAATCCCGAGGGATCCAGTTATCCTCCCAAAGCCGTGTTGCATGACCATTGCCGATAGTCCGAATCGGTCCATGTGATAACGCATCACGGCCTTCCAACAGAGAGCGCCAAATTTAGCTAGGATGATTACCCAAGGTTGCCTCCATAATCGACGTATCCGGGTAGTATACAGATTTTAAAAGCCTCGCACACAAAGAATCTGGATTGACAAGGAGTCTCCAAGATTGGCGAGCCAATAAGGCAATATTGAAAAATTCCATGTCGCGGAAACCAAGGCCACCCGACAACTTTGGTTCAGTCATTGCCTTCCAAGAGACCTAATGTGGCTTTCTTTTACCCTCTTTGCTGCCCCAGAAGAACCGACGAATGATCTTGTCGAGTTATTCACAGAGTCCCCTCGGGAGCTTGAAACAAGACATAGAAAAGACCGGAACTGCTTGAGCAACTGATTTGATGAGGACCTCTTTACCCCAAGCAGAGATGGTTGAATCAATCCAACCCTTTACCTTTCCCGAGACTCTATCCTTCAAATACTTAAAGGCCCCCATCTTGGAAGAGCCAATGTCCGAAGGCATTCCCAAATTTTTCTCATTAAGAGTTTCACTTTGCACATTTAAGGCATCATTCACTTCCTGCCTGATAGCTCCCGAGCAACCCTTGCTGAATGAGGATTTAGCAGTATTGATTCTTTGACCTGAAGCTTGACAGTAAGTTTGAAGTAGGTTTGACACTTCTATTGCACCTTGGCCATTTGCCTTGAAAAACAACAGGCTATCATCAGCAAATAATAAGTGATTAATCCTCGGAGCCGTAGTAGCCAATTGGATTCCACTCAATTGCGATGACTGATCTCTGGATTTGAGGAGGCCTGAAAGGCCCTACGCTGCTAACAAGAAAAGGTAAGGCGAAATAGGGTCTCCCTGCCGGATACTGATACAGAGTGGCAACTCTCCTCGTTGGTTACCCCAAGTGGAAGGTGAGATGCAGTGTAGCAACAAGTTTCCCTTAGGAAAGATGCTAAGGTTGAGTATCGAACCAGTAGGACTCCAAGAGATACAAGTAGGTGTCACGGCGCTTGACGTGGACCTGCACACAGATACAAATAACTTTGCTCCCAACGAGTACAGAGGAGTTGTCAATTCCTCCGGCCTTGCTGTTTACAAAGGATCAACGCAAGAGATAAAAGTGGAACTGAAAGTAAAGGCTGAAAGTAAAATAAGGGTGTGAACAATAATGTGAAGATGGACCGGGGTCCCGTGATTTTCACTAGTGATGTCTCTCTCCCAAAAGATGATCAAAGTGTTGGATATGTGCCCTAGAGGCAAATTAATAAAGATATTTGTCACATATCTGTTTGTTCATAATACGTTATATATTGTGCTAGAACTGTATTAAGCGGAAACACTAATACACGTGTGATATATAACAACCTGGTCCCTAGTTAAACTCAGGCATACTAGCTCATTGGGCAATTCATGATCAAGGTTTCCTGATCGAGAACATAATAGTCTATTGACAATGAGGTCATATCATTAGGAGAATGATGTGATGGACACACACCCACCTTAAGCATTGCAGTGTGATCAAGTCACATAAGTTCAACATTGCGATGACTTAATAGCATAGTGACTGAATCCTTAGACCGTGATGATCATACATAATTGCTATCTATTAGGATGCTTTGAGTGCATTAACCGTTACACTGAAACATGGTAACTGAAAATGTGTATCTTGGGTATTCCGAAGTAGATATGTTGAGGAGTATGAAATAGATCAGAGCGGGATTTGTCAATCCGAGTGACGGATAGGTACTCTGGGCCCACTCGGTGGTGTTGCATCAATAGCTTGCAAGCAAGTGACTAGGTCACAAGAGATGTAATATTCACAGACGAGTAAACATGTTATGTCGGAGACGAGGAAGAACTAGGTATTGGATACCGACGATCATACCTCGGACAAACATAGTACTAAAGCACAAAGGGATCAAGTCATATTGTTAACGGTTCAACAGCGATGAAGTTTATTCGATGGTGATACGTCCAAAACGTATCTATAATTTCTGCTTGCTCCATGCATTTTTTGTGTGATATTGCTATGATCTAGATACACTTTCATATACTTTTGATCATATTTGGACTAACCTATTAACTCAGTGCACCCCAGTGCCAGTTCCTGTTTTTTGTTGTTTTTCTATTTCAGTTTTCCCCCATATAAAAAGTGCCAGAAAAATTCGGGAAAATTCAGATAAAAAATCAGCGTGAAGGAAGCTTCGCGAAGAGCCCTGGAGGGGCCAGAGGGGAGCCAGGGGCCCCAGGCGGCCAACCGGCGCGGCCCCACCCCTGGCCGCGCCAGGGGGGCGCCTGGGGCCCCTGTTCCACCTCTGGCTGCCCCCCTTCTCCTATTTATTCTCCGTCACGGGGAAACTCCGAGGACAGTACCCTATTTCGCAAACTCGCCTCTGTTCCGCCACCGCCGCGCTTCCGAGATCGGGAGCACCAGAAGACCTCTTCCCGGCACCCTGCCGGAGGGAGGATTGACCTCCGGGAGTCTCCTCTCCACCATGGATGCTCCCCGGATGTCTCGTGAGTAGTTTTCCTTGGACCATGGGTCCGTGATCAGTAGCTATGTGATGTTCTCCTCCCCTCTTTGATCTTCATTGTTTAGACCTCGTGAGCTGCCCTACATGATCGAGGCACCTTTATAATATTTCTGTTGTTGCTATGCTGAGTTTGATGGGATCTGATGGATTATGAGATTATGTTCAGATTGTGATAGAGTAATATATTTGGTTTTTATCTCTTATATTTTTTTCCTAAGTAATTCTTGAATGTTCTCCGTTGCTGTTTATTGCTTTGGCCAAGTAGTAGGTAGTGACTCCAAGAGGGAACGTTGTGCTCGATTGTGGGTTCATGCCCCCCGATGACACGCTTGAGTGACAGAAACATGAGTCTAGGGGATGTGCTGTTGCCACAAGGGGGAAAACAACGGTGCTCGTAACCGCGGTTACAAGGATTGTTTACTTTACGCAAAGTGCTTTTTAATGCAGTAGTCTGTTGCTTTGGGTTTACACTTTGGGTGGGGCTCGCAACTTAATACCAGCGGGATGTTCTGGATAGATATCTCAAGGTGGATGATTAGTAGTAGATGCAGCTGGATTTCGGTCTACTTATTTTGGCGTACTGCCTGTGCTTTTGAACCTCTTCCTTTCTTTTGTAGCATAGTTAGCATTGCGGTGCATTCATAATCCTGTCAATTGCCCTTCTGTAATTTGTTTACCTCGCATAGCAGTTTTATCGTCTTTTGGGAGAGAGACATCACTAGTGAACATCACGTATCCCGGTCCATATCCTTATTACTGTTTCCACGCTATCTTTACTTTATTGCTTTTACTTGATATCATTGTCCCTTGTGTTTTACCCTTTGTAAACAACAAGACCGGAGAGATTGACAACCTCTCTGAACTTCGTTGGGAACAAAGTTATCTGTGTCTGTGTGCAGGTCCGCGTCAGTTGCGCCGCTGACACCTACTTATCATCTCTGGAGTCCTACTGGAGAAAAACCTTGGTATATTCACCGAGGGAAACTTGCTGCTGCGCTATATCTCCACCTTCCACTTGGGGTAACCAACGAAGGGCGAGAAGCCATCAAGCGAATTTCTGGCGCCGTTGCCGGGGACTCCGAGTGCTAAGATAGGGGAGTTGCACACTACCCTTTACCTTTGTTTTTTAGTCTTGTTAGTTTACCCTTCAGTTTTTATCTCAGTGTCCTTTATGAAAAACCACAAAAATAGTTGCTACCTTTTGCCTTTGTCTTGCTTTGCCTATTTATGCTATCCTCACCATGGGTGATGAACCACCCAAATATGGTAGGATGGACATGTTTCACTTGGATCGTCTTCGATCAATTTGTGCTCGCGCTAAAAACCCAACCGACTTGGTTGAGGGAAAATCATTGGATGAGCATGCTCATTATACGCGGCACCGCCTATCTCAGAAAGGGAAACACTTATGGGATCAAATACATGTTTCTTATTGCCATGCTAAACTTTTGTGACACATTTATGATTTTACTTGTTGTTCTAATATAGATCATAAACACCTCCCTTTCCAATGTGAGTTTAATGAAAATGAGATCTTATCTTCATATGCTAAAGGTGTTTATGATTACTTTGATGTTGAAAAGATTGAAGAGTTTGTTGCTTTTAAAGGTGCCTATGAGATTGCTTCTTTGATTGAAAAATATCACTATACTATTTTCGAGTCTGAAAACTTTGCAGTTCTTGCTTATTGCTTCGAGAATTATACTTCCAATTCTTATATTGAGGATTTTAAAAATAAAATGTTTGCTGCCCAAGAAGAGGCCAATGATTGCATTGAGGAGGAATCCCATGATTCCGAGGACTCCCTTGAAATATCCCTTTCTGAAAATTTTGATACTTGCTTTGTTGATGGCCAAGATGCCACTATGGATGATGCTGACAAAAATGAACTCTCTATAGTTCCTTATGTTAAGCATGAAATTGTTGCTATTGCACCCACACTTGATTGTCCTATTATCCTTTTGAAATCTTCAACTCCGGAGAACTTTGCTCTTATCAAGGCTCAATGTGATGGGTTGCATTTATCTTATAATCCTAAAGACCGTGTTGAATATACACGTGTGCTTGCAGTTCATGAACAACATGATTCATGTGAGAGTTATATTCTTGATGTTGTTCATGATACTACTGAAAATTATTTTGAGAGAGGGAAGTTTGGTTGTAGAAAATTCCATATTACTAAAACTCCTCTGTTTATGTTGAAAGTTTTGAAGATGTTCCTGTTACACCTTTCTATGCATGTCACTTTGTGCTTCTTTGACTTGTTTTCTTAAAAGATGCCTATGGATAGTAAGTGGGTTAGGCTTAAATGTGTTTCATATTTGTTTCTTGATGCTCTCTTTTGCTTCAAATTCTTATTCTTATGAGAGCACCTTTTACAATCTTTAAGCCTAGCTAATGACTTTAAAGAAGCGCTTTCGGAAGGCAGCTCGCAACGAATTTAGGTTTTTCTTTTTGCTTTTGTTGTGTCTTGATGATTGTTACTACTGTAGAAACATCATTGTATCTTAATTTTTCATCTTTGTGCCAAGTTATAGCCTCTTACGGCAAGGGAAGTAAAAGTTGTGACATGCTGTCCAGAAAACAGATTCTGTCCTCGTGACCAGAAAAATTCCAGAAAAATCCTAGTTCATCTGTTTGAGCTGAAATTTTTACACAGTATGATCTATACATTTACGAAACTTCCGTATGTTCTGAGTTTTTTTATTAGAGTGGAAGAAGTGCCCATAACAAATTCTTTACTACCTGCTGTTCTGTTTTTTACAGATTCTGCCACGTTTTGTCTCTCCTTACTTTTGCAAACCTTAAGCTTGCTTTTTCTTTGCAAAAACTTTTTGGCACTCTTGAGAAACAGTAGCTCTTCAAGATTATCTTTATATCCAGTGGGAAAAATTATTTATTAAGGGTACTAACCTCTCTAATCAGCTTATGATGAGTTATGTATGAAGGGAGTTTTCAAGTGTGCGATAGAAGATGATGAAAGAAGATCCAGGAGTGTCAAGCGCTTAAGCTTGGGGATGCCCCCATGCATCCCCAACAAATATTCAAGGAGACTCAAGCGTCTAAGCTTGGGGATGCCCCTGTGCATCCCCTTCTCCATCAACAATCATCAGTTCGTCCTTCGTCTCACTGTATTTTTATCACTTCATGCGTTCTGTGCTATGCTTGGAGCGTCTCGCTCTTAGGTTTTGTTTTTATTTTTCTTTAGCTTTGCTTGCTGGTCATAACAATTTAGACCCCATATTACTTTGTGTGGGAGATAAACACGCTCCACTTTCAAAATTTAGAAAACATCATAGGATTCTTCATGCCTATCTTTCTGCTGTTGTGTGTTCTTTATCTTTTCATAGCTACTGCCATGTTTAGTTTTAGTTTTAGTTTGTCTTTAGCAAGAGCCTTGGCTTTTGTTTAGTTTGTTGCTGGAACTCTTTTTAGTTTTCATGTTTATCTTGTTAAAGAGAGTTGGTTGTTGCACTGAGTTGTGTCTTTTCTTGAAAGTAGGTAATTGAGGTTGCTATTTTCTTCTAGTAGTAACTTGCAATAGTTTTGAGGTATTGATGTGAGTAATGTTTGAACTTTTGGTGTCAAGAGCTCTTGCCTATTAGTGATAGGTGTCGTATTTTATGCAATCCATGTGTATTTTCAAAACCTACAAAAAACTAGCTGAGAACTCTAACTACTAGATGGATCACTAATCTTTGGAGGGATCGAATATTAGAGTACACTCACGTACCATGAGTCGAGGATGCGCAAGGATAACCAAACCCCCATACACTCCTCCTCGGGGTACTTGTCTCTTTGTGAACCTCCTTATTAGATTGAGAGTTACCGATAATAAGTGCATAAGTTCTTCGGACTAATGTAAGTATTGAAAGTTGACACTTCCACCTTCCCATATTTTGCTAGCCTCTTCCGTGCCATGCATTGCCTTCTTCTCACTCCGAGAGTTGGTGTCCACCTTCGCCGGTACTTCCAAACCCTTGGCATGATACGCTCTGTCATCATAAGCCTCCTTTTATCTTTCCTCAAAACAGCCACCATACCTACCTATCAAGGCATTTCCATAGCCTTTCCGAGATATATTGCCATGCAACATCCACCTCTTCATGACTTGATCTTCATGTCATACATGTTCCTTCTACACTGGCAGCGACATACCTTGCATACATCATGTTAGTTACATCTTCTTTATGATTTTGAGTACCTTGTAAAGTGTGAAAGATCTCCTTTACCTTCTTGTAAATTAGAGTGTTTCCCTTAAGTGAGGAAAAGATCCCAAAGTGGACAAATCAAAAGATCCCAAAGAGGACAAATGAGAGTTAAATAGAAAGAGCCATTGAGGCCACCAAAAAATACAAAAAAATAGAAAAAAGAGAAAAAGAAATAAAAAGAGAGAAAGGGGAAACGTTACTATCCTTTTGAGAGATCCACACTAGTACTCCCTTTATATCCTTGTACTCCATAGAGATGATCATTATGCATATAGCTATGTGGGGACCTTCACACTATATAACTTGGCTTGCATATTCCAAGGATGAGCCTCCTCAAACGAGCTCTAGGTCTTCATGAGTGAGCAAGTTAGATGAACCCCCACTAGTTCCTCTGGAGAGGTCCTTAGATCGTATGTGCATCCGTTGCATGGCAATCCCTACTCCTCACATCATATCTATCATTTGGCATTTCTTGCCTATGATTGTCCTCATTGATGTGAGCCTTTCTCATCCTTTTTGTCTTCCTCCTCCACCATATTTCTCTCTTTGCCATCCTAAGTGTCAACTCTCGTGCTTACGCTCACCCATTGCATGAGTGCTCAAAATATTGAAAAAGGAGTGGATCAAATTGACTTGTACCTGGCTAGTGGTCTGGGGATGAGTCAAGATAAGATTCCAAAGAGGACCAAGTGTGAAACTTTAGTAGATTGAGTTCTCAACACAAAAATACTTTTTTTCTCGTATTCCCTATCCCCCTTCTTGCACGCAAACACCATTTGGAGACATTCGAGTCACGGACAGCGAGAGCTCTTGCACCTAATGTTCTTTTGTTACTTGTTTCAATGCTAATATAGACTCTTGCTTGTTATGACTTGAATTGAGTTTCTAACCTTGATTGCTTTACTTTTAAAAGTTCTTATATGGTTGCTAGCATGTCACCACAGAAATTATGCCGTTATCATTTACCTACTCGAGGACGAGCAGGAATTAAGCTTGGGGATGTTGATACGTCCAAAACGTATCTATAATTTCTGCTTGCTCCATGCATGTTTTGTGTGATATTGCTATGATCTAGATACACTTTCATATACTTTTGATCATATTTGGACTAACCTATTAACTCAGTGCACCCCAGTGCCAGTTCCTGTTTTCTGCTGTTTTTTTTATTTCAGTTTCCCCCCATATAAAAAGTGTCAGAAAAATTCGGGAAAATTCAGATAAAAAATCAGCGTGAAGGAAGCTTCGCGAAGAGCCCTGTAGGGGCCAGAGGGGAGCCAGGGGGGCCAGGTGGCCACCCGGCGCGGCCCCACCCCTGGCCGCGCCAGGGGGGGCGCCTGGGGCCCCTGGTCCACCTCTGGCTGCCCCCCTTCGCCTATTTATTCTCCGTCACGGGGAAACTCCGAGGACTGAACCCTATTTCGCAAACTCGCCTCTGTTTCGCCGCCGCCGCGCTTCCGAGATCGGGAGCACCAGAAGACCTCTTCCCGGCACCCTGCCGGAGGGAGGATTGACCTCCGGGAGTCTCCTCTCCACCATGGATGCTCCCCGGATGTCTCGTGAGTAGTTTTCCTTGGACCATGGGTCCGTGATCAGTATCTATGTGATGTTCTCCTCCCCTCTTTGATCTTCATTGTTTAGACCTCGTGAGCTGCCCTACATGATCGAGGCACCTTTATAATATTTCTGTTGTTGGTATGCTGAGTTTGATGGGATCTGATGGATTATGAGATTATGTTCAGATTGTGATAGAGTAATATATTTGGTTTTTATCTCTTATATTTTTGTTCCTATGTAATTCTTGCATGTTCTCCGTTGCTGTTTATTGCTTTGGCCAAGTAGTAGGTAGTGACTCCAAGAGGGAACGTTGTGCTCGATTGTGGGTTCATGCCCCCCGATGACACGCTTGAGTGACAGAAACATGAGTCTAGGGGATGAGCTGTTGCCACAAGGGGGAAAACAATGGTGCTTGTAACCACGGTTACAAGGATTGTTTACTTTACGCAAAGTGCTTTTTAATGCAGTTTTCTGTAGCTTTGGGTTTACACTTTGGGTGGGGCTCGCAACTTAATACCAGCGAGATGTTCTGGATAGATATCTCAAGGTGGATGATTAGTAGTAGATGCAGTTGGATTTCGGTCTACTTATTTTTGCGTACTGCCTATGCTTTTAAACCTCTTCCTTTCTTTTGTAGCATAGTTAGCATTGCGGTGCGTTCATAATCCTGTCAATTGCCCTTCTGTAATTTGTTTACCTCGCATAGCAGTTTTATCGTCTTTTGGGAGAGAGACATCACTAGTGAACATCACGTATCCCGGTCCATATCCTTATTACTGTTTCCACGCTATCTTTACTTTATTGCTTTTACTTGCTATCATTATCCCTTGTGTTTTACCCTTTGTAAACAACAAGACCGGAGAGATTGACAACCTCTCTGAACTTCGTAGGGAACAAAGTTATGTGTCTGTGTGCAGGTCCGCGTCAGTTGCGCCGCTGACACCTACTTATCATCTCTGGAGTCCTACTGGAGACAAACCTTGGTATCTTCACCGACGGAAACTTGCTGTTGTGCTACATCTCCACCTTCCACTTGGGGTAACCAACGAAGGGCGAGAAGCCATTAAGCGAATTTCTGGCGCCGTTGCCGGGGACTCCGAGTGCTAAGATAGGGGAGTTGCACACTACCCTTTACCTTTGTTTTTTAGTCTTGTTAGTTTACCCTTCAGTTTTTATCTCAGTGTCCTTTATGAAAAACCACAAAAATAGTTGCTACCTTTTTCCTTTGTCTTGCTTTGCTATTTATGCTATCCTCACCATGGGTGATGAACCACCCAAATATGGTAGGATGGACATGTTTCACTTGGATCGTCTTCGATCAATTTGTGCTCGCGCTAAAAACCCAACCGACTTGGTTGAGGGAAAATCATTGGATGAGCATGCTCATTATACGCGGCACCGCCTATCTCAGAAAGGGAAACACTTATGGGATCAAATACATGTTTCTTATTGCCATGCTAAACTTTTGTGCCACATTTATGATTTTACTTGATGTTCTAATATAGATCATAAACACCTCCCTTTCCAATGTGAGTTTAATGAAAATGAGATCTTATCTTCATATGCTAAAGGTGTTTATGATTACTTTGATGTTGAAAATATTGAAGAGGTTGTTGCTTTTAAAGGTGCCTATGAGATTGCTTCTTTGATTGAAAAATATCACGATACTATTTTCGAGTCTAAAAACTTTGCAGTTCTTGCTTATTGCTTCGAGAATTATACTTCTAATTCTTATATTGAGGATTTTAAAAATAAAATGTTTGCTGCCCAAGAAGAGGCCAATGATTGCATTGAGGAGGAATCCCATGATTCCGAGGACTCCCTTGAAATATCCCTTTCTGAAAATTTTGATACTTGCTTTGTTGATGGCCAAGATGCCACTATGGATGATGCTGACAAAAATGAACTCTCTATAGTTCCTTATGTTAAGCACGAAATTGTTGCTATTGCACCCACACTTGATTGTCCTATTATCCTTTTGAAATCTCCAACTCCGGAGAACTTTGCTCTTATCAAGGCCCAATGTGATGGGTTGCATTTATCTTATAATCCTAAAGACCGTGTTGAAAACTATACACGTGTGCTTGCAGTTCATGAACAACATGATTTATGTAAGAGTTATATTCTTGATGTTGTTCATGATACTACTGAAAATTATTTTGAGAGAGGGAAGTTTGGTTGTAGAAAATTTCATATTACTAAAACTCCTCTCTTTATGTTGAAAGTTTTGAAGATGTTCCTGTTCCACCTTTCTATGCATGTCACTTTGTGCTTCTTTGACTTATTTTCTTACAAGATGCATATGCATAGGAAGTGGGTTAGGCTTAAATGTGTTTCATATTTGTTTCTTGATTCTCTCTTTTGCTTCAAATTCTTATTCTTATGAGAGCACCTTTTACAATCTTTAAGCCTAGCTAATGGCTTTAAAGAAGCGCTTTCGGGAGGCAGCCCGCAACGAATTTAGGTTTTTCTTTTTGCTTTTGTTGTGTCTTGATGATTGTTACTACTGTAGCAACATCATTGTATCTTTATTTTTCAGCTTTGTGCCAAGTTATAGCCTCTTACGGCAAGGGAAGTAAAAGTTGTGACATGCTGTACAGAAAACAGATTCTGTGCTCGTGACCAAAAAAATTCCAGAAAAATCCCAGGTCATCTTTTTGAGCTGAAATGTTTACACAGTATGCTCTATACAATTACGAAACTTCCGTATGTTCTGAGTTTTTTGATTAGAGTTGCAGAAGTGCCCCTAAAAAATTCTTTACTACCTGTTGTTCTGTTTTTCACAGATTCTGCCACGTTTTGTCTCTCCTTACTTTTGCAAACCTTAAGCTTGCTTTTTCTTTGCAAAAACTTTTTGGCACTCTTGAGAAACAGTAGCTCTTCAAGATTATCTTTATATCCAGTGGGAAAAATTATTTATTAAGGGTACTAACCTCTCTAATCAGCTTATGATGAGTTATGTATGAAGGGAGTTTTCAAGTGTGCGATAGAAGATGATGAAAGAAGATCCAGGAGTGTCAAGCGCTTAAGCTTGGGGATGCCCCCATGCATCCCCAACAAATATTCAAGGAGACTCAAGCGTCTAAGCTTGGGGATGCCCCTGTGCATCCCCTTCTCCATCAACAATCATCAGTTCGTCCTTCGTCTCACTGTATTTTTATCACTTCATGCGTTCTGTGCTATGCTTGGAGCGTCTCGCTCTTAGGTTTTGTTTTTATTTTTCTTTAGCTTTGCTTGCTGGTCATAACAATTTAGACCCCATATTACTTTGTGTGGGAGATAAACACGCTCCACTTTCAAAATTTAGAAAACATCATAGGATTCTTCATGCCTATCTTTCTGCTGTTGTGTGTTCTTTATCTTTTCATAGCTACTGCCATGTTTAGTTTTAGTTTTAGTTTGTCTTTAGCAAGAGCCTTGGCTTTTGTTTAGTTTGTTGCTGGAACTCTTTTTAGTTTTCATGTTTATCTTGTTAAAGAGAGTTGGTTGTTGCACTGAGTTGTGTCTTTTCTTGAAAGTAGGTAATTGAGGTTGCTATTTTCTTCTAGTAGTAACTTGCAATAGTTTTGAGGTATTGATGTGAGTAATGTTTGAACTTTTGGTGTCAAGAGCTCTTGCCTATTAGTGATAGGTGTCGTATTTTATGCAATCCATGTGTATTTTCAAAACCTACAAAAAAACTAGCTGAGAACTCTAACTACTAGATGGATCACTAATCTTTGGAGGGATCGAATATTAGAGTACACTCACGTACCATGAGTCGAGGATGCGCAAGGATAACCAAACCCCCATACGCTCCTCCTCGGGGTACTTGTCTCTTTGTGAACCTCCTTATTAGATTGAGAGTTACCGATAATAAGTGCATGAGTTCTTCGGACTAATGTAAGTATTGAAATTTGACACTTCCACCTTCCCATAAATCGAGGATGCGCAAGGATAACCAAACCCCCATACGCTCCTCCTCGGGGTACTTGTCTCTTTGTGAACCTCCTTATTAGATTGAGAGTTACCGATAATAAGTGCATGAGTTCTTCGGACTAATGTAAGTATTGAAATTTGACACTTCCACCTTCCCAAAGTGTCAAATTTCAATACTTACATTAGTCCGAAGAACTCATGCACTTATTATCGGTAACTCTCAATCTAATAAGGAGGTTCACAAAGAGACAAGTACCCCGAGGAGGAGCGTATGGGGGTTTGGTTATCCTTGCGCATCCTCGACTCATGGTACGTGAGTGTACTCTAATATTCGACTCCTCAAAAGAGTAGTGATCCATCTAGTAGCTAGAGTTCTCAACTAGTTTTGTAGGTTTTGAAAATACACACGGATTTCCCAAAATACGACACCTATCACTAATAGGCAAGAGCTCTTGACACCAAAAGTTCAAACATTACTCACATCAATACCTCAAAACTATTGCAAGTTACTACTAGAAGAAAATAGCAACCTCAATTACCTACTTTCAAGAAAAGACACAACTCAGTGCAACAACCAACTCTCTTTAACAAGATAAACATGAAAACTAAAAAGAGTTCCAACAACAAACTAAACAAAAGCCAAGGCTCTTGCTAAAGACAAACTAAGACTAAAACTAAACATGGCAGCAGCTATGAACAGATAAAGAACACACAACAGCAGAAAGATAGGCAGGAAGAATCCTATGATGTGTTCTAGATTGGAGTGGAGCGTGTTTCTCTCCCACACAAAGTAAGATGGGGTCTAACTTGTTATGACCAGCAAGCAAAGCTAAAGAAAACTAAAAATAAAACCTAAGAGCGAGACGCTCCAAGCATAGCACATAACGCATGAAGTGATAAAAATATAGTGAGACGAAGGACGAACTGATGATTGTTGATGGAGAATGGGATGCACGGGGGCATCCCCAAGCTTAGACGCTTGAGTCTCCTTGAATATTTATTGGGGATGCATGGGGGCATCCCCAAGCTTGAGCGCTTGACACTCCTGGATCTTCTTTCATCATCTTCCATCGCACACTTGAAAACTCCCTTCATACATAACTCATCATAAGCTGATTAGAGAGGTTAGTACCCTTAATAAAATAATTTTTCCCCACTGGATATAAAGATATTCTTGAATAGATACTGTTTCTCAAGAGTGCAAAAAGGTTTTTGCAAAGAAAAAGCAAGTTTAAGGTTTGCAAAAGTGAAGAGAGGCAAAACGTGGCAGAATCTGTGAAAAACAGAACAACAGGTAGTAGAGAATTTTTTCGGGGCACTTCTGCAACTCAAATCAAAAAACTCAGAACATACGGAAGTTTCACAATTGTATAGAGCATGCTGTCAAAACAATTCAGATCAAAAAGATGATCTGGTGATTTTCTTCGAATTTTTCTGTCAAGGGACAGAATCTGTTTTCTGGACAGCATGTCACAACTTTTGCTTCCCTTATCATAAGAGGCTATAACTTGGCACAAAGCTGAAAAATAAAGATACAATGATGTTGCTACAGTAGTAACAAACATCAAGACACAACGAAATCAAAAAGAAAACTAAATTCGTTGCGGGCTGCCTCCCGAAAGCGTTTCTTTTATGCCTTTAAGCTAGGCATGATGCAAAAGAAGAATCAAGTTTTATCAAGAGAAAGAGAATAACTAGCCCGTGTAACGGACTCAAAAGGTAACTTGATTTTCTTTCTAGGGAAGTGTTCCATCCCCTTTTTGAGTGGGAATTGGAATTTTATATTCCCCTCTTTCATGTCAATAACCGCACCAACGGTGCGAAGAAAAGGACGTCCCAAAATAATTGGACACAAAGGTTCACACTCTATATCCATAACAATAAAATCAACGGGAACATAGTTGCCATTGACAATGATAAGAACATCGTCGATCTTCCCCAAAGGTTTCTTTACGGAAGAATCAACAAGACGAACACAAAAAGGACAAGGCTCAAAGGGCTTCAATTCAAACATATCAAATATTCTTTTGGGCATAACGGAGGTACTAGCTCCAACATCACATAAGGCATAGCAAGAGAAGTTATTTAATTTAATTTTGATCATAGGGTCCCAACCATCATCTAGCTTCCTAGGTATGGAGGCTTCTACTCTAAGCTTCTCCTCCCTAGCTTTAATGAGAGCATTTCTGATATGCTCCGTGAAGGCAAGATTAAGTGTGCTAGTGTGGGGGTCTCTAGACATTTTGTGTAGCAAGCTAATAACTTTTGAGAGGGTGCAACTATCAAAATCAATATCACTACTATCAAAGGTGGTAGTAGTGTCGTCTAGGCTCACTTGTTTGAAACCCTCTATGTTCATAGGAGTTTCTTCATCTTCGGTTGAGGTATTAGCATCACCATTGATAGGGCCAACGGGACTAGGAGTGCATTGGGTCCTAATAGTTTGGGTGTCCTCAACAATTTGGATAGTGGCAATTGTGTGGTGTGTAGGAAGGCTCTTAATTCTATCATCTTCCTATTTTTCTCTAGCCCACCTTTCTTTAAGTTTAGCCATCATCCTAATATTTTCATTAATTTGCAATTGGATAGCATTAATAGGAGTGGCCTTATTCTCCTCAAGGGGAGAGGTTCTGATTTTAAGCATCTCAATATCAAGGGCTAAGCTTTCTACCTTCAAAGAGAGATTATCTAATTTAGCTAATTTTTCCTCTACATTCTTATTGAAGGCTTTTTGGGTAGTGATAAAATCTCTAAGCATGTTTTCTAATTCAGAAGAGGGGTTCTTGTTGCTAGGGTAGGTGTTGTTGTTCCCATAGTTGGGTGGAAACGGTCTAGGATTGCTAGCAAAATTACCCCTATAAGCATTGTTGTTGAAATTGTTTCTAGCAATAAAGTTCACATCTACTTGTTCTTGGGCAACCAAAGAATTTAAAGGGACATCACTAGGATCAATAGAGGGTTGCTTGGTAAGTAGAGACATAATTAAGTCAACTTTTTCATTGAGAGAGGTAATTTCCTCGACAGAGTTTACCTTCCTACCTGTTGGAGCGCGTTCGGTGTGCCATTGGGAATAATTGGTCATCATCTCATCGAGAAGCTTCGTGGCAGCACCAAGTGTAGTTGGCATAAAGGTTCCTCCCGCGGCCGAATCTAACAGGTTCCGCGAGGTAAAGTTCAAGCCTGCATAAAAAGTCTGGATAACCATCCAGGTAGTCAAACCATGTGTAGGGCATTTCTTAACAAGAGATTTCATTCGTTCCCAAGCTTGGGCAACATGTTCATTATCCAATTGCTTAGAATTCATAATGTTACTCCTTAATTGGATAATTTTAGCAGGTGGGTAGTACTTCCCTATAAAAGCATCTTTGCACTTATCCCAAGAATCTATGCTATTCCTAGGCAAAGATTGAAACCAGATTTTAGCTTCTCCCCTTAAAGAGAAAGGAAAGATCTTGAGCTTAACAGTATCACCTTCTACTTCTTTATACTTTTGCATATCACATAATTCAACAAAATTGTCCAAGTGTAAAGCAGCATCATCTCCAGCACCAGAGAATTGATCTCTCATAACAAGGTTTAGCAAGGCAAGTTTATATTCATAAGAGGTAGCTGAAGCGGCAAGTGTGGCAATGGGGGTGCAGATAAAGTCTTGGTTGTTGTGACTAGTGAAGTCACACAACTTGGTGTTTTCAGTGGAACCCATAGCAGCAGCAAGTGTGGCAGATTTTTTTGTGATTTTTGATATAAGACACAAAGATAAAAACTGAAAGGTAAACTAACAAGACTAAAAAACAAAGGTAAAGGGTAGTGTGCAACTCCCCTATCTTAGCACTCGGAGTCCCCGGCAATGGCGCCAGAAATTATTTGCTTGCGCGAGGTGATGATAGTTATTTCTCGCCCTTCGTTGGTAAACCCCAAGAGGAAGGCGTGATGTAGCACAGCAGAAAATTTCCCTCAGTAAAGATACCAAGGTTTGTCTCCAGTAGGACTCCAGAGATGATAAGTAGGTGTCAGCGACGCAACTGACGCGGACCTGCACATAGACACAAATAAATTTGTTCCCAACGAAGTTCAGAGAGGTTGTCAATCTCTCCGGTCTTGTTGTTCACAAAGGATCAAACACAAGGGATAATGATAGCAACTGAGAGTAAAAGCAGAAAAGTAAATGAGCGTGGAAACAGTGATGAGGATATGGACCGGGATACGTGATGTTCACTAGTGATGTCACTCTCCCAAAAGACGATAAAATTGCTATGCGAGGTGAAAAAATTACAGAAGGGCAATTGACATGATTATAAACGCACCGCAATGCTAACTATGCTACAAAAGAAAGGAAGAGGCTCAAAAGCATGGGCAGAACGCCAAAATAAGTAGACCGAAATCCAACTGCATCTACTACTAATCATCCACCTTGAGATATCTATCCAGAACATCTCGCTGGTATTAAGTTGCGAGCCCCACCCAAAGTGTAAACCCAAAGCAACAGACAACTGCATTAAAAAGCACTTTGCGTAAAGTAAACAATCCTTGTAACCGCTGTTACAAGCACCGTTGTTTTCCCCCTTGTGGCAACAACACATCCTCTAGACTCATGTTTCTGTCACTCAAGCGTGTCATCAGGGGGCATGAACCCACAATCGAGCATAACGTTCCCTCTTGGGGTTACTACCTACTACTTGGCCAAAGCAATAAACAGCAACGGAGAACATGCAAGAATTACTTAAGAACAAAAATATAAAAGATAAGAACCAAATATATTACTCTATCACAATCTGAACATTATCTCATAATCCATCAGATCCCATCAAACTCAGCATAGCAACAACAGAAAGATTACAAAAGTGCCTCGATCATGTAAGGCATCTCACGAGGTCTAAACCATGAAGAACAAAGAGGGGAGGAGAACATCACATAGCTACTGATCACGGACCCATGGTCCAAAGGAAACTACTCACGGCACATCCGGGAAGCATCCATGGTGGAGAGGAGACTCCCGAAGGTCGGCCCTCCCTCCGGCAGGGTGCCGGGAAGAGGTCTGCTGGTGCTCCCGATCTCGGAAGCGCGGCGGCGGCGGAACAGAGGCGAGATCGCGAAAAAGGGTTATTTTTCTAAGGGTTTCTCGTCACGGAGAATATATAGGCGAAGGGGGGCAGCCAGGGGGGCCACCAGGGGTCCAGGCGCCCCCCTGGCGTGGCCAGCCCCTAGGGCGCGCCACCAGGGCGCCTGGGCCCCTGGTGGTGGCCCTCTGGCCCCACTCAGGTCCTTCCGGAAGGTTCTTCTGCGCTGATTTTTTATCTGATTTTTCCCGAATTTTTGGAGCACTTTTTATATGGGGGAAAACTGAAATAGAAAAACAGCAAAAAACAGGAACTGGCACTGTGGTGCACTGAGTTAATAGGTTAGTCCAAATATGATCAGAAGTGTATGAAAGTGTATCTAGATCATAGCAATATCACACAAAACATGCATGGAGCAAGCAGAAATTATAGATACGTTTTGGACGTATCACATGTATGACATGAAGATCAAGTCATGAGAAGGTGGATGTTGCATTGCAATGTATCTCGGAAAGGCTATGGAAATGCCTTGTAGGTAGGTATGGTTGCTGTTTTGAGGAAAGATATAAGGAGGCTTATGATGGCAGAGCGTATCGTGCCAAGGTTTTGGATGCACCGGCGAAGTATGCGCCAACTCTCGAGGTGAGAAAGGGCAATGCACGGTACCGAAGAGGCTAGAAAAAGTATAGGTGGGTGGAAGTGTCAACTTTCGAATACTCACATTAGTCCGAAGAACTCATGCACTTATTATCGGTAACTCTCAATCTAATCAGGAGGTTCACAAAGATACAGGTACCCCGAGGAGGAGTGTATGGGGGTTTGGTTATCCTTGCGCATCCTCGACTCATGGTACGTGAGTGTACTCTAATATTCGAACCCTCCAGAGGTTAGTGAGCCATCTAGTAGCTAGAGTTCTCAACAGGGGTTTGGTTTTCGAAAAACACACGGATTGCCCAAAATATGACATCTATCACTAATAGGAAAGAGCTCTTGACACCATAAGTTCAAACATTACTCTAATCAATACCTCGAAACTATTGCAAGTTACTACTACAAAGAGAACAACAACTTTAACTACCTACTTTCAGTCAAGACACATAACTCAGTGCAACAGGCAAACTCTCTAACAAGATAAAACATGCAACATATAGAAAGTTCAACGTAAGACAAAAAGAAAATCTCTAGAAAAACTAAAGCACTACAACTAAACAGAACAGTAGCTAAGAAAAGAAAAAGAACATCTCACAGCTAAAAGAATAAGCATGCAAATCCTATGAGGAGTTCTAGTTCAAGCGGAGCGTGAATCTATCCCACACAAAAGAGTAAGTAAGCTGGGATCTAACTTGTTACTACAGCAAACAAAGAAAAAGAAAACTAAAAACAAAACCTAAGAGCGAGACGCTCCAAGCAAAGCACATAACGCATGAAGTGATAAAAATATAGTGCAACGAGAGACGAACTGATAATTGTTGATGAAGAAGGGGATGCACGGGGGCATCCCCAAGCTTAGAAGCTTGAGTCTCCTTGAATATTTATTGGGGGTGCACATGGGCATCCCCAAGCTTGAGCGTTTGACCCTCCTGAATCTTCTTTCATCATCCTCCATCGCGCACTTGAAAACTCCCTTCATACATAACTCATTGTAGGCTGATTAGAGAGGTTAGTACCCTAATAAAATAATTTTAATCTACTGAAAATAAAGATTTCCAGGAAGAGCTACTGTTTCCCAAGATTGCCAAAAAGTTTTTGCAAAGAAAAAGCAAGTTTAAGGTTTGCAAAAGTGAAGAGAGACAAAACGTGGCAGAATCTGTGAAAAACAGAACAGCAGAGAGAAACTAATTTTTTAGGGGTACTTCTGCAACTCAAATAAAAAAACTCAGAACATACGGAAGTTTCGTAATTGTATAGATCACGCTGTGTAAAAATTTCAGATCAAAAAGATGAACTGGGATTTTTCTCTGATTTTTCTAGTCACGAGGACAGAATCTGTTTTCTGGACAGCATGTCACAACTTTTACTTCCCTTGCCGTATGAGGCTAAACTTGGCACAAAGCTTGAAAAGTAAAGATACAATGATGTTGCTACAGTAGTAACAATCATCAAGACCATTAAGAACAGAACAAAAGCAAAAAAGAAAAACCTAAATTAGTTGCGGGCTGCCTCCCGAAAGCGCTTCTTTAGAGCCATTAGCTAGGCTTAAAGCAGAAGATCAAAGTTCTCCAAAATCATCGGAAGGTTCACCAAGGATTTCAAAAGGGTTTTCAATAAGCTCATCCTTGTTCTTCCGAGGGAAGAGGTACGTACCTTTTTCCTTACCACGCAAACCTATTTGTCCTTTACCTATATCAATGAAGCTTTTCATGGCTCGGAGGAAGTCCCTTCCGAGCACTATATTTCCTTTGTTGGCCTTCATGATGGCAAAGTCAATCTCTGCACTCCTGTTAAGAAACATGACCTGGACGTCTTTTAATATTCCCTGTATCTTAGAAATATACCCATTAGAATGTTCATGGAAAGATGGAAATTTGTCCATGCTTGCAAGGTACAAAGAATCATAAATAAAGCTTGGCATTATAGAAACTGTAGATCCAATGTCACAAAAAGCAAGGAAGTTTTGATTAGAGATAACAACCCTAACAAAAGGCTCCCAGTCATTTTTTATTTCCAAAATCTCCTCTCTAGGGGGATTTAACTTCTCTACTTCTTTTAAGTCAAGAGTATCAAGTCTCTTCTCAATAGTAGCAATTCTGTCCATAATAGTGTTAAGACCATCATAAACAAAATAACCAGATAAACCATGTATAATTTCAAGAGCTCTAGCTTCATCACACTCTAAAAAGCCTCCTTCAGCTATAAGATCAAGAGAGTGCTTACACCACTTAAAAAGGCCAAAGTAAAAATTTCTAAGCACAATTCTTATAGGTAACCAAGGCATATTTGCCTTATGTGCTTCAGAAATTCTGTCCCATGCCTTCTTCATATTCTACCCGTTCCTTTGATGGAAATATAAGACTTCGGATTCTCTCATAGTACCAACTCCTAACACACTTAACCACACAACAAGGGTAACAGGTATTTTTGGTATTTTTGATTAAGGACACAAAAGTAAAAACTGAAAGGTAAACTAACAAGACTAAAAAGCAAAGATAAAAGATAGTGTGCAACTCCCCTATCTTGTAGATTGGAGTCCCTGGCAACGGCGCCAGAAAACTTGCTGATGGCAAGAGAGTGTTATATATTCACTCTTCAAGCCCTCGTTGATTACCTCAAGTGCAGGGTTAGATATATAGTGCAGCGGCAAGTTTTCCCTTGGCAAAGATACCAAGGTTTGTCTCCCGTAGTACTCTGAAGGATACAAGAAGGTGGTAAAGTGAACAATGGCGCCGAGGTTGCTAGCTTCACCTGGACCTTCACACAGATACAAATAACTTTGCTCCCAACGAGTACAGAGGAGTAGTCAATTCCTCCGGCCTTGCTGTTTACAAAGGATCAACGCAAGAGATAATACTAGTGGCAATTGAAAGTAAAGATTGAAAGTAATAAGGGTGTAAACAGTGATATGAAGATGGACCAGGGTCCCGTGATTTTCACTAGTGATGTCTCTATCCCAAAAGACGATAAAAGTGCTAGCGAGGTAAACAAATCACAGTTGGGCAATTGACAGGATTATGAAGGCACCGGAATGCTAACTATGCTGCAAAGAAAGGAAGGGCTCAAAAGCAATGGGCAGTACACCAAGGTAAGTAGACCGAAATCCATCTGCATCTACTACGAATCATCCACCTTGAGATATCTATCCAGAACATCTCGCTGGTATTAAGTTGCGAATCCCACCCAAAGTGTAAACTCAAAGCAACAGACAACTGCATTAAAAGAACTTTGCGTAAAGTAAACAATCCTTGCACCCGCAGGTACAAGCACCGTTGTTTTATCCCTGGTGGCAACATCACATCCCCTAGTCTCATGTTTCTGTCACTCAAGCTAGACATCAAGGGGCTGAACCCACAATCGAGCATAACGCTCTCTCTTGGAGTTGCAAAAAAAAATACTTGGCCAAAGCAAATACCGCCACGGAGAACATGCAAGAATTTACTCAAGAACAAAATGTAAAAGAGAAGAACCAAATATATTACTCATCACAATCTGAACATAGTCTCATAATCCATCAGATCCCAACAAACTCAGCATAGCAACAACAGAAATTACATAGATGCCTCGATCATGTGAGGCAGCTCACAAGGACTCGAAAGTGGAAGCACAAAAGGGGGAGAGATAGATCACATAGCTACTGGTCACGGACCCATGGTCCAAGGAAAACTACTCACGGTACATACGGGAGGCGTCCATGGCTATGGAGGGTCTCCCGGAGGGGGTAGCTTCTCCCGGCAGGGTGCCGGAGCAGCTTCTCCAGGCAGCCCCGATCTAGAAACGGCGGCGGCGGCGGAACAGAGGCGAGATCGCGAAAAAGGAGTCCGTCTTAGGGGTTTCCACCCCCGAGGGGTAAATATAGGCGAAGGGGGCCGTCGAGGGGACCCACCAGGAAGCCAGGAGGCCTCCTCGCGTGGCCTAGGGTGGCGCCGCGCCAGGGGCCCTCCTGGCCTCCTGGTGGTGGCCCTCCTCCGCTCCTTTGGTGTTTCCGGAAGCTTCTGTTGCGCTGATTTTTTATATATTTTTCCCCGAATTTTTGGAGCACTTTTAATGGCCGAAAAACCTGAAATACAAAAACAGCAGAAAACAGAAACTGGCAACTGGGTGCAATGAGTTAATAGGTTAGTCCAAATAGGTTCAAAAGTGTAAGAAAGTTCAAGCAAAACATGGCAAAGTCACACAAAACATGCATGGAACAAGCAGAAATTATAGATACGTTTGGGACGTATCAGGGCACATCAAGGATTGTAACCAGATCCCACATGATGGTCATTGGTCAGAGAGTGTCTCGATCATGTCTACTGTTTCCCGGACCGTAGGGTGTCACACTTAAGGGCAATCGATGCATTAAGGATTGATTCGGGATCATCGGTGAAAAGAGAGAAAACACCGGAAATGTACCGGGAGGTGCCGGAAGCTGTTCCGGATATTTTGAAAGGTTCAAAATAATATATATTAATGTTTAAATATGTTTTATTATTTAATTGACAGAATTAAATATTAAAAATGATTTAAATAATTAATTAAAAAGGTGAAAAGGTATTTGGGCCTTAAAAGGCCCATGAGGGGAAGGGGGAGCCTCCCCCCTTGGGCTTGGCGCCAAAGGAGGGGCCCATCCCCCCTCCTAGCCGCACCACTCCCCCCTTGGGGGTTTAGTCCCACATGGGGGAAGGGGAGGGGGTGGAGCCCCTCCTTGGCCTATATAAGGAGGGGTGGGGTGCCTTTTTCAATACAACATTGAGTTTCTCTCTCTCTCTCTCTCTCTCTCTCTCTCTCTCTTTCTCCGACCTAGAGCGGACTCCCCTGGTTTGGAGTTTGCACCTGGTTGGGGGTTTCACCATCATCCGGATGCCGTCGCGCTGCCGGAATCGGGATCCGGATCAATCTTCTTTCCGCTGCTCTTCTGGTTCGGAGCCCGGAGGGACGTCGGTTGCACCGTACGTGTGCAATCCCGCGAGGCACTACACGTGTGGTGCTACTTCATCGTCGTAGGTTCTTCAACACGACAGGGAGGTCGTAGGATCAGAGTCTACGCCAACCACGTTCGAGGAACGTTTCCCTCTTTCGGTCTTCAAAGGTATGAACACCGATTCCTTCCGTTACATACATCAACATAGCATAGATCTTGGGTTCGGGACTCGTAGGTAGGAATTTTTTTTGTTTTCTGTGCCGATCCCCAAAAAAAAGTGCTAGCGAGGTAAACAAATCACAGCTGGGCAATTGACAGAATTATGAAGGCACCGCAATGCTAACTATGCTGCAAAGAAAGGAAGGGCTCAAAAGCAATGGGCAGTTGCTTGCGCGAGGTGATGATAGTTATTTCTCGCCCTTCGTTGGTAAACCCCAAGAGGAAGGCGTGATGTAGCACAGCAGAAAATTTCCCTCAGTAAAGATACCAAGGTTTGTCTCCAGTAGGACTCCGGAGATGATAAGTAGGTGTCAGCGGCGCAACTGACGCGGACCTGCACACAGACACAAATAACTTTGTTCCCAAAGAAGTTTAGAGAGGTTGTCAATATCTCCGGTCTTGTTGTTCACAAAGGATCAAACACAAGGGATAATGATAGCAGCTGAAAGTAAAAGCAGAAAAGTAAATGAGTGTGGAAACAGTAATGAGGATATAGACCGGGATACGTGATGTTCACTAGTGATGTCTCTCTCCCAAAAGACGATAAAATTACTATGCGAGGTGAACAAATTACAGAAGGGCAATTGACAGGATTATGAATGCACCGCAATGCTAACTATGCTACAAAAGAAAGGAAGAGGCTCAAAAGCATGGGAAGAACGCCAAAATAAGTAGACCAAAATCCAACTGCATCTACTACTAATCATCCACCTTGAGATATCTATCCAGAACATCTCGCTGGTATTAAGTTGCGAGCCCCACCCAAACTGTAAACCCAAAGCAACAGACAACTGCATTAAAAAGCACTTTGCGTAAAGTAAACAATCCTTGTAACCGCTGTTACAAGCACCGTTGTTTTCCCCCTTGTGGCAACAGCACATCCCCTAGACTCATGTTTCTGTCACTCAAGCGTGTCATCAGGGGGCATGAACCCACAATCGAGCATAACGTTCCCTCTTGGGGTTACTACCTACTACTTGGCCAAAGCAATAAACAGCAACGGAGAACATGCAAGAATTACTTAAGAACAAAAATATAAAAGATAAGAAGCAAATATATTACTCTATCACAATCTGAACATAATCTCATAATCCCTCAGATCCCATCAAACTCAGCATAGCAACAGCAGAAAGATTATAAAAGTGCCTCGATCATGTAGGGCAGCTCACGAGGTCTAAACCATGAAGAACAAAGAGGGGAGGAGAACATCACATAGCTACTGATCACGGACCCATGGTCCAAAGGAAACTACTCACGGCACATCCGGGAAGCATCCATGGTGGAGAGGAGACTCCCGGAGGTCGACCCTCCCTCCGGCAGGGTGCCGGGAAGAGGTCTGCTTGTGCTCCCGATCTCGGAAGCGCGGCGGCGGCGGAACAGAGGCGAGATCGCGAAAAAGGGTTCTTCTTCTGAGGGTTTCTCGTCACGGAGAATATATAGGCGAAGGGGGGAAGACAGGGGGGCCACCAGGGGTCCAGGCGCCCCCCTGGCGCGGCCAGCCCCTAGGGCGCGCCACCAGGGCGCCTGGGTCCCTGGTGGTGGCCCTCTGGCCCCACTCAGGTCCTTCCGGAAGGTTCTTCTGCGCTGATTTTTTATCTGATTTTTCCCGAATTTTTGGAGCACTTTTTATATGGGGGAAAACTGAAATAGAAAAACAGCAGAAAACAGGAACTGGCACTGTGGTGCACTGAGTTAATAGGTTAGTCCAAATATGATCAAAAGTGTATGAAAGTGTATCTAGATCATAGCAATATCACACAAAACATGCATGGAGCACCAGAAATTATAGATACGTTTTGGACGTATCAGCAGTACGCCAAGGTAAGTAGACCGAAATCCAACTGCATCTACTACGAATCATCCACCTTGAGATATCTATCCAGAACATCTCGCTGGTATTAAGTTGTGAATCCCACCCAAAGTGTAAACTCAAAGCAACAGACAACTGCATTAAAAGTACTTTGCGTAAAGTAAACAATCCTTGCACCCGCGGGTACAAGCACCGTTGTTTTATCCCTGGTGGCAACATCACATCCCCTAGTCTCATGTTTCTTTCACTCAAGATAGACATCAGGGGGCTGAACCCACAATCAAGCATAACGCTCCCTCTTGGAGTTGCAAATAAAATACTTGGCCAAAGCAAATACCGCAACGGAGAACATGCAAGAATTTACTCAAGAACAAAATGTAAAAGAGAAGAACCAAATATATTACTCATCACAATCTGAACATAGTCTCATAATCCATCAGATCCTAGCAAACTCAGCATAGCAACAACAGAAATTACAAAAGTGCCTTGATCATGTGAGGCAGCTCACGAGGTCTCGAAAGTGGAAGCACAAAGAGGGGAGAGGTACATCACATATCTACTGGTCACAGACCCATGGTCCAAGGGGGACTACTCACGGTGCATCCGGGAGGTGTCCATGGCTATGGATGGTCTCCCGGAGGGGGTTCCTCTTCCCGGCAGGGTGCCGGGGCAGCTTCTCCAGGCAGCCTCGATCTTGAAACGGCGGCGGCGGCGGTACAGAGGGGAGTTCACGGAAAAGAGATCGATATTAGGGGCTTCCACCCCGAGGGCTAAATATAGGCGGAGGGGGTGTCGAGGGGACCCACCAGGCAGCCAGGAGACCTCCTCGCACGACCTAGGGCGGGGCCGCGCCAGGGACCCTCCTGGTCTCCTGGTGGTGGCCCCCTCCTCTACCTTGGTGATTCCGGAAGCTTCCGGGTCGCTGATTTTTTATCTGATTTTTCCGGATTTTTTGGAGCACTGTTAATGGCCGGAAAACCTGAAATACAAAAACAGCAGAAAACAACAACTGGCAGCTGGGTGCACTGGGTTAATAGATTAGTCCAAATATGCTCAAAAGTGTATGAAAGTTCAAGCAAAACATGGCAAAGTCACACAAAACATGCATGGAGCAAGCAGAAATTATAGATACGTTTGGGACGTATCAGATACCCCTGGAAGGTTTGAATTCACTGAGTTTCTTGCCATTGAATAAAATAGAAAAGGATGCATACTTTACCATCTTCATCACAGTCCGAAACCACACAGCCGAAAAACCAAGCTTGATAATTACGACTTCCAAATAATCCCACTCCACACGGTCATAAGCCTTCATCATGTCCAATTTAAGGGCGCAATGACGATGCTTCAGAGATTTATTCCGTTTCATGAAATGCAAACATTCATAAGAGACTATGATATTATGAATGATTAGTCTTCCCGGAACAAAAGCAGACTGCTCCACCGAGATGATGTCTGGGAGAATAATCTTCAGCCTATTAGCAACAACTTTAGAGGCAATTTTATATAAAACATTGCATAAACTAATAGGTCGAAATTGTGAGAGAAGTGTAGGACTTTTCACTTCCGGGATAAGGACCAAGAAGGTACTGTTTATGCAATCAGCATCTTCATCTCCATTGACAATTTTTAGAACCACCTTGACAACCTCATCTCCACAAATATCCCAGTGTTTTTGAAAAAACTGGGTTGGAAAGCCATCAGGACCCGGGGCCTTACAAGGCGCCATTTGGAACAAGGCAGCCTTCACTTCCTCTCTTGAGTACTCTGCAAGAAGGGCAGCATTCATGTCATCCGACACTCTCCTTGGAATTGAATCAATGACCTCCTCCATATTATTCACCCCTTCGGATGTGAAAAGCTCCGAATAGAACTGTGTGGTCATGTCTTCCAATTCATTAATATCACTAATCATATCACCATTTCCATTCTGCAAAGATTTGATTAAATTTTTCCTTCTTCTCATAGTAACTCTAATATGAAAGAACTTTGTATTTCTATCGCCACCAGCAAGCCACTGAACTCTCGAACGTTGCCTCCACAAAATCTCCTCTCGGTGATAAAGCTCTACAAGCACTTCAACAATTTTCAGTTCTCTAGATGAGGGCCCTGATCGGCCTGGTACTGACCTCAGAATTTCCAGCTCCGATTTGAGATTGCGTATTTCTGCTCTAACATTTCCAAACGTAGCTCGATCCCAGGTTGCTAGATTTTCCGAAAGGGTTTTCAACTTTTGATTCAGCAGTTCGGCTATCTCCCCGGAAGCCGAGTTATTCCATCCAGACGCAATGAAGTCCTTCAACTCAGGGTGTTCCTCCCAGCAATCTTCATAGCGGAACAACTTCGGCCTCCTATTTACCGGCATGCTGTCCATGAGCTTCAGCAACACGGGAATATGATCTGATCCCGCTGCACTCAGATGTTCAACCGACGCTTCGGGGAACATTGTTGTCCAGTTTGGGTTAGCAACGACTCTATCGAGACGAACACGTGTATAGGTCCCCCCAGCAACCTTTTTTTCGAAAGTCCATTTACTCCCCGAGAAACCCAAATCAGATAAACCGCATATATCTACCGTATCTCTGAATTCGTCTAGCTGTGCTTGACTTCTCTGACCCACCCCTTCGTGTTCCGAGTGCAAGAGTACCTCATTGAAATCGCCTATCATCATCCAAGGAATGCCCGCCTGGTTTGATAAAGAACACATAGCATCCCACGTTTTATACCTCTCAGGGACTTGTGCTTCCCCATAGACACATGTCAACCTCCATGCCGAAGAGCCTAGATCCAAGACCCTTGCATCAATAAAGTATTTTGAGGAACTGTCCACCTCCACCCTGGAAGAACTATTCCAGAATATAACAATTCCACCACTTCTTCCAGAGCTGCCCACTGCATACGAATTTGAGTAACCAAAAGTATTTGCTAACATCTCGGCTCGTGTTTTCTGAACTTGAGTTTCCACTAGACACAACACGACCGGGGCATATTTGTTCGCTAGATCGCGAACCTCCCGAACTGTCGCTGGGTTGCCCAGCCCCCGACAGTTCCAACATAAGACATTCATTGCTCCCGACGGTCTTCCTCGAAGGAAGCCGCCGATATATCAACATTTGGAATAATACCATCCTCACCACTAAATACTCCCTCCACCTTGAACTTCTTTTTGTTCACATTCTTCTGCGGTGTGTTTGAGGGGTCATCCACTGGAGTTCCATCAAACTTGTCCACCATCACAGATACAACTGAGTTTTTTCCAGCCAAGACTAGAGCCTGGGTTTTATCCTCCTGGTTCTCCTCACTCGCCTCATCATGATTTGTTGACACTGCATCTGCTGCCATTCTTTTTCCAAGGAGTTGATCATCAACTCGAGCATCTTGAGAAGTCGCGCTATCAAAATCCTCCCCCAGATTCAGACCCTTATGTGCCGGAGCCTGAAAAACTGCATTAAATCTCCAGCTAGCGCCATCAACTTCTGGGAAACGACCTCTTCCTCTGCCCAACATATCATCACCTCTACCTCTGCTAAGACCCATGGCATCTCCACGACCCCTACCTCCACCATTAGTCCCAGGAGCAGGCCGAGTGTAGTTTCGCCTGTCAGTGGCTCCCCTACCTCTACCTCTCCCCCCATCTGCAAGAATAAAATTCCCCCACTCTAGCTTGCTTTCATCATGAACACCGTCCCCGCACTCCTGGTGCTAATGCCCCATAAGCCCACAAACTCCACAGAAAATTGGGAATTTTTTATATTTAACTTGGTACCACTCCCTCTTCTTGTCCTTTGCCAGGGAAACAAAGCGGGTAATCTTCTTGTTCACCTTCATGTAAACTTTCACTCGTACAAACTCCCCCACAAATTCTGCTGGTAGCTTTAGTTGTACTTCAATCACTTCACCGATAGACCGACAGATCCCCTTAACAATGTTTTCATGGAGAAAGTTATCGGGTAGCTTATGAACTTGAGCCCAAATTGCAACCCTATCCAGCACCACAGATTTGGGATTTGCAAAGCCATCATACTCCTCCATTAGTAGAACCTTGTCTCTGAAAAACCATGGCCCCATCACCATGGCCTTGTTCCAATCGGCTAGGCAACCGAATTGGACTGTGAAAATATTGTCATCAACCCTTCTCCAGATCACATCCTTCGCCGGATTCCAAGCCGATCTCATATCCCCAAACAAAGCACTAGGATTGAAGCTTCGATCTGTGAGAACCTTAGCTATCGCCAGCCACTTTGCAACCACCGGAGGATCCTCAATTTCCTCCTCCCAAACAAAACCATCCTCATCTTGCTCATGAAGATTCAAACATCCGAGAAGGTTCTCAACCGGGTCAAGCGGTGTCTTTTGAACTACCGCTCTTCATGGGCGAAAAACCCTAGATCGAAACCCTTCGCACACGATGAAGGAGAAAAAAACACCACCGCCCCCTCTCCCGGACAGCGAGGGTAGCAGACACGATCGCAGAGTCCTGGCGAGCAGTCCCTGCGAAAGCAATTACCCGTGCCGATCACCGATCGCCGCGGATGGAGAAACCCTAGTCTCGCCGACTAGGGGAAAGAAAACGATCGCTTTAATTCTTTTCGAGTATGGGCCCATCTTTTGGGCCTGCTTTTTTCCTCCACGTGACGACGACTCAAGAAGAAGAATCCCGTGCATCCGCACTAAAAGAAAAAGGAAAAAAAGAAGAAGATGAATCCCGTGCGTCCTTCCTGCCTACGCATCGCATCGTGATCTGCCTGCACGGCTCCGCCCTCTTCGCCTCCTCCATCTCCTCCCCTGTCCCTCTGTCCCTCCGTCCGGCCGCTGAGGCTAGAGCCAGCCCCGGCGCCGCCGCCACTCGTTCCTCTCGCTCTCCGCGCGACGCTCACCCGGCGATGGATGAGTGGGTTCGCCAGGCCGAGGCGTGGGCAGGCCAGGCCGAGCGCTGGATCCGCCAGCAGCCCCCGGAGCAGATTTACATCGCCGTCGCTGTGATTGCCGTCACAATTCTGGTGCTCTTCGCAGGTGATGTGCCGTACCTAAGCTTCTTCTCGCTGTCTATCCTTGCTACCGACTGTTCGCGCTGCCCTAAGTCTAGAACATGAGCAGAATGCGGTCCCTGAAAAACTAGATAGATGTGGTAATTTGGCAACCTAAGAGCTGTCTCGGAACAGCTCCACTTTGCCTGAAGGTGTCGGACGTGTTTGAGGTTGTGCGTTTCATGTGTGTAGCTCTAGTTTTAGATGAATACAAACTTAGCTGTGGTTGAGCAGTAGTGTCGTTAGATGCAGTGCGATTTCACTACTTTCAAATACGATTAAATCGTAATTGAGTTCATGCCTCGGATCAAACTGCCAACTGGTGCCTTGTTTGTGCAATTTAGCTCGAATGGGGCAGCAACTCGCACTTACCTGTTACAGTATTGGATGTAATATCATCTCTGTACATGCTTGTGATGCATCGCTAAGTTTGGATTTATATACATCCTTACTTATTTTTTAAACTCAGAATGGAAGCACATATGTTGAAATTTACAGGCGTTTTAGACTTTATACTTTGCTGTGTCGGCCATAAGGTGTAGCAAGTTAGTGGTGAAGTTCTGTTGATTTTATCTGTATTTAGTATCTGCAAGTGCATGCTGTAAAATGTTAATTCTGTGAGATGTTGGGAATAATGAGCTCTTAAACATCAAAGCTTCTGGCAGAGTGATAATAACATGGTAATATGTGTCATGTTAATCTGGAGATAAGTTGTGCTAAGAGTGCAACATCTGAACTTATTACCTTAGTTTATATCATGGTGCTTCTCAAGATTTGAAATACATTGTCATATTGCAGTACTTACTAATATTTCTGCTTTTGTGATTACAATTTCACTGGTGCTATATGTTCAGCAATTGATGAGCAGTCTATGTTTGATTTTTCTTAACAGCATCTTGTCTGAAATCCAAGAAATCAAACACCATTGTGCTATCTGGGCTAAGTGGAAGTGGTAAAACTATTCTTTTCTACCAGGTAATTATCTATTCTAACTGTCACCAGTTCTGTGTATGTTCTATTTCTGTATGGCAAGTCTCTTCCCCCCCTTTGGTATTACAGCTACCCAAATTCTAGAGGATTAACTGGAAACCATAGAATGCGGCCAGAGTAGCGACCATGCATATTTAGGTTTACAAATTTGATTGCCGGTTTCCTGTCTCTTTGTATTGCTACGTTTTAGTTAGGGATTAGGCTATAATATTTGTTCATCACAATCTGCTATTCTTTATGCTTCATTTCATGCATACTAGAAAATGACTATTTTAGCTTAACTTCTACTCTGATTGCTATCGTCTTATGGCTTACCTGTTATATGTTGTTTCTCTTCCTTAGCTGCCTTGATTTTACTGTATAAACACTTATACGGAGTACGATTTTTATTGCATGCTTGCATGGAATTTATTTATTTTATTTTTTCCATTCTGTTTCTTACTTCTATTACCCCTGAAGCAATCTAACAGGTGGTCTATACCATCTTTTTTGTGTGTGCTAACTTGGCCTGTCTCTTCCTGTTAGCTTCGTGATGGATCATCTCATCAAGGAACTGTGACATCGATGGACCCTAACAGTGATACGTTTGTGCTACATTCAGAGCTTGAAAGGGTTAGGCAGTTTTCCTGGACATGAGTTTTTGATACATCTTGATATAAAAATAAATCAAAGTCTATCATTTTGTATACATAAATATGCATTTGCTTTTGCAAGATTAGTTACTTGACTTTGCCTTTGTTCACTCTGCAGAAAGGCAAAGTAAAACCTGTCCATGTTGTCGATGTTCCTGGTCATGCAAGGCTTAAACCCAAGCTTGATGAATTCCTGCCTCGGGCAGCTGGAGTTGTTTTTGTTGTTGATGCTCAGGATTTCTTGTCTAGCATGCAAGCTGCTGCAGAGTAATTTTGCTGACTTTATTTCCGTTCTCATGAAAACTTTATAGTTTCTACTCCTGTTGATCCCATCACATGATGGATCAAAACTAAGAGTTTTCTTAGGAGTTTAGTTCATATTCAAACATGTAAAAAAAGGGTTCTTACAGTTATCTTGTATCACAGGTACTTATATGACATTTTGACAAAGGCTGCCGTGGTGAAGAAAAGGGTTCCTGTTCTTATATTCTGCAATAAAACAGACAAAGTTACCGCTCACTCGAAGGAGTTCATCAAGAAGCAGCTGGAAAAAGAAGTGTATGTTTTATTTTCCACATAACGTATTTGCATAGAATTATAATGCATTAACTTGGGTTGGAATCTACAGTAAACTATATGAATGTACGGATTTCGCCTCTATTTACTGCACCTTGACGTATCCTATATATATTTTGCATTATGCTAGAAAAATACTTTTACATACTTATATTGCTATACGTTCTATTCACAACAAACTGATCTTGAAATAACTGAGGTCATTCCATAAACTCATAAACTTAAACCATCTATGAGGGAGGACTGGAGGAGTCCCCAACCATTTGGACAGACTAGCTAAAGCGATTTTAATTTTTTACAAGGCTCAGCATGCCATGCTTTTTTCATTGCAGAAACAAGCTTCGGGAATCAAGGAATGCCATATCATCTGCTGATATCACGGATGAAGTCGAGCTTGGTGTCCCTGGAGAGCCGTTCAACTTCAGTCAATGCCAGAACAAGGTGACAGTTGATGAAGGTGCTGGTCTCACCGGCAATGTTTCAGCAGTTGAGCAATTTATCCGCGAGTACGTCAAGGCGTAGATTTGTCCCATACTTTCAGAGTAGTGTTTATGTCTGCAGAATTGCGGACCGGTCCGCGGCTGGTTTTACTTGATGAAAGAAGGAAAACCGTTACCATGGCATGGGTGTGCTGACTCTGTAGAGGCTTAACGCTTTGCACTGCTAGCTCCTGACTGACGTTGACTCGCGTGATTTTATGGTTTTGACATGAGTATTTCACAAGTTTGAGAGGAAACTGACTATTTCCTTGTTGCTCCTTTGCTGATAACCATTCTACTCCCTCTGTAGCTTGCTAAAACGTCATATAATATGGTACGGAGGGAGTATCTATGATTACAAAATGATGAGGCTGGATGTTTGTTCAGCCTTCAGCGTGAGGGCTCTTTAGTGTCACCACACGACCTTAAGATAAATCGGAACATCAGACCAAAAGTATATATAATGAGGTGACTATTCGAGAAGCGGATCGACTTGTCTACAGAAATAAACCCCACAACGCTTCGCGTCAAAAAATAAATAAATACCACAACGCTTGTCTCAGTCAAAGCACAGGTGTCGTGCTCCGCTGCTGCCCCGGTTGGGCGCCTGACATGCCGTCGCCGTCGCCGTCGCCGCGCGACCATTCCCCTCTGCCGGCCTCCCTCCCCTGCTCCTCCTCCACCTCGGGGCCACAGCTGGTTCTCGGTCGGCCTCCGGCCCCTCTTTCCCTCACATCAAAACAGCAAGAGCACATCAGTGCTCCATGCATCAGCAACAATGACGGCAGTGCATCAGCGGCAAGCAGGCGCAGCAGCAGTGTTTCCCACAGCGATCGGGTAGGCATCCATCAGGAATTTTCTTTTTGGCGATTTAAACGGAAGAAAAAACTGTGAACTTCTATCGCCGGAAGTATATATACCTGCTTTAGGGCTAAATCTAGATGCATTGTTGTCCCATTTTGGTCCTAGCTTGGGTCTGACTGCTTCATATATGAACATGTATATTTTACTTCTGAATCAGCTACTGTATTTGACACCCGGATTGATAAGGCAGTATTTTTTCTTCTTCTGCAATTAGAAAACACTGTCTTCTTAATTTTTTGCAGTGAACACAACAGGTTATTCTATACTTTGTTTTGGCAGTCAATAAGCCGTGCCTTCAGCTTTGTATCTGTTTTGAAAGCATTAGCATCACAATACATGGCCCGTGTGCAAGGATGACACGCACAAAAAAATATATGTGATGTGCTTACATTGTCGATCAGCTTGCTTCTTGCAAGTGCATACTCCATCTAGGCATGTAGCACTTCTCATGCTATAAATTCCAGATCATCAGAATTGGACTCTTGCAAAATGCTTTTCTTCATTTTTATTGCAAGCAGATGCTTTTTTCTATCTATTAGGAATATGCATTTTTTACAACCATTTTTCCTCCTACCACCATCATAGATTCATAGAGTTATAAAAATCTAGAGGTACTTGAAGTTTGTTGTCCTTAAGGCCTATGATGATGATGATGATTGATGAGCCATACAAACATAAGCGCTTCGTTTTTTTGTAAGTACAGATATATGTAAGCATGAAAATGATGCTCTGTATGTATATTTGATGGTTTAATCTCCTTCTCACATTGTGATGCATGACATCTCAGTCACTTTAAGTTTGTGGCTGATGCCTACATGCTGCTGGCCAATGTTTTTACTGCTGTGGATAGTGGGAATGACCAAATTAAAGCTTTCTAATTTACACATGAATTTGAACTAATGCGAGGTTGTTTTAAATTAAATAACACACAAATGTCTGAAACTCACATGGTATTAGGTGTAATTTCATTTTTTTGGCTCCAAAATTATGCATGCCTTTGCTTTCTTCGGGCACTTACACATTTCTTGCACAATGTAGGTGAAAACAAAGGGAAACAGATAAAGAAGAGCATAACTTTGTTGGCACATTGATGCAGCTCCATATGGTAAAATTGTGTTCCCCCTCACAGGCGTGTGCTCATCTCATGATTGAGTGCCATCTTTTAGGAGCACATGGCACAACATAACAAAGTAAATAAAACTGACCTCTAACATTTTCAAGATTAGAGCCTAACTGAATTAGTTGAATTCAGACCTCCTGATACCGATAAACATATACTTGTCCGTTGTTGCGACCCTTCTTTGCCCGAAGGTACTGATTCCTTGCCACTTCTTGGAAAGTTGAGCTAGTTTCTTGGAGCTCATCATGGTTACTTGTTTTGATTTTGAAGGAGATGGAATGTGTCTCTGAGAAGAAATGATCAGACAAAAAAAGGTCAGCTTGTGTGTGGCGATGGTTTGTGCCATGATCATGTATTACTATTTATAGGGCGCGTGTGTCATGGTACCGTCTGCATCTTGTACAACTATCACAGAGACCAAGTGTTCCGGAGACAAGGCCATGAACTCCCTTGGTATGATGTTGCTATCTGTGCTTGCAACTTGCAAAATTTGTTGGATAGGACCATTTTTTTCACATGGTGGAGCCATTATCTCTTGCTAAGTGCATAATTGGTCACTACAGCTGGTTGAGCTTTAACATGGGCACACGGCGGTGCAAAGTGTTGGCTTCAGCCCTTTAACTTGCTAGATTTGAGATAATGAATATATTTATTGAGGCCGGGGGTTATCCTCTTTCTAAAACAAAATAATATATTTACTGACATAGGACCTTGCCGGGTTAGCCAAGAAGTAGTACTAACTTATTTGGGTTAGGACTTAAAAGAAACAGCAATTACATACATACAGCTATATTCCTACCACTAGTCTAGGGTGTTTAAGTTTCATAGGATTTTGTCAAACTTCCAAATAGTTTTGTATGCATGCAACCCAATCCTGTGTTTATTACTATTACCACTGTAGAGTTTATTGGTCACTTGGCTTCAGGTGCTACTCTTTAGGAGGGATCAACGGTTAAGATCCGAACATAAGTTTAAACCTTGCCAAGTAATTTGTCATTGATATGGTTTGTTGTGCTAAAAACATTTTTCTGTTGAGAAGCTAAAACAATGTGTTCTTGTTGTGGTTTAGGAGGGAATGGACTGAAGATAAACACATCGTATTATCAGATCTAGGCTTTGTTATTTGGAATGCTGTTCTATGGATGAAATGATGATATTCCTTAGGATTGTGAATCTAATGTATATCTGGTAGGTGAACAAATGGTCCATGACTTACGTGTAGTAATCAATGGCACTAGTTGGTGAGCAAACAAGGCCATGAGTCTAGCCATGCAGTGTTGGCTACAATGGAGGCATGGGATTTAAATTGGATAGTACTGGGCCAATTTGCAGCTGGCACATGCACTCGTGGTCCTTGCAGAGGTCCTAGCTGAGACGTGGTGGTTAGATGGTTGGATACATACTGCAGAAGTAGGTTACTTGTGAATCTCATACTGCAGAAGTTGGATACATACTGCAGAAGTAGGATGTTTCGCAGGGTCTTCCTTGGATGATGAATCTCATTTTTCTTATTCGAAACTTGTGAATGTCTGTTACTTCATGAGCTTCTCAGTGGTATACTAGCAAATGTCAGTACTGAGTCGTGCAGTGGCTACGAGACATGACTACAGCATGTAGGCCCCAGAGAACTTGTAGGAGGTTTACAGAAGCAGCACCTTTTGTTAATTGTGTATAAAGAATTGGATCTGCTGGTTGGGTACAGATTTTGCCGATGTTAATCCGGTTAGGAAGGTCTTTCTTGATTCAAGCAACTTGCTTACAATTCCATACATCATTTGGTACTGGAACTCACTTCTCTATTGGCATCCATAGATAAAAGAATATTGCAGACTCATGGAGTAGTATGGTAACAATAGTTCTTTTCGTTTGTTTTGCCTTCGCTGTATAGACTTGTGTCTTGTTGGTGTTATCTTGTACTCCCTCCGATCCATAATAAGTGTTATTTATTTAGTACAAAGTTTGTACTAGCTTAATACAAAATGAGCGACACTTACTATGGATCGGAGGGAGTAGTACAAAATGGAATGGATTTAGATGCATTTGGGGAAAAAAAACGTAGTAGTAGATATTGCTTCAATGTGGTAAGCTTGATACTTCTATTCGAAATCACAATGTGATTATTCTTACATGCATCCATCTGGACATCCACGGGACAATTGGAAAAAAGCCGCACAGAAATGTGCTCCAAAAGTACATCCGGGAAAAAAAGATGGAAGGTGAAAAAAGAAAGAAGCTGCAGATCTTGGTTTTTCAGGAGCTGCGCACAGCAAATGGCTGGTCAAGTCCGCCGGATTGTTGCATAATTCTGCTTGGGTGGTGGCAAGTCGTCACTATGGAACTGAGGAGTGCCCTCTCAACATCTTGTGAGGCCTCTCTCCTTAGCAAACATATCACATACTCCATCATTGCTGTATCACAAGGCAGAGTGATCCTCCCATCACTTGTGAACCCAAACTCCTCCTGAGACATCCTCAGGAGCTCCTCGAAGACCGTTGTGCGGAGGCACTCTAAGGGGATCTCGAACCGCCTCCCATCGGAAGAGTAGACAACAAATTGGCCCTTGCCTGCAACTGAGCTGCATGATGGATGGATATCCTTGTCCGATGTTGTGAACCTTCTTCGCCCGATGGCACCAATACCCTGCCACTTCTTGGAAAGTTGAGCTAGCTTCCTGGAGCTGATCATGGTTGCTTGTGTTGTTTCAAGAGAAGAACGGCTGTGACTCTGAGATGAAATAATCAGAGAAAAAAGTCGGTCTTTGTGTGTGTGTGTGTGTGTGGATGGTTTGTGCCATGATCATATATTTATAGGGGGCAGGCACAGATCTGGTGGGAAATCTGCATCTTCGTTTCCACAACTATCACAGATAGCAAGTCATCAGGGGACAAGACCATGAACTCGCTTGGTGGGATGTTCCTATCTGTGGTTGCAACTTGCAGGACTGAATGCATAGGACCACTGTCTCTCACACATGGTGGAGTCATCTTTGCCAGCTTGGTACGTGTACACTGGGTTGAGCTTTGAGCTTTGAGGTAGCCGTATAAGATAGTAGGACACGTCCTTTAGTTTACTGAGAATTGTGTTTGAAGCAACACATCTTAGATAATAAACATATTTACTGACTTGCTGCCCCTTTCATAAACATATGTACTGACTTGCTGCCCCTTTCGTGTGTTATTATGCAACTTTTGTTTCTCCGTTTACTTTTGCTCAAGGAGAATATCAAAAGTGAGGCCTACCATTCTCCCATATTATCATTTTGAGAAATTGTACAAAGTTTTTTTATGTTTCTTTTGCTGATTTTCCTCCTTGCCCATTTTTGTTTCAGGTGCTATGTGATTGACTCAAGATGATTCAGCTCTCAACATATTTTGTAGAACAGTGCAGTGCGTAACATATAAATGTGCCAACAGTTAACTTGCAGCTTCTGGCCTCGGGTGATGCAATTAATCAGTAAACCACATTTCGCTCTGATTGCACTATGTTTCAGATACACAAGAACCTTGTGGTGTTGTAGTGGCATACCAGTATTACAGCATATTTCGATTAGGAAGACATTAATCACAAACAGCTTCTTATCTGCCACTTCATTTCTTCATCCTGATATTATGGGTGCCTAAATTCCATAGGATGTCAATTAATTTTTCTATAACTCTGTAAGCATGCAATCCGGATCTCTATATATTACCCACGACCTTGTAACTTCCGATACTGATCAATTTCAAATGCATTACACTACTTGATTTTAGGACTACAAGAGTGTCAGTTAATATAGTTTGCTATCAGGTCCATGCTAGAGTTCAGAATGATGTTAGTTTGGAATGTGAACTGATGATCCATGACTTGCGTGCAAATCTTTGTGACTCCAGATATCAAAGCAACAAGGCCATAAATCTGGTCATGCAATTTTGGCTACAACCGAAGGCAATGATTTGAACTGGATATCGCTGGGTGGACATGCAGTTGGTGCATCTGGGGGGTCCTTGTGGAGGCCAAAGTGGTTAGACAGAAGCATTATTTAGACAATTACTCAAGTTTGAGCTTTCGTTAACACAAAGGGAACATTTAGGACAGCATCAGCTGGAGAGCTGCCATCAAGTGGGTTCCTTGGGATGTTTCACGAGACCTTCCTTACCTGATGAAGCTCCATACATGGCCATGTTCTCCGTGGTACTGAGTACTGAGTACTGCTCTGTCATCTGTGCAGAAGCTGAAAGACATAAGGGCAGCATGTAGGATCCAGGAATTAAGAAGAAGCTTCCCTTATTAAGCATTAATTATAGGAAGGTCTTGGTTGGTTCATGCAACTTGGTAGACAATATAATTCAATACGACTGTTGTACCTTGTGGCCCAATTGATTTCCAGCGTGAATTCAATTAGGAAGGTCTTGGTTGTGATGCGGTGCGGTGCCCTCATTTCCTTGCTACTTCCTGCCATTCCTGGAACAGTGAAGCTAAGCTGCTATCATATCAACCAAATTCCTGGAAATCGTTTGATACTAGCGCCAGTTTTGTTTGTGAACTGTTCGAACGCATTTTGTGCTGAAACAGTCTTCTTGATGGCATCTAGTAAGTAGTAAGAGCATCTCCGGCCGTTCGCCCCCAAGGCGATTTTCGGCGCTATTTTAGCGCCGCTTGGGGTCACTCGGGCGCCGATAGCGGCTTGGGGGGGGCGGCTACCCAGCCGCGGCCCCAAGATATCCCCCAAATTCGGCCAAATTTTGACCAATTTTAAGTAAATTTGGGCCAAATCAAGTAAATTAGACCAACTTCGATCGATTTCATTAAAGTTCGGGCATATTTTACATAAACGACGGTAAAAAAGAAAAACTAGTGAACAAGAAGGCGTAGAGGGCGTCCATGAACGTCTTCTGGACGCCTCCTCCAGCAGTGCCGTCGGCGGCGCCATCGTCGTCGCCACCGCCATCCTTTGGCTCCGGCTTGATGCCGGCCTGCGTGCCACAGGTCCCGCCGCCGAGCGGCCCCCTTCTCCTGCGCACCCGCAGCGGCGCCTCCTCCTCCTCCTCGTCGTCTGTGGCGTCCAGCACAATGAATGGCAGCGGTGGAGGCGCCCACTTGCTGCGGCTGCTGCTGCCCGCGCCGCGTGACGCCTTCTTCTTCGCCGCCTCGGCGCGCTTCTTCGCCTCGGCGAGGTCCCACGCCTCCTGCCGGAGGCGCATCTGCTCGACGAGGTAATCATTCCTCGCCCACGCCATCTGGGCGTCGAGCTCCTCGTCGTCGTCGTTGGCCGTCGGTGGAGGCGGAGGCGGGGCGACTTCCTTGCCCTTCTTCTTCCCGAGCATGGAGCCCAGGAATCCACGGCGCTTTGGCTGCGCCGATGGGGTGCCGATGGTGACGCCACGGCTGAGGCGACCGGAAGGCGCCGGGGTGGGCTCCTTCTTCACCTCTAGCTTCACCGGGGTGAAGAACTGCGGCGACGAGAATGCCGGCCTCGATTAATGGGAGCCGGTGGAGCGCGAAGGTCGCCCGTAGGAGGAGGAAGAAGAGCCGCCGTCGTCGCGCGGCAGCATCGCCCACAGCGGCGTGGCGCGGCTGTAGGAGCGGCGGGCCGTCACCGCGGCCCCGTAGCCCAGCGGTGGGTAATCGAGACGCGACGTGTTGCCGTTCTCGATGTACCGCATCACTGAAAGCTCAAGAATGATCAGAGGGTGAGGGGGTGAATGATCACTTCTAAAAATTCTAAAGAACTTAGAAGGAATTCATGCAAACTGCGAAGGACTAAGGCATCTCGAAGGAAATACAGTATCGAAAGTAATGCATGGCTCGAAAGGATTGGGGACGAAGGAAAACATCGAAGGCAAACAGGCAACGAGTAAATACTTAATGTAAATGCTAGAAAGAAAACGAGCCTGACACGACGATGTTTGGTAAACCAGTTCACACTCTGCAAAGTGCTACGTCTGGTTGGAGGGACTGGTGATTGAACACCTGGAGCAAAACTCTCTCCGTCCTATTCTCCACTGCAACAAACTCCTCGAGCTTGTCCAGTTTTCACTCGTGGTAGATGATTCAGGACATCTCTGAGACCTTTACAAACTTCCTTCAGCAGTGACAATTACTCTTCGACTGCTTGACAGGCGACGCCTAACCGTCTAGGAGACTTGCAGTTCTCCAAGATAAAAAGATCGGCTAATCTCGACCTAAGTCACAGTGAATTTCTCAACTCAGTTCAGACTTGGGTTTTGGTTTTCTCTCGATGAATCTCTCTTGGGATGCTCACAGACTTCTGTCTTAGAATCTTCAGTGGAGCAGCCAACCCGAAATGGCGGGTAGGTGCGGGGTATTTATAGTTGGCGATCCCGATGGGTAAAATGACTGAAGTGACCCGATGTGACCGCTTGACGCGTTTCCACAACGGTCGGAATCCAATCACTGCGCAACTTTACTTGAGGAACAAGTAAGCTGACTTACCGAACGAGTTCTCTCTCGAAGGCACGAAGTGCGATGACTTTGCCTTCGAGCTATTCACTCGACTCAGTAAGATTTCTCTTGGTAGGCTTTCGTGGGTTTAGGTTGAGCAGAGAAAATTCACTTCGACAAAGATCTCAACTAGCAAACCCCTCTTAATAGTACGATTTTTCCTACGACTCAAGAAAATAAAGAGAAACTAGTAAAAAAGACTATGTCTTCGACCAACTTCAGCTTTCTCCTCGTTGCGCTTTTACTCGAGAGAGTCTTTTTCTTCGACGACATTTTTAGGGGTCGTCTTCCTTCAAAGGTTTCCGTAGATGACTGCAGCTCTGCTGCAGTGAGTTGTCCTTCGACCTTGTGCTTGCAAACTCCATTCTTTCGAAACCTAAGTATCTGTTTATACTCGAAAACAATATTAGTTCCACTTCTGCTTTGTCCAACAATGTCCAAAACCTTCGGGGGCAAACTTGCTCTTACAATTTCCCCCTTTTTGGATGATTGTTGACAAAACAGGCATCGATAAATAATTGAGAAAGTTTTGAGTTTTCGACGATAAACCAGTGCTAAGATTGATGAAATACTCCCCCTTGATGTATGCACGGAAGATAAGAGTTTCCTGTGAAGTGCATATTTGACAAGTAGAGACGAGGAAAAACATCAATGATCTTAGCGAGTGAAATTGCATTCCAGATAATATCCAATGACAAATATGCAATCTCCTCGAATGACATGTGAACTTATATGAAAGATAACTTCCTGCAAAAAGGTTAAGTATCGCAAGCAGCAGATAGATATCTTACGAAAAAGAGTAGCAGTTCACAATCCTACTTAGAGTTAGTTACAACCAGATCGAATATGAATCGAAAGTTTGTTGAAACTACTAAAAAAAAACTCAAAGTTCAAAAGTTTATCGAATGAAAAGAAAAGCCCTTGACCCCGTAGGAAAACTAATTTCTTCGATGCCACTACATCTCCCCCTTTTTGTCACAACGTAAAAAAAGTCGAGAGAATAGGGTCGAAAGAAATCCCTACTCGCTGTGGCGGCTCCGGCGACGTCGAGAAGATTCGGCGAGAGTTGGAGCACGACGAATTGGGCGAGCGCCTGGAGGAGTGATCTTCGTGCGGAAGGAGTGGTGATCTCCAGAAGATTCCAGCTGCGATTCCGGCGGTGTCCTGGGGCTTCGAGGATGTGGAGTGTAGACTCTTGCTTGACGTTGAGGGGCTTCATCTTTCTCGGAGTCGGAGGAGAAGGTGTTCACAGTGATGTGATAATAGTCATCGACACTGAGCACATCTCTGTTCTTCGGCAGCCGAGGGATATTGGGATCCGGGCGATCTACTCGATCATCATTAGTCCAATTCCTGTTCAGATGGGGAGGATATTCTTCGAAGCCACATCGTTGAAGTTGACCGAGGGAATTGAATTTCCGCAGCCCTTTCCAATCTCGGCGAAGGCATTCACGCAGCATCTGATTGTTGTTCATGGTAATATTGCGCAAATGATTAATCTCGTCCATCAAGGCTTGCTTCTGAATGAAATCTTGGTCGATGTGATGTTGAAGCATTTGCTGGGACCGAAGAGAAACTTCCATGTGATGCACTGGTTTGATAAACTTCGAGCGAACATTACGCTCAGTTAAATGGGCGCGGATGCCAGTGTGCTCAGCATATTGATCGTTGGGTCGAGCAACAAGCTGCAATACTTCCCTAACTGGTGGAGTGAAAATATTCGGGAAAACTGACACGGGGAATGGCACGTCCCGAGAGTAATTGCAGATAGCCATCAGCCATGGTGCATACGGCTTGTGGGAATTGTGATCATCAGCACAAGACACCAAAGTTCTGATGAAGTAGTCTTCAAAATCGAAAGGATGACCATGGACTAACTTCAACAGAGCAAGTTGCACGTCACTGGGAATAGGAAAATCATCGTGCACATCGAGCATTGGCATCAAAGTCTTTGAAAGAATATAAAACCATGCCTTTGCTTCAAAAACTAAGTGTCTTGGCTTGGGCTCAGCCGGGTAGTTATCTCCTACGACATTTGGATTCATGAGCGTAGAAAATTAAGCAAGAGTTGGAGCAGGTAAGTCATGAAGCTTGTGTGGTAATCCTTCGAACCGAGGTAAATTGATGATGGCCAGAAATTGGTCGACAGTCATATGGAATACTTGGCCTTGGATCATATAATCAAATTTCCACGACTTCGAGTTCTCGGGATCACCAGTGACATAGAGCGTTGCAAAAAATTGCTTGATAAGCTCGGGATTGTAGCCACAATCGAGAGCAAACATCTTGTGAGCATGAAGACCATCAATTGTTTCGGAAACATTCTCGAAACATGAAGTGGAGTACACCGAAGGCATATCAAGGTATTGATGTTGGAAAACTCTAGCCTTGTTGTACAGCACACGAGTATAATAGATGGCTTGCTCTTGGGTCCAAAACCGAAGAGAATATGCACTTCTGGGCTTCTCGTAGGGATTGGTTCGGAAGAAAAATGGCTTGTGTTCACGCCTTTTGAAGATGGGACCTCCTCGAGGAACATCTGAGCGGAACAGAGGCAGCATTTCTCTCGGATGAGCAGAATGGAGCAGCTCATCAACAGGAAAAACTTCGGCAGCATTATCCGTAATCTGGAAAACTGGCTCAGCAGGACGAGGAATTGAAGATGGAACGTTTACAATGTCCTGAGCTGGGATGGCTGCAGGAGCAGTTTCCTCGGCCTGCGCTTCGACGGCAACTCCTTCGTCGGCATTAGCATTTTGAGCGGCCTCTTCATTCTCCATGGCCTCCAAATCTTCGTCTAGTTGTGCGAAAGCATCAACCATTTCTTCGTTCGAGGAACTTGATGAGGAGGAGGAAGAACTGTCACTAGAACCGTCATCTCCAGAATTGTTTCCTTCGACAACATCTTGACGAGAAGAAACTGTCGTGATATCAACATCAACGTCTTCTCCGTCATGCATAGTCTGGGCAGAGGATTAATCTTTCTGAGCAGAGGAGATGGGGGCTTGAGTTTCTTGCTCGACCTGAGCAAGTTGCTCGGTCTTTGCTTGGGCTTGGGTCTCGATGGCTGGGGTGGTTGATGGAATAATGTGCGGTGGTGATGATGGTTTTGGTGGTGGCGATGAGGCTTTTGGTGGTGATGGTTGACGAGGTGGAGGTGTTTGTTGGCGAGGTGGAGGTGTGGCTTGGCGACGGGGTGGAGTTTTCTCACGAGGAGGAGTGGGTTGCTTGGTGGTGGTAGGTGCAGTTTCCTGTCGTGCTGATGCAGCAACGACCTCGGTAGACTTGGCCTTCTTAGCATTCTTCTCGATCTCTGGCGTCCCACGCATAGAGGTTGGGGCAGCAGACTTTCTCTTACGAGATTGTCTCTTGTACATGGCATCATTGTGCTCTTTGCATACGGCCGACACAATTTGTCGAACCTTTTCATACACAGCGGTCAGGTTTTCCTTCTGAGCCCTTCTGGATGCTTCAGCGGTGGAAATCTTGGATTTGAAAAAATTTCGGGACTCAATGTCCTCGGTTTCCTCTTGAAGTTGCCTGGAGTAAAAATTCACTTGCTCCTTGTCCTTGCGATCCTGGGTGAGATACCCTTCCCAACGAATCATGTATCGAGCAACATGCTCTTGGATCTCAGCAGAGACATCATCCTCGGCAGTGACTTTGCTCGGTGTGGTAGCCATCTTCCAGATGATATGTGAAATATTAGCAGCATACCAAGGAGCATGGGCGCCAGAATCTCCTTCGTTGGAGCTCTCTTCATCGGCACGAGGGCCGAAAACAACAGGTGCAGCAGGGGCAGGTGCAGGAGCTGGTGCGGCTCGAGGAACTGGAACATTCTGAGCCTTTTGCCTAGCCTCCTTGGCTTTCTTCTCGGCCTCCTTAGTGGCCTTGGCAGCAGCAATGGGTTTTGTGACGGCACTAGGGGCCGCAGCTTTATCCTTCGAGGCACTAGGGGCCTCAGCATTTTTCTTCGCAGTACTTGTGGCTGCAACCTTTTCCTTCGTGACTGTGGGAGTCACAACTTTCTCGGTGGCGCTGGTGGCCACGACCTTTTCCTTCGGGGCACTAGGAATTGTGCCTTCAGTAATCTGTCGTCGATACTTTTCACTGACCAGATGTAAAATGCCTAGTTGTTGAGCAACCTGGGCCTTTTTATGCTCGGGCTGGCTATGAAAGTTCAGGAGCTTGGAATTTTTCAAGTCCCTTTCTTCTTGTGCTTTTTGTTTTGCCAGCCTTTCTTTTCGTTGAACAAGTGTTTCATCATCCTCAACAACTTGAGCTTGCTTTCCCTTCGATTTGGCCGAAGGTTTTGCCTTGCGAGCTTGAACTGGTGGAGCAGATGAAATGGGCGGATCAGTGACCAAGTTGGTCAAGTCAATGTTTGCTCGAGGAGCCTGTGCAGCTGGCTCCTGGATCCTAATGCCTTTACTGCTCGGTTTCTTCTTCAGAGGAATGTCCTCGACATCAGCCTCAGTGCCAGGGTCTTGATCATCAGAATTGACTTTATCTTCGGAGCTCGCATCTGGTGGCGAGACAATTACCACATTTTTCTTTCGCTTGGATGATTTCTTGCCAGCCTTAGGTTTGGCACTTGGGCCAACATCCTCGGCACCCTCAGCAGCAGCAACAACAACCTCCTTTCTTGCTTTGGCTTCCTTTCTCTTCTATGCTCGTGCTTCCCGAGCATCAACCAGCTCTTGAAAATCAGCAGAGGTTTTGAGAGCAGATGGGTGAGCATCAGCTGGAGGAGGTGGTCGATTATCTTTCGTCCACTTGGGCCTTAAAGATTTGACATCCGACCAGGGATTTTTCATTGCAAACAGCCTCTCCCAGCGAGGAATAAGCGACTTGTATTCATACCAACGAAGTGCTTGTAGCCTTCGAATCTCTTGCAGACGATTTTCTCTTGTACGTTCATCTTCAGAACCTGAAGGCGATCTCAAATTCTTTTCTATGATCAAATCCTCTGATAATCCTTCAGAGTTGTTGGTGATTCTTGTTCGGCCTCCCACACGCTTGGGTGCTCTGACATTTCCTTCGATCCCAGACATTTTCCTGCGAAAAAGATAGGTACGAGGGAATATAGGAAAGTTGTGAACAAGTACCAGCGGTTTTTGAGGAAAATCATTTTGAATGCAGTAAACATATCGATAAGCATGTCTTGCAACAAGTTTTTCAAGCAAGTGCTAGGCTAGATTTCCATCGGGTGTAAATCTAACGAAGAACTTGTATGAACGAATTGCACAAAATAAATCTATCGATACGTTTCTGAGGAAATTTCTTAAGTGAGAGAATCCGAGGGATTTCTTACCTAGCTCAGATGGGAATCGACAGAAAATGCTAGAAGCAGATTTCCCAAGATTCAATGATCCAAACAGATCAAACAGACCTAAGAAAATGAGAGAAAATCAAGAACAAATCTGGATACGATGAACAGATGAGATTGGAATCGTGTCCAGAGCCACACATACCCTATCTTGGCGATGTGCGGCGACTACGGCGACGCGGATGAAGTTCCTCGTCGACGGGAAGGTCTCCGGCGGCTTCCTTCCGGCAGCAAAGCGGCGAGGGAGTCAACGGCGGCGAGCAGCACGGCGGCGCGCGAGAGAGAACTTCGGGAGCAGAGAGATGAAGTCCAGGGAATTGCGATTGCTGAACCGGTGGGGTGGATCAGTATTTATAGGGGAGGGGTATGACATAACTGTCAGATCTGATCCAACGGCGCAGATTTCGCGTCTCTCCGCATTCAACGGACGGATTTTGTGGCGGTAATCGCGGGAAAATCCCAACGAACCGAAAGAAAGTTGCTCTACGTCCGAGACAAAACTCATTGAACATCGAGTATAAAAGTAGATAAACGTTCGATAGATTTACCTTCGGAATCAATGACATTCGAAGGGAATCTTGATCGAGTACATATATACATGTTCACGAGAGAAAAGCACAGATAGGGTAGGGATAGAATAGAGGGAAAACAGGGTCCGATGCTTAATCAATCCGAGGGGAAAACAGTGATAAAACTCGGAGTGGTAAGTGTATAGGACAACACCAAACGAACAAAAACAAACGAAAAAAAACACGATAGAAATTTAACGTAAGTAAACAACATAGAAAGAAAACATATAATACATAGTACCGATAGTTATGATATTACTGCACATTGCGTGAGTCCAATATGTTTAACTCACACCTTAGTGCACAGAACCTCTTTTCATACAAGGGCTTCGTAAAGATATCAGCCAATTTATCTTTGGTGCGAACATGGCTGATAACAATATCTTCTCGCTGAACGTGATCTCGAAGAAAATGATGACGAATATCAATATGCTTCGTTCGAGAGTGTTGCACTGGATTATGGGCAATTTTGATAGCACTTTCGTTATCACATAGCAATGGAATTTTCTTCACAAGAATACCATAATCTTTCAGCGTTTGCTTGAGCCACAGAATCTGAGTGCAGCATGAACCGGCAGCAATATACTCGGTTTCAGCCGTAGAAATAGATACGCAATTCTGTTTCTTCGAAGCCCAACAAACAAGAGATCTACCGAGAAAATGACATGTGCTTGAGGTAGATTTCCTGTCGACTCGATCACCAGCCCAGTCAGAATCAGAATATCCAACGAGATCAAACTGGGCACCCTTGGGATACCAAAGTCCCAAAGATGGTGTGTGAGCCAGATATCGAAGAATTCGCTTGACAGCAATATGATGTGATTCTTTCGGGTTTTCCTGAAAACGAGCACACATACAAACTGATAGCATAATGTCAGGTCTAGATGCACAAAGGTAAAGAAGCGAACCGATCATCGAGCGATATTTCTTCTGATCGAAAGGTTTGCCCTTTTCATCTGCGTCTAGGTGAACATTCGTAGGCATTGGAGTCTTGATAGATTTGCAACTGACAAGATCAAACTTCTTCAGGCAATCTCTGAGATACTTCTCTTGAGAGATGAAAGTCCCATTCTTCTGTTGACGGATGTGAAGCCCGAGAAAGAACTTCAATTCACCCATCATGGTCATTTCATATTTCTTCGACATCATACGAGCAAACTCTTCGCTAATATCAGGGTTAGTAGAGCCAAAAATAATATCATCGACATAAATTTGACACACAAAAAGATCATTTTTGTATGCACGAGTAAAAAGAGTCGGATCAGCTGTTCCTGGTTTGAAGCCCTTCTTCAGAAGAAAATCCTTCAGTGTTTCATACCAAGCACGAGGAGCTTGCTTTAACCCATATAGGGCCTTGTGCAATCTGTACACCTTATCAGGATTCTTCGGGTCTTCAAAACCTGGTGGCTGCATAACATATACTTCTTCTTCGATTTCACCGTTAAGAAATGCACTTTTGACATCCATTTGATATAGCAATATACCATTGTAATTGGCAAAAGCAAGCATGACACGAATGGATTCAAGTTGAGCAACTGGAGCATAAGTATCACCGAAATCAATACCTTCGATTTGGGTGTAGCCTTGAACAACCAGTCGAGCTTTATTCCTTACCACAATGCCATCTTCATCTTTCTTGTTGCGAAAAATCCACTTCGTACCAATGATATTATGCTTCTTGGGATCAGGTCTATCAACAAGGGACCAACCTTTATTTCTCTCGAACTGATTAAGTTCTTCGAGCATTGCAGTCATCCAGTCTGAGTCCTTCATGGCTTTATCAAATTTCGATGGTTCTAGCATGGATACGAACGAAAAATTTCCACAGAAGTTAGCTAATCGAGTACGAGAACGAGTGGTGGGACGACCTGGTAAACAAATCTCTTCGAGAATTGAGTCGACGTCCACTCTTCTTCGAACACGAGGTAAAACTCCTTCATCATCTTGTGGATCTGGTTGTTCTTCGGGGTCAGCTTGACCTTCGGGATCAGCTTGTCCTTCGGGATTATTTCCTTCGGGTTCAGCTTCTCCTCCGGGTTGAACATTTTCTTCTTTTATGCGTTCTCCATCGACCTGTACATCATTTGCTTCGGGATGTTGATCTCCAGCGCCCCGGGCTATGTGTGGGAACATTGGACCATCATCATCCTTGTTGGCTTGACGTGCATTTCCTTCGACAGGTCGAATATCTCCAATAGCCATGTACCTGATAACTTCATCCAATGGTGGTTCATCCAGGTTAGGAGGTAATTGCTCTTTTTGAGAGCCGTTAGTTTCATCAAATCGAACATTTACAGTTTCTACAACTTTGCCAAGATGAGAGTTGTAAACTCTGTAAGTGTGAGAATTCGAACCATAACCTAGGAGAAAACCTTCATGAGCCTTTGGGGCAAACTTGGAGCTGTGATTCATATCTCTGATATAACATGGAGCACCAAAAACCCTGAGATATGAAACATTTGGATTTTTACCAGTAATAAGTTCATGTGAAGTTTTCTTCAGAAATTTGTGCAGATAAACCTTGTTGATGATATGACATGCAGTATTAATGGCTTCGGCCCAGAACCTGATAGGAGTCTTGTATTCAACAAGCATTGTTCTGGCCATTTCAATAAGAGTTCGATTCTTTCTCTCGACCACACCATTTTGTTGCGGTGTATAAGCAACCGAGAATTCATGTGTAAAGCCATATTCATCAAGAAATTCTTCGATATGAGTGTTTTTGAATTCTGTACCATTATCACTTCTGATATGCTTGAGAGATAATTCATATTCAGTTTGAGCTCTCTTTGCGAAAGTTTTGAAAATTTCAACAACCTTGCTCTTGTCATCTAGAAAGAAAACCCAAGTATATCGAGAGAAATCATCAACAATAACCAGACCATACTTGTTACCTCCAAGACTAGCATAATTTTGAGGACCGAATAAATCCATATGAAGTAATTGAAGAGGACGAGTAGTAGTCATAATAGTTTTTGCTGAGTGATGTTTCTTTTCAATCTTTCCTGCTTCACAGGCACTGCATAGACGATCTTTATCGAATTTAACATTATCAATTCCAACGATGTTCTTCTTCGAGATAAGAGTTTGAAGGTTTTTCATTCCTGCATGCCCAAGTCTTCGGTGCCGTAACCAACCAGAAGTGGCTTTGGCCATTAAACACGTGGACACTGCAGGTCCCGAAGAAAAATCAACGATATAAAGATCACCTTTGCGATATCCTTCGAACACGAAGGAATAATCATTCTGTGAAAAGACAACACAACGAGAAGCAGAAAACATTACAAGCATACCCATATCACAAAGTTTTGAGATAGACATAAGATTATATCCAAGTGATTGAACAAGCATTACCTTATCAATATGCTTATCCTTCGATATAGGAACCTTACCCAAACCAAGTACTTTTCCTTTGTTGTTGTCACCGAAGGTAATGTATCTCTGTGAAGATTCAGTGAGTTTGTCTTTGGTGAACAAATCTTTGTCTCCGGTCATATGATTTGTACATCCACTATCCATGACCCATTCGGATCCACCGGAGACATAGCCCTGCAGAAGAATTAGTTCTTCTTAACCACCCACAAACGAGCAGGTGACTTAGAAGGCATGGAAGAGCTAGATGGGGCAGCAATATTATAGCGAACATGATTGCATTGTCTATCTGGACCATCAAGCACACCATAAATATAATTCCTCGACGAGGGGTTAGAGTACTGATGGGTAACAACAACTTTGGTGTTATTGTTACGATGACGATAAACATTTCTATCGACACGATAGCATTCCTTTTGGGGAACATTTGAAGCAGGCACCAAAGGTTCATTTCTATCCTCGAGAGAATAGTAGTGATTCAGTGTCGGGACCCGGGGTTAGCGTATGTAATTCCGGTCATAATGCAATCACATGGAGAGCCGAGAGCTGTACCCACTTGTCTAAGCAGACAAGGCCAAGCACAGATCACTCTCGGTAAGCATCGAACGTGAGGGGCATCCCATCCAGGCCGGATGATCAACTGAGATGGGTCCTCATCGTCCGCTCACAAGTCTAAATGCTTATGGGTGGTGAACCCCATACTCATAGACAAGTCTCCTCAACCATGTTATCGATTGAATCATAACCCTTACATAGACTTACTCCATCCCGATCACTTAGTCGGGATCTCGGGCGGGCTCGATCATACAACAAAGTGTGCCACGTGACAGAGTCACGAGCAATCGCATCGCGATGCCCCAAGCTGCACACATTTAAGGGCCACTTGATGTATAAAAGACCGCCGACAAGAACACAACTAAGCTATCGAACCCCACACTAGGACATGCATGTTATAATCATACACGCAGCATACATGTCCAGTGTAAACAACAGGTAATCACAACATGAACTCTACAAACTCATAGTCTTTATAACTTCTGCTAAACAGAGCAGACATAGTAGTTGTATTACAAGCAGAGATCACATGGATGTGATCCAACATTACCTCAAGCATCAACGAAAGCAAATTATGTCTTAGTAAAGACAAGTTTAACAAATGGCTTAAGAATCCTGAAAGAAAAGTACAACGACCCTCCAAAGGGCACAGGCTGCTGCCTGGAACTATATGACATTGGTCCACGTCGAGCTCGAGGTAGAGGCCACCATCAGGGTCAGTGGTCTCGTCTCTAAAACATAGAATAAGCAAACGTGAGTACAAAGTCGTACTCAGCAAGACTTACATAGGAACTATACTACTCATACACATGTATCAAGGCAAAGGGAGGTGGGGTTTCACTTGCAGAAATGCCAGCTTTGACTTGGCTAATCCTGAACTACGAGTACCAGAGAGAGGTAAGAACGTACACGAGTCCAAGTAACAGTCTCCAACCAATACTCCACTATGGTGCCTTCCTCGACTTCCCCACGAGGAAGCACGCCATAGTACTCACACTTATCTTGGTGTGTTTTAGAAGTATCCGGTTCAAGTTATCTATGATAGTAAAGGTCTCCAAGTAGTCCATAACCGCGGACACGGCTATTCGAATAGTTCATTAACCCTGCAGGGGTGTACTGCTACACACACGCCTCATCAGTTACCGCCTGGGGATGGACCCTTCAAGTGAGTACCGGCGAGGATGCTGCCACGACACTTCAGTCACGGCACCATCTCTAGTCCTAGGGAGTCGCCTATTTGAGTTGGGACCACGATCGGAATCCGGCCGATTGTTTCGATGCGGACTCAAACGTTGTGTGACCGCCATCAAGCTCAACTCGATCATGATCACTTGATTCCACGTGCCCACAACCTACGCCAACCACTTACCTTGGTTCCACCTGCTTGAGATCGTTAAAGGGCGAACTACTTGCAACTCCTGGACTGGTCCGGGGTGAGGTACTAGGCTGAGAGGGGTCAGTGAGCCCAATGTGTGGTCGTACTCTTAGTCTTGGATAACAACACAAGAACTCGGGCCTAAGGCAGTGTTCAACGAGACAACCCACTGTGTACTCCTACACAACCTCTCATCGTTCACCTTTGTTTAGGGTAGATTCACCAACACGTTACCACCATCATTCACATGATCACTACCATCCCGACTCACATCAAAGTAGCCTCAGGTAACAACTCTAAGCATGCAATAAGCTGTAACAGTTGCAGGGGCCACATGATATCAACCAATTCCTACATCTGCTAGGATTGTGGTTTGCTTACTACTGTGACAAAATGATAGGTCATGCAAAGGAATAGGTTGAACTAGCGGTAGAACGTATCATGGTGACATCCTAAACATGCATTTGCGAGAATGAGAGGGAACTGGGATTTTATAGACATGATCAAAGAGGGGGCTGCTTGCCTTGCTGACGATCACGATGTAACACTCTTCTGACGTGAGGTTGAACTCGTCTCCGAGATCAACTCTACCGAGAAGATGCAATCACCGAAGCACTGGAAGTAAATCACAATCAAGATAATACAATGCACATTCAATATGCAAAACATAGCATGGCAATGTGCTGATGTGACCTATGTTTGAATTGCCACATGTTAATTGAAATTGATTTGAAAAGTGAATTCAAATTCAAACTCCAAATGTTATTTAAATTTGGTCAACTTGCATTTGCTAATGTTTGTTCATTGGAAACCAAATGGTCATGTGTGTGAAATGCTTCTGAAGTACAAGTGATGTGTGGTGCATTTCAAAGTTTGTAGTTGGAATAGCAATTGAATTCATTTTGAAATAATTCCAATTAAATCAAATAGCAAAAGCTACTGATCCCTTTTTAAGATCAACTCCAACATAGCTGAAAGTTGGAAATTTGGATAGAGGATTTTCTCCTGATCATTTTTCATATATTACACTTTGAATTTGGAGTTATAGTTTAAAAGTTATTCAATTTCAAAGTTTTGCTTATTTTCTGGAATTTACTGAAAAAATTAATTGATTTTGTATTTACTGCGTCATCACTAGGTCATGCTGACGCCAGGGGTTTGACCAGTCAACTGACAGGGTGGCCCCACCTGCCATTGTCTCTGGTGTTAACTCTGTTTTAATTAAAAAAGACAGGGGATTAAGGGGGGCTGGGTCCCACCAGTCAGTGAGAGAGAGAGGGATTAGGAGGGGGGGTTTAGCTCCTAATGACCCAGCCGACCGGCGTTTAGCCGGCGGCGGCACTGGACGCGGCGGCGCCCACTGGAGAGGGGCCGTCCGGCCACGGGAGGCCACGGGGAAGGTGCCGTTCGGCTCCTCTCGAACGCGTGCTTCTCGTGGATGCCAAGGGGAGGCCAGGGGGACGCCGAGAGCACGCCGGCGAGTAAGGGGACGCGGCGGCCGAGCTCGGGCTCGACGTGGCTAGCGACGCCGAGGGCTAGAGCAAGCGGGGTTAGGGGGAAAAGCACGGGGAGCTCACCCTGAATGCGTTGGAGAGGCCGGAGGAGGCGGAGGATCAACGACGAAGACGGATTCGGCGGCGAAGTCCCGACGGCCGTGGTAGAAGTAGACGACGCGGGCGTCGTACACGGGGTTCCTAGGCTTGAATTGAAGGATCCTGGCGACGAAGAAGATCACTGCGAGGCGGATGGACAAGCTGGAGGGGCGAGGGGTGGCCTCTGGCCACGGTGGCGCACGTCGGTGGCGAGGTCGGGCTCTCGGTTCTTGCGGGAACGCACGGGAGAGAGGGGAGAAGAACCAGCGGAAGGGGGAGGTGGAAGGGGAGACTTCCAGGCGCGTCCATGGAGCCACTAAAGGGGGCAGGGACAGGCAGGTAGCTGCCTGGCAGCCATGCCGTGGCCGGCGGCGAGCTGCCTGCCTGCCTGGCCTGGGAGGAAGACGACCCTGCCCTTTTGGGCTGGGCCTCCTCTGCTGGTCCAGGTGGGCCAGGTAAATGGCTTCGGCCTTTTTACTGTTTTTCTTTTTATGCTTTCTGTTTTATTTGTTTTGCTCTGAAAAAAATATCAAAGCATTTCTGAAAACCCCCAAATATTTATCTTGGACATATGTGACATAGTACTAGTCACTCCTAAGTTTTGGAGATTTTTGGAATTCAAATTATTTGAATCCAATTCAAATAGCATTTAAATTTAATTTCCAAGCCTCTGTTTGAATATTTGAAAAATCCATGAGCATGGGTTTGACTCCAAATCATTTTTAAAATGATCATACTCATTTATAGGACTTTTCAAAATTGTTTGGAGGAATTTTGGAAAAACTTTTTATCTGGCCTTTTATTTAAAATTCTTTTGAGGCTTTTCCAAATCCCCAATTATTAAACCAAGGAATTTAAACATGATGCAATTATTTTAGTAATAAAAGCACATACCAAAACTAGGGTTGTGACATTCGGTGGTACTGAGGATTTTCCCTGCATAGAGTGGTTAGGGGGCAGTTTTTCTACGAGAGATTTGCAAACCCAAATCTGTCGCGTATAGAAACCATTCTTCGGAGGAGTACCAACGAATTCAGCCGACACTTTTCCTTCCTGATCTTTGACAAGCTTGTAGTCAGAATCAAGTGATTCATCAACAATGGCTTTATCAATTTTGCAACTGAACCTGAAAGATTAGCAATATCAATGGGTTTTTCTTTCGCAAGAACCCAGACAGTTTTAGGATACTTCTCGGGTTTCCAGTAGGTTCCATCAGGATTGATTTTCCTTTCGAAGCCAACTCCTTCGTTTCGTGGATTCCTGTGAAGAAGAGCCTTTCGTAGGATATCACATAGGTACTGGTGTCCCTGCACACTTTTGAACATGCCTGTTTCAAATAAAATTTTCAACCTGAGGAGTTCCTCGGTAATGGTTTCCTCATTTGAGGGGTTAGTATCATCAATAACAATAGGTTGCTTTCCTTTCGATCTCTCAGAAATAGACTCAATTTTACTTCGTTCCAAACAAGTTAAGCAAGGTGAAGTAGATTCATTTTTAGCTTCTGAGCCTTGTTGAGCCATGAGCGTGAGATTGACACTTTCCAACTCTTCATTAGCCTCTCTCAGTTTCTCGAGAGCCATTTTCCTTTGAAGGAATTCATAGGTTAGCTTCTCGTAGTCCACTGAGAGAAGATCATGTCGAGAGGAAAGTTCATCATACTTTTCCTTCAGAGCAGCATGCTCATTCGTCAAAGTTTGACCCTTCTCAATCTCATCGATCAACAAAGTCTCAGATTTTTGAATAGTTTCACTTAGAGAATCTAGCTCATCTTGTTGGATAGAAGCAATTTTGTCAAGTTTAGCATAGCTTATCCTAGAGTTACTTTCATAAGCAGATCCATCAGAAGTATCGTAGGAATTCTTAGATGAGGATACCTTAGCCTTGGCCATGAAGCAGTAAGCTGGAGATTCATCTTCGCTGCTTTGGTTGGTGAAGAATGAACTTGAAGTCTTGCTCGAAGCAAATGCTAAACCAGCAACACCATCAGATTCTGAGCCAGAACCAGAACCATATCTTGGGTTTGATTCAGCTTCGGAACCGGATGCTTCATCTTCAGAGTTCATCTCTTTACCCAGATAGGCTTTGGCACGGTGGGAATTCTTTCGACGAGAGGAATGTGATTTCTAGGAAGAGCTCTCTCGATGCTTGTGATACTTCTTCTTCTTGTCATCATCAGAACCGTCTTTCTTGTCTTTTCTGGACTTTGAATCATATCTCTTCGACTCATAGTTTTTGCTCGATCTGTGAGACTTTCTCGAAGAGTTGCTGTGAGAATGCTTTGATCTATGTTCAATTTCCTAGAGAGGACAATCAGCAATGAAGTGACCTGGCTTCTTGCACTTGTAGCAACAGTTATCTTTCGCTGAAGAGTTTCTGGATGATGATCGATGCTGAGATGAATTGCTCGAATGTCTTGAAGAGTAGTTTTTTTTCGGTGAAGAGGAGTACCTTCTCTGAAAGCGGTTGAATCTTCTCATTATCAGTGCTAGATCTTTTCCAATGTTCTCGGGGTCATCTGAGGCACAACCGGATTCAGAACTAGCTTCAGGAGAGGAGTGATGTGAAGCTTTGGCCTTTAGTGCATGAGATTTTCTTCGAGTCCCATTGACATCTCGTTTTTCATCTTCTTCCATCTCGAAGGTATCGAGTCTCTCAAGAATATCAGCGGAAACTAGATCCTTGAAATCAGTCCTTTCCTTAATCATCAGGACAATGTGATCGAAGGAATCATCAAGCGAACGGAGCAAGGTTCTGACAATAATCCGATTGGTAATGTCTTCGGCACCGAGGGAAATCATTTCATTCGACAGCGCAGTGAGTCTGCTGTATATGGAGCTAAATTTTTCTCCCTCGTGCCTCTTGAAACGATAGAACTTGCTTCAAAGGGTGTCAATACAAGCATCTTTCTGAGTAGAGACACCTTCACCAATCTTCTCGAGATAGTCCCAAACACCTTTGGCCGAAGAAATATTCTTGACCTCATGATATTTCTCTGGAATCAGATGATTTGTAATGAAGACCCAGACTTCAGCATCTAGCTCTATCTTCTTTGCCTCTTCAGGAGTGATGGCATTTTTGTCTTTGACAGTTACACCATTCTTGACAACTTCCCAAGCGGCAGAGTTGATAGCCATGATATTCCTCTTCATTTTGTCCTTCCAATAGGGATAGTACTTCCCATTGAAGATAGGGATTGGTTCCCCCGAGCGAACAGCTGCAAACGACATTCTTGACAACACTCCAGGTTGTTAGACCAAAATATGCAGAGCGTAGGGAGTGCCTAGCTCTGATACCAATTGAAAGCTCAAGAATGATCAGAGGGGGAGGGGGTGAATGATCACTTCTAAAAATTCTAAAGAACTTAGAAGGAATTCATGCAAACTGCGAAGGACTAAGACATCTCGAAGGAAATAAAGTATCGAAAGTAATGCATGGCTCGAAAGGATTGGGGACGAAGGAAAACATCGAAGGCAAACAGGAAACGAGTAAATACTTAATGTAAATGCTAGAAAGAAAACGAGCCTGGCACGACGATGTTTGGTAAACCAGTTCACACTCTACAAAGTGCTACGTCTGGTTGGAGGGACTGGTGATTGAACACCTGGAGCAAAACTCTCTCCGTCCTATTCTCCACTGCAACAAACTCCTCGAGCTTGTCCAGTTTTCACTCGTGGTAAATGATTCAGGACATCTCCGAGACCTTTACAAACTTCCTTCAGCAGTGACAATTACTCTTCGACTGCTTGACAGGCGACGCCTAACCGTCTAGGAGACTTGCAGTTCTCCAAGATAAAAAGATCGGCTAATCTCGACCTAAGTCACAGTGAATTGCTCAACTCAGTTCAGACTTGGGTTTTGGATTTCTCTCGATGAATCTCTCTTGGGATGCTAACAGACTTCTGTCTTAGAATCTTCAGTGGAGCAGCCAACCCGAAATGGCGGGTAGGTGAGGGGTATTTATAGTTGGCGATCCCGATGGGTAAAATGACTGAAGTGACCCGATGTGACCGCTTGAAGCGTGTCCACAACGGTCGAAATCCAATCACTGCGCAACTTTACTTGAGGAACAAGTAAGCTGACTTACCGAACGAGTTCTCTCTCGAAGGCACGAAGTGCGATGACTTTGCCTTCGAGCTATTCACTCGACTCAGTAAGATTTCTCCCGGTAGGCTTTCGTGGGTTTAGGTTGAGCAGAGCAAATTCACTTCGACAAAGATCTCAACTAGCAAACCCCTCTTAATAGTACGGTTTTTCCTATGACTCAAGAAAATAAAGAGAAACTAGTAAAAAAGACTAAGTCTTCGACTAGCTTCAGCTTTCTCCTTGTTGCGCTTTTAGTCGAGAGAGTCTTTTTCTTCGACGACATTTTTAGGGGTCGTCTTCCTTCAAAGGTTTCCGTAGATGACTGCAGCTCTGCTGCAGTGAGTTGTCCTTCGACCTTGTGCTTGCAAACTCCATTCTTTCGGAACCTAAGTATATGTTTATACTCGAAAACAATATTAGTTCCACTTCTGCTTTGTCCAACAATGTCCAAAACCTTCGGGGGCAAACTTTCTCTTACAATCTCCCCCTTTTTGGACGATTGTTGACAAAACAGGCATCGATAAATAATTGAGAAAGTTTTGAGTTTTCGACGATAAACCAGTGCTAAGATTGATGAAATACTCCCCCTTGATGTATGCACGGAAGATAAGAGTTTCCTGTGAAGTGCATATTTGACAAGTAGAGACGAGGAAAAACATCAATGATCTTAGCGAGTGAAATTGCATTCCAGATAATATCCAATGACAAATATGCAATCTCCTCGAATGACCTGTGAACTTATATGAAAGATAACTTCCTGCAAAAAGGTTAAGTATCGCAAGCAGCAGATAGATATCTTACGAAAAAGAGTAGCAGTTCACAGTCCTACTTAGAGTTAGTTACAACTAGATCGAATATGAATCGAAAGTTTGTTGAAACTACTCAAAAAAACTCAAAGTTCAAAAGTTTATCGAATGAAAAGCAAAGCCCTTGACCCCGTAGGCAAACTAATTTCTTCGATGCCACTACATCTCCCCCTTTTTGTCAAAACGTACAAAAAGTCGAGAGAATAGGGTCGAAAGAAATCCCTACTCGTTGTGGCGGCTCCGGCGACGTCGAGAAGATTCGGCGAGCGTTGGAGCACGACGAATTGGGCGAGCGCCTGGAGGAGTGATCTTCGTGCGGAAGGAGTGGTGATCTCCAGAAGATTCTAGCTGTGATTCCGGCGGTGTCCTGGGGCTTCATCTTTCTCGGAGTCGGAGGAGAAGGTGTTCACAGTGATGTGGTAATAGTCATCGACACTGAGCACATCTCTGTTCTTCGGCAGCCGAGGGATATTGGGATCTGGGCGATCTACTCGATCATCATTAGTCCAATTCCTGTTCAGATGGGGAGGATATTCTTCGAAGCCACATCGTTGAAGTTGACCGAGGGAATTGAATTTCCGTAGCCCTTTCCAATCTCGGCGAAGGCATTCACGCAGCATCTGATTGTTGTTCATGGTAATATTGCGCAAATGATTAATCTCGTCCATCAAGGCTTGCTTCTGAATGAAATCTTGGTCGATGTGATGTTGAAGCATTTGCTAGGACCGAAGAGAAACTTCCATGTGATGCACTGGTTTGATAAACTTCGAGCGAACATTACGTTCAGTTAAATGGGCGCGGATGCCAGTGTGCTCAGCATATTGATCGTTGGGTCGAGCAACAATCTGCAATAATTCCCTAACTGGTGGAGTGAAAATCTTCGGGAAAACTGACACGGGGAATGGCACGTCCCGAGAGTAATTGCAGATAGCCATCAGCCATGGTGCATACGGCTTGTGGGAATTGTGATCATCAGCACAAGACACCAAAGTTCTGATAAAGTAGTCTTCAAAATCGAAAGGATGACCATGGACTAACTTCAACAGAGCAAGTTGCACGTCATTGGGAATAGGAAAATCATCGTGCACATCGAGCATCGGCATCAAAGTCTTTGAAAGAATATAAAACCATGCCTTTGCTTCAAAAACTAAGTGTCTTGGCTTGGACTCAGCCGGGTAGTTATCTCCTACGACATCTGGATTCATGAGCGTAGAAAATTCAGCAGGAGTTGGAGCAGGTAAGTCATGAAGCTTGTGTGGTAATCCTTCGAACCGAGGTAAATTGATGATGGCCAGAAATTGGTCGACAGTCATATGGAATACTTGGTGTTGGATCATATAATCAAATTTCCACGACTTCGAGTTCTCGGGATCACCAGTGACATAGAGCGTTGCATAAAATTGCTTGATAAGCTCGGGATTGTAGCCACAATCGAGAGCAAACATCTTGTGAGCATGAAGACCATCAATTATTTCGGCAACATTCTCGAAACATGAAGTGGAGTACACCGAAGGCATATCAAGGTATTGATGTTGGAAAACTCTAGCCTTGTTGTACAGCACACGAGTGTAATAGATGGCTTTCTCTTGGGTCCAAAACCGAAGAGAATATGCACTTCTGGGCTTCTCGTAGGGATTGGTTCGGAAGAAAAATGGCTTGTGTTCACGCCTTTTGAAGATGGGAACTCCTCGAGGAACATCTGAGCGGAACAGAGGCAGCATTTCTCTCGGATGAGCAGAATGGAGCAGCTCATCAACAGGAAAAACTTCGGCAGCATTATCCGTAATCTGGAAAACTGGCTCAGCAGGACGAGGAATTGAAGATGGAACGTTTACAATGTCCTGAGCTGGGATGGCTGCAGGAGCAGTTTCCTCGGCCTGCGCTTCGACGGCAAGTCCTTCGTCGGCATTAGCATTTTGAGCGGCCTCTTCATTCTCCATGGCCTCCTTTCTTGCTTTGGCTTCCTTTCTCTTCTGTGCTCGTTCTTCCCGAGCATCAACCAGCTCTTGAAAATCAGCAGAGGTTTTGAGAGCAGATGGGCTCTTGGGGACGCGGCTGGAGATGCTCTAACACGCGTATATCAAGGGCAAGGCCTATATTAGGCGCGTAGAGTTGATATAGTAGTTTCTAATGCTTTGTTTCGCACCCAGTTTTGAGATTATCGTCGTCGGAGACATCATCGTCAGTGTCGGAGATGACTTCTTCTAGCGGGGGTCATTGGCGTACCAGTTGGTGGTGCCTTTGGACAGTTTCGCCTCCGCCTCTGCCTTGGCCACCTACCGCTCTTCACGCCATTCATGGCGCTCGGTCCGCCGCTCCGCGCGTTCGGCCGCCAGCGTCGCACATTGTTCCTTCTCCTTCACGGCTTCACGCGGATGGCTGGCGTACCAAGCCTGGACGGCGCGTTGGTCCCGTTCCGCGACGAGGTGGAGCACCGTGTGGCCGCGGTGGAGCGGCGGTCGTTGTCAGTGACGAGGCGCGGCGGCGGTGCCATGTCCGCCGCCTGTCGCGCGTTCCGGCAGTCGCCGAAATTCATCTGGGCGCGCGGGCGGCCGAACCTCCATGCCACCGCGTCGTAGGTGCGGGAGGCCTCCTCCGCCGAGTCGAACGTGCCAAGCGACACGCGCTCGTCCGCGCTTCGGATCTCGACGGTGAAGGTGTCGTTCGGGCGCGTGCGGACGCCGCGGTAGCCGGATTGGCTTCGGCGGCGCGGCGGCATGGTGGCGGCGCGGGAACTGGGGCGATGACGCGGGATTGCGCGCGGCGGCAACGCGGAAGGGGAAGAGAGCGCGGGGGAAGAGGAGAATGACGGTTGGCTATGCGCGCGCGCCGTGCTTTTAAGCCCGAGCGCTGGGCGACGCACGACAAATCTCCTGCGCGCGATGCGGCTTTGCCCCGCGCGTGGGCTCATTGTTTTAGAGCGCAACGGTTTCGCGCGCTTGTTGGAGCGTGAGTTTTTGGCCTGCGTGTGCTATTTGGCGGTTTTTAGCGCGCGATGGCGCGTGTAGCGCCTATTGGAGATGCTGTTACAAGGAAAGATAGTGTAGTTTCTAAATCTGGCTTGCTATGCACACAAGTGAGCTAAAAAACAGGGATCTCTTCTTATTTTTGGGAACCATGTATAGAGCTGGATTATTTTGATGATATTGATTTTTTTTGCTTGTTTTCTGCAATGCACGAACAAAAATAGACAAAAAATGGCACTAGATACTAGGTTAATAGGTTAGTCCCAAATATGATGTAAATGATATGAAAGTGCATCAAAACATGTAACAATGTCATCAAAAGAAGCATGGAATAAGAACAAAATATAGATACGTTTGGGAAGTATCACGCATTAAGAAAGGAAACAACTTCGACGCGCCGCCACCGTCCAATCCCAAGGATCAGGGTTTCCACCCGGCCTAACCCGAAGGGGGGGGGGGAGTGGCTGCGACAATGCCTTCAGGAAGGGGACGATGTCCACACACGCCGCGCCACCGTCAACATACGCCGAGCAAAGATTCCCCTCGGCACACTCACCACCTCCGGAACGTCATCGCTCGACGAAGCACCGGTCACCATGCCTCCCACACGGCCATGGCAACCGGCCCGTGCCCGAATTACGAGCCTCACTCACAAGCTCTGTAACTCCCACCACCGAAGACGCCGCTTCGGGGACCAAGACCACCCCGCATAGTTACCACGACTAAAGAATGTAGCCATGAGGTGCAACGGGTCCAATGGTAGGCGAGAGGACACCCCAACCGAGTAGAGGAGGGTCACCGGAGACTAGGGTCGCCGCCATGACACCCCAGAAGCATCGTTGGCGCTCCTACCTCCCTTCATAGTTCGTCCCAGCCACCGCCGACCATCCACCGCCAAAAACACCACCACGACGCCACCTATTAGCCGCACCTCGTAGATCTCCCAACAAAGGGGGTCCGACCACCACCGCTTCCATTAGCCGGAGGCCACGGTAGGGGCAGCTGCTCGCCGCCAATGCCATTCACGACCCACACGAATCCAGATCTGATTGCGGCCGGTGCTGCATGGGTCATCGTCGGGCCAGAGGGCACCACCACTATAACACCCTCAGTGTCAAGCTACAGTAATCACTCTTGCTAATGACTATTCCTTGTGGTTAATCATGTCTTGATCATCCATGATTTAAATCACATTCTAAATTCCCCATTTGATGGCATTAAAAACAAAGTGGAAACTAAACTTAAATAAAAAATGGTGCAACCCTTTTTATTAAAAGCCTAAAAGTTAGTAGATCAAATTACCATGTTATGGATATTTATTACAACATTTAAATATTTTAAACAATTCAAAACAGTGCAAAACAACCCCTTTGTCTCATTGCATATTCAAATGGAACTCTAAATGAATTTATCTTGAGCCCAAACTTTTTTGTGGCATCATTCTATTGTGTAACAATAATACTAGGGCTAGTCACATATTTTATAAAAATCAGTTGGGGCCTAAACAAATTAAAACAGAACCAAAAGGAGAAGCAAAAGCCAGAAAATGGGAAACCCTTATGCCTCGGCCCGTGCAACACCCCTCGCGGCCCAGCCCATCTCTCATCTCCCCTGTTCCTCCCTGTCTTGCTGGCAATGGCGCCAGTGCGCGCGGTCGTCGTCGTTGCAGCCGAGCCAGCTCATGCCCGTGCTGCTACAGAAGCTTTGAGATGGATAAGACCAGCCCCCGTGCCCTCGTGGAAAGGCCTGAGATCTTTTCTCCCTTCCCCCTCTCTCCATTTTTCCCAGGGCATATCCGCCTGATGCGCTCGTCGCCGTCGCCGTGGGAACTCGCGGTCAGCGACCTCCCTACGCCCCGCCGCGTTGTACAAGCACCTCCTCGGTCTCGAACTCGTCTCCCCGTGCGAAGGAATCAAGCTCAACGACACTGCCTCGTCCCAACCGAGCCGTCTTCCCAGACGGGATCGCCACCGACCGCTGCTCGATTGGGTCGTCTCCGACCACCTCCAGCCTCTACGAGCTCCCCATCCACTTCCATGTGAGCCCGCGCACCCCCTAACCCATTCCCTCCCTCCATCGTGTCCCGTAGCGCCATGGACGCGAGTTCGAGCATCGGTTCTGGGAGGCCATAAGAACCGGTTTTGGCTACCGGTGCTAAAGGTTCGGTGCTAGAGGGTGAACCCCTTTAGAACCGGTTCTAAAAGCTCTGCAGCCAGCCACGTGGTGGCAGGTCGGGCGCGAGAGCTCGGGAACCTTTAGCACCGGTTTGTAACACAAACCGATTCTAAAGGTTTAGAGGTTTAAGTTTTTTTAATTATTTTATTTTTTGGTTTTAATAGTTTAGGGTTTAGGGTTTATTAATTCTTTTCTTTTGGGTTTAGGATTACTGTTTATTTTATGCTATTACATAATGTACAATGCATAGATATATACATGTAGAATATCTCGTAGCTAGCTAGAACAATCATATATAGTAGAATTATCGTACCACCAACATATATATACATCATATATAGTACTAGTGCCTCACCACCGCCCCTCTTTGCTTGCGTCGAGCCCACAATAGTGGAGGGCATTTGAATATACATACAGTATACATCATATGGACAACACACCAGTTTCCTATAACATATGGTAAGGGAATTCTCCGGTCGACTTATTTATGACTTCACGAAGAAGAAATCCCGCTATTTCCTCTTGGAGTGCTCGCATGCGATCATTGGTTTCAACACATCGTCTGGTGTCGCCCAATCTGGTAGGGTGAAATATGATAAAAGTTTAGCCCAAGGATACTCTTTTGCTCCATAGCTGACAAAACTCTTGTTTCCACCTTCCTTTGGCTGATGCCATTCTTGAGTGCTAATCGGGATGTTATATCTAACAATTACTCCGCATATAGCTATCCATTTCTTCACGTGAGCTTCCGGAGCATTCGGCTGGCCACTCAAATCGATCCCATCGATGTTGTACTTTACATCATCACGCGGCAATTTGGGCGGGCCACGTTTTTCTTTGCTTGAAGAAGATTTGCTCGATCCGGGTTTCTAGAAGAAGAAATATTTGTTAATTATTAGTGATCAATCAATTATTTGTAAATTTTATGATCACCAGAGGCCTTATATATATATATATTTTATATAGGGTGGGTCTATTCTAACAACACCCCTTAAGAGTCTTATTGTAACAACATCTCTTATTCTAACAACACCTCTCCTAACCAGGTTTCTAGCGCGGAGTGCCCCGTCCTGCACTCCCGACCAACCGCGCACCGGATAAAAAAAAACACATGGGCTACGCACCAAACCCGATCGCCACCTCTCCCACTCCTCCCACGTTCACATCCCATCCACCCCTGCATCTTCCTCCGCCTTCTCCCCCACCCCGGCGCACCACCTCCTCCCCCCACCCCCGGCGCACCACCTCCTCCCCCCGAACCGCCCTCTCCTCCCTCCCTACCCTCCCGCGCTGCCGCACCGGATCCACCCGTGGCCGGCGACCCAACCAACCGGATCCGCCAGTGGACGGTGACCCACCCGGATCCTCCCCTCCCTCCCCACCTTCTCCGGCGCGGCGCACCCCCACCCCACCCCCACCCCCGATCACCATCCCTTCCCTCCCTCCCACCTTCCATCGCTGGCCCCATGGGGAGACGAAGGTGGCCTCCCCCGTGACGAGCCGCCGCGGTCATCTCCGCCTTCCCCCAGCGAGCACGAGTTGGGGATGTCGCCCCCCCCCCCCCCCCCGCGCGGTCATCACTGCAGATCTGAGCCGCCACGGCGGGCGCCAGAACCACGGCCAGATCGGATCCGGCGCCAGAACCACGGCCAGAGCCTCCCTCGCCTCGGGTCCGGCGCGCTGCTGATCCAAGTAGTGGCTGGCCCGGGGATGCCTTCTCCCATGCACGCATCGAGTGGATCCAATCCGGTGGCCTCGCCGGTCCTACCTCCCTCAAGGCGTCCTGAGCACTCCCTCCGAATGGTGACCATCGAGAGCAGAGGTCTTCAATCACAGCGATGGCAGCAACTTGCAGTTCGGTTTCAGTCACTTTCGGTGTGAGGATTTTTTTAGTATTCTTCAGATTTTGTTGTCCAAAATCTCTATGGAGTTCTGTTTGTTTCACAATTGATGTATGTGCAGTTGTTCCTCTTGTACTCATAAAGGCTGCTCTTGCAGTTCATTTTTTCATTTTTTTTGTTGACAAATTTCAGTGCATGATTACAACTTTCACGGTTAGAAAATATAATGAAGTTCGCTTGTCAGTGAATTTCACAGGTTGCGGTTCATTTAAAAAAAACGTTAAGAAAAAATAAAACAAATCATGCAGTTCGCTTAGTTTGTGCCCGCGTTTCACGTTCGTCGAAGCAAATTGCAAAACGTTGCTGATAAATGAAAAAAAACCTAGTGCAGTTCTCGCCGTTCGACATTGCATTGCGGTCGCCTGATGGATGAAGTTCGCTTCGCCGATTTCGTATCCGCGAAAAACATGTGCGTCTCTGTTTACTGATAATGTAGTGCGCTTGCCCGTCGGATGCGGTGCGGTTGTCCCGTCCGATGCAGTTCACTACGCCCGATTTCGGTTCCGCGAAGAACACGAGCGTTCTGTTTGGCGATAATGCAGTGCGCTTGCCAGGCCAATGCAGTTCGCTTCGTCGATTCCGGGTATGCGGAAAAAACAGTTCCGCAGTATAGTAAATTTGACGTAGCTTTTAAACCGTGATGAATTAGAGAGTGTGTTTTACATGAAAATGGAGCGCCTCGACGATATCTATCCAATGGTGTATCAATTGCATCAATCGATGAACGAATCAAACGAATTAACGCGAAAACTCCCGCTGTCCAAAAGAGGGCAGCAACACCGTTTTTCAAATTACTTTAAAATCGTGGGGAATCAGAAAAAGTGTTCTGTCGGGACCCGGGGTTAGCGTATATAAGCCTCGCTACAACACAATCATATGGAGAGCCGAGAACCGTACCCACTTGTCTAAGCAGACAAGGCCAAGCACAGAACGTTCTCGGAAAGCATCGAACGTGAGGGGCATCCCATTCAGGCCGGATGATCCACTGAGATGGGTCCTCATCGTCCGCACACAAGTCTAACTGATATGGGTGGTGAATTCCCATACTCATAGACAAGTCGCCTCAACCATACTATCGATTGTATTATAACCCTTACATAGACTTACTCCAGCCCGATCACTTAGTCGGGGTCTAGGGCGGGCTCAATCATACATCAAAGTGTGCACGAGACGGAGTATCGAGCAATCGCATCGCGATGCCCCAAGCTGCGCACATCTAAGGGCCACTTGGTGTATAAAAGACCGCCAGCAATCACAACTAAGGTCTCGAAAACCCATACAAAGACATGCATGTTATAAACATACACGCAGCACACATGCCTTGTATGAACAGCATGTATCATTGCAATTCTCTACAATGTTTACATATTTATTAATAACTCTTACAGAGTGCACACAGAGATCACAAGCATGTGATCCAACATTACATCAAACAAGCGGAAGCAAAGTAGGTCTGAGTACAGACAAGTTTAACAAATGGCTTAGAGAAGCCTTAACTAAAAACAAGCCCTTCACGAGGGAACCAGTCGTCTGACTGGGACAACACTAGCTTGCTCTTGGTCTGAGTCTTCATCCTTCGAGCTTCAGGTAGAAGCCACCATCGAGGTCGGTGGGTTCATCTAAAACATAGATTAAGCAAATGTGAGTACAAAATCGTACTCAGCAAGACTTACGTAGGAACTATACTACTCATGCACATGTATCAAGGTAAAGGGAGGTGGGGTTTCACTTGCAGAAGTGCCAGCTTTGACTTGGCTAGTCCTGAACTACGAGTACCAGACTTGAGGTAAGAAGCGTACACGAGTCCACTACATCTCTTCAACCAATTACACCACTATGGTTACTTCCTCGACTTCCCCACGAGAAGCACACCATAGCACTCACGCTTATCTTGCGAGTTTTAGAAGTATCCAGTTCAAGTTGTCTAATAATCGAGCACAGCTCTCCAAGCAGTCGGCTATTCGAATAGTTTTGTTAACCCTGCAGGGGTGTACCGCTACACACACGTGCCATCAGTTACCGCCTTTTGCGTGTCACCGTTCAAGAGATGACAGCGAGGATGCCACCACAACCATTACCTCATAGACGATCTAGTCCATGAAAGCCGCCTATCTGGGTTGTCTGCCACTATCGTGAACCCGGCCGGTTTACCGAAGTGGACCCAGACGATGTGTGCGTGGTGCGAAAGCCGGTCTCGGATGAGCCGTTCTCTCACTTGGCTACCAGGCCACAATACCTACAGAAATCCGAACTACAGCGACATCTGGACATCGAAGGGGATGAGTTAGTAAGCCAAGAGGGGTCACTGAGCCCAATGTGTGGTTGTACTCTTCATCTTGGATCACCAAACAAGAACTCGTGTTAGGGCGGTGTTCAACGAGACAACCCACCGTGTACTCCTACACAGCCTCTCATCGTTCACCTTGTATTAGGGTAGATTCACCAACACATTTCACTTTCATCAACACCATGTTTATCATCATCCCGACTCACATCATAAGCAACCTCATTGTACCACTAAGCATGCAATAAGCAGTAACAGTTGCAGGGGTCACATGATATCAACCAACTCCTACATCTGCTAGGATTGTGGTTTGCTTACTACTGTGACAAGATGATAGGTCATGCAAAGGATATGGGTTCAACTATGCGATAGAAACGTTATCATGGTGATCATCCTAAAAATTGCATAAGCGAGACATGAGAGGGAAATGGGATTTTATCGACATGATCAATGGGGGTTTGCTTGCCTTGCTGACGAGGTTCGAGTTCTGGATCTTCAGCGAAGGGGGTGACCTCTTTCTCCGGTTCCACCTCTACTCGACAAACAAAGCACGAAGTAGCAATCAATATGAATGCAATGCTCAAGCACATGATTGAATGTTTAAAACTTGAAGTATAAGTTTTGATGTGTGTGAGGCAATTCCATTTAAGTGGAGTATATTGCATTTGAAATGCAATTTCAAAATCCACATTTGAATTTAACTTAGCCAAGTTGAATGTGACATAGTTTGATCATTTTGAATCAACTTCAAATGTGTATGATATTCCTCTGAAGTGTGGTTGAATTACATCATAATTCCATGGTCCAAGTTGCAAAAGCATTTGATTTGAATTTGAAATAATTCCAAATAAATCAAATGACATATGCTACTGGTCCCATTTTAAAATCAACTCCAACAGAGTTGAAAGTTGCATATTTGGAAAGATAATTTTCTCCTGATCATTTTTCATATATTATTTGTCCAATTTGGAGTTAATATGAATTTTCTATGAATTTCCAAAGTTTGGGGTATTTTCTGGAATTTCTGGAAATTCTCTGATTTAAATTAATTCTTTTTTTTGATTTATTGCGTCAGCAGGGGGGGTTGACCAGTCAAACTGACTAGGGGGCCCCACTGGTCAGCCTCTGCGGTTTAATCCCGTGGTTAACTTAATTAAGCAGAGGGATTAGGGGCTGGGGCCCCACTGTCAGTGGCTAACAGGGGGGATTAGTGGTTAACTTAACCACGGCCACGTCAGCGCTGCCGGCGACATGTCGACGGCGACACCCGACGCGGCGGCGATCCACTGGACGACGACTCCGGCGACCAAACGGCACGCCGCGACCACCAATCGACTCTACGTGCTTGCGCGCTTCACCCAGGGTACGACAGCGTCACCGGGGAGTACAGGAGTGACGCCGGCGACGACGTTGGCGGAAACAGAAGTCCGACGACATCGGAATCGCTCTCTGGAGCGCCATTTGGACCGGGGCTTGGCGTGTTGGATTGCTGCGAGCACCTGGAGCATTGTAGGCTAGAAGGGGGAGGCGCTGGAGTACGGGAGCGAGCTCTAGGTCATCCATGGCGGCGACGGAGCTCGGCTCCCATGGCGGTCGTGCTAAGAGGAAGAGCGGGGCTAAAAGAGGTTGGGGGAAAAGATCAGCGGCTCACCAGAAGCGCGATGGAGCAAACGACAGGGGCAGGGAGGCTCTGGTGGTGGCGCAATTTCACTGCAGCTTTCGGCGGTCGGCGGCGAAGACGAAGAAGGGGGCGGAGGCTACGGGGCACATGGGCTCGATTCCTTCTGCATATTGGCGTAGTCGACGATGCGCAAGACGATGGACATCACGTCGGGGTCCGAGGAGGTCACTGGCCACGCATGCTCGGAGCCATGGCGACGGCAGTGTTCGGGCGGCGACGAAATCCGGCGAGAGAGAACACGGGAGAGCACAGGGAGAGGGGGAAGTGGTCCACGACGCCTCAGGACGTGTCCAGACGCCGGGACGTGGACGTGGGAAGCAGGAGGTGGCGATGAGCTCGTCGGCGGCGCGGTGGCATGCTGCATGCATTCCACCGAGCAGCTTCGGGGCGTGGGGAGGTAGATGACAAGAGGGGAGGTGGGCCTGGGCTGCTGCTGGGCCGCGGGGTTTAAGTTGGGCTTCTTCCCAGGTTAGTTTCCTTTTTCTTATTTTCTTCTGTTTTCTTTTCTGCAATTGTTTTGTCCTAGCTAAAAAAATAGCTAGACATTTTCTAAAATGCTACAAATTTTTATGTGGCCTCAATATATATAGAGTTAACCACTTATAAAATTTGAGCACTTTTAAAATTCAAAACATTTGAATTTTAAATCAAATAGGGGTTTATTTAATTTCCAAAGCCACTGTTTGAATATTAGAAAATTCCATGAGCATGGGATTGCTCCCAAACCATTTTTAAAATGATCAGTACCATTTATAGGAATTTTCCAAACATTCAAATGATTTTTGGAAAAAGATTTTTATCTGGCCATTTGATTTAATTTCTCAGGGCTTTTCTTTTCCCCATTTTTGAAATTTTCTTTTTGAATTTTTCACATGATGCAAAGGAGCACTTGATCCTAGCACATACCTAACTTGGGGTTGTGACATGTTCAACATATGGATTAATCTACTACTCCATACGAATCCAACGGTGTATCATACATCGATCGGACAATCGGTTAAAAAGTTCTACTCTCTACAAGATCCGAAAACGAAAAACAAAGTTGCTGCGTTTTTTTGCGGCTAGATTTCTCTCAAATCCGTAGCGAATTAGACAAAGTGTTCTACAAATGGATGGAGCGCCCCAAAATCTAGAGGTGATAAGGCTACCACGATCAGAATTGATTTCCAAAGGAACACCGTGAAGGGATACAATCCTAGAGACATACAAGTCTGCTAACTGGCTAGCATTTATAGACTCGCGAACCGGAAGGAAGTGAGAAACTTTGGAAAGCCTATATATGACAACGAAGATGGCATTGTTTGCTTTCTGGGTTTTTGGAAAGCCGGTGATGAAGTCCATACCGACTTTGTCCCATTTCCACTCGGGAATAGACAAAGGTTGAAGTGTACCAGTAGGTCTTTGATTTTCTGCCTTAATGCGACGACAAACATCACATTCAGCAACAAAACGAGCAATGTCTCTCTTCATCCTAGTCCACCAAAATCTCTGGCGTAGATCTCGGTACAATTTTGTGCTACCGGGATGAATTGAGAGGGGTGTGTCATGGGCTTCCTTGAGGATGAGTTGCCTTAGTTCCCTATTCTTAGGTACTACCAAACGATTTTCAAAGAATACCGTTCCTTTGCTATCTGTGGAGAAACATTTAGCAACTCCGCTAGCAATGTTTTCCTTGATCCGGCGAACACCTCATGCACGCCTTTGGGCAACTATAATTTGATCCTCAAGAGTTGGTTTCGCCACCAAGGTAGAAAGATAGCCATGAGGAACAATCTCAAGATTGAGCTTGCGAAAGTCCTCATGAAGAAATGGTTGATACTGTTGTAACATGAGGTTGTTACAATACGACTTACGACTTAGTGCATCAGCCATGACATTGGCTTGCCTGGAGTGTAAGAAATTACTACGTCGTAATATTTTATCAACTCAATCCAGCGTCTTTTCCTGAGATTAAGATCTGGCTGGGTGAAAATATATTTGAGGCTTTGGTGGTCGGAATAGATTTCACAACGGTTACCAAGGAGGTAATGTCGCCAAGTTGTTAGGGCATGAACTACGGCAGCAAGTTCAAGGTCATGGGTAGGATAGTTCTCTTCATGTGGCCGCAACTGGGGTGAAGCATAAGCTACCACATGTCGATCTTGCAGAAGTATGCATCCTAACCCTTGCCGTGATGCATCACAATAGATCTCGAAATCCCTTTTGGTGTCTGGAGGTGCAAGTACGGGTGCAGAAGTCAATCTTCTTTTTAGCTCTTGAAAGCTTTCCTCGCACTTGGGAGTCCATAAGAATTTCTTATCTTTCTTGAGGAGTTCAGTTAGAGGCTTTGCAACTTTAGAAAAGTTCTCGACGAAGCGACGGCAATATCTGGCTAGGCCAAGAAAACTCCTAACTTGCTTAACCGATTCAGGTGGAGTCCAGTCAAGGACGGCCTGAACTCTCTCGGGATTCACAGCAATGCCTTTTGCAAAAATCACGTGGCCTAAGTAGGTCACTTCTGGTAGCCAGAATTCACACTTGGAGAATTTAGCGTACAGGCGATGCTCTCTAAGATTCATCAATACCAGCCTTAGGTGTTCGGCATGATCTTCTTCGTTCTTCGAGTAGATGAGAATATCATCAAGATAAACCACAACAAATTTATCTAGATACTCCATGAAGATCGAATTCATCAAGCATGAGAATGTGGCGGGGGCATTGGTTAAACCAAAGGACATGACGGTGTACTCGTAAAGACCATAACGAGTAGTAAAAGCCGTTTTGGGAATGTCCTCGTTTCGGATTTTGATTTGATGATAACCTAATCTCAAATCCATCTTGGAGAAGACAGAGGATCCTGCAAGTTGATCATAAAGATCGTTGATCCTGGGCAGTGGGTATTTTTTCTTTATCGTTGCTAAATTTAGCGGGCGATAGTCTACGCACATCCTTTCTGTTCCATCTTTCTTCGTTACGAACAGAACAGGGCAACCCCATGGCGATGAGCTAGGGCGGATGAAGCCTTTTTCCAACAAAGCTTCCAGTTGGATTTTAAGCTCAGCTAACTCATGTGGGGCCATTTTGTATGGGCGTCTAGAAATTGGGGTTGTGCCTGGTATAAGGTACACTATAAACTCTACACATCTGTCGGGTGGCTATGTTTAAAGAGTTGGGTTACTGGATGGTTTTCCTAAGGATGACCATGGCTTACTAAGGGCTACAACAGATATGTCAGAGTAGTAAAGTACCCCGACACGATGGTTAGTGTGGTTCTTCTTGCTAGAATACATCTAAAGTGGGAGGAAGAACTTCAATTGAATCACTATAGGTTTCTAGAAGAAAACCTACATCAAACACTATGGAACTGTCGGGAATGCCACCTAGAAGTTCTTCAAAAAGGACAACCGAAAAGGAGGGAAGAATTTTGCAAATGCATCAGATTTTGAAGAAACCTGGAATGATTCGGACAGCATAACGGCTGTAATTGCAAGAAAACAATTTTCTTTCAATGTAGATACAACACTTACATAATACGATGTAAGAAATCAGCATTACAACAATGCTAGGAAAACCTGACACAACTTTCCTACGGCTATAAGGAAGCAAACAACGAGATGTGCTAATCAGACAGAGGAGAGCCTAGACCTATCTTCCCGTAGAATAAGATGAGGGTGACTCAGAACTCAGAACGAAGAGGGTAAGGAAAAAAAAAGAAGCCTTACGTTGTTCCCTTATATACCCAAAGTAACTATATAACTATAGAAGGCAACTCGACTTCGGCCAAGGCTGATAATCCTATAGTCAGTCCTGCTCTGATACCAAGTCTGTCGGGACCCGGGGTTAGCGTATATAAGCCTCGCTACAACACAATCATATGGAGAGCCGAGAACCATACCCACTTGTCTAAGCAGACAAGGCCAAGCACAGAACGTTCTCGGAAAGCATCGAACGTGAGGGGCATCCCATTCAGGCCGGATGATCCACTGAGATGGGTCCTCATCGTCCGCACACAAGTCTAACTGATATGGGTGGTGAATTCCCATACTCATAGACAAGTCGCCTCAACCATACTATCGATTGTATTATAACCCTTACATAGACTTACTCCAGCCCAATCACTTAGTCGGGGTCTAGGGCGGGCTCAATCATACATCAAAGTGTGCACGAGACGGAGTCTCGAGCAATCGCATCGCGATGCCCCAAGCTGCGCACATCTAAGGGCCACTTGGTGTATAAAAGACCGCCAGCCAGATCACAACTAAGGTCTCGAAAACCCATACAAAGACATGCATGTTATAAACATACACGCAACACACATGCCTTGTATGAACAGCAGGTATCATTGCAATTCTCTACAAAGTATACATATTTATTAATAACTCTTACAGAGTGCACACAGAGATCACAAGCATGTGATCCAACATTACATCAAACAAGCGGAAGCAAAGTAGGTCTGAGTACAGACAAGTTTAACAAATGGCTTAGAGAAGCCTTAACTAAAAACAAGCCCTTCACGAGGGAACCAGTCGTCTGACTGGGACAACACTAGCTTGCTCTTGGTCTGAGTCTTCATCCTTCGAGCTTCAGGTAGAAGCCACCATCGAGGTCGGTGGGTTCATCTAAAACATAGATTAAGCAAATGTGAGTACAAAATCGTACTCAGCAAGACTTACGTAGGAACTATACTACTCATGCACATGTATCAAGGTAAAGGGAGGTGGGGTTTCACTTGCAGAAGTGCCAGCTTTGACTTGGCTAGTCCTGAACTACGAGTACCAGACTTGAGGTAAGAAGCGTACACGAGTCCACTACATCTCTTCAACCAATTACACCACTATGGTTACTTCCTCGACTTCCCCACGAGAAGCACACCATAGCACTCACGCTTATCTTGCGAGTTTTAGAAGTATCCAGTTCAAGTTGTCTAATAATCGAGCACAGCTCTCCAAGCAGTCCTTAACCGCGGACGCGGCTATTCGAATAGTTTTGTTAACCCTGCAGGGGTGTACCGCTACACACACGTGCCATCAGTTACCGCCTTTTGCGTGTCACCGTTCAAGAGATGACAGCGAGGATGCCACCACAACCATTACCTCATAGACGATCTAGTCCATGAAAGCCGCCTATCTGGGTTGTCTGCCCCTATCGTGAACCCGGCCGGTTTACCGAAGTGGACCCAGACGATGTGTGCGTGGTGCGAAAGCCGGTCTCGGATGAGCCGTTCTCTCACTTGGCTACCAGGCCACAATACCTACAGAAATCCGAACTACTGCGACATCTGGACATCGAAGGGGATGAGTTAGTAAGCCGAGAGGGGTCACTGAGCCCAATGTGTGGTTGTACTCTTCATCTTGGATCACCAAACAAGAACTCGTGTTAGGGCGGTGTTCAACGAGACAACCCACCGTGTACTCCTACACAACCTCTCATCGTTCACCTTGTATTAGGGTAGATTCACCAACACATTTCACTTTCATCAACACCATGTTTATCATCATCCCGACTCACATCATAAGCAACCTCATTGTACCACTAAGCATGCAATAAGCAGTAACAGTTGCAGGGGTCACATGATATCAACCAACTCCTACATCTGCTAGGATTGTGGTTTGCTTACTACTGTGACAAGATGATAGGTCATGCAAAGGATATGGGTTCAACTATGCGATAGAAACGTTATCATGGTGATCATCCTAAACAATGCATAAGCGAGACATGAGAGGGAAATGGGATTTTATCGACATGATCAATGGGGGTTTGCTTGCCTTGCTGACGAGGTTCGGGTTCTGGATCTTCAGCGAAGGGGGTGACCTCTTGCTCCGGTTCCACCTCTACTCGACAAACAAAGCACGAAGTAGCAATCAATATGAATGCAATGCTCAAGCACATGATTGAATGTTTAAAACTTGAAGTATAAGTTTTGATGTGTGTGAGGCAATTCCATTTAAGTGGAGTATATTGCATTTGAAATGCAATTTCAAAATCCACATTTGAATTTAACTTAGCCAAGTTGAATGTAACATAGTTTGATCATTTTGAATCAACTTCAAATGTGTATGATATTCCTCTGAAGTGTGGTTGAATTACATCATAATTCCATGGTCCAAGTTGCAAAAGCATTTGATTTGAATTTGAAATAATTCCAAATAATTCAAATGACATATGCTACTGGTCCCATTTTAAAATCAACTCCAACAGAGTTGAAAGTTGCATATTTGGAAAGATAATTTTCTCCTGATCATTTTTCATATATTATTTGTCCAATTTGGAGTTAATATGAATTTTCTATGAATTTCCAAAGTTTGGGGTATTTTTCTGGAATTTCTGGAAATTCTCTGATTTAAATTAATTCTTTTTTTGATTTATTGCGTCAGCAGGGGGGGTTGACCAGTCAAACTGACTAGGGGGCCCCACTGGTCAGCCTCTGCGGTTTAATCCCGTGGTTAACTTAATTAAGCAGAGGGATTAGGGGCTGGGGCCCCACTGTCAGTGGCTAACAGGGGGGATTAGTGGTTAACTTAACCACGACCACGTCAGCGCTGCCGGCGACATGTCGACGGCGACACCCGACGCGGCGGCGATCCACTGGACGACGACTCCGGCGACCAAACGGCATGCCGCGACCACCAATCGACTCTACGTGCTTGCGCGCTTCACCCAGGGTACGACAGCGTCACCGGGGAGTACAGGAGTGACGTCGGCGACGACGTTGGCGGAAACAGAAGTCCGGCGACATCGGAATCGCTCTCTGGAGCGCCATTTGGACCGGGGCTTGGCGTGTTGGATTGCTGCGAGCACCTGGAGCACTGTAGGCTAGAAGGGGGAGGCGCTGGAGCACGGGAGCGAGCTCTAGGTCATCCATGGCGGCGACGGAGCTCGGCTCCCATGGCGGTCGTGCTAAGAGGAAGAGCGGGGCTAAAAGAGGTTGGGGGAAAAGATCAGCGGCTCACCAGAAGCGCGATGGAGCAAACGACAGGGGCGGGGAGGCTCTGGTGGTGGCGCAATTTCATTGCAGCTTCCGGCGGTCGGCGGCGAAGACGAAGAAGGGGGCGGAGGCTACGCGGCACATGGGCTCGATTCCTTCTGCATATTGGCGTAGTCGACGATGCGCAAGACGATGGACATCACGTCGGGGTCCGAGGAGGTCGCTGGCCACGCTTGCTCGGAGCCATGGCGACGGCAGTGTTCGGGCGGCGACGAAATCCGGCGAGAGAGAACACGGGAGAGCACAGGGAGAGGGGGAAGTGGTCCACGACGCCTCAGGACGTGTCCAGACGCCGGGACGTGGACGGGGGTAGCAGGAGGTGGCGATGAGCTCGTCGGCGGCGCGGTGGCATGCTGCATGCATTCCACCGAGCAGCTTCGGGGCGTGGGGAGGTAGATGACAAGAGGGGAGGTGGGCCTGGGCTGCTGCTGGGCCGCGGGGTTTAAGTTGGGCTTCTTCCCAGGTTAGTTTCCTTTTTCTTATTTTCTTCTGTTTTCTTTTCTGCAATTGTTTTGTCCTAGCTAAAAAAATAGCTAGACATTTTCTAAAATGCTACAAATTTTTATGTGGCCTCAATATATATAGAGTTAACCACTTATAAAATTTGAGCACTTTTAAAATTCAAAACATTTGAATTTTAAATAAAATAGCGGTTTATTTAATTTCCAAAGCCACTGTTTGAATATTAGAAAATTCCATGAGCATGGGATTGCTCCCAAACCATTTTTAAAATGATCAGTACCATTTATAGGAATTTTCCAAACATTCAAATGATTTTTGGAAAAAGATTTTTATCTGTCCATTTGATTTAATTTCTCAGGGCTTTTCTTTTCCCCATTTTTGAAATTTTCTTTTTGAATTTTTCACATGATGCAAAGGAGCACTTGATCCTAGCACATACCTAACTTGGGGTTGTGACATGTTCAACATATGGATTAATCTACTACTCCATACGAATCCAACGGTGTATCATACATCGATCGGACAATCGGTTAAAAAGTTCTACTCTCTACAAGATCCGAAAACGAAAAACAGAGTTGCTGCGTTTTTTTGCGGCTAGATTTCTCTCAATTCCGTAGCGAATTAGACAAAGTGTTCTACAAATGGATGGAGCGCCTCATCGATATCTTTCCAACGGTATATCATTTGCATCATTCTGATGAACGGTTTAAGAGAAATCGCGAAAACACCGCAGCTGTGAAAGTGGGTCGCCGCACCATTTTCGAAACTGCTCTTTATCCGTGAAGAATCGGGGAAAATGTTAAACATATGGAAGATGCTCCTTTTTCGTACGAATCCAACGGTGTATCATATGCTCAATTCCGACAAACAGTTAAAAAGATATCGCGAAAACGGTGCATGGAGTTCTGTTTACCCGAACTGCAGTGCTCCGAATTCAGCATTGCGGTTCTCTTTGCGAAAATACTGCAGTGCGGAATGCTGTCAGAATAGTTATTCTGACATTGATGTCAGAATAGACCGTCTGTATTTATATATATACCTCGGCAGACTTTGTTGTTAATTGAAGATCTTGTTCTTCTCCTTCGTCGAACATTCCATCACCGGAATGGTTCAGATATCGTGAGCCGTCATCATCGATATCGGCGTCATCATGAGGACCGATATCGGCGTCGGCGATAATTTCGTACATATCATATTCTTGCTCTCTGCCGCTATTGAACACGTCGTCCATAGCTTAACTAATATCGACGAGATGCAGAAAATGATAAAACAATTTAGTATAAGCAAATATAGAAAATGACATCTCAAATAATCAAGTTCACATGCAACAATAATATTAGAATAATAATCCAGCTTACATCTCGAATAATCCAGTTCACATATATGCAACACTAATATATATGTCAATCACTAGAGCTATTACACACACACACACACACACACACACACATATATATATATATAACATATCACTAGCTAAAACAGTAAACGACGTCGGCTCCGGCTGGCGGTGGACACCCAAAGAGAAGGAACCATCACCCACTCGTAGCTAGGGTGAGAACCCTGAAGCACATGCCATAAACTGTAGTACCCGGCGTCCAACGCCGCCATGTAGCGACGGACGTGGTCGTCCTCCTCCCTGATACGTCGGCGTACAACCTTCTCGGGGCCGGCTCCCTCCGCACCGACTGTGGCCCACGCGACCGCCACCAAAGAAGATCCGGATCGACGACAAGACCCGGATTCCTCACTAAGCGACGCACCCCGGAAACCACCTCCAATTGCCATCCCGGCGGAGCCCAGTCCCAGACATTGCGCATCCCGTCAAGAACTCCCGGAGCGCGACGGTAGCGAGGATGCGGGCCCGACATTCTCACTAATGAAACTAACAAAATTACAACTAAAAATATCTCAATATTTGCATGTTAATAGCTATTGATCTATAGCTCAAATTGTAGAACATCTCATATATATATATACTAATAATATTTAGAACATATATATACATACTAAATATGTCTTTTAGAATATATGTCGCCGAAAACGTATTAATGAAACTAAAATCAATATAAAACATTATTTAAACAATATGTACTAACAATACTCACAATATAACAATACATAAGTTTTTTTAATACATTTTTGGCGCCTAGCATATGTATACTTGACTACAAGGCTTACAACAAAAAATTTCATTTAGCAAAAATGTTCATCTAGCAAAATGTTCATCTAGGAAAATGTTCATCTAGCAAAATGCTCATCTAGCAAAATGTTCATCTAGCAACATGTTCATCTATCAAAATGTTCATCTAGCAAAAATGTTCATCTAGCAGAAATGTTCATCTAGCTAGCAAAATGTTCATCTAGCAGAAAATTTCATAGTGGCATATACATCTATAGCAACATATTCATCTAGCAAAAATGTTCATTATCCTAGCAAAAATGTTCATTATCCTAGAAAATCCCTGATCTCCACCGACGCCCTCCGGTGGTGCAGTGACGACAGAGAAGCCACGGGTGTGCGTCGGCGGCGAGGGCTACGGCCATGTCGGCCCACGGCGGCGCTCGAGGGACTCGGCGGGGAGGTGGTCATCGGGGGAAGAGGGATAGCTCACCAGAGGGTGTCGGTGGGGAGGGCGACGTCGGCGGCGGAGCGCAGCAGCCTAACGGAGAGGGCGATGACGACGACGGAGCGCAGCAGCCTTGGGGCGTCAAGTTTCGATCTGGGCGGCGGTGGTTTACCCCGTGAAGAGGCGGGGTTATATAACAATACCTTTAGAACCGGTTTGTGAGACCCTTTAGCACCGGTTGGTAACACAAACCGGTGCTAAAGGTCTCTAATTTACTCAAATTTTCGGGCAAATTTTCAGCGGGAAGAGTGGAGACCTTTAGCACCGGTTCGTATCAAAAACCGGTACTAAAGATATATACTTTGTATTTATTGATTATTTGTTTTTAGATTTGGTCCAACCGCATACGTTAATTTTTCATATTTGGAGTTTTTTAATAATTGATTTGAAATCATTTGGCACAAAATAAATCATTAAATGCATGAAAAATAGCAAATGAAGTCAGAAAGGGTTCAAATTTTAGTATGTGGCTTTGAATGGTGCATATTGCATGCACAAAAAGTCTTGAGTTCAAAAAAGTTTAGAAAAATGAAATGCCTTTGTAACAGATGAGTTTTCGTCTACAACCCTCACACTTCGAAAGAGATGCTCCAGTTTGTACCTGAAGTGCATCCAGTTTTTGTCGTAACCCTCTTAACTTTTGCACACATGTTATATGGGTCAAATGATAATACCATGCAAAGTTTCAACCTTTTTCTGAGTTCATTTGTAGATGCTTTCCATTTTCAGGGTCATTTTGCACAAAATAAATCATTAAATGCATGAAAATTAACAAATGAAGTCAGAGAGGGTTCAAATTTTAGTATGTGGCTTTGAATGGTGCATATTGAATGCACAAAAAGTCTTGAGTTCAAAAAAGTTTAGAAAAATGAAATGTCTTTGTAACAGATGAGTTTTCCTCTGAAACCCTTGTACTTTGAAAGAGATGGTCCAGTTTGTACACGAAGTGCATCCAGTTTTTGCCGTGATCCTCTGAACTTTTGCACACATGTTATGTGGGTCAAATGATGATACCTTGCCAAGTTTCAACCTTTTCTGAGTTCAGTTGTAGTGCTTTCCAAATTCAAGGTCTGTTAGCTCAAAATAAATAATTAAATGCATGAAAAATAGCAAATGAAGTCAGAAAGGGTTGAAATTTTAGTATGTGGCTTTTGAAGGGAATATGCCCGAGAGGCAATAATAAAGTGGTTATTATCTTATTGCATGTTTATGATAAATGTTTATTTTCATGCTATAATTGTGTTAACCGGAAACGTTAATACATGTGTGTTTAATAAACAGAGAAAAGGTTCCTAGTAATGCCTCTCTTTATACTAGCTTGTTGATTAACGGATGATCAAGGTTTCCTGATCATGAACATTGGATGTTGTTAATAACAAGGTCATGTCATTGGAGAATGATGTGATGAATATACACCCACAGTAGTTATAGCAATACGATCATGTCATCAAGTTTCTATTGCTGTATCAAACTTTCACGAAGTAACTCTAATCCTTAGACCATGAGATCACGTCAATCACTAACACCGGAAGAGTACTTTGATTCCATCAAACGTCACACCGTAACAGGGTGATTATAAAGGTGTCGTTGGGTACTTGGAAAGTGTTAGTTGAGGCTCGTGGATCAAGAGTGGGATTTGTCCATCCAGATGACGGAGAGATATACTCTGGGCCCTCTCGGTGATATCACATTGACATCGCTTGCAAGCACGTGACTGGCTCACGAGGATGTTATATCACGGAACGAGTCAAGAGTACTTGTCGATAACGAGATCGAGCTAGGTATGGATGATACCAAATGATCGGATCTCGGACAAGTAAAATATCGCAAGACAAAAGGAATTGGTTACGGAGTAATGGTTCACACGATCACTAGTTCATCGTTGAGTAAGTGGGAGTCATCATGGATCTCCAGATCCCGCTGATGATTATTGATCGGAGAAGAGTCTCAGTCATGTCCATTTTATTCACGAACCGTAGGGTGACACACTTAAGGATTCGTCGATGTGTTTTAAGTGGATACGGAACGCAGGAGAAAATACTCGAAAGCACAGGACAGCACAGGGACTGTTTCGATAAAACTGCCGGAATAGTTTCGGAATATCGAAATAGTGCAAGGGGATAATTGTTAATGTGTTCATTGAATGAAGTGTTCATCAATGAAGTAATCATTAAATGAAGTGTTCATTAATTTGAGTGACATTAAACAAGTGAATTAAAAGGAGTTTTAATTGGAAGACCTTTGGTTTTTGAGTGGAGGTTAAATGGGAGAAAGTGCCACTTGATTATGTGTGAGTGGAGACTCCACTAGCAATCAAGAGGGGAGAGGTGGGGGCACCTCTTGGGGCGCCTTGGGTGCTGCCCCCCTCTCCTATAAAAGGAGGAGGTGGAGACCCCTCTAGTCACTCATTCCTCCATCTCTCATATGCCCTTTGGTTGGCATCTTCCTCCCCTTGCTAGCTGATCCAGTTTCACGAGTACGGTGCTTAGGCGAAGCCCTGCTCAAGATATTATCTACCACCACCACCACTATGTCGTAGTGCTGCTGGAGTTCCCGAGAAATCCACTACTTCCGCTGCCCAACTGGAGCAAGGGGCGGAGGTCGTCGCTGATCCGTACGTGTGACCGATTACGGAGGCGCTGCCCGTTTGTGGCGCCCATCTTCATCACGACCTTGAGGTCAGCAAGTGATCGACTACATCACCCATGAGAATCGTTCTCGTTAAAGCTTTTTGGTCTTCGAGGGTGAGTCCTTCTCAAACCGTTACAAGTTATCTCCTAGATGTGATCTTGGCAGTTGCAATCGTAGGAAATTTTTTTGTTTTCTATGCAACGAACCCTTCAGTGGTATCAGAGCCAAGTTTATGCGTAGATGCTTTGTACGGTTAGAACACATAGAGATGTGGGCGTTGATCCTCTAGTTGTTACCCTCTTTTGTGCACTTGTTCATATTGCGGCAATGTTGGATTGAAGCGGCCCTAAGCGCAGATTGCGTGTCACGCTTGACATACGGCTTGTACCGTATAAAGTGGCTTTGGGGGTGTCAGTTTCTCTAACATTAGTGATATGGAATTTGCAACGGAGGGCCCTGCAAAGGATGAAAAGAAACTACTAGCGAATCAACGTTGTGGTTCTTGTCCGTAGGTAAGATTGGTTCTTTCCTAGGAAGCCCAAAACCACGTAAAATTTGCAAAGATAATTTAGAAGCGTCTAACTTGTTTTTGCAGGGCATGTGATGTGATATGGTCATTGTTACAAAATTGTTGTATGAAATGAGATTTATTGTAAACAACCGGCAGGAGCCATATGGTTGTGTTTTTCCTTTTTAAGGCCTGCGTGTTGTAGATATATCCATGAGATATATTGTAATGGAGAAGGACGACCATGGTGGTGGCGCCATGGACCTTGGTGCCACGCCGGTGGCATGATGGAGATCATACCAAGACGCACAAGATGGAGATCTAATGCGAGAAGGACCATATCATATCACATTATCTATGCATGTGATGTTTATCCTTTTATGCATCTTATTTTGCTTAGTTACGATCATGATCGCTGCGGTAGCATTATAAGATGATCCCTCTCACTTAATATCAAGATAATTATATGTTCTTCCTTAGTATGCACCGTTAAGAAAGTTCATCGTTTTGAGACACCACGTGATGATCGGGTGTGATAGACTCTACGTTCGCATACAACGGGTGTTTTTCAAGCCTAGCATGTACAGACATGGCCTTGAAACACATGCAAATACTAAGGTTCTACTTGGCGAGCCTAGCATGTACAGACATGGCCTCGGAACATGGACCGAAAGGTTAAGCACGTGTCATATGGATGATATGATGAACCATATTGAGATGCTCGCCATTGCAGCTACACTGCCTCACGTGATGATCGGTCGTGGTGTAGTGAATTTGGTTCGTGTAATCACCAAAGACGACTCGAGGGATGTTGTTTTTGAGTGGGAGTTAGATGAACTCATTTTATCATGAACTAAATCAAAGTGAATTTGCATAGTTCGTTGTAGTCATTGGCATTTGTTTACTACCTTTGCGCTTAGCTATAATTGAGATAATATAGAATTCTGGATATTTAACTTTACGGACTGGTACCGTATTGTTTGAGTGTCAATCTAAAGTTTAAAGTCTTATTGCAAACTTTAGCAAACCTTGCTTACTCCATGAAGTTTAATAATGTGTATTAAATCGAGAGTAACAATTCCAGTGTTATTGTCTAAGTATCACACTTGCCTCCATGATCCTTGATATTCAAATGTTGTTTGTTATTATCAAGGTTATCTAGGAGCTGAAAGGATTGTTTTAGTAACTATCATGTGTGGAAGATATAGCGATATCTGAAACAATGTTTAGTTGCAATGTGATAGAGTAAAATTTAGTGAGAAACATGTTCTCATATTGTATGACAATTTGTGAAGGTTGGAGACACTATGTGTCCTAATCTCCCAAAAAGGTTTTGGGAACTAATATTGTACTCACAGTTTGTCCCTATGAGCTATGGTAGTTTTGTCATGAAAGTTGTCATGATAGGATGAATGGAAGATGTAGGTAAAATGTTTACTACACTATAAGATTACTAAAGAATGGAATTTGGAAGAACACCAAACATTTGATGACGGTGATCTACATCAAAGTGAGAATCAAAGGGTGTTAGTATTTGACTAACACACTTTGGATTATGTGTCATTTGAATGGTACCACAAGTGATGTTGGTAAATTCTTCTAAAAAGGAAAGGAATTGCTGAAAGAGGATCTGAAAAATATTTTGGCGAGAAAGAAAAAGGAAAAGACTGGAAATGTCCAGCTCGGGTATATAGATGATATACATGTTATGGGTATATTCATTGCTTGTTAAACAATGTGATTCTTGAGTATTGGATACTGATTGGTTGGTATGAAGTGTCATACAGAACAACGTAATACAAGAGTTGCAATGGCCTGAGTAACTAGCAAATTAATATGGGATGATTCTCATCAAAAACAAAATAAAGTGTTATTGTGTTTATCGTTGGAATTAAACCTAGCCTTCAAGATTTATTTGAATAATTGTTATTCTGTTCTGGTGTTATACAAACAATAGTTGTTCAAATTATCACCATATTCATAGAAGATGGATGAACTCTATAAATCTTGTTGGAGAAATCACATCCATAATAACTGATGCTAAACATGTCGCAAGACAAATGATTAGAAGATCACTTATGAGTGACACCATCGTTTGAATCATATTGGAAAGAAACACATGAAGAAACTCCATGATGGTGGATTTTTGGAGTCTTTTGATTTTGAATCAACTGACACTTGTAATAGTTTCCTAGAAATGATTAAAACTTCGTTCATAGGCCAAAGAAGGGTGGACGACTAACTTATTGAACATTGTACATATTGATGTATAAAGTTCATTATGCGTAGCCGTGTGTGGTGAATCTTTGTACTTCATATACTTTAACTGAGGATTTGAGTGGATATATGTGTATATTTACTTGATAAGGAAGAAGTATGAAATGTTTGAAAATGTTCAAATAAATTTCAAGATGAAGTGAAAATCATTGTAACGAGAAAATAAGAGTTTATGATTGGATCATAAAAGAAGATTTTTGAGTTAAAAGTTTAGCAAATGCCTGAGAGTTTAGGAATCGTTCCAAAACTTGCATTTCCCGAAACACCATAGGAGTATGGAGTGTTCGAGAGATGTAATCAAACCTTGTTTGACATGGTAAGGATCAAAGGTGTTATTTATAAAATTGCCATTATATTTTAAGGATTAAGCTTTAGAGACTACCGCTTTTCACTGAAAAGAGCGCCATCGAGATCCGTTGAAATGACACCATATAAGTTATGGAATGGGATAAAACCCAATTTGTTTTTTCTTAAATTTTGGTATGCAAGGCATATGTAAAATGTTTACAACCAAAGTCGGATAAAGTACGTCTTTGTAGGTTATCCCAAAGTAACCGTTGGGTATTCCTCCATAACACTAAAGACAAAAGTTTTTTTTGTGGCTAAGAGCATCAAGTTTCTTGAGAAGGAATTTTTTGCGAAAAGTTAAGTGGGAGGACAGTAGAACTTCGATTAGGTTGTTGAACCTAAGCTTTATGTGCTAAGTGGCGCAGCGCCGGAAAGTGTCCCGGAAGCGGCCGCAATGCTCTTGGCTCCCGTGTCCCAAAGGTTGTGGTCACGGCGATCTAAGTTCCTATTGAACTGCGTAGTTCGGATAATCGATCAAATAGTAAGATTTGAGATTGAATCATTGTTATTTGATAATAATGGACCGACTACATGCAAAGAAGCAATGATGGGACCTGACTCCGTCAAAATGGCTAGAAGCTATAAAATCCGTGATAGTTCCATACACGAGAAACCAAGTTTCTGAACTTGGAAGACCCTCTAGATACCGTGTTTGGATCTATAAAGAAACAGACGTGGATGTTCTCACATCTATGAAATATTCGACATATCGTTAAAATGGTTTACGATTATGTTCAAAGAGTTGGCTATGACAAGATTTGATCTTTCATAACGATATTTAGTCTGGACGGATTATTGGAGCAACCACTACATATGCTAGTTTTGGTATATGGTAGTTGAATAAACGGAACAACGTTCTTCTAATAGAATGGTTACCTAGGACGTGTACAGGACACGGTCCAAAGGGTTCTGTTAATTCAAAGGATGCTAAAATATCATGCAAATTTCAATGGTTGAAATAAGCATTCGCGGAGTTGGAATCTTCATCATGATGAAATTGTTAAAACGTTTAGTTTCATCAGAGACGGTGAAGATGCTTGATTTTGCAAGAAATTAAGTGGGAGCGCTGAGACATATTTCTAATACATTATGTAGAAGACATATTGTTGATTGGAAATGATGTATCTTTTATTGACACGGGTGAAGTTTCATTGAAAATTTGATTTTAATGGAAGATTTGGGCAAAACCAGTATATTGGGCTAATATGGTCTATATAGATAGATTGAGGTGCTAATATGGTTGGGCCGAAGTACATATATGAAATATTGAATAAGTTCAATATGGAAACGACGAGAAAGGTTCTTGCCGCATGGAAAAGGTTGAAGCGAGATTCAAGTGTTTTGACACTTGGTGAGTAAAATCACATGAATGATTTGATCAATCATGTACACCATGATATGTACAATTCCAGAATGTCCTATGCTCTAAATGTTATGAGCATATACCAGAATGATTCATAAGATGATCATTGGACAATAGTAAAGATATCCTTACGTGCTTTGGAAGGACTAAGCATATATTATGTATGTTGGACAATAGTTCATTGTAAAGTGTTACATTGATACTAGTTTTGTCGCAAGATACAATCTAAATTTATCTCAATTTTGGAAGTGTGTTAAGGTGGCAAAATGTAATGGAAGAAAGTTCCATGATAGATTTGAAATAGTTCCAAATGGATTTGGATGAGTTCCAAAGTTAAGACATTGTGACGAATACTACAACGAAAGGCTAAGTATATGACTGCTCTAGCAGCAGCAAAGGAGGGCATTTGTGTCAAGAAGTTTGTTTGACAAACTAGGTGTAGTTCCAAGCAAGCTAATACTATGAAGATCTATTGTACGACAATAGATTCAACATGTTTTGAGCTCAAGGGACTAAGGTCTCACCGGAGGACCAAATTTATGCAATACCATCTCATTGGTGAATGAGTGATGCGTAGAGATGCAAAGAAATGCAAATACACACGGACCTGAAGTGTCAGATCTGGATATTAGGTTTACCACTAGCAATGCGTATGGATAACACCTGAATGCCATAGGTGTTGGATGCGCAAGTACCAAACTAGATTATTGACTCTAGTGCAAGTGGGAGACTGAAGGGAATATGCCCGAGAGGCAATAATAAAGTGGTTATTATCTTATTCCATGTTTATGATAAATGTTTATTTTCATGCTATAATTGTGTTAACCGGAAACGTTAATACATGTGTGTTTAATAAACAGAGAAAAGGTTCCTAGTAATGCCTCTCTTTATACTAGCTTGTTGATTAACGGATGATCAAGGTTTCCTGATCATGAACATTCGATGTTGTTAATAACAAGGTCATGTCATTGGAGAATGATGTGATGAACATACACCCACAGTAGTTATAGCAATACGATCATGTCATCAAGTTTCTATTGCTGTATCAAACTTTCACGAAGTAACTCTAATCCTTAGACCATGAGATCACGTCAATCACTGACACCGGAAGAGTACTTTGATTCCATCAAACGTCACACCGTAACAGGGTGATTATAAAGGTGTCGTTGGGTACTTGGAAAGTGTTAGTTGAGGCTCGTGGATCAAGAGTGGGATTTTTCCATCCAGATGACGGAGAGATATACTCTGGGCCCTCTCGGTGATATCACATTGACATCGCTTGCAAGCACGTGACTGGCTCACGAGGATGTTATATCACGGAACGAGTAAAGAGTACTTGTCGATAACGAGATCGAGCTAGGTATGGATGATACCAAATGATCGGATCTCGGACAAGTAAAATATCGCGAGACAAAAGGAATTGGTTACGGAGTAATGGTTCACACGATCACTAGTTCATCGTTGAGTAAGTGGGAGTCATCATGGATCTCCAGATCCCGCTGATGATTATTGATCGGAGAAGAGTCTCAGTCATGTCCATTTTATTCACGAACCGTAGGGTGACACACTTAAGGATTCGTCGACGTGTTTTAAGTGGATACGGAACGCAGGAGAAAATACTGGACAGCACAGGACAGCACAGGGACTGTTTCGATAAAACTGACGGAATAGTTTCGGAATATCGAAATAGTGCAAGGGGATAATTGTTAATGTGTTCATTGAATGAAGTGTTCATCAATGAAGTAATCATTAAATGAAGTGTTCATTAATTTGAGTGACATTAAACAAGTGAATTAAAAGGAGTTTTAATTGGAAGACCTTTGGTTTTTGAGTGGAGGTTAAATGGGAGAAAGTGCCACTTGATTATGTGTGAGTGGAGACTCCACTAGCAATCAAGAGGGGAGAGGTGGGGGCACCTCTTGGGGCGCCTTGGGTGCTGCCCCCCTCTCCTATAAAAGGAGGAGGTGGAGACCCCTCTAGTCACTCATTCCTCCATCTCTCATATGCCCTTTGGTTGGCATCTTCCTCCCCTTGCTAGCTGATCCAGTTTCACGAGTACGGTGCTTAGGCGAAGCCCTGCTCAAGATATTCTCTACCACCACCACCACTATGTCGTAGTGCTGCTGGAGTTCCCGAGAAATCCACTACTTCCGCTGCCCAACTGGAGCAAGGGGCGGAGGTTGTCGCTGATCCGTACGTGTGACCTATTACGGAGGCGCTGCCCGTTTGTGGCGCCCATCTTCATCACGACCTTGAGGTCAGCAAGTGATCGACTACATCACCCACGAGAATCGTTCTCGTTAAAGCTTTTTGGTCTTCGAGGGTGAGTCCTTCTCAAACCGTTACAAGTTATCTCCTAGATGTGATCTTGGCAGTTGCAATCGTAGGAATTTTTTTTGTTTTCTATGCAACGAACCCTTCAGCTTTGAATGGTGCATATTGAATGCAAAAAAAGTCTTGAGTTGAAATAAGTTTAGAAAAATGAAATGTTTTTGTAACAGATGAGTTTTCGTTTGAAACCCTTGTACTTTGAAAGAGAAAGTCCAGTTTGTACACGAAGGGGGCCGGCCGGGTCTCGTGCGGAATTGGTCCCGGTTCTTCTGGGGGCATATGTCCTGGTTCCAGCCAAGAACCGGGACCAATGCACCTCGCTCCTGGCCCACAAGCATTAGTCCCGGTTTGTGGCTCGACCCGGGACTAAAGTCACGCCCACAAGCATTAGTCCAATTTTAGGGTCATTTAGCTCAAAATAAATCATTAAATGCATGAAAAAGAGAAAATGGTGGTGGCGACGCGGCAAACTTAAAACATTCAACAACTTAACATCTCAAACCTAGAACATAAAAAAACTACTCCTCCTCGTCGTCGGAGAAATCGTCTTCGGTGTCGGAGTTGATGTCATCCTCCAGCGCTATCCAGCGGGGGTCACCGAGGGGCCAGTTGGCGGCGCCTCTCGCCAGTTCCTCCTCTGCCATCGCCTTGGCCACCCGCCGCTCCTCCCGCCATTCATGACGCTCCTGTCGCCGCTCCGCGCTCTCGGCCGCCAGCCTCGTCCAGTGTTCCGCCTCCTCTGAGGCTTCACGGGGATGGCTCGCGTACCAATCCTGCACGACACGCTGGTACTGCTCCGAGGTGAGGCCGAGCACCGCTCGTCGATGATGGAGTCGGTGGTCCTCTTCAGTGAGGAGGAGCGGCGGATCTGCCATGTCCTCCGCCTCTTCCAAGCTGCGACAGTGGCGGTTATTCATCTCCGCGCGCGGGCGGCCGATCCTCCACGCCGCAACGTCGTACGCGCGGGCGGCTAAATATGCATGCCAGAACCTGCCGAGACACACACACTCGTTATTGGCGCAAGGGATCACCGCCATGAATGTGCCGTCCGAGCGCTCGCGGATGCCGTGGTAGCTTGGTGGGCGGCGGCGGGGCGGCATGGTGGCGGTGGCGCGGAAGGGGAAAGAGTGCACGAGAAAAGAACTAGTGGCGACTGGCGTTGCGTGGAGTCCTCTTCCACGCGCTTTTAACCGTACACAATTTTGAATCCAACCAATCAGGAAGAATCACACAGATGGCGTGTTTCTTTCAAGAGCTTGTGAGTCGTTGGATCAGGCTTCTGAGCCGTTGGATCCAACCAATCAGGAAGAAGCACACGGATCGCGTGTTTCTTTCAAGCGCTTGTAAGTCGTTGGATCAGGCTTCTGAGACGTTGGATCCAACCAATCAGGAAGAAGCACACGGATTTTAGTATGTGGCTTTGAATGTTGCATGTTGGATGAAAAAAAAGTCTTGAGTTGAAATAAGTTTAGAAAAATGAAATGCCTTTGAAACACATGTGTTTTGGTCTGAAACCCTCGTACTTTATAAGAGATGGTCCAGTTTGTACACGAAGTGCATCCAGTTTTTGTCATAACCCTCTGAACTTTTGCACACATGTTATGGTAAAATGATGATACCATGCCAAGTTTCAACCTTTTCTGAGTTCAAAAAATAGCAAATGAAGTCAGAAAGGTCTTTAGCACCGGTTTCAACCACAAACCGGTACTTCAAGTGCTTTGTTTCTTTCAGCTCACCTCGACCAATCAGGAAGAAGCACATGGATCACGTTTTTCTTTCAAGCGCTTGTGAGTCGCTGGATCAGGCTTCTGACCCGTTGGATCCAACCAATCAGGAAGAAGCACACGGATTTTAGTATGTGTCTTTGAATGTTGCATGTTGGACGCAAAAAAAGTCTTGAGTTGAAATAAGTTTAGAAAAATGAAATGCCTTTGAAACACATGTGTTTTCGTCTGAAACCCTCGTACTTTAAAAGATATGGTCCAGTTTGTACACGAAGTGCATCCAGTTTTTGTCGTAACCCTCTCAACTTTTGCACACATGTTATGGTAAAATGATGATACCATGCCAAGTTTCAACCTTTTCTGAGTTCAAAAAATAGCAAATGAAGTCAGAAAGGTCTTTAGCACCAGTTTCAACCACAAACCGGTACTTCAAGTGCTTTGTTTCTTTCAGCTCACCTCGAACAATCCGGAAGAAGCACACGGATCGCGGTTTCTTTCAAGCGCTTTGTAAGTCATTGGATCAGGCTTGTCAACCGTTGGATCAGGCTTGTCGTTGCCTATATATAGCCCACCTCTCGGACATGTTCGACACTCATTTCATCGGCCGAATACAAATCATTCGGATTCGCCTGGTTGCGGTCTAACGGTGCTTTTGATATGCGGGCACTCATGAGAGCCACACCGTCGGGCTGTAACCAGGAAAAACCGTGTGTTTTGTTGATCTTATATATATATCTAGTTAGAAATCTTTCACTTCATCGACCAAATACAAATCATTCGGATTCCCTGCATATGTCCGACGGTGCATTTGATATGCTTGCACTTATGAGCCACCATCGGGCTGTATGCAGGGGAAACCTTGTGTTTTGTTTGATTGGAAAACAAAAACAAAAAAGTATAGCAATTTCATTATAGGACGTCAACGGAAGAATACTCCACATCCTGTACACCATCAAGGCGAATTGCAGACGGTCCTCGCCTGGTTGACAGATCCGGCAAGTCTACCGACCAGGCGTGAACCGTCTGAAATACCCGTACGGGATTTTCGTCCCCTACGGGTTCTCAGACGGGCCACGCCTCATGGGCACATCTGACAAATCTGCCAACCAACCGAGGTCCGTCCACATTTCTCCCTGACAGAGTACCGGATACGGATGAATTCCTCCGTGTATGGCCTTTAGTGAACTTGTTATGCTACGATAAGTCCACTCTGACCCGTGCTTATAAACCGGTCGAACTCCTCTTTGGTTAGCGAGGTGGTACTAAACTTAGTGCACCTTTAGAACCGGTTTGTACTACCAACCGGTTCTAATGCTGCTAGGTGGTCCGCATGCCGAACGGCAACCTGCCACCACATCTTTAGCACCGGTTGGTAGTACAAACCGGTTCTAAAGGGGCGCTGGCAGGGAAACGCTGGGCTGGGGGCCCACCACACGAACCGGTTCTAAAGCCCGGAGCCACGAACCGGTTCTATTGGGCCAGTAGAACCGGTTCGTGTTCGAACCATGACCTTTGCTCATATCCAAAGGCCTGTTTTGTACTAGTGAGACTGAATATCCTGATTCTGAAAAGGTTTATTGCGGTTCTGTCTAAACTTTGGCTTGAAGGACGAGGCTCTGGTTGTCTGTTGAACCTTCTGTGGTATGGTTCATTACAGCAATATGGTACTGGGGAGGTTGCTCCCTGATGATCTAAAAGTATATCTAGATTAAAGATATATATCCTATGTGTACAGTCCTTTTCTAGCAACTCAAGTCCTTTTCATTCATTTCCATGTAGGTTACAGTCAAGGTGGATAGACATTAGAGCATCTCCACAGCCCCGGGTGCGCGCCGCGCGCTAAATTTTTTTAGCGCGCCGGCAACAACTTTTGCTTTAGCAGATGTACTATATTTTGCCGCGTTCCAACGGGCGCCCAAAAAATCAACGCGCGCTTGCACAAACACGTTCAAACATTCAACGAACACATTCAAACACACACAAACCTAGAACATTTTATTTTAAAAACATAAAAAACTACTCGTCGTCGTCGTCGTCGGAGACATCATTGTCGGTGTCGGAGATGACTTCTTCTAGCGGGGGTCATTGGCGCGCCAGTTGGTGGTGCCTTTGGACAGTTTCGCCTTCGGCTCCGCCTTGGCCACCTACCACTCTTCACGCCATTCATGGCGCTCGGTCCGCCGCTCCGCGCGTTCGGCCGCCAGCGTCGCCCATTGTTCCTGCTCCTCCGCGGCTTCACACGGATGGCTGGCATACCAAGCCTGGACGACGCGTTGGTCCCGTCCCGCGACGAGGTGGAGCACCGTGCGGCGGCGGTGGAGGCGGCGGTCGTCGTCAGTGACAAGGCGCGGCGCCGGTGCCATGTCCGCCGCCTGTCGCGCGTTCCGGCAGTCGCCGAAATTCATCTGGGTGCGCGGGCGGCCGAACCTCCACGCCATCGCGTCGTAGGTGCGGGAGGCCTCCTCCGCCGAGTCGAACGTGCCAAGCGACACGCTCTCGTCGGCGCTTCGTATCTCGACGGTGAGGGTGTTGTTCGGGCGCGTGCGGACGCCGCGGTAGCCGGATTGGCTTCGGCGGCGCGGCGGCATGGTGGCGGCGCGGGAACTGGGACGGTGACACGGGATTGCGCGCGGCGGAAACGCGGAAGGGGAAGAGAGCGCGGGGGAAGATGAGAATGATGGTTGGTTTTGCGCGCGCGCAGTGATTTTAAGCCCGAGCGTTGGGCGACGCACGGCAAATCTCCTGCGCGCGATGCGGCTTTGCCCCGCGCGTGGGCTCATTGTTTTAGCGCGCAATGGTTTCACGCGCTTGTTGGAGCGCGAGTTTTTGGTCTGCGCGTGCTATTTGGCGGTTTTTAGCGCGCGATGGCGCGTGTAGCGCCTATTGGAGATGCTGTTACAAGGAAAGATAGTGTAGTTTCTAAATCTGGCTTGCTATGCACACAAGTGAGCTAAAAAACAGGGATCTCTTCTTATTTTTGGGAACCATGTATAGAGATGGATTATTTTGATGATATTGATTTTTTTTGCTTGTTTTCTGCAATGCACGAACAAAAATAGACAAAAAATGGCACTAGATACTAGGTTAATAGGTTAGTCCCAAATATGATGTAAATGATATGAAAGTGCATCAAAACATGTAACAATGTCATCAAAAGAAGCATGGAATAAAAATAAATATAGATACGTTTGGGAAGTATCACGCATTAAGAATGGAAACAACTTCGACGCGCCGCCACCGTCCAATCCCAAGTATCTGGGTTTCCACCCGGCCTAACCCGAAGGGGGGGAGTGGCTGCGACAATGCCTTCAGGAAGGGGACGATGTCCACACACGCCGCGCCACCGTCAACATACGCCGAGCAAAGATTCCCCTCGGCACACTCACCACCTCCGGAACGTCATCGCTCGACGAAGCACCGGTCACCATGCCTCCCACACGGCCATGGCAACCGGCCCGTGCCCGAATTACGAGCCTCACTCACAAGCTCTATAACTCCCACCACCGAAGACGCCGCTTCGGGGACCAAGACCACCCCGCATAGTTACCACGACTAAAGAATGTAGCCATGAGGTGCAACATCTCCAATGGTGGGTGAGAGGACACCCCAACCGAGCAGAGGAGGGTCACCAGAGACTAGGGTCGCCGCCATGACACCCCAGAAGCATCGTTGGCGCTCCTGCCTCCCTTCATAGTTCGTCCCAGCCACCGCCGACCATCCACCGCCAAAAACACCACCACGACGCCACCTATTAGCCGCACCTCGTAGATCTCCCAACAAAGGGGGTCCGACCACCACCGCTTCCATTAGCCGGAGGCCACGGTAGGGGCAGCTGCTCGCCGCCAATGCCATTCACGACCCACACGAATCCAGATCTGATTGCGGCCGGTGCTGCATGGGTCATCGTCGGGCCAGAGGGCTCCACCACTATAACACCCTCAGTGTCAAGCTACAGTAATCCCTCTTGCTAATGACTATTCCTTGTGGTTAATCATGTCTTGATCATCCTTGATATAAATCACATTCTAAATTCCCCGTTTGATGGCATTAAAAACAAAGTGGAAACTAAACTTAAATAAAAAATGGTGCAACCCTTTTTATTAAAAGCCTAAAAGTTAGTAGATCAAATTACCATGTCATGGATATTTATTACAAGATTTAAATATTTTAAACAATTCAAAACAGTGCAAGACAACCCCTTTGTCTCATTGCATATTCAAATGGAACTCTAAATGAATTTATCTTGAGCCCAAACTTTTTTGTGGCATCATTCTATTGTGTAACAATAATACTAGGGCTAGTCACATATTTTATAAAAATCAGTTGGGGCCTAAACAAATTAAAACAAAACCAAAAGGAGAAGCAAAAGCCAGAAAATGGGAAACCCTTATGCCTCGCCCCGTGCAACACCCCTCGCGGCCCAGCCCATCTCCCAGCTCCCCTGTTCCTCCCTGTCTCGCTGGCAATGGCGCCAGTGCGCGCGGTCGTCGTCGTTGCAGCCGATCCAGCTCGTGCCCGTGCCGCTACAGAAGCTTTGAGATGGATAAGACCAGCCCCCGTGCCCCCGTGGACAGGCCTGAGACTTTTCTCCCTTCCCCCTCTCTCCATTTTCCCGGGGCATAGTCGCCTGATGCGCTCATCGCCGTCGCCGTGGGAACTCGCGGTCAGCGACCTCCCCGCGCCCCGTCGTGTTGTCCAAGCACCTCCTCGGTCTCGACCTCGTCTCCCTGTGTGAAGGAATCGAGCTCAAATCACTGCCTCGCCCCAACCGAGCCGTCTTCCCAGACGGGATCGCCACCGACCGCTGCTCGATTGGCTCATCTCCGACCACCTCCAACCTCTACGAGCTCCCCATCCACTTCCGTGTGAGCCCACGCAGCCCCTAACCCCTTCCATCCCTCCTTGTGTCCCGTAGAGCTATGGCCGCGAGTTCGAGCATCGGCCGGGCCTCCGCACGTCGCCGTTGTCATCGCGTCCGTGCTCACCCCGTGCTGGTCGTGCCCTAGATGCGACCAGCGTGCGCCCTATCCACGCCCAACGCACGCTGCCTGTTCGTGGCCGCCGCTGCAACTGCTAGCTGCTACTGAACCTGCAGGTGCTGTTCTTAACTGCAACTATTGCTACTAATGCTACTCCTGCACCATGTTGAGGGCAATAAAACAAGTAGCTAACACAATACAAACATAGCTAAAAATGATATGAATTGAAAGTACATGTATCAAGCTTCAAATTGTTCCATTGGACCATGTTCAGAAAATGCAAGGATTAATTCCTATAAAGATCACAAATCACAGATTTCTGTTAACAGAAAATAACAGAAAATAGATTTATGTTCATAGCTAATTTAGAGCAAGTTTTGGACATGATACAGTAGCCTATCATAGAATCTAATGGCATGGAATTCTAGCACACTTGGTGCGGATCAAAACACCTTTAGGATTCATCCTCAAAAGATCTATAGATTTGATGCCATCATCAATCAAAGTTTGCTAAACTTAACAAGTTTCTGCAGGTAACATTCTGTGGCACTCTCAAGCAAAATATTTAACTAGGCAAATGAACTCTAATATGAATGAAACTCGTACTATCTTGTAGATCATAGAAAATTACTCAAAGTTGATGTTGGGCATAAAATCATAGGAGGTATAGTACTCTAGTTATAGCCTTTTGAAATCAGCTAAATTCTGTCAACAACAGAAATTCCCAGACTTAGTAAATTTCTGCTAAGTCACAATCATTAGTTTAACCACTTCATTGACTCAAAACTTTGTGCTACTGATTTTTTTTAACAATGCAAATGACATGGGCATGCATGTTGTACACATAACCAAGATCAAATAATGTCATGGGCATATATTTGTTTGAGGCATAATTATTTAGTTATAAAACTCACAAAAGGCATAAACAATAATAGAATTCCCAGACTTAGCCAAAATCCAAGAAACTTACATGTGGGTCCCCTTTGACTTGGTCCCACCTGTCAACCTTTGCTGACTGGGCTCAGTTGACTAGTCAAATTACTATTCTGGATAATGTTGTATTTAATAATAAAATAAATCCATAAATTCTTTTAAATTGATTAAAAATTTAGAAATTAATATCTTTTAATATGTAGCTCAGATGGAAAAACTTTATACATGAAAGTTGATTAGAAAAATATAATGAATACGGATACGTTACCCATACCCCCACCACACTCCTCTAGCATACCGAACATGGAACCTTCCCCCCTCCGGATCGTTTGTCGATAATCACCCGGAGCTGGCAATTCATCCCCGGATGAATTCCCGCTCTGAGCAAAGCACATTGTATTGTGTTAGAACACCGCTAACAATACATCTGTCATGCCATGCATCTGTGTTGCATATTGTTTGCTTTATATTTATTGTTTCTTCCCCTTCTTCTCTGGTAGACCCCGCTGCTACCGCCGACGACACCGCCGAGTACGACTACTACGTCGACGACCGTACCCCTACTATCGAGCTTCCAGGCAAGCAGTGCCCCTTCACCTCTCCCAGATATCACATATATATATATCTATATTTATCTGTTGCACTAGGCATTGCTGCTGATACGTTGATTACCTATTCAATTGCATAGCCTGCCATTGTCGCCCCTTGATGAACCTTCCTTTATCCTATGCTGCCTATAAAAAATATATATATATTATTTAGCAATTAGCCATGCACATTGTTAGTCAACTAGGATTAGATAGCGGGTCGTGATCACTCTGGGAAGTGAACGCAGATACAATATATTTTAACTGCACAGGTACGGTACAAAGCAGACACCGCTAAAAGCCCCTACCTCGGCTCTACCGAGCCACCATCAAGTATGAGCCATCGAGGAGTAATCCTCGTACTCCACTCGCTGCTGACTCTGTATAGACGTCCTAGGGTCCTGAATAACGGTTGTCCTTAAAGGTAAGGAGTCGGGTGACCTAACGGTGCCCGCGAGTGGTATTGTGACGGGACGACAGGGAGGGAATACCGATGTACATGTGGGCTTGGACCCTGATCGTTGTCCGCGAGAGTTACCAAACCACGAAAGTCGAGATTGATAGGGCATATTTCACCTTGATTGGTTTTAGTGATTGATGACAATACATTTGCGAATTAACTGGGTGCGATGAGCATTTCAGATAACTATATTCATGGCACAAGACGGTTATTGCCCCCTCGGTGAATGAAGCGTGAAGACGAAGTTTTCCTTTCGATTTCTTTTTTGGTAATTTGAGTCGTAGGAAAACCGTACTATGAAGAGGGGATCCGCTATGGAATGGTGGGTGGAATCATCACACACTCTCACTTTCTGCACCCACATATTTCCCGTGCGTCGTGGAGGTGTGGAACTTGGTGGCATTGGCTCCCTGGCTCTGCCAGGGCGGTAGTACCGGGACCCAGTACCGCACCCACTATCGGAATCCCACTGGACTCTTCGGTAGTGGGCACGACACTAGGGCTCGGTAGTACCGCGGAGCGGTAGTACCGTGGACCAGTACCGCACCCACTACCGGAACCCCACTGGACTCCGCGGTAGTGGGCACGGCATTGGCCCTCGGTAGTACCGTGGGACGGTAGTACCGGGGCCAGTACCGCACCCACTACCGGAATCCCTCTGGACTCCACGGTAGTGGGCACGGTAGTGGCCCTCGGCAGTACCGTTGGCACGGTAGTACCGCGCCGCGGTAGTACCTCTTCAGGAGCGGTACTAACGTGGTTGGTGGGCTGCCAACGGCTGCATTTATGCCCACCTATAAAAGGGGGTCTTCTTCCCCATTGAGACTAACCTCATTTATTGCTCTCACCTCCATTGACGCCCAAGCTCCATTCTTGCCCGATCTCCCTCCCTAGCCATCAAAACTTATTGATTCTCTAGGGTTTGGAAGAGAAGGCCCCGATCTACACTTCCACCAAAGGATATTTGATTTCCCCCATTAATCCCGTGTGGATCTTGTTACTCTTGGGTGCATTGGTTCCCTAGACGGAAGAGGTCACCTCGAAGCCACATTCCATTATGGTGAATCTTCGTGGTTTCGTTGGGAGCCTCCAATTAAGTTGTGGAGATTGCCCCAACCTTGTTTGTAAAGGTTTGGTTGCCACCTTCAAGGTCACCTCGTAGTGGATCACAACATCTTGCATTGGTAAGAGCGTGAGGAGAAATAGGGTGGCCCTTGTTGGCTTCGTGTGAGCATTGTGCTCCTCACCCTCTCCAAACGGGGACGTACTTCTCGAAAGAGAAGGAACTTCGGTAAGATATCTGTGTCTCCCGTGTTCCCTTTTACCTTTACTTTGTGCAAGTCATTTTCATCGCATTTATCTTGCTTGTTTTTGTTGTGGTGCACTTGTTGGCATATAGATTGTTCACATAGTTGCATATCAAGACAACCTATATTTATTGTTGAGCCTAGTTTGTTAAGAAAACCTTAAAAAATGTTAGTCGCCTATTCACCCCCCTCTAGTTGACATTCCGATCCTTTCAATTGGTATCAGAGCCCCGTCTCTTATTGAGGGCTTTACCGCATTAAGAGAATGTCGCAAGGGGATAAACCGAAAGAGGTTGAGCTACTAGGAGTTACTTCGGACCCCTCCCGTTCGGAAGAGGTTCCAAGGAATGAGGGCTTCACAAATACGTTCGCGTAGGATGACTCGTCATCTATCTCTCGACATGAGTACAATGAAGGCATGTCCGCCATCAAGGCTCACATGAATAAAGTTACTGATATGCTTAGTAATCTCATGTCGAGAATGCCCATGGAGGGAAACCCCACCAACACCCCCAACATTCCAAAGTTGGGTGGAGGAGATGTCATCTCCCAATCTAGTGATGGTGGTAGGATTGATAGCCGTTGTATTCCTCTTCAAGGGAATGGATCGGGTATTCATTCTGCGGTCGCTCCTCCCGTTAACTATAACTCATTACCCCTTCCCGAGCCTCATTTTGCACATGCATGCATTACTCCCATCCTTAACAAAGATGCTTATCCTGTTTGGGCTCATCGCATGAAGAGACACTTGAAGGGCTCCTCGGTGGAGCCGTGGCGCATCATTGAGGAGGGATTCAATCCTCGTGACCGCCACAACATGACCCCAAGATAATATCGTGACAACATCATCAACAGTCATGCCTTGCTTGTGATAGGAAATGGGTTGAAGGAAGATCAAGATAATCTTCGCTGGAAGTGTGAAACGGCCAAAGAGATGTGGGATCTTCTTGAGAAGACTCTCATGGGAAGCTCTAGCATACGGTGCTCAAATTTTGACAAGATCCAAGATCAAGCCGACCACTTTGTCAGGAATGAAGGAGAATCTTCTGAGGATGTTCATCAAAGGTTGGTGACACTTACCAACTCTATGACGGAACATGGGAGCATGGACACCGATGATGGATGGATAAAAGGAAGTTCATCACGGCTATGCTCCTACACAAGAAGCATATCACCAAGGTCATTCGTCAAAGGCCCGATTTCTGTGAGTTGACCTCCAACCAAGTCTTGGATGAATTTGTTTCCATGGAGATCTTGGACTCCACGGCCAAGTTGAAGTTGGCTCGCCAAAGTGGCACCAAAATGTCGTCTCTTTCCTTGAAGGCCAAAGAAGTTCAATTTGAGGAAGATGATGATGAAGAGGATGTTGGACCAGAGGACACCAAGTATGCTTACAATGAACACATGGCTCTTGCCTCAACACAATTTTGGGGCAACAAGAAGAACTTCAAGTCCAACACAAGTAGCTTCAAGCCAAAGGGCCAAAGGATAAGGACTTGCTTCAATTGTGTCAATGTGAGTCATTTTGTTGCAGATTGTCCATATGAGAAGAGATAAGATCATGGTGGCAAGCTCATCCGTAAGGACAAGAACAAGTCACCATTGAACAAGAACTTTGTGAAGAAGAATCCACAACGTGTGATGGTGGCTCAAGAAGAATACTACTCCGATGATGACGATGATGAAGAAAGTGGTGAGATTGTGGCAACCGCCACCGTTGTTATCACCATCGAATCCCCCTCATCAATGTCTCTCTTCAACTCCCCCAACGAGAACCCTCACATCATCCACAAGTGCCTTATGGCCAAGACTACCTCGGTAACTCCTCACTCTAAACCATTTACTCCCACTAACCCATCTTTGTTGGATTGTGTGGAGGAAAATGAGGAGCCCAAGGTACAAGAAGAAAATGAATTCGAGCTATTCATGTCCAAAATCAAAGGTGAAGCCAAGAGACACTTTGTGGCTCTCTTGGAACAACTAGGTGAAGCCCATGCTCACATTGAGCAACTTGATGAGACTATCACCGAGTTGCAAGGCCATAGTCGTGACTATGCGGATGAGATAGGGAGCTATCTCATTCTCTTGAAGAAGAGCGTGAGCTTAAGTTTTCTCTTGATGAGACTTATGCTAGTGATATATCTAAGCTAAAACTTGACCTTAAACATTCTAATGCCATTGCTTGTGATGTCAATACTAAAAATGACGAACTTGTTGAGGCTCATGAAAGACTTCTTGTGGACCATGAGAAAGTCGAAAAGGACCACAAGTCCTTAAAGCACGAACTCATGGCTCTCAAGAAGGCACATGAGGAAACTAGTATTCAACTCACTAAAGAGATTAATACCTTTTCTCCTATTATTGTGGTAGAGAAACCTAGTTCCTCTAATCCTTGTTGTGAGCATGTTCCTCTAATTGAGGAAAACGCTAGGTTGAAGGCACAACTTGAGGAGGGACTTGTTTTGTGCATTCAAGGAGAGAAGAACCTTAATGATCTCTTGAGTTCCCAAAATGAGGTCATTGGCAAGGAAGGCATTGGTTTTGGTGCAAGCTCATCAAATAAGAAGAACAAGAAGAGGAAGAACAAAAAGAAGAAGGGCAAGGTCCCTTGTCCTTCAAAGGAAGTCACCTTTGTGAAGGAAGGGGATAAGCCTCAAGAAAAGGTGGAAAAGTCCATTGAGGGTGGAGCGACCAAGAGGAGTGGTGCCATCCCCAATGACTTTGCCGGACCAACTAACCCCTCTTATGTTCTTTGTTGCACTAATGATGGGCATGTTTATGCCAAATTTGTTGGTTCTTTTGATGAGTATATTGCATGGTCCATTTGGGTGCCTAAGACCCTTGTTACTAACGCGAGAGGACCCATTCGTGAATGGGTACCTAAATCCAAGCATTGATCTCATGTAGGTGGCGGCTTCCGGTGGAGGTTCATGGATACTTGATAGCGGGGTTACAAGTCATATGACCGAAAGCAAGGACATGTTGGTGGACATTGATTTTGGTCCATCTCGAACCACCCGTGTCACATTTGGTGATGCAAACACGTCAAAGGTATTAGGTCTTGGCAAAGTAATAATTTCTCCGGACTCGTCCATTGAGAAAGTATTACTAGTTGAGACTTGTGCCTTTAATTTACTATCCGTTCGTCAACTTGCTATGATGGGCCTTTGCACTTTCTTTGATAAAGACATGGTCACCTTCATGTGGAGAAAAACTCTTAAAGTAGCCTTTGTTGGACATGTGGAGGACGGTATGTATGTGGTGGACTTTTCTAAAGTCCCCACCAAAACCGCCATGTGTCTAATGGCTAAAGTTGATGTGGGATGGCTTTGGCACCGCCAACTAGCCCATGTCAATATGAGGTCTTTGCAAACACTTCTCAACGGTGAGCATGTCATTGGACTAACAAATGTTAGCTTTGCCAAAGATCGTGCTTGTAGGGCGTGCATTGAAGGGAAGCTACATGAGAAGAAACATCTCGTCAAGAATATCATCTCCACCAAGAGGCCTTTGGAGCTCCTTCACATGGATCTTTTCGGGCCTCCCTCATATGATAGTCTTGGTGGAAAGAAGTATTGCTTGGTTATTGTGGATGACTACTCAAGATATACATGGGTTTATTTCTTCAAGAAGAAAAGTGAGACCCAACAAACCGTCATCGAGTTTGCCAATGAAGCTCAACGTCAACACAACTCGAAGATTTTGGCAATTAGAAGTGACAACGACACTGAGTTCAAGAACTACACCTTGGATGAATTCCTTGGGGATGAGGGGATCAAACATCAATATTCCGCTGCATATACCCCTCAACAAAATGGTGTTGCGGAGAGGAAGAATCACACTCTAATTGATGCGGCAAGAACAATGATGGCGGATTTCAAGAGTCCATACAACTTTTGGGCAGAGGCCATCAACACTGCTTGTCATGCAACCAACCGTCTTTATCTCCGCAAGATCTTGAACAAAACTCCGTATGAAATCATCACCGGGAAGAAGCCCAACATCAAGTATTTTCGGGTCTTCGGGTGTAAGTGTTTCATTCTTAAGGGTGCTCGTTTGTCTAAGTTTGAGTCTAAGACAAATGAGGGCATATTTGTTGATTATGCTTCACACTCTCACGCATATAGAGTCTACAAAAAGTCTTCTGGATTGTTGAAGAATCTAGCAACATGGAGTTCAATGAACATAATGGCTCCCAAGTGGGGAAAAGTGATCTTAATGATGTAGGTGATGAAATTCCTCCTCAAGCCATAAGAAGAATGGATGTGGGTCATTTCCTACCCGTTGAGGAACCCATTGTGGTGGAAGGAGAAGGACAATGCTCTACGCACGTGGAGCTATCACCTCCTCAAGATCAACAAGCAAACCAAGAACAAGATGAAGGCCCTCACTTGCCCGAACAAGATCAAGGTCAAGATACAATCATTGATGACGGTGGTGCACCAAATGATGACCAAGATCAAGTTCTCGTTCAAGGGCAAGCTCAAGATGATGAGCAAGTCCTTGATGATGCTCCTTCTTCCGAAGATGGTCCTCTCGAGCCATCTCAAGAAACTTTGGAGGAAGAAAAAGTTCGCCGAGCACTCAAGATTGCATCCCGGTTAAAATCTCAAGATCTTTCGGTGGATCAAGTGCTCGGAAGAATCCAAAAGGGGGTAACAACTCGTAGTCAATTGAGAAACTTTTGTGCCTAATGCATTTGTTTCTTGTGTGGAACACCAAAAGGTAGGTGAGGCGCTTGAAGATCCGGATTGGCTTGAGGCCATGCATGATGAACTCAATAACTTCAAGCGCAACAAGGTGTGGTCATTAGTTGAGATACCCAAAGGTGATCATAATGTCATTGGGACCAAGTGGATATTCAAGAACAATCAAGATGCACTTGGTTTTGTCATCCGGAACAAGGCAAGGTTTTAGGCTCAAGGTTTTTCCCAAGTCGAAGAGTGCTTTTCTTAATGGTCCCATTAATGAGTTGGTATATGTCAAGCAACCCCCGGGTTCGAGGATCACAATTTCCCCAATCATGTCTATAAACTCGACAAGGCGCTCTATGGCCTTAAGCAAGCACCACGCGCTTGGTATGAGCACCTTGCCGAGTTCTTAGTCGATTATGGGTTTGAAATTGGGAAAACCGATCCCACTCTTTTTACTAAGAGGGTTGGTGGGCAATTGTTCCTATGCCAACTATATTTTGATGATATTATCTTTGGTTCGATTAACCAATCTTTCAATGAAGAATTTGCTAAGCTAATAACTGACAAGTTTGAGATGTCTATGATGGGAGAGTTGGAGTTCTTCCTCGGTTTTGAAGTGAAGCAATTGTCAAAAGGAACCTTCATCAACCAAGCCAAATACACTCAAGACATGCTCAAGAGGTTCAAGTATGATGGTCTTAAAGGAGCCAAGACCCCCGTTCCACTCAAGTGTCAACTTGACCTCGACCCGAATGACAAAGAGGTAGACCAAAGGGAGTATTGTTCTATGATTGGTTCTTTGTTGTATCTTTGTGCATCTAGGCCGGATATCATGTTGAGTGTGGGCATGTGTGCAAGATTTCAATCCGCACCAAAAGAGAGTCATTTAGTGGCTGTCAAAAGAATCTTTCGATATTTGGTTCATACCCCAAACTTTGGGTTGTGGTATCCTAAAGGCTCAAGCTTCAACCCCGTCGGGTACACGGATTCGGATTGGGCAGGAAACAAGGTGAAAAGGAAGTGCACTTCTGGAGGATGCCAGTTCCTTGGTAGGTCTTTGGTGAGTTGGTCATCTAAGAAGCAAAACTGTGTTTCCCTCTCTACGACCAAAGCCGAGTACATTGCCGCCGCAAGTTGTTGTGCTCAATTATTATGGATGAGGCAAACTTTAAAGGATTACGGTGTCACTTGTGACAAAGTGCCTCTTTTATGTGACAATGAAAGTGCTATCAAGATCGCGTACAACCCCATTCAACATAGCAAGACGAAGCATATTGAGATTCGTCATCACTTTATTCGAGATCATGTGAAGCGGGGTGATATTGATCTTTCATATGTGGGCACCGGAGATCAACTTGCGGATATTTTCACCAAGCCCTTGGATGAAGCAAGATTCTGAGAGTTAAGGCATGAGCTAAATATCATTGATTCAAGTAATGTGGTTTGAAGACTTGCCCACACACCCTATCTCAACATGGAGTCTAGCTTGGATATATGCATGGACATAGGGGGAGTGTTGCATAATTCATAGGCAACCACTCCACCTATTATGAAAAAAGAGATAAACTTCTTTCACTATGGTCATTTTCGGTGATGATCATGGTCACCCAAAGTGACAACGGTGCTTCAAAGAAGAGCATTGGCAATGAACCCAAGATACATCTTTGTGGTGTCATACCAAATAAGCTCAAACATGGTGGCTTCGGCCACCGCCCCTCTTATACGTCCAAAACGTATCTATAATTTCTGCTTGCTCCATGCATGTTTTGTGTGATATTGCTATGATCTAGATACACTTTCATACACTTTTGATCATATTTGGACTAACCTATTAACTCAGTGCACCCCAGTGCCAGTTCTTGTTTTCTGCTCTTTTTCTATTTCAGTTTTCCCCCATATAAAAAGTGCCAGAAAAATTCCGGGAAAAATACAGAAAAAATCAGCGTACATGAAGCTTCGAGAAGAGCCCGGGAGGGGCCAGAGGGGAGCCAGGGGGGCCCAGGCGGCCACCCGGAGCGGCCCCACCCCTGGCCGCGCCAGGGGGGCGCCTGGGGCCCCTGGTCCACCTCTGACTGCCCCCCTTAGCCTATTTATTCTCCGTCGCGGGAAAACTCCAGAGGAGGAACCCTATTCTGCAAACTCGCCTCTGTTCCGCCGCCGCCGCGCTTCCAAGATCGGGAGCACCAGAAGACCTCTTCCCGGCACCCTGTCGGAGGGAGGATTGACCTCCGGGAGTCTCCTCTCCACCATGGATGCTCCCCGGATGTCTCGTGAGTAGTTTTCCTTGGACCATGGGTCCGTGATCAGTAGCTATGTGATGTTCTCCTCCCCTCTTTGATCTTCATTGTTTAGACCTCGTGAGATGCCCTACATGATAGAGGCACCTTTGTAATATTTCTGCTGTTGCTATGCTGAGTTTGGAGGGATCTGATGGATTATGAGATTATGTTCAGATTGTGATAGAGTAATATATTTGGTTTTTATCTCTTATATTTTTGTTCCTAAGTAATTCTTGCATGATCTCTGTTGCTGTTTATTGCTTTGGCCAAGTAGTAGGTAGTGACTCCAAGAGGGAACGTTGTGCTAGATTGTGGGTTCATGCCCCCCGATGACACGCTTGAGTGACAGAAACACGAGTCTAGGGGATGTGTTGTTGCCACAAGGGGGAAAACAACGGTGCTTTTAACCGCGGTTACAAGGATTGTTTACTTTACGCAAAGTTCTTTTTATTGCAGTTGTCTATTGCTTTGGGTTTACACTTTGGGTGGGGCTCGCAACTTAATACCAGCGAGATGTTCTGGATAAATATCTCAAGGTGGATGATTAGTAGTAGATGCAGATGGATTTCGGTCTACTTATTTTGGCGTACTGCCCGTGCTTTTGAGCCTCTTCCTTTCTTTTGTAGCATAGTTAGCATTGCGGTGTGTTCATAATCCTGTCAATTGCCCTTCTGTAATTTGTTTACCTCGCATAGCAGTTTTATCGTCTTTTGGGAGAGAGACATCACTAGTGAACATCACGTATCCCGGTCCATATCCTTATTACTGTTTCGAAGCTATATTTACTTTACTGCTTTTACTTGCTATCATTATCCCTTGCGTTTTATCCATTGTGAACAACAAGACCGGAGAGATTGACAACCTCTCTGAACTTCGTTGGGAACAAAGTTATCTGTGTCTGTGTGCAGGTCCGCGTCAGTTGCGCCGCTGACACCTACTTATCATCTCTGGAGTCCTACTGGAGACAAACCTTGGTATCTTCACCGAGGGAAAACTACTGCTGCACTACATCTCAAACCTTCACTTGGGGTAACCAACGAAGGGCGAGAAGCCGTCAAGCACCCTCTCCTTGGAAGGGAGGGTTCTTGTTTGTGTTTATTTATTTTTGTTTTGAGTTGCATTTTGATCACTCCGAGATTGCGCGTGCTTCTCCGTGTCAGTTTTGATCTCGGAGTGTTCTCATCCCACTGATGTTTTAGAGTCCCCAACCCAAGCCCATCCCCCTAAAACCTCCGATGCAAAAGCTCACCTCTCTTGCACCTTGGTTGTGATGTCCTGCTGCCAGCGGTACTACCGCTCGACGGCACGGTACTACCGCTTCCGCGGTACTACCGTGCTACGTGTGGTACGACCGCTGTATCCAGGAAGAGGTATGACCGAAGGGGTACGGGGAGTTCCTCCCCATACCTCATTCAGTTACTTCCTCCTCTTGTCTGCAGCAGCGGCGGCCGCCCCGACGCCCACCCTTGGTGTGTCGAATCCATGTCGTATCCTTCGTCCTCCTCCGGTGGGATCAATCCCCACCCTCCATGTGTGCCATGGATCCCATTACTACCCCGTTTCCCTCTCTCGTTGGTTCATTTTCTTAAATCTTGTGTCTAGGGCAATGTATTTTGGATCCACTAGATTTTTGGCTAAGTCTAGGCACTTTGAGGACTTAGGGTGACGAGGATCAGCCTCGGCAAATCCCATGGTCAGGGACCCTGGGTTGATCATAGAGAAGGAATAGGTTGGACGATACTCGTCGGCTAACAGGAGAAGCACTTCCTGCTCGATATTATTGTGTGAGGGGGCGATTACAAGGGTGGATAAGGCGAGTTCTCGCAAGACCAAGAGAGTAGATTGGATATTGGATGGATCAAGACGTCTCCCCTCCCAGCCTTTATATACTAGGCTAGGTCTCGGGGAGTCCGTACTAGATTACAGAGATAGTTTCCTAGTTCTAGTCTTGCCTTATGCGCCAAGTTGTGCGTTCTATATCAGTCGCGGACTCCTACGTCGGTGTCTTGATTGGGCCAGTCGTGGGCCTATCGAGGCTTTCCAGCGGGCCTTCTGTCTTCATACACACCAGGTATCCTCATACGCAGGAGTCGTGGGGTCACCCCCTCGTCAGTAGCCCCCGAGTGTCTGAGGGACTCAAGGAGTCGTGCAGAGACTCGAATTCGTTTAATGCTTTATTGTTTGTAGGCGCGGCACAACCGCGGATCGCTGGCAGTTTTGAGCCATGACAATACCTGTTTCGAGGGATTGCTAAGCTAAAAGGGCCCAAGGAGTCGACTGGTCGAGCTTTGGTGAATTGCGCTAGTGGCAAATACCGCAGTAGCCCAATCAATCTCATGTCCCTCGACATGAACTTGGAACGACCGGTGTCTAGCAAAGTCATGCCGTTGCAGGTCTTATAGGATCAATTGCTGCCAGTCTAAGAAAATAGCCTGAGCGCGTCCGCTCGGCTCTTTCTATCATGCGAGCGCATGGAAAAGATCGGGAGTGAAATCGCTCTGCGGCAAGTCCCGACCCGGCCGTTCTGCGCAGCGGGGTCTTACCTACGCGCTAAGCTTGCGTGGCATCTGGGTACAGTGTGTCGTAGCCCATGTATAATTGTTTTTTTGTAGAGGCACGGAGACTGGTTAGCGATGCACCCACTTGGAATAAACAATCAAGTGAGCTATTAGTAGACGCTCACGGAGCTTATGCGTGCTCAGGCGAGGAGTTGTATAAGGAAGCATTCGCTCGGAATGTTGTTGAGTACGTGGGTAGTTTTTTGCGAGTAGTGACTCAAGCGCCTTTTGTTTTCGAGGTGAGGGAGCACCCGAAACTCTGTAAGTGCGAGTGGTCTACTCGAGCGCCTTTTGTTTTCGAGGTGAGGGAGCACCCGAAACTCTGTAAGTGCGAGTGGTCTACTCGGGTATATCCTTATCTTCTGGGTGAGGGAGCACCCGAACTCTTAAGCGTTTGGTCTTTTACTCTTCTTTTGGATAAAGATACTCCCGATGGGAGTAAAAAAAATTGGAATCAGAATATTTTGGCGCTGAGAGATAAGTAACCTCTGTCAATCTTTTGTTTTTTCCCGATTGTTTTTATCTTGATCCGTCCTTCTTGGAACGCCGTGTTGATGGTCCTTGTCATGCTATTTGATGACCTATGATGACGCTTGGTCTTCGATCCGTCGCGTCTTCTAGCCATGATGACGACTTGGACGTCGTGATGCCCATTGGATTTCCAAGGTGTGCATGGGAAAGAGGCGAGATTTGACGCCTCCTTTAAGTATTGCTGACCGTGTGAAGGCATCTTTTCTTGGATTTCGTAACGCCCGATGTGTTTGGTCTTTGATTTAATAATGGCGCCCCCTGGGCTTCTATGTTTGTTCCTGGTTTATCCCTGGGTTGCACTATAAAGACCCGCTCTTTTACTGCCTGGGCTTGGCCATCCATTCTTCTCCTATCTTCTTCTTCTTCCCATGGCTCCCAAACGGGGTGGTGGTGCTTCTGCCCGAGGTCGTGGCCGGCGTGGTCATGGTGGCCGCACCCCCCGCTCTTCTCGTGGTGGGCGTCGTGGAGCTGCGGCGCCGCCCTCTTCGTCTTGTGCGGACGAGGGTGTTTGGCGCTATGATTTCCTTCTGTATATTCTTAGTCGCACTGCTACTCAGATCCCTCTTCCATTCTCCTTTGCCTCCGTGACTTTGGAGCTCAATCTGAGGGGTCTATGGCTTCGGCTTCAGGGGTGCGCTCGATATCCTGCTTGGGTTGAGCTTTCTGTTGATGGCTCCTTCTTGATTTTTCTTGATGCTGGCTGGAGGTCGTTTTCCCGGCAGCTAAACTTGCGTGATGGGGATAGTCTTTGTTGTCTTTTTGATGGTGAAGATACCCTCATCGTTCATGCTTTTGATGTCGGTGGCAATCGTCTAGACCCATACTGGGAGGAAACAAGCAGTGATTGTTCCGATGGGTCGAGTGGTGGCTCGCCTGCTTCTCCCGTGACTTCATCTTCGGCCGATTCCTCGGCTGATGGTGCTTTCTCTTCTAGTTCTAAAGATGAACTAGACGTCAAGCCGGTCGTCAAGCGGATGCGTCAATAGGCGAGGCACCTTGTAGAAATGGAGGACGACGACTTGCTTCTTCGCGGGCTGAGTTGCTACTTTTTCTGTGGTGATGCTCGTCAGGTTATGGTACGAAAGTGCCAATTATCTCAGCATGAGCATGCATGAAGAAGTCATAATTCTTTGGGATAATTGTAACCCGTCTGGTAGCTGCTCGAGTCCTTTTGTAGCGATAACTGTCCTTTGACTCCTTTGTAATGAAAAAACTGTGTTCGACTCCTTGGTAATGGAAAGCTGTCTTCAACTCCTTTGTAATGAAAAAACTGTCTTCGACTCCTTTGTAATGGAAAGATGTCTTCGACTCCTTTGTAATGAAAAAACTGTCTTCGACTCCTTTGTAATGGAAAGTTGTTGTTTTGATTCCTTTGTAATGAAAAAACTGTCTTCGACTCCTTTGTAATGGAAAGCTGTCTTCGACTCCTTTGTGATGAAAATTGTCCTCGACTCCTTTGTACAGGAAAACTGTCTTCTAGTCCTTTGTAATGGAAAGCTGTCTTCGACTCCTTTGTGATGAAAATTGTCCTCGACTCCTTTGTACAGGAAAACTGTCTTCGACTCCTTTGTGATGAGAATTGTCCTTGACTCCTTTGTGGTGAAAATTGTCCTTCGGGTGCGCAGCAGCGCTCCCGACGGGAGTAGCCCCTGAGGCTACGTTTGATTTGTAGAATCAAGCATAGGCTGTGATTTTTTGTCTACCTGGGTTGTCCCTTCTTGTGGCTGTTTTTAAGTTATTCCAAGTTTTTTGGTCGGGTGCGCGTCAGCGCTCCCGATGGGAGTAGCCCCCGAGTCTTTAGTTGATCGTTTGCGATTAGGTGAAGACTAAAGAACTTTGCGTTTTTCGATGTGATTCTGTCGTGGAAAACTCTTGGTGCTTCGAGGGGATCTATTGTTCTGGTTTCCCGGTACTTGCAGATAAGGTCGCGTTTAAGCGAGGATAGCGTCTCCCGGGGGGAGTTTATGCTCTAGACCCCGAGTGCTTTTAGGTAAAGTCGCATGAGCGAGGATAGCGTTTCTCGGGGGGAGTTTATGCTCGAGCCCCCGAGTGCTTTTAAGTAAAGTCGCATGAGCGAGGATAGCGTCTCTCGGGGGGAGTTTATGCTTGAGCCCCCGAGTGCTTTTAAGTAAAGTCGCATGAGCGAGGATAGCGTCTCTCGGGGGGAGTTTATGCTCGAGCCCCCGGGTGCTTTTAAGTAAAGTCGCATGAGCGAGGATAGCGTCTCTCTGGGGGAGTTTATGCTCGAGCCCCCGAGTGCTTTTAAGTAAAGTTGCATGAGCGATGATAGCGTCTCTCGGGGGGAGTTTATGCTCGAGCCCCCGAGTGATATTAAGTAAAGTCGCATGAGAGAGGATAGCGTCTCTCGGGGGGAGTTTATGCTTGAGCCCCCCGAGTGCTTTTAGGTGATAATTCTTGGGCCACATCATTTTATTTCTTCGGGTATTACATGGGTTGCTGATCAGTGTTGTTGCCGATGCCTCTGTAGTGTTTGGAGGGCTATGGGTAGAACAAGCATAGGTTCGCTATGCTCCATGGGTTTCCCACGTCTTCATTGGTCTTCGGGTTCTTCAGCCTGTATGCGCCGCCTCCGATGACTTCCGAGATTATGAATGGCCCTTCCCATTGTGGAGCGAGTTTATGTACTTTTTCTTGTATCAGTCGCAAGATGAGGTCTCCTTTGCTGAAGGTTCTTGTACGCAGGCGGCTGCTTTGATATGTGCGTAGCTTGTCTTGGTATCCTTCAGATCTTGTTATCGTTGTGTCTCATGCTTCGTCTGTTGTATCTTTATCGTTCTGTAGTGCTTCTTCTGCTTCTTAATCTTCGTACCTTGAGATGCGGGGGGCTCCGAATTTTAAGTCGTGCGGCAGTACTGCTTCTGCCCCGTATACCAAGAAGAAAGGTGTGTACTGGGTTGAGCTGTTTGGGGTGGTGCGCAGGCTCCATAGTACTGCGGGAAGTTCCTCTACCCAGTTGCTTGTGGCTTGTTCTAGTGGTGCGAGGAGTCGTTTTTTTATTCCTTTGCATACTAGGCCGTTTGCTTTCTCCACTTGGTCGTTGGATTGTGGGTGCGCGACTGATGCGTAGTTGATTTTGATGCTCAGCTCCTGACAGAAGTTTTGGAATTCTGCTGCTGTGAAGATGATTGACTTGATGAAGTTAACTGCCGTGAGGGCTGTTGAGCTAGTGATTGGTACTGCTTCGATCCATTTGGTGAACTTGTCAACTGCGACTAGTAGGTGTGTTCGTCCCCCTTTTGAGGATTTTTTAAGTGGGCCTACCATGTCGAGTCCCCATGTGGTGAATGGCCAGGACAACGGTATAGTTTTGAGCTCCGATGCTGGGGCATGTGGCCTGCTGGCGAACTTTTGGCAGGCGATGCAACGCCGTACGATATCCTCTGCATTTCTCATGGCGGTCGGCCAGTAGAAACCTGCTCGAAAGGCCTTGCCCACGAGTGCGCGACTGCTCGCGTGATGTCTGCAGGTGCCTTCGTGAATCTCGAGCAGTAGGGCTTTGTCGTCTTCTTCATCGATACACTTTTGGAGGACCTGAGAAATGTTGCGCTTGTAGAGCTGTTTGTTGATTACTGTGAATGCTTTAGATCGTCGATTGATGTGTCGGGCTTCTGCAATGTCTTGTGGTAGGGTGCCTTCGATTAGGAATCGAAGGAATCGTTTTGTCCAGGCCGGGTCTTCGAGTGCGGCTGGCTCTGCGACTTCGGTTGCTTGGCTGCTTGTGTTGTCGGCTGTGCTCGTTGCTGCCACCTGCGCTGGTTCATTTGTGTCATCTGCCTCTGCGACTGCCTCGAGTGCCGCTGGATTTGCTTTGATTGATCTCTGGTTGATGCTCTCGAGGAAAACACCTGGTGGTATTGGTCCTCGAGTCGATCCGATGTTCGCAAGTTCGTCGGCTTCTGTGTTATTTGCTCTAGGGACGTAGTTGAGTTCGCAGCCGTCGAATCCTCCCTCTAGTGTGTTGTAGAGCTTCTAGTAGGCCGTCATGTTGTCTGCGACTGCGTTACAGTCTCTCATCGCCTGCTGGACGACGAGGTTGGAGTCCCCATAGATCGAGAGGCGAGTGGCGCTACAAGTTTTTTCCATGCGCATGTCGTGGAGTAGTGCCTCGTATTCGGCTTCGTTGTTGGAGGCATTGTTGAAGTTGATCTGAAGGACGTATTTGAGCTTCGTTCCTTTGGGGGAGACTAGTTCGACGCCTGCCCCGGCTCCTTGTTGTCTTTTGGATCCGTCGAAGAACATCGTCCATGAGTTGGACAGATCTGGGGGGCCTGGTGTTTGGACCTCTATCCACTCGACCAAGAAGTCTGGGAGTACTTGGGCTTTGATTGTTGTTGGGTGTTTGAACTGCAGATCTCGCGGGCTGAGCTCAATGTTCCACTCAGCGACTCGGTCGGTCGCTCCGGGGTTGTTGAGGATGTCCGCGAGTGGTGCACTGCTCACGATTGTGATGGGGTGTTCGTCGAAGTAATGCGATACTTTCCTTGAGGTCATGATAATGGCGAGCAGGAGCTTCTGGTAGTGCGGGTACCGTTGCTGTGGCTTTGTGAGCAGCGTGCTAAGGTAGTAGATTTGTCTTTGTATGCTCTAGATTTTTCCTTCTTCTGCGCGCTTGACGACGAGCGCCGTGCTGACTACACTGCTGCACGCTGCTATGTAGAGGTACAATTCACCCGTTCTTTGGGAACCGCCAAGATTGGTGGAGTCGAGAGGGTTTTCTTTAGATCTGCGAATGCGTTGCGAGCTTCCTCGGTCCACTCAAATTTTTCTCCTTTTCTGAGCAGTTGGTAGAACGGTAAGGTCCTTTCTCCTAGCCTGCTGATGAAACGGCTCAATGCTGGGAGTCTTCCTGTGAGCTGCTGCACGCCTTTGATGTTGGTTGGACTTTGCATCTTGGCGATTGCTTGGACCTTTTCGGGGTTTGCTTCAATTCCTCGGGCGGAGACCATGTACCCGAGTAGTTTTCTGGTTGGGACGCCGAACACACACTTTCTTGGGTTGAGCTTGATTCTGTACCTGTTGAGGGCCGCGAATGTTTCGCGGAGGTCGTCGAGTAGCATGTTTGCGCTGTAGGTTTTGATGACAATGTCGTCTACGTAGACCTGGACGTTTCTGCCAATTTGGTCTCTCAGGCATGCTTGCATCATTCGTTGGTACGTGGCTCCGGCATTTTTTAGGCCAAAGGGCATTGTTTGGTAGCAGAACACGCCGTAGGGAGTGATGAACGAGGTGTGCTCTTCATATTCTTCCTTCATCCTGATCTGATTGTATCCTGAGTATGCATCGAGGAAGGATAGGAGGTCGCATCCTGCTGTGGAGTCGATTATCTGATTGATTCTTGGCAGGGGGAAGTGGTCTTTCGGGCAGTGCTTGTTGACAGGCCCGTAGTCGACGCACATCATCAGTACATCAGTGTCTTTTTTAGGGACTAGGACTGGGTTTGCAATCCAGGTTGCTTTCTTTGTCTCCCGGATGAACTGTGCGTCGAGTAGTCGGTTGATTTCTTCTTCGATTGCTCTGCGCTTGGGCTCTGAGAATCGTCGCAGTGCCTGCTTTACTGGCTTGGTGTTTGGCTTGATGTGGAGCGCACGTTCTGCAAATTCTTGCTGTATTCCGGGCATGTCGCCTAGGCACCAGGCGAAAAATTTCCACTCTTCGCAAAGGAAGGTTATGAGGGCGGTTGCTTGTTCTTCTGGGAGGTGGGAGTATACGCGGACCGTCTTCTCTGGGTCTGTTGGGTGAACTTGGTGGGTGATTGTGTCGCTATCGACGCTGAAATCGCAGCCGAATTATTTTGACTTGCTTCGGCTCGCCAGTGGAAAGATGATTTTATCCGTCACCATGGCTATTTATTTGAGTTGTTGTTGGGCTCCAAACGTGTCGGAGACTTTGTGGAAGTCGCGATCACACGGGTCCGATTTGGTGAAACTTCCATTGACTGTAATGACTCCTCCGGGTCCTGGCATCTTGAGCTTGAGATATGCATAGTGCGGAACCGCCATGAATTGTGCAAACGCTGGTCGCCCGAGTATGGCATGGTACTGCGACTGCCAGTCGAGTACTTCGAACTCGAGTACTTGCCTTGAAAAGTTGCGCTTACTGCCGAAGATGACATCAAGCTCGATTGTTCCGATGGAGGCGGCTGCTTCTCCTGGAACTACGCCATGTATTGTGGTGCCTGACTTCTTCCAAACTGATCGTGGGATTAGGATCTTGTGTAGGGTCCTGGCGAAGATTATGTTTAGGCTGATGCCTCCGTCCATGAAGACTCTGTCCATGTCGTAACCTCCGATCTGGGCTTCAAGGACAAGGGGTGCGTGCCCCGGCCTTGGGACTGTGGGCGGGTGGTCGCTCTGAGAGAAGGTGATGCTGGTCTCGGCGCCACATAGTTGGTAGATTTCTGCTATCTTTAGGCCCTCGGCTGCTTGGGCCTGTAGGGTGTAAGCGTCCTGCTTTGTTTTTTGAGGGTCTTCCTTCTTAGATCATGCAGATTCGTCCATGGGACGTAGGGTATTGCCTTTCTGTACTTGGTGCTGGTGACTGCGCGCTTCTTCGAGTGCGCTTGGCTTCACGCTGCTTTTCCTCCTTGAGGTTGTTGGAGAGTTCGGTGAATAGGCGACAATCTCCTAGGGTGTGGCTTTCTCTAAGGTGTCCCCAACTGTCTTCGATACAGTGGATCGCGCAATGTCCTTCCAGTTGCTCTCTGGCTGTGAGCTTACTGGAGCCAGCGTGCCTTCTTCTCCTTGAGACTTGGAAAATCTGCGAGTGGTCTTCTGTTTGGTTGTGGAATCTTGGGTCGAGCTCTATCCCATCGCTGAGCGACTGGTTCCAGATGAAGTTGGCGAATTCATCTAGTCTTTGGTCTGGGTCGTAGTACTCGTCGGTCTGGGTTTCGGAGTCGCTGTCTTGTCGCGCGGCGGGAGTCCGGGTGGCGGCGGGTCGTCGAGTGGTTGGCGAGTCTTCTGTCACGCGTCGCGACTCTTCGAGTGGGTTTCCTGTGTAGAGTCCTCGCGCCTGTCTTCTGGGTCGTCGAGTTCTTTTCCGTCGGTGATAGATCTGGCGGTCGTCGAGGTGCTGGACTTGATTCGGCTGCAGGCTAAGTGATCTTGACGGGGCGATGGAGATCCTTGTGGTGAACTTGAACTCCTCGAGCGGGCTAGATCTGGCTCTAGCCCTCGAGTCCTGATTTTCTGAAGGCGGGACCGCCAAGATCGTGATTCCAACCTGTGTAATTCCCACAGACGACGCCAATTGACGAGGATCAGCCTCGGCAAATCCCATGGTCAGGGACCCTGGGTTGATCATAGAGAAGGAACAAGTTGGACGATACTCGTCTGCTAACAGGAGAAGCACTTCCTGTTCGATATTATTGCGTGAGGGGGCGATTACAAGGGAGGCCAAGGCGAGTTCTCGCAAGACCAAGAGAGTAGATTGGATATTGGATGGATGAAGACGTCTCCCCTCCCAGCCTTTATATACTAGGCTAGGTCTCGGGGAGTCCGTACTAGATTACAGAGATAGTTTCCTAGTTCTAGTCTTGCCTTATGCGCCAAGTTGTGCCTTCCATATCAGTCGCGGACTCCTACGTCGGTGTCTTTATTGGGCCAGTCGTGGGCCTGTCGAGGCTTTCCAGCGAGCCTTCTGTCTTCATACACACCAGGTATCCTCATACGCGGGAGTCGTGGGGTCACCCCCTCGTCATAGGGTGATTGCTAGATAGGGATGATGCACTATGTTGGGCTTGATGTGGAGTTTTGGTGCTACGGTATTACCGGATCTGAGATCCATGCTCTCAGCCGCCTGTGCGGTACTATCGTTGGGATCCCGCGGTACTACCGCCCGCGCGGTACTACCGCTGGTCTCCAGCGGTACTACCGCTCGGCGGTACTGCCTCCTGAGGCACGGTACTACCGTGTTGCCCAGACTGACATCATGCTAAGTTCAGTACCTCGTTCATTTTGTTTCGAGCTTTTGCATATCATGTGTTGTTTCTTCTGTTCCCTTGCATTTTGTGTTGGTCAGGTGATAGCTCTCGTCAGAATCCCAAGCGCTAGGCCACCGATGTTTTCTTCAAGACGACTGCTCAAAAGAGGAAGGTACCAGTCAAACTAGTTTCAGAGTATTCACTTCCCGAGTACAAGGCATACCGTGAGGTCAATCCGTACCGCCGGGATCAAGACCCAGACTTTGTTGGCACTTCGTTCTGGAACAGGGCTCAGAGGGATGTGTTCCATTTGATCCTGAAGGACAAGAAGAACAAGTATATTCCGCATGTGAATTCTGACCACCCGGGGCATATGCGGGCTCACCCCGAGTACTTTGGAGAGGCTTATGCTCTATGTGAGCAGTTTGGGATTCTGGATATCATCTCCTTCAACAAGAGGTTCGATGTCGAGCTCCTTTCCCAGTTCTTTGCCACCGTGTACTTCACCAACTGTGAAGATCAGACCATCATTTGGATGTGCAAGGAGGAGCAGGTGAGCTGCACCTGGGAGGCTTTCATGACGGCTCTGCATATTCCCGTCTCCACTAGGGTTGAGCCAGTGGGTGTTCGCCCGCACACCATGGGGAATTCCAAGAACAAGAGCTTGTTAGGTCCTTATCAGACATCTATTCCCTATACTGATGCCAAGGGAAATCAGAAGTACAGAGTGGTTCTTTGCCCATTCTTGGACATCATGCACCGCATCTTTAGGACTTCTCTGTTTCACCGGGTGGGAAATCTTGACATGGTTCACAGTTACCTGGTGAACATGCTGCTCCTCCGTGTAGAGTGCAAGGGCACCACGCAAACCTTGGATGTTTGTGACATTATGTGGGAGGAGCTCTATCTTGCTGTGATGGAACGAAAGGTCCCAATTTATGGCCCATATCTGTAGGTCCTATTCAAGATCACTTGGGCAGCTACCTTTGAGGCGGGCGCTCTTCCAGTTGGGCCTCTGACTTCTCACGAAGAGGTCCAGCTGCGCATCAAGGACAACTGGGTTGGCGGTCATAGTCCTGCTCAAGGTTCTCCAGCTCCCGCCGGATCTGATGAGGAGATTCAGGAGGAGCCGGAGGCAGGTGGCGGCAGTGTTGTCCGCACTCGCTTTGGTGCGAGCTTTGGCGTTGGGGGTTCGTCTTCAGCACAGGGTCCTGAGCAGCCTGGATGGGCTGCCAAGCTCACCAGGAAGGTGAAGGAGATCTTTTTCCTTCAGACAAACATTCAACACAGGATGTATGAGGCCCACAAGAGGGAGAAGTTGAACCGTAGGCGTCAGAACGCCTTCCACAGGTCACAGGGGATGGATGTGCCGGAAGGGTCCGAGAAGAACATCACTCCAGAGGATAAGTGGATCTCCAAGTTCAGCCAGTGGGATCTCAATGATGATGCGCCTGGCCCCTCTTCCACCTCTCAGCAGCCCTCTACTGACGACCCAGAGGCAGCAGTGGAGTCGGAGGAGTCTGATGAGGACGAGGACTATGACGATGACGTCGAGTAGTCCATCACCATGGGGCGTTAGGTCGCTTTCTACCTTTTTGGCGTCTCGATGCCAAAGGGGAGAGAGTTTAGGTCACCGATTTGCATCTTATCAGGGTTTAGCGAGTCACAAGCGTGTTTTATTTGTCTCATTTGCTCCACTTGTGAACTCCGTTTATTTGCTTCGGTTTTTCAGTTCGTCTTGTGAGACTTCCGTGATGTATGGTGTGAGACATATACTATCCTTGTTCGTACTCTTATTATCTGGTTATGTGATGTTATGCTATTACCTATTATATTTATGCTCACATATGTGTTGTTGATGATCCTCAACTGTAGGGGATCATTTGTAGCATTTTTGATAAATAAGAGTGCCGAACCCAACGAGGAGTAGAAGGTATTGGTAAGTGACTTTGGTAAAGAAATAGCTGCAGGAACTGAAAGATAATTTTTTAGGGATTTTTATATAAGCAGCAAAAAGGTAAAAGCGAGCAAACTAAAGAGCACTAAGGAGTAACAAGTGGCCCGGTCCTTTTGAGCAAAGGATAGGCCTAGCAACTGAACTTATAAAGACTAAAGCGTTCTTGAGGACACATGGGAGAAATAGTCATGTGTTTTCTCCATATTCCGTATCGGTACTATGTGCCGTGTTGATAAGTGTTCACTGGGTGGATCTATTCTAGTGCACCCTCTAGACTAAGATAAGTGCACTCTTATGATTAAACACCTTGCAAGCATCCGCAAATACAAGATAGTAATTAAGGCAAAAGCCTAACCATAGCAATACGATCGATGATCCATTGTTCCCTTGTGCAAAAGCATGTGAAGTGGGATTCAGGTTTCTGTCCCTCCGACAACCCACCGTAAGCATCCTTTGTACACAATGTATTCCCCTAGGTCCTTAATAAGGCAAAGTGTTGAGTGTTCGACTCACACAACACCACTAGGAAAATAACAACACAACTTAAATATCAAACAACACATATTACTTCAACATCATATGACTACTAACAACTAGACTTCTCCCATGTCCTCAAGAACTAAAGTAACTACTCACAAGACATAAAAGAGATCATGATCAATGGGGATAATAGACGATAAACAATCTGGACACAATGATAATTCTCCAACAAAACTCAATAGCATTCATCACACGGTAGTAATCAACACCGGTAGAGTAGAGAGGATAGATAGTACAGATTACAACACAATTTGGACTTGTGAGGTGAGATTGGATGGTGGTGGTGATGGTCTTGATGTTGATGATGATCTCGATGATGCCCGTGATGATGGTGATGACGATGGCGACGATCTCCCCTTCCGGGAGGTGTTCTCCTCGGTGGAATCTGCCCGCCGGAGATATCTTTTCTTCTCTGTAGGTTTCCTCCATATAGCGGCGGCGGAACTCCGGAAACTCTCTCCTTTTTAGGGTTTTTGGTATATGAGCGATATATAGACCAGAGTGGGGAGCCGGGAGTGGCCCCAGGGGTCCAGGCGCCCTCCCGGCACGGCCAGGGTGGGGGCCGCGCCAGGTGGCCGCCTGGGCACCCTGTGGCCCCCCTCTGGCCCCTCTTCGACGATTCTTCGTTAATCTTCTGAAAAATGCCCTCCGTCGATTTTCAGGTAATTTGGAGGTATTCTTCTTCAGCAACTCAGCGTCCACTTTTTACGCTGAATCCTGCGTCTGCAGCTTCGGCATCGGAAAGTTGCAAAGTGTGTAAAATAAGCCAAAACAACATAAGAACAGCATCATAACATGAAATATATCAATGAATAAGAAAGAATTACTATATAAAATAGTGATGCACTTTGGATGTATCAACTCCCCCAAGCTTAGACCTCGCTTGTCCCCAAGCGAATGCTGAGCTCAGTAAACCTGTCCACAATTTTAGAGAGTGAAGTGTCGATAAATAAAATACGGACAAGAAGCATCAAGGTTTCTTCATCAAACTCAAGCATCCTCAACAACAACCTCAACTCATAAGGCCCTTATGAGAAAGTAATAACAATTATAATCAAAAGTAGGGCTGAGAAAACTCATCAAATTATGGCAAACATATCCTTGGTCAAAGGACAACCAATAAGTTTCACTTTTGCTCTTTCTATTTATAATGAAACAATTTGAAGATTTTGAAAGAACATGTTATTAGTCAAGAAGTGCAAATGTTAACACAAAGGAAGATGTTTGCTTGGCAAAAGCTTTCGCAACAACTTACTTATCAAAGGATAATGTCAACAATGATTTGGCATGGCAAAACTCAATGCATCATTATATGATTGAATCCTCATCAACATCAAGTGTCTGTTCTCTTTGAGAAAGGAAAGAAGCAGGAAAAGTGACTCAACATAAAATTAAAGGAAAGGCCCTGTTAAAGGCAAGCAGGGTAAACTTATGTGTTATCCTTAAATCAAACAGAATGAAAAATAAACTTTGGGGGGTGCATAGTTTGTCAACGAATGCTAATAGATAGCTCAATTACTTCTCAAGATGGACAAGTTTCGAGGAACGGCTCCCAAGCGGGGACGATCACATCCCCTTAATCTCCTTTGTTTATCACTGCCAAAGTTTCTGATTTCTCATAGACCAAGCGTGAAGGAGGGTTTGTTTGTTATATTATCTTTCGAGCTGGGCGCACTCATGCCAGTTCCTCCTCGAATTATGGGTTTGCACATTACATGCAATTCCGGGGTAAAACTTGTCCAAGTTAAGAAGATCATGAATTACCTACTACTTCCTCATGAGCTAAACAAGAGGCACAAAACAGAAGATTTTGAACATTTAAGGATAACACATAAATTCTATACTTATAAGAGTGGTAGGGGAATACCATGAATAGGAAGGTATGGTGGACTCATATGGAAGGTAACGGTTTCAGGGTATGGATGCACAAGCAGAAATCTACTAGGCAAGGAGTTTGGCTAGCAAGGGGTTTGAGAGAATAGACAATCGATGCTAACTTAGATGCAAAACATATAAAGCATAAACATTAAGGTAAGAATAACACATCAAGTTGTCTTCCTTGTCAACATAACACTTCAAGCATAATAACATAAAGGTTTTGGCTATGTCGCTACTTGAGAAAACATGCATGTTGTCAAGACCAAAGCTATGTTTTCCAAAATTAAATAAAGTTTTCAAAGCCATACCTGATATAAGGTCAATACTCCCCATAAGAATCATCATATAATGTTGATTGCGTGAAGAGAATACCGAGTGCAACGAAGGAACCAATAGACTTCTCATTAATATTCCATCATAGACAACTCCACACTCATGGATACAAACTCTCCACAGAAGGAGTGATAGACCTCAATGCAAACACCTATTTCATATAATAACTTCCCTAGACATGATATGACTCTACTTGACTCTAAAAACTAAGATAAAGATAAAGATATCGGGCACTCCTCCAAGCTTGGAGCAAGCTGAGGGGATGCCATTACCCGAGGAGATTTACTCCTCGTTCTTGTTGTGGTTGTTGTTGATGTAGTCATGGACGAAGCGCTTCCATGGTAGAGGTTCCCCGGTCCCATGAGAGGCTTCGGTCTCCAAGATCCTTCTTCCAACACCTAAACCCATGCGCATAAACTTTAGTTCATACTCACAGTTTTGGTTGTGCATATCATAGATCTGCCCTTGGAGATCATCAATTCTTTCTTCTGCAGCGGTGATGCTTGACCAAATCCCCCTCATCTCCTTCTTGTAGAACGTCTTCAGCTCGTTGATGATGTCGAAGTTGGCTTCAACACCCCGCTCAACCATCTTCTTGTACTTTAAGACTTCTTGCTCCATCTCTTCTAGCCTGGCCTCGATGCTCCCCTCCTTGACAGGTTCCTTCAGGTCCTCTTGGTGAAGGTCACCATCCTCCAACTGGACGGTTCGAGGATGGTTCTTCACCTGAGCGAGGTAAGGGTTGATGACGTTGACGACGAACTTGTCCTTGGGGGAACTTGGGGAAGCCATGGCACCTAGGTATAGATAAAAGATTTCCTAGCAGAAACAGATCGAGAAGAAAACAAGCGAAATCGAGAGATACGGTGTCGGGGCTATCCGGGCAAATATATAGCAAAAGTTTCTGCAACATATGGAAGGAAACGAGCCAAAGTGAAGTCGGAGACGGGCTCCGGGGTGCCTAGGCGGCCTCCCGGCACGGCCAGGAGGTAGGCCGCGCCAGGGGGCGCCTGGCCCCCCTGGAGCTCCTCTCCGGCTCCAATCCGGCTCTGAATTTTCTATATTTTGCAAAAACGCGTAATTTGGAACTTTTATGGCGGTTTCGCGATGTTTCCTTACTGTAATACATACCTTTTCTTATTCTTCTTCTGCTGGAATCTGAAACGGGGCCGCAACATGTTCTTCATGAGTTGTTGTGTGTATTATATTTACATCAACATTGACGGGGTCCCCCGCCATGTAATGCTTGAGTCTTTTACCATTCACAAATTGAGGTTTGGTGCCATCAAAATTATTAATCTTGATCGCACCTGACAGGTAGACTTCTTTGATATGAAATGGCCCTTCCCATCTGGAAAGTAATTTACCTGGAGAAAACCTGAAACGGGACCTAAACAACAAAACTTTATCACCAGCATTAAATTCACGTTTCAGAATCCTTCTATCATGCCACTTCTTCACCTTTTCCTTGAACATTTTAGTTCTCTCGTAAGCTTCACTTCTGCACTCATCCAGAGAAGTCAAGTTGATGAGACGCTTTTCACCGGCTAACTTCGGGTCAACATTAAGCTCTCTAACTGCCCAGAAAGCTTTATGTTCTAATTCCAATGGCAAATGGAAAGCCTTGCCATAGACCATCTTATACGGGGACATGCCCATGGGGTTTTTGTAAGCAGTTCTATACGCCCACAGAGCATCTCCTAACTTCTTTGACCAATCCTTTCTCGAACTGTTAACTGTCTTTTGCAAGATCAACTTGATCTCTCTATTGGTGAGCTCAACTTCCCCACTAGTTTGAGGATGGTACGGTGAAGCAATCCTATGATTGACATCGTACTTTGCTAGAGCTTTTCTAAAAGCTCCATGCGTGAAGTGTGACCCTCCATCTGTCATAAGATACCTAGGTACACCAAACCTAGGGAAAATTACATCTTTGAGCATTTTCAAAGATGTCTTGTGATCAACACTCTCAGTGGGGATTGCTTCAACCCACTTTGTAACATAATCAACGGCTGCTAAAATATGAGTGTACTTATTTGAGGGAGGAAAATGACCCATAAAATCAAAACCCCAGCAATCAAAAGGCTCAATCACTAGTGAGTAATTCATAGGCATCTCATTCCTCCTACTAATATTACCAACTCTCTGACACTTATCACAAGATAAAACATAATTTCTAGCATCTTTAAAGAGAGTAGGCCAATAAAAACCTGATTGGAGAACCTTATGTGCGGTCCTCTCACCGGCGTGATGTCCTCCATAGGGACTATCGTGACATTTCTTGAGAATGTCCTTCTGCTCATGTTCCGGTATGCATCTTCTCACGATCCTGTCGGGACCTTCTTTGAAAAGATGAGGGTCATCCCAAAAGTAGTGCCTCAAATCATGAAAGAACTTCTTTCTTTGCTGAAATGTTAAACCTAGAGGCAAATACTTTGCAACGATAAAATTAGCATAATCTGCAAACCAAGGATTGGAGAGAGATTGTACTTTTACAACGGCAAGTTGTTCATCTGGAAAACTGTCGTTGACTAGGATGGGGTCATGCGGTATATCTTCCATCCTTGAAAGATTGTCCGCCACCGAATTGTCTGCTCCTTTTCTGTCAACAATCTATAGGTCAAATTCTTTAAGAAGGAGTACCCACCTGATGAGTCTTGGTTTGGCATCCTTCTTCTCCATAAGGTACTTAAGAGCAGCATGGTCAGTATGAATAATAACTTTAGAATCAACAATATAAGGTCTAAATTTATCACAAGCAAACACTACTGTTAAGAATTCCTTCTTAGTAGTAGCATAATTCTTTTGAGCACTATCAAGGGTCTTGCTAGCATAATGTATAACATTCAATTTCTTATCAACCATTTGTCCTAACACAGCTCCAACAGCAAAATCACTAGCATCACACATAATTTCAAAGGGCAATTTCCAGTCAGGTGGTTGTACTATAGGAGCGGTTATCAAAGCTTTCTTAAGAACTTCGAAAGCCTCCTTACAATCTTCATCAAATACAAAAGGAACATCCTTCTAGAGAAGATTAGCAAGGGGTATCGAAGTCTTAGAAAAGTCCTTAATAAATCTTCTATAGAAACTAGCATGACCAAGAAAACTACGAATACCTTTAATATCCCTTGGATAGGGCATCCTCTCGATAGCTTCAATCTTCGCCTTGTCCACTTCAATTCCCCTCTCGGAAATCTTGTGACCAAGCACGATCCCTTCGTTAACCATGAAGTGACATTTTCCCCAATTTAGAACTAAGTTTGTGTCCTCGCATCTCTGCAAAACTTTATTAAGATTGTGGAGACAGTGGTCAAAGGAAGTTCCAAAGACGGAAAACTCGTCCATGAAGACTTCCACAATCTCCTCACAGAAACCATGAAAAATTGCAGACATACATCTCTGAAAAGTAGTAGGCGCATTGCATAAACCAAAAGGCATACGCCTGTAAGCATAAGTACCGTAGGGACACGTGAAGGTGGTCTTCTCTTGATCGGCGGTGTTAACATGAATTTGAGAGAAGCCAGCGTACCCATCAAGATAGCAAAAGTGGGTGTTTTTAGACAACCTCTCTAGCATATGATCAATAAAGGGAAGTGAGTAGTGATCCTTCCTGGTTGCCTTGTTCAACTTCCTGTAATCAATACACATTCTATATCCAATAACAACTCTTTGAGGTATTAGTTCGTTTTTATCATTAGGAACAACAGTCATACCCCCTTTCTTAGGAACACAATGAATTGGACTTACCCACCTACTATCAGCTATAGGATAGATGATACCTGCGGCTAGAAGTTTGAGAATCTTTGTCCTAACCACGTCCTTCATCCTTGGGTTCAGCCATCGTTGATGATCAACAACTGGCTTAGCATCGGGCTCGAGATTGATAGTGTGTTGGAAAATCGATGGACTAATCCCCTTAAGGTCATCAAGGGTATAGCCCAAGGCACCACGGTTTCTGCGAAGTGTCTCCAATAATCGCTCTTCTTCAAATCCTAAAAGGTTAGCATTGATAATGACATGATATATTTTCTTTTCATCTAAATAAGCATACTTGAGCGTATCGGGAAGTGGTTTGAGGTCAAACACCGGGTCTTCTTTTGGTTGTGCTAGGATTCCTAAAGGCTCAACTGGAAGGTTGTGTTTCAGGATAGCAGTTTGTCTTGTGAATATTTCGTCCAACTCATTTCCTTCCTGCATATGCATATCATTCTCGTGGTCTTCCATATATTGTTGCAAAGGATCATTAGGAGGAATAGAAATAGAAGCAATATTTTCAATAACTTTATCATCACTAAGTAAATCAGTACCACGAGGTTGCTTGGAAAATTTAGAAAAGTTAAATTCCTATGGCTCACCATTAAATTCAACAGAGACTTTACCTTTCTTACAGTCTATAACAGCACCACAAGTGTTCAAGAAAGGTCTACCAAAGATAATAGGGCAAAAACTATCTTGCACTGAACCCAATATGATAAAGTTGGTAGGATACTTTACCTTTCCACATAGGACTTCAACATCTCTCACAATTCTGATGGGAGAGATAGTTTCTTTATTTGCTAGATAAATAGTAGCATCGATCTCTTCAAGTTCACAGGGGGAAATCTCACCCATGGTCTCCTGATAGAGTGAATAAGGAATAGCACCAGCACTGTATCCTATATCACAAAGCCCGTAATAGTTTTGATCTCCTATCTTGACAGATACAACTGGTGTACCTGAAATTGGACTCTTATTCTTGGCTGTGACAATGCTAGTTGAAACGGCACAAAATTTTATCTTGGAATCTGAAATATCATTAGTGACTAAATCTTTAATCACCGCAACTTGAGGATCGACCTTGATCAGGTCCCCAGGTTCGTCAGTTCTTCTCTCACTCATATTCATTATGCCTGTCACAAAAGAGTGCTCCCTCATCCTTGTAGGAAAAGGGGGCTTTTCATAGAAAACTGTAGGCAGAATAGGGCCAGCAACATTTATATCAACAGGTAATTCTTTAAAAGGTTTATGATACTGAGTCTTCTCTTATTTCAAAGAGTCAATGTGAGAGGCAAAGTTCTTTCAAAAATCAATCATGAGCTGGGAATCAAGACCAGTCTTAGAACAAAAGGTATTAAAGTAATCAGTTTTCACATAGCTCTCAATGTAATCATGCTCATAATTTATAGCGGGTTCAATACCTTTTATCGATTTCCCAGTCTTCAGTATTCTTCAGGATCCTCTCGATGAGATCCCACTTTTCTTCAATGCTTTTTGTTTGGAATACCCCGCTAGAGGAAGCATCCAACATCTCCTTATCTTGACGGGAAAGCCTGGCATAAATATTTGTAATTATAATATCTTTGGGAAGTTCATGAATAGGACATTTGAACATTAGGGATTTAAGTCTCCCCCAAGCTTGAGCGATGCTCTCTCTGTCGCGAGACCAAAAGTTGTAGATATAATTCCTGTCTCGATGAATTTCATGAAGAGGGTAAAACTTTGTATAAAAGAGGCACATAAGCTCTTCCCAACTAAGTAGATGTGAGTTATCAAGGAGCTTATACCAATCTGAAGCTTTACCTATAAGTGATACGGAGAATAATTTCTTCATGACGAACTCCAGTGACACACCTGCAAGCTTAAATAATGAACATAGTTGTGATAAATATAGCAAGTGTTCACCTGGATGTCTATCTCCTGCATAACGATTAGCTAAGACATGATCGATAATACCAGACGGTATTTTGTAAGGCACAATTTCAGTAGGGGTAAGAGTGACCACCACAGTCTTGGGGCGTTTCCCCATAAACAACGATCCAAGAGTAGAGGTGTCCATAAGGACAAAAGTAGCCACAACGAAATAAAAACAGAAATATAGAGACTTCCTTACCAGCTTCACTTACTAATATAGCTACGCTCCCCGGCAACAGCGCCAGAAAATAGTACTTGATGACCCTCAACTGTAGGGGATCGTTTGTAGCGTTTTCGATAAATAAGAGTGTCGAACCCAACGAGGAGCAGAAGGTATTGGTAAGTGACTTTGGTAAAGAAATAGCTGCAGGAACTGAAAGATAACTTTTTAGGGATTTTTTATATAAGCAGCAAAAAGGTAAAAGCGAGCAAAGTAAAGAGCACTGAGGAGTAACAAGTGGGCCGATCCTTTTGAGCAAAGGATAGGCCTAGCAACTGAACTTATAAAGGCTAAAGCGTTCTTGAGGACACACGGGAGAAATAGTCATGTGTTTTCGCCATATTCCGTATCAGTACTATGTGCCGTGTTGATAAGTGTTGAGTGGGTGGATCTATGCTAGTGCACCCTCTAGACTAAGATAAGTGCACTCTTATGATTAAACACTTGCAAGGATCCACAAATACAAGATAATAATTAAGGCAAAAGCCTAACCATAGCAATACGATCGATGATCCATTGTTCCCTTGTGCAAAAGCATGCGAACTGGGGTTCAGGTTTCTGTCACTCCGACAACCCACCGTAAGCATCATTTGTACACAATGTATTCCCCTAGGTCCTTAATAAGGAGAAGTGTTGAGTGTTCGACTCACACAGCACCACTAGGAAAATAACAACACAACTTAAATATCAAACAACACATATTACTTCAACATCATATGACTACTAACAACTAGACTTCTCCCATGTCCTCAAGAACTAAAGTAAAAACTCACAAGACATAAAAGAGATCATGATCAGTGGGGATAAATAGATGATAAACAATCTGGACACAATGATAATTCTCCAACAAAACTCAATAGCATTCATCATACGGTAGTAATCAACACCGGTAGAGCAGAGAGGATAGATAGTACGGATTACAACACAAGTTGGACTTGTGAGGTGAGATTGGATGGTGGTGGTGATGGTGCTGATGTTGGGGATGATGTTGATGATGATCTCGATGATGCCCGTGACGATGGTGATGACGATGGCGACGATCTCCCCTTCCAGGAGGTGTTCTCCCCGGCGGAATCTGCCCACCGGAGATGTATTTTCTTCTCTGTAGGTTTCCTCCACGGAGCGGCGGCGGAACTCTGTAAACTCTCTCCTTTTTAGGGTTTTTGGTATATGAGCGATATATAGGCCAGAGGGGGGAGCCGGGAGTGGCCCCAGGGGTCCAGGCGCCCTCTCGGCGCAGCCAAGGTGGGGGCCGTGCCAGGTGGCCGCCTGGGCACCCTATGGCCCCCTCTGGCCCCTCTTCGACGTGTCTTCGTTAATCTTCTGAAAAATGCCCTCCATCGATTTTCAGGTAATTTGGAGGTATTCTTCTTCAGCAACTCAGCGTCCACTTTTTGCCGCTGAATCTGCGTGTGCTGCTTCGGCATCGGAAAGTTGCAAACTATGTAAAATAAGCAAAAACAACATAAGAACAACATCATAACATGAAATATATCAATGAATAAGAAAGAATTACTATATAAAATAGTGATGCATTTTGGACGTATCAATTGTTTCTAGCTAAGTATGGCCTAGTTTATAGAATATAAGGGGAGTGTCTTCCGTATGTGTGTGTCTTGCATTTCAAAATCATATCTAAATTGATGCACACATCTAGGGGGAGCCTGTCTATATTTTGTAAACAAATGGCATGTTTTAAATTCCCTATTGTTTTATTGTGCAAATCTTGTGTTGTCATCAATACACCAAAAAGGGGGAGATTGATAGGGCATATTTCCCCTTGATTGGTTTTCGTGATTGATGACAATACATTTGCGGATTAACCGGGTAAGATGAGCATTTCAGATAATTATATTCATGGCACAAGACAGTTATTGCCCCCTCGGTGAATGAAGCGTGAAGACAATGTTTTCCTTTCGATTTCCTTTTTAGTAATTTGAGTCGTAGGAAATCCGTACTATGAAGAGGGGATCCGCTATGGAATGGTGGGTGGAATCATCACACACTCTCACTTTCTTCACCCACATATTTCTCGTGCGTCGTGGAGGTGTGGAAATTGGTGGCATTGTCTCCCTGGCTCTTCCAGGGCGGTAGTACCGCTCTAGTAGCGGTAGTACCGCACCGCGATAGTACTGGGACCCAGTACCGCACCCACTACCGGAATCCCACTGGACTCTGCGGTAGTGGACACGGCACTGGGGCTCGGTAGTACCGCGGAGCAGTAGTACCGCTCCCAGTACGGTAGTACCACTCCGCAGTAATACCGTTGATCAGTACCTCACCCACTACCGGAACCCCACTGGACTCCGCGGTAGTGGGAACGACACTGGCCCTCGGTAGTACCGTGGGACGGTAGTACCGTGCCAGGTATGGTAGTACCGCGCCCCGGTAGTACCGGGGCCAGTACCGCACCCACTACCGGAATCCCTCTAGACTCCACGGTAGTGGGCACGGTAGTGGGCACGGTAGTGGCCCTCGGTGATGGCTTCTCGCCCTTCGTTGGTGAGCCCCAAGTGGAAGGCGTGATGCAGCACAGCAGCAAGTTTCCCTCGGTGAAGATACCAAGGTTTGTCTCCAGTAGGACTCCAGAGATGATAAGTAGGTGTCAGCGGCGCGACTGACGTGAACCTGCACACAGACACAGATAACTTTGTTCCCAATGAAGTTCAGAGAGGTTGTCAATCTCTCCGGTCTTGTTGTTCACAAAGGGTAAAACACAAGGGATAATGATAGCAAGTAAAAGCAGTAAAATAAATATAGCGTGGAAACAGTAATAAGGATATGGACCGGGATACGTGATGTTCACTAGTGATGTCTCTCTCCCAAAAGACGATAAAACTGCTATGCGAGGTAAACAAATTACAGAAGGGCAATTTACAGGATTATGAACGCACCGCAATGCTAACTATGCTACAAAAGAAAGGAAGAGGTTCAAAAGCACGGGCAGTACGCCAAAATAAGTAGACCGTAATCCAACTGCATCTACTACTAATCATCCACCTTGAGATATCTATCCAGAACATCTCGCTGGTATTAAGTTGCGAGCCCCACCCAAAGTGTAAACCCAAAGCAACAGACAACTGCATTAAAAAGAACTCTGCGTAAAGTAAACAATCCTTGCAACCGCGGTTACAAGCACCCTTGTTTTCCCCCTTGTGGCAACAGCACATCCCCTAGACTCATGTTTCTGTCACTCAAGCGTGTCATCGGGGGGCATGAACCCACAATCGAGCACAACGTTCCCTCTTGGAGTCACTACCTACTACTTGGCCAAAGCAATAAACAGCAACGGAGAACATGCAAGAATTACTTAGGAACAAAAATATAAGAGATAAAAACCAAATATATTACTCTATCACAATCTGAACATAATCTCATAATCCATCAGATCCCATCAAACTCAACATAGCAATAGCAGAAATATTACAAAAGTGCCTCGATCATGTAGGGCAGCTCACGAGGTCTAAACCATGAAGATCAAAGAGGGGAGGAGAACATCACATAGCTACTGATCACGGACCCATGGTCCAAGGAAAACTACGCACGAGACATCCGGGGAGCATCCATGGTGGAGAGGAGACTCCCGGAGGTCAATCCTCCCTCCGGCAGGGTGCCGGGAAGAAGTCTTCTGGTGGTCCCGATCTCGAAAGCGCGGCGGCGGCGGAACAGAGGCGAGTTTGCGAAAATAGGGTTCTATCTTCGGAGTTTCCCCGTGACGGAGAATAAATAGGCGAAGGGGGGCAGCCAGAGGTGGACCAGGGGCCCCAGGCGCACCCCTGGTGCGGCCAGGGGTGGGGCCGCGCCGGGTGGCCGCCTGGGCCCCCCTGGCTCCCCTCTGGCCCCTCTCGGGCTCTTCGCGAAGCTTCCTTCGCGCTGATTTTTTATCTGAATTTTCCCGAATTTTTCTGGCACTTTTTATATGGGGGAAAACTGAAATAGAAAAACAGCAGAAAACAGGAACTGGCACTGGGGTGCACTGAGTTAATAGGTTAGTCCAAATATGATCAAAAATGTATGAAAGTGTAACTAGATCATAGCAATATCACACAAAACATGCATGGAGCAAGCAGAAATTATAGATACGTTTTGGACGTATCAACATCCCCAAGCTTAATTCCTGCTCGTCCTCGAGTAGGTAAATGATAACAGCATAATTTCTGTGGTGACATGCTAGCAACCATAAAAGAACTTTGAAAAGTAAAGCAATCAAGGTTAGAGATTCAATTCAAGTCATAACATGAAAGAGTCTATATTAGCATTGAAACAAGTAACAAAAGAACATTAGGTGCAAGAGCTCTCGCTGTCCGTGACTCGAATGTCTCCAAATGGTGTTTGCGTGCAAGAAGGGGATAGGGAATACGAGAAAAAATATATTTTTGGGTTGAGAACTCAATCTACTAAAGTTTCACACTTGGTCCTCTTTGGAATCTTATCTTGACTCGTCCCCAGACCACTAGCCAGGTACAAGTCAATTTGATTCACTCCTTTTCGATATTTTGAGCACTCATGCAATGGATGAGCGTAAGCACGAGAGTTGACACTTAGGATGGCAAAGAGAGAAGTATGGTGGAGGAGGAAGACAAAAAGGATGAGAAAGGCTCACATCAATGAGGACAACCATAGGCAAGAGATGCCAAATGATAGATATGATGTGAGGAGTAGGGATTGCCATGCAACGGATGCACATACGAGCTAAGAAGCTCTCCAAAAGGAACTAGAGGGGGTGCATCTAACTTGCTCGCTCATGAAGACCTAGAGCTCATTTGAGGAGGCTCATCCTTGGAATATGCAAGCCAAGTTCTAAAGTGTGAAGGTCCCCACATAGCTATATGCATAAAGATCATCTCTATGGAGTACAAGGATAAAAAGGGAGTACTAGTGTGGATCTCTCAAAAGGATAGTAGTGTTGCCCCTCTCTCTCTTTTTATTTCTTTTTCTCTTTTTTCTATTTTTTTTGTATTTTTTGGTGGCCTCAATGGCTCTTTCTATTTAACTCTCATTTGTCCTCTTTGGGATCTTTTATTGTGTCCACTTTGGGATCTTTTCCTCACTTAAGGGCAACACTCTAATTTACAAGAAGGTAAAGGAGATCTTTCACACTTTACAAGGTACTCAAAATCATAAAGAAGATGTAACTATCATGATGTATGCAATGTATGTCGCTGCCAGTGTAGCAGGAACATGTATGACATGAAGATCAAGTCATGAAGATGTGGAAGTTGCATGGCAATATAACTCGGAAAGGCTATGGAAATGCCTTGATAGGTAGGTATGGTGGCTGTTTTGAGGAAAGATATAAGGAGGTTTATGATGACAGAGCGTATCATGCCAAGGGTTTGGATGTACCGGCGAAGGTGGACACCAACTCTCGGAGTGAGAAGAAGGCAATGCACGGCACGGGAGAGGCTAGCAAAATATGGGAAGGTGGAAGTGTCAACTTTCAATACTTACATTAGTCTGAAGAACTCATGCACTTATTATCGGTAACTCTCAATCTAATAAGGAGGTTCACAAAGAGACAAGTACCCTGAGGAGGAGTGTATGGGGGTTTGGTTATCCTTGCGCATCCTCGACTCATGGTACGTGAGTGTACTCTAATATTCGATCCCTCCAAGGATTAGTGATCCATCTAGTAGCTAGAGTTCTCAACTAGTTTTGTAGTTTTTGAAAATAAACACGGATTGCCCAAAATACGACACCTATCACTAATAGGCTAGAGCTCTCGACACCAAAAGTTCAAACATTACTCACATCAATACCTCAAAACCATTGCAAGTTACTACTAAAATTAAATAGCAACCTCAATTACCTACTTTCAAGACAAGACACAACTCAGTGCAACAACCAACTCTCTTAACAAGATAAACATGAAAACTAAAAAGAGTTGCAGCAACAAACTAAACAAAAGCCAAGGCTCTTGCTAAATACAACCTAAAACTAAAACTAAACATGGCAGTAGCTATGAAAAGATAAAGAACACACAACAGCAAAAAGATAAGCAGGAAAAATCCAATGATGTGTTCTAAATTTGAAAGTGGAGCGTGTTTCTCTCCCACACAAAGTAAGACGGGATCTAACTTGTTATGAACAGCAATAAAAGCTAAAGAAAACTAAAAATAAAACCTAAGAGCGAGACGCTCCAAGCATAGCACATAACGCATGAAGTGATAAAAATATAGTGAGACGAAGGACGAACTGATGATTGTTGATGGAGAAGGGGATGCACGGGGGCATCCCCAAGCTTAGACTCTTGAGTCTCCTTGAATACTTATTGGGGATGCATGGGGGCATCCCCAATCTTGAGCGCTTGACACTCCTGAATCTTCTTTCATCATCTTCCATCGCACACTTGAAAACTCCCTTCATACATAACTCATCATAAGCTGATTAGAGAGGTTAGTACCCTTAATAAATAATTTTTCCCTACTGGATATAAATATATTCTTGAAGAGCTACTGTTTCTCAAGAGTGAAAAAAAAATTGCAAAGAAAAAGCAAGCTTAAGGTTTGCAAAAGATAGGAGAGACAAAACGTGGCAGAATCTGTGAAAAACAGAACAGCAGGTAGTAAAGAATTTTTTAGGGATACTTCTGCAACTCACATAAAAAAACTCAGAACATAAGGAAGTTTCGTAATTGTATAGAGCATGCTGTGTAAAAATTTCAGCTCAAAAAGAGGAACTGGGATTTTTCTGGAATTTTTCTGGTGACGAGGACAGAATCTGTTTTCTGGACAGCACGTCACAATTTTTACTTCCCTTGCCGTAAGAGGCTATAACTTGGCACCAAGTTGAAAAATAAAGATACAACGATGTTGCTACAGTAGTAAAAATCATCAAGACACAAAAAAATCAAAAATAAAAACCTAAATTCGTTGCGGGCTGCCTCCCGAAAGCGCTTTCTTTTATGCCTTTAAGCTAGGCTTAAAGATTTTAAAAAGTGCTCTCATAAGAATAAGGATTTGAAGCAAAAGAGAGCATCAAGAAGCAAATATGAAACACATTTAAGCCGAACCCACTTCCTATGCATAGGCATCTTGTAATAAAATAAATCAAAGAAGCACAAAGAAACCAACATAGGAAGGTGGAACAAGAACATCTTCAAAACTTTCAACATAAAGAGAGTAGTTTTAGTGATATGGAAGTTTCTACAACCAAACTTTCCTCTCTCAAAATAATTTTCAGTAGTATCATGAGAAACATCAAGAATATAAATATCACATAAATCATATTGTTCATGACCTACGAGCACACGTGTATTATTTTCAACACAGTTTTTAGGATCATAAGATAAATGCAACCTAACATATTGAGATTTGATAAGAGGAAAATTCTCCGGAGTTGGAGATTTCAAAAGGATAATAGGACAATCAAGTGTGGGTGCAATAGCAACAATTTCATGCTTAACATAAGGAGCTATAGAGAGTTCATTTTTGTCAGCATCATCCATAGTGGCATCTTGGCCATCAACAAAGCAAGTATCAAAATTTTCAGAAAGGGATATTTCAAGTGAGTCCTCGGAATCATGGGATTCCTCCTCAAAGCAATCATTGGCCCCTTCTTGGGCATCAAACATTTTATTTTTAAAATCCTCAATATAAGAATTGGAAGTATAATTCTCGAAGCAATAAGCAAGAACTGCAAAGTTTTCAGACTCGAAAATAGTATCGTGATACTTTTCAATCAAGGAAGCAATCTCATAGGCACCTTTAAAAGCAACAAACTCTTCAATCTTTTCAACATCAAAGTAATCATAAACACCTTTAGCATAAGAAGATAAGATCTCATTTTCATTAAACTCACATTGGAAAGGGAGGTGTTTATGATCTATATTAGAACAGCAAGTAAAATCATAAATGTGGCACAAAAGTTTAGCATGGCAATAAGAAACATGTATTTGATCCCATAAGTGTTTCCCTTTCTGAGATAGGCGGTGCCGCGTATAATGAGCATGCTCATCCAATGATTTTCCCTCAACCAAGTCGGTTGGGTTTTTAGCGCGAGCACAAATTGATCGAAGACGATCCAAGTGAAACATGTCCAGACTACCATATTTGGGTTGTTCATCACCCATGGTGAGGATAGCATAAATAGGAAAAGCAAGACAAAGGCAAAAGGTAGCAACTATTTTTGTGGTTTTTCATAAAGGACACGAAGATAAAAAACTGAAAGGTAAACTAACAAGACTAAAAAACAAAGGTAAAGGGTAGTGTGCAACTCCCCTATCTTAGCACTCGGAGTCCCCGGCAACGGCGCCAGAAATTCGCTTGATGGCTTCTCGCCCTTCGTTAGTGAGCCCCAAGTGGAAGGCGTGATGCAGCACAGCAGCAAGTTTCCCTCGGTGAAGATACCAAGGTTTGCCTCCAGTAGGACTCCAGAGATGATAAGTAGGTGTCAGCGGCGCGACTGACGTGGACCTGCACACAGACACAGATAACTTTGTTCCCAACGAAGTTCAGAGAGGTTTTCAATCTCTCCGATCTTGTTGTTCACAAAGGGTAAAACATAAGGGATAATGATAGCAAGTAAAAGCAGTAAAATAAATATAGCGTGGAAACAGTAATAAGGATATGGACCGGGATACGTGATGTTCACTAGTGATGTCTCTCTCCCAAAAGACGATAAAACTGCTATGCGAGGTAAACAAATTACAGAAGGGCAATTGACAGGATTATGAACGCACTGCAATGCTAACTATGCTACAAAAGAAAGGAAGAGGTTCAAAAGCACGGGCAGTACGCCAAAATAAGTAGACCGTAATCCAACTGCATCTACTACTAATCATCCACCTTGAGATATGTATCCAGAACATCTTGCTGGTATTAAGTTGCGAGCCCCACCCAAACTGTAAACCCAAAGCAACAGACAACTGCATTAAAAAGAACTCTGCGTAAAGTAAACAATCCTTGCAACCGCGGTTACAAGCACCGTTGTTTTTCCCCTTGTGGCAACAGCACATCCCCTAGACTCATGTTTCTGTCACTCAAGCGTGTCATCGGGGGGCATGAACCCACAATCGAGCACAACGTTCCCTCTTGGAGTCACTACCTACTACTTGGCCAAAGCAATAAACAGCAACGGAGAACATGCAAGAATTACTTAGGAACAAAAATATAAGAGATAAAAACCAAATATATTACTCTATCACAATCTGAACATAATCTCATAATCCATCAGATCCCATCAAACTCAACATAGCAATAGCAGAAATATTACAAAAGTGCCTCGATCATGTAGGGCAGCTCACGAGGTCTAAACCATGAAGATCAAAGAGGGGAGGAGAACATCACATAGCTACTGATCACGGACCCATGGTCCAAGGAAAACTACTCACGAGACATCTGGGGAGCATCCATGGTGGAGAGGAGACTCCCGGAGGTCAATCCTCCCTTCGGCAGGGTGCCGGGAAGAGGTCTTCTGGTGGTCCCGATCTCGGAAGCGCGGCGGCGGAGGAACAGAGGCGAGTTTGCGAAAATAGGGTTCTATCTTCGGAGTTTCCCCGTGACGGAGAATAAATAGGCGAAGGGGGCAGCCAGAGGTGGACCAGGGGCCCCAGGCGCACCCCTGGTGCGGCCAGGGGTGGGGCCGCGCCGGGTGGCCGCCTGGGCCCCCCTGGCTCCCCTCTGGCCCCTCTCGGGCTCTTCGCGAAGCTTCCTTCGCGCTGATTTTTTATCTGAATTTTCCCGAATTTTTCTGGCACTTTTTATATGGGGGAAAACTGAAATAGAAAAACAGCAGAAAACAGGAACTGGCACTGGGGTGCACTGAGTTAATAGGTTAGTCCAAATTTGATCAAAAATGTATGAAAGTGTAACTAGATCATAGCAATATCACACAAAACATGCATGGAGCAAGCAGAAATTATAGATACGTTTTGGACGTATCACTCGGCAGTACAGTTGGCACGGTAGTACCGCATCTGGTACGGTAGTACCGCGCCGCGGTAGTATATCTTCAGGAGCGGTACTACCGTGGTTGGTGGGCTGCCAACGTCTGCATTTATTCCCACCTATAAAAGGGGGTCTTCTTCCCCATTGAGACTAACCTCATTTATTGCTCTCACCTCCATTGATGCCCAAGCTCCATTCTTGCCCGATCTTCCTCCCTAGCCATCAAACCTTGTTGATTCTCTAGGGTTTGGAAGAGAAGGCCCCGATCTACACTTCCACCAAAGGATATTTGATTCCCCCCATTAATCCCGTGTGGATCTTGTTACTCTTGGGTGCATTGGTGCCCTAGACGGAAGAGGTCACCTTGAAGGCACATTCCATTGTGGTGAAGCTTCGTGGTTTCGTTGGGAGCCTCCAATTAAGTTGTGGAGATTGCCCCAACCTTGTTTGTAAAGCTTTGGTTGCCACCTTCAAGGTCGTCTCGTAGTGGATCACGGCATCTTGCATTGGTAAGAGAATGAGCAGAAATAGGGTGGCCCTCATTGGCTTCGTGTGAACATTGTGCTCCTCACCCTCTCCAAACAGAGACGTACTTCTCGAAAGAGAAGGAACTTCGGTAACATGTCCTTGTCTCCCATGTTCCCTCTTACCTTTACTTTGTGCAAGTCATTTTCATTGCATTTATCTTGCTTGCTTTTGTTATGGTGCACTTGTTGGCATATAGGTTGTTATAATAGTTGCATATCTAGACAACCTATATTTATTGTTGAGCCTAATTTGTTAAGAAAACCTTAAAAATTGCTAGTCGCCTATTCACCCCCCCCCCCCTCTAGTCGACATTCCGATCCTTTCAGAGCTCATCCAAGAACACCCGCGAGACAAGGTAAGGAGACGGTTCACCTTGTTGGTAACCGTGCGCTTTGACGGGACGTCAGGGCAGGCACCGATGTACTGGTGGTCCTGGCTGCTGTTCATTGTACGTTGTGTGAATTAGTCGGGAAACGATAATGGTTGTCCGCGAGATAATAAAATGACTAATAGTTCGGTTGATGACTTGAGTAGCCTTTTGGCTTATACGCGCTGCCTACACGTGGGATAATGAGTTATGGGCTCCCCTACTTCATAGTCTCGTTCGAGAACTATTCAGACGTCAGCAGTACCGCGGCCTGCGCCGGGAAGTGGTGTGTCTTCTTTGCTCGAGCTGTGACTTTTGCTTCATCAGCCAACCTCGCACCGTGCAGGAGCACGTCAAGGTTAGGGACCAAAGCCCTGCGTACATAGGATTTAGTCCGGCGGATGGCCTCTCTGTTGAGTTTCAAGGATGGGCTACGGAGTGTCGGATAGCCTCGGTGGGGCATTCCCTAGCAAGGTGTATGCCACCCTGGAGATCCGTGCGTTGAAGTGTAACAGAAGTGCACCCCTGCAGGGAAGATTAATCTATTCGAATAGCCGTGTCCACGATAACAGGACACTTTATGCTGAAGCCAGATCCTACTACTACAAACTACTACATTACTAAATTGTTGGTTCCGGGGTTGCTTCCTCGCAGGGAAGTCGAGGAAGTGATCTCGGAGGCATTGATAATTATTACAACTTACTATTATACAATGATGCAACAACTTCTGTTGCGTTGTTACTTTATGTTTGATGTATAACTGTTGGCTATCCTCTTCTTGTGCTTCAAGAATCGTCGGAAGATGCTAGTCTTCGATAGGCCTAGCATATTCCCTCTTACCCTGGTACTTCTATCATACAGTCCACTATACAGCCTCTTCATCCATTTTGATACAAGTGCATAAATGCTTAGTAGCCCGGGTTTAAGTCTCGCTGAGTATGCTAGATACTCACCCTTGCTTTATCACCCCCTTTGTTTTATATACCCGGATTTCTGCAACCAGACGGTGGCGCCCAGGAGGAGGAGTACCCCAGAGGCGCCTACTACGACGTCGAGTTCCCCGTTTACCAGGAGTAGTTCGAAGGTTCCCAGGCAGGATGCCTTTCCTTTTCGATTTGTATTTCTGATGTTATTTGTGCTAGCCTTCTTAAGGCAAAACTTGACTAACTATGTCTGTACTCAGATATTATGGTTTGTATAACTTATGTATTCGGATCCTCGTGATCCCTGGTTTGTAATATCAGATTTATCTTATTTGTGTCTAGTGTTGTGCTGTGATATTCTCACCGTGGCACCCTGATTTCGGTCGTGTACCCTGTGTGTATGATTACTGTATACGGCTTGATTTTGGCGGCCTCACAACGACCACCTCGCCATTGGGTAGCACAACGCCGCCCATGACCCGCACCATGCAAGGGCTGTCGGCGACCACCTCCACGCGCAAAACCACCAGCTCTGCCACCCAATATCGGGCGACGTATCGGAGCTCACATCACGCCCGCACATCACCCACCCGCGTCACCTGACGAGCGCGACGTGCTCCCATCCCGTAGGAGACTTCCCGTACCATCTCCTGCGTGCGGGGGGGTGTGGAAACCCCGCCGCCACCAACCAGCCCTATGGCGGCAGCGAGGGGGCGGGGAGAAGGGGAGTGGGCTAGCGGCAACAGGATTTTAGGGTTTCCCCCGATCACCGCACGGGGGCGACACAAGAGGGAAAGGGGGAGAATGGGGGGGTCGTGATCCTACCACGCCTTTGTTAATACATGCAAACATGTAGATTAGGTGGTTTAATCTTTCATGTGTCCAAGAGAGAAGTTTACCTATGGTCACTGAAGCTGAGACGAAAAGTCACTTTAGTTCAGGTACATAGAAATACCTAAAATACGATCATGAAAGTTGTACCAATGCACACCGGTGATCACTGCCATATGCTTTGGCTACGTATTTTACCTACGTGGCTTACTTTTTGACCAAATGATCATCCACTAATGTGCTAGCAGTGCGAATTTCATCGTCGGTCACTGGCCTTGTCGTTAAAACTCATTTTGGTCATCGAAGAATGTGGCTTATGATAGTATTTTAATTTTGTTTCTTTCCCATTATCGCTGAAGGATATATGTGCATAAATAATAAACCTGTGGAACTTCAGAGATAATGTACTTGCCGCGTGTGAAGACTATCCCATGCTAGGAAGCGTTTTTCCTTAGGGGGCGATCCATTAAACAATTTTTTTGGAAGGTTTTATGGAGTGGTTTAAACCGGTTTTGAAGTTACTTTATTTAAGTATTTTTCATTATATTATATACTTATCTAATTTTTCAATATATTTTATATGTTTTTGTATTTTCTAATTTATGATAAACGTTGTGCATTTTATAAATACAAGATGCTCATTTTTAGAAAACTTGTTTTAACAATTTTTGAATAATTGAACATTTTAAAATATATGATGAACAATTTTTATATCATTAATAAATATAGTTTATGTCTAACATTAGACAAATATACCGGCTCAACTACATGTCTAATTTTTTTAATATGTGTTATACTACCTCTGTAATGTAATATAAGATGTTTTGGATCACTAAAATAGTGATCCAAAACAACCTATATTTATAAACGGAGGGAGTATATTTTTTGTATATATGTTCAAATATTTTTTACGTCTAAATATTTTTCGATGTCTAACATTAGACATGTATATCAGTTCAAATACATGTTTCAAAATTTTAATATATGTTATTTTTAATATATATTCTTGACTTTTTATGCACGTTGATATTTTGTAGTAGAAGATGCTTATTTTTAAAATTTGTGTATTTAAAATATGTGATGAACATTTTTCATATGGTAATAGATATTTTCTATATTATGTGACCATTTAAAAATTATTAATGTATTTAAATATGTCATGAACATATTTGTAAAATGTGTAACCATTGTTTCAATGTTATATAACTAGAAGAATACCTCACGCGTTGCAGCGGAAATCCCTATAAGAACTCTACAATATAAATTGGAAGATATAAGATGCATGTAAATTAAAGTGGATAACATGAAGAAATGATTAGCTACAATAGTGTGTGGTGTGGATAGCTTGCAAGTTTAGATAAATATCATACATGCGTCTTAGTAGGGTTTATTAGTGGATGATATGGACAAATGATTGGATACAATAGTGAGTGATGTGGATAATTTGCATGTTGAAATAGACATCATAAATGCATCTTAGTGAGTTTTTTTATTAGAGATATAGATTTGTTTGAATGATACAACACATTTTTTAAATTTATGTGAATATTTTTTACATTTTTCTTAAAATGTTAGGTACATTTTCTCAAACATACGAGTCATTTTTTAAATGTCGTGATTGGTTTCGAATGTTATGGATTTTTTTAAAAATATGCAAATATTTTTTGTATTGTATTAAAAATGTCACGAACCTATTTTAAAACGTCAAAAATTTTTAATGTCACTAATATTTTTGTGAAAGCTAGCTTGAACTTTTTTACACTGCATAAACATTTTTTGTATATGTGATGAATACTTTCACAATTGTAAGTAAATTAGTTTCTGCAAGACATATATTTCAATATATAAAAGAAACTAAGAAGAAAAAAGACTAATCAACGAACTAAGTGATGTGTTGTGAATTTTGAACCAGTGAACGAAATGGATTTTGAAGACAAGTTCAATGATCATCGATGAATTTCACGCTGCTAGCACATACGTGAACGATCAATTAATAAAACAGTATGCCATGTAGGGAAAATACGTAGCCAACACTTATGGCGGTGATAGTTGTTGTTCACTCATACAATTTTTATCACTGTCTTTTGGGTATTTCAAGTTCGTTGACCAAAGTGACTTTCTATCGCAGCTTCAATAACCACGGGTGAACTTCTCTTTGTGTCCAAATGTGCTTTTACTTTTATCTACAAACATATTCACAAATAGTGTTCACTTGTTTGTTTGTTATGTGTATGTTGCTACATTGTTGATTATCATAGAAATTATTTATTATTCACTTGATTTTTTTATGATTTCAGTTCAGTTGTAGATAATTGCTCTATGGCCCAACCCAGTCCTCGAGAGAATAGTACATCTACGATGTCACTAGCTAAAGAGTACTAGTTGCAACGAACATCCCGACCTCTTTCGCGGTTGACAATTTGTATACTATATGTCTATATGCACGCCACTTATCGCGATATGGGGGTTCCATTTCCCCTTTTTAGAGGCACTGGGCGTGTCTCTCCCGGAAGTAAACTTGTGCCTCCACGAGAGGCATGATCGTTTATATCTGGAAAACACGTTATTTTTTTCCTTTTAGAGGCACAGATCGTGTCTCTCAAAAAAGAAAACATGTGCCTCCACGAGAGTCATGATCGTGTTTTTTTTACTTTTTAGAGGCATGGTGTACCTCTTGAGAAAGAAAACCTGTGCCTTCATGGGAGGCATGATCATACCTTTTTTCTTCTTTTGAAGCACAGGATGCGCCTCTCGGGAAGCAAACATGTACCTCCACTTATGTACGAATGTGCCTTTTTTCCTTTTAAGATGCACGGAGCGTGCCTCTCGCGGAAGCAAATCTTTTAAAGAAACATTTTTTCGCATATTCTTTTCCACCAAAATTTAAGCAAAACCAAGTTCGAAAGAAAAACCGAAAACCCATCTAAACATCGAAAACGCGTACACACAAAAACCGAAAGACCTCTTAAAACGGGACACGTGATGCGCTCTCAACACATCCAATGTCGTACTTACGGATGCTCTCGTACTATACTTCTCAGATAGTTGCTCTCCCGCTTTAGAGGTTATGCTCTAGGAGCGAGTAATCTTACATTCTTAAAAAGTTGGTCCCAATTTTCTCAACATGCAAAGTGTTCACCTCAACATCCCCACTAAGCCACACCTTTATTGTCTTAACATCCACACATGATACCTCATCAAAGTTTCACCACAATTTGCATGGGATAAAGGTTTTCATTAATATTTAATCTCATGCACAAATCCATCTCACCACATATACAACCACATCAAGGCTCAATCAACATGCATGTTTTTTCATTGTATCATGCCACTTATATTAAATAAATATTTTCAATTACACAATAATCAAATACAATATATAACAATACTTTTAGTTTTATTTTATATAATTCTTTAGAAGTTGGTCCCAATTTTCTTAATTGCAAAGTGTCCACCTCAACATCTCCACTAAGCCACACTTTTACCGCCTTAACATGCACAAATGACATCTTATCAAAGACCCATCACAATATGCATGAGATAAAGGTTTGCATTAATATTTAATCTCATGCATAAATCTATCTCACCACACATGCCACCGCATCAAGTTTTAATCAACATGCATGAGATTTTTATATTGTATCATGTCACTTATATTAAATACATAATTAAATACAATATATAAAAATATTTATAGTTTTAATTTATATTATTAATTCTACTATTAAGCTTCATACAATCAAAATATATTGCAGCTAATTCCCGCAGCAACGCGCGGGATATCCTCTAGTTATAAAGGGTACTCTAACTAATGATTAAGGTGAAGAAAATGTTTGAAGGAAACCTTATTTACGCTGAGTGGCTTAGTGGGTAAAATCCCAACCAGTTCAGGAAAGCTTACGGGGCAGTGTTTTCCCAACCTATTTTTTACCTGGTTCTTTTATTGGTTGCTTATCATTTTTATTTCTTCTTATTTGTTGTTTATTCGGAAAATATAATATTTTAATTTTTTGCAAATGCTCTTAAATTTCTAAATTAATGAATATTAATAGTTTTGTGAATATTCTTAAAATTTATGAACTCTTTCAATTCATGGACCTTTAATAAGAATTTCAAATATTTATCAAATAAGTGAATATTTAACAATAATAATAATATATACAAAATTCATGAATACTCAGAAAATAATATTAAAAAACACATGTGAATATTATTTAATTATTTTTTAATAATTGGTGAACATTTTGTAGTTCCAGGAACATTTTTTATATCGTGAACTTTTGTATATTTACAGTAGTAAGTTTTTTAAGCGAGTAGTCGTTGCTTTTTACATGGGAATGAGAAAAAAGCTATTCGACACCCATGTGGGAAAGCAAAAGAGGAAGCTGTCGATTTGGTCGAGTCAATTTTGTTGATCAATTGTAAACATTCGATAATGTTGTGCCTTAAAAATCACTAAGTCAATCTTCCAAAGGTTATTAACAATGGTGGAGCACTATCAATATTACCATGAAGGACTAACTCATAAAAAAGACTAACAAGAAAAAAGAATTACGATAAAGGAAATCTTATAAATGAATGTCTCTACCTTTCTCTATTTCTCTCTAGGGTCGGAATTTGCCGCCGCCATGGATGAACAAAAGCACCGTTATCGAGCTTTATTTGTCCCACCATCGGCCTCCTCTCCGGCATCTGATCTTCCTCCCTCGGCCTTGCCCAATCCACAGTGGTCTCCTTCGCACAACGTGCGCTCGCACTATCGCGTTGCGCCTCGGCGTCGTACTTCGTCTGCCTCCGGCTTTCCCCGATTTTGATTGACGACTCATTTCCCATTGAAAACGTTTGATGCATGTGAACGGGACATTATGCGTGAGACAATGTTTGTCCATCGGCCCATCCCGGCGCCTCCTCAAGCCTATGGGCTCATCCGATGCGCCAAAGCTATATCTCGCCTTAAACGAGAATAGCTTGTATCTCGATGAAGCTTTTCTGGTATTTCTACAGTACTAAGACAACACATTTGTCTAGGTTTTTTCGTTATAGCTTGTGTTTTTGTTTTCTATTTATGTTCGGTTTATTTATTGTTCGGTTTTCGCGGTTTCTTCGTCAGTTTTTTGTTCTACTTTGTTTTTTTACCGGGTCTTATGGTTTTACTAGTATTTGGTTTATTTCATGACATTTATTTTTTGGTTTTTATTCTTTCTTTTGTTTTTTTATAAATTTTTTGTATAGATGTTTAATATATTTTTATTGCATGATCAATATTTTTTCATATAAGTTTAACTTTTTATAAATACATGGTTAATTTCCTAAATATATGATCAATAATTTTCAAATACATGATCAATATTTTCTTTATATATGTTTAATGGTTTTCTAATTAATTTATCGACGGCCGAGCGATACCCAACCGGATTTGGGCTTATCTAGAGAATAGTACATCTACGCCACCTTATGGAGGAGTTTGTGCTCCAAGGAAATCTTCGTGAAATCACTCATTGAGGAGTACTCATTGCGGCGGGCACTCCCACGTCCTCCGCGGTTGACAAATGGCACATTGTACGTGTGCTATTTGTTGCGATTTGTAGGTTCCTTTTCCCTTTTTAGAAATACTGGGTGTTCCTTTCGCAGAAGCAAATCTGTTCATCCACGATAGGCACGACCACACAATCGTGATTTTTGTAGAGTCACGATGTGTGCCTTTTCTGAGGTACCGTCGTGCCTCTTTTTAAGAGGCATCACGCGTGTTCCTCGCGAAAGCAAACGTGTGCCTTCATGAGAGGTATGATCATGCCTCTTTTTTATTTATTTTTAGAAATTTGAACCCCCACAAAAAATGCAAGAGAAACTGTGAAAACCCGAAAACCCCGTCAAAATACCAAAAACGCATACACAAATAAAAAACGAAATTTTGAGAGAGGCGCTCATAACGCGACACGTGACGCGCTCTCAGTACAGCCAAAGTGATCCTTGTGTGGGCTAGTTAACGTAAAAGCCTGTTTGGGCTTGGTGGCTTACTGGGCAAAGTCCCAACAGGTTCAGGGAAGCTTACGGGCTGGTGTTTTCTCTTTATTTATTTAGGCTCCTCTTTTATTTCTATTTATTCCTTTTCATTTTTTATTTCTTCAGAAATCATATTTTTTAATTCATTGCAAACTTTTCTTAAATTTGTGTTCTTTTTTAAAGCGAATTATGAATATTTTCTAAATTCTAAATATTGTATAGTTTTGTGAATATTCTTAATATTTATGAACTTTGCAAATTCTGGAATTTAAAAAATCCAAAGATTTTTTACAAATATTTGAATATTTTTTAATTTTGTTTGTATTTTTTAAATTTGTGAATATTTTAAAAATTATATTTTAAAACTCATGAACTTTAAAAAATAGTTAATAATTTTAAAATTTTGAATGTTTTCAATTTCGCAGACAATATTTAGATCCATGAACATTTTTTAATCTCGTAATCCTTTATAAATTTATAGTAGTTAGTTTTTTAAGCGAGCAGTTGTTGCTTTTTACATATGAATGAGAAATAAAAAAGCTAGTTGACACCCAAGTGGGCAAGCAAGAGAGGTAGCTATCGATTTGTTGAGTTAATTTTGATGATCCAACTACAAACATTCGATAATTTGCACCTTAAAATTTGCTAAATCTTGAAGGTTATTAACCATGGCAGAGAACTATCAACCTGATCATGAAAGTATAACTCTTGCAATCATTCAAAGAACAAGCAAATTTCCTTACTATAAAAGCAATATGACTAATTCTGATGTAGAGGAAGATCTATATCAAAAAGATGATAAAAATGAGGTTCGAAAGTAGCCTTGATGTGGCCGTTCAACACAGGTGAAGTTTACGAAGTTACAACAATGACTAACTTTTAAATAAAAAACTCAAAAAAATTAGGCGTCTTATCTACTTATATGTGACTAAGGGATGGCGTCCAAGCGGGTGGAATCACTTCTCAAAGTAGTAAAAAGAAATTCTAGGTCATATAATACTTATGAGTTTAAATGGAGGTGATACATCGCCTTTTGACTTGGATTCCGCAGTACCCTCCTGTCGATTCAGCGATATCTCAATGTTTGGAAAGAATTTGAAGATCAATTTAATTTGGTTTAAAAGTGGCAATACCCACCGACCGATTCAGCGATATTTCAATGCTTGGAAAGAATTTGAATGTGAATTTAATTTGGTTTAAAAGTGTAACAACTAAGAGTAATACTCTAACTACATTTTCCTATTTTAATGTTTGTGCATTGTGCATTGCATTTGCATAAATAATTTACTTATATTAATACTTAAATCACCATTTCGTTAAATGATGAATAGTTAAGCCCCTCTATTTTCGGCATTCATGCTCAAAACTCATACCACAAAATGGCACAGACCCAATTGTGATATCTAGAAGTCACCCAAACTATGTCAATATTTTTGACACAAGCTCGACCATCACACACGGTGTAAAGCTCCATTTTTTCAATTAATTGAATTATTGTTGTAATAAAAACTGAGTGGACTTGGATTGCCACTGAATTTTGTAGGTGCCCTTGATATAGTCTAGTGAGGCTAAGTTTAAAATTTCATTCAATTTCGAATTCGTTTGATATCCGAACAATTCAACATTGGATGCACTATAGCCGATTAAATAAGTGTGCCAGTTTTCTAATTTGCATTGTCAAACTAGCCAACCCAACTTTCCTTGGTCCTTTTGGATGGGAACATAGTAGAAAAGCAAAAAAATGGAGCTACGATAGGAACTCATTAGATCATCCTTAAAGATGCAAGCAAAGGTTTAGATATGTATCGCCACAGAATGCAGCGGAGAGGAGAGTTGGTGAAGACAGTTGATGTCGATCCCTGTATTTAGGAATTTGCAATCTCACAACTGTGAGGATTTCGTTCCAGTGATCATATTCCGCAAACAAGTCCCACGATCAAGTCTCTCAAGAAAAGTATCAAAAGAATGATCCCTCTACCAGTATCCACACATGTAGTAGTAGTAGTTGTTGAGCAGAGCTTTGCATCCAGAGAGAAGAACCACCGAGAAAACTAGAGGAAGAAGATCCTAGCGGCGTTTGATGTAGAACTATCTAGATAGAAGAGAACTAAAGGGGCGTACGGTTTAGCTGGGGCAACCTTGGGGATTTTCTGGTATATTTCTAGGGTTCCCTTGTCCCCGTATATATAGGTGGAAGCCTGGGGTCGCAACTTGGGCGAGGAATTCCCAAAGTCGATTTAGGAAAATAGGAAGATTCCTCCTAGGTTTCCTATACGAAATGCCATGAACTGTGGCGTGAAGCGGGGAGACGCTAGGAACCTTGGTGTTTTGGCTTGCCCCTCAAGGGAACTCCACTTTCCTCTCCTTAAGCCTTGTGGGCCTTCCCACTTTTCTTAGACACGGTGCCCGCGCACTAGGAAGTTCTAGAAGCCTCCCGAAAATTCCAAAAGCTTCCACGATCCTCCCGAACGCCCAAGACATTTCTGGAGTGTGACGCCCCCAAAATCAATCTGTGTACAGTAATCATACACGCAGGATACACGGCTGCGATTAGGGTGCCACGGTGAGAATATCATAGCACAACACTAAACACAAATAAGATAAATCTAATATTACAATCCAGGGATCACGAGGATTCGAATACATAAGTTATACAAGCCATAATATCTGAGTACAGACATAGTTAGTCAAGTTTTGCCTTAAGAAGGCTAGCACAAATCACATCAGAGATATAGATCGAAAAGGTGAGGCATCCTGCCTGGGATCCACCGAGCTACTCCTGGTCGACGGGGAACTCGACGTCGTAGTAGTCGCCTCCGGGGTACTCCTTCTCCTGGGCTCCAACGTCGACTGCAGCGGCCGATCAGGAAAAACAAAAAGGGCGAAATAAAGCAAGGGTGAGTATCTAGCATACCCGAGAGTCTTACGTCCGCTACTAAGCATTTATGCATTTGTATCAAAAGGAAGGGGAGGCTATATATAGTGGACTGCAAGGTAGAAATCAGAATAAGGAAGAGAAGCTAGGCCTAACTAAGAATAGCATCTTCCTACGAGTCTTCCAGCATGAGGAGAGAATAGCCAACAGTTTATATAAAGCGTAAAGCAACAATGCAGCAGAAGTTGCTGCAGCATTGTATAATAATAAGTTGTAATAATTAGCAATGCCTCTGAGTTCCCTCCCTCGACTTCTCTGCGAGGGAGAAGACCCAGAACCATACAGTTTAATAGTAGTAGTTTATAGTGGTAAGATCCAGCTTCAGCATAAAGCGTCCTGTTACCGTGGACACGGCTATTCGAATAGATTAATCTTCCCTGCAGGGGTGCACTTCTGTTACACTACAACGCACGGATCTCCAGGGTGGCGTACACCTTGTTAGGGAATTCCCCACCGAGGCTATCTGACACAAAGTATCCCATCCTTCAAACTCAACAGAGAGGCCATCCGCCGGTCTAAATCCTAAGTACGCAGGGCCTTGGACCCCAACCCTGACGTACTCCTGCACGGTGCGTGGGTGGCCGGGAAGCCGTAGCAAAAACAACACAGCTCGAGCAAAGAAGACACCGCACTTCCCAGCAATCAGCCCGCGGTACTATTGACGTCTGAAGAGTCTTCGAACGAGACTACGATGCAGAGGAGCCCATAACTCATTATCCCACGTGTAGGCAACGCGTATAAGCCAAAAGGCTACTCAAGTCATCCGTCGAAACCTTAGTCATTTTATTATCTCGCGGACAACCGTTGTCGTTGCCCGACTAATTAACACAACAGACACCGAGCAGCAGCCAGGACCACCAGTACATCAGTGCCTGCTCTGTCGTTCCGTCAGAGCACGCGGTTACCAACAAGGTGAATCGTCTCCTTACCATGTCTCGTGTGTGCTCCTGGAGGAGCTCGACTTTCGTGGTTTGGTAACTCTCGCGGCCAACGATCAGGGTCCAAGCACACATGTACACTGGTCGTACCCTCCCTGTCGTCACGTCGCAATACCACTCGCAGGCACCGTTGGGTCGCCCGACTCTTACCTTTAAGGACAATCGTTGCTCAGGTACCTAGAACGGCTATACAGAGTCAGCAATGAGTGGAGTACAAGGATTACTCCTTGATAGCTCACACTTGATGGTGGCTCGGTAGAGCCAAGGTAGGGGGCCTTAGGCGGTGTCTGCATTGTACCGTACCTGTGCAGTTGTAATAAGTTGTATCCGCGTCACTCCCGTGAGTGATCACGGCCCGCTATCTAATCCTAGCTAACAATGCGCAGGGCTCACTGATGAATATAATATATATTTATAGGCAGCATAGGATAAAGGAAGGTACATCAAGGGGCGACAAAAACAGGCTATGCAATTGAATAGGATTGTAACGTAGCAGCAGCAGTAAAAATGCCTAGTGCAAGAAAAGTACGGAAAGGTAGGCGATATCTGGGGAAGAGAATGGCTCTGCTTCCCTGGAAGCTCGACGGTAGGGGTAGGGTCATCGACGTAATAGTCGTACCCAGCAGCGGTGTAGTCGGCGGCAGCAGCGGGGTCTACCAGAGAATAAAGTGGGGGAGAAACAATAAATACAAAGCAAGCTGAAAGTCCAAGTATGTGATCAGAGGGGGAGGTGGTGAATGATCACTTCAAATTTTCCACTAAAGCTTTGAAGTGAAGCATAAGTAAAGCGGAAAAGGGAAGCAGAAACAAGTGACAGGGAAGTAAAACTGGAAGCGAAACTAAATGCAGTGAATCAAAATGCATTGAAGCATAACTGGGAAGCAAATGCAATACAGTATGTAAAAGCTTGAAGTAAAACGAACTGAGACTCGGCGATGTTTGTTCGACCAGTTCACGCTCTGCAAAGCGCTACGTCTGGTTGGAGGGACTGGTGATTGAACACCTGGAGCAAATCTCTCTCCGTCCGTTGCTCCACTGCACCAATCTCCTTGAGCTTTGTCGGTTTTGACTCGGGGTAGATTATCAAGGAAATATCCGAAACCTTTTAAAAACTTGATCTTTGAGGCGACAATTACTCTTCGCTCTCTGAAGTCGACACTCTAACCGACTAGGAGAATTGCAGTTCTCCAAGATAAAAAGCCTAGTAAGCTTTCACCTAAGTCATCTCGAATCTACTCAGATCAATGGGACTTAGGCTTCAATATTCTTGGTTTTGGGTTTTGCTTCGGTGGCATTCTTGGGGTGCTCTCTTCAGTCTCTCTCAGGAATATTCTTGAGCAGCCACCCGCAAATGGAGGAGGGGGCGGCGTATTTATAGTTGGCGATCCCGAGGTGCAAAATGACCAATTTGACCTGAAGTGACAGCTTGACACGTGTCCACAACGGTCGGATTTGTCATTACTGCGCAACTTTACTTGGGGAACAAGTAAAGCTGACTCACTGACTTAGTTCTGCTTCGGAAGCCAAAGAACGAAGTCTTTGCTACCGAAAATTAACTTAGTGCACATGAGATTTCTTCACTCTGGCTTCTCACTTGGTTTAGATTTGATCTGAGCATTTTCTCAATAACTTCGGTGTCCACAAACTAAAGACCCCTCTTGATAATACGGTTTGTCCTACGCCTCAAAGAACAGAAAAAGAACTACACAAAAACAACTAAGTCTTGCGCCGTCTTCTTCATTTCCTTCAATGAGTTGAGCTTCAGGACACCTTCATTTTTGAGGGGGTCATCCTCCGTGATTAAGCTTCGTTCAAGGGGTAATGCTTCGATAACTTGAAAGCCTTCCCTGAAGCTTTATCACCTAGCTTGTCCTTCAGGAACCTATTCAACTGTTTACACTAGAAAACATTGTTAGTTCCTCTACTGTCTTGTCCAACAATATCCAAAACACACGGGGGCAAAACTTTGCTCTTACAATCTCCCCCTTTTTTGGACTATTGTTGACAAAAAAAACATCGATAAAAGATATTGAAGTTTATGTGAAGGATGGGACAAACTCTAAGACATGAAGTTTGGGCTCCCCCTGAATGCAAGCATCAAAGATTTATATAATCGAAGCTGATGCTTGAGAGAAATTTCTTCGGTGGAGAGCAAAACAAATATCTTAATGAAGACAATTGCATTTAAATATTGATGTCCAGAAATGTGTGCAATTGCTTCCAATGACTTGTGACTTAGAAAATAATAACCACCTGCAAGATAGAGGATACGAAGCAATACTTGCGAGCAAAGGGTTATTAAAAATGTCAGTGTATCACATGAGTAGCATAACCGAATGTAAACTTAAGTTACAACCCAATCGAAGGGAATGGAATGTTTGTTGTAACTTAAACCAAGTGAAGCAAAATGTGAATAGCAAAAGCCCTTTCCCCGATGCAAATCTAACTCATCGATGCCCTCATTCTCCCCCTTTTTGTCAACGATTGGACAAAAGGTTGGGAAGAGGCTCGAGAGATCTACTTCGCGGCATCAACACCCTTGGAGCCCGACGAAGCAAAACTTGACGAAGACTCGTCCGAAGAAGATTGATCTCCTGAAGATTCTTCTTCTAACACAGGCGAAGCAAGAGCTTGGAGATTCGTCTGGGTAATGAGGTTGATGTCGAGGTCGCGGTCGTCGAGGCCGTCGTTGTCCTTCGAGGTGATGGAGTCATTTTGGGAGACGGTGTCCGGCCTGATGGGATCTGTCTCGTTGACGAAGAATACTTCATCAATCTTGTGCAGGGGAGGGAGCTTCTGATTCGGGCGGTCAACAGTATCATCTCGTGAAAAGTTTTGCTGGAGGTGATCATACTCTTTGTAAATGCGATCTTTACGAAGGCCTTTAACCGAGTTGAACTTTCGGAGTCCCTTCCAGGAATGATGCTTGAGAACATGGAGATACTGATTGTTTTTTAGAGCTATGTTGCCAACGCGATTGATTTCATCAGCAAGGAACTGCATCTGGCGTTGATTGGCTTCAATGTAGTTTTCGAGCATTTGTTGCGACCGAAGATTGACTTCAAAGTGATGGCAGTCCTTCAGGAATTTCTTCGAGATGTTGCGCTCATTGACTTCATGGCGCACCCCAACATATGTGGCAAAGATGTCATTGGGTTTCCTCAGCAATTCCAAAGTGTCACGCACTGGAGGAATGAAAAGCTTCGGATGATGGCGAGCCACAAAGTCTTCATTGCGGCCATGATCACAGACAACTTGCAGCCAAGGAGCATATGGTAATAGAGTATAGGGAAATTCTGCAGCATGGACCAAGTACCGAATGAAGCAGTCCTCGAAGTCAAATACGAGTCCATGTGTAAGCTTCATTATGGCATGCCTTGTCTCTGGATATATATTGGATTCCTCTGAAGCAGTACTCAACGGAATCAAAGATTGCGACAAGATATAAAACCAAGTCTTGGAGATGAAGTTCAAGTGCTTCGGGCGAATATTTTCTAGAATAAAATTTGCAGTTACTTCAGTATCCAACAAGGTAGCAAATTGTTCTTTAGTCAGATCGGGCTCCATATGAATCTTTTCAAGGTCGCCAGTATGCCTTGGGATATTGAATATTTCCATGAACTCTGCGGAAGACATTCTGTAGATTTCACCTTGGATCATCCATTCCAGTATCCATGTGCGGGGTTCATTTGCATCGCCCGAAACATATAATGTGGCATAGAATTGCTTAATGAGTTCAGAATTGAAGGGAGTTCTCAAAGCAAACAACCGAGTCAAATTCTGATTCTCAATTGTTTCGGCGATGTTCTGAAAGCAAGTGGCATTTGAAAGACTTCGCATATCCAGATACATGTGGCGAAACAAAACACCTTGCTGGCAGAAAAATTTAGTGTATAGAATTTGTTGTTCCGCAGTCCAGAAGCAAAGATCATCGACAGTTCGGTCTGAAGCATATGGACTTTGAAAGTCCAAGTATGTGATCAGAGGGGGAGTGGGTGAATGATCACTTCAAAAATTTCGACTGAAACTTTTGAAGTGAAGCATAAGTAGTGCGGAATAGCGAAGAAAAACTGGAAGCGAAACTAAATGCAGTGAATCAAAACCCAATGAAGCATAACAGTGAAGCAAATGCAATACTGAAGGTAAATGCTTGAAGTAAAACGAACTAGGACTCGGCGATGTTTGTTCGACCAGTTCACGCTCTGCAAAGCGCTACGTCTGGTTGGAGGGACTGGTGATTGAACACCTGGAGCAAATCTCTCTCCATCCGTTGCTCCACTGCACCAAACTCCTTGAGCTTGGTCAGTTCTTCACTCGTGGTTGATTATTAAGGAAATCACCGAAACCTTTGACAAACTGGACATCGAGGCGACAATTACTCTTCGCTCTCTGAAGAACAACACTCTAACCGTCTAGGAGAATTGCAGTTCTCCAAGATAAAAAGGCTAGTAAGCTTTCACCTAAGTCATCTCGAATCTACTCAGATCAATGGGACTTAGGCTTCAGTATTCTGGATTTTGGGTTTTGCTTCGGTGGCGTTTTTGGGGTGCTCGCTTCAATCTCTCTCAGGAATATTCTTGGAGCAGCCACCCGCAAATGGAGGAGGGGGCGGCGTATTTATAGTTGGCGATCCCGAGTTGCGGAATGACCAAACTGACCCGAGGTGACAGCTTGACACGTGTCCACAACGGTCGGATTTGTCATTACTATGCAACTTTACTTGAGGAACAAGTAAAGCTGACTCACGGACTTAGTTCTGCTTCAGTAGCCAAAGAACGAAGTCTTTGCTACCGAAACTTAACTCAGTGCACATGAGATTTCTTCGCTCAGGCTTCTCACTTGGCTTGGATTTGATCTGAGCAATTTATCAATGACTTCGGTGTCCACAAACTAAATACCCTCTTGATAGTACGGTTTGTCCTATGACTCAAGGAACAGAAAAAGAACTACACAAAAACATCTAAGTCTTGCGCCGTCCTCTTCATTTCCTTCAATGAGTAGAGCTTCAGGACACCTTCATTTTTGGGGGGTCAACCTTCGTGATTGAGCTTCGCTCCGTGGGATATGCTTCGATAACTTGAAGACCTTCCCTGAAGCTTTATCACTTAGCTTGTCCTTCAGGAACCTATGCAACTGTTTACACTAGAAAACATTGTTAGCTCCTCTACTGTCTTGTCCAACAATATCCAAAACACACGGGGGCAAAACTATGCTCTTACAGACTTACACCAAAGAATCGGTGACGCTTCTGATGTTGTTCCAAGCTAAATTCTGGTCCGTGCCGAGAAAGAACAGCCAGGGCCCTTGAATATTGGAAAAGTTTCACGAGGGTAATTTGAGTCCAGCTGGGTGTCTTGGCAGGGATGGGAAAGGGCATGAATCCTTTGCAGAGGAGCGATTGGGGCGGCTCTTGAAGGGCCAGCAGACTGTGCGACTATCAAAGCTTTCTCTTGCGAGGGATTCAGGATCTGCACTTGGTCATCTTCATCTTCTTGTGCTTCAGGCTGGGGTACATGTGCTTCCGATTCCTGAGCAGTCCTGGCAGGGGAAAAGTCTCGGGAGCCGCGGGTTCTAGAGTTGGAGGGTGAGGGTTCATTGGCTTCCGAGTGAGTGGATGGGGGTGGTGCGGGAGCAACAGGAGGGGTAGGAGTCCTTTGCGGTGCGGGGGATGGAACATGTGGTGGTGAAGGAGCGCGAGGTGGAACAGGTGCAGGTGTTGGTGCAGGTGTTGGGGTTGGGGTTCGCTTGGGGGTTGGCGCTTTTGGAGGTGGAGCAGGAGTGTGTGTGGCGGTTGTTTGCTTGGGAGTGGATTTGGTGGGAGGAGGTGTAGGGGTTTTAGTGGGTGGAGCTGAAGGTTTTGGCATGGGATTTGAAGGCTTTGGTTGGGGAGCAGGAGTGGGAATTTCTTCAGTGTTTTCCTTCGGCTGGCTGGTTGGTTCATCACTCGTATCCATATCAGCAACCGAGGCCAAAGTGACCTTCCGTTTCTTGGTGGTCCTTTTCTTCGGAGATGGATCAGAAGGCTTGGCTTCAACAGGCTTTGCTGCAGCTGGTTCAGCTTCCAGTGGGGCCTTACGCTCCCGGGAATCCCTTTCCATAATTGAAGCATTATGCGTTTTGACCATTTCATCCACTGCAGCTTTGATCTTTCCCTTGTAGGTTTTAATGTTTTCCTTGGTGGTGGTGTTGACGTCTGTCACCTTCTGAAGCAACTTCAAGGCATGTTGTTTGAATTATTCATCTGGCTCAGCTTCAGCACGCTTTTGATAGTTGTGAATCTTTTCAACTTCAGCTCTATCTCTTGAGTGCAAATCCTTCAGCTGACTGATCATAGTAGTGATCATTGCTTCGATGGAGCCTGAAATATAGACTGCACCGAGATCAACAGCTTCAGGATCTTCTGCCGCACACTTCTCCCAAAGGGCTTTAGTTACGCCCAATTGATCCCATAGTTCGCCTTCACGAGGATCAGGGAATTGACGTTCACTATGGCGATCTGCTTCAGCTTGAGCTTCAGGCATAGAGATACCTTTCGGCTTTGATGGAATTGCTTCAGCAGTGGGAGTCATATCAACCACGGCCTTCTTCTAGGCAGCCCTGGCTGCTTTCTCAGCCTTCTTCGTTCTGAGGCCATCTAGTGTGGCCTTGCGTTTAGCTTCGTGTTCTGCCAACTGTTTGGCTTCAGCAGCAGCTTTTTCTTCATTTTTCTCGGCTTCGGCGAGCTTTCACTTCGTCTCAGCCTTCTCAGCAGCAAACTTTGCGGAGTCTAGCTCCCTTTGTTTTCTTGCAGCTTCTTCTGCTTCCTTCTGCTTCTCTGCAGATTCTCTAGCAAGCACGCTGCGATTCAGTGCCTCCTCGAGGTCTTTCTGTTGCAGTTCAGCTTCAGTGGGCTTTCGCTTCACTGAAGGGTTTGGTGCTGCAGACTGCTTAGGCTTCGCTGGTGCAGCTACCTTAGCAGATTGTTGATGCTTCGCTGGGTCGTGCCTCAGCTTGGATCGCCTCTCAGTGTTAAGGGCCTTAGCCGGTGGCTTGGTGGCCAAGGGCTTCGCAACAACCAAGTTGGACAAGTCAATGGTGGGGTGAGCAACGGGCTTATCTGTAGTGTCTTGAATTTTTATCCCCTTTGCAGCCGGTTTCTCTCCTGGCTTCTTCTTCAAGGGAATCCGAATCTTTTGCTTCTTGGGGGGAGCAGGTTCTGACTCATCATCTGCTTCAGTTTCTGATTCGTCATCAGCTTCAGCATTTGACTCATCAATAATAGAGTCTTCTAGAGCTGCTCGCTCCAGTCTTGCTTGCTCTTCGTCATCGGTGGAAGCATGAGGGGGTGAAGCAGATTTCTTCTTGAGCTTCCTCTTCTTCTTAGATCTCTGGCCCGCTCCATGAGCTTCAGAGGCAGCTAACTTGGCTGCCTTCTTTGCTTCCTTGAGTCTTTTATTTTTGGTGGCGATTCTCAATCGCTCTTGCTCTTCAGGATAATCATCCGGAGTCTTGAGGGTGTTGGGGTGAGGATATTTAGGTGGGACTGGATAGTAAAGATGGTGATTTTCTTCAGTGTATTTTCCACACATGTGTGAAGTGTATAGGAAAGGTCGACTGAAGGCAAACTGCATTGCCCATTTCCAGTTAGGGATACTCTTGTATTTTTACCACCTGATGGCCCAGTAGCGGCGAATGTTTTGCAAACGAATCTTCCTCTGATCCTTAGTTTCTTCAGGAGGTGTATCTTATCCAAGTTCTATCCGAATAGACTCGGGAATGCCTCTTGCATTGTTTCTTTCCTTCGTTCTGCCTCCTTTTCTCTTGGGAGAAACTTGTTCGGCTTCGTTGAGGTGATCTAGTACTGGGGACTCATCACCAAAGCCCAAATCCTCAGACATCTTGAGAGGAAGAATAAGGAAACGAGGGAAAACGACAAGTATGGACTGAGCACGAGCAAAAGTTTCGACCAAAATAATGATTTTGACAAGATATTCAGAGTTGTGAGGCAGTTGTTTCCGGCCTGTTCTGGGCTAGATTTTGCATGCAACAAGTTCATTATCAATGTCAAACCCTAGCGCAGAACAGAGCAAGATCGAAACCCTAGCTACAAACCTGAATAGAAGATGGGAAGCTTTTCCTCTAAACAAGATTCCCAAGAGGTCAACGATCCAACAGATCAAGAAACCCTAGAAAAATCAAACGAAAAACAGCTAAGAAAATATCGATCCAATCTGGAGAGGAACGAACAGAGGGGAGGATTGGATCGGAGGCCTCGTCGTACCCTAACTTGGTGACGTCGAAGCAGCTACGGCGGCGAGGAGCGGCGGAGATGCTCGTCGTCGGCGGGAAATCCACGGCGGAGTCCTTCCGGCAGCTAAGAGGCGAGGATGACGGCGAGGACAAGAGGTACGGCGGCGCGCGAGAGAATTAGGGTTCCAGAGCGGTTGGGGAAGAAGTGAGATTTGGTGTCGCCGGGCGAGGGGTATATATAGTGCTGTTCTGACGGGAGTTGTCAGATCAGATCGGACGATTCCCAGCAACGGACTCTCCGCATTCCACGGCCCAGATATGGTAGGGAATCGCAAGAAAATCTCAACGACCTGGATTTGACGGGATCTCAGCGACCGAAGAATATGTCTTGATCGTGAGTAAAACTTGGATAAAAATTGGAAGCATTTGATTCGAAACTCAATGACATTCAAAGCAAAATGCTTTCCGTTTCAAATGTGCTCAACCATTTTAGACAGATAGAATAAGAGGGAAAAAGAACAGAGGGGGTAGGGTACGAAACTTATCACCTCGAAGAAAAACCAATAGCGAAGCTAAAGGTGATAAGCATGGAGGACTAAATCCAATCAAAATAAAAACTATAAATCGAAGCAAAAACAATTTTCGAAACCATAAACAAACAACGAAGTAAATGAATATATACATGGAGGTAAAGGTTCGGTCATACAGTACATTTCTTGAGTCCAAAATATTGAGCTCACACCTTAACGCACAGAACCTTTTCTCATCCAATGGTTTCGTGAAGATATCAGCCAGTTGATCTTAAGTTCTGACATGACTAATCACAATATCTTCACGCTGAACATGATCACGAAGAAAATGATGGTGAATGTCAATATGCTTCGTGCGAGAGTGCTGCACAGGATTGTGAGCAATTTTGATTGCACTCTCATTATCACATAGAAGGGGGATTTTCTTCACATGAATACCATAATCCTTCAGCGTTTGCTTCAGCCAAATAATCTGAGTACAGCATGACCCAGCAGCAATGTATTCGACTTCAGCAGTAGATATTGATACACAGTTTTGATTCTTGGAAGCCCAACACACAAGTGATCTTCCGAGGAAATGACAAGTGCCTGGAGTTGATTTCCTGTCAACACGATCACCAGCCCAGTTTGAATCAGAATAGCCAATAAGATCAAATTGAGCACCCTTGGGATACCACAATCCCAAGGTTGGTGTGTGAGCAAGATACTGAAGAATTCGCTTTACAGCAGTATGATGTGATTCCTTTGGATTTGCCTGAAAACGAGCACAAATACATACTGAAAGCATGATGTCAGGTCTATATGCACATAAATATAAAAGAGAGCCAATCATAGATCGATATTTCTTTTGATCGAAGGCTTTGCCCTTCAGATCTGCATCTAGGAAGCCATTGGTAGGCATTGGAGTTTTAATTGTTTTGCAATTAGTGAGTCCAAACTTCTTCAGGCAATCCTTTAGATATTTTTCTTGAGAAATAAAGGTGTCATTCTTCTGTTGACGGATTTGAAGTCCAAGGAAGAACTTCAATTCTCCCATCATATACATCTCATATTTCTTTGACATCATTTTGGAAAATTCTTTGCTGATTTCAGTGTTAGTGCAGCCAAAAATAATATCATCTACATATATTTGACAGACAAACAAATAACCATTATAAGAACGAGTGAAAAGAGTTGGGTCAGTTGTTTCTGGTTTGAAGCCTTTTTCAGAAGGAAATCCTTCAGGGTGTCGTACCAAGCACGGGGTGCTTGTTTCAGCCCATAAAGAGCCTTGTGCAACCTGTACACCATGTCAGGATTCTTTGAGTCTTCAAAACCTGGAGGTTGCATAACATACACTTCTTCTTCGATTTCTCCGTTAAGGAAAGCACTCTTCACATCCATTTGATAAAGTAGGATACCATTGAAATTTGCAAAAGCAAGCATAACATGAATGGATTCGAGACGAGCAACTGGAGCATAAGTTTCGCCGAAATCGATACCTTTGATTTGGGTGTACCCTTGTGCTACCAGTCGAGCTTTGTTTCTTACCACAATATCATCTTCATCTATGAATTTCTTCGAGGATCGAATCAACATCAACTCTTCTTCGCACTCGAGTCAGTGCATTTTCAATGACTTGTTGCTCTGGTCCTTCTTCAGGATCATTTCCTTCAGGACCAGCATCTCCTTCCGGATCTGCATTTCCTTCAGGATCTGCATTTTCTTCGTTTCTGGGTTCTTCTTCGTCCTGTTCATCATTAGCTTCAGGATGTTGATCTCCAGCGCCCTGGGCTATGTGTGGGAACAATGGATCATCATCATCTTGATTTTCTTGACGTGGATTAGCTTCAACAGGGAGAATTTCTCCAATAGCCATTGACCTGATCACTTCATGAAGAGGAGGTTCATCTAGATCATGAGGTAAATGCTCTTTTTTAGAGCCATTAGTTTCATCAAACCTCACATTTACAATTTCCATAACCTTCCCAAAGTGGGAGTTATACACTCTGTAAGTGTGAGAATTTGAGCCATAACCTAGTAGAAAACCTTCATGTGCCTTAGGGGCAAATTTGGAGTTATGATTCATATCTCTAATAAAGCAAGGAGCACAAAATACCCTAAGATACGAAACATTTGGCTTGTTACCAGTGATAAGCTCATGTGAAGTCTTCTTCAGAAATTTGTGAAGGTAAAACTTGTTGATGATATGACATGCAGTGTTAATTGCTTCGGCCCAGAGGAGTCTTGTATTCAGCAAGCATAGTTATGGACATTTCAATAAGAGTTTTATTCTTCCTTTCAACTACACCATTCTGTTGAGGTGTATAACCAGCAGAGAATTCATGAGTAAAGCCATGATCATCAAAAAATTCTTCAATGTGAGTATTTTTGAATTCAGTTCCATTATCACTTCACATATGCTTCAGAGATAATTCATATTCTGTTTGAGCTTAGCAAATGACTTGAAGATTTCAACAACTTTGCTCTTGTCATCCATAAAGAAAACCCAAGTATAACGAGAAAAATCATCAACAATGACGAGACCATATTTGTTTCCTCCCATACTTGCATAATTTTGAGGACCGAAAAGATCCATGTGAAGCAATTCAAGGGGACGAGTAGTGGTCATGATAGATTTCGCTGAATGATGTTTCTTTGTAATTTTTCCGGCTTCACAAGCACTGCAGAGACGATCCTTATCGAATTTTACTTCTTTAAGGCCAATAACATGCTTCTTCTTCACTAGATTTTGAAGATTTCTCATCCCTGCATGACCAAGTCTTCGATGCCATAACCAACCAGATGAAGCTTTTGCCATTAGGCATGTGGATACAGCAGGGCCCGAAGAAAAATCAACAATATATAAATCTCCTTTTCGGTAACCCTCGAAGACAAACGTATAGTCATCCTGTGAGAAGACAACACAGAGCGAAGGAGAAAATAGAACAAGCATATCAATATTGCATAACTTAGAAATAAACATAAGATTATAACCAAGAGATTGAACTAGCATAACCTTGTCAATGTGCTTATCTTTCGATATGGCAACCTTACCCAAACCTAAAACTTTACCCTTATTGTTATCACCGAAGGTAGTGTACTTCTGAGAAGATTGAGATAGTTTTTCTTCGGTGAATAACTCCTTGGCTCCGGTCATATGATTTGTGCAACCACTGTCCATGACCCATTCAGATCCACCGGAGACATAGCCCTGCAGAAGAATTAGTTCTTCTTAACCACCCACAAACGAGCAGGTGACTGAGAAGAGGTGGAAGAACTTGTTGAAGCAATATCAAATCGAACAGGGTTATATTGCCTAGGGGGACCATCAAGTACGCCATAAATGTAAGTCCTCTGCGAGGGGTTAGGATATGAGTGAGCATAAGCAATCTTATCATTGTTATCACGGTGAAGGTAAGTACAACGACCAGTGCGATAGTATTCCTTTTGAGGAACATTTGATTCAGGCACTAGTGAATCATTTCTCTCTTCGAGAGAATAGAAGTGTTTCGGTGGTACCGGAGACTTTCCCTGCATAGAATGGTTAGCAGGCAATTTCCCAACGAGTGACTTGCGCACCCAGATTTGTCTCTTATAGAAACCATTCTTTGGAGGGGCACCAATGTATTCGGCCGAAACCTTTCCTTCATGCTTCTTGATAAGCTTGTAGTCAGAATCAAGTGATTCATCAACAATAGCCTGATCAATTTTGCAGTTATAACATGTAAGATTAGCAATATCTATAGGCTTATCCTTTGCTAGGACCCAAACAGTTTTTGGGTACTGCTCAGGTTCCCAGTAAGTGCCATCAGGGTTTAGCTTCCTTTCAAAGCCACCACCTTCATTCCTAGGATTCCTGTGAAGTAGTGCCTTCTTCAGGATATCACAAAGGTGCTGGTGTCCCTGGACACTTTTGAACAAACCTGTTTCAAACAAATCTTTCAACCTGAGGAGTTACTCGGTAAAAGCAGAGTTTTCCTCATCTGAGGCATTAGTATCATCAATAATAATAGGAGCTTTGCCTTTGGAATCGGATTTTCTTCGTTCCAGACAAGTTAATCAAGGTGAACCAGTTTTATGATTTGCTTTAGAACCTTGTTGAGCCATGAGAGAGAGATTGATTTTTTCCAACTCTTCATGAGCCTCTTTCAGTTTTTCGAGAGCCATTTTCCTCCGAAGAAATTCATAGATAAGCTTCTCATAATCAACTGAAAGAAGATCATGCCGAGAGGATAATTCTTCAAACTTATCCTTCAGAGTAGGATGCTCATTAGTTAAATTTTGACATTTCTCTATCTCATCGATCAATAGGGTTTCTGATTTCTTAATGGTTTTTCTTAGCGAATCAAGTTCATCTTGTTGGATTGAAGCAATTTGAGCCAGTTTAGTATAGATTATCTTGGAATCACTGTCATATGAAGAACAATCAGGAGTATCATAGGTAACTTTGGATGAAGATACCTTTGCTTTGGCCATGAAGCAGTATGCAGGAGTTTCATCTTCACTGTTGTGGTTGGTGAAGAATGAGCTCGAAGCACCAGCCGAAGCAAATGCCAATCCAGCAACACCATCAGACTCGGATCCAGATGGAGATCTTGAGATTGATTCAGCTTCGGATCAAGAGGCTTCTTCCTTAGAGTTCATCTTCTTTCCCGGATAGGCCTTGGCACGATGAGAATTGCTTCGACGAGAAGAATGTGTCTTCGAAGAAGAACTCTCACGCTTCTTGTGATAATTCTTTTTCTTGTCATCATCCGAATCTTTCTTCTTTTCTCTTCTTGAACTGGAATCATGTCTCTTGGACTCATAGCTTCTGGAGGATCTGTGGGACTTGCTTGAAGAATCTTTGAGCGAATGCTTTGATTTATTTTCAGTTTCCCACATTGGACAGTCAGCAATGTAGTGGCCTGGTTTCTTGCACTTGTAGCAGCAGTTGTCCTTCGATGGAGAGATTCTTGACGATGAACGGTGAGACGAGTAACTTGAGTTCCTTGACGAGTAGTTCTTCTTCGGTGAAGAAAAACCTTTTCTCTGGAAGCGGTTGAATCTTCTCATGATCAAAGCCAAATCCTTCCCAATGCTTGCAGGATCATCTGATTCAACACCGGAAGCAGAACTAACTTCAGGTGAGGAGTGATGTGAAGCTTTTGCTTTTACAGCATGAGATCTTCTTCGAGAGCCGTTTATGTCACGTTTCTCATCTTCTTCCATTTCAAAAGTAATGAGTCTCTCAAGGATATCAGCGGCAACAAGATTTCTGAAATCAGTTCTTTCCTTGATCATCAACACAATGTGATCAAAAGAATCATCCAATGAGCGAAGCAAAGTTCTTACAACCGAGTGAGGAGTGATGTCATCAGCATCGAGGGAAATCGGCTCATTTGCGAGAGCAGTGAGTCTGCTGTAAATGGAGTTGACTTTCTCACCCTCATTTCTCTTGAATCGATAGAATTTGCTTCGGAGAGTGTCAATTCTAGCATCTTTCTGAGTGGATACTCCTTCTCCAATCTTTTCCAAATAGTCCCAGACACCTTTGGCAGATGGGATATTCTTCACTTCATGATACATCTCTGGAGTCAAATGGTTGGTGATGAATACCCAGACTTCAGAATCAAGATCAATCAATTTTGCTTCAGCAGGAGTGATGGCCTTCTCATCCTTGATTGTGAATCCTTTCAAGACAACTTGCCAGGCAGCTAAATTGATAGCCATGATATTTCTCTTCATTTTGTCCTTCCAGTAAGGGTAGTCCTTCCCATTGAAAACAGGAATAGGTTCGCCGAAGCGAATCGCTGCGAAAGACATACTTGAAAGCACTCCAGGAGGTTAATCCAAAACACACAGAGTTTAGGGAGTGACTAGCTCTGATACCAATTGAAAGTCCAAGTATGTGATCAGAGGGGGAGGGGGTGAATGATCACTTCAAATTTTTGACTGAAGCTTTGAAGTGAAGCATAAGTAAAGCGGAAAAGAGAAGCAGAAACAAGTGACAGGGAAGTAAAACTGGAAGCGAAACTAAATGCAGTGAATCAAAATGCATTGAAGCATAACTGGGAAGCAAATGAAATACAGCATGTAAAAGCTTGAAGTAAAACGAACTGAGACACGACGATGTTTGTTCGACCAGTTCACGCTCTGCAAAGCGTTACGTCTGGTTGGAGGGACTGGTGATTGAACACCTGGAGCAAATCTCTCTCCGTCTGTTGCTCCACTGCACCAATCTCCTTGAGCTTTATCAGTTTTGACTCGGGGTAGATTATCAAGGAAATCTCCGAAACCTTTTACAATCTTGATCTTCGAGGCGACAATTACTCTTCGCTCTCTGAAGTCGACACTCTAACCGACTAGGAGAATTGTAGTTCTCCAAGATAAAAAGGCTAGTAAGCTTTCACCTAAGTCATCTCGAATCTACTCAGATCAATGGGACTTAGGCTTCAGTATTCTGGGTTTTTGGTTTTGCTTCAGTGGCGTTCTTGGGGTGATCTCTTCAGTCTCTCTCAGGAATATTCTTAGAGCAGCCACCCGCAAATGGAGGAGGGGCGGCGTATTTATAGTTGGCGATCCCGAGGTGCGAAATGACCAATTTGACCCGAAGTGACAGCTTGACACGTGTCCACAACGGTCGGATTTGTCATTATTGCGTAACTTTACTTGCGAAAAAAGTAAAGCTGACTCACGGACTTAGTTCTGCTTCGGAAGCCAAAGAACGAAACCTTTGCTACCGAAACTTAACTCAGTGCACATGAGATTTCTTCACTCTGGCTTCTCACTTGGTTTAGATTTGATCTGAGCATTTTCTCAATAACTTCAGTGTCCACAAACTAAAGACCCCTCTTGATAATACGGTTTGTCCTACGACTCAAAGAACAGAAAAAGAACTACACAAAAACAACTAAGTCTTGCGCCGTCTTCTTCATTTCCTTAAATGAGTTGAGCTTCAGGACACCTTCATTTTTGGGGGGTCATCCTCCGTGATTAAGCTTCGCTCAAGGGGTAATGCTTCGATAACTTGAAAGCCTTCCCTGAAGCTTGATCACCTAGCTTGTCCTTCAGGAACCTATTCAACTGTTTACACTAGAAAACATTGTTAGTTCCTCTACTGTCTTGTCCAACAATATCCAAAACACACGGGGCAAAACTTTGCTCTTACACAAGCATATACAAAACAGATGCATGACATGACATATGCAATGTTGACGGTGTTCTAACACAGTGCAATGCACGTTGCTCGGAGCGGGAAATTCATTCGGGGATGAAATTCCGGCTCCGACTGATTATCGACAGACGACCCGGAGGTGGGATGATGATGTTCGTAGTGTTAGAGGGGGTGGTTGGTATACGAATAGTGTATTCGTATTCATTGTATTTTTTAATCAATTTTCATGTATAAATTTTTTAATCTGACTTATGGTTTAAAAGATGTTTAAATTCAAAGTTTAAATCAATTTAAATGATTTCTAATTTATTTTTATTATTATATTAAACATTATCCACAATTGACATTTGACCAGTCAAACCTGACCAAAGGGTCCCACTGGTCAACCTCACATCTAATATAAATCAATTTTATTTAATAAAACAGTAGGGTGGCCCACATGTCATACTTAGGGTTAATAAATTGATTTAATTAAATCAAAATATTAGTGTGACCCAGCTGTCATAGACTTATTCATTTTATTTCATTTTAAATAACTACACTGACAGTGGGGTCCCACATGTCAACCCAACAGTTTTATTATTAATTTTAAACAAAGAGTTAAGTTGGTGGGGTCCATATGTCAGCCTTTGGGTTTTCTAATTTAACAGTTTTTCATTTAGATTAACCAGGGGGATTTGAATGGGGTGGGGGCTACCTGTAAGTGAGCCCTCAGGGGTGATTAACCCCCTGACAGGTGAGGGCCACCTGTCAGCCACCCATGGAGCTCGCCGGCGACGAGCTGAGCCACGGCCGGCGACCTAGCGTTAGCTACAGGCGATCATTTCGCGTGGGATTTGTCCCAATCAATCGAGCAGATCGAGCCGCGTCGATGGGTAGCCGGGGCGTGGCGAGAGGTGGACGGGAACGAGCTCGGGGTCAACAATGGCGGGAGCTTGCGTCGGGCTCTGATGGAAATTATTGACACGAGGCGAAATCGAGCGCGCTACGGGGTGGGATGGAACCTACGGGTTGCCAGGAGCACGATGGGGCCAAGAGCGCGCGCTAGAACGGCCCGGGAGCACGTCTACGACGACGAGCAGCAGCGGCTGGAGCAACACGAAAGGGGGAAAACGCTATGGGTTAAATGGGCGGCCGTGGGAAGATGGCGAACGCGAGGAGCTCACCGCGAATGCGTCGGGGCTGGCTGGCTGCTCGGGGAGGGGGTGGTGCAGACGGAATCAAGCGGTAATCACGCCGGAGCCGAAGACGAAGGCGGCGTCGATTCTCAGCGCACAGGGGCTCTGGGCACGGCTTCTTCCGTATGGTGGTGAAGACGGTGATGGCGAGGCGGATGTACACGATGGCTTAGTCTAGTTAGGCGAGTGGCCGCGCCGGAGCGCGACGACGGCGACGACTGGCTGGGGCAGTTTTTTCCCCGACGATGGAGAGGCGAGGAGACGGGGAGGGCGGGTTCTAGGGTTAGGGCTGGGTGCGGGGGGGCTCGGAGAAGCTTATCCCCACCGGCTTGTCGCCGATGGGCGACACGGCGATGCCCTCCGCCGTGGCACCACGGGATGGTCGCCACGGCATGCCGTCCTTGCCCACTGTAGCGAGGAAGAAGAAGGCCCAGGCGGGCTGGGCCTGGTGTGTGGGGGGAGGGGAGATGGGCCAGGTGGCTTTGCCCACGGCGTAGTTTAGGTTTTGTTTCTTTTTATTTTATTTTTATTTTCTGTCGTTTTGTTTGCAATTGTTTTATTAGCTTCTGCAATTTTGTAAAATGGTAGACTAGCTCCAAAATTAGTGTTTCACTTTATACTAGTGCCATAGAAAGTTTGGGGGCAAACTAAATTCATTTGCATTTTGTATTATTCAAAAGAGATTAAATGCCACTATTTTGCTGCTATTATGAATTGTTTGATTTATTTTATAAATTAATAAATTCCCATTGTTGTTCTAGCATGGTCCAATGATTATTTGGGATTTTACAAAATTGGTTTCAAAGTTTTTGGTTGAACTTTTATTTGCCACATTGTTTTTAATTTCAATCACACGGAAATTTGAATTTGAATTGATCCAAAGATGATCAAGAAATGATTTGCAACAGTAAAATTTATTAGCAAAAGTGATTACTGTTCTCTGACACTGAGGGTGTTACATGGAGGTCCCGAAACCATCTCTGAATGTTTCGCAACCTTCCACATCTATTACCCAATGTTACAGTACCATACAAGACCATTCCTGGATGTTCTTTGATCACTTTATATTCTTCCTAAACATTTCAGGATCATCCAAGACCATTCTCAAATACTCTAAAACCATTATCACCATTTGGAACACTTTCGACGCTATATGGAACACTTATGGTTCCATACGAAATATTTCCGATACCCATTCTCAATTATCTTTTCATCTCCTAGTTGTCAAACAGGCCATTACCCATTAAGTGTTTGACTCAATAGATTCGGTATTATGTGAATATGACTCAGAACGTATTGCGGACACATGACAATAAACTTTTGTCGATATTCAATAATCAACAGCGGAACCATGGACATCCATGTTGACTCCCCCACATACATGAAGAAGTTTCGAGTGAACCTTATGGCATTCATGCACTGTTCCTTTTTCTTCATAATATATAACAACTCCTTTTGAAGAGAAGTTTTGCATTCCTTTTGAAGCAACTCCTGATCACAAACCCTTGTTATCCTTTATACAATTTTGTTCTTTTACTCGTTATTGTATTCCGATATCCCTGTGATTAAGTCACACAGTGTCCGGCCAGACTTTAATTTAATGAATACTGTCATAATGAGTGGACCCAAAGTAAATATCTTTTTATCGTGAAAGCTCAAGTCTTGGTCTCGAGCAATCACAACCGTCAACCACAATATCCAATGCACGTGTAACTCACTATTATCATATATTGCCCAGTTAGGGGTAACTTTTGATGAGAACAAACAGACATCTTTTTGTGTGAAGTAACTTGATACTCTCATGGTCTAAAGAACACTTACATGATTAAGATTTTATAATATGACTTATAAAGTTGTTACAATGTGATCTCGAAGTATATAATTAACTGAGGTCTATTCGACATAAATGCTCTGCTAATAATACGTTCTCATTTTTGCCGACATCCTTGTTACAATGAAATGTCCATGATCAAGAAAATTTAATCATCAGTGGAACATGCAAATGAATTTTCTTCGAATTTCATATTCAGGGTCATAGAAATTATACCACAAAAATATTAACATTAATTACAAACGAAAAATATATAATAGCATTTTATTATTACTTTTAGGGCATATTTCCAACAGTCATACCGGTGTAATGCATGCTTCATTTGTGGTATATACTTTATTTACGAATCTAACATGTTCAGGCCCATGTTTATCTTGCATATCTTTGCGTTTTCATGCTTTCAAAAATTCACCAATTTTATAGGATTGGCTTTGTATATATACAAACTATTTTGTAGGACCTTGTTTCCCTTAGAATAAGTCATGGAATCATTCAATAATGTTCCATTAGCTTCAAGCATCTAGAAAACCATATCATGTTCAAAAATGAATTTTTGATTCAAAATACCCTCCCTTGTTGCTTCCTTAAGCAGCAATATACTTAGTACTGTTATAGAATTCATCATGGTCTCTTATTTGACACCGCTGCAACAACTGTGCCACCTTATGTTTGATACAGATAATCCCAATTGAAATCAAAAAATCAATAAGAGTAAGAATAAAGATTAAATTGGTATAACTATTTACAACAAGCTTCAACTGGTGCAACTCATTACAACGAGCTCCTCATTATCTACATATTTCAATAAACATATCCTTATCTTTCATAAGTTTAATTTTCACTATTTGTCCAATGATCAATATCTTGATCACTTTGGTATATCTTGCTCACAACTCTTTGGAGCATATGACATATCTGGTTCTCTTACATATTATGGTGTACATGACTAAGATAAACACATAAGTGCGTGGAATTCAATTCATGTGTTTTGCTTATAAGTGTTCAAGAACATCTTGTTTTGCAAAAAAAAAACACTGTGACCTGGGCAAGGACATCCTTGTTGGTGTTTTCGTAGATCACTTTGCTGAATACAACATATGGTAATTAGCCCAAGTCCTTCATCTGATTTTTTCCAATGAAGTCTTTATTCGTGTCAAGAAATTTATATCGTTTCCAATCAATAATATGCCATCTACATAAGGTTTTAGAAAATTTATTCAACTCCCACTTGCTTTCTTGAAAATTCAAGCACTTTTTTATCCCCGATGAAATCAAACTTTCTTTGGCCATTTCATAGAACATGGATATCTGAAGTTTGCATCTTTCATTCGTATCCTTTAAATCGATAAAACACTCGAGATGTTTCACATATACGTCCTTGATTATATTTCCCTGTAGAAACCTTGTTTTGACGTTCATTCTATCATATCTATAGTTGATATATATAGTAATTGCTAGTATAACCTAAACCGACTAAAGCATCGCTATGGTAGAGACGATCTCATTGTAGTCAATCTGTTGAACTTCTTAGATTATAAAATATTTTGCAACAAGTCGAGCTTTATGGATAAAACATTTTATCTGCATTATTTATAGTTCTCTCTATATATATATATACTTAATATTCTAAGTATTTTGGAGGGTCTATCAAGTTCCAAACTTGATTTACTAGCATGGATGGTATCTCTGATTATTTAGCATTTTAGCTAATTTCTGGAGTCTTTGTACAAAATAAAAATATAAAAAGAGGCTTATGGCTTCTTTCACGATTTTTCTTTCTCATTCTGGTTTTTTTTGTGTTTTTTTGTTTTATACATTTTTTGTATAGACTCTTAATATTTCCTAAACACGTGATCAATATTTTCTAAACACATGAGCAATAAGATTTCATACACGCTTAACTTATTCTAAATACATGATTGAAATTTTAAATCCATGATAAAGAAAATGCCAATACATGATCAATATTTTTTAATATACATTTAATTTTTTTCAAATATTTGTCATGTTTCCTATATAAATGATCGACAATTTTAAATATATGATTAACATTTTTTGTCTTAAATGTTTAACATTCTTAAATACATGATCAATATTTTTCTATACATACTGTATACATTTTTCATAATTGTTAAAAATTCATTTTTGATAAAAGTTAAAAAAATCAAATACGGGATTTGAAATTTTTAAATGCATGATCACCTGTTTTCATACATTATATTTATATATACTAGGAAACATGCCCGTGCGTTGCAACGGGAGAAAAAAATTGTATGCCCCTAGTTAATAACTATCGTTTAATCGTTGTACCCCACATGTGTCGCCGTTTATCCTCCTTTTCGTCCTCTCCGATAATTATGACGATATCAACCTAATAGCAATGTGTTCTGGTCCATCTCAAAACGATGATCTAAAAATAAAATCGATGAAAATCGAAAGTGCACACACGTAAGAATTTTTTAGAACCTTTGAAAATCTATACCGAATAATAAGGACTGTGACTCATCTATTAATATGAGAGAGAGTTTCACATAATGAATTTTCCTAAATTTTAAAATACTCTGAAAATAATAATAGGAGGTGCTGTAAATTTTTGATAAATTTGAAAAAACAAATACTCCATCCGATGTATAACAACTAAATAAAAAAAAAACATGCACTAAACCTCACGATTTAAAAGCGGCTTTTTTATAAAAAATGAAATTATGAATTACCTCGCATTTTAATTTTTTATACCACAATTATTTTTATGAATTCACATATGTAGTTGTTATCATTATTTTAGACTTAGTTAATAATAATGTCTCCACTCACTATATTCAATGTTTTTTTCGTTTCACATCGTCTTGCCAGTATATTTTGAAGGTAATAAATTAATAAAAACACTTATTTTTATATTTTAATTATATTTTTTTCATAGTTTTTACTCTAAAAATATTTATTTCAAAAAAGTTTGAATAAATAATTATAAAATGTATGTTCCTCATATATTAAAAGGTTCCACAAACATTATCTATAGGCTTCATAAAAATATCATTTTGATTCACTCTGCTAAACACAATAGTCATAACTGGTCTAATAAACTTAATATATATGACCATAATAATTTATGAGCATTTTTTTAAATATAAAAAGTCCTTCTCATCTATAGCTAAAAAATGGAATGCTCATCAATTAGTGTGGTCCTTTTTTCAAATAGGTGTTTTTCCATGTTTTCTTGAATATGTGCTAAACATTTTTCAAACACACGTTGAACGATTTCTTTGATGATACAAAATATTTTCTTTAACTCGGTGAATATTTGTGTTTACGTTCTATAAACATTTAAAAATATGTTCAGGAATATATTATTTCAAACACGATATTTATTTAAATTTCATTTATATCAAAATTATTTGAACATCTTTGTATATTGTATGATACTCTCGTGTAGAAATATATGACGTTTTGGTAGCCTAAAATAGAGGTAGTACTTTAGAAGAATGTGACATATATTTTTGTGAATAGTCTAAAACATAAAAAAAATACATGATCATCTTTTTACAATTCTTTCAAATATTATGGAAATTTTCTGTAAACGTGGGAATGTTTTTTAGGCACATGTCTTTCTATGCAATTAACATTTTCTAATATTTTTTGACCATTATTTTAACACCCCATATTATTATTTTTCCCAATATCATGAAAATATCTTTAAAAATCTTGAAAAGTGGATTATATATACTATCTTGTATGCCATTATGCTTTTTTGAAAAGTTGCTCAAAATTACATAACCATCTTTCTAACAGTTTGACATTTTTATGCTTAATGGGCCGTTTTAGTTGGGCGAGCATTATTGTCAGGAGGTCATCTTAGCTTATTGGGCCAAAGACGAGCCAGCGAGAGGAGTGCGAAATATAAGGGACGAATCGTTTTCTTTTCGCTGGATATATAGGACTGCGGGTTGATTCATAGAAAAGAAACGGGTTTTTTCTCAAAAATTAAAAAACGGACTAAGAAATCTTTTTGCTATACACATGAGAAATATATATAATTTTTGCATACATGAGAAATATTTTTACTATACATATTTAATATTTTCAATGCTTTATGAACATTATTAAAAAACATATAATTAGTATTGTAAAATATGTATAGAAAATAGAGAATTATAAATAAAAGTAAATAAAGCAAAAAAAACGTAGAAAATAACATAAAGCCTGTGGCAAATGGTCTTCGGGGTGATGGATCGGCCTAGTATGCCCGCGCTCTTTAGCGAGATAATCTCTCGTTTCGCGTGAATCGAGATATGAGAGCTCGCCGACAAATTTTTATGTTACTTAATTCGGGTCTCTCTGTTTCTTCATAATTTTTCTTCAATTTCTGTTTTCTATATTTTTTCCCGGATTTCATACTTTTTATGGTTTAAACTGGTATTGCCGTTTCTTTTCTGGATTATTCTTTCCATTTTATTTTCTTATTATTATTTTTTACTTTTTCCATATATATATATATATATATATATATATCTAATGTTTTTAAAAATGCATATCAGTATTATTAATACACGTTTAACTTTTTTAAGATACATGATTAACATTTTTTAATATATGAACAACAATTTTCAAATACATGATTAACTGTTTCTTCATATACGTTTAATATTTTTGAAAATATGATCAATATGTTTTCATGCCCAGTGTATTTTGTTTGTATACATTATCAACCTTTAAATACATGATCATTTTCTTTATACACGCTTAACATTTCTGAAATACACGGTCAATATCTTTGTATACAAATTGCATATTTTTGCATACATGTTTAAATTAAGAAATTAATTTTTATGCACAATTAACATTTTTTATTTTTTGTGGGGAAGTAATAGTTTTTATTTTTCTTGGGGAAGCAACATTTTAAGTACACTAGGTGAATGCTCGTGCGTTGCCACGGGATAAAAAATACATTAAGAAAAAATAAACAAAATTGTAATCCAACTTTTTGGGGGTTAAATTTAACCTTGACCTCTATTATGATCAGATAAGATAACAAAGGCAAGATGCATGTACTTGAAAACAAAGATAAGATACAGTTTAGAAGACAACATAGCAAAAGAAAGTTTGATGTACGTTTCTCAAGCAAACAATGGAGAATTGCCAAGGTCAATTGAGATGCTATGTGATCGTAGCCGAAGAGAGTTGCTCCAGGCTCGGCGTAGCTAACCCATTTGCCTTGTGCCCTCTTCACTCACATGGCAACGCCACCCCTTGCTCCACCGTCCCTCGCTTGGCAACGCCACCCCTTGCCGAGGCGCCACCACAGCTCGTCCGATGTGGCCTCAATAACTTGCTCACCATAATGCAATCTTAAAACTGAATTATTTATGTTGTTAAACCACAACATATACATTTGTCCAATGGAAAGGAAGCGTGGGCAGTAGATACAGGTCAGTGGGAGTGCTCTAATGTAGCATTTCAACGACCCCAACTATGAACCTGCAAGCCAGTACAGAAGTGGAGATGCCAAAAAATCTTTTAGTACTTACCCATAGTTGGTTAACTGGTAATTAAGTTGTCAAATTGATCAGACAAATTGAATGATATACCGTATAATAAAATGGTAAGAACATTTTGTACCCAAAGTTTACATCGATCTGGAATGATGGGTGTGTCACCACAGATTGGTGTACAGTTCTCCTTTGAACTGAACATGATTACTAGGTGGAATCAACGTGAATCGTGATCAACTTTAGGGGAATTTTGTAAGCCTATTTTGCTATTAAGAAGGTGTATCCACAATGCCATCTTCCTTGTTCATAATCTTGATTAGCATCATTTCTTCTTCCAGAGCATGTTGTATTAGTCCAGCAGCTGCCTGGTGAGTATAATTAACCACAATACCAAACACGGCCTCAATCCAGTAATCGACAACTGGCTACATCCTGATCAAGATATATAGTCAGCAATGGATGCAATTAGGCAAAAAAATAATACAGTAGTAAACTGAAGATTTAAGCGGGACATACAATACCTTCAGTGGCCACGGCCGCCGCGGGACTCCGGGAAATGGTTGCCGTGCATGTAGAAGTCGTCGGCAATTATCGAGACATAGGGCTCTCCTTCCTTCTTCCCCTCCTCCCGTCTTCTACCACCGCCGAATTCTCATCTTCCCAAACCTCCTTGACCTCCTCAGCGGCTGAGCCGCATCCCTGGGCGCGGAGGCCTCCCCACCTCACCCTTGATCAAAATCCTCGTACACCTCCTTGTCGTACACCTCGGCGGTGCCCTGCCTGTTGGACTCGGCGAGATCCGCCCCCTCCGCGGCAAGGGAAACTACCCGTCGGACTTCTCTTACTCGTTGTCGCCCGGCGCGGCGGTGTCTCACCACCAGGAGTAGCATCATCGAGTTCACCCTCGTACTCCTCCTCCGGCTCCACCCTCGATGCCTCCACCTTTGACTTCTCCTTCCATTCATCCATTGGCGTTGCGAATTGAGAGATCAGGAGACAATTCGGTGGAACCGAGCGAGACAATTAGGTTGAGTAGGGCAGGCGGCTGAGCACGATGGTAGGTTGATCCAGAGACGGCGTGGTGAGGTCTCACGAATAGAATGGTAATTAACATTTCGATGAAAGGAATGTGTGATATCGCCTTCGCTTTGAAAGGAAAGTTTTGATGTTTTGAAAGGAATGATTTGAAAGAAAATCTCACGGTGTAAGGTAACTAATCATGTGGCTCGCTGGCGGGTGGGGTACATGTGGTTGACGAAACCGTTGGCAAAACACCTGAGAGGGACCGTGAGGAACCGTTAGGTTCTTTTTAGATAGTAGAGATAATCGATTTTTCTACACATTTTCTATATTTTTCGTATGCATAGAAGAAATCTACAAACATTTAAAAAATTTGATGGTTATTTATTTTTCAAATATTATACTACCTCCGATCCATATTAAGCGTCGGAGGGAGTATATAATTTGTTTACTATACATAGAAAATATGGAAGTATAAACAAAAGACAAAGGGAGGGGAAAACATGAAAAAATGAGGCTGGTAGCCTGTGACATGTCTCCTGGTGAAGCGAGAGATATAGGAGCGCCCCATCCTCCGGTAAACCTTAGTAGAAGGTAGATTTGTCTCACCCTATGTGCAATCAACCACCAACCCCTCCTCTCTTCTCTGCAGCTATGGGCTTGGCCAAGTTGCTGCTTCTCTAATGAGTTCATGTATAAATAACAATGTGCCCCTTATTAGACTGTTTTGACCATGGAATATACAGCAATCTAAAGTTGTCTTCGAGCCTCGCCAGTTCAATGTTGAGGCGCATCTCCTTGCAAAATTCGCTTCTGATCTTAGTCCAGGACGCCACTTATGGCTGACTGCCCCTCATGATTCTGCTTGTATACCCTACATTATTGCAAGAACTGAATAAAGTATTTTTTCAGTGCTAAAAAAACCTATATGTATTTATAATATCTTCGAACATTTATCTATTCAAAGATTAGCGAATTATTTAAATCACATCAAATCAACTGTATATCGAACTGAGACAAGTTATATATGAAAATTGCTAAAGAAAGTGAGGAATTTGAGTGTTCCATTTTCACTCATTTTAGTTGTTGTTAAAGTTGCCTAATTAATTAACTTTTTTAATTGGTTTACTTTACCGCTTTTATATTAATTAAGAGTTAAATACACCAAGGGTGTTTAAACTTGTCGCATACGTTCAATTTGATCCGTAAACTTGTAAAATACACAAAACTAGTGCCGCAATTTGCTTGAGCGTTCGATGCTTCTATCCCTATGTATAGATACATATATTAATAGAAAGGGAACTAGAGGAAAAATTGAGCGGCTACAGGGTTTAAACCTGCAACCTCGGTCATCTATTATTACCTCACTAGTCCAGTGGTTTGGCACGCACGTGAAAAAGCTGTTGGTGCTGGGTTCGATTTCTCTTTCTTGTGGGATCATTTAATCTGTTAGTCTAACGTATAGCTCCTACGGTCAACTATCACGATACTCAGGAGCAAATACATACGTCTACGTATGGAAGCATTGTATTTGAACGCTCAAACAAGTTGTAACATCAGTTTCATGTATTTTACAAGTCCTAGAACCAAAGTGACTGGATAACACTCTTCTTCTTATTTAATAGATGTGGTAAAACTTTTGCTACCGTTAAAAAAAAACTAAAGTGATCGCACGAGACAAGTTTACGCACCTTTGATGTATTTAACTCAATAATTAAATAATTGCAACTAAGATCATGACATGTAATAGGTTCATGCCAACCAAAAAATGTGTAGATTTCAACCTATAATCAGAGTTATCAATGATATTACATTCTAGTTTTAATGATTGCAACTAAGTTATCAAATATTAAAATATTTTCATTGGTAATCAGAGTGCCTACTAGATATGCGCGTCCAACTCCACTTAAATTGATTAGATAGCATAGTTGCATGCTTCACTATGATACTGCCACAATAATCAATATTTAAATTTGATTTGTAGCTAAACATGGTTGAAGTATGTGAAATTTTGATTCTAGTTGGAATGTGAGATAGTTTCATTTTCAACTTCACTTAACTTGTTTAGTAATTGCATTCGTATGACATGCATCTCATCCTTGCCAAGTCATGTCATCGCATATCATGCACATGCTGGATATTCTATCGTGTCGTTGTAGTAAGTGTGCATCTGTTGTTTGTTTTCAGTGTTGCTTTGCTTATTCGTGGATATGACTCAAAGATAAAGTGACAATCGAAGAAAGGGTTGATATTCTATCAATCATGGACAACAGGCAAGGCTCACAACCCCCCCCCCCTTATCATATCTAATCCTACACTTCTCCCTCATGCTTGCGCTAGATTCAATGTTATATGTGTTTAGACATCTATTTTGATGCATAACCTGATTTTTGTCACCCCACTTTATTACTTTGTTTGAGTATAAGCCCTTTAAGCTGCCATGCTTAGTATGCATGCTTTTGATTTTATGCTTTGCCATGTTCACTTTGTTGATCGCTAAGGAGTATTACTTTTATTCACCTGGCTCTGTTACAACCTTTTATTTATGATGGTTATGCTATGTGCGATATGATGTACTCTCTTCTTTCCACAACAACTATCGCTCAAACATATGTATTTAACATTGAAATACATCTAGATACATCCACTGCGCGCAAAAATTAATATGGTGCAGAGGGAGTAGTAAGTTAAGAGGGTAAGGGTGAGGCGCCCTATGTTGGTGGCTGTTGGTGCTCCACTTGGGAATCAAAATGAAAAAAAGTCCATTTTTAACCTTTAACTTGTAGCGGTTCGCCGATTTAAACCCCGAAATTGAAATCCCTGTCATTCACTCTCCAGCCCTCGATATCTGAAAAAAGGGAACTGAAAGGATACTTTACAAAATATGGTCAAGGTGTATGCAGATTAAGGTGTGCTGCCTTTTTCTGGTGGCTGTTGGTGCTCCACTGGGGACCAAAATGAAAAAAGTCCATTTTAAACCTTTAACGTGTACAGGTTCGGTATTTTGAACCCCGAAATCGAAATCCATGTCGTTCACACCCTGAACAATTGAATCCAGGTCTAATTTAAGCTATGTACATGTTTGGTGTATCTAGAAACAAAGGATCCCGCTTGGGATGGCTGACTGGACATTATAACGAATTGGGCCGGCCCATCAGCACTGTCATTTGCGCTAGCTCTGCTCTTTTTTCATTTCCTTTTCTTTCCTTTCCTTTCGTTCTTTTCTTTTTCGCATGAAAAACTGAATATTTCATGCGTTATCTTCTAAAAAAATGTTCGCACTTATAATGTTTGCTCTGATCGAAACATCTTCTTTTCTTTTTTATTTTGTATTTCTTTGGCATCACTCTTAAAAAATGTTTGCACTCAAAATAATTTATGAAAATGTTCATCTTAGAAAATATATTAAAATCCAATAACGCATTTATTTACTATTTTGAATTTAAAAACTACTAAAATGTTTGTGCACTTAAATTTATTAAAATGTTCACACATAAAAAAATCTAAGTGCATTTTTTTAAATTTTTATTTATTTTTAAGTGTGAACAATTTTTGAAATATGTAAGCCTTTTTAAAAATTCCGAAGCACTTTGTTAATATATGAATAAAAATCAAAGTAGAGCACGGGAGCAATTGCGCTAACATTCCCGAACACTTTAACACATTTTTTAAGTGTGATTTTTTTTAAATAATTAATGAATTGTAAAATTATAAATTTTGGAGTGCAAACATTTCGTAAAATTTAACGCAGAAAATGTGAAAAGAAAACAAAACAAAACAAGAAAAGGAAAACGAAAGAAAATGACAAAAAGTAAAAATAAAATAAAAAAAGGAAAATAGATAAACAAAGCAGAGCAGAGCACGCCTAAGGGACCGCACTAGTGGACCGGATAAAGCCAACCAGTTCAATTGGGATCCTCTATTTTTCTGTGCCAAAAAGGTATAAAGTTTGATTTAGACCCGGGTTTATCAGTTCATGGTGTGAGAGCAACTCCAATGGCGCGACCCAAATGTCCGCTTTTGGTCCGTCGGCGAGTGTTTGGGTCACGGCGGACAAAAAACAGCCCAACAGGGCGACGCAAACGGATCAATGTTCGTTTTTCTGTCTGTCGCGACCCAATTCAGGCCCAAAAGTGCGGCCGATTTGGGTCGTCGCGGATACACTCAGTGTCCTCCCTTGGCCCGCCTGTAAGTGTCTTCTCCACGGCATTTGACCAACCCGGCCCGCCTGTCTGCGTCCCAGGCGAGGCGCTCCCAGCGATGATTGTGTTCCCAATATTTAGTCTCACCTCGGCCGCCGAGGGACGTCCGCAGGTGTTCATAAGGCTAGTCGGTTTAGATGAGTTGTCTAGTAGCAAAGTTAGAAGAGGCGCATCATCTGGTGAGTTGTATATTGATGCTATACATGTAATAATGTGAAATAAAAGGTTTCATGTTAACACATATATATCATCAAATATAGCTCTAAACTAACATTGCTATTATTTTTATGCTTATTAAAAATAATATAGCAAAGTTGGTTTAATTGATGTGATGTGTACGTTCAAAACATACACATTATATCAATTCTAACTATATTATTTTAACAATAATCCATCCGACCTTTCCTTATAAACATCTGCGGGTGTCCTTCGGCGACGAGATGGGACTAAAAATTGAGAAACAATCACCGTTGAAAGCGTCTGAAACGTAGACAGGCGGTCCAGGTTGGTCAAATCGAGCTGGCCGAAATGTGTCGCGCCCGCACCATTGGGAGGAGCAATCGGCAGACAACGGACATCGATCGGTTTTGCGACTCAAATGAACAAAAAACGGACAAATCAGTTGCTCTGAGCGACAGAAACTTGGATTTCGTAGGTGAAATCATCTTAGTACTACTTTTTTTCAGCCAGAATCTCCCGGTTCCGATGCAACCTCCTCCGCTATCGACGTGGATTCCTTCCGAGTACTATTTTATCATTGGAAAAGTCTTGCTAGATTGGTGTGATTGGTGAACCGAAGGAGACAATAGAAAGTTGAGACCAGGCCGTCCCTGGGTTCCGTTTTGAATTTCTCAGCCATCGATTCCACAGTAATCGCATCTAATTTGCCCCCTGAGCGCTACAATCATACTGCCAACATGCTGGATTCACTTTTTCACCGATTTTGATCTCGACCTCCCGGGAACCGAGAACCTTGCTGCCGGCGAAGTCCTCTCGAAGGACGTCACCACCGGGGAGTACACATGGAGGGTGGCGTGCTGCCCGAGAGGCCACACCGAGGGCAATGACGAGTACTACATCTCTCTCTTCCTACAGCTGCCGCGCCGACCCATTAGGCAACGATCTCCGGTGCCTGCTGGGCTCCGGCGACGGCTCCAACGTCTCCTTCACTGTCGGCGGGGAGACGTTCCAAGCGCGCCGCGCCGTGCTCGCCGCCCGCTCGTCGGTTTTCAGAGCGGAGCTTCTCGGTCCCATGGCGGAGGCCAGCATGGCCGATTGGCCTCCATCACGCTGCACGAGATCGAACTGGCAACATTCGAGGCCCTGCTCCACTTCATGTACGCCGATTCATTGCCGCCGGCGAAGGGAGACGCCGAGGGGCGCGAAAGAATTGCAGAGTTTCAGCAAATCCTTGCCGCCGCGGATGGGTACGCGTTAGATAGGCTCAAAGCTCATGTGCGCGCAGAAGCTGTGCGACGACCTACCGGTCGACTCGGTGGCGATCACTTTGGGTCACGCCGAGATGCACAACTGCCCGGAGCTGAAGAGCAGGTGCGTGCATCGACTTCTTCAGGGCGGATAAGAAGTACGAAAAGGTGACGGTGACCGATGGATCTCTACTTGCAGCTGAAGCAGCCCTTCTCAACGTCCCTCCTCGACGAGATACGAGCGCGGCCGCAAGGGAGGGAGTGATCGTAAAACATCTCGTGGGGTCAGTTTGTTGAAACCGTTAACAAATTTATGGAGTTTGGGTGTATCAGCAAATTGTTGATTAATTTATTGCCACAGCTAGGCATCGGTCGATCGGGAGCCTGCCAGGATATAGGTCCAGCTCTCAACCATAAGACGAAATCAACAACAGCCGCTAGATTGGATGATTCTCTCCTCATGGGTCAACCTTGATTCTCTTTTGTGTATGTCGTTCTTTTTATCGGCACACTTGACGAAAGAAAAAAAAGGGAGGCCCTTTGTAGCCCATTGTCACGCTCGCAGCACCCCCTTGCTGACGAGCTAGACGCATCCGACGGTGGAGCTCACCGCACTACCATAATCCATAATGGGATCCACAAGAAAATAATGGGATCCATAATCTAATTCAGTGAAAAATCCAAGAAAAACACACAAAAAAAACATAATGGGATCCACAAGAAAATAAATAAACAAGGGGAAAGGGAAACAAGATCCATACGCTTGGTATTCAAATCAACCACCAAATCATCAACACCACATGATCCATACAATATCCACAAGTAGATAGTCTTTGTAGGGTCCAACCTCTTCAATCACTATGGAAAGATAGAGAGATGGTGTCAAAGAGATCTAGATCACCATGTGAGAGGTAGGAATTAAGCTCTCTTAGTGTCAATATAATCTTAGCTATCCCTAAAATGCAGGCAAGAGAGGTCCTTATATAGCATATATGTAAAAAGATGTCATCTCAAAGGCAAATGGAGAGAAAAGGGGAGAAATCGGGTGTTTCGGAGGCCTATCGGACAGTCGGCCTCAGGTGCTAGAGTGGGGGCGTGTTGGGCCTCCTCAGGTCGAACCGAACAGTCTGATCCCGATTGGTCTTCGACTGGGGCATGGCGGAGCTGGTGAACTGCTCTGCTTGGACCAGAAAACCTGGTGACCGCCGTGTTGTGTTATGTTATTGTCGTTGTTCTACTCCTCGGCCACAGCTAGATAGTCCGGTCTGTTGGGAATGTGCCCTAGAGGCAAATAAAATATGTTTTATCGAGCATATTCCATTAGTTCATAATACGTTTGATACTATGTTATAACTGTATTAAGCGGAAACATTAATACAGGTGTGGTATACAAACAACCAAGTCCCTAGTAAACCCTAGTATACTAGTCCATTGGGCGATTGATGGTCAAGGTTCCGTGATCATGAGACAATGTCGTCTGTTGACAATGGAGTCGTATCATTGGATAATGATATGATGGACATACACCCACCAGAAGTGTTGCGATGTGATCAAGTCACATAGTTCGACATTGCGATAACTATAACGTAGTGACCAGATCCTTTGACCGTAATGATCATACGTAATTGTCATCTATGAGGGGATTTTGATTTGTATCCCACCGCCTGACTGAAATATGCTGGCCATAACGGTGCACTTTGGGTATTCCGAAATAGATGGTTGATGAGTATGCAAATAGATCAAAGCGGGATTTGTCCATCCGTGTGACGGATAGGTACTCTGGGCCCACTCAGTGATGTTACATCATAAAGTTTGCAAACGTGTGACTAGGTCACGGAGTTGTAATATCACGGGAACGAGTAAACTTGTTTGTTGAGAACGAGGACGAACTAGGTATATTGGATACCGATGATCAAACCTCGGACAAGCAAAGTACCATAGGACAAAGGGAACAGGCACACGGTTAACGGATCCAACAACGATTTAAGTTCATTCGATGGAAGCGCAGGGGCTATCAAGGATTGTAACCAGGTCCAATTGATTAGTCATTGATCAATGAGAATTGTCTCGATCATGTCTGCTGTTTCCCGGACCGTAGGGTGTTACACTTAAGGGTACTCGACGCGGTAAGGATTGATTCGGGATCACCGGAGAAATTGGAGAGAACACCGGAATTGTTTCGGTGATGACCGTAATTGTTCCGATGAAGGCTGGAAGTTGTTCCGGGTATTTTGAAAGGTTCAAAATATATTTAATAATGTTTAATTAATGTTTTATTATTTAATTATCTGAATTAAATATTAAAATATATTTAAATATAATTAAAAATGAATTAAAAGGCATATGGGCCTCATAGGGCCCATTAGGGGGAGAGGGAGTCCTCCCCCATGGGCCATGGCGCCATAGAGGGCCCCACCCCCTTTATTCATGGCGCACCCCCCTCCCCTTGGGATTAGTCCCACCCCGGAAGTGGAGGGGGGGGGTGGCACCCCTCCTTGGCCTATATAAGGAGGGGTAGAGGTGCCCTTTTATTCATCATATTTTTTAGATAAGTTCTCATCTCTCTCTCTCTCCTTTCTCCTTCCTCGAGTGGACTCCCCTTGTTTGGAGTCTACACTTGGTTGGGGATTTCTCCACTAAACGCATGCCGTCGTGCTGCTGGAATCGGGATCCGAATCCATCTTATTTCCGCTGCTCTACTGGTTCGGATCCCGGAGGGACGTCGGGTATACTGTATGTGTATAATCCCGCGAGGCACTACACTTGTGGTGCTACTTCATCGTCGTGGCCGTATCGCAAGGTCTTCATCGACAACGTTCCGACGGGGACGTAATCCCGTCATCGGTCTACAAGGACCGGGTGGCCTTCAGGAGTCATCGTGGATCTGCGCGGCATCGGGGATTGCCGGTACGACTACACCAACCACGTTCATGCGGGAACGTTTCCCGCTTAACGGACTACATACTGGTATGTGATCTATTTATGTCCGTTACTTGCATCGCCATAGCATAGGTCTTGGGTATGGGTCTCGTAGGTTATGAAAAATTTGTGTTTTCTGCCCCGAACCCCAACAGTGGTATCATGAGCAAGGCTATGCGTAGATGTATTGTACGGATAGAACACATCTAGTATGTGGGCATCAATTCTCCAATTGTTACCCTCTCACGTGTACTCATTTAGCGTTGCGGCAATGTTTGATGAAGCGGCCCCCGACCGACCTTACGCGTTTACGCGAGACTGGTTCCACGCTTGACATATGGCTTGTACCATATAAAGTGGCTGGGGGGGTGTCTGTCTCTCTGCATTAGTGATGCGAAGATGTTTGCAACGGAGGGCCCCGACAGGGGTGTAATAGAGACAATTGCGGGATTGGTGTTGTGGCTTGTTCTCGCAGGATAGAAAGCGGTTCTTTTCTAGGAACCCCTAGCAGCCACGTAAAACTTGCAAAAGATAAAGTAGAAAGGCGTTTTCAACTTTAATTTGCATGTTGGGGGGAATCATAACATGTATAATTTATGTTGCATCATGTTTTGCTAATATGTTAGATATACGACGGTAGCATAATAGGATGATCCCTCACTAATCCAACAAAGTGTCCTTCCTTAGTGAAGCACCATCTGGAAAGTTCTTCATTATGGAGGCATCACGTGTCACACGGTGTCAAACATTTTTACGTTCACAAGAGATGGGTGGAGCAAGCGTAGCATGTCCAGAAACATGGCCTTGCATACGCGGCATATACTCACTAAGGTTATTGTGGCGAGCCTGGCATGTGCAGACATGGCCTAGGGACACAAGAGACCGAAAGGTCGAGCATGAGTCACATGGATGATGTGATTGGCATGATGGCCTACCTTGAACAACATACTGATGGTCGTGTCACACGGGGGAGGCATGTTCTTCAAGGATCGTGTAATCACTTAGAGAAAACTATGAGGGATGTTTGTCTGAGTGGGAGTTCCAGAATTGTTTTTTTTAACATGAACTCCATATTATGAACTTAATCTTCATGTCTTAGCAAATATCATTGTAGATAACGTCATACCAATGTTTAGAACTATGGCTCTTTTAGTATGATAGAACTTAAGGTAAATGGGTCTTACTAAATTGATGTGTACCAACACCATTAGAGACATACTCATTAGTAATGACTTGCTAAACATAATACGAAGAACTGCTAGGAGATACACCTGACAACTCCGTAATCAAGGAAGATGATGATGAGTATCGCACTCACCGTCACTTATGAATGACTGTCCAATACACCATAATTCATTCTATGGAATCTGAATTGTGAATGCATGTTAACCAAAACGTATGACGTGCTAGGTGAACTTGAAAGCACTTGGTCACAAATCAGAGTAATGGAATATGAGTATATGGACGGGGTTTCTTTCAACTATGGTGGAAGGAACAACCTGCTGAGAAAGTCACTTGGAAAATGTATAAGATACATGGAACACCTTGTGTATAACTTGGACTACTGAATGACTGGTTACTTTGCGATAACTGGGGAGTTGCATCCGCTTCCTCCCAGTTACAAAGACCATGTCTGGACTATGTCATGAAGGAGAATCGTTCACCTATCATGAGGTCATGGTTAAAGTCAAGAACTTTAAGAGTAGAACCAATGCAGGAATGGTCATTGACGGAGAAGGTATATTTGATATACGAGTTATAAATGTTTTTCCCACGAAACACTAATTGCGGTTGATTAAGTATTCGATGCTTGAACTTACTGCTTGAGAGTGGCTTGGAAGGGATGAGGTGACAATGTGTGCTGACGACAATCAAGATAGTTGATGGTCGACAACACTCTCCCTCTACATCTATCAATTGATTAATATATGAATAAATTTTATGATCGTTTGAATGAGGACTTTATTAGTGTGTCTTGCATCTCGCGAAGAAAATTATTCATATTAGTGAGAAACAAGTCAGTTGTTCTCCTTTTATGAATGATATCTCTTATGGTACATTACGATTATGAATGAGTTATTCTTATATTGATGATAGTTTTTTGATCATTTATAAGAAATATTGTAATGCCAAGAAATATCCAGGCTTAATAATGACACTACATTTTAAGTCATGAATGGTATGATGATGTCTTAAGATACTTGATCTCTTGACACATACAAACCATGCCTTTTAGGTGAGTGACTAAAACCTTGCATTCTGGTAAACAGAATGTGTACTGATTGTTGAATATCATACATTGTGATGTATCGTATGTCAGCATGTGGTGAATTTCATTATTTCGTGAACTTCGTATGTGGACTTAGATGAATATTTGTATTCACTAATGAAACATGAGTCTAAAATAATTTGATATGATCAAAAGGGATTTCAGAGTAAAGATGGATATTAAATTAACAAGAAAGACAAGTCTCTACGATTTGATCAAAGTGACAAATGTTTTGAGTTAGTCTTGGGCATAAAGACTTGTGTGAAAGTTGTTCCACAAATTGCAATGTCTTGAGACACTTCAATATGATTGACGTGCCTGAACATTGTGATCATATTCTATCAAAAAGTGTATGGTCTAAGTTATCTCTTACCAAGTTACGTTATTATTGTTTAGAGTTATTAATTTAATATGCAAACACTCACTTCAGCATAGGGAACCATCTGAGTTCGTGGAAACCAACACTATATATGTCAAGGTGTGTTGTGGTTTCTAGGAAGCTTGATTTATGTAAGATAAATTATCTTTGTAGTGTATCCTTAGACAACTATGGATGCATCTTCCACAACTAGAACCAAAAGGAGCAAAACTTGTATTGCTATGTTTGGTGTTTGTCAAGAATTGTTCTTGATAAATGTGGTAATGGAAGAAAAGTGAAAGTTCAACCAAGGTAATTGACCTTGCCTCCAAATGTCAGAGTAGTGCAACGAAATATGTTCTGGAAGCAAAGCTCTACAATAAGAGGAGAAACTAATGATAATGATCATGATCTTCTGATGGGAGCTTTTACTGAGAAAGGTAGGATTCAAGAATATATTTGCCCCTGGTGCAAAATGATATTCATGATTCACTTGTCATGTTAATGGAACAAGACATTCCTACGAACTACAAAGAAGCGATGGTGGACCTAAGTACGAGATATGACTAAAAGTCATGAAATCCTATGTTGAGTTACATTTAAGATTGCTTGAATCTTATCAAGTAAGGAGGTTACTTGATATTCACAATAACTTCAGAGTTATGAGGAATAAATGTGAACATCAAAGGGACGTCAAGATTGGTTTGTCACAAAGATTGTTTCTGACAAATTCAATGGGTTGACTACAATGTGTAGCAATGCTTGAGTCAAAGGGATATTCACTACGATTGATCCAGGATTGTTATCAATACCGTGACTTCCTCAAATCCTGTATTTGAAGAAATGTTGTAATTGGTACAACAAGAAGGTTTTGGAAAAACATATGGATACTAGTGTCTCGTAAACTAAATTCTCATTTTGATGGATGATCAAAGGATTTTGGACTTAACCAAAATATCGAGGAAACATGCATTTGCATGAAACTGAGTGGGAGTTGAATAGTTTCCTGAAACTTAATATGTAGACGACATATTTTGAGTAGGAGCTATGGGAGTATTATCCTATACTTATATGTAAATGACATATTTGAGTAGGAGCCATGTGGTTAGTATCCTGAACTTAATATGTGTCTGACATATCTAAGTGGGAGCCATGTGGATGTTATCCTTGTCTTATATGTGGCCGACATATCTGAGTGGGAGCAATATGAGTGTTATCCTATAACTTAATATGTGCATGACATATTTGAGTGGGAGCATGATAACATTCTCATATATGGATAACATATTATGAATGGTGCAGTTGGTGTTAATGATTATTTGAATCTTTCATAAATGAAGATGATAAGTATTAAGCATTGAAGATCTATTAAGATAGATATGTGTTTAATAACATTGAGTCGTAATACTTTCCTGGATAAGATTCTGAAGGAATTCAGAATGGGACAAGTCAAGAAGTGGTCCTTACTTGTATATCCAAGAGAAGTGTTGAGTTAATCTCAGTACAAGAACAATGGTTAATGGTTAATGAAAGAAATGGATGTGTTGGATCCTCTATGCCTTTGTCATAGGTTATTTCATATAAAACCAGAGTTATGTACTCGACGTAATGTGACCCAAGTTCTTAGTAGTAAGAACATGTTGTGATATGATTTATGAGTAAATCATTGAACAAAGAGTTAAGTTTATCCTTCAGTGTCTGAAGAGAACTGAGGATACATCTCAAATTTGTAAAGGATAGTGGACTTGACCATAAATGTTATGCTGGTTCAAGTTTTGACACTAACCTAGAAAATTGAGATATCATACTAATGAATGCCTAAGTTGAAAGAAACATGGTTAGACATCAAAGTTGCATACAATGCACTAAGGATTGAATCTACATTGATGTGGCTTCTTTAGAAGTAGCAGGAGTTATATTATGGCTTAAGAAGTTCGACTTCTGATTGAGTGAGTTTCAAGTGTGCATGACTATGGGAAAGTCCGCGTGACCCACCGGATGTCATTGCAATGACACAGCAAACGAAGTCTCACTTCACCGCCAAATATATATACCTCATCATTATAGTGGATAATGAAGGAATGTCAAATTAGGTGACATTATGATTTGCAAAAGGACATACGGTTCTGAATGGTACCCAGACCGTTGATACAATATCTTCCACGGGCAAGCATGATCAATAAGGAGTTATGATCCAGAGAAAATGCAACTAGATTATTTGTACACTAGTGCAAGTGGGAGACTGTTGGGAATGTGCCCTAGAGGCAAATAAAATATGTTTTATCGAGCATATTCCATTAGTTCATAATACGTTTGATACTATGCTATAACTGTATTAAGCGGAAACATTAATACAGGTGTGGTATACAAACAACCAGGTCCCTAGTAAACCCTAGTATACTAGTCCATTGGGCGATTGATGATCAAGGTTTCCTGATCATGAGACAATGGCGTCTGTTGACAATGGAGTCGTATCATTGGATAATGATATGATGGACATACACCCACCAGAAGTGTTGCGATGTGATCAAGTCACATAGTTCGACATTGCGATAACTATAACGTAGTGACCAGATCCTTTGACCGTAATGATCATACGTAATTGTCATCTATGAGGAGACTTTGATTTGTATCCCACCGCCTGACTGAAATATGTTGGCCATAATGGTGCACTTTGGGTATTCCGAAATAGATGGTTGATGAGTATGCAAATAGATCAAAGCAGGATTTGTACATCCGTGTGATGGATAGGTACTCTGGGCCCACTCGGTGATGTTACATCATAAAGTTTGCAAACGTGTGACTAGGTCACGGAGTTGTAATATCACGGGAATGAGTAAACTTGTTTGTTGAGAACGAGGACGAACTAGGTATATTGGATACCGATGATCAAACCTCGGACAAGCAAAGTACCATAGGACAAAGGGAACAGGCACACGGTTAACTGATCCAACAGCGATTGAAGTTCATTCGATGGAAGCGCAGGGGATATCAAGGATTGTAACCAGGTCCAATTGATTAGTCATTGATCAATGAGAATTGTCTCGATCATGTCTGCTGTTTCCCGGACCGTAGGGTGTTACACTTAAGGGTATTCGACGCAGTAAGGATTGATTCGGGATCACCGGAGAAATTGGAGAGAACACCGGAATTGTTCCGGTGATGACCGTAATTGTTCCGATGAAGGCCGGAAGTTGTTCCGGGTATTTTGAAAGGTTCAAAATATATTTAATAATGTTTAATTAATGTTTTATTATTTAATTATCTGAACTAAATATTAAAATATATTTAAATATAATTAAAAATGAATTAAAAGGCATATGGGCCTCATAGGGCCCATTAGGGTGAGAGGGAGTCCCCCCCATGGGCCATGGCGCCATAGAGGGGCCCACCCCCTTTATTCATGGCGCACCCCCTCCTCTTGGGATTAGTCCCACCCCGGAAGTGGAGGGGGGGTGGCACCCCTCCTTGGCCTATATAAGGAGGGGTAGAGGTGCCCTTTTATTCATCATATTTTTTAGATAAGTTCTCATCTCTCTCTCCCTCCTTTCTCCTTCCTCGAGTGGACTCCCCTTGTTTGGAGTCTACACTCGGTTGGGGATTTCTCCACTAAACGCACGCCGTCGTGCTGCTGGAATCGGGATCCGAATCCATCTTCTTTCCGCTGCTCTACTGGTTCGGAGCCCGGAGGGACGTTGGGTATACTGTATGTGTATAATCCCGCGAGGCACTACACTTGTGGTGCTACTTCATCGTCGTGGCCGTATCGCAAGGTCTTCACCGACAACGTTCCGACGGGGACGTAATCCCGTCATCGGTCTACAAGGACCGGGTGGCCTTCAGGAGTCATCGTGGATCTGCGCGGCATCGGGGATTGCCGGTACGACTACACCAACCACGTTCATGCGGGAACGTTTCCCGCTTAACGGACTACATACTGGTATGTGATCTATTTCTGTCTGTTACTTGCATCGCCATAGCATAGGTCTTGGGTATGGGTCTCGTAGGTTATGAAAATTTTGTGTTTTCTGCCCCGAACCCCAACACGGTCTAGGCAAACGCTACGCCTGGTCCTTGTTGATGTTGCCCTCGGGATGGGTCGGACAGTACGGTCAACATCGAGGGGTCCTCCTTGCCTTTTCCTTTCTCGTCTTCCATTGTCCTTCACATTCGATCCTAATTCTTTTGTGATGTGTTGGTCTTCTCCACAGTGGCGGACCCAGAAATTGAAGTTAGTTGGGGCAGACAGTTAAGATCTATTTTTATTTACGATACAAATGCAACTCTATTCAACCAAAACTTATAGTATTCAACAACATAATAATAAAAAGGTCTTAAAAACAAGTAAACTGCTAAAATTGACCCTTGTCTCTTGAAATGCTCACTTATGCCACAATATGATACCATAATTCCAATTTCCAAATAAGACCTACAAAATTATGAATGTAACACAAGTGCGAGAACAATTGTATATTTTGATATGATCGTATGGTGGTAGTATACCTTTAGATGTACTTGCACAACAAATATGGGGTTCTCGAAGCCACAACCAGCAGAGCCGCCTCCTTAGCCGTAACTTCTTCAATAGCAGGGCAATCTCTACCCAATCTACAGATTCATCGAAATCCATCATAGGTGGGTGTAGCCGTGAGCACTGAACTGCGGCGGCGATTGGCGAGTGGCGGCGGCGCATCCGCAACAGACGGCTCTAGGTCGCTGCCTCGCTTGGGGGGGACGGCCTAACAAGCGAACAAATTGATTTATTCAGCAAGCGCCAGGGTATTTGGGAATGTAGCCTGTAGGCCCAGTTCACCAACGCAAAGGACCAGCCCTCTTTCTCCCTCACGCACATAGTAGGACTCACGGCCTCACGCGGAAACAGAAGGAAACGTCCAACAAGAGCGAGTAGGACTCCCTTGCTCCCAGCTGCCGCTGTCGGGATGAAGATATGTATTTAGCTACAAATTACACCATGCTAGTGTATTCATAATTGTATAATATGTATTGAGATACAAAATTACACTATGCCGGTGTAAAGTAGGAATATATTCAGATCCATTGCATAAATACATTCCATTACCTAGCAATCTCATATCCAACTTTACTGCCATGATACAGGTGTCTATTAATTGCAAAACTTGATCCAAAAAGGTCTAGCTATATACCTAATCCACCTTAATATACTTCTAACCCAATCCATGTTTGAGAGCTTACAAAATACTAACTTTAAACCTAAATCATTATCATATATTCCCAAATTCTACTTGTACACACTTCTAATTTACAACCCAGAATCCCTAAGATAAAAGTCCCAAATTTACAAATCCCTAGGTCTAAACCTAAACTAAAAATCACTAGAGATAGAGAGGATAAAGAACTCACTATATGTCTTCAACCCTTGTCACCTAACGATGGCTCACTATCGGTATATCAACAACCTTGTGCGCGAGTGCCGCCACGATCTTCCGCGACCACAACATAGAATGGGCTTGTTGTTGCCGCAACAATCCACATTCGCATGTGAATCTTTCGGCAAGCCCCTTCTGTCGCTGATGTGTGATGCCCTACTCTGGTCGTTTCTAAAAAGATCGATATGATCAACTAGAGGGGGGTGAATAGGTGACTAAAAAATTTGAACTTAGTTACCAAGTTTTAGGGTTAAGCGGGTAAATAATATTCTCTAGTTATGAACTAGACAGAGAACCCTAAGTGGCAAGCAAGCTTAAACTCAAATGCTAGGTAACAACTACAATTAGTAAGCCAACAAGCATATTAAGCCACTACAAGTAAAGTAAAATGCGGAAAGGATAAACCACAAGTGACGCGGAGACACGATGTTTTTTCTACCAAAGTTCACACTCTTTTGAGGGAGTGCTAATCTCCGTTGAAGCGGTGCTCAAGCCAAGGTTTTGAGAGCGCTACCATCTGTTTCGAGTCAGCCCCAACGGACGAGCCTCGATTCACTCGAGGTTGGTCTTGAAGGCGACCAACACACCTTTACAAACTTCCAGGGGCACACCACAAGAAAAGAAGCTTCCGAAACGGACACCTAGGCGCCTAGGAGCCAAAGCTCAAAGAGTAACAAGTCAATAGTGATGAAATCTTATGGGAAACACAAATTGGTTTGGTGGAAGTGTAGATCAGGCCTTGCTCTTTTGAATCCCAACAGATTACAAATTTGGGTGGAGGGATTGAGAGGAATGAGCAAAAAAAGGTATAGGAATGATGGATCAACGCAAGGAGGAAGAAGTCCGAGTGGAGGTGGAAGAAGGGGGAGTATTTATACCCCCTCGGCTGAAAGAGTCGTTGCAGTCGCCAATTTTCGAGTGCCCGAACACAAGTGTCCGGGTGCTCGGTCACATGTGTGAGATAGAAGTGCGGGCACCCAGAGATTATTGCTCTGGGCACCCACCCTGTACATCATCTGAAGGAGGGGAGGAAGCCCGGACACATGGGAGCCAGGGGCTCCGGGCACCCATGCCCTGTCGTGAGTTGAATCTTGGGGCACCCGGGGGCAGAGCCCCGGACACCTGCACACCAGATCGACGTTGTAAGGCCCGATATGCGGTACTGTTCCAGATCTAGGTGTGTCCACCCAGATCCGGGGACGAAGCATATATCGGTCCCACCGCGACATATGACAAATCCATATGCCCCGGATTTCCAACATGATATCACAACATTACAGATACAAGGATACAACATCTCATACAATCGGCATACAACTGCCTTAAGTACAATACAACAGCGGAAGATATATGTCTGAGTACAGACTACAATCAAATGCCTAGTGGCAAAGAGAAAAACATCGATCCCCATAACCACACGGGTCCAGGCCCTCCGCCGGGATCCGCCTTGTAGGGGAACGCAACAGAAAACAAAAAATTTCGGTATAGCGAGCACGCCCAGGACCACTATAGAGACGCATACAAGGTTTTGATCTGATCGTTACCGACTCGTAGCGCAGCGGGAAGTAGAGTTGATGAAGATCGTCGGTGCAGATCCCCGCAGCTAGGATTTACAACCTCCCAACCGCGAGAATGTATTCCCTCGTCTGCCCCACGAACAGCGCTCCGGGAGGCGGTCGGACAGTCCCTCGGACGATGTCACGGACAGCCCTTCGGGAGGACCCTCGAAACTCGATCTGTAACTAGGACAGCCCTTCGGGAGGCACACTCGAACTAAGATCGAAACAACGACCTCTATACCAAGTTGCACACATACGGTGTCAGCTATCCAGCAGGGCTTCGCCGTCCAGAACTAGTTCCTGACGGAACCCAGACAGCCTTTCGGCTCTACGAAACTCTTTCGTGTGAGGGAGAGAAGAAGCCAGATAATTGCATGGCATGTGTTGAGAACTCAAGTGAGAGCTTGGATCAAGGATATGGGGCTGCCCTCACACTTCTATTTATAGGAAACCCAAGGGGGCTTTCTTGGCTCCCAAGTCCTTCTAGAAGGCTTTCCAAAAATATCTCAAGTAGTACTTTTTACTATTCATGACACCACTTTTTCGCGTCCGAAAATTCCGAAAATATTTCTGTGGGTCTTAGAATAATTCCAACACCCACTAAAATGATTTTGGGCGCATTCCGAAACAATTCCGGATTAGTGATTTTCATCTGCGAAAAGCAACCTAAGCATTTCCGGCAGCTCCGGAACATTTCCGGCAGCTCCGAAATATTTCCGAAAAAAATATTTTAATCTTTTCTCCAGAAAAATTCCAGAAGTTACCAGAACAATTCTGGCACTCTCCAAAATTACCAGGTGCTCTCCGAAACCTTTTCGGCTTAGTGGTTTACCCCGAAACAACTTTTCGGTTTTCTCTCTCGGAACTTTTCCGCCGTCTCCGAAACCTTTCCGGTGACTTTATCTCAGACTCCCTGTCTAGTATTCAACAGATAGATGACCCTTAAGCGTGTGACCCTGTAGGTTCGATGAAGTATAGACATGACCGGAACACTTTCCGATCAATGATCAATAGCGGAACCGAGGACATCCATATTGATCCCTATACCCATACGAAGAATTATTCGAGTGAACCTTTAGTTGTTGTGTGCTATTCCTGTTGCTTCGCGATATATTACAAATACCCGAGGTGAGACTTATTGGCATCCACGTGAATCAACAACTTGTCCACTATGCCAGTTACCTCGTTCCTGGTATTGTTCTCTTTTCTCGTTCCCGCGTTCCGGCATCCCTGTGATCAAATCACACTGTGTCTGGCCAGACGATGGTGGATACCGTAACACCGAGAGGGCCCTAAGAATATCTCTCCAACGACGGAGGAGCAAATCCCAATCTCGAGCTACCTAGTTCCTTGTCATACTTTTCCGTGAACCCGCAAGCTGCCGTAATAGCCACCCTTTTACAGATGACGTTTAACAAAACCCCAAAGTTCACGAAGCAAGTACGAAGGAACTCGATACTCTCATGGTCTAAGGAATTATGCAAACGCACAACTTTCTCTGTGTTATTAACCATTAACTTGTGACGAATGTATCTCATAGCATAACATCAATTCGGGTCGATTCAACACAAATGTTCTTCTAACATTGTGCCCTCAAAATTGCCGGCATAGACATGCCCATGATCAGGAAAACAGGATCATCATGCAATACATGAGCCAGTCTTAGAGGCATGACTAGGAATACATTTTACTGTTTATTATACCACACGTGCACATGAGTTTCCCTCCGAGCCTCGTGGATATTGCAGACTCGAGAATCATTGCAGTTATAGCATGGAACATAAACATTCATTACAAACTCGGAGATACAAAATAACTGTTATTACTGCCTCTAGGGCATATCTCCTATAGACTCCCACTTGCACTAGAGTCATAATCCAGTTACATGGCTTCCCTAACACCAATGGCTATCCGGTGCTGCTCATGCTTTGCTCGTGGTAGAGGCTTTGTCATCGGGTCTGACACGTTCAGATCCGTGTGAACTTTGCGTACTTTCACTAAACCCGCTTCGACATGATGTCGAATGAGTTTATATTTGCGTTCAATATGTCTTGTCTTATGGTGCGAACTTGGCTCCCATGCCTGAGCCACGGCGCCACTATTATCACAATAGATCTCCACTAGGTCCAGAGCACTTGGAACCACACCAAGGTCTTCAAGAAATTGCTTGATCCATACCGCCTCTTTGGAGGCTTCTGAAGCAGCAACATATTCCGCCTCTGTCGTAGAATCCGCCACAGTCTTTTGTTTGGAACTTTTCCAATCAACTGCGCCGCCGTTCAATATGAAAACATAGCCTGATTGAGATTTGAAGTCATCTGGGTCAGTCATGAAGCCTGCATCAGTGTAACCACTTACAATGAGCTCTTCATCACCTCCGTACACAAGGAGTAAATCCTTGGTCCGTTTGAGGTACTTAAGAATACCCTTGACTGCGGCCCAGTGTTCCAATCCTGGATCACTTTGGTACCGGCTGCTAACACTTAGCGCATAGGAAACGTCCGGTCTTGTACATAGCATGGCATACATAATAGAACCAACTGCCGAGGCATATGGAACATCATTCATTTGTACTCGCTCATCGAGAGTCCGAGGACACTGATTCTTGCAAAGCACTGTGCCATGTGACATGGGGAGTAGGCCTTTCTTGGAGTTCTCCATGTTGAACCTTTTCAACACCTTGTCAATGTACGTGCTTTGGCTAAGCGCTATCAGGCGTCTTGATCTATCTCCATAGATCCTTTTCAATGAGTCTTTTATTTCGCTAAGGAAATTCACATCATTTCCAATCAACAATATGTCATCCACATACAAGATTAGAAATGCTTTTGCGCTCCCACTAAACTTCTTGTAAACACAAGATTCTTCGTCATTCCTGATGAAGCCAAACCGTTTGACTACTTCATCAAAATGAATGTTCCAGCTCCTTGATGCTTGCTTCAGACCATAAATGGCTTTCTGAAGCTTGCATACCTTTTTAGCATCCTTATGAATGACAAAACCTTCTGGCTGTATCATGTATACATCCTCTTTGAGGTTTCCATTTAGGAAAGCCGTTTTGACGTCCATGTGCCATATTTCATAGTCGAAATAAGCAGCAATTGCTAGTAATATCCGTACAGACCTAAGCATAGCTACTGGCGAGAACGTCTCGTCGTAGTCCACTCCTGGAACTTGCGTGAACCCTTTCGCGACAAGTCTAGCTTTGTGGATAGTAATGTTACCATCCGCGTCCGTCTTTCTTTTGAAAATCCATTTACAACCAATGGGCTTTACGCCTTCTGGAAGTTCTTCCAAGTTCCAAACTTGGTTTTCGTACATGGATTCCATCTCGGATTTCATGTCTCTGTGCCATTCCCTTGAGCTGGGCCCCGCCATCGCTTCTTTGTAGTGCGCAGGTTCATCGTCTTCAAGAATGAAGATTTCATCATGAAACCACTCAGGTGGCTGGACAGCCCTACCTGATCTACGCGGTTCAGTTACAACATTGTCTGAAGTTTTTGCATTATATGCGACAACTTCCGGCTCGGTTGTAGGGATAATTTGCGGAATTACTTCCGGTTCTTTAGCCATAGCAACGGTCGCCGAAGATTCACTAATCTCATTAAGTTGTACTATCCTCCCACTTACTTCTTTGGCGAGAAACTCTTTCTCAAGAAAGACTCCGCTTTTAGCGACAAACACTTTGTGCTCAGAGGGTAGGTAGAAGGAATACCCAATTGTTTCTTTTGGATAACCTACAAAGTTACATTTGTCTGATCTGGGATCGAGTTTGGTTGGTTGTAAACGTTTTACAAGTACCTCACATCCCCAAATTTTAAGGTGCGACAAACTGGGTTTCTTCCCATTCCACATCTCATGTGGTGTCGTTTCAACAGACTTAGACGGTGCTCGGTTTAGTGTGTGAGCGGCAGTTTCTAGTGCGTGACCCCAAAAAGATATCGGCAGATCTGTAAGAGACATCATCGACCTTACCATGTCTAACAAGGTTCGGTTACGTCTTTCCGATACTCCATTTCGCTGTGGAGTTCCGGGAGGCGTAAGCTGTGAAACGATTCCACGGTCACTTAGATGTTGGCCAAACTCATGACTAAGGTATTCGCCTCCGCGATCAGACCGCAGAAACTTAATCTTTTTGTCACGATGATTTTCTACCTCATTCTGAAATTCCTTGAACTTTTCAAAGGTTTCCGACTTATGCTTCATCAAGTAGATGTAGCCATACCGACTTAAATCATCAGTAAAAGTCACGAAGTAGAAATACCCACCCCGTGCGGCTGTGCTCATTGGACCACATACATCACTATGTATTATTTCCAATAATTCACCCGCCCGTTCAGGATGACCCTTGAACGGCATCTTGGTCATTTTTCCCATTAGACAAGCTTCACATGTGTCAAATGATTCAAAATCAAAGGACGGTAAAACTCCATCTCTTTGGAGTCTTTGCATGCGTTTCTTTCCGATGTGGCCAAGCCGACAGTGCCACAAATAAGTGGTTGTGGTATCAACCTTCTTAAGGCGTTTAGCATTCATGTTAAAGACATCATTTTCACATTCAAGATTTAGTATGAAAAGGCCCCCAACAATGGGTGCAAATCCATAAAACATATCCTTACAATAAAGTGAACAACCATTGTTCTCAGACTTGTACGAATACCCATCGTGTACTAAACATGATCCAGAGATAATGTTTCTACACAATAGTGGAACAAAATAACATTTATTTAGCTCTAAGATAAATCCTGAAGGGAGACGTAGAGGCATAATGCCGACGGCTTGAGCGGCGATCCCAGCGCCGTTCCCGACGCGCATCATGACTTCATTCTTTGCTAGCTTGCGGACCTTCTGCAGTCCCTGTATCGAGTTGCAAATGTGAGCAACCGATCCGGTATCAAATACCCAAGACTTAGAATTTTCGCTACCAAGCAAAACATCAATGACATTAACTTGTATAACAATTATACCTTTTCCGGTTTTCCCGGACTTCTTATCGGCCAGATACTTCTTGCAGTTTCTCTTCCAGTGTCCTGTGCCCTTGCAGTAGAAGCACTCAGTTTCATTCTTGGCACCGCCCTTAGAGTTGCTTTGGGAGCCGGTCTTACCGGCACCCTTGCCCTTCTTTGGCTTGCCTTTCTTTTTGAAACTGGCGGTTTTATTCACAAGCAACACTTGCTTGTGATTTTTCCGCAGTCCTTCTTCCACAGTTTTCAGCATGGCGAGCACCTCTTCTGGTGTTTTCTCCATCCCACTCATGTTGTAATTCATGACAAAACCGTTGTAAGACGGGGGGGAGTGAAGAAAGCATCATGTCCATCATATGGGATGCTGGAATTGGAAATTCCAGGGTTTTAAGCCTTTCAGCATAGCCAATCATTTTGACTATGTGTTCGCCAACTGAACCGCCCTCAGTCATCTTTAAATTCATCAAGATATTCATGATATCAAAACGTTCAGACCTTGCGGTTTCCTTGTACAGAGCATCCAATTCCCGGATCATATCACGGGGTTTATGGAATTCAAAACGTTTTTGGAGCTCTGGACTCATGCAAGCTAGCATGAGGCACTGTACTGCGTTGTGATCATCATCCTGAGTGGCCCAGACATTTTGTTCATCTTCCGAGGCACCTGTCGCCGGTTTAGCTGGAAGAGCTTTTTCAAGCACATAGATTTTCTTAGCGCTCCTGAGGACAATCCTCAGGTTACGGACCCAGTCCGCATAGTTGTTTCCAGTCGCAGCTAACTTTTCTTTCTCTAACAATGGCCCCAAGTTGAAAGCGGTGTTGCGAGCCATTTGATCTACAACGGTAAACACAAGTTTCACTTAGACTTTGTTCATAATGATTTTTGCACTAGTGAATAAACAATTTTTTCTAAAGTGTGCTCCCACTTAAATCAATATCTCTCAAAATTGATTATGAGTGATTCAAGATCCAAATATCAATACAACGCCATAGAATCATCATCTCATGACGAGGATTTTGATTTGGTAGGCCAACTTGCCGATCACATCTCTATGTGACTCTTGTTCATCTTTCGATGCGTGTGTTCCGAGCTCAGGACGATCCTGCCATGAACGTCAAGACAACCAAGTGATCTTGCTGCGAGGTCTGACCTCACCCGCCTTACATTTCTCCAATCGTTCGTACCCATGCATCCATGGCGCACCCCGAGAGTATAGATGTTGTGACGGCGCTACACTTGGGAGAACACTAACTACTTGATATTTTAAGTGAGAGATCACCCTAATAAAAAGCGACTACCGCGCAATCAAGAAGGGTGCAACATAAGGGATAAACATCCCATGCAATTCATAATAGCATGATATGGTATAGCCCCTTCTGACGGAGAAGTCAAGTATTTCTTCGTCTTTGGCATTTGCGTCGGAGTTCACCTTCGCGAAGATTGCCACCACCTTGTCGATGCACCAAATAATATTGCTATCTTTATAGCAAATGAATAAGTGCATTACCTAAGGTTGACACGCAGGTCATTAAAGTGACAATCATATGGCTCCAGCCATCATGCCGAATCATGACACGCAGGTCGTGTTAATAAATTTACATTATATAGTCATCTCATACATAATCGAATTAATATGAGCTTTGCTATACCACATCACATGCACATCCTGCAAAAACAAGTTAGACGCCTCTAAACCGGTTTATGCAAAATTTTATTTTACGTGGCTTCTAAGGTTTTGACTTAAACCGCAACTACCAACGTTTTATCATCAAGTATGATTATTCAAGTCACTAGATTAACATTGCGGGGGGTATGAAGCATGAGATAATAAAATCTCGAACCCCATACTGAACTTCGTCATACGCGTGATCCCCGTGCAGATCATATCTGCATTGCCCTTTAGTCTGCGAATTTCATTTTTCTTTTGACTATGGCGGAACCCAAAGAACTGATAGCACTTCGTTGATCAATCAGGATCGCGGATTGCCAGAACTTTGTAAAATTCCACCATGCTGTCTCGAGATCAGAAATACGCAAATTCTAGGGAAGCAACAAGAATATCGGGTAACAGATTTCATCTGCCACCCGCATAAATAATTTTCAGCAATAGATCTGATCTACTCCAAAATTATATTATGCAATACCCATACATCTCCATGTATTCTAGATCATAACATGCATCTACGCATAGCACGGCTCTAATACCACTGTAGGGGAACGCAACAGAAAACAAAAAATTTCGGTATAGCGAGCACGCCCAGGACCACTATAGAGACGCATACAAGGTTTTGATCTGATCGTTACCGACTCGTAGCGCAGCGGGAAGTAGAGTCGATGAAGATCGTCGGTGCAGATCCCCGCAGCTAGGATTTACAACCTCCCAACCGCGAGAATGTATTCCCTCGTCTGCCCCACGAACAGCGCTCCGGGAGGCGGTCGGACAGTCCCTCGGACTATGTCACGGACAGCCCTTCGGGAGGACCCTCGAAACTCGATCTGTAACTCGGACAGCCCTTCGGGAGTCACACTCGAACTAAGATCGAAAAAACGACCTCTATACCAAGTTGCACACATACGGTGTCAGCTATCCAGCAGAGCTTCGCCGTCCAGAACTAGTTCCTGCTGGAACCCAGACAACCTTTCGGCTCTACGAAACTCTTTCGTGTGAGGGAGAGAAGAAGCCAGATAATTGCATGGCATGTGTTGAGAACTCAAGTGAGAGCTTGGATCAAGGATATGGGGCTGCCCTCACACCTCTATTTATAGGAAACCCAAGGGGGCTTTCTTGGCTCCCAAGTCCTTCTAGAAGGCTTTCCAAAAATATCTCAAGTAGTACCTTTTACTATTCATGACACCACTTTTTCGCGTCCGAAAATTCCGAAAATATTTCTGTGGGTCTTAGAATAATTCCAACACCCACTAAAATGTTTTTGGGCGCATTCCGAAACAATTCCGGATTAGTGATTTTCATCTGCGAAAAGCAACCTAAGCATTTCCGGCAGCTCCGGAACATTTCCGGCAGCTCCGAAATATTTCCGAAAAAAATATTTTAATCTTTTCTCCAGAAAAATTCCAGAAGTTACCAGAACAATTCTGGCACTCTCCAAAATTACCAGGTGCTCTCCGAAACCTTTTCGGCTTAGTGGTTTACCCCGAAACAACTTTTCGGTTTTCTCTCTCGGAACTTTTCCGCCGTCTCCGAAACCTTTCCGGTGACTTTATCTCAGACTCCCTGTCTAGTATTCAACAGATAGATGACCCTTAAGCGTGTGACCCTGTAGGTTCGATGAAGTATAGACATGACCGGAACACTTTCCGATCAATGATCAATAGAGGAACCGAGGACATCCATATTGATCCCTATACCCATACGAAGAATTATTCGAGTGAACCTTTAGTTGTTGTGTGCTATTCCTGTTGCTTCGCGATATATTACAAATACCCGAGGTGAGACTTATTGGCATCCCCGTGAATCAACAACTTGTCCACTATGCCAGTTACCTCGTTCCTGGTATTGTTCTCTTTTCTCGTTCCCGCGTTCCGGCATCCCTGTGATCAAATCACACTGTGTCTGGCCAGACGATGGTGGATACCGTAACACCGAGAGGGCCCTAAGAATATCTCTCCAACGACGGAGGAGCAAATCCCAATCTCGAGCTACCTAGTTCCTTGTCATACTTTTCCGTGAACCCGCAAGCTGCCGTAATAGCCACCCTTTTACAGATGACGTTTAACAAAACCCCAAAGTTCACGAAGCAAGTACGAAGGAACTCGATACTCTCATGGTCTAAGGAATTATGCAAACGCACAACTTTCTTTGTGTTATTAACCATTAACTTGTGACGAATGTATCTCATAGCATAACATCAATTCGGGTCGATTCAACACAAATGTTCTTCTAACATTGTGCCCTCAAAATTGCCGGCATAGACATGCCCATGATCAGGAAAACAGGATCATCATGCAATACATGAGCCAGTCTTAGAGGCATGACTAGGAATACATTTTACTGTTTATTATACCACACGTGCACATGAGTTTCCCTCCGAGCCTCGTGGATATTGCAGACTCGAGAATCATTGCAGTTATAGCATGGAACATAAACATTCATTACAAACTCGGAGATACAAAATAACTGTTATTACTGCCTCTAGGGCATATCTCCTACACGCCTAACTAGTCGTCGTCGAGTCTCCACGTGAAACGTAAATCACCATACCTGTTGTCGAACAAAACCCTGAAAAGAGTTTGGGGGTAGTATCATGAGTACAGAAGTACTCAGCATCCAACTGTAGTGGTCAACTGACCCAGCAAGGACTTCATCACTCGTCATTCTAGGACAACTAGTAGTTTTACGGTAAGGATGAGATAAGTGGTGAGGTTGCTGCCGCACTAGCATTTATGAAGTGGCTAACGATCTAGAGAGTAAGATAAGAAGCCAAGCATTCGATGAGGAATCGCCTCCAACAAGTCTGCTATCCACCTACTACGCAAACATAACACCTATCCTATCCTTGTCCTCCTCTTCGCATCCCGACGAAGAAGAAGCAGTCAAGGCACACACCCGTTGATCAAGTTATATTAAAAGTATCTCAGTTGTTGTTGTCTATGAACAAGGAGTAGGTCTCAAGTCGTCCATAACCGTGGACACGGCTTTTCGAAAAGATTTAACCCTGCAGGGGTGTACCAACTGCCCATTACAAGGCTCCGCACGCACGCCCATCTCTCTCAGTTGCTACCCATCACAGGCAACCATTTTATGATTTAGTTCCAAGAGATCCGAAACGACAGGTCCCTCTAACTAACAACGAACAAATCCGGGTGGCCCCCGGGGAGTCCATAACCAATCCAAAACCTGGCCACGCTATCGGATCGGACTCTTCCGTCTCAACAGGGTTTGGCTTACCGAGACGCCTCACGTGAGGCCTCGGGCCCTCGCTGGTCAAAGGTGGACCAACATGGAAACCATGTCCCCACTGGTCCGGGTTGGTTGGAAAACTACTGGCGTACGACCAGCACACACACGGTTTCAAAAGGTAAAATCATCTTGGGCCACCACTAGAAATGCTTGAAGCTAGGTAGGTAAGAAAAGGGGACCCCATAAAATCCCACATGCGGTTTGGCACGCTCAGTCTTAAAACCAATACCCGGAACTCGGATCCTAGGTGACTCGAATTGAACAAAGCGTCGGGGCGGGATAGCCTAGACCTTCCATCCTTCGTCGAATATAGTCAACATTATAATAATCATATCATCAACAACAATATAATAATGTGATATCCCAAAACCAAGGAGTATCAGGGTAACATCGTAGCATCCTAAGCATGCATACTAAGCAGGGGCTGAGCAACGAGCAATAGTAACATAGCAGTACAAGGTTTGCTGGGAGGGGACATGGCTGTATTGGTTTGAAGAGGCTGTAAACATGTGGTAGGATCAAACATCGAACCTAACCTAGACTAGCATGCCAACCGCTGGTTGAAATAGAATGGATCATAAGTAATGTATAGTCCTTGCCTGTTGATAAGTCGGGCTCCGAAGGTGTAGTCGATCGCAAGCTCGCATCGTCTCCGAAGGTACCCGCGGAAGCACACAAGATGATAAACACTGGAAAGCAATCAACGAGCAAGCATCTATTACTACGAGGCAAACACAAGATCAAGAAGACATCACACGACACGGCAACGCGATACGGATCTATCGTCGAGAACGGTTACTAACAGGTTAAGTGGAGTACTCGTCACACACGACGAATACCGCACGTTTACGGTGGTTCAAGTTGCTTAGTTACAGGTGATCAACAAAGTTTGTTAACATGGCAACTCAAGCAAGCATGGCAAAATGAATCATGCAAGTAGGCATCATATATCAAAAGATATTAAGCAAACAACATGGCATCGCAAAGTAACAGACTTAGAGAAAAACAGATGTGGCTGTCAACAACAGCAGCATAGCAACTTTGGAGCTCAGTAACTATATGACCAGCAAGCATATCATGACAATGCAATACATGTAATGGAAGTAGACATGATGCTCAACAATATGCAATTGGAATCACTCAATTCCGATAAACGGTCGCGACACACTCGTCGACCGAAGTTGCAACAAAATATAAACAGCAGCACACTAACAGCAGGGTAGCTACTTTGGAGCAAGATACAATCATGATGCAGCAATCAATTATGACATGTGAATGCATGAAACTGAAGTATAAACAATGCTTAACGCAACGCAAAAGGAATCAATCAATTCCGATGAACGGTTGCGAAGCAATCGTCACCCGAAGTTGCAATAAAATAACAGTTACAACAACTTAGCAGCAGTTAACGACAGGTAGCCCTGTTTGAACAGCAATTACACAATCACGATGACCTCAAATGCAAATGCTCACAAAAGATGAATTAAAGTACACATGAAACTAAGCAACTTTCATTTTGGGCGCATCGCGATCTGAGCTACGGATTAACGGGAAATTACAACGCAAAAACAGATCAACAGCATAAAATAAGGACTTAGAAAAAAAACAGGGGTTAGCCAGGGAAAAAAACAACAACAAAGAAAAGAAAAGTAAAGGGCCTCACCCCTGATGGGCTCGGCCCAACTCGCGTGGAGGCTGGACTGGGCCACTGGGCTACGCGTGTTGGAGGCCGATGGCTGGGCCTTGCTGCCGGATCTGGCCCGCCTGGCCTAGCGCAGTCAACTGGGCAGCTGCTCGGCTCCTCCCAAGCGGAGGTTGCCGGCGGCGGCGGTTGTCCTGCCCTCCGGCGAGAGGTGGCGCACGGCGAGGAAGGGGAGGCCAGGAGGGGGCGCGCGACAGGGCGGACCAGGAGGAGGAAGCGCGGCGGAGCGGCTCCCGTCCGGCGCGACGGAGCCCCGGTGGCGGCGGCGCTCGAGCTCGCGGCTCGGCCTTCCATGGCGTGGCCGTGCCGGTGCCTGCAGGGAGAGGGACAGAGGGGGTGAGGAGGGAAAGGAGATCAGGGAGAGGAAGGGCGCGAGAAGAGGGAGACAACGGCGACGGGGTGGCGCGGGCGGCTCGGAGGAGCTCTTCGGTGAGGCAACGGCCCCGGATGGGCTCGGGCGGGCCTGGCGGCGGCCCTGCGGGGCCCGGGCGCCCTAGCTCCTGCTGGGAGAGGCTGGAGAGCTACGTGGCGGCTTCTCAGCCCCAGATCTGAAGATCTGACGGCTGGGAGCTCCTGGGGGCTAGGGTTTCGGTTTGGGAGAGGGATTTGGGCAGATTTGGGGATTTTGTGAGGGGGTGGCTGCAATTTTCCATTAGGGTAAACCCTAATTGGTTGGTTCGGGAGGTGGGGGTCATTATATAGGCAGGTTGGCTGGCCTGTTTACGCAAATGCCCTCGGTACCCCTCTCGCGCGTCCGGTGATCGAGTTCGTGACCACCGAGACTCCGTACGGACTCCGATTCCGACGAAATCTCGAACCACGCGCTCAGCGCGTCGAGCCCGTTGATCGTACCTCACTGCGGTGACATTCCGACAACATTTTTCGGCGCCCCATAAAATAATCCGTTTATTAAATAAACGGGGTTTTTCGTTCCGTTGGCTGCGGCTGGTCTCGTGCGGTTTTCGCGACGGTGATCGGGTGAAACCCGGTGTCTCAAAGGTCGAGTGTCAGGGTGGCAAGGGTCGGTCTCCGTCCGATACGAGATAAGAGGGGGAAAATAATCGCCGGTCGATAAATCGGGGATGCAAACACCGCAAACAAATCAGACAATCAAACAATTCACACCTGAAAACAAAAATTTTAATTTTTGTGAAAACTGGGCTGTTACAGACGCCCCGGTACGGACACCCAGAGGTCATGGACCCCGAGCACCGGTCCTTCAGATGATTTCTTGCCAGCTTCTTATCTTTGTCCAATGGCTTTTCCAATCGAGTTCCTTCTTTCTTTGGATTGTGGAATATGACGTGATTCCCCAAAATCACAAACGCCATGACCCCTCTTGATAGTGTGGTTTTCCTAGACTCGAAATTAAACCAAAAAACTCTTGAGCCTTCAGATAACCACGCCTTTTCAATTTTTGCATAGGGACTCATCGATGATTGTACCTCAATGGCTCAATCAAACACAATCCAATGACCTGAGATATACTTTAACAAACATCGTTAGATCATCTTATCCTATTAACATCAACACCAAAACAAGTAATGGACATGAATGTCCTTTCAGCCGCCACTATGAGCTCTTGACGTCACCACGGGAGAGAGTACGGGAAACCAGCTGGTTAACGACCGTTAAGCACTTACAGTCACGATTTTTGCCACGCTAGTGCTACGACACATCAAAACTTGCTTTCGACAATTAATGTTTCTTGTCCGAATTTAAATTCACAAATGAGTTTTTCCTAACTTCCTATATTATGATGATTTTTTGCTATAGCCCCATGAATGCGATGGTTTTATGCTTTTTACTCCACAGGCATAGCTCTTAATTAACTTCCCTATTAATGGCTAATGGGTCGATATGAGTCCCAGAGCGAGAGCTGACTTAGTGGTCCTTAGGTCTGCCTACTGGGATAATAACCCATATACCGAGGTAACCCCTCTTTCCTAACATAATAAAGAAAGTCATCCGATCCAGATCCCTCTACATCCATAATTGCTATCTCAAAGTAGCACATAGTTCTTTCCAAATTATCTATGTCATAGAACTAGATCCTCACATATCATATGTTATCATCGTTAAACAACATATAAAAAGGATAACGGATTTTCCCTATGTCAGTGCTATATTAATTAATTACAACAACTAGATAGTGTTATGTCACATTCAAACTAGAAAACTAGAAATTGAGGATATTACTTAAAGCTAGCCGACATTGCATAAGTATAAAATACAATATTCAGATCAAAAATCTTATAATGTATATTCAGATACTTATTAATCTAGATACTTAATTCAGATGCAAATTATACCATCCTGGTGTATTCAGAATTACATGATGTGTATTGAGATACAAATTGCACTATGCCGGTGTAAAGTAGGAGTATATTTAGGTCCATTGCATAAATACATACCGTTTCCTGACAATTGTATATCCAACTCTACTGCGACTATACAAGCATCCATTAATAACAAAACTTATTCCAAAAAGGTCGCCTAGCTATACACCTAATCCATCACAATAGAGTTCGAGTCACGTCGAGCAACGAATTTCTAGTGCCTTATCAGGGTGGGTTTCTTCTCTCTATAAGAATAGACAGAACTCCTGCCACTTTTCACTTAGGTGAAAAGGTTCTCTTTTAGTTCTAAGCCCAATCGATGATTGAGAAATTACAAAATTCTAACTTTAAAGCAAAATTATTATCATACATTTCCTAATACTACATTACACACTTTTAATTTACAACCTGGAAACCCTAGGATAATAGCCCTAAATTTCCAAATCCTAGGTCTAAGCCTAAACCAAAAATCACCAAAGGTAGAGAGGATAAAGAACTCATTATACGTCTTCAACCCTTGTCGTCTCATGATGGCTCCCTGTCAGCATATCAACAACCTTGCGGGCGAGTGCCACCACGACCTTCCACGACCACAACGTAGACTTGAACTTGCTGTTGCCACAAGATTCCAAGTCTGCATGTGAATCTTTCAGGAGGCCCCCTCTATCGCCGACGTACGATGCTTTGTTCTGGTCTCTACCGCTACCAGCTCTTGACGTCGCCATGAAAGAGAGAGAGAGACGACTCAGTCCAACTTAATCGTCCGATCAAACCGTTAACAACCGTTAAATACTTACAATCATAATTTTGCCACGCTGACGCTATGACACATTAAAACTTGCTTTCAAAAATTAATGTTTCTTGTCGGAATTTAAATTCGCAAATGATGTTTTTCCTAATTTCCTATATCATCATAAATGCGGTGGTTTTATGCTTTCTACTGCTATACTCCGCCGGGCATAGTTCCTAATGAAATAGATTTGTTCATCCGAAAAACGAAGAAAAATGGATTCGTTGGCTTTGTTTTGCCACCTAGGGGAGGGGCGATCGTTGAGGCACGTGGGAAGAGACGTTCGCGTCCGTCCTATTCGCGTCCGTTTACACATACAGATCCGGTTAGTCATCCCTAATCGAGTCGGATGCCTTTCTCCCCGGACCCACCTGCCATTGAGTAGGTAGGTACAGCGCAGCGTAGAAACAGGCGTTCCTCCTCAATCCCCAGTGTAGACACGATTCCCTTTACAATACAAGAACTAAAAATAAGATCTGCGTGCGTAGGCAAGGACGCTTTGGGGAATTGCGATGATGATACCCAGCCGCACCCTATCGGGCCCACCTGTCAGAGAGACGATTTCGCGGGCGCCGAGTTTACCGACTCGCCCGGCCGCGACTTGACCCACCCGCAAGTTGAAGGAACGCGTGGGGCCCAGGGGACAGTGAGGCAGGCGCACAAGCACCGGGTCTAGGGCTGTTCGCGGCGGCCACTGCTGCAGTCCGTCTCCTTCTCCCCCTCGCCCCCGCATCCACTTATAAAACCCACCTCCCCTCCCATTGCCTCCCTCTTTTCCTCTATTTCTGCAAGGAAAAGAAACCACACCCTCCACCCCCACCACCATCCATCTCATCTCATCTCCTCCTAGACCTTCCCACGCGGCGGCGGCGTGCGCTTGTTCGTTTCTTGGGGGCGTTCTCATGGCGGAGTACGACGACGAGGACGGGATGGTCATCGCGGCCGCCGAGATTCTGCTCAGCCTCCGGAAGAGGGACCTCGTTCGGTGGCCGGACTGGATTCCCCGGCCGTCCGACGACCCCCAGCCTGCGGAGGAGGAGGCCGAGGACGAGCTGCCGCCGATTCCGGAGGGATGGCCGAAGCGGCCGCGGTTGACGCCACGTGCGATGGTTAAGGGAACCGCATGGTTGGCGTCGTTGAGGCGTCCCTTTGGACGGCTGGGGCGCGCTGCTCCGGCCAGATCCGGCGCGTGTTCCAGCGGGGAGGGAAGGGCGCCGGCGCCCCTGCGCCTCACGGTGGTCAAGCGCGAGTCTTTGGCGGCGCGGACGCCGCCCTGCTACGTCTCGGCCGCCGGATCCGTCCCTTCCACAAGCGGCATCAACCGAGCGCGGTCGCGGCGCCGGCAGCGCGTGAGCGAAAAGGCGGCGCAGGCGACGGAGACGGCGTGGAAGGACGCCGCCATGGAAGCATCGAGCCCGGAGACGCCTTTCGACTACGCCAACGCCGCCGGATCAGGAGCGTCCTCGAGCGGGGAGGAGGTGGCGCGGTCGACGGCGAAGCGCAAGACGCCGGCTTCGGGCGGATCTGGAGGGCCTTCGAGCGGCGACGAGGGGTGCAGCTCGCCGGCGAAGCGCACGCGGGCGGACGTCGCCGTCGCCGGCCAAGCTGCGGTTAAAGTTGAGGTGAGTTATCTTAATCGCTTTCTCATTCCTTGCCTGGCTTTTTTCGTCTCGCTTTTGGACTCCCGAGGCCCCAATCTTGGTGACGGCGCGTTGTGAATTGCAGAAGTATTTCCCCCCTCCGTTTTCCGATTCGTGTGCCTCATTACTCATGAATCTACCGATAAAGTTTCTTTGCTGTGATTTTTGTTTGCTTTGTGTTATTGCCATAGATGATGCGTTCATCGGCGTGGCTTGGTGTTCTTTGTTTGAATCTTATGCGGTTGCTATTAGAAAAGAAGATTAGGTTTTCTTGTTGAACTCCGGCGCGAGCTCGTCTTGGCCGCCGGCGAAGATAATGATTCTCCCACATCCGGAGTACATGGGACTCCGGGGTCGCTGTCGTGACCGTGTAGCTTTCGTTGGTTCCGCCAGAGGGAAGGGAAGAGAAGTCTCCGGCACCGTGTGTAGGTGTAGCCGAGTCTAGTTCCTTGCACCCCGCCGATGACGATGCGGCCGGGAAGGGGGCAAAGCAGAGAGCAGTTCTGTTTTGCCCGCATTTATCGCTTTTATTCCCCACTCCATCTATCCAATGAATAGTAGTAGCTCTAAATAACCGACGTTGAAAAAGCAAACTTGCAATTTCTCGTGAAGTTTATTTATGCCTTCACCAAACAAATCCCGACGGGGTTTTGAATTGAATTAAAAGGGATGTATTTATTGTGTGTCTTTTAGCTCCGGATTTGGAATCACTCCTACTACATGTTGATTGTGTGTGTGGTTGCGCTGTAGACGAAATCCCCATCGCCATCATGTGATGCTTCTTTTCCTCTGTGCGCGCGGCGGGTCCCGCATGTCAGTCTCTTTCTTTGCCCGCAGTAGTAAATTTTCGTTCGCTTGTGACTTGCTTTGCAAGATAGTAGACGGGCTTCCGAGGTTTTCCGGTGCTGTTTCCGTGGGTCCTCATGGTGGAGCCGGTCCACAGAGTTGGACAGTTTGTTTGACCCCCGCCCGTGTCTCATTGGCTTTCCCTTTTTTTTTGTACTACTAGTTTCTCTTTGCTTAATTCACCAGCAGGAATACTGCTAGTAACCGTAATTTCTGTTGCAAAGTTACGCGATTTTTTTAATCTGAGATGAATAAACGAAAATCTGGAAAAATCGTGAATTCTATTTATTTTTATAAGGAGGCGGAAACCTTTTCCTGGCTGTGCTTGCGGTAGGGTTGTTGTAAAGCGGATTGAGCTTTTACGTGTCAGTCAGGGACGTGGCCCCTGGTGCGACGCGCACAGGGGTGGGGGTGGGGCCCGTGGCTCGGCGACGTGGTCAGTGGATCCCGCAGTGTGACCCATCCTAGTCCGGCATGGGCGCGTGAGTCCCGACTGGCGGTATTATGCCACTGGGCCCACCCCCAGGGCTGCGACCTCTTTTTTTTTCCCTGTCATTCAGAATGATTCCCTACTTATATAGATTGAACATTATTTTTTCATAATTTTTGTTAAACGTATCTGTTGCATGTTTCTGGAGCTTCCAACTGACATCATTTTCATTGATGTTGTTTGTGCAGGAGGACAAGACTAAGGAGAATTACCGCGACGAGAAGGGCCACTTGCTGTTTGACCTCAACGAAGATATAAACATGGCGGAGTGGTAAACTGGCGGCGAGGACCAGGAACTAAAACTAGTCTCTGCGTTGGCTGCAAATAATTAAATCAAGCTGCTAATGTGTACATAAAGGGCAAGCCAGTAGAACAAGAACCGGGATTAAGCTGAGAGAGATTGGAGGAGGATTAGGGAGTACACTCACCGTTCGATTTATTACTATCAGATTAGCTTAGTCTGCTCTCTTGCTTGGATTGGACGTACTGCTTGCTCAATGCCATGTACTGCACTGCAATCCCTGTTACTGTCTTCATGATGCCGTGAAACCTTTGTTTTATCTGCATGAAACTATATAATATAGTCCCAGTATACATTAGCTGTTTATTTCTTCAGCTCAGCTGCTTCTTAGGAGGTTTTAAAATGGAAACTGTTTTTGAAGCAACTCCTGTCTTTGTTTGCCATTTTATTCAACTGGATCATGATGATGTGTGTTGCTATGCTCGTCAATTTTGACGATTTGGATAGCTTTTGTCTAGTATCTCTGATGGCCGTGTATTTCTCTTCTACTCCCTCCATACGGAAATACTTATAAAAAAATGAATAAAACGGAGGGAGTAATATGCAGCCTCATGCATGGTTCACAAAAAAATGTTTCAATTATTTTTGAAGATTTGAGAAACAAAATTTCCGTACTTGCAAGGAAACATGAAAACATAGATAATTCTTTTGGTAGCTTAATTTGCATGAGCCGGTCTATTTAATTGTAATGGAACATTTTAATATGAAATGGTTTATACGTACATCTTTCTGCCGCTGATCATGTGACAGCCTGAGAGCATCTGTAGTTTATTCGGCTGGGTTCGAATAGTCTCCATAGGGTACCGCTTGGGTGTTCGGTTTGGGGATCGAGCTCCCCCTGCAGTACTGCCCAATGACTGACTTGCGGGCCCGGGGCCACACGTCAGTGACCCTAAGTCAGAGGGTAGTACTGTAGAGGATCCGGTTCCCGGTTTGGGTGTGCTATTTCCTCCTTCATCTCTGCTCTAACCTTTGTCCGTTCGTAATTTGGTGAAAAATGAAAAAGATTTCTTGTATTCTTGAAAATTATCTTGGAACATTTCATAAATGAAATTTTTTCAATGTAAAACCCCTTATTTAAAGGAGAGGCAATGCCACTTTACAGGTTCATAAACAAGCAAAAAAATCAGTTTAAGATAAGCAATATACTATGGAAAATCCAGCCGTTTCTGCTCTCTCTCCTAGGACTTGGGGACTATGGGGATTGGCGGTTCCTAGGGCTTGAACTCATTTTGGGATCGCAATTCTGCTTCGATTCTGCTTGTGGTTTCCTTTGGCGCGTTTGATAACCTGCATCGCTTTTAGTTAAGCTTGATGAATGTGACTTTATTCTGTTTGGTAGTTTGCATTGCATCAAGTTTTTTATTTCCATAATGTTTAAAGCATTTTAAAGTCATATTTGTTGAAAACAATTGAATCAACAATTTATTAACATGTAGGCCTAAGCGATGCAAGCGAGGCACGTGGACATCGGAGACTGCACGTGAGGAGGCACGCTCAAGACATCGCGTTGTTTTTTGAGTGCCATCATAACTTCCTTCGCCCCTCTCTCACTGCTCACTAGTCACTATCCCCTTTGCCCACTCTCAAACCTGTGGGGGCGACGAGAAGATTTGGACGGTGAGCATAAAAAACAAACATCGGCAGTAACGGCGACCACTCGAACACTGATTTCATCATTGTATCGATGTCAATGGCGATGGTTTGATTTACGCATCATGGATTAGGCATCCACCACACCGGCTTCATTACGTCAACTCAATAGCATCGACATCCGATTTATGCATCACGCACTACGCACATCCGATTTCGGAAGGATTTGGAGATGTGGTACTTGATTTAGGGATACTCAATTAGGTTTTTAATAGTTCAAATGGGTTTTGGAGACAATCCATTTGGGCATATCCGATTTGCATCCACCATCTCCTCTACCTCGTCGTCGCCCAAAACGATGGTGGCAGTAGTCGTGGCGTGGCACATAAGCATCCACCATATCATCCTCCTCGTTGTCCTCTAGAGCAATGGTGGTGGTAGTGTAAACATGGTGTAGAACATAAGCATCCACCATATATTTTCTTGAGGGGGGAAACAATAGGGCAAGGTGACGCTTATAGTGCGTATCAGAGGAACCCAAGAGGGAATTATGATGTAGCAAGCGGAAGTTTCCCTCGATTAAGATACCAAGGTTATCAACCCGGTAGGACTTCAGAGTCTTCAAGTAGGTGTTTCTTGCTCTGGTGCTTACAACAAACATGGACATGCATATAAGAACACAAACTCTTTCGTCCCCAACTAACCAGGAAGGCTATCAAGGTTCTTGTCTTGCTGTTTACGAAGGAATTAAAGGTATCGTGTGGAAAATAATAATAATAACTAAAAGGTGCATCAAGCAAATGATGAACAAAAGTAAATGCAAACGGTTGTAAACAATGGAAAAAGATGGATCAGGGGCCATAGCTTCACTAGTGGTAAACAAATTAGAACCGGACAATTGAAAAAATTATAGACGCACTGCAATGCTAATTATGACATAAGAAAGCTCAAGGTCCTAATCATGTGGGCATTGCATCAAACATATATAGACCGATATCCAATAACATCTATAAATAAGAGTCCACCTTGAGACCACTGTCCAGTGTATCTCACTGGTATTAAGTTGCAAATGCAACAAGCATCAGGAGAATGTCTCCACTTCACCAGCACCTGAGCAATGGTCTTGTCGCCACGCTGAAGAAGACAACGTTTCACGAAACAGATCGGAACTTGAACACCAACAACAGGAGAAGGCAAGTCCGGACTCAGTACCTGATCAGGTTTAAGTAGTTCCTCCTCGAGAGGGATGTCTCATACCAATAACTATGTGGTTATTTCTCTCTCCCATGATGTGATCTTGATTGTGATCATGAGCTATGTTAATTCACCCCCCCTATTTCCTTTATGAATTGGATATGATGTTGCTCACTTGATGATATTTTCGAAGTCCGTGGTGATGAGTGCGCTCCATGATTAGGGGAATAATTATCATGGGTTGGTTCTTCTTGTTGGATCGAATAATGGAATCATGAAGTCTCTTGGTGCTTGTGTTGAGTATAATCTCTGTGGTGCCATGGTGACAGTGCGGGTGTCGTGGAGACTATTCAAAAGATATTTTTTTGGTGTTTGCTAGTACTATCTTTGGATGCTCATGGTGACAACATGGGGTGTCCATAGATGTGCAATACGAACTTTAAGGTGTGCTTTTGTAGCCCTAAGCAATTTTCATCCTGTTTTGATCCACAAAAGAATGATCTTCGAGTAAACGTCTACCTTGCATGCTTTTGAGGGTTTATCATGAGTTTCAATTATGTTAATGTTGTTGAGAGTTGTCACTAGTGAAAGTATGAAGATTAGACCTTGCTTCCCAGCATTGATACACTGTTTTTAGTCACTTCTGCTACTTGATACCTTGTTGTTTTTATTTATTCAGATTATAAAAATACATATCTACCATCCATAATACACTTATATCACCAATTCTTCGCCGAACTAGTAGTGCACCTATACAGCTCCCATTATAAAAATGCATGTGCCACCGACTTGTACTGTTGCATCTACACAATCTTGTACACGGTTGCAAAAAGGGTAAAAAAACCTTCAAACTATAGACACATAACCAAATTTGATTTAGCATGTTCTGCAGGTGAACCAAACATTGTGGATCACTTGCGACACTCGGTGGAGAAAAGCTATGGAAGAAGAGCACTTGGCACTTCGGAAAAATAAAACATGGCATTTGGTTCCCGCGCAACAAGGTAAAAATGTGATAGCATGCAAGTGGGTATTCAAAATAAAAAGAAAATCTGATTGACCCATAGATCGTTACAAAGCCAGACTAGTTGCAAAACAATTTAACCAATGGTATCATATAGACTATGAGGACACTTTAAGTTATGTTGTTAAAGCTACTACTATCAGACTTGTTTTGTCCATTGCTATTTTCAGGGGATGGAATCTTAGACAACTATATGTGAAAAATGTGTTTCTTCATGGTATTATCAAAGAGGAAAGTATACATGAAAAAATCTCTTGGGCTTGAGGACAAAAATGCACCTTTTCAAGTGTGCAAACTTGACAAAGATTTATATGGTTTGAAGCAAGCTCCAAGGTTGTGGTATTCTCGTTTAAGTCATAAGATGCAAACACTTTGTTTTATTCCTTCCAAGTATGATACTTCATTGTTCATTTACAATAAGTTACATACATCTATCTTTGTGCTTATTTATGTTGATGACATAATTGTTACAAGTTCTTCTAATGAGGCAGTAACAGGATTGCTAAAAGATCTCAACAGAGAGTTTGCACTTAAGACTTAGGGTTTTACAATATTTACTTGGAATAGAAGTAAAGATATTTGAAGATGGTCTCCATCTATCTCAGAAAAAATATGCAACTGATCTTGTAAACAAAGTAGGATTGCAAGGTTGTAAACCTTCACCTACTCCATTATCTAGCATAGAAAAATTATCTCTTGCATAAGGAGAATTCTGGAATCAAGAGTACAACACCAAATACAAAAGTATAGTAGGTGCACTTCAGTACATGACTCTTACAAGACCTGACATATCTATTGTTGTTAACAAAGTATGTCAGTTTCTTTATGATTCCACCACCACACATTGGACTGCTAGTAAGTGCATAATAAGATATGTGAAAAATACTCTAAATGTTGGTCTTACTTGGTTTAGACTCTTTTCAATTCTTTTTCTGATGCTGACTGGGCAGGCTATTTGGATGATAGAAGATCAACAAGTGGATTTGCTATTTTCTATGGTCCTAATTTGATCTCGTGGTGTGCAAAGAAACATGCTAATGTATCAAGGTCAAGTATTGAAGTTGAATATAAGGCATTAGAAAATGCTACAACAAAATTATCTGGGCAGTCTATGCTAAACGAACTTGGTATACAACATGATCACGCTCCTTTTTTATGGTGTGACAATATTGGTGCCACATACCTATTTGTTAATTCAATATTTTATGCCAGAACAAAACATATAGAAATTGATTTCCATTTTGTTAGAGAAAGAGTTACTAACAAACAGTTGGAGATTCAGTTTGTGCACTCTAAAGATCAAGTTGCATACCAAAGTTTTGCCTGCAAGAAATCTTGAAGAGTTCAAGCGCAATCTCAACTTAAGAAAGCTGTGATTAAGGGAGGGTGTTAGACCATGTTATCTATTCACCTCATGACCGCCACAGTTGGAGAGTATCAAGGTTTTTACCTGCTTTAGTTAGACTAGCTAAGACCGAAGCTTTCTCGCTAGATATTCTGGTTATTCAGTTGTAATCTAAACCTCTCCCTCTCTGGATGTGATCTCCTGATCTTGTATGCGGTTGAGGGATATGCCCCTCTCTCTATATATATAAACACGCAAGACGTGCCTCCAACAAGGTAGACGACGCTTAACGCAAATACATCTCACAGATCCAAGAACACCCATGTCAAGAGGATATCAATTATACTACCTTCGTTCGGAAATACATGATGTGCCGATGGAGTATTCAATATCAGATTTATTGATGTTTAACTCAGAGGACAACACTACAGAACAGTGCAATCTATAATCCTACAAAATGTTTTCTTAGTACAACTTCAACGTCCTAAACACATTGACAAAAGGTCTATAAATGCTTTCTCAAAAATGAAGTACTAGCAAATTCGTACATTCTATAGGAAAAGCTAGGTAACTTCAGAGAGACCCCACTTTCCAAAATGCAGAAGGATCCATGTCTTAAGCAAAACCTTTGGACATGGAAAGATGCATGGTGGTTGGCATGCTCGCTCATCCCCGAGACATGCATAGGGTCATTGTTCCAGCAATCAATACAAGTTCAAATGTTTTGATAACATAGAACTAAAATCAAAATAGCCTAGTTATCGCTGGCATCACAATATGCTGGAAAAGCTACACATACGAACATTTATCAATTTATTCCAAATCCTGCTCAAACTAGGAGGGTAATCCAAGATTGGAAGAACAAAAGCAAGAAATTATGGCCATACAAACAAACATAGACGCTGAGGTTCAGCGTAGAAAATAGCACTTTGGCTTGCCATGAAATGCAGAGAACAGTTCGACGAGGCAGGTTCAGGGTGAGCCTCCTATGATAAGGGGACACAATAGAGCAATGCAAAACTTTCTGTAGAATACACAGTCATCATTGTGGTAAATTTAAAGGGGTGCATCAACCAAATCTATCATTTCAAGAATATAGGTTAAATTGTCATTCTCCATATCCAGGGCTATGTTTAAATTGATATACGAGGGGTTCGGCTGGCCCGGTCGCCTAAGCTACTGGCACTTCCAAAGGCGTTGTATACATATCATACATACACACTCAAAACAAAATTAGCAGCACAACTTATACAATAGTCTTTGGCATAGAGAGTAACAGTGGAAGCAAGCAAATAATATGTAATAACACAACATTTCTAAGAAAAAGCCAAGAACAGAACATATGGAATATCACTACAGATCTCTCAACACTTTCATGTTGATTTTCATATCAAGACAATTCATAGCATAAGAGCGGATACAACACCTTACAAGGCCAAAACTGCAGCTCTACACCCAGACTCAACTAATACCTTTCTGCCAACCTAGCAGACACAACCCTTAGCTTAGAATAGACCTTGCCAGCAGGAGAACCTAAGATAAGACTACACAGTGAATCCCTGGCAACCTTGATGTTAACAAAAGATCCAAGTATGTGGATCTTCGTATCAGCGATTACTATGCGGGTCCTGGTAGAGTTTTCAATGGCATATTTGGTCTTGCCTCCTTTCCCTGATAGGCGGCCAATCGCACTGATAGTTTGAGAGAACTAGAACTTGTGTATTGATTCAAAAGCGTTTACAGAGATTATATAGGAGGGAGGCCGGCTGGTTTAAGGTAAGCACCAACCGACTTTGCTATGGAGTCCTAGTCTATTACAAAACCAATACAAACGTAAGTAGGACTCTCTAATACCCCCCCGCAGTGTCATCATCGGGTGCCACGATGTTGAGACTGGAGCGAATGTCGATGAAGGACGATGGATGAAGTCCTTTGGTAAAAATATCTGCAAACTGAGCGCTTGTTGGAACGTGTAGAACACGAACTTCGCCAAGAGTGACCTTTTCGCGAACAAAATGAATATCGATCTCGATGTGCTTGGTACGTCGATGTTGCACAGGATTAGAAGCCATGTAAACAGCCGAGATGTTGTCGCAGTAGACAATGGTGGCGTGCTGAACAGGACGCTGAAGTTCCACAAGTAGTTGGCGAATCCAAACTGCTTCAGCAACAGCATGAGCCACCGCCCTGTATTCTGCTTCGGCCGAAGATCTAGAAACCGTAACCTGCCTTTTTGATGACCAAGAAACAAGATTATCACCCAAATAAACACAAAAACCGGATGTGGACCTTCGAGTGTCTGGGCAACCTGCCCAGTCTGCATCAGAATAAACTGTCAAGCTTGTTGGAGAGGATGAGTTAAGAAGTAAGCCATGATCAAGAGTGCCTTTGAGATAACGAAGAATCTTTCTGACATGAGAAAGATGAGGCAAACGAGGATCGTGCATATATAAACATGCTTGCTGAACAGAATAAGATATGTCGGGACGAGTGAGAGTAGCATATTGCAAAGCGCCAGTGAGGCTACGATAGAGAGTGGGATCAGGAACAGGTTCGCCGTCAGCTGATAATTTGGTGCCAACATCAGCCGGTGTACGACAAGGTTGACAGTCAATCATACCTGCTCGGTTTAAGAGATCTAGAATATATTGGCGTTGAGAAAGAAAAAGAGTAGAAGAAGTTCGAGATGCAGTGACACCGAGAAAATGATGAAGTGGTCCTAAGTCAGTCATAGAAAATTGTTTATGGAGAAGATTAATAATGGGTGTAAGAAAAGAATCAGAAGAAGCAGTAAGAATAATGTCATCGACGTAGAGAAGAAGATGTGCTGTGTGAGAGGAAGAGTGAAAAGTGAAAAGAGATGTATCAGCTTTGGAAGGGATGAAACCAATAGTTTGAATAAAAGTGGCAAAACGCTGAAACCAGGCACGGGGAGCTTGTTTGAGACCGTAAAGAGATTTCTTTAGAAGACAGACAAGATCGGGATGAGAGGGATTTTCGAAGCCAGAGGGTTGTTGACAATAGACTGTTTCATTAAGGGTGCCATGAAGAAAGGCATTTTTGACATCAAGTTGGTGAATAGGCCAAGAAGAGGAAACGGCGAGACTGAGGATGATACGAATAGTGCATTGTTTAACAACAGGAGAAAAGGTTTCGTCGAAATCAATCCCTTGTTGTTGAGAAAAACCTCGGCATACCCAACGTGCCTTGTATCGAGCTAAAGATCCATCAGAATTGAATTTGTGGCGAAAAACCCATTTGCCTGATACTACATTTGCATTAGCTGGTTTAGGAACTAGAGTCCAAGTGTGATTTTCTGTGAGGGCATCGAATTCGTCACGCATAGCAGCGTGCCAAAGGGGATCTAGAAGAGCTCGTTTGTAGGATGTAGGAATAGGAGAGAGAGTTGGAGTGGCCGTTAAATTGAGTTTACGAATAGGTAGATGAAAGCCACTTTTGCCACGAGTACGCATGCCATGATCGTTTTGAGGGATAGGAGCGAGAACTGCATGAGGAGGAAATGGAGGAGCGGGAGAAGGCGTAGGCGGGCTATGGTCTGCCGCAACAGAGGAATCATCGGAAGGTGCGGTCGCGGCAGGGGATGGTGTCGCGGCATGAGTTGGTGGGAAAGCGTTTGCCGTGGTAGGAGGTGGAGGTGCGGGCGCTGCTTCAGCGGGAGGAGAAGAGACGGGTGCTGCAGCAGCAGGAGAAGAAGGGGTTGGTGCTGCTGCGGCAGAGATGTTGGTTAGTGTTGCTGCCACGGCAGGAATAAGAGGCTGAATGGGTGTTGGAGAGGGAGTTTGTGTGTTGGGTTGAGTGGTTCAGTAGGGAAAAGTGGTTTCATCAAATGTAACATGGCGAGAAATAAGAACGCGACCCGAGGAAGGATCAAAACATCGATAACCTTTATGATCATCGGAGGGACCTAAGTAGATGCATGGCAAGGATCGTGGAGCGAGTTTATTGGGAGCGGTTGAGGACGTGTTAGGAAAGCATAGGCAACCAAAAAAACGTAAATCAGAATAGTCGGGATGAGAAAGAAATAAAGATTGATAGGGTGTGTAAAGAGGACATGTCTTGGTTGGTCGGATGTTGAGAAGATATGTGGCGGTGCGTAGGGCTTCAGCCCAAAAGCGGGATGGAAGAGAGGCTTGAATGAGTAAAGTCCGGAGAATATCATTGATAGAACGAAGAGAGCGTTCAGCTTTGCCGTTCTGAGGAGAGGTGTAGGGGCAAGAAAAACGAAAAAGGATTCCATGGGAGAGAAAGAAATTACGATTTTGGTTGTTATCAAATTCTTTACCATTGTCACTTTGGAGGAAACGGATGGGAAGACCAAAGTGTGCTAAAACATATTGGCGAAAATTAAGAAAGAGTTGATGAACATCAGATTTAGCACGAATTGGGAAGGTCCAAACATAGTGAGAGTAATCATCTAAAATAACAAGATAATATTTAAAACCAGACACACTTGGTATTGGAGAGGTCCATAGATCACAATGTAGTAATTCAAAAGGAAAGGAACTATAGGTAGAAGAGGTCCCGCAAGGTAATATAGTGTGTTTGCCACATTGACAAGCATTACAAACTGAAGAATCATGCATAGAACTATCTGTAGAGATGTTGAATTCTTGAAGCAAAGATGACATGGTGTTTTTATTGGGGTGGCCAAGACGACGGTGCCAGAGATCAACGGAGGCAATCATGGCTTGTGGTGTGGAAGTTGGAGCTCCATGAAGTGGATAGAGATCACCCGAGCTATTGTAACGAGCGAGGACCGCCGCCGTTTTCAGATCCTTCACAGATAAACCAAAAGGATCAAATTCCAAAGAGACATTGTTATCGATTGTAAATTGACGAACAGATATAAGGTTTTTGATTAATGATGGGGCAACAAGAATATTGCGAAGAAGAAAATTGGATTGTGGATTTATGATGTAAGAGTGGCCGGTGCAAGATATTGGAATAGAAGAGCCATCACCAATGGTAATAGAAGTAAAAGGGGATGAAGAACAAGCTGACAGGAAATTCATATTAGAAGACATATGCGAGGAAGCACCAGAATCAAAAATCCAATCCGTACCTTCGTGGTTGTTGAGTGTAAAATTGTTCATAGCAGCAATAAAGGAGGCTTGGTCCCAGCTTGGTGAAGCAGTCGTCGGAGCAGGTGGCGCAGGCGTGTACTGAAAGGTTGGAGAAGCATTGTACATGTAGGGCTGCGTCATCATATGTTGAGGTGGCGGTAGAGGAGCCATGTATGCGGATGGTGGCGCCTGCGCGTTGTAGACTTGCGGAGGCGGCCGTGATCTGAGGAGACCGGGGGAGCCGATCGCCGGTCGAAGACCAGGGCTCCACGCCCCTGTGTAGGCGGGAGGAGCGCCATATGGAGACGGGGCCGACCATGGCATAGACCACGCCTGGACAAGACCAGTCCACGGGTCGTGCGGGGAACGCCATGTTGGAGCAGATGGAGGCGCAGCTGGGGGCGTCGTAGGTGGAGGAGGAGCAGCTGGTCGGGGTTGCGGCGGCTTGTACGTGGGATTTTTCCCGCGATAGTTCGGACTTGGACGCCAGCCGGGCGGAGGCTGCGGTGCCGCAGGAGGTGCATCGGCGGGAGGAGCTGGGGGTGGAGGTCGAGCCGTGGTGTGAAACATCTGAGCTTGAGGTGGGCGGGAGATCTTGCGAGCTTGGTTCATGGCCTCAAGTTGAAGAAGAGAACGGACTTCAGCAAACGTAGGGCAAGGGCGCATCATTGGAATAAAGGCCACCTGCTTGTCAAATTGCTCGCTGAGACCAACAAGGAGAGCATTGATGAGGGTTCGATCTTCAACAGGATCCCCGAGCTCCCGAAGTTCGTCGCCAATAGCCTTGATCTTCTGGCAGAAAACGGTGACGGAGGCGTCCCCTTGAGTGATCGTGCGGAGCTCGATGTGGAGGGCATTGATGCGGGCGTCGATGTTGTCCTGAAAGAGCTGCTGAAGAGAGGCCCATAGTTGTGCTGCGGTGGCATCGTCATTGGACACCAAGTTGAAAAGCTCGGTGGAGATGCGGGTATAGATCCACTGGATGATCGCTAGGTCATCTTGAACCCAGCGAGGATCTGCAGGAAGAGGTACCACGGCCGGATCGACGTGAGAACGAAGGCCACAGCGGCCAAGATGAACATGAAATAAGTGGCGCCAATGATAGTAGTTATGGAGAGCAAGATCTAGGATAATGGGTATGAAGGGGGAGACGTCGGCAATTGTATCGGCTAAAGAAATTGGAGCTATTTGGGGTAGAGGAGGGGTGGAGCTGGTGGAAGGAAGGGTGGAGTTGCTGGCTGCGCGGAACTCGGCCATGGTGAAGAGGGGCCGAGTCGGCGGCGACGGTGGTTTAGGCGGCGGCGCCATATGCTAGGTTGCGGAAGGACCTAGGGCATCTGATACCATGATAGTTTGAGAGAACTAGAACTTGTGTATTGATTCAAAAGCGTTTACAGAGATTATATAGGAGGGAGGCCGGCTGGTTTAAGGTAAGCACCAACCGACTTTGCTATGGAGTCCTAGTCTATTACAAAACCAATACAAACGTAAGTAGGACTCTCTAATACGCACGCGACAGATGCTCCCCTCGAAGTGTCTTGACATCCTTGATCTCAAAGGAATCCACATACAGGTCATCAAGCCGAAGCAAGGCAACAGCATCGGCAATGTCAAATCCAAGCATAAAAGCATGCACAAAGTCCGCACATTTCTGCAGATTGCTCACATCTGGTGTGTCTTGCATTGTTTTCAGCTCAACCCTTTTTTCCTGTGAAAAATAAAACAGACTAATGAAATAGTTGCAAGGGAGGCAACTAAATGCTAAACATTTGATATCTGACAAGTTTTCCCCCATTAACAAGCATTGAAAATACTCCTTGCACATCCAAACAACATGAGAGAAACCACCAGCCACAAGGCAAATGGCAAACCAATAGACACGTACATCTGTGTTCTACCAGAACAACACTAAAGGTTCCCACACAAATAAAAGGTAAATGATCAGGTCAAGTGCTCATTTGGTGGCAATAATTTGTATCAGCTGCTTCATCATGATGAACTGAAATAAAGTACATGCAAATAGTGAGGATATCCAGCAAACATTTACTGGCTTCATTGCATACTGCTAACAGTTTATCCAATCAATCGGATTAATGAAGAAGCCTATAATCGAAGCCTACAAGAAGCCTCTAATCAAAACGAATGGATGTCTACTTGACGAGTGAAAAATCTACCTATAGACTGTAGAGGACAGAAGTTTCACTGGAAAATAAAACACTGAACTTTGAAGTTTGAAAAAATAATCTGTTTTATCACCATGACTATCATGTTACCTTCCATTTTCAGGTCAAGTGCACTGGAAATTAAAACACTGAACAATGAAGTTTGAAAACAAAACATGTTTTATCATGATACAAGTCCTAGTACACTGAATTGAAGGTACATGATATGCAGCAGGTGTATTTTTTACCTGAATGTTTAACCACAGCCACAGGTGCTATAAGCTAGTGTAAATTTTCTCCATGATACACAGGTGCTTAAACCAAACGGTACAAGAGGAGATCAACAACAGACCAGCAATTCTCTCCATAATTACTCACTGAATCGCGTGTTTTAAATGAAAGGAAGCCAGGGAAGGAATACAGGTCAGACGAGTTCCTATTCTTTACTCCTATAAAAGAGGCAGTTGGTGCTGATGATCCGTCTGCCTTTGCCTCTTCGTTGCGAGCGGAATAAAAAATGTGCAGCGGCAAGGACTGAACCGCTGCCCTGCCACTCAAGCACGTGAATGTTAACATGGTTTTTAGAAGCTCCTGCTAACACCAGCCACGCTTTCCCAATCAGCCTGCTTCATCTCTCCCATCATCTGATCATGGCCTCCACATCTTATCCCTCCCACCGTCTCCTTCAACCCAATTCCCCGGCCAGCTCCAACCCACCTTTAAAATTCGAATTGACATGTTGTGTTCGCCCAATTCCTCCCCGCTTCACTATACATTTTCCTCATTGTTTCTCTCTCGCCTCTCGCCACACTCAGTTTCTGCTGCTGCGTGGAGGCCATACCCACTGCCGGAGTCGCTCTCCCACCATCACCGGAATGTTGAAACTGCAACCCCTGCCCGCATGCTCGTTCGCTGTCACCGGGATACTATGCCTGCACGCCCACTTGCATCACTGGAACACTTGGAATTCGCACAAACTACGGGCGGTTGAGTTCGCTCAGGAACTTCAGCGCGGTCTCACGAGCGTTAGTGCAGCAATGCGTCGACAAGCAAGATAGCTGTTCGTCGAGCTCGGCGCTGGCAACACATTGCCGCCTGTAGGACTTGTGATTTATGTACATCTCCACAAGTTAGAACATGTCGGTTTTGAATAAGTTGGATGCAGTTCATGGTTAAAGTTGAATGTATGCACGAGATGGAAATGTTGGATTCTAAATTTCATCCACCATGTATGGACTTTCTGGATGTTTTTCCCTAATCATTTCACAAACCCCTTAGTAATAACATACCAGTATACAATAATGTTCTGCTTAAGGTGACCAAGTTACTCAGTTCCTTGTTGAACTTCAAACACAAAACACCAGCAAATGCTTCATGAGATGATTGTCTTTAAGAAGCATCAAAACATGGATGTGCAAGCTTACATTGGTTATGCACTGAACAATAAAACTTTATTTTATGACACGACTCTATTCTTTGCATCATATCTCGTAATGTTCTCCTTGTTTCTTCATTTATTTTTGCTCCTTTTTTCCTTGTTCAGCAAAGGACATCTTAGAAGATAGACTAGGACATGGACGAAAATTAAAAAAGTGAACAAATAACCAAAAGAAGATATTTGGATGGTACTTGTTTTCTGAAAAAAAATGCTTCCTTGCAGTTGTACGACTGCCTCAGTCAAAGCTTGTTCATTCATGCTTGTTAACCTTTATCTTGCAATGAAGGTATAAATACACATTTTTGAGATTCTTGTTGTTTCTTCTAGAAATGCATACATGTCTTTTCAGCTCAAATTTGTTATATGAGCAACACTATTTATGCTGAAATTGTCAAAACTAAAATGTTTCCACGAAGAAATAGAAGTGTCATATTCCAAACTATTTGAGCATTGCCTCACCAGGAATGATGTCTGCTCTAATATTTTTCTATCCTTGGCATCGCCCCAACGAGTACTATTCAGAAGTTGCAACGACGCATTAGAAAGCTGAGACCGGTTACCAACCTTGATGTTCATGCGGATGTCAACCTTCATGTGCTCGTAGACGGGGGTGTAGATCTCCAACCACGCCTTCTTTAGTGGCGCAAAGCGGTGCGGCGGCACCTGGACCTTGCGGTACTGTGGCCTCCCGCCGCTCATCTCGCTTGGCATCAGAGCGTCGAACCGCGGCTTCTCCACGCCGCCGGTCCCGTCCATCGCCATCGCGCTCGAGCTTGCCGCAGCGGTCGGGGCTCTGTCGACTTCTATGTGCCTCCGGCTGCGGCGGAGCTTTTTTCTTTTTTAGGGTAGGCTGCGGCCAGTGGCGGATCCAGGCATTGAAGTTAGCTGGGGCGAACATTTAAGATCTTAAAAAATTTCTGATACAAATGCAACTCTATTCAACCAAAACTCACAGTATTCAACAACAAAAGAATAAAAAAGATCTTCAAAACAAGTAAACTGCTAACATAGACCATTGTCAACAATTTGATCCATTAATTCCAATTTCCAAACGAGACCTATAAAATTATGAACGTAATAGCACAAGTGCGATAACAATTGTATACTGAGTATTTTGATTTGATTAGATGGTGGTAGTATATCTTTAAGATGTACTTGCACAAAAAACAAGGAGTAGTGGAGGTAGATGACCTCGTTCTTCTAGGCATGAATGAACCATAATATGTTTATCACTAATTTTAGAAAATATCTCACGCTCAACAAAGCAAATCATCAAATCATTAAGCCAATCATCACTCATGTGGGGAATCCGTCACCGACACCGTCAGTGGGCGTGGTCGCGTGACGGCGTTAGGTCGCCGGCGAGTGGCGAGTGGCGGCGGCGCAGCAGCGCGCTAGCGCTTGGAACGACTGGATCGATGGATCCCTCCTGGCTGGGAACGACTGGATCGCTGCTGGAGATCGCCTGTAACCTGTAGGAGCCAACCAAAGCCCAAACTTTTTTCTCCCTACCTGGGGGTCTATCCTCCGCCGCCGGCGAGGCTAGGGTTTAGTGGAGAGAGAGAGTTTGGGACGGAGAGGGTTATGATGAACCACAAGCTATTGGGCTTTCGAAGACTAGTTTGGGCCAGCCTAAGACGACGATGCTTCACGAAGAGAAGATGTGCAGCACTTGCGTTACAAAAAAGAATGTACGGCCGAAATCATTAATTAACAAGTACTCATAACAACGAATGCGCTCATTTTCTTTGCGTTCGACAAATGTCGTTTTACGCGCACATCAAGTGACGCGATCTGGTGGTTTTCTTTCTCTTTTTTTAAGCACGCGATGTGACTCTCACGCAAATACATTCGTGCCTCTCGCAGAGGCATGATCGTGACTCTTTAATAAAAACACGACTTGTGCCTTTTTTTAGAAGCACGACCGTACCTGTTTTTAGAGGTACGCGGCATGCCTCTCGTGGAAGGTAATTCGTGTCTTCCACGGAGACACGATTTATATCTTTTTACACGACTTATGCTTTTTTTTAGAATCACGATCGCGCCTTTTTTTAGAGGCATGCGGCATGCCTTCCGCTGAATCTAATTTTTTTTAAAATATATCTTCACCAAAACGTATAGAAGAAGCTTGCGAAAACATAAAAAGGCGAATTTTAAAAAAAAAAGCTTTTTAAACACTGAAAATACGTACACGAAAATAAAAAAAGAAATTTTAAAAACACGCTATAAATACGACATATGCCGTGCTGTGAGCCTAAAAAGTGCTCGCTGGCCGGGCTGCGAACGAGTACTTTTTAATTGGTTTTTTTTTCTAAGGGCCTACTCTTCAATATTAGTTGTTCTCGTGAGGTGTGGCAGCGCCGTCAACTACTACTACCGTGTCTACTGGGCTTTAGGGGGTTGACAAGAAACGTTTCCCGGGCTTTAGTGTGCACGCCGGCCGGCCCACATAGTAAACCGCCTCCACGGTAAGGTTATATCTTGAACTTATTATTGACACGCCTCTTTTTTTGCGACATTATTGACATGCCTTTTAACTTCACCTTTTGTTAGAGCATGCGTTCATGAAATATTGTAGATGAAAATTTGCAAGCTTGGAATGATTGCCTGAATATATGTACACACGGATGATGTGAAGTAATATTTCTTCCTTTCATATTTTTGTATAAAAATAGTAGCATAGGATTCTTCTATATAAGTGTTATTTTGGCCTATTAAAAGAGCAATTTAATTAACTACATTTAAAGCATCATTTTAATATTTGAATTCATTCAGCAACAAGTGCATATTTCATGAGTCTTTTGGGATTTCGGACTGCAGGGTATTAGTATATGTATATTTATACTTTCTTTTCAATTTTTAACTCGTGTTTATATGTTCACTTTGGTAGATCGAAGATTAAAACTGATAGTTTCGAATGATGCTTTGAAAGTGTTGATTGACAAAGCTTTATGGTAGACAAGATTGAAAACTCACCGTGTTTTACACAATCAAAAGAAATGCATACAAATATTTCTTTTTTACTTATATATTTTTTGCACATAGCTATACAAAAGTTTTGTTGTTATATATGTTTATTTTTACAGAGTATAAGAGAAATGAAAAATGATTATGTTGACATTGAATCAATCGACAACGGTGTCGAAGCGATGTTGTTGGAAGGGGCCGAAAATTCAACGATTTCTATGCAACAATATTAATTTAAATATACAATAATAACAAAAAATTAAAAAGTCTGTAGCAACGCACGGGCATTCTACTAGTTTCCCTAAAAACAATCTGATTTACATTTTATCCTCAGTCAATTTTATTATCCGATAGGATAAAAAAATCATTTCATTCCAAATCTGTTAGGATTTTATCATTTATGCCACTACTTGTGTCTAACTCCTCAGTTTTGCCACCAAAAGTTTGAAGTGCTCAAAACTGCCACCGTTCCTTTAAGCACATGCTCAAATATGCCACTAGACACCATTACTGCTAGCTCAAAGCCCGTTTACCATGTTATATAACAAAATTAACCATTGACCCACATGTCAGCACTTCTCTACCTCACGATGACAGAGTTTGGGTCCCACTCGATCCCCAATAGCATTGTTATTTTTCTTTAAACTTATTCGCTTGATTACTCCTAATAGGCGGGGGCCAGACTTATTATTTTGATATAGAGAGATCTGATATGTGTTTATTGGACCACATGACATGGTCAATGGGTTTGACCTAAAAATAACGATGTCTAATGGCACTTTGAGTAAATATCTAACGGAACAATGGCATTTTCTAAGTGTCTAATGGCATTTTTGAGCAAGCATCTCACGAAACGATGGCATTTTTGAGCAGTTGTAACTTTTAATGGCAAAACTGAGTAATGGAACACAACTAATAACATGAATGATAAAAAACTAATCTGTTAATGGAAGTGGAGGGAGTTAATATTTGTGAGATAATTGATAAGATTATTGATGGCAATAATAACTCTGATAAACGGATTACAAACTCTTATTGTTATGCAATGATATACCCAACTGCATTAATTTGGATACTTACTACAATGAGATGATTTATTTTAATATGCAAAATAAAGAGACAACGGTTTTTATACATAATATTTGTATCCGACATTTTGAAGGGAGAGATTGCGAACCTCCCAAATCCTATTTTTTACATTTTGTGACTGGACCACTTTCACCTCATATGGTAGGTGTTGTGGGCCAAAAAAGGCCCAATTACATGCATTTGATGGGGGATTGGGGTATTCTCATTCCTCCACTTGTCCTACCTCATTAGGCTCCTCCGAAGTGGGTTTGTTCAAATACCTAAAAGATATACATTGGAATAAAGTGAAGGGATGGATTGAGAAGAGTATTTCAGCGGCAGGCAAGGATGTACTCATAAAATCGGTTGCGCAGGCAATGCCGGTATATTCCATGTCATGTTTCAAACTCCCAAGAGGTGTATGTGAGAACTTAAACAAATTGATTCGTCAGTTTTTCTGTGGCAGTCGGGAAGGAAAACGGAAGCCACATTGGGTATCATGGAGTTCAATGACACAACCGAAGAGAGATGGAGAACTAGGCTTTCGTGATATGGAGGTTTTCAATATTGTGTTGCTCGCAAGGCAAGCCTGGAGGATCCTTACCAACCCAGCTTCTTTGTGCAGTCGTATGTTGTACGTCCAAACGTATCTATAATTTCTGCTTGTTCCATACACTTTTATGTGATATTGCTATATGTTTTGCTACACTTTTATACCATTTTACACATATTTGGACTAACCTACTAACGCAGTGCACCCGGTGCCAGTTTCTGTCTGCTGATGTCTGTAAGTTGCAGGTATTTTACCTCAATTTTCAGAGCCCAAAAAACTCCAGAAAAATCAGAATAAAAATCAGCGAGACGAAAAGCTCGCGGAACCACCAAAGGAGAGCCGGAGGGGGGGCACCCCCTCCCAGGCGGCCAGGTGGCGCGGCCCCACCCCTGGTCGCGCCACCAGGGCGCCTGGCAGGTGTGGACACCCCTTTGTGCCCCCCTTCAGCCTATATTACACCCTCGTCTCGAAAACCCTCGAGGAGAACCCCGCATCGCGAATTACCTCTCTGTTCCGCCGTCGCCGCGCTTCCAAGATCGGGAGCACCACAAGACCTCTTCCCGGCACCCTGCCAGAGGGAGGATTGACCTCCGGGAGCTTCTCCACCACCATGGACGCTTCTCGGATGTGCCGTGAGTAGTCCCCCTTGGACCATGGGTACATGACCAGTAGCTATGTGATGACTTCCCTCCAATCTTGTTCTTCAATGTTTAGTCCTTGTGAGCTGCCCTACATGATCAAGGCACCTATGTAATTTTCCTGCTATTGCTATGATGTGTTTGCTGGGATCAGATGGATTATGAGATTATGTTCAGATCGTGATGAGTTATATATTTGGTTTAGCTTTTATATTTTGTTCTTGAGTAATTCTTGCATGTTCTCCGTTGCTTTTTATTGCTTTGGCCAAGTAGTAGATAGTAACTCCAAGAGGGAGTGTTATGCATGATTGTAGGTTCATGCCCCCGATGTCTAGCTTGAGTGACAGAAACATGAGACTAGGGGATGTGATGTTGCCACTATGGAGAAAACAACGGTGCTTGTAACCACGGTTGCAAGGATTGTTTACCTTACGCATAAATTGTTAATGCAATTGTCTGTTGCTTTGAGTTTACACTTTGGGTGGGGCTCGCAACTTAATACCAGTGAGATGTTCTGGATAGATATCTCAAGGTGGATGATTAGTGAGTAGATGCAGATGGATTTCGGTCTACTTGTCTTGGTGTACTGCCCATACTTTTGAGCCTCTAACTTTCTAGTAGCATAATTAGCATTGCGGTGCATTTATAATTCTGTCAATTGCCCAGCTGTAATTTGTTCATCCAGCTTAGCTATTTTATCGTCTTTTGGGAGAGTGACATCACTAGTGAACATCATGGGACCCCGGTCCATATTTCCACCACTGTTTACACCTCCACTTTATTTTCTGCTTTTACTTTCAGCTTCTATCATTATCACTACTATCTACCCTTGCGTTTGATCCTTTGTAAACAACAAGGCCGGAGAGATTGAGAACCTCTCTGAACTTCGTTGGGAGCAAAGTTACTTGTTGTGTGTGCAGGTCCACGCCAACTTATTTACCTGGCGCCGTTGACACCTACTTGCAGCATCCGGAGTCCTACTGGTTCGATAACCTTGGTATCTTCACCGAGGGAAATTTGCTGATATCTACATCTCAACCTTCCACTTGGGGTAACCAACGAAGGGCGATAAGCCATTGTCATCTCTCGTACCATCATATGCTCAAGGCCATTTACTTTCCTTCAGCTGTGCTACTTGATGCGGTAGTTGGATCACATCCATCTCAGGCCTGGATAGTGATACACGAGGGAAAAGAGGCCCTCAAGCTGGGGCTGGTCAAACGGATCGGGGATGGGCGCACCACATCAATCAGGGAGCATAATTGGTTACCCAGGGGCTCTAACATGCGACCACTTATTTTCCTCGATGATTCACTGATTATGGTGGGCAATTTGATTGATAGGAGCAACGTGGCTTGGGATGTTGAGAAGCTTCAGCGGACTTTCTTGACTGTCAACCAAATAATAATTCACAATATCCCACTCAGTACAATTCCTATGGAAGACTACTGGGGCTGACAGCACGAGAAGAATGGCCTTTTCTCTGTAAAATCTGCATACCATATGCTTATTAGAACTAGAGACCACAACCAAGCAATGTTAGAAGGACGCCCATCGGTTTTTAACAAGGAGGTTGAGCAGAAGGCATGGTCTACGCTATGGAATACTCGGGGCCCCGGAAAAATCAAAACCTTCCTATAGAGGTTAGCAAGGCATTCTCTGGCAACCGAGGATGTACGTAATCACCGTAAGATGGCAGACAACGATCTCTGCCATTTGTGTGGCAATAATGAGTCCTGGATGCACTTGCTGCTAGAGTGCTCTCTGTCCCATCATATCTGGGAGTTGTCGGGTGACAGTTTGGTGGAAGACATGGCAAATACAAAGCAACCAAACGTGAGGCAGTGACTGTCCGAGCTTCAGGATACCTTGTGGGCTATATGGACATCTCAGAGAAATCTAATCCACGAGTCAGAGTACCAGAGCCCCATGTCAACTCACAGCTTTGTCAAGCCATTCATTGCCGAGCTCAACCAGATAGATGCAAAACAGGCACACAGAAGTTCGGCAGCTGGGGTACAATCACCAAGTGTGAGAACTGCTCCGATATCACATGTGGAAGGTCGGACCGTCCGCTGGGTTTTGCCGGACTGTGGCAGTGTCAAGATCAAAGTCGACGCTGCAGTTTGTGTGGAAAGTGAAAAGGGGGCAGTAGCAACGGTTTGAAGAGACCACTCAGGTCTATTTTTGGGCTCAGCATCGGTTGTTTTTGCCCGTTTTGCTGGACCCAAAAATCTTGGAAACAATTGCAATCAGAGAGCGCCAATGTTTGGCGGATGACCTTTACAAGCGAAGTGTGATTATTTCTAGTGACTGCAAGACGGAAATTGAGGAAGTCAAGGTGGGCAAGGAGGATAAAATTCCTCGGTTATCAAAGATATCTGTCATCGTAGTAGTAGTTTCTTTAAGTGTTATTTTATGTACGAAAGTAGATTGTCGAATTATGATTCCCATAACCTTGCCAGGTTTTCTCTAAGCTTAGATAGAGGGCGACATGTGTGGCACATAAACCCTCATGATCCGGATGCAATTTCCTTATTTGTTGGGAGAGATCAATAAATCTTGGCAAGTTCCTCAAAAAAAACCTGTCCTACCTCACTGAAGTTTCTAGAAACACTAGGCAGACAACAAGGAGGCGGTTGGGTTTTGTGAGGAATACACCAAAACCGAAGGTTGTAGGGGAGGAGATCTAGGAAAGATGGCGAAACAACAAGGAGTTGTTGGATTGCAGGATAGCTAGGTTAGGGGATGTCAAGATCGGGAAATATTAATTTTCAATAAACGAATTATAAAAATTCCATGAATGGTGGTTTCAATAAACAAGAGGTGAGAAACCATGGCCAGTGTGATAGCATAGATCGAGAGGTTGGGTTGAGATCTAGTTCTTCTCCCGGGGTTTGGTGGCACCAATTAGGTAGGGTTGCAGATCTACGAGCTCAAGTAACTTTGGGACGCAATTTTCTTCATCTTAATGTGTGCGTGCGTGCGTGTGTGTACGTATGTGTGTGTGTGTTTTGGAAATATACTCTAGAAGAAATAATAAAGTATTATTATCTTATTTCACATTCGTAATTAATGTTTACTAGAAAATGGTTTGTGCGTTGCAACGGGGGCATATACTATATATTCATTCAACATCAATCGAGGCTTAACATATAAATCTTCATGCACACGAGACAACATTGTCAACCTTTTTATCTTCAAAACACTCTTCTTACTTCATCCACACTATCTCCGCCTCACTAAAACCTAGCTCATCTCTATAGGCGATGGTGGCTTGAAATCCACCATTGCAAGCCTACCTACAGAAACTTTGATATTTCACAAAACACCATGTTTGGTGTTCGACCTACACATATTCCACACGAGATGCTTGCAAATGGTTGACTCAACAAGTGATCATAGGGTATAGACAAAAGTGAGTGGAAATGATCACCAGTTTATATGTTTGTTAAATACTTCAAGTTTTTTCAAAGTTTGGTGACTTTGTTTTCCAAACCTTTTCCATGATTGCTGGTCCAATTCACATCAAGTTAGCACACGCTTTAATATGATACGGACAATGACGATCAAGAAACATTTTTTTAAATTGAAACAATAACTATAATTAGTGATTTAATAGTTAGGTTCATGTCTTTTTCTTTGTTCCTCCTTACTTGAGAGATTTATAATTTTGTCTACAAACAACAAAGATAATGACATGTAGGGTAGCAGTAGGACTCCCCTTGACTACATATTACAATATCACAAAGCCATTAGTTTTTTCCCTAAAATTCCCAAGTGTAATTCATAGTGCACGCACGAATTGCAAATTTGCATCACCAAGTTTTACCCACACAAATCTCAGATCGGACCACCACTATTAGTACGAGAACCAAAATGGCCAGCAACCTTCACCGACAGGAAAAAAATACAGTACCATGTGATTGTCCGCTTAGCCAGCGAACTACTGTCAACACACGCTTCCCCCAACTTGTCCTTGCTCTAGCATCCTGACCTGGCCTGTAGTTCAGAACGAGTTACCATGAAACTAAGCATGATAAATTTTCTTTACTGACAAAATCAAGAAACCAATGAATGGTCAGTTACACGAGTGGAAGAAACATTACATGACACAAAAGCAACATAAGAGTGCAATAATGCACAACAATGGATGTTGATATGTCGGTGAACTTATGTTAGCATATTGCAAATTTCTATGAATTCTAAAGCAAGGTATATACGATGGTATATTAATGTGTAGATCCATAAAAAAATCAAGAACAATCTCACTTTGATTAGGATATAGAAAAAGAATATAGAAGGAACAATTATTCCATACTTCTTGTTTGATCTTTTAAATGTACTAGATGACCCGTTGCGCCCATGGTGCAAAGGGCAAGAGTAGGCCAAGTTTTGAAAGCATAGGGACTTGTATTTTTTGTAATGAAAATATATCTAAATAGAATCGCTGACATATTATAAGAATACAGGCTTAGCATTAGAAGGCAGTTGGTTTCATATACAACACATTTCTGCATAGGAATATAAAAAGGGGAACCACAAGAGATAAGATACAAAAGGTGTTCCCTATAGGTACTTAACACTGAATTTTGAACGCGGCTTTGCTGCCTTCTATTTAGACAGAGCGGAAAGAAAACAAACTGACCCGGTTGCGCCCATGGCGCAAAAAGCGAGAGCGAGCCGAGTATTCAAAGCATACATATGGGATTGATTTAGAACCAACTTAATAGACACTACAGATATCACAAGTATTCCATGCATATTGCAGTATCTATATACAATGGAGAATGTCGAACCAAGATAGCAAACCATGCAAATCATGCGGCAAGTGCAAAGGATGGCTAAACTAAGGACTCACACAAATGCAAAGCATGACTAAACCCCAATGCAAATACAAAGAAAAGCATGATATCCTACCTTCCAGCGGGGCAACGATGAAAATTAGGTAGCACTGGGATGTGCAATCTATCAGGGGCAAGAATGAGCACCCGGTCAGCAAGCACACCAACCATCTCCCACATAAACACGGGCAAACATGCAAATGGTATCAAGCATGAGATTACATTGCATAGGCTATCGAATCAGAATACGAATAATTGAAGTTGCAATCATCCAACAAAATCCACATATGCTCACAGCTTTTCTTAGCACATCCAAACTACCTATCTTAAGTTCTCCTCTTCTTCACTGTACATGGGTAGAGAACAAATCAATCAACCGTAAACAATTTGAATGTGAGTATCCGAGAAAGTAGTAAGAAAATAGAGAGGAGCACCTCTGCAAGTTTTTGTAGCCAAATCTTATTCTCTCCACCACAACTTGTAGGAGAGTCCATATTAGAGAGCCAAAAAAAGACGACTTCTCCTTTTTGAGAACACCTAACTAAACCCTGGAAAATCTTGTAAAAAACTGAACTCGTGAGTCTTGATCACTCAAATCAGAAGGGAAAAAACTTCGGCTGGTACAATACGGAAACGGTTTTTGCAGAGGTAGCAGAATTTCATTTCCACGAAATAGTGTAGGCAAAGCATAGGCATGTGACAAAAGGAATTGATCTCTCATTGCCATAAATTAGGCATATTTCCATTAAAATTCCTACCCAAGTATAAAGAATTAAAGAAACTCATGCGAGGCTATTATATATACTGTAGGGAAAACTTAGCAACAAAGATAACAAGCCAAGTGAGAGACTGGATAACAAAAGAAACACTTTCAACCAAGTCAAGAGACACAAAGTGTATGGTCAGGAACTTCTCACTCAAGTAACAATTTGTGCCATTTCAAATTCATAGCATACTGGTTGCATAAGAAAGTTCCTGTAAAAGATATGTAAATTGTGTAACGCTGCCTACTGTCGTTGCCGTTTTGGAACCACGACGAAGGGCTCGGGTCACTGGTTAGCCCCAGAGGTAGCATCATGTCGTCCTGGAACTGAAATCAAATGGCAAGGGACAACATCCTGACCAGATTCCTGAGCCAGAAACTAAAATGTTCTGAATTTTTGAAGTTGAAACCTATTTCCATACAACCAATCGTACTTAGATCAATAGTCAGCAGCACAATTTTTTCTACAAGTATGAATAAGAAAAAATACAGAGAAGACAAATAAGTATGAATGCCTTTTTACCTTGCTGTGTTCAAACCAATCCGGTGAGGTGGTTAGCGTGCAAGGAAGGAAGCGGGAGGAGATGGACAACCATGGACACAATCAGTTATGGGCAGAGTCGTGATGCTGCAGCAGACGGGGAGGTGTCGAGTAGCACGACGTCGTCCCCCTTTCCCACTACCCTCTTGGCAGCCTCGCTTCTCCTCCCCCCACCCCCACCCCCTTCGTCCTCCTGACTTGCTCATCTGGTGAAATATCCACACCTGTAATCAAGCATATATCACAATCACTACAAAGTATGGACGCATCACATAATCATACGTAAGATTCACTCCCACACACAAGACCCCAGCTTGTATATACTTTATTACATTAAATCCTAACACATGATAAAGGGTGACAAAAATCTGAGAATATAAGTCTTGATCCATCCACCCAAGCCCATACACAAAATTTTGTCCAACATAGTACAACCCACTTTAATATTTTCATATGATTTATGTTGGGGTTCGCAGCAGAAAACACAAAATTTTCTAACTAGCGTTCCCATAACCCAAGATCTAGCTAGCCGTATTACCGTAACGGAAAGGAGTGCGGAAATAACATACCTCGGGGTGTAGTCCGTTGCGCGGGAAACGTTCCCGCAAACGTGGTTGATGTAGCCGATCAAGTTTCACAGCCCCCTGGCTGTGTTGAGCACCCGGATGGGTGTAGTGCCACACGTGTAGCACCTCGTAGTACTCGCACACATACGAGACTCGATGACGACCTCCGTTCTCCGATCCAGCGAAGGTGGCGGAAGCAGACCTCCGGACAGAGCTTCGGCAGCACGACAACCTCCGATTCTAGCAGAGAATCCTCAATTCCACTATAGGCTCACACTAGGGAGCCCACCGTGAAAGAGACAAGGGATGGGAGAAGACCGGAGAAAACCGATCTCAATTCGGAGTAAATACTAATTTAATCCGATTTATTGTGTATTTGGCTTAATTAAATATGTGCACCATGGCCCTCTTTATATAGGGGTAGGGGAGGGAGTCAACCCCCCTCCCTTAGCAATGTGCGACTATCCCACATGCTAGGGGGGGGGCGCCGACCAAGGGGGGAGAGGGGGGCGCCACCCTCATGGGCCCTAGGGCGCCTCCCCCCACTCCCTTTTTCTTTTTCTTTTTCCCTTTTATTTCTTCCCCTAATGGGCCTTTTTCTCCACTAAGGCCCATTGCACATATTAATTAGAAATAAAATGTTTGTAATTATTAATTCAATTAATTAATAACTAAAACACAATATTCCATCTCCCGGTGCTCCGGAACACCTTCCGGTTCACTCCGAACTTGTTCGGTTCAACACGGTACTTCTCCGATGTTGTTTCCTTTATTCTCTGGTTACTCCGATGGTTCCGAAAAAGGTCTCCGATTTCATCGAGCCCTTAAGTGTGTTACCCTACGGTCCGAGAACACTCCAGTCATGACCGATATGAGGCTACGGTCAATGATCATCAGCGGGACCTGGATGCCCATAATGACCCATGTGCATTCCGGATATCAAACACCGATTGGACCTTACGCCGTATAGCATTCCCTTTGTCAGCGATACTGGATTGTTCCGAGATTCGATCAATGACATCCTATGTCTGGTTCAACCTCGTTCTGAACTAATCTTCATTCACTCGTTCCCGTGATATTCATCCCCGTGACCTAGTCACACGCTGCAGCTTTATGGATGGAATCTCACCGAGTGGGCCCCGAGTATCTATCCATTATATGGATTGACAAATCCCGCTCTTGTAACAATACTCCTCAACATATCTCCACGGAATACCCAAGATACAACCGTTATGACCCGCATATTTTAGTCAGGTGGTGGGATGTAGGTCAAAGCATCCGGGAAGATAGCAATTATGCACGTACTCACGGTCAAAGGAACGGTCTACCACGTTCTGTAATTACAACACTGAACCTTCACAAGATTTGATCATGCTGTAATGCTTACTTTGGGTAATGTTCATCACGTCACTTAACCAGTGAGGTGATCTCATAGTCAAGAGACTTAATTGTCCATGATCGCAAAACAACGACCATCATGTTGACCATGACCTAGTTATCGATGTAGAGGCTAACTAGAAACTCTGGGGGTTTCTATACCACACCTGCATCATTGTTTCACTGACACAGTTCTAGCACGGTATGAAACTGGTTATGAACTTTCTTAGATATAATGGAATAATCATATATTATTTGCCTCTAGAGCATATATCCAACAGTCTCCCACTTGCACTAGAGTGCTAATAATCTAGCCGCATTTTCCCGATCATAATCATCTTATCACATAAGTGTTTCATTGATCATGCATGCTCATGGAAGAGGTTTCGTCAACGAACTGCACCAATTCAGATTTGTATGTTTCCTTTGCAACTGGTACAGGTCAAAAGCTCTTTTGACATACCACTCATTATCATATAATGGTTGGATATAAGTTTCGCGGGAGAGTGAGACTATTATTTCACAGTATCCTCCAATGATCTCTTGGTTCAGTCTTTAGAAGACTCATCCTTAGTCATATATACTGGGAAATACACTCAACCAGAAGTCCAATACTTCTAACGCTAAACTTTTATCCATACGTCTACTTTTTTAAGTAGTATTATGTTTGTAGTGCCGTGAATTTTGCTCACATTTCTTTCATGTCTTTGGTGATGTCTCTAATTCCATATAGACCCATAATATGGCTTGCAATTGTAATCTTGCATTACATTCAAGTCTATTATCCTTTCTATATTTTAGAGAATAGTCCTCAGTATTCCTCATATACTGAATGCATGGACTTTATTCAGATTCTGTGTTTTACTCCTAAAGCACATCGGAATTTGTTCTTCTTCTAAGAACTTTTGAGTCATTCTGTTGTTGGATTCACAATGCATGTTATATGGTAGAATCATATGTCAAGAACATATAAGATCACATGTCCAGTACATGGTGCATCTCTATTCTTCCATCAAGACATTGCTTGTGATATTTGGATTTCATCCATTATATAATTTCTAGCCACAAGAACCTGTTTCTTGTCTTAGAAGATTATTCCAACCTTCACTCTGTTTCATTATCCGTATCTTAATCTACTCATATAGATTTCAACGTGTAATGTGTTGGTATTTCACATAAAAGAAGATTCTTGCAATCTTGTATTTTATTTGCCTTATGCTCTATATATATCATAATGCACATATGTATATAAGACGATTCTCTATATACACAATCAATGCATATCCATATATATACATATGAGATCATTCTTCACACATATCAATGCATATATGTTTGAGACAATGATCATGCTCCCACTCAAATATATCCATCATATACTCATATATTTGTGGTTTAGCTTTCATCAAGTCATTTTATTGTTCACTATGTCTCACATAATGACAAAGCTTCCAAAGCTCCCACTCAGAAAATGCCCTCTGCATTCCAAGTTTCCGGGAACTCTTCAAAGCTCCCACTCAGTTTCATGAAACTGCAGGCCCACTCAATATTTTGGTCATCACAAAATCACTTGATCAAATCAAGGTTGAGGGTTCCTGTCTTGAGGTACTATAGTCCATCCTTTTAACGAAATAACCTTCATCATGCCCATTGCAATTCTCTTTCAAATCCCAAATTTGACTGAGATGCAATTTCAGGCTATGGTCCATCGTAGTGTAAATGAAATATTTTATTGATTAAAGCATTCCTACGTTTCCGTAGTCAATCACCATTGAACTTTGGTCATAACCAAATAATGCCTTATGCCCATTACATTATTCTCAATAACTCTCCAGTTTGTCGAGAATATGAAATAACCGATTTATTTCACGGGACGTGAGCCATCCTATATTTCTCCTCGTGTTCTAGGCTACCATCATTCCATTGTGTCTCAAGCAATGTTATTCTTTATTGTTTTATTAAGAAGACTCATGATTATTGTTCTGTACAGAACGTATTCATGACAACCTTCTAAATTCAACAATGGCTTCAATTCATATACCAAGATTAATCATCTATGGCATATCCTTCCTTATACAGTGTCATTACAGCGGAACATGCTTCCGTTGCAATACTCTGATGTTCTGAAGGCAAGGTCCAATACCCCGGTCGAAGTTTCCATTATCTCCCATTGGATCCGTGTCGAGAGACCTCTTCTCGCATTACCAATCAAGCAACACACATTTTGCTATTCGGGGAGAATATGTAATTTCAATTGCTTGTAGTTTTATTACAAAGAAATTCTTTCTTTTAAGAAACCTTATAACACCATCAGTTATGGAGCTATCATGTCTCGTTAGATTCAAGATGGTTTCCTATTCATGAAGTGGGTGTTTTAACTTAATGAATTAAACAACCTTATTCGACAATAACTATAGTGCTAGGGGAAAGAACGTTTAGACCATACTACGGTTTAGTATGACTACGAATGGTTTAAGTAGTCTAGCACTTTCAACTTCCATCGTAGTTTGTGGTATAACTTCCACAAGTCTCCCATTATGTCAATATCAATACTTATCACTTCGGATCGTAGCGTAGTGATATGTATCCTTGTATTCTCACTTCTCACTGTGATTCCTGAATCTCAGTTTTATGATCTCAATTGAATACAACTTTCAATTAATCATATGAAGTCTTTAATGATAACTCACGTGCCCATTTAGTACATCATTTATGTATAATGATTGGCACAAGTTCTACTTGCTAGAACCTTGTCATGGTTATATTTATTGCAGAGGTTCATAGATCGTGTATCTAATCCATCTCATGCAATCAAGTTATGACTTTCGTTCGATAATGAACTCACAAGTTAATAGATCATACATTTAATGAATTCATCAGTTATGAAGTCACCTCATGCAATCAAATCTTTGACTTGTTATAATCAAGACAACTTTATCATTAAACATTGAATATTTCTTGACAATAATAGCAGTATTATAAATGTTTTCTATCATATCAAGACGTAATCAAAGTATAAGCACACTTTTATTCATAAAGATGGAACAACTGACTTGTCTCATTACATGAATAACTTTGTCTCGCGAGATGCAAGACACACAGCTAAGTGTTCATACTATAATGATTACATAAGATTTATCTAATACTCTAAGTATCTCCTATGATAGATGTCTCGGCGGAATCCATGCTGGCCATCAACTGACTTGATATCCATCAATCCTCGATTTCACCTCTTCCCATCCATGCAACGGCAGGTCCTGTTTTCATAAAACAGAATAAGTATCAGATACTCATTTACTGCAAATGTTGTATAAGGGAGTAAACATTTATAAAGTATATCAAGTATATACCTTCTCCATCCACGACTTCTGCATCCTCGATAGGAGAAATGTCCGCGGCCAAGAGATCAGTCATGAAGTTTTGGAGACTCGTATTAGCTCCTCTTCCGACATAGCTATGAACATAATCACCATAACTCGGAGGGAGTGAGTGCAATAACGTGTTTATTGCAAACTCTTCTGTGGTGCTTTCGTTCATTGTCCAATATTCATAGTCCTCCACCAGCGTCAGGTACATCTCATGCATCCTGTCCAAGTGATCACGAAGGCTTGTGCGTTCTTCCATCTTTGTAGATAGATACTTGCTTTCTAACTCAAAACTGGCAACTCTGAAATCACGTACGAACATTGTCTTTAGCGTGTCCATCATGTCATATGAGCCAGTGTCCTGAAACTGTATGCCCAAAACCTCTGACATGCTGAAGATCATGACATTCCTGACTACGGAGCATTTCTGTCGGCGAGCATAATGATCAAGTATCCCTTGATCGCCAACATGATCGTCCGGATGTTCTTCCACATGCACTTCTATTGTAAACAAGATGTTTGCTCTCTTCAGCGACGTCCTAATGCGTAAGTACCAGTCAGCAAAGTTTGACCCATTTTCTCTAAGTCTTTCACCTTCCATGAAGAAAGATAGTTCACGTTGTTCTAGTGCATTCATTTTCTACAAACATAATTGCAAGGAACACAATTAAGACTAGTTCACAACAATGAGTTCATATAATCATATTATAAATGAGCTCACACTAAAACAATCCATCCCTAGGAAGTTTTATTGATTACATGATCCAGATTCACTGCCCGACCTCGAATATCACACGGCCGACGGGTCAGTTTCAAAGGTAGACAACAACTTGTGCGATCACATTATCTTATATGTACTGTGACTCATGCTCGATCTTTCGATCTCTAGTATTCCGAGGCCATATCTGCATATGCTAGGCTCGCAAAATTAACCTCCATGTTATATGCTGCTCAGCAAGGCCATATCTGCATATGCCAGGCTTGCCGAACCCAACCTCATGCGAACTCCATTGAATATGTAGGACAACACCGGTATGTACGGAGAATCAAGCCATATGGGAGAACCTTCCAGGCGGTGCACACTTCGGTAGAATACTTGTGTTTGGCTTTGTTAAGGGATCATCTTATCACATGCTACCGTTGTGTATCCTATACTAGCAAGTTTTAAGATGTCTGAGCTATGGCAACACTAAGTCTACAGTGTCTCCATTTTAGTTTGTTTTATGATGACGATTACTACTTACTAGTAACACATAGCAAAGCTATCGCTACATCACAAACAAACGAATGATAGCCCCCACTTAGCAATACAAGGTTTAGACGGTCTAGTTGTATATTGCAAGTTTTACGTGGCTGCTAGGGCTTTCATAGTTAAACAGGTTTTAACCTACGAGTCAACCACAACGTCAACCATACGATTGTCTCTATTACACCCCGCACGGGGCCCTCCGTTGCAAATGACACATCCGCTAAAGTAGAGAGACAGACACCCCCAACCACTTTATACGGTACAAGCCGTATGTCAAGCGTGGAACCAGTCTCGCGTAAGCGTACACGTAAGGTCGGTCGGGGGCTGCTTCATCAAACAATGCCGCAGATGTGAACAAGTACACGTGGAAAGGTAACAATCATACAATAAACGCCCACATCCCCGATGTGTTCTATCCGTACAGTAATACTAAGCATAGACCTAGCTCATGATACCACTGTTGGGGTTCGCAGCAGAAAACACAAATTTTTCTAACTAGCGTTCCCATAACCCAAGATCTAGCTAGCCGTATTACCATAACGGAAAGGAGTGCGGAAATAACATACCTCGGGGTGTAGTCCGTTGCGTGGGAAACGTTCCCGCAAACGTGGTTGATGTAGCCGATCAAGTTTCACAGCCCCCTGGCTGTGTTGAGCACCCGGATGGGTGTAGTGCCACACGTGTAGCACCTCGTAGTACTCGCACACGTACGAGACTCGATGACGACCTCCGTTCTCCGATCCAGCGAAGGTGGCGGAAGCAGACCTCCGGACAGAGCTTCGGCAGCACGACAACCTCCGATTCTAGCAGAGATGCCTCAATTCCACTATAGGCTCACACTAGGGAGCCCACCGTGAAAGAGGCAAGGGAGGGGAGAAGACCGGAGAAAACCGATATCAATTCGGAGTAAATACTAATTTAATCCGATTTATTGTGTATTTAGCTTAATTAAATATGTGCACCATAGCCCTCTTTATATAGGGGTAGGGGAGGGAGTCAACCCCTCTCCCTTAGCAATGTGGGACTATCCCACATGCTAGGGGGGGGGGCGCCGGCCAAGGGGGGAGAGGGGGGCGCCACCCTCATGGGCCCTAGGGCGCCTCCCCCCACTCCCTTTTTCTTTTTCTTTTTCCCTTTTATTTCTTCCCCTAATGGGCCTTTTTCTCCACTAAGGCCCATTGCACATATTAATTAGAAATAAAATGATTTTAATTATTAATTCAATTAATTAATAACTAAAACATAATATTCCATCTCCCGGTGCTCCGAAACACCTTCCGGTTCACTCCGAACTTGTTCGGTTCAACACGGTACTTCTCCGATGTTGTTTCCTTTATTCTCTGGTTACTCCGATGGTTCCGAAAAAGGTCTCCGATTTCATCGAGCCCTTAAGTGTGTTACCCTACGGTCCGAGAACACTCCAGTCATGACCGAGATGAGGCTACGGTCAATGATCATCAGCGGGACCTGGATGCCCATAATGACCCATGTGCATTCCGGATATCAAACACCGATTGGACCTTACGCCGTATAGCATTCCCTTTGTCAGCGATACTGGATTGTTCCGAGATTCGATCAATGACATCCTATGTCTGGTTCAACCTCGTTCTGAACTAATCTTCATTCACTCGTTCCCGTGATATTCATCCCCGTGACCTAGTCACACGCTGCAGCTTTATGGATGGAATCTCACCGAGTGGGCCCCGAGTATCTATCCATTATATGGATTGACAAATCCCGCTCTTGTAACAATACTCCTCAACATATCTCCACGGAATACCCAAGATACAACCGTTATGACCCGCATATTTTAGTCAGGTGGTGGGATGTAGGTCAAAGCATCCGGGAAGATAGCAATTATGCACGTACTCACGGTCAAAGGAACGGTCTACCACGTTCTGTAATTACAACACTGAACCTTCACAAGATTTGATCATGATGTAATGCTTACTTTGGGTAATGTTCATCACGTCACTTAACCAGTGAGGTGATCTCATAGTCAAGAGACTTAATTGTCCATGATCGCGAAACCACGACCATCACGTTGACCATGAACTAGTTATCGATGTAGAGGCTAACTAAGAACTCTGGGGGTTTCTATACCACACCTGCATCATTGTTTCACTGACACAGTTCTAGCACGGTATAAAACTGGTTATGATCTTGCTTAGATATATTGGAATAATCATATATTATTTGCCTCTAGAGCATATATATCCAACAATTTAATATACAGATCAAGATCTAACAAAGGATACGTGTTTAAACATCTCCAGAACAGCCTCTAAAACTTTCGTGTTGTAACTTTATTTTAATTCAACTTCTAACAGGGCCTAATCTCACATATGAAAATATTGTATGCAGGAAACTATATTTCTGGACAACAACTAAATAGATGGCTCCTCTCAAACCTTATGTCCAAACAACACATATAAGTTATCTAGAGAAACCTTGGAACTTTCTCTATAACTTATGTATAGAGGCCAACTCAAAATTCTTGGCATAACCAACTTATTTTTTAAGCTAGAAGCTTCCTGTCCAAAACTGACAGATACTGTTGTTTTTTAACTGGACTAAGTTCAGTTTTTTAACCGCACTGCCGAAGGAAGAGAAGGCAGTGGATGGTCGGGCTGAGCCATTGGGGGCATCGACAGTGTCGAGCCAGTCCAGGCCGTGTCGAGCCAGTCCAGGCCATCTCCCACTTCAGAGTCGCACTTGGACCACTCATCTACATGGGTGAGCTTATGCGAAAATGCAACTTTCAGCATCTAAAAAGCACACAAGTTCAAAACAAAAATAAGAAAATCATGCATAAATGCAACTTTCAACTCCCCAAAATGACACAAAATTAAGAGAAAAATAAGAGATCATACCAAATCAGGGCGAGAATCAGTAGCTCCCAGGAAAACATGTATATTTGGATGGCTTCAACATCCTAAATAAGCACCTGGTTGCGAGCGTAGAAGAATTGTGCATTTCTTAGTCAGGGAAATGGCTGCATAGAGAGAAGGGAAAAAACAGAAATAATCACATCATGAAGAAAATCAAACCAAGGGTGTGCTGCATATTTGTAACACCCTCAGTTGCCTGTAATAGTAATCACTTTTACTGTGGACTAATCACTGTTGCTAATCACTATGCAAACCCTGCCATGACCCACTTTGCTTTTGATCATATTCAAAAATGCCTTTTGGTTGCTATGAAAAATATGTTGCAATTAAACTTTGTCCAAAAATCATGGGACCACTTTTATAAAATCACTAATAATCACTAAAAAAGCACACCGAGATAAAGGGCTGAGATAGAGGCATCTCTCTAGCCACCACCAAGATGCTTGATCATGCCAATTCATCCAATGAAGATCCGGCAAGCACCAAGGGCCAATAGTTGTACACTTCATTTGGGTACTAATACAAACCCACATACAACTGTTCATGCTACATAAATTATCTTACGTAAGAAAGGCTTACAAACTGAATCAGCAGACCGCAAGAACATGGTCGAATAAATGTTACAGAAAAATTAATGTATCTTTCAACATTCAACGGGAAGTGTACACAAATGTAGTTCAAAATAGTATCATAACAAATAAACAATATTCTGAACAATAGTCCTTGTAATCCAATATGATCTTAACACCACCTTCCTAAAGCAAGGCGTATTAGAAATGATTTGGTTATGTTTGAACTGTGAGTAGATCGTGTATTTGTGCCAATGTTGAGAATAATTGCTTCATATCTAACTTAATGTGTTTGACCATTTACGGATTCTTGAATGTAAACGAATTCAGAACATAAACAGTTAGTAATTTCGCATATGAAGATGAATGAAATTGGTAAGTTATCTATGCTTGTATGTGTCAGATGTATGTAAATCTTGGATTATACCTTTGGTCTTTGGTCTTTGGTCGGTAGCTCCATGATCGATTCAGAATGGTAGAACATTGTGCGAGGTAGGCGGATCGGACGAGAGGTGAAGACAAGCGAACAAACCAGCACACATGGGGGGAGAACCCGGGGCATGGCTGCATAGAGAGAAGGGGAAAAACTCCAGGATATTATAAAAGTTAGGTACTCCTTCTTGGTTCTCAACCTGCATATTAAAGTTAATTGTAACGATCTGTCATTAATGACAGAACACCCTATTGAGTTTTACTCGTGAATTTAATACCAACCTAGAGAAGTGCTGAATACATAGGATTGTCACCATGTTGGTAATTCTTTTGTTTGTGAATCACCATGTTGGCAACTTGATGAGCGAGAAAAATTAATTACCCAAGGAGAAACATTTGGTTCTCTTCGGGATTAGATCCTAGCATTATGGTAAAATGACTGTATTCAGTGTCATCTCAATATTTCACCTACTTTTACGAAGTAATTTAATGACATGTATTGCTTGAGATGACTAAATTTCCTCCTGAGCTATTATGTTCCACATATGAAAAAAAGATAGTGATCTACACATAAATGATATAAATTAGTTTACTTATTTTCCAGCTATCACAAAAAATGTAAATAGAAAATAAAGAATGGAAGATTGGACCTACCTGACCAAGAATACCACCAAGGATTTCACATACAGGAGGATGTTATTGTTTTCCCGCTGCTAAAAGCCGTTACAGGAGAGACGTAGGAATTTGACACTCGTTTAAAGACTGCAGTTTAAAGTACCATGTAAAATATCTGAAGAAATATGACTCAATAACTCAAACTACGACAAACTGCCAAAGTTGTACCTTTCTATCACACATATCCTTCCTCCAAGCCAAAAATGCAGGTACATCAGAAAGTGATGTATCACCCGGGCCACACCCTTCAGATGATTCATAACTTTTGAAGACTACAAACTGACATATTTATGTTAGTTTAAAAACAAAGACATGGAATCAAGTAAACATCAAATTACTAATTTTATGCAAATAAATACAGAAGTTCTACTAAAACAGCAAAATATATATTTGAATTGATATGTTCCACTAAATATTTATGTACGTACAAAAGAATCACATTAAACATCTCCTCTGAAAAATTGCCACAAACAAGAAGGTAAAGCAATGAACTTATTAGAGGAACTACATGTATCTGCATCTTCCATGGTTCATGAACAGCTCGTCGGAAATGGCGGTGGCTTCCTCGCTGGCCGTATAATTAATGTTCTTCGTTAATCTTCAGATTTGCATCTCTCCCTTTGCAACAGCATGAAAAAAATAGGAGGAGCCACCATACCTTGTTGTGCAGCGCGACAGGACAGGAGGTGAGGGCCCTTGCACAAGCAGCCTACGCCCAAAGCGTTCGCCAGCATCACCGCCTGCTGCGAGGAGGCGCCCCCGGCGGTAGCTCATGACTACGCCAGTCCCTTCCGCTTCAGATTGGGAACCTGTGAGGAGAGGAGAGGTGGAGTAAGTGAGAAAGAAGAAAAGAGATTCAGCAAAAAGGATTCTTCGCAGTCAAGCGAGGGATGATCTTACACATACCTCAACCAAAAGCACATGTGCCAACACCAACCAGATTGATATGTTCATTGAGAAGAAACATGTTAATGCAGAAAGCCACGGTAAAATCTAACAGAACTGAAATTAAGCACCAAATTGGCAGTTTGTAAAATCTGAGAACAAAGAGATAGGAGGAAAAATAGAGAAAGCATACACATCACCTCGATGCTTCACTTCGATGGCGTGCACAGAGCAGCACGTCCTCGGCGCTCTTCTCCTTTCCGCCGCCAAACAATAACAGATGGTGATGCACCAGCTGACCGGATCACCTCTCCAATTTCGTCGCGGATCCGAGTCTCCAGTGCTGATGCTTGAGGTCCACCCACCCTCAGCTTTCCCCTCCTCTGTAATGGCTTGCTCCCTCCTCGATCTCTCATCCTCTTCTCTGCTGCGCTGTTGTCGATCCTCTTCTCCTTGCCGCTGAACTCCGGCGCATCGTATGGACTCCTGTAAATGACATAATTAGCAGCATTACCAAATGTGCAACAAGAAATTAAAATGAACATGCAACAGCTACAAATCCAACTATCTATGCATTTATTCAGAGAGGAGAGGAGAGGAGGCACAAGAAAAATGTAGTTTGTTTGCTGCATCCTATGGACTCCTGTAAATGACATAATTAGCAGCAGTACCAAATGTGCAACAAGAAATTAAAATTATCAGACACGATCAAAAGTCCAAAGAAACAAAACTCTTCAAGTTGTCTATCCCCCTAAAAATCCTAGCTCTTATCCCCAAATTAGACACGGTTAAAAGGAAGGAAACAAACCTCTTCAGGTTGTCTATCTCTCTAAAATTTCTATCTCTATTACCCAAAAGTAGACGTGGTCGAGAGGCGAAAAAATCAACTGTGCTACGATATTTATATATACAGAGGATAAGAACTTACATAATTTTTTCCTCTGCATCTTCCTTGGCTGATGACCTTCCTAGAGAATGTGAAAGATACATCTTGGCTTGCCCTTATCCTGCTGTGGACCACTGCTTCGGAAGCACTACCGCCTGCTGCTGCCCGCTTTCGCCAACATCGCGCCTGATACAGTCGATGCTCCCCTCATCCCCGGCGGCGCCGCCATCAGAACATGGGAGGAGATGATGAGATGTGGCATCCTCTATCATCCCACGCCGGCGCCCATGCTTCTAGGTACGCATTTGTATCTCCCGTTCCCGACTGAATTGAACCATGACCAAGTTCAGTCTGAGCATAGCATCCAATTATTTGGAACTTCTATGCCATCGGTAACCACTTCTTTTGTTGCTCTTCAGTCCCTTGCCCTTTGATGGAAGGAACAAACATGCCCTACAAAAGGAGTATTGGATTAAGTATCGTGCTAGTTTGAGAAAATAATTAATTTATATTTTTAGTTACAGGCAACAAGAAAGCAAAGATAATTCAAGCGCTGTCAGGATAAACTTATCAAAGTTCAATAATGTGAATGAAATCTGCAACAAAGAGAATGTATCTGTTGAGAGGGAGAGGAGGAAGAACAAGGAAGAAAAGAGGGGGAGGAGCGCTCACCTCGCTCGCGGGAGGACGAGCAGGCGGCAGCGCAGGGAGAAGAGAAGGCAACGCAGCTCCTCTCACCGAAACCCTAGCCGAAGAAAGCAAACGGGGCGACCCGAGAAGGAGCCGAGGAACAGATCGGCGTGGACCAGGCGACGCGTCATCGCGTGCCGAAGCCGTGGACATCAACCACGGCCGCCGGGACCGCCGGAGTTCGCCGGAATCGAGCGGCGACCGGAGGCGGCGACAAAAGGGCTCGCGGGCGCCGTCCTCTCCTTCTCCACCGGCGGCGCCATCCTCTGAGATAAGGGTGCGGCGGCTTGGAGGCACGGCTGCGGCGGGCCGACGGACGGGGCGACAAGCAGGAGGAGCGAGGGGAAAGGGGAAAGAGAGGGGAGCGAGAGGATTGGGTTGCGGCGCGGGGCTTATCCCTCGTCTCCTCGCGTCAGCCCTCCTCCCAGAAATCCATCTCTACGCTGAGGAAGGAAAAACCCAACTTATTCCTGGACCCCGCAGCTAACAAGGTCCACCCGTCATTGACACATTACATCAGCTAGGAAGGTAACAAAAGAAGGGACGGCTGACCAGGCGCCAGCAGCCAAAAAAATCCTGTAGCAGCGAATCGGGTGGACACAAGCGACCCTCGCTCGTGAGGCCTCTCGCTATGCGGGTAGGCTAGCGCCCTTTATAGTAAGAAATTAAGTAACAGAACTGTTAGATTTATATATTAGCTCATGTACCCCTTTGTATATTTCTCCTTTTATAAGAGGTTTCCTGCATATTTACCACCTGTACATGTACTATATATACTGTCCTTTGGCTCCCATGAAATACAAGTTTTATATTTCCTCAACATGGTATTAGAGTTAGGTTCTTTAGCACGCGTAACTCGTGCTTGATCCGCTCCCCGCGTCGCCGTCATCTTGTCGCCGGTTGCTGCTGATAATTTTTCTCTCATCGTTGGATCCATCTGGTGTTGTTCCCGTTTGCGTGGTCTCGGTCGCCGAATCGATCACGATCTGGTCTCTGATCTATGACCGGTTGTCTGATCGAGTCCGAATCGATCACGATCTTTGATCTTCCCAAGTCGTCGCGCTGATCGCCGATCTTCTCCAAGTCTCGATCCGTGCTGTTCCCAACTCGTCGCGCCGCTAGTCTTAGTTCCGATTAGAAGTCCTCGCACGTCGGATCGAAGCTGCATCTCGTTCCGCCGCCACCGGCTATCCCCCAACATCGGTGTCCCATCACCGACCATCCAGGCACCAGATGTTCGGTATGTTGTAAGGAATCGGATGTCTAGTACATATAGGATGTCTGACACTTTATAGCACAAACAACCCCCAACAGACACAAATGGGTTTGGGATATCCTACCCACTTAGGGTTAAGGTTGACCACTTCATTCAAACACCCTAAGAACACAAAGTGCTTTCTCTCACTCTCTCATTCACTAAATATTAGATCTCAGAAAGATTCTTGAGAGCTCTTTGCAGATCTTTCCACGAGTGATAGATCCGCTACTTGCCCATCTTCTAACCAAAGGAAACCACGTTTTGAACAAGTATTGCACTTTCCCCATTGATCCAAACATATATATCCAGTTGAATATACATGATCATGACATATTGTAGTTGATAAATCATCTATTTGATGAGTGAGTTGGGAGGTAAATATAAACCACCATCTTCTTTGTGTTTGATGGAAAGTGTTTGTTCTAAAAATACCCTCTCGAGTACCGGCAATCATTAAAGATTAAATGATATTTGAATTATGTGAAGTTTGCTAAATAAAAGCTCTTTCATAGACTCTTCTGGAAATATAACGGATTGCAATTGCTTAATGCTCAGAACATAGTTTGTTTGGTTTCAAGAGAGTTTATTGTTTATACCTTACCATGTGAATGGGTTGCTACTTGATCATGAGTAGTTATATGAGAAGTTTGTTTATGATATATAATGGTGATAGTAAATATGATGCTCCTATTCTTATTATTTATTATCGACCCTCTCTCCATTAACTAGTAGGCATGTTTACTGATCTCGATATTTGCTTGGGAACAAGAAAAGTCTAAGCTTGGGGAGTTGATATGACCATTTTACATCCTATTTCTTGCTATAATTTTTCCTTTTGCAATGATATATTCTACATCATGATGTTGTTTTAATGCATTTTCTCTCTTATTTTGCATGAAACGGATGGGGAGGGAGATTGCCGACAACTGGAATTCTAGTGCAAAAATAGAAACAATATAGAACCCAATTGTCCAGAGCTCCAAATGACTTGAAAAACGATGAAGGTCCCTTTTGGAATTAATAAAGATTTTTCAATGAGAAGAAGTACCACGGGGAGCCACCAAGCCTCGAGATGGCTAGTTAGCGCGACCGACCCCCTGATGGTGCCACTCGGTTGTGTAGGGACGTGGACCTCTGTTGTTGCCCCCTTTGGCTATATGACTCCTCCTGGAAGGAAAAACATCATAATAAACAACCAGATCCATCCGCCTCCACTTGCTAGGTGGAACCTTGGCAAAGCACTTTTGCCTCCGGCGAGCTGATCCCGTCGGAGAAACTTCCCTCCGAGAGGGGGAAATTGAAACCTTCGCCATCACTAACACTCTGTTCTTCACGGGGATCAACATGTTCATCAGCACCATCTCATCTCCAATCTCTAATTCATCCTTTGTAACCAATTCCTTGAATAAAACCTCAGATTGATACCTGGGGTGTTCGTGTAGTGTTGATTGCAACTTGTAGTTAATGCTATTGGGTTTTATTGGTGGAAGATTATTATGTTCAAATTATTAAACATATATTTATACCCACTGATCATGAACGCGTTTATGAGTTGTGAGTAGTTCCTTTTTTTCTCAAGAACATGAGAAAAGTCTTGTTGCAAGTAGTCATGTGAAGTTGATCACGTTCAATGTTATGTTGTTTTTCCTCTAGTGGTTTCATGTGAACATCAAATACATGGTACTTCACCATCAATGGTCGTAGAGGAAAATATTATGGAATTAGTTTGTAGATGATGGGTTGTTGGAGTGATAGAATACCTAGTCCTAGTTTGCTAACTACTCCATAAGGGGTTGTTTTAGGCCCTATGTTTAATGCTATGGCTAGGTTTATCTTAATTACTTTTCTTGTATTCGTGGATGATTGCATGGAGAATATTATCATAAGAAGTTGTATTTCCAAGTAAGAACAATACCTTAGCATTGACCCACCCACAAAATACTTATCAAAGGCAATGAACGTTAACTTGGTATAACATGGTGAAAGTGGCTTGACTATAAGTTCATGTATGTCCTTGAAAATGTTTTCTTCACTTTAAGAAGAATCACCGGCTTATCCTTAGCACTGTTAAGGACTGGGCCACTTACCACATCTTGTTACTTTTATTACTTGTTACTTGGTTACGAATCATATCACTATCAAACTAAAATCACAACTCCTCTACAAACATTTGCAGTAATCATTGCTAAAAACCACTTGCTAATTCCTTCTTCTTCTCGTTGTATTCTACACTCTTACTTATCAAAAGGACTACGGTTGATCCCCTATACTTGTGGTCATCAATGCACTTTGATGACGAATCCCCTATACTTGTGGTCATCAATGCACTTTGACGACGAATCCAACGCAGCACCGCAAAAAATAGGCTTCACAATGGTGTCAGGGGTCTCTTGCAACATAAACATCAAAACCAGACCTATAATAGACCGAATCAAAGCTCAAATTAGAAAATCCCCAAAGGGAGTGTCTAATTTACAGTCAGCTGAAATTCATTTTCAGTCTCAGTCAAATTTGATCCTATAGGTGATTGCCACATGTCTCAGTAGGATTCAATGGACACAGAAAATTCGACTGTTTCTTCTCTTGCATCTCAGTCGAATTCTGCTTACATGGGCCTAATTCCAGTAACCCACACGGTCAACATCTTAGGCAGTAGAAAGTAAGGGCTTTGATTTTCCAACTAGTAAAGTAATAATCCATCTACTACTTGGCTGTTGATGTAACAAAACTGACACTACACAGGTAATTAGCAGGTGAGTACATTGAACTAGTTCTGGGATAACAAACTAACACATGAAAACCGGGTAATGAAAACTAAAAACTAAACCAAAATTGAGAGAACAAGTATAAAGGATACCTAAACCGGGTACTGAGGACTAAGAACAAATTCAATTGTAAATTGAAATCTGAAAACTGATGAATAATAAAAATGACATACACTAATGAATTACATGGAGATTGAACACTGAATACTGATGATTGAAAACTGAAACTCACTGAATACTGATGAATGATAACTGATGATTGAAAACTGAAACTCGCTGAAATATGAATCTGAACTAGATTACTTAGTACTGAATACTGAATCTGAATCTGAATCTGAAATAGATTATTTATTACTGAATACTGAACTTGAATACTGAATCTGAATCTGAATAGATTACACTGGGAATGAAAGACCGTAGAGTGAGTGATTTTAATAAGAAAATCTGAAACTGAAGATAACTGACAAAAGAAGGTCTGAAGAATAAACTGATAGTGCAATGAAAGATCTTACAATTGATGGCAAGAAAAAGAGCACTCAAAAACTATTTATAATGATGAAATATAAATAACAACCCAAACGGCACAATTTAACTAATGAGCAAGAGTTCTGTGAGCTTATAGACTGAGGAGCAGACAAAAATGACTAAAGAATAAACTGAAACACTAAGAAAGTGAAAATTATGATACACTTAAACTAATACTGAACATTGACTAAAGATACATTGAATATGATGGGCTGAACATTTACTATAGAATGAGACACTAAGGACTGAAGACAGAATGAAAACCCGAGGCCACTCGACGGAAACTGAGAAATAGTAACTGAAAGCAAGAATTAATAACATTGACTGAAAGAGACAAAACTGAATAATAAAGACTGAAACTGAAACTTGAAAATGATTGCATGAAAAGAAATGATAAGCTAAAAGTAAGGCTTACAGATTTCTGGAATTAGCTAACCATACATCGTTCTTTCCTGGAATTAGCTTGTCAATGACATGTAAAGCAGACTTTGCTCCATTTTGAGCTTGCGAATTTGATTTGAAAGTACGTCATGTACTATTGCTTCTGTATCGTTGTAACTTCCTGTTTGATCATGGCTACCAGTGGAGTGCGGCTACTTCATCGCTTGAGGCTGTTTCATCCTTGTAGCTGTCAGTGTTGGACGAACATCAGGATCGTAATTTAGTAGATGGCGTTCGCTAGATGGCCGCTGGGCTGAAGATTCGCCAAACCTTGTTGAAAAACAAAAACCACATGTTAAAAACACGGTTGAAGAAAGATAGGACGTTGTAAATTAACAATTTAAGGAAGTAGAAAAACACATTAAAACATGACTAATAATTACTATTCCTACTGACATACACAAAGAATGAATATACAACAAGGACTCAGACAAAAAAAAAACATGTAACCACAATCCGTCTACACATCTAGTATATCCTTGTCAGGTGGACTAAAAAATGATTTCATAAGAAATAAATTCTATTGATCAAATCTAACTAGTTAAGTCTGCAATCTAGCCTGACTAGAACAAGGAATTGCTAAGCAAAAGTGAATATGAAAACAAACAATGCTCAAGCCTTTCACTATAGAAAGATTGGGAAACTAGATAAGAAATATAATATGGCTAAACTAGGTGAAGCTATTTTGAACTAAAAAAATAGTCTATCATGTTATACCTGTACAATTTATAACCAAAAAATATGAAATTAGGAGCAAGCAGGACCCAGCAAGTGATTAGCTAACTGATTAGCTCAAAACTGAACTATGTAACAAACTAGCTCTCATTAGCAAAAGATATCCTGGTCGAATGAACTTGCACAAAAAACAAAATTGCCCCTGCTGGTGGAAAAACACATACAACTTGCGATGCCCCAAGCTGCCTTAGGGATCCAAATAGTGTCCTCTCTATGCTGGATAAACAATTCAAATACCAAGAAAATATATCATATAAAATCATGAATGAAAATGCTTGAGGACATAAACACTGAATCATCATCGCTCTCTCCGAATCTACACAAAAATGAATAAGACTGAAACCAAAAAATGCACAATGGGCACGATCCTAGGGGGTTCAATTTTGCTGGATTGATCACAAAAAATGACCCAAGGACATACTGTCAGTGAATAGCTATATCATTACAAGAAAAAATAACTATGAACCAAAACTAGCTATTGTTGGCAAATAGAAATTGGCCAGTGAACTAGCAAAACAAAATGTTGCATACATGCCCCTGCTGGTTAAAAACGCATACAACTTGGGTTGTCCAAGCTGCTGCTAGTGATCCAATAGTGAACATCTATGTGCTACATCAACAATGCTTGAACATATCGCCATTGAATCAACATCCACTCTTTCTGGATCCACACAGACTGAAACCAAATTTTTTGCAAAGTGGGTAGGGTCCTAGGGAACCAATTTTGCAGAATTAATCACGAACAGATGACCGACCTCGATTGGATTTGGCGGATGGAATCTAACATGGGCTGCACATAGATGCTACTCGTACATGGGATCGGATAGTGGGGTGTGAGAAAGGGGCAGAATGACCAGCGCGGATGTGATTGCCGCCAACGAAACCGCCGAGGAACTGAGGGTGTACAGGATGATTGAAGAGGGATAACAAAAGGCGAGGAGTTCACCGCACCTGTCTCGTGGCCGTCGACGACCTGCTGCTCCTCTGTGGACAAGCAAACGCTCATGGCGCGCGCGGTGAGGGGATCCGCTGGCCTCCTCTCGAACCCTCCATATCCGCTGCCCTCGTCGCCGGCCCGCCGCCCTTCGTTCACCGCGAGCTCGCCTCCCCCTCGCCGCGTATGGCCCCTTTCCCCTCCCCCGAGCTGCCTCGCTTCCCCCCACCCCCACCGCCCCTCCGCCGCTTGCAGATCGACGAAAATATCTAGGGCTCCCGCCAGTTTAGATGCTACCAATGCTACCATTCAAAAAAACATTTTTTAAAGTTTCTTTTAATATCTAGTGGACACTATTCATCTTAGATTTGTCTTTTTTATTTCTGAATGCACATTTCGAATTTGGAACTGAAAAAAGTACCACACTTTTTTGCTGAATTTTTTAAAACTTTTAAAAATGTTTTTTTAATGGTAGCATTGGTAGCACCTAAACTAGTGGGAGCACTAGATATTCCCCTCCCCTACTTCTGCTGCAATGACGCACTAATTTCAAAAAAAAAAACGCCAACTGAACAAAAAAAACGGGGTCTCATCCCACAGGGAAAAAACGGCTTGATAAAACCAGCCGGGGGCGGCGACAGCGGTCTGCACCAGCGTGCCAAGATTCGGGTACGCAAAAACGGACGGCTCAAAATTCGACTGAAAACGAAATTGAATTTCAGTCAGCTGAAAAATAGTAAAAATGATCCCCAAATCATGAAACTATAACACTAGGGAGGTGTTTGTTTGGTGAATATTTGCCCGGTACCTGTTTCCGCGGTAAACCAATTACGTTACAGGTGTTTGGTAGAGTTGCTTCGTAATCCATTCCCATCGTAAACGATTCCCTCGACGCTTGCCATCGTTACCAGCCATCCCCCACCGGTATCACTTGCGTTACCCCCCACGACCTGCTTGTAGCTTTTCCCTATGCCTCCACTCATCCAAAGCCAGCCGACGGCCTGCCTCGATCCCATCTGAGCCGGCCGACGCCGCCGCCCTCCGTCCCTTCTGAGCCGGCCGGCGCCGCCTCCGCCTTCGATCCCTTCTAAGCCGGCCGGCGCCGCCGCCCTCGATCTCATCTTTCTCACGACACCCTTCGCCTCGTCCAAGACGCCCTGCGCCACCATCTCTCGCCACGGCAGCCGCCGGGCTCCTTCCACGGCATGGATCTCGGCGGGTAGCCGGCCTGGACGCCGAAAAGGACGAACCGGAGGACGACCAGAGGACCGTTCCTTCGCCTGGACAACTCCACGATCTGACCTTGGTATTCTGTACATGGAGATTCCTAAAGCGCCTGTGATGTATTCCGATTACAGCGATGGAGCCAAACAAAACTCTGAATTTGCTGTTACACCTCTGTTTCCAGAGTTATCTGTTTCCCTTTCCCTTTCCGTTACAGCGCTATCAACCAAACACCTCTAGGTGCGAAAGCTACTTACCCAAACCTCCATGTCCATGTCCACCATCTCGTTGTCATTGTTCGTGCTCTCCTCCCTGCCCTTCCACGAAGGCCTTGTGGAACTTTTATCCCCTCCGTTGACAGCTCTCCCTTATGTAAACCCAAGGCAAAGGCAAAGGCAAACGCTAATCACAAAAGGGGATAGATAAAAGGAACCCAAGCCAAAGCCAAAGCCAACGCTAATCACACCGACCAAACTAACTAACCACTTCTGTCCGAGACCAACCACCGCGCAAGAACCCAAGAACCCGGGAGCGCCGACGATGGAGACGATGGCGGACCACCTCCACCACAACTTCTTCCTCGCGCCGTCGCCGCGCCACCTCGCCGAGCTCCGCATCGACCACCAGCACTCGGCGGTCACCTTTTCCGCGCCAGGTGGCGTCGACTGGCCCGGGGGACGCAAGCGCCGCTGCCTCCTCCCGGCCGTTTCGCCGCGCAAGAGGTTGCTGCTTGAGCTCCACCCCTTCGATTCCTCGCCCTCCCCCTCGCAGCCGCCTTCGCCGCGCCTCTCCCCGATCACTGCGCCGCCTTTGCTGTCGCGCACGGGGTCCCCCGCGAGTGACTTCTCGTTCCCGTCGGTGCGGCTGGCGATCGCTGGTGATAGCGGCGGCGGCGGCAATGGAGGCAACATCTTCGCGTTCTTGGAGAACACGCCCAGGACGCCGTCTCCTACGGGCTCGGGCGTCAGCGCCCTATCGTCCTTGGCTTCGCCGGGGCAGCCGACAACGCCCACAGGCTGCGGGCTCACGTTCGTGGATTCGCCAAAGAAGCCGACGGCGGGCCCCACTGCCAATGGCGGTTTCATGTTCATGGCTTCGCCGGAGCAGCCGCTCACGCCAACGAGCTCTACTGGCGGCGGCGGCCTCGCGGCCTTGTCTACTGAGCCGTGCCTGTCACCCAGGGAATACAACGGCGGGCGCGCCGTGGCGTCCTTTCCTTCCCCGAAGCACGCGCGTACGGGGTCCACCGATGGCGGCGGATTGGCGTTCCTCCCTTCTCCGGGACCGTCCATCGGGCACACAAGTTCTCCGACATCCCCGTCGTTTGTCTTCTCGGCATCCGCCGGCAGCAGCAAGAAAAGGCCGCGGAGACAGGACGACGGCATGGTGAGCACGCCCGGCAGGAGCCTGCCGCAGCAGGCCATTCAGCCGCCGCAGAAGGTTGCCAAGACGTACGCCTTGGCCACCGGCGGGACCTCCCGCTCCTCCATCCAGTCCGGGTCGTCGGCAAGGCCTTGCTGCACATTCTTCACCTCGCCGGCGAAGGCAAGCAAGCAGGTACGATGATTCACCCCGGCCTCCTGTTCTTCTGCATCTTGCAATTCTTGACTCCTCCGTTCGTTGCCTCTGATGATCCCATTTGATCGCCGCAGGAGGTCAGGAAGGCATGCAGTGATGCATCAAGCTCGACCTCGCCATGCGGGTCGCGCTGCACGTTCGTCGCATCGCCGGCAAAGCATTCGTCAGCTGGAAAGGCAAGCAAGCAGGTAATGCCTGACGCTTTCTGCTTGCTGTTCATTGTCCATTCCATTTCCTGATCAGCGTTCGAGTCACCACTTGAGAATGCTGTTATCGGAAGCTTATCTTGTCTTTGCCATTAGTGCTGCAACATTGTGGTCCGGTGTATTGAAACTGGTTATTTCTTACATTCTTGATCGACCAAGTAGATACTTTTAGAGCCAAATTGACTGTTGTCTGAAACTTACAATCTCCCCACTGTACTTGACATTTTTGGTAGGCATGTACACATCACAATTTTAGCTTTGTGATCGATCATCATATAGTTTAGAATCCCAAAATGCTGTTATCTGAAGCTTATTATCTTGCGGGTGTAATTAGTATGCTTATTATTACACTCTCAATTCTCCAGGCTTGAACATTTTGGTCACTGTAACCTGATCATTTCTTAGCTTCTTCATGGTTAATTAGTTTAATTTTCGAGACAGACATACTGCTATCTGAAGCTTGTGTAAGTATACTCGGCATCCTTGATATACTTGAACCTGATCATTTCTTTGCTAAGTGATGGATCAAGCAGATACATTTAGAGCCCCAAACATACTGCTTCTGAATCTTATTATCTTCTGCTCAATTAGATGTCTGCAGAACATTGCATGTATTTCCTAAAGTCTGTTCAGTTTCTTTGGGTTTCCTACTTTAATTTCTGTAATCTATCTCCTGATGAAATATTTACCTGATGAACAGCATCAAGAGGTGGAAGTGTCCAGCGTTGCCGGAGAGGTTCCCACACCAGCCTGCACAGGCGCGGAAATGGTGGTGCGCGTGACCTGCGCTTGTGGTGTCCACAAGGAGTTCTGCTTCGACCACTGCCACTGAATGATCCTCAGACTTCATTTTCTGCAGTCTTTTGCGCTTTCTACTCGGCTAGCACTTTATCGTGTCTGACCTTACAGTGGTAACTGCATTATTTTTGCTTTAGAAAGTGGTGGAGTAAAATCCATCCATAGTAATTGAGCTTGTATGCTGCACGCAGTTCAGTCACTGAACTCAGGAAAATACATTGGTGGTACTGTAGCTGACATGAAGTTGTGCAGGCTGGTCACTTTGATGTCTGAAATTGGAAAATACAGTGATCTGTAGTTCCTGAAATTGACTAAAGGTGCAAATACAGTGCATGTTTTGTGTGAGCTGACGTGGCACCGTGTTTTCATCTGTAACTGTCAACACTGCCTATGTGACGGATGTGGATTTTGCTTGTCAGCATCCAAGAGAAAATCTTAGTTTGACCATGTTTAGCCATCCAGTTGGGCAGGGGGGGTCACATGCACTACCATCATTTCAGTCTTCATTACTCTTTGCCACATTTTCCATCTTCATTACTCTTAGCCACATTTTTCTAGCTTGATTCTTTTATCTTAATTTTTTGCCTTCCATAAAACTATGTTACACAACTTGGTATTTTTGAAAAAATAAATACTCTCTGCAGTATTTTCGATATAATCATCATTATTACTTCCTCCGTTTCAAAATAATTGTCTCAACTTTGTACTAGCTCTAGTACAAAATTGTACTAAGGCTAGGACAATTATTTTGGAACGGAGGGAGTATTATTTAAACATACGTGTGAGACATAAGCTAGCGCTCAATTTCATAGATAGTTGAAAGGTTGTCTAACACAAAAAGATAATCCCATTGTTTTTTTTGGAAACTCCGGTCTTTGCATCAAAATGATGCATACGTCCATATTATTAAATAAAGTAATGTGGTTCAATAGAAGGTTCACAAAACAAAATGAAAAGAGAAAAACATTGCCTCAATCGACATGAATAGGCGACGATGACTAAGCCCCTATCCTATTGTTAAACTACCATTCAAATCTGTTGTAGGTATCTCGAGCTACCGTCTCTCAATGGTTGCATCCAGAATCCATAAGCATCTTGGCTTCTGCACTGCTGAGTAACGAACACGTACGGATCGAACCCGGAGCCCTGAAGATGACCTGTAAAAAGTTTATGATATATTATTTGTTAAAAATGACGTCATTCCGACAAATCTATATAGCCCAAAGTAATGCACATACTCCAACGGAAATATGTTCCATTGTTTTGGACTATACCCTTTTAACTAATCTTCAAATAAAGTGTCAATGCTCTTGGGGGCTGACGTTACATGCCACATGTAACTTCCGCTGAAGTAACTTGGCTAGTGGGCAAGTAAGAAAAAGATGTTGGATGGATTCGTTTTGATCACAAAAACAACACCGTTACTGCCATACCAACTATGCTATGCCAAGTGGCCCTTAGTCAAAATGAGTTGCTCGTGAACAAACCATATAAAAACCTTAATCTTTAAGGGAACTTTAACCATCCAAATATTAAGCGATATTGAGATTAGACCAGTATTAACCAGATCAATGTACATGGATTTAACTGTGAATACTCCTTGTACTGAAATTTTTCAAACAAGCTTATCTGGCTCATCAAAGAGGTTAACATCATCAACTTACGCACGAGATGAAGCCATCTAGCCCATCGTTCCCCCAATAGGGAACGTCTGAACTGGATATTTAAAGGAACCGGTCCTAGAATTATGCTTACGAAATCACCTTCTCTTTTCACAATATTGTAAAAGGTTGGAAATTGCATGGCCAGTGGATTCTCCCCTAGCCATGTATCTTTGCAAAAGCTAATAGAATTACCGCTCCCAACAATGAATTTGGACCTATAAAAGAAGGCGTGCTTAGTCTTTATTTGTCCTCTCCGTAAAGGCGAGTCATTCGGCTTTGTGGTCTGACTCGGCTTTGTGGTCACCTATGCAAGAGTCTTAGAGTGCAAATATTCGCTACACAATATCTGAATCTACACACCCTCCTCCTATACGGAAAGTCTGTAGAGCCATTTACTGAGTAGACATCAATTTTTTACCTCCAGATTTTAAATCCCTAGACTCCCCTGATTATTTTGTCCACATATAATATCCCACTTAGCGAGCCAGAAGAAGCGTGATCGATAAAATTCCAATCTCTTCCATACCCCCACTGGGTACTTCAAAGAAGGATAACATGAACATCGACAAACTAGTAAGTACAAAATCTATCAATATTAACCAATCTTCATAAGACATAAGTTTGCCTTTCCAACAACTTAGTTTCTTCTCAAATGATCCTCAATACACTTTCGCTCTTTATTGGTACAATTTCAGTTATGAATTGGGATTCCCAAGTAACTGAATGGAAGAAATACCAACCCGCACCCAAATATTTGATTATTATTTTCCTGTTCTTCCTTAGCTCGTCCAAAACAGAACATTTCGCTCTTATTGAAATTACTCTTTAACCCAGATAATTGTTCGAAGAGAGAAAGGATGAGTTTCATGTTCCTAGCATTAGCCAAACCATGTTTCATGAAGATGGTAGTGTCATCAGCGTATTGCAGTATGGACACTCCCCCATCAACAAGATGAGGTACGAGTCCACCCACCTGATCGTCCTCTTTGGCTTGACCAATGAGAACCGCTAACATATTAAACAACATAGGGGACATCGGATCTCCCTGTCTCAACCCCTTATGCGTTTGGAAACAATGACCTATGTCATCATTAACTTTGATTCCTACACACCCTTTTTGTGTAAAGGATTCAACCTGCTTCCTACATGCCTCATCAAAATCGTTCATGCACAAGGCATGTTGTAAAAATGACCATTTCACTTTATCATAAGTCTTCTCGAAGTCCACTTTGAAGACAACTTCATCGAGTTTTTTCGAGTGAATTTCGCATAAAATTTCATGGAGAACGACTATCCCTCCAGAATATGTCGCCCCATCATAAAAGTTCTTTGAGACGGTTGTACAACCGTATGCGCAATCCGTGTGAGCCTATTAGTGCTCACTTTAGAGAAAAATCTTGAAGGTCACATTAAGAAGACATATCGCTCTGAACTGCTCAATGGTAACAGAGTAATGGTACCAGAGTTTAGGTGGAACACGTTAAGATGGCCAATGAACAGATCATAGAAAATAGGTAAAAGGTCGCCTTTAATAGTATCCAAACACCTCTTGTAAAATTTAGCTTGGAAACCATTTGTGCTTGGTTCCTTATTGTTCTTCATTTGAGATATCGCCTCAAACACCTCATTCTCAGAAAAGGGTGCTAATAGAATCTCGTTCTCATCGGCCTCCAGTTGAGGTCAATCCCCAACCAAATGTTCATCGAGCGAAACAAAATTCCCCTTCGGTGCCCCAAAGAGAAACTTTTGTAGAACTCTGAGATATACAATTTAAGGTTCTCGTGCCCTGTAATTGTACCCTCATCTTTTTGCAGCTGAATAATTTTCTTCTTCCCGTGATTTCCATTCGCCATCATATGGAAAATTGGGTGTTATTATCCCCCTTAATCACCAACAAACCTTTTCCATAAGGGCCCATTTCACAGTTCCTCCCTAAGAAGCTTTTATAACTTCTCCTCGGCCTCACGCTTAGCTAGAAGACCAGTCACGCCTAGCACATTGACATCAACTTTTACATCCAGATCATTAATAAGATTGTTTTAATATGTTTATGATGATCATTGCTAAGTTCTCAACAAAAAAAATCAAAAAAGCGTCCTTTTACAATGGAAACATTAGCATCATGCATTGATTGTTGAAAGGTAATAGAAAATAATAATTGCTAACTCTAAACAATTGCAATGTATCCTTAACTTATTTCTTTTAGGTTCACCAAAGAGAATTACATCAAAATGATCATGTTGTTATTAAGGAAGCATTCAACAACAATTTTTGTATCATCCTACATTATCGCATTATCGAAGACGAACACGGATTAAGCTTGGGATGTTGATACAACCAAAATTTATCTATAATTTTTGTATATGTTTCATGTTATAGATCTTGTCAAATATGGAAAGTTTTATCATTTATATCGACGAACATATCTTAATAAAGGGCAAGAGTGCCAATTCCTATGTTTCATGTTTTTGGTTTCAGGAAATACATGTATTTATGGACCTCCTCAAAATCCATTAAAATTCAGTGAACATGTTTACGTTAGAAGAAATCCAACATCGAAAAGACACACCGGAGGGGGGGGAGCATTGGATCAGCACCCTAGGGACTTAGGCACGTTGAGGGGGTGTGGTGTGCCCACAAGGGTCTTGTCATCGATGGGGTTCATGTGCCTATGGCTTTGCATACCCCTGAGAACTCCCATATTTTTTTCTTCGTTGCCACTTCATACTCAAAAGCAGTCTAATTTGGATCCCATTTCAGTGCTCCACTAGAAGGGGAAAGTACAACTTCATATTCTCCATCGATTTTTTTTTTGATGTCGTTATGATGTGCGAGTAGTCCACCCTTCTAGTTATGGGTTTGTAGCAGTAGCTATGTAATAATATCTCTCGGTTCTTTAATGCAAAGATGACAAGTCTCTTATAACATGATTATGACACATATGATGTAATTTTGACGTTTCCTTTGGTTATGTTATGAATCGATTCATTATTTTATGTTCAAATTACATGAAGTGTTTTGTATGTCTTGTAGATGTATCTTCCTCGCTAATTTAACAGTCTAATCATTGACTGATTTAGATGAAAGTTTAGTTGTGAGAGTTATCTGCATTAGATGAACATATTTGTAAGTTAATTATCTCAGTGACATTAAGAGAAGAAAATAAATCTTGCAATTGTATTCTCGCCATTAGGGATAAAAAGAATACTCAAATCACCGTATTGGTGATGAGGGGAGTATATTGTCAATTGTATGTCATTTTACACAATGGAATGCTTTGTTTTATTACTTAGTAGTTGGAGCTAGAGAGGAATCTTATTTTGAGGGTAAAGTATTACTATAGATTTTGTAGACGGGTCTCGGTCTATATATTCATGGACTTGTCGCCAATATAATAAGATCACATCACATTTTATGATTTTTCATGTTGTTTTTAATATTTATGTCCTTGTTATTGGGATAGATGCTACTGGTGAACATATGATGCTAGACTAATTTTCCATATAAAGACAATCATTAATTTAATTTAACATGTATTTTATTTTCTACAATTAATTATTTCAAAAAATAAATAAATACTTCTAAACATACTTACACTCATAACCTTTTACAACTAGCAAATATAGTTACATTGTCAACTTCATTACAATTGTTGAAGACACGGGGAAGTTTATAATTGTGTTTTAGGGCTTGGTCTTGAAATTTTTGATACACATATTAATACATTGGTGTATGAGTGAGAGAAACTTGGGTGCCCAACGTCATTGTTGTCCACGTGTGTTATTTAGACAACAAACACGCGTGTATGCCCGACGAAGGTTGGACCCCTCCCTTCCTTCTTCGATTGAACCCTAAAGGGAGGCCTTAACCAAGTCGGCTGCACCTCATTCACCTATACATACATGGTAGGGATCAATCCCAAGGGATACGCTAGAAACCCTAGTCTAAGCCCTCCCCTACGCCCAACACCTCCTCTCTCTCTCTCTGTCTCTGTCTCTCTCTCTCTAGTTCTTGGCAGGGTCACTACTAGGATGCCTCTCCTTCCTCTAGTTCTCATGAAGTAGTGTTTTGTATTCTATTGTCCGTGAAGTGAATTTGTAGGATATATAGATCATATTGTCTCCTAGGGAGATAACGATGACTTCGTCTCCAAGCCCTTGGACCATCATGGAACTTTTAGTACATCGACCAGTATTTTGCGACATCTTCTATGCTTTTGTCCACTCCACAATGAAATCGGCCAAGGCCATAGATTTGGTTGTGGACCGGGGCTTGTATGTGATTTCGAATGGTAATATCTACATTGCCCACTTAGCCACCCTCCCGATTGCGTATCTATTATTGATGATATACCCCAATAGCGTGTGGCTCATGACCGTGACGCAATTGCCCTGATAATAATACCTTAGTTTTCGGGCATCCATGAACACAGTGTAGGAGATCTTTTACTACTGTGGGTATCGTGTATTGCATGAGCATAAAACTTTGCTAACATAGTAGAGAGAGTGTTGTGTTTTTTTGGAACTTTCCTTGCTCTTTTCACTCTACATACATGACAACATCGACCACCTGTGTGGTGGCAGCAATCTATAGGATCATTGGTTTGGCCTCATCTTGTGACTCCAACATAGGATTGGACTTCGGTGGTTGGTTGAGCTCGGATGAGGCGACATGTGCCTCGCTGTCCTATGTAATTTTTTTGTCCTTGCATAGGAGCTTGTACAATGGGAGCGCCTTGTCGCCAAGGTGGTATATAAAGCAGCTAGCAACATAGCCCGCGAGCTTTTGGACTTTCCTTGCTATTTTATGGATTGTTGTGGTTGATGATTGACTTGATTTTTTCCAGGTTAACTTCGATGCCTCATTGGGATACAATGAAGTCGATAAGTTTTGCGAATGTTTGTTCTAGGTCGTTGAGAAAGTTTGAGATGTGCGAGTTTTAATGACCACGTCTTCATCGATGTATGCCTCTACATTGATATTGATCTTGTCATGGAGGCATTTATGTATCCTGCATTGATAGGTTGCTCATGTATTCCTCAATCCTAAAAATATCATGACGTAACAGAATGGTTCGAAGGGTATGACGAGTGAGGTCTTCTCCTGATCATAGCCTTTATACAAACCTTATGGTAACTAGAGTAGGCATCCAGAAAACATAATGGAATCAATGACTTGGTCAATGTGGGGTAGTGAGAACGAGTATTTTGGAGACGCTTTGTTGAGGTTGTAGTCAACACAAATTCACCAGTCATTGTTTTTCTTTCTGACCATCATCAGATTTATGAGCTATTCTAGGAGGGATACCTTCTAATGAATCCAGTGGCCAAGAGCCAGGCTATTTCTTCTCTAATGACGCATCATTTTTCTACAACAAAACATTATGGGGCTTGCTTGATCGGCCTTGACATCCAAGATATGATCGTCTATATCTGTTGGTACTTCAGGCATATTTGCAGGCTTTTAGGCGAATATGTCCCAGTTGTCTCAGAGGAATTGGATAAGGTCAGATTCCTGATCCGGACTCAAATTTAAAATTAAGCTTTGGTCTACAAAAATAATTCGGTTGAAAGTTAAAACAAGAATAGGCGCATGATCATTGAGTATAATAGGCAGTTTAAAAACTTTTGTACTTGGAAACACCCCCACACCATTCAGCATTAGCAAGACAATGGTGAAGCCTTTCAAGCACAGGAGTAGAAGAGAAACACTTGTTAGTCCAAGTATAGACAGGCCCACTAAAACCAAGATCAAAGAGACCACACTGTTTAACATAACCTTTAAAGTGAAGTGTCGGGATCTACTGTTTCGGATGGGTCTTCTAGGTGTACTTGGAACTTCTTGGTTTCTTCCGTAGGCTTGAAGTCGGACCAAACTTAGGTTTTTTGGAAGTGGAAACGTGGATATATCAATTTCCTTTTCTATATCCTCTATCTAGCTCCGTGAATGTGAGGGTTGTTTCCGCTCTCTTGAGGGTTGCGACCTTGGCTTCACGTGAAGTGGCGGAGACAGGACCCAGTCCGGGGGGGCCTGGGGCGTAGGCTTTCCTCCCTTCCTTAACTGTAGAACTTTTTGCACTGTTTAACACTGCGTATCACTGTAGCAACGAAGAGGGCCCGGGGCCCAATGTTAGCCTGCCTCCGCCCCTGTTCACGTGTGATCTTGGGATTTAGGTTGGCGTAGCAAGGAAAATCTATGAACTTGATATATGCTGGTTTGCAAAAAATTGTAGTATGAATGTTGGAGAATGGAGCAACCTCGAAGCGCAATATTTCTGACTATGAGGAATATTTGTCCATGGTTTGGATTTTATTTGTCAGGACGAAACTGTGGAAATCAGTGGTCGATGGTCGTAAGTGAGATTTGGGATCCCCATATTCCACAAGGTGCTTTTGAATATGATGTTGATGCCAGACCTACCGCTCAGTAGAACTTTTGATAGGCGGAGCCCATCAATGATTATTGTTCGATCATCGGGGCAAATTTACTCGGGTGGGGAACGTAGTCGGGTAGTCGTCTTGATCAAAGTTGATGACTGAATCGGACGAGTCTAGGCATTTCCATAACCTCGGGATTGGTCGTGTATTACGATCTACACGTGAGTTTTTGGATTCTCCTGGTCTCCATCGAATGAATGATCGCGTTTTTGATATGCATTGGGGTGTGGTGGTGGACTGCGAGCCCGTCGACGGTTAAGGTTGCTATTGGCGCCTCGTGCAAGGCCTCCAGAAGCGGTGGCAAGGAGCTCGTATGGAACTACACTTTTTAGTAGTGTGGCTTGCTGAGCCCAAAATATGTCATGTCGGGTTTTTGCTGGTGTGGCGGGCGATAGGCTGGTGTAGAGCTCGATTGTCTTGTCCACGGTAAATGTTAAAGAGCCGAAGGTGAAGCTCTGTCCCGATGAGAAGTATCTGACTTGAATTATGGATCCAGTCTGGGTTGGTTCTCCAATCATCATATCCCATGCATGGGATGCCAACTAATGATGCAGAAAATCGGCAGTCGCCATAGTAGAATGGAGTAGAGGATCAGAAGTACAAAAGAGGATTACTCATAAAGAATTTACTCAGGTTTAGACCCTCATGATCAAAGATAATACCCTACTTCCTACTCTGTTTTGATTGTTGTGGGGGAACACCTTGTAATAGTGGGTTACAATATGTGGCTAATTGTAACACCCTCACTGTCAGTGAACAGTAATCAGGGTTACTGTTCATCTCTACTGTTCAGAACTTTTATTTGATCAACTTGGACCAGTTCAAATTCTATTTCCACTTTGTTATTCTTGAATTCATTTTGATCATGGACCTTGGTCATGATGAATCAAACCAACACCTAGCTCAATTCATTTGACCTTTGAATTGAAATCCATTTAAATCTTCAAATGCCTTTGGGGGATTATTAAAAACCAAAGTGCAAAAATAAACTTTCTCTAAAAATTGTGAAACTACTTTTATAAAATCACAAATATTCTGTGGACCAAATCCAAATGGGTTTGGGTATTTATTGAGTTTTAGAAAATTACAAACAATTCAAACAGTAGGTTAAAACCCTTACTTTGGGCATTTAATATTTAAAATAAATATCTAATGATTTTCTTTTGCTGCAAAAACTTTTGTGGCACTGCTATATAATGATATATACTAATATTGAGACATCTAACACATTTTACAAAAATGCCTAAGCTAGGAAAACAATTACTAAAAGAGAAATACAGAAAAGAAAGGACACAGAAAATTGGAAAAACACTAAATGTCGCTCAGGGCAACGGCCCACCTAGCCCAGGCCCACCCCCCCACGGTTGTCTTCTTCCCCAACCACCCCCCACCTGCTCCCGTACGGCAGCCGGTCGTGGGCACGCCGCTGCCAGGCCGGCCCCGCCTCCACCTGCTCCCCCCCGGCGTCGACGCGATAAGGGTGACGCCCCCGACCCCCTGGACACCCTCTCCTCTCCTTCCCCTCCTCCTCTTCTCTCATGCCTCGGGGAAAAGCCACCGCGGGCCGTCGTCGCCATTACCGTGGCCAAGCGCGGCCAACGTGCTCACGCCGCCTCGCCGTGTTGTCCAGGGGCTGCCTCGACGTCGACTACCTCACCCACCCACCCGTGGTCGCCGCCATTGCCCGTGGACAAAAGCCCCAAATGGCCGAGCTCTCGCAGCCGCCATTGTTGACGATGCCGAGCTCACAGGCCCTCCTAGCGCGCGCTTTTGGCACCGTTGTACTCCCCGTGCATCGTAGGCTCGATTCCATCCTCTTGCGCGCTCGGATTCTCCATGGTTCGCAAAACGCCATGGGAGCCCGACGCCGTCGTCGCCTGACCTCGTCGCCGACACATTTTCCGGCCACCCCCGACGTCGCCACCACCTGGAATCGACGCAGCGCTGTCTTCCCGTTCGAATGCATCTAACCCCGTGACGAACGGTGCCCCCTAGCCCATTTCCGACGCCCTCCCGTGGCCTCCGCCGTGCTGGGCACGCCGACGTCTCGCCGCCGGTGCCCCCCTGACGTGGCACACCTGGGGGCGACCCCTGGGTCACTGCCAGTGGACCCCTTGGTCCCAGTTGACTGGGTTGACCAGTCAACTGTGCTGACTGGGCAACCCCAGTCACTGACAGGTGGGTCCCCTGTAAATAATTAACTTAATGCTTTAAGTTAATCTAATAATTAAAATTGAGTCACTGACATGTGGGTCCAGAGGCATTTCTGATTTATTAAATTGGTTTATAAATAAATAGAGGCTGACATGTGGGTCCCACATGTCAGGCACTGTTTTGGATAATGTTGTGGATAATGTTTTGGATAATGTTGAATAAATAATAAAAGAAATTCAAAAAATCATTTAAATGATTTAAAACTTTGAAATTCAATAACTTTTAAACCGTAACTCGGATTCAAAAACTTTATACATAAAAATTGATCAGAAAAATATAACGAATACGAATATGCTATCCGTATGCCTATCACACCCCTCTAACACAGCGAACATTGAACCGTTCCCCCTCCGGGCCGGCAGTCCGATAAATTGTCCGGTACTGTTAGAGTGCCCGGATGAATTTATTCTGAACACCAAAGTTGTTCGGAATAGATCAACTAGCACGGATACACCCCCCTTATGTTTGTCCGGTACCCACGACACCTCCGGCTTGATCCTTCCCCCTCCAGACACCCTGTCCAGTAATCATCCGGAACCGGTAGTTCATCCTCAGTTGAATTTCCGTTCCGAGCAACGTGCATTGCACTGCGTTAGAATACCGATAACATTTCATCTGTCTTGTCATGCATCTGTTTGTATATGCTTGCTGTGTATTTACTGTTTCTTCCCCCCCTTAATCTCCGGTAGACCCCGCTGCTGCCGTCGACTACACCGCTGCTGAGTACGACTACTTCGTCGACGACCCTACTACTACCGTCGAGCTTCCAGGCAAGCAGAGCCATTCTCTTCCCCAGATATCGCCTATCTTTCCGTACTTTTCTTGCACTAGGCATTGTTACTGCTGCTGCTACGATTACAATCCTATTCAACTGCATAGCCTGATTTTTGTCGCACCTTGATGTGCCTTCCTTTATCCTATGCTGCCTATTATTATTACTATGCATTATTCAGCAGTGAGCCCTACGCATTGTTAGCTAGGATTAGACAGAGGGCCGTGATCACTCAGGGGAGTGAACGCGGATACAAATATTATAACTGCACAGGTACGGTACAATGCAGACACTGTCTAAGGCCCCTATCTGGGTTATGCCTAGTCACCTCAAGTGTGAGCTATCAAGGAGTAATCCTTGTACTCCACTCGAGGCTGACTTTGTCTTACCGCCATAGGGTCCTGAACGGCGATTGTCCTTCAGGTAAGAAGTCGGGCGACCCAACGGTGCCCGCGAGAGGTATTGCGACGGGACGACAGGGAGGGTACGACCAGTGTACCGATGTGCTTGGCCCCTGCTCGTTGGCCGCGAGAGTTACCAAACTACGAAAGTCGAGCTCCTCCAGGAGCACACGCGAGACAAGGTAAGGAGACGGTTCACCTTGTTGGTAACCGCAGTGACTTGGTGGGACGACGGGGCAGGCACCGATGTACTGGTGGTCCTAGCTGCTGTCGTTTTCCGCGGGTCGGTTAAGTCGAGACAACGATAACGGTTGTCACACAGGTTAATTAAAATGCTAAATGGTTCAGTGGATGTCTTGAGTTGGCTATATGCCATGTACGCACTACCTACCCGTGGGAACTACGAGTTATGGGCTCCTCTGCTTCTTACTGTCGTCTGAGGACTCTTCAGACGTCAGCAGTACTGCGGGCTGATTGCCGGGAAGTGGTGTTGTCTTATTTGCTCGCGCGGTGATGCCTTATTTGGTTTTGCTTCAACTTCACCGGCCAGTCACGCACCGTGCAGGAGTACGTTCGGGTTGGGGTCCAAGGCTCGGCGTACTTAGGATTTAGACTGGCGGATGGCCTCTCTGTTGAGTTTGAAAGATGGGCTATGAAGTGTCGGATAGCCTTGGTGGAGCGTTACCTAACAAGGTTCCCGCCACCCTGGAGAGCCGTGCGTGTAGCGTAACACAAGTGCACCCCTGCAGGGAAGATTAATCTATTCGAATAGCCGTGTCCACAGTAACAGGACGCTTTATGCTGAAGCTGGATCTTACCACTAGAAACTATTATTAAACTGTATGGTTCCGGGTTCTCTTCCTCGCGGGGATGTCGAGGAGGTGAACTCGGAGGCATTGCTAATTATTACAACTTATTATTATACAATGCTGCAACAACTTCTGTTGCATTGTTACTTTATGTTTTATATAAACTGTTGGTTGATTCTTACCTCATGCTGCAAGACATCGTCGGAAGATGCTAGTCTTCGATAGGCCTAGCTTCTTACCCTGGCTCTGGATTTCTGTTTTTCAGTCCACTATATACAGCCTCTTCCTTCCGTTGATACAATGCATAATGCTTAGTAGCGGACGTAAGACTCGCGGGTATACTAGATACTCACCTGCTTTATTTCCTTTACTGTTTTGCCTGATCGGCCGCTGCAGCCGACGTTGGAGCCCAGGAGCAGGAGTACCCCGGAGGCGCCTACTACGACGTCGAGTTCCCCGTTGACCAGGAGTAGTTTCGGTGGATCCCAGGCAGGAGGCCTCGCCTTTTCGATCTGTATCTCTGATGTGATTTATGCTAGCCTTCTTAAGGCAAAACTTGACTAACTATGCCTGTACTCATATATTATGGTTTGTATGACTTATGTATTCGGGTCCGAGTGACCCCCTCTATTGTAACATATTTGTTTATCCTTTTGTGTTTAGTGTTGTGCTGTGATATTATCACCGTGGCACCCTAATCTCAGTCGTGTACCCTATGTGTATGATTACTGTACACGGTCTGATTTTAGGGGCGTCACACTAATACTATCGATACGATAAATATGTGTCAAGATATCTCTAAATATCCTCAGCGCCACCTTATATTGGCGAACGAGATCTAGGGTTAGAAGGTTGGACTGACCTATAAATCAAATTGTACTAGGTGTCCATAGTTTGGCCGCCGTGAAGCTTTCGGAAGGAGGAATCTTCATGCGGGGTCAAGAGACCTATCGAGGTCTGCACTGTGTGCCTTGAGGTCGACAAAATGCTCAGTCTGACCTTGCATCGTGCATCCCGGTATATCACACTATCAATGCTCATCACAACCTACTCAACTAATTAAGATCCCATATGACTTGTGGCTACACATGTAAGCTACTAGTCATGAAACTTATCCAATATTTTTGAACTTGTGTGTCATTCCTCCACACTTCCTGAGTAGCGTATAGCCCTTTGGGATAAAATATTTGTAGTCACCCTGGAAAATTATTCTATACAATTATTTCACTAATTAAGCATTAATATTATATATATCTCGGGATATAATACATTTTAGTTGTTACTTTACTACTTAGATCTCTAACAACTTCCATGAATCATACAATACTTAAACCATGTTCACTATACCATAGCTAAGTAATCAATTACAATACAACAAGGAATATTAGGATTAAACATATGGCTGTCATATACAAGGTTTCAACATAGCATAATAGTACTACACATGCATACTATTCTTTCGATAGAAGACAATAAATGCACAATAAAAATATACGTCAAGTACGATCAAAAGTGGAATTTGCCTTTAATCGACGAATAAAAAATATCTCGTTTGAGTAGAAATGCTCTCCACAATTTACTCACAATCTATACATGAAACTAATTACAATTGAATAAACTTCAAATTCAAATAACGAACCAAATAGAAGAATACATAATATATTATTTATATTATTTCTAAGGAACGTGTGTGTGTGTCCTTTGAATGCGTCTGTAGTTGAAAAATATATGTTTAGCACGGATGGCATGAGTAAATGTGCCTCATAAATGAAATGTAGGAATATCATCGATTTCATCGGAAGGTCATAAAAATGCTTAATTTTTATATTACATAGCTTTGATGTAGGTTGAATTGAAAAATCTAAACATCAAGGTTGAACAGAATAATGATATGTTACTATTGATAAAATGAATTTGAAAATTAATAAGTAAGCGTAACAAATTTGATGAACTTGTGCGAGAATAATTCTAAACTAGATTATAAAATTAGCAAGCTACGAAAGGTTGGATTGATTAAATTAGCAATAAAATGAATTCATAAGATCAACGAGGCTAGATTAAATTGACTATGAAAAAACAAAAGATGATAGAAATATGAGATTCTTGAAGATACCTTGTAGCCGAAAGATAAGCTTCAAGAATTCCCATAAAAATAATTTTAGCCTAAGATGATGCTTTTGACAACCCCTTTGGTCTCTTTGTATATATTTAAAGATAATCATTTGTTTTCACGTTAAGCATTGTAGAAATAAAGGTAGATGGTTGTTATGTTTTACGTACAGAAGAAATCACGTTGTGTACATAAGGACTGACACACTGAGCCACAAAAGAGCAAAACCCGTTGAGAGAGAGAGAGACCAGATGCGCTACGTGCAAGTTGGTCGAGGCATCATTCCACGAAGAGAAAAGAGAAACATATAAAAACTAAAGTGAGTTGTTCATTAGGCTTGACCTATATAACTTTTCTAGGCCAGACTTGATTTTCAGATTTTGCTTTAATGAGGGTCCGGATCTCCTGAGATGTTTTACCAAACAAGGCCAGAATGTCATAACCAAATGGACTCAACATTTCCAATGCTCGCCCTCAAACCGTGAAAGTAGTGGCGATGGGGCTCTTGATAGCTACAAGGAAGTCATCCGCATAACGTGCATAGCAGATCAGGATATAAACCCGTCGAACCTTTAGTCGAGACCAGCGAATGTGACTCCCACTCCGTCACTCTTGGAGCACTACATCCTACACTGGCGAGTTCAACCGAACACAAAAAAACCAATTAAGCTAGACAAGCTAGAGATTTATTATATCTCAATAGTTTTAGGAATACAAAAAATCTTTAAAAAAAATCCCTAACCATAAATAACGATCTACTAAAAGAGAAGTAGTTGCTTTGATTAATGCACGTGCTTTAAAATTAAATTCTCATCTCAAAATGAAAGTTGACATCTAAAAATCCCTTGCTCCTATGATAGATCTCCTTCCGTACCGAAGCGTAGACATCAGCAGTACCCTTCTTGATGATAGAGACAACTGTAAGCCAATCAGAGGCAATAATCAGATGTTGAAGATCGAGTTCTTAGGTTAGAGCGATGGCTTCGTTGCATGTATGCGCCTCCAATGATGATGGATCAGCAAGGCCGTCGAAGACAACTGTTGAAGCTCCCATGAAATGATCCGCCTCGCCTTGTCTTTCCATTCAACAATAGCTGCACTAAAATGACAATGACGAGAAAGACCTCCGTTAAAATTTAATTTTACTGAGTTTACGCTTGATGCAAGGCATTTATATGGCATCTGGCTTCTTGAACTCATAGTAGATGTACTTGAAATTTAGAAGGACAAACAACAATGATCTCCAACTCCTTGAGATATCCATTGATGAAGCTTCAAGTCGACAAGGGATTTTGGACTTCATTATCATGAAAAGTCCGTCTTTTAGATCAACGAACCGCTTATATAGTAATCAATACTCAAGCAAGATCATGCTCATCCGTAGATTCAAAAAGGAGAAATAACTAAAGTTAAATGTTTTCTGTTCGGTTGAATGTCACATGTTTCAGGAGATCTTCATCACCTAAGGCCCTAACGCACCTCGCATGCAACATCCAAAGATAGAGTGACGCCAAGGATCAGTGTATGATTTGCATAATAAGCACTCGAAGAGTCTGTTCCATGCCTCTCATTTCAGATAATGCCCATGGGTAAAGAATATAAGCAAATCTCCATGAAAAAACGTAAATGTTCAAAGGTATTTTGACTTTCAAGAGTTGCAAGCAAGCCTTCTTCTCTATTGTAGTATTCAAATAATTAGGACAGTACCCCCACAAATCTTCCATTTGCGTGTTTTATTATGGATATCAAGAATATGACACTCTAGTTATAATAACATGCAATCCGCAAATATATTTTGCCCCTGGGTGCTAGGATGTTAGTGCTTCTGCATGAGCTTGATACTTTTGGTCCGGTTTGTTTTTGCTATTGTGTACTGTGTGTTGGTTTCACATTGATGCTCGAACTCGCTCCTCTCCCCTTTCTTTTTGTTCTTTTTCGGATCTATAATTTTGAGTAATGGAAAGAGTTGAGCCCGATTCAAAAAAATAAATTCTCTTGAACTACTGAGTGGTATGTTAAACACAACTAGCAAAATATCCGTGCGTTGCTACGGGTCGAAGGCGATAAACATCTTCACCCGTGTTGTGGAAAGCTTGGCGCATTAGGTAGCTTCATTGCTACAAATGGCTTGATTGCTACATGAAAGTTTCTTCATAAGCAAGGCAGCTTGCAAAGCATACCAACAAAAGGATTAAAATGCAAAGATGCGGACAACTAACTACAAGGTGAGAAATTAACTAATGAAATGAAGCAATGAGTGAAATGGAAAGAAAGTGTAGAATTTCACTAAGGAAATCAACTAATGACTGGAAGAATCATATCTAAGTCAACCTTCATGTTGTGGTTCTCGGTGGTCAGGTCGTCGACCTTCATGTCATCATCTCGAGAGCGGCGACGACTGGTGAGTATGATGGCAAGCTTGTTGTTTGGGACTGAAAGGATCGGAATGTCGACTAGAGGGGGGGGGTGAATAGGCGACTAACAATTTTTATGACTGCTTAATAAGTTTAGGCTCAGCAAGAAAAGTAAGTTGTCTAGATATGCAACTAGGTGAGATCCTATATGACAACTAGACAACTACAACAAGTAAACAAGCAAGATATAAGCAAAGAGAAGTAACTTGCAAAGTAAAGGTAGAGAGAACACGGAGACAAGGATATGTTACCGGAGTTCCTTCTCTTTCGAGAAGTACGTCTCCGTTTGGAGAGGGTGTGGAGCACAATGCTCACACGAAGGCCAACGAGGGCCACCCTATTCTCCTCACGCTCTCACCAATGCAAGATGCCGTGAACCACTACGCGGTGGCCTTGAAGGTGACAACCAAACCTTTACAATACAAGGTTGGGGCAATCTCCACAACTTAATTGGAGGCTCCCAACAAACCACGGAGCTTCACCACAATGGAATGTGGCTCCGAGGTGACCTCTTCCGTCTAGGGCACCAACGCACCCAAGAGTAACAAGGTCCACAAGAGAATAATGGGGGGAATCAAATATCCTTTGGTGGAAGTGTAGATCGGGGCCTCCTCTTCCAAACCCTAGAGAATCAACAAGTTTTGATGGCTAGGGAGGGAGATCGGGCAAGAATAAGCTTTGGGCGTCAATGGAGGAGCAGCAATAAATGAGGTACCTCTCCATGAAGAAGAAGACCCCCTTTTATAGGGGGCGCATTAAACAGCCGTTGGACCCCCACCAACCACGGTACTACCGCTCTTAGAGCGGTACTACCGTGGCGCGGTACTACCACAGTGGGTGCGGTACTACCGCGCTGCCGTAGTACCGCAGCTTAGTGCCGTGCCCACTACCGCTTTCGACAGTGAGTTTGCGGTAGTGGTTACAGTACTAGCCTGCCGTACTACCGTAGCGCGGTACTACCGCGCTGGGTGCGGTACTACCGTGGTACCGTAGTACCGCACTCTAGTGCCGTGCCCACTACCGCTCAGTCCAGTGAGTTTGCGGTAGTGGTTGCGGCACTAGACGGCCGTACTACCGTACTGCGGTACTACCGCAGATGGTACGGTACTACCGCGTGAGCGGTACTACCACACACCAAGCGGTACTACCGCCCCAGCAGACCCAGGCTGGAATGGCCTCTTATACTGAATCCTCCGAAGGCGCCTAGAAGATATGTGGGTGCAGAGAAAAGTGTAGTGTGATGATTCCACCCATCATATCACCGCGGATCCCCTCTTAATAGTACGGATTTCCTATCGACTCAACCACCAAAAAAGAATCCGAGAGGGAAACTCCATCTTCACGTTCCATCAACCGAGGGGATGATAACCGTCCTGTGCCATGGCTTAAGTTATCTGAAATACTCAAGGCACACGGTTAAACCGCAAATGTGTTGTCATCAATCACTAAAACCAATCATGGGGAAATATGCCCTATCAATATCCCCCTTTTTGGTGTATTGATGACAACAACCGATTTGCTCAAAAAGATAATAGGGAATGAAACATATGGCATGGAGCCACAAAATATAGGCTAGCTCCCCCTAGATGTGTGCACCCTTTGAGATTAACCTTTGGATTGCATGGTACACACATTAGAATGGACACTCCCCCTATATTTTATCTACCATGCCACACAAGCTACCAACAACAATTATATGAGCGAGAATTAGCACAAGCATAGCATAAACAACATATAAAGTACTTTAAGCAAAGGGTAGCGTATGTCTCACACCATACTTCACGAAGGTCTCACAAAGCAAACGAACAACGAAAGAAAACACACGGAGTTCACAAGTGGAGGCAAAGGAAACACAGAAACACACTTGTGACTCGACAACCCTGAAAGAAAGCAAATCGAGGTCCTAAACTCTCTCCCCCTTTGGCATCGAGACGCCAAAAAGGCAGAGAGTGACGTAACGCCCCACGGTGGTGGACTACTCCTCCGACTGATACTCGTCATCATCATCATCAGACTTATCCGAAGATCCCGCCTCTGACTCCTCAGCAGGCTCCTCAGCAGTCTTATCAGCAGGTGGAGCAGAAGCAGACGTGCCGGCAGTGTCCTCGTCAATCTCCCATGTGTTGAACTGGTAGATCCATTGATCCTCTTCAGTGATCTTCCCTTCAGATCCGGACTGCACTTCCATGCCTTGGTGCCTTTAGAACAACTTCTGACGCTGGCGGTTTTCCTTCTCCCTCTTGTGAGCCAGATACATCTTGTGCTGCATGTGAGGCTGCATGCAGAACAACCTCTTCACCTTGCGAGTGAGCTTAGCAGCCCAACCCGGCTGCTCCAAGTCCTGGGAGGAAGACCTCCCACTGCCACCAAAGCTCGTGCCAGAGCGAGTGCGGCGGACGCTGCCACCACCAGCTGCAGGCTCATCAGCCTCACCAGCTCCACCCTCCTCATCAGCCATCTCCGCATCAGAAGCAACTGGGGAACCCTGAGCAGCAGCCTCACCACCATCCCAGTTGGCCTTAATCCGCAGCTGCACCACCTCATGCCTGGTAAGATGCCCCACCCGAAGAGGATCCTCATAAGTGTCACTCCAGACCTTCTCAAACAACAGCTGAAGGTAAGGCCCATAGATAGGGACCTTGCGCTCCATAACGGCAGTGTAGAGCTCCTCGTACATGATCGAGCAGATATCCAGAGTCATCGCTGTCCCCCTGTACTCCTGGCAGAGAAGAATCATGTTGACCAAGTAGCTATGGATCTTGTCCAGATCGCCAACCCGAGGGAACAGAAAGGTCCGGAAAATCCGGTGCATAATATCCAGAAACGGGGAGAGAATCAACTTGTATTTCTCGTTGCCCTTCGCATCATAGTAGAAAACATGAGTCTGATAGGGGGCCAACTCACCCTTCTTCTTAGCAGGGGCGGAGGTGTGAGGACGCAGCCCCACCGGCTCATTGGCAGTGGTGTAGGGGACCTGCAGAAGATCCATGAATACCTTCCACTTGCAAGTGAGAACATCATCATCACACATCCAGGTGATGTTCCTATCTTCATCATTATGGAAGAAGACGGTGGCGAAGAACTGGGCCACGAGATCAGCGTCAAAGGGGTTGTTGAAGGAAATGATGTGGCGAAGTCCAAACTGATCCACCAGAGCAAGAGCATCAGCAAAGTAGTCCATATGCTGCTCCATGTATGCCAGACTGACGGACTTCACATTGGGCACAAACTTGTTCTTCCTGTCAGATATGAGCAAGTAGAAGACATCACGCTGCTCCTTGTTCCAGAACTTGGACTTCATCAAGGATGGATCACGAGGCTGCCTGTAGGGATTGACCCTACGGTAGTCCCGGTACTCTGGCAGAGGGAGCTCGACCACTGGCTTCCTCTTCGGCTTCTCTCGGTGAGCGATCTTCTTCAATGAACTGTATGGTGCTTTGCCCTTGGCTGGAGCCTTGCGCTTCAAGTGCGAACGAGAGCCACCACCTGACCAAACCCAAAACAGACAGACACAAAAAGAGCAAGAGAATGAGATGCAAAAGTCCAGGAGATGAATAATAGAGCAGAGAAGGTGATACAGGTTGCAGGTTCTGGAGGTACGGTAGTACCGTGGTTAATGCGGTACTACCGCTCCACGGTAGTACCGTAGAATACTACGGTAGTACCGCTCGAGCGGTAGTACCGCAGTAACACTGCGGTAGTACCGTGCAGATAACTGAGACCACGGATCTGAGATCCGGTACTACCGTGCCTCCACAAATCACAACCACACCAACCAATCTACTCTATGCCTATCTAGCAATCCTTCCATGTCCTCAAAATGCCTAGGAATAGCCAAAAACCTAGTGGATCTAAAAGCATTGCCCTAATCACAAAAGCTCAAGAACACGAGCCAACACGAGGGAGAAACGGGGCAATACCGGGATCCATGGCACACGGGGGAGGTGGGGATCGATCCCACCGGAGGAGAACACGGAGGGGCAACACGGATGCGGCATTCCGGGGAGGGCGCCACGGGAGGGCCTTGCTGCTTCGAGAGAGAAGATAAGGGGAAACTGACTGGGGTATGGGACAACTTCCCGTACCCCTTCGGTTTTGACTCTCCCCGAGACTGCGGTAGTACCGCACTGGGCGCGGTAGTACCGCTGGCGCGGTAGTACCGCTTCCCCGTGCGGTAGTACCGCAGGAAGCAGAAAGCACATCCAAGGTTGCAAACGAGGAGGACTTTTGCGCGACGGTTAAAGGGGGGAAAGGCTTAGGATGGAGACAAGACAAGAATATGACTGGGAAGGGTCACTTCATGATCAAAGAGCACACGAACAAAAGAGCAATCTTGAAGTGACCAAAACGCAAAACAAAGAAAAACGGACACAAGAACACACACACTCTCCAACAAAGAGGGGCGGTGGCCGAAGCCACCATGTTTGAGCTTATTTGGTATGACACCACAAAGATGTATCTTGGGTTCATGGCCAATGCTCTTCTTTGAAGCACCGTTATCACCTTGGGTGACCTAGAAAGGCCGCCGAAAGTGACCATAGTGAAAGAATTGTTTCTCTTTATGCATAATAGGTGGAGTGGTTGCCCATTAATTAAGCAACACTCCCCCTATGTCCATGCCTACATCCAAGCTAGATACCTTGTTGAGATGGGGTGTGTGTGCCAGGTCTTCAAACCGCATTACTCGAATCAATGATATTTATCTCATGCCTTAACTCTCGGAATCTTGCTTCATCCAAAGGCTTGGTGAAAATATCTGCAAGTTGATCTCCGGTGCCCACATATGAAAGATCAATATCACCCCGCTTCACATGGTTTCGAATGAAATGATGTCGAATTTCAATATGCTTCGTCTTGCTATGTTGAACGGGGTTGTAGGCGATCTTGATAACACTTTCATTGTCACATAATAGAGGCACTTTGTCACAAGTGACGCCGTAATCCTTTAAAGTTTGCCTCATCCACAATAATTGAGCACAACAACTTGCGGCAGCAATATACTCGGCTTCGGTAGTTGAGAGAGATACACAATTTTGCTTCTTGGATGACCAACTCACCAAAGACCTACCAAGGAATTGACATCCTCCGGAAGTGGACTTCCTCTCCACTTTGTCTCCCGCCCAATCCGAATCCGTGTAGCCAATGAGATTGAAGCTTGAGCCCTTAGCATACCACAAGCCAAAGTTTGGGGTATGAACCAAATATCAAAAGATTCTCTTGACAGCCACCACGTGGCTCTCTTTTGGTGCGGCTTGAAATCTTGCACACATACCCACACTCAACATGATACCCGGCCTAGATGCACAAAGGTAAAGCAAGGAACCGATCATGGAACGATACTCCCTTTGGTCTACCTCTTTGCCGCTCAGGTCGAGGTCAAGTTGACACTTGAGTGGCATGGGGGTCTTGGCTCCTTTAATACCATCATACTTGAACCTCTTGAGCATGTCTTGAGTGTATTTGGCTTGGTTGATGAAGTTCCCCTAGATAATTGCTTCACTTCAAAGCCGAGGAAGAACTCCAACTCTCCCATCATGGACATCTCAAACTTGTTGGTCATTAGCTTAGCAAATTCTTCATTAAATGTCGGGACCCGGGGTTAGCGTATGTAATTCCAGTCATGATGCAATCACATGGAGAGCCGAGAACCGTACCCACTTGTCTAAGCAGACAAGGCCAAGCACAGAACGTTCTCGGTAAGCATCGAACGTGAGGGGCATCCCATTTAGGCCGGATGATCAACTGAGATGGGTCCTCAACGTCCGCTCACAAGTCTAAATGCTTATGGGTGGTGAATCCCATACTCATAGACAAGTCGCCTCAACCATGTTATCGATTGGATCCTAACTCTTACATAAACTTACTCCAGCCCGATCACTTAGTCGGGATCTAGGGCGGGCTCGATCATACAACAAAGTGTGCACGTGACATAGTCACGAGCAATCGCATCGCGATGCCCCAAGCTGCGCGCATCTAAGGGCCACTTGGTGTATAAAAGACCGCCAGCCAGATCACAACTAAGGTCTCGAAAACCCATACTAAGACATGCATGTTATAAACATACACGCAACACACATGCCTAGTATGAACATCAGGTATCATCACATAACTCTACAAAGCATTCTTTATTGATATACACATAGAGCATACAAAGATCACATGTCTGTGATCAACATTACATCAATACAACGGAAGCAAATTAGGTCTGAGTACAGACAAGTTTAACAAATGGCTTAGAGAAGCCTTGTACAACAAACATGCCCTTCCACGAGGGACCAGACTACTGTCTGGGACTATGCTAACTTAGTCAACGTCGAGCTTCACGAAGGTGACTCCATCGGGATCCGGTTCTTATCTAAAACATAGAATAAGCAAACATGAGTACAAAGTTGTACTCAGCATGACTTACATCAGATCTATACTACTCATGCTCAAGTATCAAGGTAAAGGAAGGTGGGGTTTCATCATGCAGAAGTGCCAGCTTTGACTTGGCTATTCCTGAACTACGAATACCAGACTTGAGGTAAGAAGCGTACACGAGTCCACTACATCTCCAACCAAATACACCACTATGGTTACTTCCTCGACTTCCCCACGAGGAGCACACCATAGCACTCACGCTTATAGTATCCAATCAAGTTGTCTAATAATCAGGTACAGGTTCCAAGTAGTCCTTAACCGCGGACGCGGCTATTCGAATAGTTTTGTTAACCTTGCAAGGGTGTAAACTACACACACATGACCATCGGTTACCGCCTTTTGCTCGCCACCGTTCAAGAGGTGACAGCGAGGATGTTCACCACGACACTTCGCTCACATCCGGTCTATTCCAGGAGTCGACTATCTGAGTTGCTACCGCTCGAGAGTCCGGCTGGATCAACGAAACGGACTCAGACAATGTAGGTGACCGAGACGCCACCTTTAGCAGATGGTTTTCCTGCCTCACAGGTGCACCCACATATCTAGGATGATGCAACCATTCCTTCATTCTTTTTCTATGCAGATGCCAAATGGAAAGCCCGAACTAATGTGACTCCTGGACGTCGACACGAATCAAGGTACTAGGCCGAGAGGGGTCAGTGAGCCCAATGTGTGGTTGTACTCTTTGTCTTGGATTACCATACAAGAACTCGATGCTTAAGGCGGTGTTCAACGAGACAACCCACTGTGTACTCCTACACAGCCTCTCATCGTTCACCTTGTATTAGGGTGGATTCACCGACACAGTTTCACTTTCATCAACACCATGTTCACCATCATCCCGACTCACATCAAAAGCAGCCTCATGTAACACTAAGCATGCAATAAGCTATAACAGTTGCAGGGGCTTCATGATATCAATCAACTCCTATGTCAGCTAGGATTGTGGTTTGCTTACTACTGTGACAAGATGATAGGTCATGCATCGGATATGGGTTCAACTATGCGGTAGAATCGATACAAAGTGATCCCCTAAACATGCATAAGCGAGACTGAGAGGGAAATGGGATTTTATAGACATGATCAATGGGGTTTGCTTGCCTTGCTGACGATACACGGTTCTTAACGGTGGTCTTCTTCTTCGGGGGTGATCACCGTCTCGGAAAAGCTATTACCGGCACAAACATCAACAAAGGGGGACAACATTGAATTGAAATGCACAATCACATGATTATGTTGTCCATGATGTGAATGGTATTGGTTTGATCTAGGTTCAATTTGCCACATGTTAATTGAAGTTGTTTTGAAAAGTTAATTCAAAATCAAACTCCAATTATTATTCAAATTAGGTCATCTTGCATTTGCTAATGTTTGGTTATTGTAAACAATGTTATCATGTGTGGGATAAGCTTCTGAAGTACAAGTGACCATATGTGCATTGCATTGGTTCAATTTAGAAATGCATTTGGAATAAATTTGAATTAATTCCAATTAAGCCAAATAGCAAAAGCTACTGGTCCCATTTTAAAATCAACTCAAACATGGTTGAAAGTTGCATATTTGGATAGAGAATTTTATGCTGATCATTTTTCATATATTATTTGCCCAATTTGGAGTTCATATGAATTTTCTATGATTTATTGAAGTTATGGCTATTTTCTGGAATTTTCTGATATCTTTGGATTTATTTTTAATCTGGAAAAAGAATTACTGCGTCATGCTGAGGTCAGGGTGATGTCACAGGGGGGCTGACGGGTGGGGTCGGCTGGTCAGTGACAGTGGGTTTTAAACCCGGATTAATTAACTAACCCGAGTCATTAGGGGGGGCTAGGGCCCACCAGTCAGTGACCTAAGGGTCAACTGACAGGGGATTAGCCCCTAAGCTAAATGGCCCGCCGGCGGTTAGCCGCCAGTGACCAAACCGCACGGCGGTGCACACGGTTGCCGGCGTCTCCGGCCATGGGAGAGCACGGCGAGACCACCAGCACGCTCCTCGTGCTCGTCCTCGTCTGCTGCTGCCCACGGGGAGGCAAGGAGGTGGCCGGAGCCTCGCCGGCGTCTACATGTCGCGGCGGCCGTGGCTTGGGTTTGGTGGCGCAATGCTACGGTGGATGGGGAGGAGCTGGGAGAGAGGGGAAACGGGCGCGAGCTCACCCTGGAGCGGATGGCGTTGACGGCTACGGCGGGGAGGCACCGGAGGCAGTGTATTGCTCGCCGGAGTTCCTCGGTGGCCGGCGGCGTCTCGGTGAAGAAGGCGTCGAATACGGAGCTCCTCGGCTCGATTGGTTCCGCGGGAAGACGAAGTCGGAGATGCTGGGGCTTCTGGACAAGTCGGGGCGGCTCCTCGTCGCCGTTGGCCACGGGCACGCAGTGGCGGCGTTCCGGTGTGGCTTCGGGTTCGCGGGATTTGGCGAGGAAGAGGAAGCGGGCGACCACGGGGAGAGGGGGAATGGAGAGAGGACTCCAGAGGGGGCTTCCAGGCGGCCAGGTGACGCCGAGGTCAAGCTGCTGCGTGGCCGGCGACGAGCGCATGCTCGCCACGCAGTGGCGTGCTCGGCTGGCCTGGAGGAAGACGACCCTGCCCCTGGTGGGCTGGGCCGGCTTCTGGCCAGGATGGGCCAGGTAAGTGGGTGGGGGGGCTCTCTTTCCTTTTCTAATTTTTTCTGTTTTGTTTTTCTGTTAATTTGTTTTGCCCCAACTAAAAATAGCAGAGCATTTTTTAAAATCATGAAAACTTTTATGTGGGCTTATAACAAGTATAGCTAGCCACTCATAAGTTTTGGTGATTTTTGAAATTCAAACAATTTGAATTTAAATTCAAATTGGAGTTTAATTTAATTTCCAAGCCACTTTTTGAATTTATTGAAAAATCTATGAGCATGGGTTTAATCCCAAATCACTTTTAAAATGATCACACTCATTTTTAGGATTTTTCAATACATTCAAAAGAATTTTGGAAAAAGATTTATTTCTGGCCTTTTTATTTAAATTCTCAGGGCTTTCTGTTTTCCCCATTTTTGAATTTTCCTGTTGAATTTTTGCATGATGCAAAGGGATCAAACAACCCTAGCACTTACCCTAGTTGGGGTTCTGACAACTCGCCCCCACTCAAAAGAATCTCGTCCCGAGATGCAGAAGTCGTCGGGAGGAAGGTGGGGTACTCGGCACGGAGGCGGTCTTCTCTTTCCCAGGTTGCTTCTTTCTCGGAGTGATGTGACCATTGCACCTTGAGGAACTTGATCGTCTGACGACGCGTGACACGCTCTGCGGAATCAAGAATACGAACAGGGTACTCTCGATAAGAAAGGTCATCTTAGAGATCAAGCGTTTTATGGTCGACTTCGCGGATGGGGTCCTTGAAGCAACGCCTGAGTTGTGACACATGGAATACATCATGTACTCGGGAAAGGTAAGGGGGTAGTTCAAGTTGGTAGGCAACTTCTCCACGTTTAGTTAGAATGCGGAAAGGTCCGATGTAACGTGGGGCCAACTTGCCTTTGATACCGAATCTTTGGGTTCCCTTCAGAGGAGTAACCCGAAGGTAAGCCTTCTCATCAAGATTGTAGCTCTCCTTTCTATGATGACGATCATAGTAGCTTTTCTGACGAGATTGAGCGGCTTTCAATCGATCACGAACAATGCGAACTTGCTCTTCTGCTTCCTTGATCAAATCCGGTCCAAAGAGTTGTCTTTCACCGGTTTCTGACCAGTTAAGGGGTGTTCGACATCGTCGTCCGTAGAGGAGTTCAAAAGGAGCCATGTTCAGACTAGATTGAAAACTGTTGTTATAAGCAAATTCGGCGAAAGGAAGAGATTTCTCCCAATTCTTTCCGAATGAGATAACACAAGCTCTGAGCATGTCTTCCAAAATTTGATTAACCCTTTCAACTTGACCACTAGACTGAGGATGGAAAGTTGTACTAAAGGATAGATGAGTTCCCATAGCATTCTGAAAGCTTCCCCAAAATCTAGAGGTGAAAAGGCTGCCACGATCAGAATTGATCACCAAAGGAACACCGTGAAGAGACACAATTCTAGAGATGTACAAGTCCGCTAACTGGCTAGCAGTTATAGACTCGCGAACTGGAAGGAAGTGAGCAACTTTGGAAAGTCTATCAATGACCACGAAGATGGCAGCGTTTCCTTTCTGGGTTTTTGGAAAGCCGGTGATGAAGTCCATACCGACTTTGTCCCATTTCCACTCGGGAATAGGCAAAGGTTGAAGTGTACCAGCAGGTCTTTGGTGTTCCGCCTTAATGCGAAGACAAACATCACATTCAGCAACAATTCGAGCAATGTCTCTCTTCATCCTAGTCCACCAAAATCTCTGGCGTAGATCTCGGTACATTTTTGTGCTACCGGGATGAATGGAGAGGGGTGTGTCATGGGCTTCTTTGAGGATGAGTTGCCTTAGTTCCCTATTCTTAGGTACTACCAAACGATTTCCAAAGAATACCGTTCCTTTACTATCTGTGGAGAAACATTTAGCAACTCCGCTAGCAATGTTCTCTTTGATCCGGCGAACACCTCGTGCACGCCTTTGGGAAACTCTGATTTGATCCTCAAGGGTTGGTTTCGCCACCAAGTTGAAAAGAGATCCACGAGGAACAATCTCGAGATTGAGTTTTCGAAATTCCTCATGAAGAAGTGGTTGATACTGTTGTAACATGAGGTTGTTACAATACGACTTACGACTTAGTGCATCAGCCATGACATTGGCTTTGCCTGGGGTGTAAGAAATTCCTAAGTCATAATCTTTTATCAACTCTATCCAGCATCTTTGCCTGAGATTAAGATCTGGCTGGGTGAAAATATATTTGAGGCTTTGGTGGTCGGAATAGATCTCACAATGATTACCAAGGAGGTAATGTCGCCAAGTCTTCAGGGCATGAACTACGGCAGCGAGTTCAAGATCATGGGTAGGATAGTTCTCTTCATGTGGCCGCAACTGGCGTGAAGCATAAGCTACCACATGTCAATCTTGCAGAAGTATGCATCCTAACCCTTGCCGTGATGCGTCACAATAGATCTCGAAATCCCTTTTGGTGTCTGGAGGTGCAAGTACGGGTGCAGAAGTCAATCTTCTTTTCAGCTCTTGAAAGCTTTCCTCGCACTTGGGGGTCCATAGGAATTTCTTATCTTTCTTGAGGAGTTCAGTAAGAGGCTTTGCAACTTTAGAAAAGTTCTCGACGAAGCGGCGACAATAGCTGGCTAGGCCAAGAAAACTCCTAACTTGCTTAACCGATTCAGGTGGAGTCCAGTCAAGGACGGCCTGAACTCTCTCGGGATTGACTGCAACACCTTTCGCAGAAATCACGTGGCCTAAGTAGGTCACTTCTGCTAGCCAAAATTCACACTTGGAGAATTTAGCATACAGTCGATGCTCTCTAAGTTTCATCAATACCAACCTAAGGTGTTCTGCGTGCTCTTCCTCGTTCTTCGAGTAGATGAGAATGTCATCAAGATAAACCACAACAAATTTATCTAGATACTCCATGAAGATCGAATTCATCAAGCGCGAGAATGTGGCGGGGGCATTGGTTAAACCGAAGGACATGACGGTATACTCGTAAAGACCATAACGAGTAGTGAAAGCCGTTTTTGGAATGTCCTCGTTTCGGATTTTGATTTGATGATAGCCTAATCTCAAATCCATCTTGGAGAAGACAGAGGATCCAGCAAGTTGATCATAAAGATCATTTATCCTGGGCAATGGGTACTTGTTCTTTATCGTCGCTAGCTTTAGCGGACGATAGTCTACGCACATCCTTTCTGTTCCATCTTTCTTCGTTACGAACAGAACGGGGCAACCCCATGGCGATGAGCTAGGGAGGATGAAGCCTTTTGCCAACGAAGCATCAAGTTGGGTTTTTAGCTCAGCTAACTCATGTGGGGCCATTCTATATGGACGTCTTGAGATTGGGGTTGTGCATGGTATAAGATCCACTATGAATTCTACACACCTGTCGGGTGGCATTCCCGGCAGCTCTTCAGGAAAGACATCCGGGAAGTCACGAACCACCGGAACATCTTCAAGGTCTGGAAGGGGAAGCACATTCAAAGTCTGCACCTGGATCCTAGAGCTAGGTGATGTGTAGTCAATGATCTGGCCTGAAGGATGGGTGAGTTTAACTGACTTCGCTTTACAATCAAGGAAAGCATTTTTCCTTGATAACCAATCCATTCCTAGGATGACATCAATGTCCGAAGACTTGAGGGCTATAAGAGAAGCAAGGAATACTAGACCCTCAATTGCAATTTGATTGCCATGGCTTACTCTATTAGTCTGCCACTTTGAACCAGGAGTTTGAATGATCATTGGAGAAAACATTTCTTCAAAGGCGAACTCATGACGAAGTGCATAACTCTCCGACATGAATGAATGAGAAGCTCCTGGATCGAAAAGAACGGAGGCGGGGACATGATTGACTGGGAGTGTGCCAAGAATGACATCAGAAGCAGCAGTGGTTTCCTCAACTGAGATTTGGTTCACACAACCACTACTAGTGGATGAAGGATTTGCTGGGATAGTTTTAGTAGTTGATTTCTTTGGAGGCTTGGGTCGAGAATGACGTGGTGCCATCAAGACCTGAGGGCATTGACGATAGTAATGGCCTGAAAGACCACACTTAAAGCATACCCTCTCTGAATTGCTGGGGTTGGGATTACTTGGCTGCACACCATCATTCCGGGGTGGAATAATGTGTTGGGGTGGATGGCATATTCTGGAGGTTGGTCTCTGCAGAAAGTGTTGAGGTATGGCTCTGGTTGGAATCCAAATTCGGCGTTTCTGAGGGGCTGAACTTGAAGAAGGAGCAAGCTCAAGAGCATGCTTGCGACATTCCTCAAAAATTTCATTGCCATGCTCAGCTCTGAAGGATCTGTTGACTAAATCCTCAAAGGTGGCAATTTCGATGAGGTTGAGATCATGACGAAGGATAGGGCTAAGTCCCTTACGGAACCTTGCCTGCTTTCTGGCATCGGTGGTGATCTCATCTTGGGCATACCGAGCAAGACGGTTGAACTCTCTCACATACTCATGAATGGACATCTCTCCTTGAGTGAGATTGCAGAACTCTTCCTTCTTGCGCTCCATCAACTCATCCAGCATGTGGTACCCTCGAAAGGCAACACAGAATTCCTGCCAAGTCACTACGTGACTATCTGGCTGCATAGCGACATAGTTCTCCCACCATTCAGCAGCAGCACCTTCCAGAAAGTATGCCGCGAATATAACTCGATCATCGGGAGCAACATGTGCAGTATCAAGCTTACGCTCGATGGAACGGAGCCAATCATCAGCCTCAAGGGGCTCAGAAGAACATCGAAATACCGGTGGCTTGAGGAGGATGAAGTCCTGAATGCTCACAACCACATTACGATGACGTGAGGTATTCTGCTCGATGAGCTCCAGAAGGCGTGTTTGATCACGTTGATTCTTCTCAGCTTCCATCATGATTTCCGCCGCAGAAGGCGGTGGTAGAGGTTCATCATCATTTCGATTCCGAACACGGTCTCGATTCCGACGAACAACACTACGAGTTCCACCTGACATCCTGTGTGATAAAAATCAACAATCAGAACAGGTCGAATGATGGATTCAAGGATAACAAGACATGATGAAGGAGGAAAGGATTATAATGCGAAGGCAATGATCCAAAGAATCACGGGATAAATCTGGCAGCATAACGGCTACACTGGGATGGAAAATGAAACAACCTTGAGGAGATTGGACAGAACTTCCTCAAGGAACTCAAAACTCGATGAGTCTGGACGACCACAACAATCCTACGGCTACAAGGAAGCACTTAGCGAGATGTTCTAATAAGACATAGATGAGCCTAGTCCTATCATCCTGTAGAAAAGATAAGGGTGACCCAGAACTCAGATCGATGAGGGTAAGGAGAAAAAGAAGCCTTACGTTGTTCCCTTTATACCCAAGTAACTATATAACTATAGAATGCTAGACTCGACTTCGACCAAGGGTTTGATAAGCCTATAGACAGTCCTGCTCTGATACCAAGTCTGTCGGGACCCGGGGTTAGCGTATGTAATTCCAGTCATGATGCAATCACATGGAGAGCCGAGAACCGTACCCACTTGTCTAAGCAGAAAAGGCCAAGCACAGAACGTTCTCGGTAAGCATCGAACGTGAGGGGCATCCCATTTAGGCCGGATGATCAACTGAGATGGGTCCTCAACGACCGCTCACAAGTCTAAATGCTTATGGGTGGTGAATCCCATACTCATAGACAAGTCGCCTCAACCATGTTATCGATTGGATCCTAACTCTTACATAAACTTACTCCAGCCCGATCACTTAGTCGGGGTCTAGGGCGGGCTCGATCATACAACAAAGTGTGCACGTGACATAGTCACGAGCAATCGCATCGCGATGCCCCAAGCTGCGCGCATCTAAGGGCCAGTTGGTGTATAAAAGACCGCCAGCCAGATCACAACTAAGGTCTCGAAAACCCATACTAAGACATGCATGTTATAAACATACACGCAGCACACATGCCTAGTATGAACAGCAGGTATCATCACATAACTCTACAAAGTATTCTTTATTGATATACACATAGCGCATACAAAGATCACATGTCTGTGATCAACATTACATCAATACAACGGAAGCAAATTAGGTCTGAGTACAGACAAGTTTAACAAATGGCTTAGAGAAGCCTTGTACAACAAACATGCCCTTCCACGAGGGACCAGACTACTGTCTGGGACTATGCTAACTTAGTCAACGTCGAGCTTCACGAAGGTGACTCCATCGGGATCCGGTTCTTATCTAAAACATAGAATAAGCAAACATGAGTACAAAGTTGTACTCAGCATGACTTACATCAGATCTATACTACTCATGCTCAAGTATCAAGGTAAAGGAAGGTGGGGTTTCATCATGCAGAAGTGCCAGCTTTGACTTGGCTATTCCTGAACTACGAATACCAGACTTGAGGTAAGAAGCGTACACGAGTCCACTACATCTCCAACCAAATACACCACTATGGTTACTTCCTCGACTTCCCCACGAGGAGCACACCATAGCACTCACGCTTATAGTATCCAATCAAGTTGTCTAATAATCAGGTACAGGTTCCAAGTAGTCCTTAACCGCGGACGCGGCTATTCGAATAGTTTTGTTAACCTTGCAAGGGTGTAAACTACACACACATGACCATCGGTTACCGCCTTTTGCTCGCCACCGTTCAAGAGGTGACAGCGAGGATGTTCACCACGACACTTCGCTCACATCCGGTCTATTCCAGGAGTCGACTATCTGAGTTGCTACCGCTCGAGAGTCCGGCTGGATCAACGAAACGGACTCAGACAATGTAGGTGACCGAGACGCCACCTTTAGCAGATGGTTTTCCTGCCTCACAGGTGCACCCACATATCTAGGATGATGCAACCATTCCTTCATTCTTTTTCTATGCAGATGCCAAATGGAAAGCCCGAACTAATGTGACTCCTGGACGTCGACACGAATCAAGGTACTAGGCCGAGAGGGGTCAGTGAGCCCAATGTGTGGTTGTACTCTTTGTCTTGGATTACCATACAAGAACTCGATGCTTAAGGCGGTGTTCAACGAGACAACCCACTGTGTACTCCTACACAGCCTCTCATCGTTCACCTTGTATTAGGGTGGATTCACCGACCCAGTTTCACTTTCATCAACACCATGTTCACCATCATCCCGACTCACATCAAAAGCAACCTCATGTAACACTAAGCATGCAATAAGCTATAACAGTTGCAGGGGCTTCATGATATCAATCAACTCCTATGTCAGCTAGGATTGTGGTTTGCTTACTACTGTGACAAGATGATAGGTCATGCATCGGATATGGGTTCAACTATGCGGTAGAATCGATACAAAGTGATCCCCTAAACATGCATAAGCGAGACTGAGAGGGAAATGGGATTTTATAGAATGATCAATGGGGTTTGCTTGCCTTGCTGACGATACACGGTTCTTAACGGTGGTCTTCTTCTTCGGGGGTGATCACCGTCTCGGAAAAGCTGTTACCGGCACAAACATCAACAAAGGGGGACAACATTGAATTGAAATGCACAATCACATGATTATGTTGTCCATGATGTGAATGGTATTGGTTTGATCTAGGTTCAATTTGCCACATGTTAATTGAAGTTGATTTGAAAAGTTAATTCAAAATCAAACTCCAATTATTATTCAAATTAGGTCATCTTGCATTTGCTAATGTTTGGTTATTGTAAACAATGTTATCATGTGTGGGATAAGTTTCTGAAGTACAAGTGACCATATGTGCATTACATTGGTTCAATTTAATAATGCATTTGGAATAAATTTGAACTAATTCCAATTAAGCCAAATAGCAAAAGCTACTGGTCCCATTTTAAAATCAACTCAAACATGGTTGAAAGTTGCATATTTGGATAGAGAATTTTATGCTGATCATTTTTCATATATTATTTGCCCAATTTGGAGTTCATATGAATTTTCTATGATTTATTGAAGTTTTGGCTATTTTTTGGAATTTTCTGATTTCTTTGGATTTATTTTTAATCTGGAAAAAGAATTACTGCGTCATGCTGAGGTCAGGGTGATGTCACAGGGGGGCTGACGGGTGGGGTCGGCTGGTCAGTGACAGTGGGTTTTAAACCCGGTTTAATTAACTAACCCGAGTCATTAGGGGGGGCTAGGGCCCACCAGTCAGTGACCTAAGGGTCAACTGACAGGGGATTAGCCCCTAAGCTAAATGGTCCGCCGGCGGTTAGCCGGCGGTGACCAAACCGCACGGCGGCGCACATGGTTGCCGGCGTCTCCGGCCATGGGAGAGCACGGCGAGACCACCAGCACGCTCCTCGTGCTCGTCCTCGTCTGCTGCTGCCCACGGGGAGGCAAGGAGGTGGCCGGAGCCTCGCCGGCGTCTACATGTCGCGGCGGCCGTGGCTCGGGTTTGGTGGCGCAATGCTACGGTGGACGGGGAGGAGCTGGGAGAGAGGGGAAACGGGCGCGAGCTCACCCTGGAGCGGATGGCGTTGACGGCTACAGCGGGGAGGCACCGGAGGCAGTGTATTGCTCGCCGGAGTTCCTCGGTGGCCGGCGGCGTCTCGGTGAAGAAGGCGTCGAATACGGAGCTCCTCGGCTCGATTGGTTCCGCGGGAAGACGAAGTCGGCGATGCTGGGGCTTCTGGACAAGTCGGGGCGGCTCCTCGTCGCCGTTGGCCACGGGCACGCAGTGGCGGCGTTCCGGTGTGGCTTCGGGTTCGTGGGATTTGGCGAGGAAGAGGAAGCGGGCGACCACGGGGAGAGGGGGAATGGAGAGAGGACTCCAGAGGGGGCTTCCAGGCGGCCAGGTGACGCCGAGGTCAAGCTGCTGCGTGGCCGGCAACGAGCGCATGCTCGCCACGCAGTGGCGTGCTCGGCTGGCCTGGAGGAAGACGACCCTGCCCCTGGTGGGCTGGACCGGCTTCTGGCCAGGCTGGGCCAGGTAAGTGGGTGGGGTGGGCTCTCTTTCCTTTTCTAATTTTTTTCTGTTTTGTTTATCTGTTAATTTGTTTTGCCCCAACTAAAAATAGCGGAGCATTTTTAAAAATCATGAAAACTTTTATGTTGGCTTATAACAAGTATAGCTAGCCACTCATAAGTTTTGGTGATTATTGAAATTCAAACAATTTGAATTTAAATTCAAATTGGAGTTTAATTTAATTTCCAAGCCACTTTTTGAATTTATTGAAAAATCTATGAGCATGGGTTTAATCCAAAATCACTTTTAAAATGATCACACTCATTTTTAGGATTTTTCAATACATTCAAAAGAATTTTGGAAAAAGATTTATTTCTGGCCTTTTTATTTAAATTCTCAGGGCTTTCTGTTTTCCCCATTTTTGAATTTTCCTGTTGAATTTTTGCATGATGCAAAGGGATCAAAAAACCCTAGCACTTACCCTAGTTGGGGTTCTGACATTAAAAGATTGGTTAACCGAACCAAAGATAATGTCATCAACATATAGTTGGCATATGAACAATTGCCCACCAACCCTCTTAGTAAAAAGAGTGGGATCGATTTGCCCAATTTGAAACCCATAATCGACTAAGAACTCGGTAAGGTGATCATACCAAGCTCTTGGGGCTTTTTTTAGGCCATAGAGCACCTTGTCGAGTTTATAGACATGATTAGGGAAATTGGGGTCCTCGAACCCGGGGGGCTGCTTGACATATACCAACTCATTAATGGGACCATTAAGAAAAGCACTCTTCACATCCATTTGATATAGCTTGAAGTTATGATGAGAAGCATAAGCAAGAGCTATACGAATGGACTCAAGGCGAGCCACGGGGGCAAAAGTTTCACCGTAGTCAATACCTTCGACTTGGGAAAAACCTTGTGCCACCAACCTTGCCTTGTTCCTTATGACAACACCATTAGCATCTTGCTTGTTCTTGAAGATCCACTTGGTCCCAATAACATTATGATCACCTTTGGGTCTCTACACTAATGACCACACCTTGTTTCTCTTGAAGTTGTTGAGCTCATCATGCATGGCCTCAAGCCAATCCGGGTCTTCAAGCGCCTCAAAAACCTTTTGGGGTTCAACACAAGAAACAAACGCATTATGGGCACAAAAGTTTCTCAATTGACTACGAGTTGTTACCCCTTTCTTGATGCTTCCGAGCACTTGATCCACCGAGAGATCTTGAGACTTTAACCGGGATGCAATCTTGAGTGCTCGACGTGCTCTTTCTTCCTCCATGGCCTCTTGAGATGGCTCGAGAGGAACATCTTCGGAAGAGGGAGCATCAACAAGGACTTGCTCAACATCTTGAGTTTGTCCTTGAACTTGAACTTGATCTTGGTCATCATTGGGTGCGACACCCTCAACGTTGATGTGATCTTGACCTTGATCTTGTTCGGTAACGAGAGGGCCTCCATCTTGTTCTTGGTTGGCTTGTTGATCTTGAGGAGGTGATGGCTCCACTTGAGTAGAGCATTGTCCTTATCCTTCCGCCACAAGGGGTTCCTCAATGGGTAGGAAAAATCCCACACCCATTCTTCTTATGGCTTCCAGAGGAATTTCATCACCTACATCATTAAGATCACTTTGCCCCACTTGGGAGCCAATATGTTCGTCAAACTCCACGTTGCTAGATTCTTCAACAAGCCCGGAAGAATTGTTGTAGACTCTATATGCGTGAGAGTTTGAAGCATACCCAACAAATATGCCCTCAATTGCCTTAGACTCAAACTTAGACAAACGAGCACCCTTTTTAAGAATGAAACACTTACACCCGAAGACCCGGAAGTACTTGATGTTGGGCTTCTTCCCGGTAAGGATTTCATAAGGAGTCTTGTTCAAGATCTTGCGGAGATAAAGACGATTGGTAGCATGACAAGCGGTGTTGATGGCTTCCGCCCAAAAGTTGTAGGGACTTTTGAACTCCGCCATCATTGTCCTTGCCGCATCAATTAAAGTGCGATTCTTTCTCTCCGCAACACCATTTTGTTGAGGGGTATAAGCAGTGGAATATTGATGTTTGATCCCCTCATCACCAAGAAATTCATCCAAGGTATAGTTCTTGAACTCGGTGCCGTTGTCACTTCTAATAGCCAATATCTTTGAGTTATGTTGACGTTGAGCTTCATTGGCAAACTCGATGACGGTTTGTTGAGTCTCACTCTTCCTCTTGAAGAAATAAACCCATGTGTATCTTGAATAGTCATCCAAAATCACCAAACAATACTTCCTTCCTCCAAGACTATCATAGGATGGAGGCCCGAAGAGATCCATGTGAAGGAGCTCCAACGGCCTCTTGGTGGAGATGATATTCTTGACGGGATGTTTCTTCTCGTGAAGCTTTCCTTCAATACAAGCCCTACAAGCACGATCTTTGGCAAAACTAACATTTGTTAGTCCCACAACATGATCACCGTTGAGGAGTGTTTGCAAAGATCTCATATTGACATGGGATAGTCGGCGATGCCAAAGCCATCCCACATCAACTTTATCCATTAGACACATGGCGGTTTTGGTGGGAACTTTGGAGAAGTCCACCACATACATACCGTCCTCCACGTGTCCAACAAAGGCTACTTTAAGAGTTTTGCTCCACATCAAGGTGACCATGTCTTTATCAAAGAAGGTACAAATACCCATCATAGCAAGTTGACGAACGGAGAGTAAATTAAAGGCACAAGTCTCAACGAGTAATACTTTCTCAATGGACGAGTCCGGAGAAATTATTACTTTACCGAGACCCAATACCTTAGACGTGTTTGCATCACCAAATTGGACACGGGTGGTTCGAGATGGTCCATAGTCAATATCCACCAACATGTCCTTGCTTCCGGTCATATGACTTGTAGCCCCGCTATCAAGTATCCATGAGCCACCACCGGAAGCCGCCACCTACATGGAATCAATGCTTGGTTTTAGGTACCCATTCACGAATGGGTCCTCTCGCGTTAGGAACAAGGGTCTTAGGGACCCAAATAGACCAAGCAATATATTCATCATAAGAACCAATAAATTTGGCATAGACATGCCCATCGTTAGTGCAACAAAGAGCATAAGAAGGATTAGTTGGTCCGGCAAAGTCATTGGGGATGGCATCACCCCTTTTGGCAACACCACCCTCATTGACCTTTGCCACTTTCTCTTGAGGCTTCTCCCCTTCCTTCACGAATGCTACATCTTTTGTGGGAGGGGGAGCTTTTCCTTTCTTCTTCTTGTTCTTCCTTTTCTTGTTCTTCTTTTTGGATGAACTCGCACCAAACCCAATTCCTTCCTTGCCAATCACCTCCTTATGTGAACTCAAGAGATCATTGAGATTCTTTTCTCCTTGGATGCAAGAAACAAGTCCCTTCTCTAGTTGTGTCTTCAACCTAGCGTTTTCCTCAATAGGAGGGATATGCTCACAACAAGGATTAGTGGAACTAGGTTTCTCTATCATAAGAATAGGAGAAAAAGTATTAATCTCTTTAGTGAGTTTAATGGAGGTTTCCTCATGTGCTTTCTTGAGAACCATGAGTTCGTGTTTTAAGGACTTGTGGTCCTTTTCAACTTTCTCATGATCTACAAGAAGTCTCTCATGAGCCTCCACCAGTTCATCATTTTTAGTCTTTAGGTCACAAGCAATGGCATTAGCATGTTTAAGATCAACTTTGAGCTTATAAGTATCACTAGCATATGTCTCCTCGAGAGACAACTCAAGCTCACGCTCTTCTTCAAGAGATTGAGATAGCTCTCCTATCTCATCCGCATAGTCTCGACTATGACCTTGCAACTCGGTGATGGACTCCTCAAGTTCCTCAATGTGGACATGAGCTCCACCTAATTGCTCCAAGAGAGCCACAAAGTGTCTCTTGGCCTCACCTTTGAGTTTGCTCATGAAAATCTCAAACTCATTTCCTTCTTGAACCTTGGGTTCCTCATTATCCTCCACACAATCCAACAAAGATGGGTTAGTGGGAGTAAATGGTTTAAGGGGAGGAGTTACCGAAGTGGTCTTCGCCATGAGACACTTGTGGATGATGTGAGGATTTTCGTTGGGGGAGTTGAAGAGCGAAGACGATGAGGGAGACTCCATGGCGATGGCGACGGTGGCGGTTGCCACAATCTCACCACCTTCTTCATCATCCTCATCATCGGAGAAGTATTCTTCATGAGCCACCAACACACGTTGCGGCTTCTTCTTCACAAAATTCTTGTTCAACGGTGACTTGGACTTGTCCTTCCGGATGAGCTTGCCACCATGATCTTCTCTCTTCTCATATGGAAAATCCGCAACGAAATGACTCACATTTCCACAATTGAAGCAAGTTCTTATTCTTTGTCCCTTGGGCTTGAAGCTACTAGTGTTGGACTTGAAGTTCTTCTTGTTGCTCCAAAATTGTCTTGATGCAAGAGCCATGTGCTCATTGTAAGCATACTTGGTGTCTTCCGGACCGACATCTTCATCAACATCTTCCTCAAAATGAACTTCCTTTGCCTTCAAGGCGAGGGATTGCATCTTAGGACCTCCATGGAGGGTTATCTTCATCTTGGCCGTGTCATTCAAAATCTCCATGGCCACAAATTCATCCAAGACTTGGTTGGAAGTCAAGTCACGGAAATCCGGTCTTTGAAGAATGACTTGAGTGAGATGCTCCTTATAGAGAAGCATAGACGAGATGAACTTCCTTTTGACCCAATCATCATCGGTGTCCTTGCTTCCATGATCCGTCATATCATTGGCAAGAGCAACCAACCTTCGATGAACATCCTCGGAAGACTCTCCTTCATTTTTGACAAATTTATCGGCTTGGTCTTGGACCTTGTCAAATTTGGAGCTTCTAATACTTGCACTTCCCATGAGTGTCCTTTCAAGAAGATCCCAACACTCCTTGGCCGTTTCACACTTTCTGACAAGATTTTCTTGCTCGGGCTTCAAACCATTCCCAATGACAACTATAGCATGATTGTTGATGAAGTTGTCACGGTGTTCTCTTGGAGTCATGTTGTGGAAATCATATGGACGAAAGCCTTCTTGGACGATTCGCCACAAATCCTCCGATGACCCCTTCAAGTGCCTCTTCATACGGTATGCCCATATAGGATACTCATCTTTGTTAAGGATAGGTATTGGTCCTGCATGTGCAAATTGAGGCTCGGGAAGAGGTAAAGGGTGATAGCTCGAGGGAGGGGCAACCGCGGAATTGACACCCGCTCCATTCCCATGAAGGGGAATGAAAGGGTTGCCATTCCTACCATCATCACGAGATTGAGAGACCGACTCTCCTCCTCCCAACGTTTGAGTGTTGGGCGTGATGACGGTGTTGCCCCCCTCGGGAGTCTTAGACATGAGAGCTCTAAGAAATTGGGTTATTTCATTCATTTGAGCTTTTATGGCGGACATGCCGTCATTATACTCATGTCTAGAGACGGTGGTTGTGTCATCCCTCAAAGACGGGTTCGTGAGTCCCGCGGTACTAGGACTTTCCCCCAAGGAGGGATTGGCCGAAGTACCTACCAACTCACCGTCTTTGTCTTTCCCCTCCGTCGCCATCCTCTTAAGGCGGTAAAGCCCTTAATAAGAGACGAGGCTCTGATACCAATTGAAAGGATCGGAATGTCGACTAGAGGGGGGGGGGTGAATAGGCGACTAACAATTTTTATGACTGCTTAATAAGTTTAGGCTCAACAAGAAAAGTAAGTTGTCTAGATATGCAACTAGGTGAGATCCTATATGACAACTAGACAACTACAACAAGTAAACAAGCAAGATATAAGCAAAGAGAAGTAACTTGCAAAGTAAAGGTAGAGAGAACACGGAGACAAGGATATGTTACCGGAGTTCCTTCTCTTTCGAGAAGTACGTCTCCGTTTGGGGAGGGTGTGGAGCACAATGCTCACACGAAGGCCAACGAGGGCCACCCTATTCTCCTCACGCTCTCACCAATGCAAGATGCCGTGAACCACTACGCGGTGGCCTTGAAGGTGGCAACCAAACCTTTACAATACAAGGTTGGGGAAATCTCCACAACTTAATTGGAGGCTCCCAACAAACCACGGAGCTTCACCACAATGGAATGTGGCTCCGAGGTGACCTCTTCCGTCTAGGGCACCAACGCACCCAAGAGTAACAAGATCCACAAGAGAATAATGGGGGGAATCAAATATCCTTTGGTGGAAGTGTAGATCGGGGCCTCCTCTTCCAAACCCTAGAGAATCAACAAGTTTTGATGGCTAGGGAGGGAGATCGGGCAAGAATAAGCTTTGGGCGTCAATGGAGGAGCAGCAATAAATGAGGTACCTCTCCATGAAGAAGAAGACCCCCTTTTATAGGGGGCGCATTAAACAGCCGTTGGACCCCCACCAACCACGGTACTACCGCTCTTAGAGAGGTACTACCGCTCTTAGAGCGGTACTACCGTGGCGCGGTACTACCGCAGTGGGTGCGGTACTACCGCGCTGCCGTAGTACCGCAGCTTAGTGCCGTGCCCACTACCGCTTTCGACAGTGAGTTTGCGGTAGTGGTTACGGTACTAGCCTGCCGTACTACCGTAGCGCGGTACTACCGCGCTGGGTGCGGTACTACCGTGGTACCGTAGTACCGCACTCTAGTGCCGTACCCACTACCGCTCAGTCCAGTGAGTTTGCGGTAGTGGTTGCGGCACTAGACTGCCGTACTACCGTACTGCGGTACTACCGCGCTGGGTGCGGTACTACTGTGGTACCGTAGTACCGCACTCTAGTGCCGTGCCCACTACCGCTCAGTCCAGTGAGTTTGCGGTAGTGGTTGCGGCACTAGACGGCCGTACTACCGTACTGCGGTACTACCGCAGATGGTACGGTACTACAGCGTGAGTAGTAGTACCGCACACCAAGCGGTACTACCGCCCCAGCAGACCCAGGATGGAATGGCCTCTTATACTGACTCCTCCGAAGGCGCCAAGAAGATATGTGGGTGCAGAGAAAAGTGTAGTGTGATGATTCCACCCATCATATCACCGCGGATCCCCTCTTAATAGTACGGATTTCCTATCGAAGCAACCACCAAAAAAGAATCCGAGAGGGAAACTCCGTCTTCACGTTCCATCAACCGAGGGGATGATAACCGTCCTGTGCCATGGCTTAAGTTATCTGAAATACTCAAGGCACACGGTTAAACCACAAATGTGTTGTCATCAATCACCAAAACCAATCATGGGGAAATATGCCCTATCAGGGAGGAAGTTTCACAGTGGAGGTTGAAGATGAAGTGTATGGAGGCAACCGGAGGTTGAAGTCTTTAAGATGCAGTCGATGGTGCCATCCGTGGATGCATCGAATCGCAACCACTGACTTGACCTCATCGGATACAAGGTCTCTTTGTTGCTAGACCCCACCCGCGCCACTGCCTCCGCGGGAAGAATTCGCTTGCGGAGTGTCACAAGCGCGAGGCTGGTCGTGACCGCTTCCTAGTCATCCACACTGTTGTAGAGCATGCATGGATCATCTTCGGGGCCGCTCGCCATGTCATAGCCACAGGTAGGCGCATATCTTTGGTGTAGGAGGCTTGATTTAGGAACCATAGTAGAGGGGGGACGACGTGTGCGCTCACAACCGACGTCTCTTAGCGGCAGGGCAGAAGAGGGAGAAGTTGTAAGGCCCGATATGCGGTACTATTCCAGATCTAGATGTTTCCATCCAGATCCGGGGACGAAGCACATATCGGTCCCACCGCGACATATGACATAGCCATATGCCCCGGATTTCCAACATGATATCACAACATTACAGATACAGGATACAACATCTCATACAATCGGCATACAACTGCCTTAATACAATACAACAGCGGAAGATACATGTATGAGTACAGACTACAACCAAATGCCTAGTGGCAAAGAGAAAACATCGATCCCCATAACCACACGGGTCCAGGCCCTCCGCCGGGATCCGCCTAACTAGTCGTCGTCGAGTCCCCACGTGAAACGTCGGTCACCATACCTGTTGTCGATCAAGAACCCTGAAAAGAGTTTGGGGGGTAGTATCATGAGTACAGAGGTACTCAGCATCCAACTGTAGTGGTCATCTGACCCAGCAAGGACTTCATCACTCGTCATTCTAGGACAACTAGTAGTTTACGGTAAGGATGGGGTAAGTGGTGAGGTTGCTGCCGCACTAGCATTTATGAAGTGGCTAACGGTCTAGAGAGTAAGATAAGAAGCCAAGCATTCGATGAGGAATCGCCTCCAACAAGTCTTGCTATCAACTACTTACGCAAACATAACACCTATCCTATCCTTGTCCTCCTCTTCGCATCCCGACGAAAAAGAAGCAGTCAAGGCACACACACACGTTGATCAAATTATATTAAGAATATCTCAGTTGTTGTTGTCTATGAACAAGGAGTAGGTCTCAAGTCGTCCATAACCGTGGACACGGCTTCTCGAAAAGATTTAACCCTGCAGGGGTGTACCAACTGCCCATAACGAGGCTCCGCACGCACGTCCATCTCTCTCAGTTGCTACCTATTATAGGCAACCATTTTATGATTTAGTTCCAAGAGATTCGAAACGACAGGTCCCTCTAACTAACAACGAACAAATACGGGTGGCCCCCGGTGAGTCGATATCCATCTCAGGAGCCGGCCGCGCTCTCGATCTGGTCTCAACCGTCTGTCGCAGGTTTGGATAGCCGGTTAATCACACATGGGAAACCGGGTCCTCAGCCGGACAAAGTGGGCCAGCAAGGGAACTAAGTCCTCACTGGTCTAGGTTGGTTGGAAAACAACTGGCGGCCAACCAACACACACACGGTTTCAAATGGTAAATCAGCTTGGGCCACCACTGGAAATGTTTGAAGCTAGGTAGGTAAGAAAAGGGGACCCCATAAAATCCCACACGTGGTTAGGCACGCTCAGTCTTAAAACCAATACCCGGAACTCGGATCCTAGGTGACTCGAATGGAACAAAACGTCGGGGCGGGATAGCCTAGACCTTCCATCCTTCGTCGAATATAGTCAACATTTATATTAATCATATCATCAACAACAATAAAAATAATGTGATATCCCAAACCAAGGAGTAACAGGGTAACATCGTAGCATCCTAAGCATGCATACTAAGAAGGGGCTGAGCAACGAGCAATAGTAACATAGCAGTACAAGGTTTGCTGGGAGGGGACATGGCTGTATCGGTTTGAAAGAGGCTGTAAACATGTGGTAGGATAAAACATCGAACCTAACCTAGACTAGCATGCAAACCGCTGGTTGAAATAGAATGGATCATAAGTAATGTATAGTCCTTACCTGTTGATAAGTCGGGTTCCGAAGGTGTAGTTGATCGCAAGCTCGCAACGTCTCCGAGAGGTACCCGCGGAAGCACACAAGACGGTAAACACTGGAAAGCAATCAACAAGCAAGCATCTATTACTACGAGGCAAACACGAGCAAGCATCAACAAGAAGGCAACACGAGACATGGCACCTACCGTCGAGAGTGGTTACTAACAGGTTAAGTGGAGTACTCGTCACACACGACGATACCGCACATTTACGGTGGTTCAAGTTGTTTAGCTATAGGTGATCAACAAAGGTTGTTAACATGGCAAAGCACATAAGCATGGCATAGCACACAAACATGGCAAGAGGTGAAGCATAAGTAAACTACCTAAGCTAGTCCATTTAAGTGGGGTGAAATCCTAGACATGGCAAACTATTGCGGACCCCACGATAAAAATGGAATTTGGTACTGTTTCGCCCTAAACAATATTTTATTATTTTTATTAGCAAGCAAGAACAGCATAAACACAATCTACATGCAATTCTAGTCAAGTTACATATAAGAAACATTTTAATCAGAGCAACGGTTAAAAAGTTATGACAATTACAGTTTACAGTGGCAAGCAGTTGTAAATAGCAGATAAACAACATGTAAACAAGTTCAAACATGGCAACAAACAACATTTTAATAATCTACACAAAATTCTAAGCAACTTTCATGTTTTACGTGTCGCAATCGGAGCTACAGTTAAAAAGATACGGGCACCGCAATAAAAACAATACAATCTTCCAAAATTAATAAAAAAAAACCTAGCAGAAAAAAAAACTAAACGGGCCGAAATCTACTGGGCCCAACATAAAAAAATAAAAGAAAAGAAAATAAAAAAAGGGGCTGGGGCGCTCACCATGGGCCGGCCCATGAGGCTGGTGGCTGGGTTTGGCTCGGCTGGGGCAGGCCGGCCTGGCTGCTGGGCCGTGGGGCGCATCGGCCCACGCGGGCACAGCGAGAAGCTATCCAGCGAGCCGATGCTCGATCCCGAGCGGGCGTGGCCGAGGTGCCGGCGGCGCTGGAACTCCAGCGAGATCGGAGCGGCGCCGGGCGACGGGATGGCCGAAACGGGCGCGGGTCAAGGGGATCCGGCCGGATCTGGGGTCGTGGCGGCGCGGGGCTTCGACCAAGGGGCGGTGGCCTGAAGCTCGAGGCCGGAACGAGGTGCTCCCATGGCGCGGCGAGCTTCACGGCGGCTTGGATGCACGAGAGAGAGGGAGAAGACAAAGGTGAGAGGAGGAAAGAAGGAGAGGAGGGTGGCGCGGGAGGAGACCTGTGGGGACGGCGGCCGCGGCGGCTGCAGCCGGCGGCGGCCGGAGGTGGAGGCGGCGGGTGCGTGGTCCACGGGCTGGAGGAGGAGCTCGGGAGGCTCGGTGGCTGGGTGACGTGGCACGCTCTCGAGCCGTCGGATCTTCAGATCTGACGGTCCAGGGCAGATTGGGCTAGGGATTTCGCAAATTGGGGGCTATTGGGCAAATCTGGCAAAGTGGAGGGGGTGGCTGAAATTTTGGACTAGGGAAACCCTAAGTGGGATGGGAGTGTGGTGGTCTTTATATAGCCCAGGTGGCTGGCAGTTTACAAATACATCCCCGTTTTTTCTCTCGCGCGCGCGGTGTTCACGTTTCTGAACGCCGGGGGTCCGCATGACCTCCGATTCGGGTAAAACTTCGAACTGCGCGATCAACGCGTCGAGCCGAAGGCGTTCACCTCGCGTTGGAACCGTTCTGAGAAAACTTTCCGGCGCGCTATAAAAATAACCCATTTAATTATTAAATGGGGTTTTCGTTCCGTTGGTTGCGTCTGGTCTCGTGCGGTTTCGCGACGGTGATCGGGTGAAACCCGGTGTCGCAAAGGTCGAGTGTCAGGGGGGCAAGGGTCGGTCTCCGTCCGATACGAGATAAGAGGGGGGAAATAATCGCCGATCGATAAATCGGGGATGCAAACACCGCAAACAAATCAGACAATCAAACAATTCACACCGAAAACAAAAATTTTAATTTTTGCAAAATCTGGGCTGTTACAGAAGTCAAAGAGGTCCTCGACCACCAACTCCAGCTCCTTCCTCTTCCCTATGAACCCGACCATCATTATACCAACCCCATGATAAATCCTCCTCGAACCCTGGGTTTCCTTGTGGGATTCCATTGAATCGAGTCCTGGTCGCCGATCAGATTTGGGGGTGTGAGGGGGTGGGGTAGGGGGGAGGAGGAGTCGAGAGACGGCGGTGTAACCTCTCTATGAAGGAACCATGCGTGAGAGGGAGAGTGGAAAGGAGCGACTGGTGCGGCGCAGGCCGATCGTCTCTGGAATTGAAAACCCAGTAGAAGGAGGGCTCATTAATACAAATTTGGTGAGGTGATAGCTTGATCGAGGGGGGTTAGTTATTGACGCGAACTTCCCGTTTTCATTTCGTTTTTTTAAATCAAGGACTTGTATCAAGGTGAAACAAATCAAAACAAATCAAGACATCCTTCCTTTTGGAAGGCAAACCAAGACACCTCCTTTTTGGGGAAATAATCAAGGCGAAACAAATCAATTTGTTTTCATTTTTTAGGAAATAAATCAAAGCGTCTTTGTTTTTGGAAGGAAAATCAAAGCGGCTTCTTTTTTGGGGAAATAAATCAAGGTGTTATTATTGTTGGAAGCTAAATCAAGGCACCTTCCTCTTCTAAGCGACGGTTTTTAGTGGTGTTTGGTTTTTTAATAGCAAAAACAAAAAAAATCAAGTTGGAGATAAGGCAAAAAATAAACTGGTGATACGAGCCTACTAACTCCCCTTTTAGGAGTAATGAATACCCGTGCGTTGCTACGGATCGAAGGCGATAAACATCTTCACCCGTGTTGTGGTAAGCTTGACGCATTTGGTAGCTTCATTTCTACAAATGGCTTGATTGCTACCTAAAAGTTTTTTCATACGCAATGTAGCTTGCAAAGCATAACAACAAAAGGATTAAAATGCACAGATGCAGACAACTAACTACAAGGCGAGAAATTAACTAATGAAATGACTCAATGAGTGAAATAGAAAGCAAGTGCAAAATTTCACTAAGAAAATCAACTAATGACTGGAAGAATCATATCTAAGTCGACCTTCATGTTGTGGTGCTCGATGGTCAGGTCGTCGACCTTCATGTCATCATCTCAAGAGTGGCGACGACTGGCAAGTAAGATGGCAAGCTTGTTGTCTGGGAGGAAGTGTCATGGTGGAGGTTGAAGATGAAGTGTATGGCGGTAGCCGGAGGTTCAAGATGCAGTCGATAGAGCCATCCATGGATGCATCAACTCGCAACCATTGACTTGACTTCATCGGATATGACGTTTCTTTGTTGCCACACCCCACTGCCTCCACAGGAAGAATTCGCTTGCGGAGTATCACGAGTGCGAGGCTTGTCGTGATCGCTGCCTAGTCATCCACGTTGCTATAGAACATGCATGGATCATAGTTGGGGCCGCTCGCGGCCACAGGTAGGCGCATATCTTTAGTGTAGGAGACTTGATTTAGAAACCATAATAGAGAGGGGACGACATGGGCGTATATCTTTGGTGTAGGAAGCTTGGTTTAGAAACCATAGTAGAGGAACCACACGAAAGAAGTTAACAATTTATTTTGGAAACATGTATATTATAGATGTAGCTTAATTTTATTTTTTAAATCAAGGACTTGTATCAAGGTGAAATAAATCAAAAAAAATCAAGACATTTTTCTTTTTAGAAGGAAATCAAGAGGCCTCTTTTCCCGTAAAATAAATTAAGGCGAAACAAATCAATTTGTTTATATTTTCTGAAAAACAAATCAAACGTCTTTGTTTCTGGAAGGAAAATCAATGCGCTTTTTTTAAATAAATCAAGGCGTTCTTATTGTAATAAGCTAAATCAAGACACCTTTTTTTTTCTAAGCGCACGGTTTTTAGTAATATTTTATTATTTAATAGCAGAAAAAATATCAAGTAGAAGATAAGGCAAAAAAATAAACCAATGAAACAAACCTACTAACTCTCTGTTTAGAAGTAGAGATATCTACATCAATATTTTGAGGACAATATCTACATCAGCTGCAATAAGATGTTCAGCGATGGTGATGATCAGGTACTAATTAACTTAGTTTTTTTTTCTAACACAACTTTTTTTTTAGAAACTGTGACAAGCTACGGTACGACATCGTCAGTCCCGCTGCAGTTTGGCCCATTGCAGGCGCGGACGGGATGGTACACGGGCCTGGGCCGATAGATGGGCCACGCTTGCACCTCTATTGGTGGGGAGGGCTCCTTCGGCTCAGGCTTCACCTCCGCCGCCGCTCCTCTGGTCGTTGGGTCCTCGCCGTCGTGGCGCATTCGCTTCCGTCCGATGCACACGCCGAAGAGCCTTGCGCTCATCTTCTCCTCGTCCTCCGCGCCCACCTCCACGTCCGCGGGAGCACTTGGACAGAAAGGCAAGAACTCGAGCATCGCGGAAGGCGGGAGCGGCGTGGTCTCTGCCGACTCACCAGAGCAATTACCGGCGGCGGCGGCAGATGCCGAGTTGGTGGTGGCGTCGAGCTGCTGGGAGTCGGTGTACTTGGACATGAGGACGAAGATGTTGTTGCAGAGCTTCTTCATCTTCCCGAGCTCCCTTGTGAGCCGCGAGTTCTCCAGGCGCAGCCGCTCGTTCTCTTCCCCGAGATCGCCGGAGGCGACGCCGCCTGAGCCGGAGTAGGATGGCGCTTGTTGATTCAGAAAGTGGTGCTCAGGGGACGAGCTGGAAGACAGCACCTGCTCGTCGCTGGATAGCACCGGCGAGCCCTGCCGCTTCGTGACCGGCAGCGCCACAGGAATCGCCGCTGCAGGCGTCACCTTCCGGCGATGTATGCCACAAAGCAGCCGCTTTTCTCCTCGGCGGAAGCAGTCGTTGGCGAACTCCCACCTGTCCGGCACAACCTTCCTAAATCCCTGCAACCGCAACGCCATGAGCACCTCGACATACATTCCGGCGACACAAACAAAAATCAAATCCGCATCAAAATGCAGGGTAAAGGACAGGAGGAGGAAGAGCAGGCACTTACGTAGGTATTGAGCTGGCGCACGAAGCTGGAGAAGTTGTTGTGCTTGAAGTAGTTGGGGAGGAGGTCGCGGGCGAACTCGGCGGGGCGCCACACGATGAACGTCGACCCATCCCCGTTCCAGGAGATGATGTCGTCGACGGCCGGGTCGTCCACCAGCTGGTACGTCTTGCTCAGGAACGGCGTGGTCAGCGGCCTATGCGCCGCCCCTGACCCAACCTCCGCCGCCGCCGGAGGAAGCGTCTCGCCGGAGGAAGCCTGCTCGCCCATGGCGCCGACGCCGCAGATCTGCCCGACGGCACCTCGGAGAGAACGAACGGAATGGAGGCGAAGCAACCAATCTTCTGGAAGGTTCGGGGTAGCGTAGCGTGGAGAGAAAGTTGGGAGAAGGAAGGAAGGAGACGAGACCAAGGAACGGTGGAGTGGGGGAGCCAGCGGCAGTTGCGGAGGGAGAAGCTATAAACCCGCCGCTCGTGCCGAGGACGCCAAGTCAGGGCGGGCCGTGCGGGGTGGACGGCTGTGAGCCTTTGGATGGGCGTATCGGATGGCTGAGGAGTGGTGTGGGGACGAGGGAGGAAGGGGGCGGTGGGTGGGGCTCCGAAACTGCGAGAAGTTTCGGCGCATTTTTTCAAGTCTTGTCCCGCTATGGCTTATTCTGGAAGGTTCAAGGCGGGACGGAGGAATCTGGGACACGTTTCGTGTGAGGGGTGGGCCCGCCTCCAAGAGCAGGCAGATCACAGCTGTGTGGATCATCATTCATTTTTGATACAATTAATAAATGAACAAACAAATATCTACGGCCGAAGCGCTAACGCATCACATGTTCTTTTTTGAAGGCTCTAACGCATCACATGTTAAGCTGACGTTTTGGTGCGTTTTCGAGGTTTATCGAGAGTTTGTTCTTCACGAAAGTAGTCTCAAGAATTTGATGTAGATAGGACTCGTATCCAGCAGATATTTTGGCACGGTGTTCTAATTGCCATCCATCCAACGCTTTCCTGCCGATATTTTTCTCACTCGCCGACTAATTTGGTTCGTACGAGTGGGGCCTATGTGTAATTAGCATACTGCTATCATGGCCAGCCTCTAGTTTAAACAGATTTGCTAGGGCACCCTTAAACAGATTTGCAGATCTTAAAGTGGATGGCTGTGTGTAAACTGGCTAGGATGATTATTGTTGGAAGTAACTTGGATTTGTAATGGTATCTATAAGAAAAAATCTTAAAACTTTTGTGTTTGCTTTGATTGATTTTTTTGATTATTTTTCCCATCCAATGCAATCATATACTCCTTTATCTATGGACTGGTTTGTTGTTTGTTTTTTCGCAAATCTGAACAAATTTTAGGAATTTTGCAGGATTTTTAAAAAACCATGTAGAATCACATAATAAATAAGCGATTTTTTAATGTCATTAGACAGGCTTAATGCAAAACATATCAACGATCATGTTTTAGCATGATCCTTTCGTCTTGCCATGAAGTTTCCTAAGAGACATAATTGAAAGGACTATATTTGGTTGGTGATTCGTTGATACACCTGATTTCAGGAGGAATCAATTCCTCTTGGGGCCCTGGGTAGATAATAGTTATTACTATCACTAGCAGATTTTCATGAACATACATAGTTAATGTCCTTTTAAGCTTAATTTCATGCTTGTTATCCTGGAAATCAAGCTTAATATAAGTCTTTGCACATAGCATATGGGTAAAAGTTGAGGACATGATTTCCTTTCTAGCATTTTCGTCAATGGCTTTATGATCTAAGGATATAATTTTACGAATTTCTTCTTAATAATAAAGCTCTTCTTAATAATTTCATGATTAATACCATAAAAATCCAAGATGCTTGCAACTTTCTTTAATATAAAATTAATTTCATTCATAAGGACAACAATAGCTAATCTTTTTAACCCATGATCATGTAGGATGTCGATGCATAAATTTTCTTTTGAATTCAGTAATAAGCAGAGTAACGACATCTACATCTACTAGTAAGTTACACGTGCCTTGCAAGTTATAGTGAAGAGTGACAAGATATCATTATATTACATTATAAGAAACAAACATATACATTTAGAATCATAAATGAATAAAATTTAAGATCATCATCTATCTCATTCAAAATCAAACTATGACGACATAATATTTGATGAAAACTTATGTGAAATACATAAAAACAGTTGACTAATCCTTTTGTAAAGAAAGTTGGACTTTGGAAAGATGTTGTATTAGCTTTGAATCAAAACAAAACAAAATAAAATAAAAATAGATATCAATCCTTTTCAAAGAAAAGCACGTGGGAGAAATGAACTATGGAAGTGTCTAGAACAAATGAGAAGTGTATGGGGAACATACATGAATGATTATTCTTTAACAAAGAAACACTTGAAGAACTAAAATATGGAAGAGTCTAGAAAGAAGAAGAAGTGTCTTTGTTTTCAGGTTTGTGCATAAGCAGAAGTGTCAAACCTTCGGATTGATACACATGGCAAAATCTAATGTGATTGAGAGAATATCCAACGGTCAAGACTACTCGGATTTGCCACATCTCAACCATTGGATCGACTTCATCCAACGACCGATATTCAAAGTTATTCCTACACTATATAGAAGTATAGACATCTATATCTATACGACTATATAGTGTAGGAATAACTTTGAATATCGGTTGTTGGATGAAGCCGATCCAACGGTTGAGATGTGGTAAATCCGAGTAATCTTGATCGTTGGATATGCCCTTCATCATACCAAGATGTTGCCATGTGTACTAATCTGGAAGGTTCCACACTTCTACTTATGCACAAACCTGGAAACAAAGACATTTTTTTCTTCGTTCCAGATTCTTCCATACTTCACTTCTTTAAGTGTTTCTCTGTCAAGGAATAACCATTCATATTTGTTATATCATTTACGTTTTATAATACGCACACAACATGTACATTTCTCATTTGTTCTAGACACTTCCATAGTTAAATTCTCCCATGTGTTTTTCTTTGAAAAGAATTAATATCTATTTTTATTTTGTTCTGTTTTGGTTCAAAGCTAATACAACATCTTTTCAAAGTCCAACTTTCTTTGCAAATGGAATACTCAACTATTTTCATGTATTTCACACCAGGTTTATGTAGTATATACCATACAGTCACCAAATATTATGTCGTTACATTTTGATTTTGAATGAGATGGTGATGATATTAAATTTTATTTGCAGGTGATTTTAAATAATTTTCCTTCCTATTATAATGTGTTATGTTCATATCCGGTCACACTTTGATCTCACGTGCAAGGCATGTATATCTTACTAGTAGCTATTAGTCCTCATACGAATAGATCCCCATGATACATGCATGGCTTCGGCACAAGTAAAAATTTATTGGATATCATTCTTCCCTACAATGTCCTCACTACCTATAAGAAGGCTTTTGACTTTCATTGTTGAATATGGGTTATCTTTAGGGAAGCTGTAATAAGCGTTTCTCTTAAGTTTCTCTTTTGGAGTAGTGATATCCTCACTAGCAGTTTCAATCATAATTGTTTTATATTAATATGTTTCTAAGTAGCAAAGATAAATGATAACTATTTTTGTTTTTAGCAAGCGAAGATGTGAGCTTAAATAAGTACTCCCTCTGTATCAAAATACATGATGTTTTTTGTAGTTTAAATTGAACTACAAAAATGTCTTATATTTTGATATAGAGGTAGTACTTAGCAGGATTGCAAAGTATCACAGTAAAATTGCAATTGTGTGAAGTTACCTTAGTAATTCTGAGGTACAATACTTCCCGGCAATGGCGCCAGAAAAGCGTTTTGATGGCAGCTGGAAGCAACCACAAAAGCACTCATGTGCTTATAGCTTGTTGGAAACTCCCGAGTTGCAGGGTGCAACAGTACACAACAAGTTTTCCCTCAATTATGAGACCGAGGTTTATCAAACCATAAGGAGCTCCTAATCTTACAAGTTGAGCAACACCTACGAACAAAGAGCAAAATACTCTGCTCCCATCAAGTTAGTAGAGGGGTTATCAATCCCCGTGTCTTGCTCAGAACGATATTACAAGTACTGATCCATAATTTGGTTATTTTGAGCAACAGTAAAACAAAAGTGAAAAAGACAATAACAATGGTGGGAATGGACCCTGTGGGGGCCATGGAATCCAATAGGACATCTCTCTTTGATAGCAATGATGTGGTGAACAAATTATAGTTAGGCAATTGACATAATTGTGATAGTTGAAAGCTATGAATGTTCAAGGTGCAAATTCTATATAGGCAATACGTCCAAGATAAATGGTTGTTGTTACTCAAGCTACTCCCACCACTACTACTCTACTTGTAAACAACTACCCAACATGCATCTAGAAGTATTAAGTTCATAACAAACAAAGTAACGCCATAAGCAAGATGAGATAAAGTAAGAAAAGAAAGGAGTGCAATACTTCCAAACCCCATTGTTTTCTCCTTAGTAGCAATAATACAAATACTTTTATTTCCTCAAACAAGGTGACTAGGATATAGAGCACCATAAATATTGAACCTACCACTATATCAAAGTCCATAGAGTGTTGAATAGTGGTATATATGAAGACGCTTGACGCTTGTGGACGATCTTAGTGCTACAGTGGGGTCTCTATTATTTGCTCGGTTGACTAAAGGACAAGTTCCTCTATATCTATGGGCATGAGTGCATGATACGTCCAAAATGCATCACTATTTTATATTGTAATTTCATCCTATTCATTGATATATTCCACTTTAAAGTATTGTTCTTATGTTGTTTTGGCTTGTTTTACATAGTGTACAACTTTCTGGTGTCGAAGCAGCAAAACCAGAATTCAGCGGTGAAAACTGGACACCAAGTTGCTGAATCAGATCAAGTCCAAATGCGATGAAAATTTACGGGGAGTGTTTTTATGAAGATTGACTAGGTATCACTGAGGATGGAGGTGAGGGGACCCACCAGGAAGCCAGAAGGGTTCCTGGCGCGGCCCCCCTCCTGGCCGCGCCAGACACCCTCATGGATGCCTGGTGGCCCCCCTCGGTGCCCCCTCTCGCCTATAAGACCCCCTGGGGTAGAAACCCTAAATACAGAAGAGTTTCCGTGTTTCGCCGCCGCCACGGGGCGGAAACCTACAGAGGAGAAAAGCCATCTCCGGCGGGCAGATTCCGCCGGGGAGATCACCTCCCGGAAGGGGAGATCGTCGCCATCATCATCATCATCATCATCGTCGTCGTCACGGGCATCATCGAGATCATCATCAACATCATCCCCAACCTCAGCACCATCTCCATCTCCATCCCATCTCATCTCACAATTGCAACTTGTGTTGTAATCCGTACTATCTATCCTCTCTACTCTGTTGGTGTTGATTACTACTTTGTGGTGAATGCTATTGAGTTTTGTTGGAGAAATATCATTGTGTCCAGATTGTTTGCCACCCATCTATCACCTCTGATCATGATCTCTTTTATGTCTTGTGAGTAGTTACTTTAGTTCTTGAGAACATGGGAGAAGTCTAGTTGTTAGTAGTCATATGATGTTGAAGTGTTATGTGTTGTTTGATACTCAAGTTGTGTTGTTATTTCTCTAGTGGTGTTATGTGAGTCGAACACTTAACACTTCACCTTTCATGGGCCTAGAGGAATACATTGTGCACAAAGGATGCTTATGGTGGGTTGCCGGAGTGACAGAAACCTGAACCCCAGTTCGCACACTTTTGCACAAGGGAGTTATGGATCCTTGATCGTAATGTTGTGGTTTGGCTTATGCCTTAATTACTACCTTGTATTTGTGGATGCTTGCAAGGTGTGTAATCATAAGAGTACACTTATCTTAGTCTAGAAGGTGTGCTAGCATTGATCCACCCACCAACACTTATCAACACAATACATATTACTTGGCGGAGTATGGTGAAAGTAACTTGGCTATCTCTCCCATGTGTTCTCGAGAACGTTTTAGCTTTTATAAGTTTATTTGCTAGGCTTATCCTTGTAAAAGGATTGGGCAACTTGCTACTCCTCAGTTACCCTGTTTACTTTGCTTGTCTTTTACTTTTCTGTTGCTTAAACCAAAACCCCCTAAATATTTATCTTTGAGAGTGTGCAGCCTTTCCTTATCCAATGTCACTTATCAACACCTTCTGTTCCTCGTTGGGTTCGACACTCTTATTTATCGAAAAGCTACAATTGATCCCCTAGACTTGTGGGTTATCAAGAATCATTTATTGGCGCGGTTAACAGGGGAGGCAATCCCACTAAACCTATTAACTTCACCGCCATCAACGAGTTTTTACGGCTTCGTTGCCGGGGAGTGTAGCACTATTGGTAAGTGAAGCCGGTAAGGAAACCTTTATTTTCTGTTGTTACCTTCAGTCCTTATGGACTCTTCTACTGTTGGTTCGTTGCTGGTAAGGAGCCGCCCCACGACTGTGGTGGTCACTCCTACCCCTACTGAAATCATGCCCTATAAAATACCATCTGGTATTATTGATTATGTCTTGGCTAATCGTTATACAGGAGAAGGACATCCGGGAGAACACCTGCTATATTTATCACAATTATGTTCTTTATTTAGGCTTGCAGGTGTAACAATGGAGTTCGTCATGAAGAAACTATTCTCCGTATCACTCAAAGATAAAGCTTCAGATTGGTATAAGCTACTCGATAACTCTGATCTGCTTGAATGGCCAGAGCTTATGTCTCTCTTTTATACAACTTTTGGTCTCGCGACGGAGAGAGGATCGCTCAAGCTTGGGGGAGACTGAAGTCCCTGATGCTCAAATGCCCAAACCATGAGCTCCCCAAGGAAATTATACTTACAAATTTTTATGCCAGGCTTTCTCGTCAGGACAGGGAGATGTTGGATGCCTCCTCTAGCGGGGTATTCCAGACCAGAAGTATGGAAGAAAAATGGGATCTTTTAGAAAGGATCCAGAAGAACACTGAAGATTGGGAAATTGATAAAGGTATTGAACCCGCTATAAACTATGAGCATGACTACATTGAGAGTTATGTGAAGACTGATTACTTTAATACCTTTTTCTCTAAAATTGGTCTTGATTCCCAGCTAATGGTTGACTTTTGCAAGGACTTTGCTTCTCATATTGATTCTTCTAAGAAGAAGGAGAGTCAACATCATAAACCTTTCAAGGAGTCACCTATTGAGATTAATGTTACTGATCCTGTTTTACCTGCAGTTTTGTATGAACAACCTCCTTATCCCTCAAGGATAAAGGAGCACTCTTTTGTTACAGGTATTCTAAACAAAAAACGGAAGGACCACTTACGAACCTGAGGACATGATCAAGGTCAAGCCTCAAGTTGCAATGGTCAAGGATCTGGTAACCAGTGATATTGAATAATCCACTATTATTTTTTGTGTTGTTTCCACTAACATTGTCACAGCCTAGAACAAAGGCCCAATTTCAGGTACACCAGTTGTATCTGTCAAAATAGGAGATCATAATTACTATGGGATATGTGATTTGGGATCTAGCGTCAGCGCTATTCCCTTCACATTTTATCAAGAGATCATGCACGAGATTCAGCCGTGTGAGATCGAGGACATTGATGTCACGATTCATCTTGCAAATAAAAAAACAATCTCTCCAGTTGGGATTGTGAGAGATGTTGAAGTACTCTGCGGGAAGGTAAAATATCCTACTGACTTTCTTGTACTTGGTTCAGTGCAAGATAGTTATTCCCTATTATCTTTGGTAGGCCCTTCCTCAGCACTTGTGGAGCTATAATAGATTGCAAGAAAGGTAAAGTTTCTGTTGAATTCAACGGTGAGCCGTATGAATTTAATTTTTCTAAGTTTTCTAAGAAGCCTCATGGTACTGACTTGTCAAGTAATGACAAAATTATTGAAGAAATTGCTTCTATTTCTATTCCTCCTGATGATACTTTGCAACAATTTATGGAAGACCACGAGAATGACATACATATGCAGGAGAGGGATGAACTAGAAGACATATTTTTAAGACAAACTCCTATCCTGAAGCACAACCTCCCGGTTGAACCTTTAGGAATACTCTCGCAACCAAAAGAAGACCCGGTGTTTGATCTAAAACCACTACCCGATACGCTCAAGTATGCTTATTTAGATGAAAAGAAAGTATATCCTGTTATTATCAATTCTAACCTTTCAGGGTATGAAGAAGAGCGATTATTGGAGACATTCCGCAGACACCGAGGTGCTATTGGCTATACTCTTGATGATCTCAAGGGTATTAGTCCATCCATTTTCCAACATACTATCAATCTCGAGCCCGATGCTAAACTAGTTGTTGATCATCAACGACGGTTGAACCCAAGGATGAAGGACGTGGTTAGGATGGAGGTTCTCAAACTTCTAGCCGCAGGTATCATCTATCCTATAGCTGATAGTAAGTGGGTAAGTCCCGTTCATTGTGTTCCTAAGAAAGGAGGTATGATTGTTGTTCCTAATGATAAAAATGAACTAATACCTCAGAGGACTATTATTGGATATAGAATGTGTATTGATTTCAGGAAGTTGAACAAGGCCACCAGGAAGGACCACTATCCTCTACCCTTTATTGATCAGATGCTCGAGCGGCTGTCTAAAAACACCCACTTCTGCTATCTTGATGGGTATTCTGGCTTCTCCCAGATTCACGTTAACACCGCGGATCAAGAGAAGACCACCTTTACGTGTCCTGACGGTACTTATGCTTATAGGCGTATGCCTTTTTGTTTGTGTAATGCACCTGCTACTTTTCAGAGGTGTATGTCTGCAATATTTCATGGTTTCTGTGAGGAGATTGTAGAAGTTTTCATGGACGACTTTTCCGTCTATGTAAACTCCTTTGACCACTGTCTCCACAATCTTAAGTTTTGCATAGATGTGAAGAAACGAATTTGGTGCTCAATTGGGAGAAGTGCCATTTCATGGTTAACGAAGGGATAGTTCTTGGACACAAGATTTCCGAAAGGGGAATTGAAGTGGACAAGGAAAAAATTGAAGCTATTGAAAGGATGCCCTATCCAAGGGACATTAAAGGTATTCGTAGTTTTCTAGGTCATGCTGGTTTCTATAGAAGATTTATCAAGGACTTTTCTAAGACCTCGAGACCCCTTACCAATCTTCTCCAGAAGGATTCTCCTTTTGTGTTTGATGAAGATTGTAAGGAAGCTTTTGAATTTCTTAAGAAAGCCTTGATAACCGCTCCTATAGGACAACCACCTGACTGGAATTTGCCCTTTGAAATTATGTGTGATGCTAGCGATTTTGCTATTGGAGTTGTTTTAGGACAAAGGGTTGACAAGAAGCTGAATGTCATCCACTATGCCAGCAAGACACTTGATAGTGCTCAAAAGAATTATGCTACTACCGAGAAGGAATTCTTGGCAGTGGTGTTTGCTTGTGATAAGTTTCGACCGTATATTGTTGATTCTAAAGTTATTATTCATACTGACCATGCTGCCATTAAGTATCTTATGCAGAAAAAGGATGCCAAACCAAGACTCATTAGATGGGTACTCCTTCTTCAAGAATTTGATTTGCAGATTGTCGATAGAAAAGGAGAAGACAATCCGGTGGGGGATAATCTTTCAAGGATGGAAGATATCCCGCACGATCCTATTCCAGTCAACGACAGTTTCCCAGATGAACAGCTTGCTGTTGTAAAATTACAATCTCATTCCGACCCTTGGTTTGCAGATTATGCTAATTTTATCGTTGCAAAGTTTTTGCCTCCAGGTTTTACATTTCAGCAGGGGAAGAAATTCTTCACGGATTTGAGGCACTACTTTTGGGATGATCCACATCTTTACAAAGAAGGTGCAGACGGGATCGTAAGAAGGTGTATACCGAAGCACGAGCAGCAGGAAATTCTTCGACAATGTCACGATAGTCCCTATGGAGGACATCATGCCGGTGAAAGGACCGCACATAAAGTTTTACAATCAGGTTTTTATTGGCCTACTCTTTTTAAGGAAGCCCGAAGGTACGTTCTATCTTGTGATAAGTGTCAGAGAGTTGGTAACATTAGCAGGAGAAATGAGATGCCTATGAATTACTCACTAGTGATTGAACCTTTCGATTGCTGGGGTTTTGATTTTACGGGTCCTTTTCCTCCTTCACACAAGTACACACACATCTTAGTTGCTGTTGATTATGTAACCAAGTGGGTTGAAGCAATCCCCACTGAGAGTGCTGATCACAAGACATCTTTGAAAATGCTCAAGGATGTAATTTTTCCTAGGTTTGGAGTACCAAGGTACCTCATGACAGATGGAGGGTCACACTTCACGCATGGAGCTTTTAGGAAAGCTCTAGCCAAGTACGATGTCTATCATAGGATTGCATCACCGTACCACCCTCAAACTAGTGGGCAAGTTGAGCTCACCAATAGGGAGATCAAGTTGATCTTACAAAAGACAGTAAACAGTTCTAGAAAGGACTGGTCAAAGAAGTTAGGAGATGCTTTGTGGGCGTATAGAACTGCTTACAAAAACCCCATGGCCATGTCTCCGTATAAAATGGTCTATGGCAAGGCTTGCCATTTACCATTAGAGTTAGAGCACAAGGCTTTCTGGGCTGTCAGAGAGCTAAATGCTGACCCAAAGTTAGCTAGTGAAAAGCGTCTCATGAACTTGACTTCTCTAGATGAGTGGAGGAGTGAAGCTTACGAGAGCGCTAAAATGTTCGAGGAAAAGGTAAAGAAGTGGCACGATAAAATAATTCTGAAACGTGAATTTAATGTTGGTGATAAAGTTTTGTTGTTTAGATCTCGTTTCAGGTTTTCTCCAGGTAAACTACTTTCCAGATGGGAAGGACCTTTTCATATCGAAGAAGTATATCGGTCTGGTGCAATCAAGATCAATAATTTCGAAGGCACCAAACCTCAAGTTTTGAATGGACAAAGACTCAAACATTATATGGCAGGTGATCCAATCAATGTGGATGCAAACATGATATATACAAAGACTCACGAAGAACATGTTGCAGCCAGTTTCGGACTCCGGCAGGAGCAGAATAAGAAAAGGTATGAATTATGGTAAGAAAACACCGCGAACGTCAATAAAAGTTTACTTTTCAAAGTTTTTTCAAAATTAGGAAAATTCCAAGCCCGAGTGGAGCCGGAGAGGAGCTCCAGGGGCCCCAAGAGGCCTCCTGGCGCGCCCCCCCTCCTGGTCGCGCCAGGCACCCTCCTGAGTGCCCTGGACTCCGACTCCGACTCCACCTAGGCTTGAAACCTTCCTTCTGTTGCAGAATTTTTTGCTATATATTTGCCCGGATAGTCCCGGCACCGTATCTCGCGATTTTGTGTGTTTTCTTTCTCGGTCTGTTTCTGCCAGGAAAAATTTCAGAAGATCTAGGTGCCATGGCTTCCCCAAGTTCCCCCAAGGATAAGTTCGTCGTCAATGTCATCAACCCTTACCTCGCAGAGGTGAGGAAGCACCCCCAGGTCTTTCATGTGGAAGACGGTGTTCTCCACAAGGAAGATCTGGAGGGACCAGTCGAAGAAGAGAGCACCGAGGAGAGGCTGAAGGAGATGGAACAAGTGGTCATCAAGTACAAGAAGATGGTGGAGCGTAGTGTTGAAGACAACTTCGACATGATGAACGATTTAAAGGCTTTCCACAAGAAGGAGACAAAGGAGATGCTGTCAAATTTGGACGCACTAGAAGAAAAGATCTACGAGATTCAAGCACAGTTCTATGATCTACAGAACCAGAACTGTGAGTATGAACTCAAGTTCTCACGCATGGGTTTGTCTACTGAGTACAGGATCCCGGAGACTAAGATGTCCTTCGAGACCGGAGAACCTTTACCGTGGAAGCGCTTCGCCAGGGGAAACATGTTCAACCCCAACAAGAAGAAGAATGAGGAGTAAAACTCCTCGGGTAATGGCATCCCCTTAGCTTGTTCCAAGCATGGGGGAGTGCCGGGTATCTTTATCTTTATCTTTGTCTTTAGAAGTCAAGTAGAGTCGTATCATGTCTAGGGAAGTTACTTTATGAAATAGGTGTTGCTTTGAGGTCTATCACTCCTTTTGTGGAGAGCTTAGTATCCGTGAGTGTTGGGTCGTCTATGAAGAAATATTAATTAGAAGTCTATTGGTTTCTTCGCTGCACTCGGTATTCTCTTCACGCAATCGAGATTACGAGCTGATTCTTATGGGGAGTATTGACCTTATATCAGGTATGGCTTCGAAAACTTTATTTAAATCTTGGCAAGTATAGCTTTGGTCATAACAACAAGCATGTTTTTTCTCAAAGTAGCGACATAGCCAAAACCTTTGTGTTATTATGCTTGAAGTGTTATGTTGACAAGGAAGACAACTTGATGTTTCATGCTAGTTTTAATGTTTATGCTTTGTATTGCTTGCATCTAAGTTGTCATCAATTCTCTGGTCTCTCAAAGCCTTGCTAGCCAAAACTCTGTACTAATCGGAATTCTGCTTGTACTTCCATACCCTGAAACCAACATCTTCCACTTGAGTCCACCATACCTTCCTATTAGTGGTATTCCACTACCACTCCTAAAGTATATAATTTATGTGCTATCTCTAGATGTTCAAAATCTTCTGTTTTGTTCCACTGATTCAGCTCATGAGGAAGTGGTGGGTAACCCATGATCTTCTTAATTTGGACAATTTTTATCTTGGGATTGCATGCCTAATCTGCAAATCCCTAATACGAGAAGGGACTGGCATGAATGCCCAGCTCGTAAAAGATAAATACTAACGCACAAGTTCCTTCGCTCATTTATGAGTGATAAACAAAGGAATTTAAGGGGATGTGATCGTCCCCACATGGTAGCCATTCCTCGAAACTTGTCCAAATCATGAAGTGAGTGAGTTATCTATCAGCAGTCGTTGACGGATCATGCACCTCCCAAAGGCCTGTTTTTATTCTGTTTGATCTAGATATGGCACATGAGTTTTCCCTGCTTACCCTTTTGCACGGGGTTTATCCTTTATTTTGTGCTGAGTCAGTCCTTCCTACTTCCTTCCTTCTTGAGAGAGAATAGACACTTGATGTTAATAAAGATTCTTGCATACAAAGCTGCATTGAAAGTTAGCATGTTACATCTTTGTTGACATTATCTTTTGATAAGTGAGTTGTTTGCAAAAGCTTATGCTTAGTAAACATCTTCCTTTGTGTTAACATGTGCACTTCTTGACTGATAACATGTTCTTTCCAAAGCTTCAACTGGTTCCTTTATAAGTGAAAGAGCAAAAGTAAAAGTTATTAGTTGTTCCTTGACCAAGGCTATGTTTGCCATGATTTGATGAGTTTTCCAGGTCCTACTTTGTTATAATTGTTACTACTTTCTCATAAGGACCTTATGAGTTGAGGTTTCTATTGAGGATGCTTCAGTTTGGTGAGAAATCTTGATGCTTCTTGTCCGTATTCTTTTATCGACGCTTCACTCTCTAAACTTGTGGACAGGTTTACTGAGCTCAGCAATCGATTGGGGACAAGCGAGGTCTAAGCTTGGGGGAGTTGATACGTCCAAAATGCATCACTATTTTATATTGTAATTTCATCCTATTCATTGATATATTCCACTTTAAAGTATTGTTCTTATGTTGTTTTGGCTTGTTTTACACAGTTTACAACTTTCTGGTGCCGAAGCAGCAGAACCAGAATTCAGCGGTGAAAAGTGGACACCAAGTTGCTGAATCAGATCAAGTCCAAATGCGATGAAAATTTACGGGGAGTGTTTTTATTAAGATTGACTGGGGATCACTGAGGATGGAGGTGAGGGGACCCACCAGGCAGCCAGAAGGGTGCCTGGCGCGGCCCCCCTCCTGGCCGTGCCAGGCACCCTCCTGGATGCCTGGTGGCCCCCCTCGGTGCCCACTCTCGCCTATAATACCCCCCTGGGGTAGAAACCCTAAATACAGAAGAGTTTCCGTGTCGCCGCCGCCACGGGGCGGAAACCTACAGAGGATAAAAGCCATCTCCGGCGGGCAGATTCCGCCGGGGAGATCACCTCCCGGAAGGGGACATCGTCGCCATCATCATCATCATCATCGTCACGGGCATCATCGAGATCATCATCAACATCATCCCCAACATCAGCACCATCTCCATCTCCATCCCATCTCATCTCATCTCACCATTGCAACTTGTGTTGTAATCCGTACTATCTATCCTCTCTACTCTGTTGGTGTTGATTACTACTTTGTGGTGAATGCTATTGAGTTTTGTTGGAGAAATATCATTGTGTCCAGATTGTTTGCCACCCATCTATCACCTATGATCAAGATCTCTTTTATGTCTTGTGAGTAGTTACTTTAGTTCTTGAGAACATTGGAGAAGTCTAGTTGTTAGTAGTCATATGATGTTGAAGTGTTATGTGTTGTTTGATACTTAAGTTGTGTTGTTATTTCTCTAGTGGTGTTATGTGAGTCGAACACTTAACACTTCACCTTTCATGGGCCTAGAGGAATACATTGTGCACAAAGGATGCTTATGGTGGGTTGCCGGAGTGACAGAAACCTGAACCCCAGTTCTCACACTTTTTCACAAGGGAGTTATGGATCCTTGATCGTAATGTTGTGGTTAGGCTTATGCCTTAATTACTACCTTGTATTTGCGGATGCTTGAAAGGTGTGTAATCATAAGAGTACACTTATCTTAGTCTAGAAGGTGTACTAGCATTGATCCACCCACCAACACTTATCAACACAATGCATATTACTTGGCGGAGTATGGTGAAAGTAACTTGGCTATCTCTCCCATGCGTTCTCGAGAACGTTTTAGCTTTTATAAGTTTAGTTCCTAGGCTTATCCTTGTAAAAGGATTGGGCCACTTGCTACTCCTCAGTTACCCTGTTTACTTTGCTTGTCTTTTACTTTTCTGTTGCTTAAACCAAAAACCCCTAAATATTTACCTTTGAGTGTGTGCAACCTTTCCTTATCCAGTGTCACTTATCAACACCTTCTGCTCCTCGTTGGGTTCGACACTCTTATTTATCGAAAATCTACAATTGATCCCATAGACTTCACCGCCATAAGTGCAACATGGAATACTATCTGGTTGATGACATCTACCCTCCGTGAGAGACCTTCGTCAAGACCATCTCCCAACCAATAGGTTAAACAAACTCACTTTACCAAAAGACAAGAAGGAGCTAGAAAGGATGTGGAGAGGGCATTTGAGTCTCTCCAAGGTCGATTTGGAGATGTTCGAGGACCTGCAAAACAGTGTGTTCCTATTGAACTTCCACCTCAGAATGCGACCACATTTGACGAGTTTTTCAAAATACATCAATAAATTCGACATCGTGCAACCCATGAGAAGTTTAAGGAAGACTTGATTGAGCATTTGTAGTTTGTTAAGGGAGACAATTACGCATAAATTTGATTGTTGAATTGTAATGAATTTCATCTGAGTTTGTGTGAATTTGTCATATTTTGGTTGAATTGTTGGCGATTGGATGGAACCAAGGTTGGATGGTTGGTTCCCGCATCAGTATCCGTAGACCGGTCCGGACTGGTCCACGAATGGATGCGGTGCCGTTTTAACGGATAGCGTTGGAGATGTCCTAACATGCACATGTTACTAATCTATATTATTACCTTTATAGTGGATAGTAACATATGTTTGATGTCATGAAAGACTTCGTTTATTATGTTATAAACTTATTTTTTTTATATATCTATGTTACATTGATATATTTTCCCCATCTACCGAGCCGCTTGTGATGCCCCAAAAATCGAGTCGTGTAAAGTAATCATACACGCAAGGTACACGATCGAGATCAGGGACTCACGGTGAGATATCACAACACAACTCTACAAATAAAATAATACAAGCTGTTTAATACAAGCCAGGGGCCACGAGGGCTCGAATACAATAGCTCGAGAGCACAAAGTTAGCGGAAGCAATAGTATCTAAGTACAGACACAAGAATACAAGGTTGCCTTCAAAAGGCTAGCACAAATAACAACAGATCGAAAAGGCGAGGCTTCCTTCCTGGGAACCTCCAAACTACTCCTGGTCATCGAGGATCTCCATGTTGTGGTGGTCGGCATCGGGGATCTCCTGCTCCTGGACTCCAACGTCGACTACAGCGGCCGATCAGGCAAAACATAAAGGGAAAATAAAGCAAGGTGAGTATCTAGCATACCCGCGAGTCTTACGTCCGCTACTAAGCATTTATGCATTTGTATCAAATGGAAAGGGGAGGCTATATATAGTGGACTGAATGGTAGAAAGTCAGAATAAGGATGAGAAGCTAGGCCTATCGAAGATTAGCATCTTCCGACGAGTCTTGAAGCACAAGAAGAGAATCAGCCAACAGTTCAATAGCATGAATGTAATAACAATGCAGCAGAAGTTGCTGCAGCATTGTATAATAGTAAGTTGTAATAATTAATAATTGTAAATGCCTCCGAGATCCCTTCCTCGACTCCCTGCGAGGAAGAGAAACCAGAACCAACAATTTAATAGTAATAGTTTGTAGTAGTAGGCTCTGGCTTCAGCATAAAGCGTCCTGTTACCGTGGACACGACTATTCGAATAGATCAAACTCCCTGCAGCGGTGCACTACTGTTCAGCCTGTGCGCTTGGATCTCCAGGGTGGCGTACACCTTGTTAGGGAATGCCCCACCGAGGCTATCCGACACACCGAGGCCCATCCTACGGCTCATCAGAGAGGTCCCCACCGGTCTACAGTCCTAAGGGCAAGGGGGTCTTCGACCGTCGCCCCTCGCCCTCCGGGTCGTTGTGTACAGGGTGAATTCCACACAACTCCTCTCGGATGCGGATCCGACCGTGCCACAATGCTGAAATGGACGTCTTTCAAAGCTTTCGAACGAGACCACAACGCGGAGGGCCCACACCGTAATCCCACGTGAAGGTAGTGCGTACAGGCCTTTGCGTCCTCTCAAGTCATGCACCCGAACCATTAGGCATTTTATTATTTTCTGTCGGGACAACCGTTATTGTTGCCCTTTCTGGGTGAGTCGCGGACAACGACATCAGCCAGGACCACCAGTACATTGGTGCCTGGCCTGTCGTCCCACCAACTCTTGCGGTACTGATACGTCTCAAATGTATCTACTTTTCCAAACACTTTTGCTATTGTTTTGCCCTCATTCTTGCATGATTTGGATGAAACTAACCCGAACTAACGTTGTTTTCAGCAGAGCTGCCTGTATGGTTTTATTGTGAGCAGGAAAATGGATTTTTGGACGTCTCAGAAAATTCCCAGAAAAAACACAGAAAATCCACGCACCCGAGGGGCCACTGTGCCAGAAGAGGGACCAGAGGGGAGCCAAGGGGGCCCCAGGCGCCCCTGGCCGCCTGGGGGCCTCCCCCCTCCTCTGGTGCCCTACCGAGGCTCGTATTTATTCCCGTGACAGAGAAACCCCGAAACAGAAGTCGTTTTTCCAATTCGCGTCGCGGAGCCGCCGCCACCCTCTGTTCTTCTCCGGGAGGGCTAATCTAGAGGTTGTTTTGGCCTCCGGTGAGGGGAGATCATTGCCATCGTCATCATCATCACCACTCCATCCTCCCTCCATGACTTCTCCATCCATGTGTGAGTAATTCCCTGCTGTAGGCAAAGGGGATGGTAGGGATTGGATGAGTTAGATCATGTAATAGTTTATCAGATTGTTGGGGGCTTGTTGCCTATCATCTAGATTGTTGTTTATCATCTTTTCTTCAACTTGTTGCTCTTAATGCTTGTCACTTTGGGCCTGAGTGCCATGATTTCAGATCTGAACCCTATGTGTTTTCATGAATATATTTGTGTTCTTGATCATATCTATGAGTTGTATGCACCTGTTATAGTCCAAAACCGGCGATCCCAAAGGTGGCAGCTTGGGATACCAAAGGGGATGGACTATAATTTGAGGATTCCATGTATCCATTGATTGTTAATGCTTTGTTCCGGTGCTCTTTGACAGGAGCACCTTAATCTCCATAAGTTCCTTTTGGCCACGTTCGTAGCGGGATGGTAGGACAAAAGATGTTGTGCAAGTTTTTATTGCAAGCACGTACAACTACCTATGGGATACATGCCTGATGTTTGATTTATGCCTAGATGATCATTGCTTTTCTGTGTGCCTTGCCCCAAGATAAATACATGATGTGTCTCATCCATGCAGCGCCCAACCATCCATCTCCCTAGCCTACAATGTTTTAATTCTTCTGGTTACTAGTTGTTTACTTTCGTTGTTTTACTATTACTGTTTCACCACCACTATTACCGTTGCTATCATCACTTTCATATCGCATTTGCTATTAACATCTTGTTGCAAGTAATTGTACCTTAGGTGCGGTGGAATTGACAACTCCACTGTTAAAGCTTGTGGATATTCTTTGGATCCCCTTGAGTCGAATCTATAAATTGGGTTATCTTACTCGCGAAGACTATCTCGATCCCCTGCAGTTGTGGGTTATCAGTTACCAACAAGGTGAACCGTCTCCTTACCTTATCTCGCGTGTGCTCTTGGAAGAGCTCGACTTTCGTACTACAGGGTATCTCACGACCAATGAGCAAGGATCAGGCCCACGATGGTATCCGCCTGTCCTGCCGTCCCGATACAATCCCTGCGCGGGCACCATTGGGTCACCTGACTCCTTACCTGGAAGGACACCAGTTGATTCGAGTGACTACCATCAAGTGAAACCAGGGGGAATCACCCTCGATGCTACACTTGAAGAGGTTCGACCGAGACATCAACGGAATAAACTAAAGAGGAATATCCTCGTATCACCCCGGTGATGCTACGCTACCGAGCCGACGACGAGAGTGAAATACGAGTCCATCCACTCGTAAGTCAAACTTGAAGCGACTCGGAGAGTCTCGCCGTTGTAGGTTCCCTTGGGCGTCTGCTCTGTACTGTACCTGTTGCAGTTATAATACTAATAATAATAAGAACAGTCCCGCGTTCACTCCCCAGAGTGATCACGACCCTCTATCTAATCCTAGTTGACTAGGAATGGCAGGGTTCACTGCTGGATATAATATATATATTTAATAGGCAGCATAGGATAAAGGAAGGTACATCAAGGGGCGACAATGACAGGCTATGCAATTGAATAGGTAAGAAACGTAGTAGCAGCAACAATGCCTAGTGCAAGAAAAGTACGGAAAGATAGGCGATATCTGGGGAAGGAAAATGGCTCTGCTTGCCTGGAAGCTCGATGGTAGTGGTACGGTTGTCGACGAAGTAGTCGTTCTCGGCAACGGTATCGTCGACGGCAGTCTCGGGTCTACCGGAGAATAAAGGGGGGTGGAGACAACAGTAAATACAATGCACACAATGCAAACACGGAAAAGGACATGGCAATTGAATTGTACACGATGTTCTAACGCAGTGTTAAGTATTATAGGCGGAGCGGGAATTTATCCGGGGATGACTCATCAGTACCGGTTGATTACCGGACAGATGATCCGGATGGGAAGGTTCCATGTCTGCAGTGTTAGAGACATCTGACTGACATGTGGATAGTGTATCCGTTCTCGTTGATCCATTCCGAACAGCTTTCATTTACAAAACATTTTCATCCAGAATGTTTTACCGGCTCCGGTCGTTTGACAGACAAGTGAACCGGAGGAGAAATTTTCCACGTTCGGTAGGTTAGAGGGGTGTGGTGGATACACGGGTGGCGTATCTGTATTCGTTATATTTTTCTGATCATTTTATATATATAAATTATTTTCATCGGAGTTACGGATTAAAAGATATTGAATTTCTAATATTTAATTGCCTTTTGGAATTTATTTTATTATTAAATCCAACATTATCCACAACCTTATCAACAACAGTGCCACTGACAAGGGGGACCCACATGTCATTAACACTGACATTTAAATTCATTTAAATTTTAATTAACAGAACAGAGGGCCCACCTGTCATAGAGACAAACATATATTTGATCAATTTAATTACTCCAAGGGTTATTTAAAGTGATGGGCCCACTTGTCAATGGCTCAAGGGGTATTTCATTATTTCTAATCTGTTATTAGTTTAGGGGCTTATGGCCCACATGTCCTTCACTACCCAACTGACAGTTTATTTAATCCAGTTTAAAATTAGAATGGGACCCATTAGTCATAGGAAGTGGGGGGGGGTTTAATTTGTTAAACAACTTATTAGGGGCTAATCCAAAGGGGAGGGCCCCACGGCTCAGTGGCACAACCCACCTCACGTGATCGCGGGCGATGAACCGAGGCACGGCGAGGCCCGTGCCGGCGAGGAGGCCACGACGGGGGTTGCAGCGATAAATCGGGGATGCAAAGACCGCAAACAAATTAGACAATCAAACAATTCACACCGAAAACATTTTTTTTTAATTTATGTGAAATTTGGGTTGTTACAATACAACACCACCAACAAGGGATCTCGTCCCGAGATCCTGGACGATCCACGGGAGAGGGGGCGAGAAAAGAGAGTCTACGATCTTCAACACCACCAACAAGGGACTCTGCTCCATTTCGAACGACGAACTCCATCGAGATACTTTCCGCAAAGAGACGACACCGTCGGAAAGACGAAACCGTCAGTGACAAGAGGAAAAATGATCGCGAAAACCAGATCAAGGGATAGTGATTTTCGACGCAAGTCGTAAAAACACCGGTAAAAGAAGGGTGATGGCTTCTCGCCCTTCGTTGGTTACCCCAAGTGGAAGGTTTGAGATGTAGTGCAGCAGCAGTTTTCCCTCGGTGAAGATACCAAGGTTTGTCTCCAGTAGGACTCCAGAGATGATAAGTAGGTGTCAGCGGCGCAACTGACGCGGACCAGCACACAGACCCAGATAACTTTGTTCCCAACGAAGTTCAGAGAGGTTGTCAATCTCTCCGGTCTTGTAGTTTACAAAGGATAAAACGCAAGGGATAATGATAGCCAGTAAAAGCAGTAAAGTAAATATAGCTTGGAAACAGTAATGGGGATAAGGACGGGGATACGTGATGTTCACTAGTGATGTCTCTCTCCGAAAAGATGATAAAACTGCTATGCGAGGTAAACAAATTACAGAAGGGCAATTGACAGGATTACGAACGCACCGCAATGCTAACTATGCTACAAAAGAAAGGAAGAGGCTCAAAAGCACGGGCAGTACGCCAAAATAAGTAGACCGAAATCCATCTGCATCTACTACTAATCATCCACCTAGAGATATCTATCCAGAACATCTCGCTGGTATTAAGTTGCGAGCCGCACCCAAAGTGTAAACCCAAAGCAACAGACAACTGCATTAAAAAGAACTTTGCGTAAAGTAAACAATCCTTGTAACCGCGGTTACAAGCACCGTTGTTTTCCCCCTTGTGGCAACAACACATCCCCTAGACTCATGTTTCTGTCACTCAAGCGTGTCATCGGGGGGCATGAACCCACAATCTAGCACAACGTTCCCTCTTGGAGTCACTACCTACTACTTGGCCAAAGCAATAAACAACAACGGAGAACATGCAAGAATTACTTAGGAACAAAAATATAAGAGATAAAAACCAAATATATTACTCTATCACAATCTGAACATAATCTCATAATCCATCAGATCCCTCCAAACTCAGCATAGCAACAACAAAAATATTACAAAGGTGCCTCGATCATGTAGGGCAGCTCACGAGGTCTAAACAATGAAGATCAAAGAGGGGAGGAGAACATCACATAGCTACTGATCACGGACCCATGGTCCAAGGAAAACTACTCACGAGACATCCGGGGAGCATCCATGGTGGAGAGGAGACTCCCGGAGGTCAATCCTCCCTCCGGCAGGGTGCCGGTGATACGTCCAAAACGTATCGATAATTTTTGCTTGCTCCATGCATGTTTTGTGTGATATTGCTATGATCTAGATACACTTTCATACATTTTTGATCATATTTGGACTAACCTATTAACTCAGTGCACCCCAGTGCCAGTTCCTGTTTTCTGCTGTTTTTCTATTTCAGTTTTCCCCCATATAAAAAGTGCAAGAAAAATTCGGGAAAATTCAGATAAAAAATCAGCGTGACGGAAGCTTCGAGAAAAGCCCGGGAGGGGCCAAAGGGGGGCCAGGGGGGCCCCAGGCGGCCACCCGGCGCGGCCCCACCCCTGGCCGCGCCAGGGGGGCGCCTGGGGCCCCTGGTCCACCTCTGGCTGCCCCTTCGCCTATTTATCCCCCGTCACGGGATAACTCCAGAACAAGAACCCTATTCCGCGAACTCGCCTCTGTTCCGCCGCCGCCGCGCTTACAAGATCGGGAGCACCAGAAGACCTTTTCCCGGCACCCTGCCGGAGGGAGGATTGACCTCCTGGAGTCTCCTCTCCACCATGGATGCTCCCCGGATGTCTCGTGAGTAGTTTTCCTTGTACCATGGGTCCGTGATCAGTAGCTATGTGATGTTCTCCTCCCCTCTTTGATCTTCATTGTTTAGACCTCGTGAGATGCCTTACATGATCGAGGCACCTTTGTAATATTTCTGCTATTGCTATGTTGAGTTTGATCGGATCTGATGGATTATGAGATTATGTTCAGATTGTGATAGAGTAATATATTTTGTTTTTATCTCTTATATTTTTGTTCCTAAGTAATTCTTGCATGCTCTCCGTTGCTGTTTATTGCTTTGGCCAAGTAGTAGGTAGTGACTCCAAGAGGGAGCGTTGTGCTAGATTGTGGGTTCATGCCTCCCTGATGACATGCTTGAGTGACAGAAACATGAGTCTAGGGGATGTGCTGTTGCCACAAGGGGGGAAACAACGGTGCTTGTAACCGCGGTTAGAAGGATTGTTTACTTTACGCAAAGTTCTTTTTAATGCAGTTGTCTTTTGCTTTGGGTTTACACTTTGGGTGGGGCTCGCAACTTAATACCGGCGAGATGTTCTGGATAGATATCTCAAGGTGGATGATTAGTAGTAGATGCAGATGGATTTCGGTCTACTTACTTTGGCATACTGCCCGTGCTTTTGAACCTCTTCCTTTCTTTTGTAGCATAGTTAGCATTGCGGTGCGTTCTTAATCCTGTCAATTGCCTTTCTGTAATTTGTTTACCTCGCATAGCATTTTTATCGTCTTTTGGGAGAGAGACATCACTAGCGAACATCACGTATCCCGGTCCATATCCTCATTATTGTTTCCAAGCTATATTTACTTTTCTGCATTTACTTTCAAGTTGCTATCATTATCCCCTTGCGTTTTATCATTTGTGAACAACAAGACCGGAGAGATTGACAACCTCTCTGAACTTCGTTGGGAGGAAAGTTATCTGTGTCTGTGTGCAGGTCCGCGTCAGTTGCGCCGCTGACACCTACTTATCATCTCCGGAGTCCTACTGGAGACAAACCTTGGTATCTTTACTGAGGGAAACTTGTTGCTGTACTGCATCACGCCTTCCACTTGGGGCCTACCAACGAAGGGCGAGAAGCCGTCATCAAGAGCAATTTCTGGCGCCGTTGCCGGGGACTCCGAGTGCTAAGATAGGGGAGTTGCACACTACCCTTTACCTTTGTTTTTTTAGTCTTGTTAGTTTGCCTTTCAGTTTTTATCTCAGTGTCCTTTATGAAAAACCACAAAAATAGTTGCTACCTTTTGCCTTTGTCTTGCTTTGCCTATTTATGCTATCCTCACCATGGGTGATGAACCACCCAAATATGGTAGGACGGACATGTTTCACTTGGATCGTCTTCGATCAATTTGTGCTCGCGCTAAAAACCCAACCGACTTGGTTGAGGGAAAATCATTGGATGAGCAAGCTCATTATACGCGGCACCGCCTATCTCAGAAAGGGAAACACTTATGGGATCAAATACATGTTTCTTATTGCCATGCTAAACTTTTGTGCCACATTTATGATTTTACTTGCTGTTCTAATATAGATCATAAACACCTCCCTTTCCAATGTGAGTTTAATGAAAATGAGATCTTATCTTCTTATGCTAAAGGTGTTTATGATTACTTTGATGTTGAAAAGATTGAAGAGTTTGTTGCTTTTAAAGGTGCCTATGAGATTGCTTCTTTTGATTGAAAAATATCACGATACTATTTTCGAGTCTGAAAACTTTGCAGTTCTTGCTTATTGCTTCGAGAATTATACTTCCAATTATTATATTGAGGATTTTAAAAATAAAATGTTTGCTGCCCAAGAAGAGGCCAATTATTGCATTGAGGAGGAATCCCATGATTCCGAGGACTCACTTGAAATATCCCTTTCTGAAAATTTTGATACTTGCTTTGTTGATGGCCAAGATGCCACTATGGATGATGCTGAAAAAAATGAACACTCTATAGTTCCTTATGTTAAGAATGAAATTGTTGCTACTGCACCCACACTTGATTTTCCTATTATCCTTTTGAAATCTCCAACTCCGGAGAATTTTCCTCTTATCAAATCTCAATATGTTGGGTTGCATTTATCTTATGATCCTAAAAACCGTGTTGAAAATAATACACGTGTGCTCGTAGGTCATGAAAAATATGATTTATGTGATATTTATATTCTTGATGTTGTTCATGATACTACTGAAATTTTTTTTGGGAGAGGAAAGGTTGGTTGTAGAAACTTCCATATTACTAAAACTACTCTCTTTATGTTGAAAGTTTTGAAGATGTTCTTGTTCCACCTTCCTATGTTGGTTTCTTTGTTCTTCTTTGATTTATTTTATTACAAGATGCCTATGCATAGGAAGTGGGTTCGGCTTAAATGTGTTTCATATTTGGTTCTTGATGCTCTCTTTTGCTTCAAATTCTTATTCTTATGAGAGCACCTTTTAAAATCTTAAGCCTAGCTAATGGCTCTAAAGAAGCGCTTTCGGGAGGCAGCCCGCAACGAATTTAGGTTTTTCTTTTTGCTTTTGTTGTGTCTTGGTGATTTTTACTACTGTATCAACATTATTGTATCTTTATTTTTCAGATTTGTGCCAAGTTATAGCCTCTTACGGCAAGGGAAGTAAAAGTTGTGACATGCTGTCCAGAAAACAGATTCTGTCCTCGTGACCAGAAAAATTCCAGAAAAATCCCAGTTCATTCTTTTGAGCTGAATTTTTTACACAGTATGCTCTATACAATTACGAAACTTCCGTATGTTCTGAGTTTTTTGATTTGAGTTGCAGAGTGCCCCTAAAAAATTCTTTACTATCTACTGTTCTGTTTTTCACAGATTCTGCCACGTTTTGTCTCTCCTTACTTTTGCAAACCTTAAGCTTGCTTTTTCTTTGCAAAAACTTTTTGGCACTCTTGAGAAATAGTAGCTATTCAAGATTATCTTTATATGCAGTGGAGAAATTTTTTATTTATTAAGGGTACTAACCTCTCTAATCAGCTTATGATGAGTTATGTATGAAGGGAGTTTTCAAGTGTGCGTTGGAAGATGATGAAAGAAGATCCAGGAGTGTCAAGCGCTCAAGCTTGGGGATGCCCCCATGCATCCCCAATAAATATTCAAGGAGACTCAAGAATCTAAGCTTGGGGATGCCCCCCGTGCATCCCCTTCTCCATCAACCATCATCAGTTCGTCCTTCGTCTCACTATATTTTTATCACTTCATGTGTTATGTGCTATGCTTGGAGCGTCTCGCTCTTAGGTTTTGTTTTTAGTTTTCTTCAGCTTTGCTTGCTGTTCATAACAAGTTAGATCCTTTCTTACTTTGTGTGGGAGAGAAACACGCTCCACTTTCAAAATTTAGAACACATCATAGGATTTTTCCTGCCTATCTTTTTGCTGTTGTGTGTTCTTTATCTTTTCATAGCTACTGCCATGTTTAGGTTTAGTATTAGTTTGTCTTTAGCAAGAGCTTTGGCTTTTGTTTAGTTTGTTGCTGCAACTCTTTTTAGTTTTCATGTTTATTTTGTTAAGAGAGTTGGTTGTTGCACTGAGTTGTGTTTTGTCTTGAAAGTAGGTAATTGAGGTTGCTATTTAATTTTAGTAGTAGCTTGCAATAGTTTTGAGGCATTGTTGTGAGTAATGTTTGGACTTTTGGTGTCAAGAGCTCTTGCCTATTAGTGATAGGTGTCGTATTTTGGGAAATCCGTGTTTATTTTCAAAACCTACAAAACTAGTTGAGAACTCTAGCTACTAGATAGATCACTACTCTTCTGAGGAGTCGAATATTAGAGTACACTCACGTACCATGAGTCGAGGATGCGCAAGGATAACCAAACCCCCATACACTCCTCCTCGGGGTACTTGTCTCTTTGTGAACCTCCTCATTAGATTGAGAGTTACCGATAATAAGTGCATGAGTTCTTCGGACTAATGTAAGTATTGAGAGTTGACACTTCCACCTTCCCATATTTTGCTAGCGTTTCCCGTGCCGTGCATTGCCTTCTTCTCACTCCGAGAGTTGGTGTCCACCTTCGCTGGTACATCCAAACCCTTGGCATGATACACTCTGTCATCATAAGCCTCCCTTTATCTTTCCTCAAAAGAGCCACCATACCTACCTATCAAGGCATTTCCATAGCCTTTCCGAGTTACATTGCCATGCAACATCCACCTCTTCATGACTTGATCTTCATGTCATACATGTTCCTGCTACACTGGCAGCGACATACATTGCATACATCATGATAGTTACATCTTCTTTATGATTTTGAGTACCTTGTAAAGTGTGAAAGATCTCCTTTACCTTCTTGTAAAACAGAGTGTTGCCCTTAAGTGAGGAAAAGATCCCAAAGTGGACACATTAAAAGATCCCAAAGAGGACAAATGAGAGTTAGATAGAAAGAGCCATTGAGGCCACCAAAAAATACAAAAAAATAGAAAAGAGAGAAAAATAAATAAAAAGAGAGAAAGGGGCAACACTACTATCCTTTTGAGAGATCCACACTAGTACACCCTCTATATCTTTGTACTCCATAGAGATGATCTTTATGCATATAGTTTGGAGAGCTTCTTAGCTCGTATGTGCATCCATTGCATGGCAATACCTACTCCTCACATCATATCTATCATTTGGCATCTCTTGCCTATGATTGTCCTCATTGATGTGAGCCTTTCTCATCCTTTTTGTCTTCCTACTCCACCATATTTCTCTCTTTGCCATCCTAAGTGTCAACTCTCGTGCTTATGTTCATCCATTGCATGAGTGCTCAAAATATCGAAAAGGAGTGGATCGAATTGACTTGTACCTGGCTAGTGGTCTGGGGACGAGTCAAGATAAGATTCCAAAGAGGACCAAGTGTGAAACTTTAGTAGATTGAGTTCTCAACAAAAATACTTTATTCTCGTATTCCCTATTCTCCTTTCTTGCACGCAAACACCATTTGGAGACATTCGAGTCACGGACAGCGAGAGCTCTTGCACCTTTTGTTCTTTTGTTACTTATTTCAATGGTAATATAGACTCTTGCCTGTTATGACTTGAATTGAATCTCTGACCTTGATTGCTTTACTTTTCAAAGTTCTTTTATGGTTGCTAGCATGTCACCACAGAAATTATGCTTGCTATCATTTACCTACTCGAGGACGAGCAGGAATTAAGCTTGGGGATGTTGATACGTCCAAAACGCATCGATAATTTCTGCTTGCTCCATGCATGTTTTGTGTGATATTGCTATGATCTAGCTACACTTTCATACATTTTTGATCATATTTGGACTAACCTATTAACTCAGTGCACCCCAGTGCCAGTTCCTGTTTTCTGCTGTTTTTCTATTTCAGTTTTCCCCCATATAAAAAGTGCCAGAAAAATTAGGGAAAATTCAGATTGTGATAGAATAATATATTTGGTTTTTATCTCTTATATTTTTGTTCCTAAGTAATTCTTGCATGCTCTCCGTTGTTGTTTATTTCTTTGGCCAAGTAGTAGGTAGTGACTCCAAGAGGGAGCGTTGTGCTAGATTGTGGGTTCATGCCTCCCCGATGACATGCTTGAGTGACAGAAACATGAGTCTAGGGGATGTGCTGTTGCCACAAGGGGGAAAACAACGGTGCTTGTAACCGCGGTTACAAGGATTGTTTACTTTACGCAAAGTTCTTTTTAATGCAGTTGTCTGTTGCTTTGGGTTTACACTTTGGGTGGGGCTCGCAACTTAATACCGGCGAGTTGTTCTGGATAGATATCTCAAGGTGGATGATTAGTAGTAGATGCAGATGGATTTCGGTCTACTTACTTTGGCGTACTGCCCGTGCTTTTGAACCTCTTCCTTTCTTTTGTAGCATAGTTAGCATTGTGGTGCGTTGTTAATCCTGTCAATTGCCTTTCTGTAATTTGTTTACCACGCATAGCATTTTTATCGTCTTTTGGGAGAGAGACATCACTAGCGAACATCACGTATCCCGGTCCATATCCTCATTATTGTTTCCAAGCTATATTTACTTTTCTGCATTTACTTTCAAGTTGCTATCATTATCCCCTTGCGTTTTATCATTTGTGAACACCAAGACCGGAGAGATTGAAAACCTCTCTGAACTTCGTTGGGAGCAAAGTTATCTGTGTCTGTGTGCAGGTCCGCGTCAGTTGCGCCGCTGACACCTACTTATCATCTCTGGAGTCCTACTGGAGACAAAACTTGGTATCTTTACTGAGGGAAACTTGCTGCTGTACCGCATCACGCCTTCCACTTGGGGCATACCAACGAAGGGAGAGAAGCCTTCATCAGCCGGGAAGAGGTCTTCTGGTGCTCCCGATCTCGGAAGCGCGGCGGCGGCGGAACAGAGGCGAGTTTGCGGAATAGGGTTCCTCTTCTGGAGTTTTCCCGTGACGGAGAATAAATAGGCGAAGGGGGGCAGCCAGAGGTGGACCAGGGGCCCATGGCGCCCCCCTGGCGCGGCCAGGAGTGGGGCCGCGCCGGGTGGCCGCCTGGGCCCCTGGCTCCCCTCTGGCCCCTCCCGGGCTCTTCTCGAAGCTTCCTGTACGCGGATTTTTCCTGTATTTTCCCGGAATTTTTCTGGCACTTTTTATATGCGGGAAAACTGAAATAGAAAAACAGCAGAAAACAGGAACTGGCACTGGGGTGCACTGAGTTAATTGGTTAGTCCAAATATGATCAAAAGTGTATGAAAGTGTATCTAGATCGTAGCAATATCACACAAAACATGCATGGAGCAAGCAGAAATTATAGATATGTTTTGGACTTATCAACATCCCCAAGCTTAATTCCTGCTCGTCCTCGAGTAGGTAAATGATAACAACATAATTTCTATGGTGACATGCTAGCAACCATAAAAGAACTTTGAAAAGTAAAGCAATCAAGGTTAGAGATTCAATTCAAGTCATAACATGCAAGAGTCTATATTAGCATTGAAACAATTAACAAAAAAACAATAGGTGCAAGAGCTCTCGTTGTCCGTGACTCGAATGTCTCCAAATGGTGTTTGCGTGCAAGAAGGGGGATAGGGAATACGAGAAAAAGTAATTTTTGTGTTGAGAACTCAATCTACTAAAGTTTCACACTTGGTCTTCTTTGGAATCTTATCTTGACTCGTCCCCAGACCACTAGCTAGGTACAAGTCAATTTGATCCACTCCTTTTTCAATATTTTGAGCAGTCATGCAATGGATGAGCGTAAGCATGAGAGTTGACACTTAAGATGGCAAAGAGAGAAGTATGGTGGAGGAGGAAGACAAAAGGGATGAGAAAGGCTCACATCAATGAGGACAATCATAGGCAAGAGATGCCAAATGATAGATATGATGTGAGGAGTAGGGATTGCCATGCAACGGATGCACATAAGAGCTAAGAAGCTCTCCAAAGGAACTAGTGGGGGTGCATCTAACTTGCTCGCTCATGAAGACCTAGAGCTCGTTAGAGGAGGCTCATCCTTGGAATATGCAAGCCAAGTTCTATAGTGTGAAGGTCCCCACATAGCTATATGCATAATGATCATCTCTATGGAGTACAAGGATATAAAGGGAGTACTAGTGTGGATCTCTCAAAAGGATAGTAGTGTTCCCCTTTCTCTCTTTTTATTTCTTTTTCTTTTTTTTCTATTTTCTATATTTTTTTGTGGCCTCAATGGCTCTTTCTATTGAACTCTCATTTGTCCTCTTTGGGATCTTTTAATGTGTCCACTTTGGGATCTTTTCCTCACTTAAGGGAAACACTCTATTTTACAAGAAGGTAAATGAGATCTTTCACACTTTACAAGGTACTCAAAACATAAAGAAGATGTAACTATCATGATGTATGCCATGTATGTCGCTGCCAGTGTAGCAGGAACATGTATGACATGAAGATCAAGTCATGAAGAGGTGGAAGTTGCATGGCAATATAACTCGGAAAGGCTATGGAAATTCCTTTATAGGTAGGTATGGTGGCTGTTTTGAGGGAAGATATAAGGAGGCTTATGATGACAGAGCGTATCATGCCAAGGGTTTGGATGTACCGGCGAAGGTGGACACCAACTCTCGGAGTGAGAAGAAGGCAATGCGCGGCACGGGAGAGGGTAGCAAAATATGGGAAGGTGGAAGTGTCAACTTTCAATACTTACATTAGTCCAAAGAACTCATGCACTTATTATCGGCAACTCTCAATCTAATAAGGAGGTTCACAAAGAGACAAGTACCCCGATGAGGAGTGTATGGGGGTTTGGTTTGTTGGGAAACGTAGTAGAAAACAAAAAAATTCGGCCTACGAATGAAGAACCCAAGATCATCCAAGAAGATTGCATACAAGGTTTTAGGTCATGGCTCACCAACCGATGTAGGGGAAGTAGAGTTGGTGAAGACCGTCGGTGCAGATCCCCGCAGCTAGGAATTTCAATGACCTCCCAACCGCGAGGATATCGATCCCTCGAACCGTCCCGCGATCTAGTCCCACGCACAAGTCCCACGAACAAGCTCCTCGAAGAAGGTTCGAAGATACGACCCCTCCATTAGTATCCACACATCCCGTAGAAGAAATCCAGCAGCGCTCCGCCGTCCAGAGATGAACGCCACCGAAAAAACTAGAGGGAGAAAACCCTAACGGATTCCGATCTAGAACAACGTCTAAACCGGGGTCTAATTGTGGAGCAACGGGGTTTAGAGGGGGGAGGGTGGCGCATAGGCCTTGGGGACAAGTTGTGTTGCGCCCCTACCCCTCCCCCACATTATATAGGTGGCCAGGAGGCCCTTGGGGCGCAATAATGGGGGTGGGGAGTCCAACTTGGACTTCCAAACCTCCCAAACCTTCCCACCGGAAACCTGCCATATTGGAGAGTTGGACTTCCCACCTGGAGGTGGATTCCTTCCCCTTGGTGCGCCCCCACCCCTTGGCCGGCCATGGAATCCTAGGTGGCTTGCCGCCCAAGGCTAGGGGCGTGGGGTAGTGGGTGGTACTGCCCGGAAACTTCCGGAACCTTCCAGAACCTTCCAGGACCTTCCGGGACCGTTTCGGGATCGTTTCGGGACATTCCGGAACCTTCTGGAGCACTTCCAAGACCTTCCGGGACCGTTCTCGGACGTTCCGGAGCCATCCGGATAGTTTCCAAGACCATAAGAGTTACAGTTTAAGCCACCCGATGACCGTGAAGGTTGTTTGGACGCCCAGCGATTATCCGGAAACTATTCCGGTTGATCCAGGACTTCCCCAGTACCATTCTCATATGTTCCGGAACCACCTGGGACTACTCCAGAGTGATCCGGACATATCCCTAAATACCCAGAACTACTTCTGGTGCCCTTATGAACTATTCCATAAATCCCGGGAACTACTTTCGGTACCCGTATGAACTATTCTGCTTTGCTTCCACTAAACCTTCTACCATTCCAGCATTCTAACAGACTACTGCTCGTTAAGTGTGTGACCCAATAGGTTCGGTATAATGCGGACATGACTCAGAACATCTTCCGGACATAGGTCAACAGCCTTTTGTCAATAGCCAATAATCAACAGCGGAGCCATGGACACCCATGTTGACTCCCGCACATACACGAAGAAACTTCGAGTGAACCATTATGTTTAGTCATGTACCATTCCCTTTGCTTTGCGATATATGACAAAGTTAGAGGAGAGAAGTTTGGCACCCATGTGTAACAACTTTTGAACACAAGCCACTCGTTATCCTCTTTGCTCGTTTGTCCCTTTTCTCGTTATCGTATTCCGGTATCCCCGTGACTGAATCACAATGCGTCTGGCCAGACTATAATGGATACCGTCATACCGAGTGGGCCCGAAGTGAATATCTTCTTCATCGTGAAGGAGCAAATCCCATTCTTGAACTATCACAGTCACTAGCCACACCATCTGACATACCCAGAACTTATTTTAGTACTTCCCATTTACGGGAGGATTCATCTAAGAACCAAAGCATGTCTTCCTGTGTGAAGCAACTCGATACTCTCATGGTCTAAGGAATTATGTATATGATAACATTTCATGATATGACTTATAACGTAGTTACGATGTGATCTCTAAGTATATCATTCAATACTGGGGTCGGTTCAACATCATTGTTCTGCTAACAATATGTTCCCATTGCTACTAACATCCTTGTTACAAGAACAATGTCCATGATTAAGAAAACGTAATCATCAGTTAGCACATGAGCTGGTCTTAGAGGCTAAACCAGGAACTCTTGGTGTTTACATTTCCACATATGCAAATGAGTTTTATTCTGAATCTCACAGTCAGGGTCATTACAATTATAGCACATAAATATAAACATTAATTACGAACGTGGAAATATATATAATAACATTTTATTATTGCCTCTAGGGCATATTTCCAATAGTCTCCCACTTGCACTAGATTCAATAATATTATCAGTGCTTGAGCACTTTACACCTATGGCATACCGGTGTAATACATGCTTCATTTGTGGTATAGACTTCATCATCGGATCTCACGTTTCAGGCCCGTTTGTATCTTGCATATCTTCGCGTTTTCACGCTATCATAAAATTCACTAATTTTATCAGTTTAGCTTTGTATATGTTTGAATCATTTGGTAGGACCTTGGTTCCTTAGAATAAGTCATGAAATCATTCATCAATGTTCCATGAGCTTCAACCATCTTGGAAACCATACCATGTTCATAAATGAACTGATGATTCAAAATACCCTCCCTTGTTACTTCTTTAAGCAACAATGTACTTAGCCTCTGTTATAGAATTCGCCACAGTATCTAACTTAACACAGTTCCTTCATATTGTGCCAGCCTTACGTGTGAAACACATAATCCCATTTAATATCAAAAATCGGTCGGAGTAAGTATGAAGACTGAATTGGTGTAACTATTTACATCAAAAATTCAGCTGGTGTAACTCATTACAACGAGCTCTTCATTCTCTCCATTTTTCCGAGAAACATATCTTATCTTTCATAAGTTTAACTTTTCACTGTTTGTCCAATGATCAACATGTTGATCACTTTGGTATCTTTCTCACAACCTTTTGGAGCACTGGACATATCTGGTCGTTTTACATATTATGGTGTACATGATTAATCCAAACACATAAGTGAGTGAAATCCAATTCATGTGTTTTGCTTATCTGTGTTCATGAACACCGATTTCCGCAAACAACTTTTCACCATGACCTCGGCAAGAACATCCTTCTTGGCGTATTCATACTAAACTACTTTAGTATCATGTCAACATGTAATGTTGGCTTTAGCATGATCAGACACTTACTATCTACATAGATCATTGTGCTCAATACTAATGCTATATTAGCCCAAGTACTTCAGCTGAAAACTATTTCCAATAAAGTCCTTATTCGTGTCAAGAAATTTATACCATTTCTAATCAACAATATGTCATCTACATAAGGTTTTAGAAATATTATTCAGCTCCCACTTACTTTCTTGAATATTCAAGCATCTTCGTTATTCCTGATGAAAACAAACTCTTTTCGCAATTTCATCACAAAGAAAATTCCAACTCCATTATGCTAGCATCAGTCCATCACTGGATATCCAAGGCTTGCATCTATTTTAGCATCCTTTGAATCGACAAAACATTCCGGTCGTATCACATATACGTCCTTTGTTATATTTCCGTTTAGGAACTTTGTTTTGATGTTCATTCTACCATATCCTATAAATGAGATATGTAGTAATTGCTAATATAACCCGAACTGACTAAAGCATCTCTACGGTCGAAACTATTTCACCGTAGTCAACCTTTGAACTTGCTAGAAAACAATTTTCCAACGAGTTGAGCTTTATGGATAAAACAATTTCATCCGAATCAATTATAGATCCATATATATATTCTTCAGACTTTTTGTCTTTCGGAGGGTCTACCAAGTTCAAAACTTGACTTACTTCCATGGATACTATCTCGGATTTATTTGGCATTTAGCCAAATCCCGGAGTCAGGTCCCATCAACGCTTCTTTGTATATCACAGGTTTATCATTGTCGAACAACAATATCTCGTTTTACATATCATGAATGTTTGTACGAGTTTTGTCTAACCTGCGTGGTTCAGCTGCACACTTATTTGAAGAGTCAACAATCTTTAACAAGTTGCACTGTCCTCCCACTCACTCTTTTGCAAGAAACCATTTTCTTCAAAACACATTGTTCTTAACAGCAAACAGTTTTTCTTTTGTGTAGTGATAGAGGAATACCAAACTTTTTGGAATAACCTTCACAAAGTAGCACTTATCTGATTTGGTGTTTTGAGTATGTCAAACATATGTCTCATACACCCAAATTTTAAGAAAAGACAATATGGTTTTATGATTTCCATATCATATCTAATATGGTGTCATTTCAACAGATTTGATGGTGCTCTTTTCAGTGTAAAAGCCGTAGTCACTAACGCATAACTTTAATAAGTATAATGGCAAATTGATAAACGTCATATTTGATCTTTCCGTTTCATACATGGCTTGATTACATCTCTCGAACACTTTACTCATAGTGATGTTCCGGGAGATACAAGTTATGACAGTTCTTCACAACTCATCAGACGTTCGCTAAACTTGTAATTCAAATATTACTTTCTACAATCTAGTTTGCAGAAGCTTTATTTTCTTGTTACAATGAATTTTTATTTTACTCTAAAATTCCTTGAACATTTCAAAGATTTCAGACGTATGTCTCTATTGAACAGATATCCACATATCTACTTCAACTCATGAGTGAAGATAGGGAATCCACTGCACACAACTACACTTATTGGACTACACACATCATCTTGTATGATTACCAATGTTTTAGTTGCCTGTTCATGTATGGCCTATCAACGGTGTTTTAGTCACATTACTTCGAGACAAAGATCGCAAGCGTCAAGTGATTCCTAATCATATGACTCGACAGTCCATCACTTATGGAAATTCTTCATGCATGTTATGTCACTTGTGATAAACGGCAGTGCCACATCTATGTGGTATTTCTGTCAGTCTTGCGACGCTTAGCGTCAGTGTTATGGATGTTTAGTATTATTATCAAGATTCATAACATACAACCTATTCATAATGGAAGTATGGCCTTTACGTTATTCATAGCTTTGAACAACTCTCTTGCAACAAACATGATTCAAAATGATGTTTTGCAACAAGGCTAAAGTGTAGTAACAATTTACTCAACTCTAAAATGAATTATGAAGATAATCATAGAGTCAACACATGGTATAGTAAACCTTTCACCGTGTTCCCGAGCGTGTCAAAACTCATCATTAGCTAGTCATAAAGGCCATAGTATTTCTTGCATCGAGTTGCAACAATATGCAATCGATGTGATATTTCGTTGATTAACAGTTTAATCACAATATACATAATCCACAATTAACTGCTTAATCATGATTCCCAAGAATTACATCTCTTGACCATCAATGAATTCATCTATAACTCCGTATGACTTTCATTTCTGAGCTGGTTATTCCAGTCTTTTTTCGTTTTGCCTTTATACGTATCATAGTTCTATTTCCAATGTCACTCCTACTCACAAAAGCTCACACATGATTAAGGATGGCACAAGCCATGGAATTTCCGGCGTGTAAGTCTTACTAACATCCTTTGGACTTCCTTTCCCTTAATTCTCATCATCATATGATCGGTGTTCTTCTGGATCCCACACTTATTAGTTTTGTTTAGAGCATAGTGAACATTTTCACTAATGCTTACAATCATACATTGTACTAGATATCTTATATCCAACATTAATTGTCTTACTACTGAAAACAATTTTTCAGTTCCATGAATATAACATAACTATCCCAAACGTTTCGAAGTTCAGGTTTCATGGTGGTGAAGACAATACACTTAGCTGTGGTGGAATTCTAGCATTTTGGATTATGGATGTAATTCACATTATCCATAGCATCAGCGGGAGAGCATCAAAAATTTGCGATAGGACAAGCTCCTTCTCGACACTATTGAGGATAGTCCTCACAATACGGTACCAATCGTAAAGTTTTTACCAGATAATACAGTTAATCAAAATCAATTGGGAAGGTGGTAACGCGAGCCATTATTCTACAACTATAATGCAAATACTAAGACTTTGTTCATAATTAAGTTGCACTTGTTATTAATCAATTTAATTACTAAGTGCGCTCCCACTCAGATCAATATCTCTCGCAATTGATGCTAGAGTGATTCAAGATCCGACCCAATCGTCCGCCATTGATGTGACATCACTGATGACTTAGACTAGACCGGTAGGCCAACTTGCCAATCACGCCAAAGGTGATTCTTGTTCATCTTTCGATGGGCGTGTTCCGGTAGCAAACTTTTATCCAAACCGTCAAGCCAACCAAGTGTAATTGCAGTGTGTTCTTAACACACCCGCCTTTTATGCGTCACACCGTGTGCACCCATGTGACATGACCTGCTCCGATGTGAAACATAGTATAGATGGTGCTACAGTTGGAAGAACACTATCAACTTGATATTGTTTTGCGAGAGATCACCCTAATAAAATACGACTACCGCGCATCAAACAAGGGTGCATCAAAGGGATAAACATCACAGGCAGTTCATAAAATTATGTGATATAGTATAGCCATTTTCTTCGTGAAGTCTTCATTGTCTTCACGTCGTCGTGGTTGAAGTCACCGTGTCCACCTACTTTGTCCTTGGCGCCGGGAACATCACCACGGCTTCTGGCATGTGCGTCGGGGTACACCTTCGCATCGTAGATCATCACCTTGCATCTATCTATTGCTTTGCCTCGAGCTAATAAACAGTTCTGGCACGCAGGCCATAATTAAGTGACAATCATATGACTCCAGTCATCATGCCGTACCACGACACGCAGGTCGCGAATAAATATTACATCATATAGCATCTCATACAAACACATTGCAAATCTTGAAGGCTATACCACATCACATGCATACTCTGCAAAAACAAGTTAGATCGCTATCTACACGGGTTGTTGCAAATTTTATCGTGGTTGATTATAAGGTTACATGCAAACTTTGTTCCCTAAACAAACCAAACACGATACTTCAATGTTGCTAGTTTAACGTTCGGGGTGCGTGTAGCAACTAATGTCACAAGCCAAACTTCGTTCAACGCGTGACCCCCGTGTGCATTTGAGTTCATAAAATCCACAAGCCCCTCCATGTTAAATCTTCTATTGCGAGATTAAGATGAGATCCAAGGAGTTTGATGTAGACCATGATCAAGGCAACCAACATACTGAAAACAACATAGAGGGATCGATGGAAAACTCAATCCTTGTAGAAAAATCTCAACTTGCCATCAAGCATAGAAAAAATCACATGACAGGGAAGCAACAAGAAAATCAATGCCTCATATCACACATATGATCTAGACCTAAACATGCATCTAATCAAGGATCGCTCATGATACCACTGTTGGGAAACGTAGTAGAAAACCAAAAAATTCGGCCTACGAATGAAGAACCCAAGATCATCCAAGAAGATTTCATACAAGGTTTTAGGTCATGGCTCACCAACCGATGTAGCGGAAGTAGAGTTGGTGAAGACCGTCGGTGCAGATCCCCGCAGCTAGGAATTTCAATGACCTCCCAACCGCGAGGATATCGATCCCTCGAACCGTCCCGCGATCTAGTCCCACGGACAAGTCCCACGAACAAGCTCCTCGAAGAAGGGTCGAAGGTACGACCCCTCCATTAGTATCCACACATCCCGTAGCAGAAATCCAGCAGCGCTCCGTCGTCCAGAGATGAACGCCACCAAAAAAACTAGAGGGAGAAAACCCTAACGGATTCGGATCTAGAACAGCGTCTAAACCGGGGTCTAATTGTGGAGCAACGGGGTTTAGAGGGGGGAGGGTGGCGCATAGGCCTTGGGGACAAGTTGTGTTGCGCCCCCCACCCCTCCCCCACATTATATAGGTGGCCAGGAGGCCCTTGAGGCGCAATAAGGGGGGGTGGGGAGTCCAACTTGGACTCCCAAACCTCCCAAACCTTCCCACCGGAAACCTGCCATATTGGAGAGTTGGACCTCCCACCTGGAGGGGGATTCCTTCCCCTTGGTGCGCCCCCCACCCCTTGGCCGGCCAGGGAAGCCTAGGTGGCTTGCCCCCCAAGTCTAGGGGCGTGGGGTAGTGGGTGGTACTGCCCGGAAACTTTCGGAACCTACCAGAAGCTTCCAGGACCTTCCGGGACCTTCCGGGATCGTTTTGGGACATTCCGGAACCTTCTGGAGCACTTCCAGGACCTTCCAGGACCGTTCTCGGACGTTACGGAGCCATCCAGATAGTTTCCAAGACCATCCGAGTTATAGTTTAAGCCACCCGATGACCGCGAAGGTTGTCTGGACGCCCAGCGATTATCCGGAAACTATTCGGTTGATCCAGGACTTCCCCAGTACCATTCTCATATGTTCGGGAACCACCTGGGACTACTCCAGAGTGATCCGGACATATCCTTAAATACCCAGAACTACTTCTGGTGCTCTTATGAACTATTCCATAAATCCCCGGAACTACTTTCGGTACCCGTATGAACTATTCTGCTTTGCTTCCACTAAACCTTCTACCATTCCAGCATGCTAACAGACTACTGCTCGTTAAGTGTGTGACCCAATAGGTTCGGTATAATGCGGACATGACTAAGAACATCTTCCGGACATAGGTCAACAACCTTTTGTCAATAGCCAATAATCAACAGCGGAGCCATGGACACCCATGTTGACTCCCGCACATACACGAAGAAACTTCGAGTGAACCATTATGTTTAGTCATGTACCATTCCCTTTGCTTCGCGATATATGACAAAGTTAGAGGAGAGAAGTTTGGCACCCATGTGTAACAACTTTTGAACACAAGCCACTCATTATCCTCTTTGCTCGTTTGTCCCTTTTCTCGTTATCGTATTCCGGTATCCCCGTGACTGAATCACAATGCGTCTGGCCAGACTATAATGGATACCGTCATACCGAGTGGGCCCGAAGTGAATATCTTCTTCATCGTGAAGGAGAAAATCCCATTCTTGAACTATCACAGTCACTAGCCACACCATCTAACATACCCAGAACTTATTTTACTACTTCCCATTTACGGGAGGATTCATCTAAGAACCAAAGAATGTCTTCCTGTGTGAAGCAACTCGATACTCTCATGGTCTAAGGAATTACGTATATGATAACATTTCATGATATGACTTATAACGTAGTTACGATGTGATCTCTAAGTATATCATTCAATACTGGGGTCGGTTCAACATCATTGTTCTGCTAACAATATGTTCCCATTGCTAATGACATCCTTGTTACAAGAACAATGTCCATGATTAAGAAAATGTAATCATCAGTTAGCACATGAGATGGTCTTAGAGGCTAAACCAGGAACTCTTGGTGTTTACATTTCCACACATGCAAATGAGTTTTTTTTTTGAATCTCACAGTCAGGGTCATTGCATTTATAGCACAGAAATATAAACATTAATTACGAACGTGGAAATATATATAATAAAATTTTATTATTGCCTCTAGGGCATATTTCCAACATGGTTATCCTTGCGCATCCTCGACTCATGGTACGTGAGTGTACTCTAATATTCGACCCCTCAGAAGAGTAGTGAACCATCTAGTAGCTAGAGTTCTCAACTGGTTTTGTAGGTTTTGAAAATACACACAGATTGCCCAAAATACGACACCTATCACTAATAGGCAAGATCTCTTGACACCAGAAGTTCAAACATTACTCACAACAATACCTCAAAACTATTGCAAGTTACTACTAAAATTAAATAGCAACCTCAATTACCTACTCTCAAGACACAACTCAGTGCAACAACCAACTCTCTTTAACAAGATAAACATGAAAACTAAAAAAGAGTTGCAGCAACAAACTAAACAAAAGCCAAGGCTCTTGCTAAAGACGAACTAAGACTAAAACTAAACATGGCAGTAGCTACGAAAAGATAAAGAACACACAACAGCAAAAAGATAAGCAGGAAAAATCCTATGATGTGTTCTAAATTTTGAAAGTGGAGCGTGTTTCTCTCCCACACAAAGTAAGACGGGATCTAACTTGTTATGAACAGCAAGCAAAGCTAAAGAAAACTAAAAACAAAACCTAAGAGCGAGACGCTCCAAGCATAGCACATAACGCATGAAGTGATAAAAATATAGTGAGACGAAGGACGAACTGATGATTGTTGATGGAGAAGGGGATGCACGGAGGCATCCCCAAGCTTAGACGCTTGAGTCTCCTTGAATATTTATTGGGGATGCATGGGGGCATCCCCAAGCTTGAGCGCTTGACACTCCTGGATCTTCTTTCATCATCTTCCATCACACACTTGAAAACTCTCTTCATACATAACTCATCATAAGTTGATTAGAGAGGTTAGTGCCCTTAATAAATAATTTTTCCCACTGGATATAAAGATATTATTGAAGAGCTACTGTTTCTCAAGAGTGCCAAAAAGTTTTTGCAAAGCAAAATCAAGCTTAAGGTTTGCAAAAGTTAGGAGAGACAAAACGTGGCAGAATCTGTGAAAAACAGAACAGCAAATAGTAAAGAAGTTTTTAGGGGCACTTATGCAACTCAAATACAAAAACTCAGAACATACGGAAGTTTCGTAATTTTATAGAGCATACTGTGTAAAAATTTCAGCTCAAAAAGATGAACTGGGATTTTTCTGGACTTTTTCTGGTCACGAGGACAGAATCTGTTTTCTGGACAGCATGTCACAACTTTTACTTCTCTTGTCGTAAGAGGCGATAACTTGGCACAAAGCTGAAAAATAAAGATACAATGATGTTTCTACAGAAGTAACAATCATCAAGACACAATAAAAGCAAAAATAAAACACCTAAATTCGTTGCGGGCTGCCTCCCGAAAGCGCTTCTTTAAAGCCATTAGCTAGGCATGATGCAAAAGAAGAATCAAGTTTTATCAAGAGAAAGAGAATAACTAGCCCGTGTAACGGACTCAAAAGGTAACTTGATTTTCTTTCTAGGGAAGTGTTCCATCCCCTTTTTGAATGGGAATTGGAATTTTATATTCCCCTCTTTCATGTCAATAACCGCACCAACGGTGCGAAGAAAAGGACGTCCCAAAATAATTGGACACAAAGGTTCACACTCTATATCCATAACAATAAAATCAACGGGAACATAGTTTTCATTGACAATGATAAGAACATCATCGATCTTCCCCAAAGGCTTCTTTATGGAAGAATCAACAAGACGAACACCAAAAGAACAAGGCTCAAAGGGCTTCAATTCAAACATATCAAATATTCTTTTGGGCATAACGGAGGTACTAGCTCCAACATCACATAAAGCATAGCAAGAGAAGTTATTTAATTTAATTTTGATCATAGGGTCCCAACCATCATCTAGCTTCCTAGGTATGGAGGCTTCTACTCTAAGATTCTCCTCCCTAGCTTTGATGAGAGCATTTGTGATATGCTCCGTGAAGGCAAGATTAAGTGTGCTAGTGTGGGGGTCTCTAGACATTTTGTGTAGAAAACTGATAACTTCTGAGAGGGTGCAACTATCAAAATCAATATCACTACTATCAAAGGTGGTAGTAGTGTCATCTAGGCTCACTTGTTTGAAACCCTCTATGTTCATAGGAGTTTCTTTTTCTACGGTTGAGGTATTAGCATCACCATTAATAGGTCCAACGGGACTAGGAGTGCATTGGGTGCTAATAGTTTGGGTGTCCTCAACAATTTGGATAGTGGCAACTGTGTGGTGTGTAGGAAGGCTCTTAATTCTATCCTCTTCCTCTTTTTCTCTAGCCCATCTTTCTTTAAGTTTCGCCATCATCCTAATATTTTCATTGATTTGTAACTGGATAGCACTAATAGGAGTGGCCTTATTCTCCTCAAGGGGAGAGGTTCTAATTTTAAGCATCTCAATATCAAGGGCTAAGCTTTCTACCATCAAAGAGAGATTATCTATTTTAGATAATTTCTCTTCTACATTTTTGTTGAAGGCTTTTTGGGTAGTGATAAAGTCTCTAAGCATGCTTTCTAATTTAGAGGAGGGGTTCTTGTTGCTAGGGTAAGTGTTGTTGTTCCCATAGTTGGATGGAAACGGTCTCGGATTGCTAGCAAAAATTCCCCTATAAGCATTGTTGTTTAAGTTGTTTCTAGCAATAAAGTTCACATCTACTTGTTCTTGAGCAACCAAAGAATTTAAAGGAACATCATGAGGATCAATAGAGGGTTGCTTGGTAAGTAGAGACATAATTAAGTCAACTTTTTCATTGAGGGAGGTAATTTCCTCGACAGAATTTACGTTCCTACCTGTTGGAGAGCGTTCGGTGTGCCATTGGGAATAATTGGTCATCATTTCATCGAGAAGCTTCGTGGAAGCACCAAGTGTAGTTGACATAAAGGTTCCTCCCACGGCCGAATCTAACAGGTTCCGCGAGGTAAAGTTCAAGCCTGCATAAAAAGTCTGGATAACCATCAGGTAGATAAACCATGTGTAGGGCATTTCTTAACAAGAGATTTCATTCGTTCCCAAGCTTCGGCAACATGTTCATTATCCAATTGCTTAAAATTCGTAATATTACTCCTCAATTGGATAATCTTAGTAGGAGGGTAGTACTTCCCTATAAAAGCATCTTTGCACTTATCCCAAGAATCTATGCTATTCCTAGGAAAAGATTGAAATCAGATTTTAGCATCTCCACTTAAAGAGAAAGGAAAGAGCTTGAGCTTAACAACATCACCTTCTACTTCTTTATACTTTTGCATATCACATAATTCAACAAAATTATTCAAGTGTAAAGCAGCATCATCTCGAGCACCAGAGAATTGATCTCTCATAACAAGGTTTAGCAAAGCAGGTTTAATTTCATAAGAGGTAGCTGAAGTGGCAGGTGTGGCAATGGGAGTGCAGATAAAGTCTTGGTTGTTGTGACTAGTGAAGTCCCACAATTTGGTGTTTTCAGTGGAACCCATAGTAGCAGCAAGTGTGGAAGATTTTTTTGTAAATTTTTGATAAAAGACACAAAGATAAAAAATGAAAGATAAACAAACAAGACTAAAAAACAAAGGTAAAGGGTAGTGTGCAACTCCCCTATCTTAGCACTCGGAGTCCCCGCCAATGGCGCCAGAAAACTTGCTTGATGGCTTCTCGCCCTTCGTTGGTTACCCCAAGTGGAAGGTTTGAGATGTAGTGCAGCAGCAGTTTTCCCTCGGTGAAGATACCAAGGTTTGTCTCTAGTAGGACTCCAGAGATGATAAGTAGGTGTCAGCGGCGCAACTGACGCGGGCCTGCACACAGACCCAGATAACTTTGTTCCCAACGAAGTTCAGAGAGGTTGTCAATCTCTCCGGTCTTGTTGTTTACAAAGGATAAAACACAAGGGATAATATTAGCAAGTAAAAGCAGTAAAGTAAATATAGCTTGGAAACAGTAATGAGGATAAGGACCGGGATACGTGATGTTCACTAGTGATGTCTCTCTCCCAAAAGATGATAAAACTGCTATGCGAGGTAAACAAATTACAGAAGGGCAATTGACAGGATTACGAACGCACCGCAACACTAACTATGCTACAAAAGAAAGGAAGAGGCTCAAAAGCACGGGCAGTACGCCAAAATAAGTAGACCGAAATCCATCTGCATCTACTACTAATCATCCACCTTGAGATATCTATCCAGAACATCTCGCTGGTATTAAGTTGCGAGCCCCACCCAAAGTGTAAACCCAAAGCAACAGACAACTGCATTAAAAAGAACTTTGCGTAAAGTAAACAATCCTTGTAACCGCGGTTACAAGCACCGTTGTTTTCCCCCTTGTGGCAACAGCACATCCCCTAGACTCATTTTTCTGTCACTCAAGCGTGTCATCGGGGGGCATGAACCCACAATCTAGCACAACGTTCCCTCTTGGAGTCACTACCTACTACTTGGCCAAAGCAATAAACAGCAACGGAGAACATGGAAGAATTACTTAGGAACAAAAATATAAGAGATAAAAACCAAATATATTACTCTATCACAATCTGAACATAATCTCATAATCCATCAGATCCCTCCAAACTCAGCATAGCAACAACAAAAATATTACAAAGGTGCCTTGATCATGTAGGGCAGCTCACGAGGTCCAAACAATGAATATCAAAGAGGGGAGGAGAACATCACATAGCTATTGATCACGGACCCATGGTCCTAGGAAAACTACTCACGAGACATCCGGGGAGCATCCATGGTGGAGAGGAGACTCCCGGAGGTCAATCCTCCCTCCGGCAGGGTGCCGGGAAGAGGTCTTCTGGTGCTCCCGATCTCGGAAGCGCGGCGGCGGCGGAACAGAGGCGAGTTTACGGAATAGGGTTCCTCTTCTGGAGTTTTCCTGTGACGAAGAATAAATAGGCGAAGGGGGGCAGCCAGAGGTGGACCAGGGGCCCCAGGCGCCCCCCTGGCACGGCCAGGGGTGGGGACGTGCCGGGTGGCCGCCTGGGCCCCCTGGATCCCCTCTGGCCCCTCCCGGGCTGTTCTTGAAGCTTCCTGTACGCTGATTTTTCCTGTATTTTCCCGGAATTTTTCTGGCACTTTTTATATGGGGGAAAACTGAAATAGAAAAACAACAGAAAACAGGAACTGGCACTAGGATGCGCTGAGTTAATAGGTTAGTCAAAATATGATCAAAAGTGTATGAAAGTATATCTAGATCATAGCAATATCACACAAAACATGCATGGAGCAAGCATAAATTATAGATACGTTTTGGACGTATCAACATCCCCAAGCTTAATTCCTGCTCGTCCTCGAGTAGGTAAATGATAACAACATAATTTCTATGGTGACATGCTAGCAACCATAAAAGAACTTTGAAAAGTAAAGCAATCAAGGTTAGAGATTCAATTCAAGTCATAACATGCAAGAGTCTATATTAGCATTGAAACAAGTAACAAAAGAACAATAGGTGCAAGAGCTCTCGCTGTCCGTGACTCGAATGTCTCCAAATGGTGTTTGCGTGCAAGAAGGGGGATAGGGAATACGAGAAAAAGTAATTTTTGTGTTGAGAACTCAATCTACTAAAGTTTCACACTTGGTCTTCTTTGGAATCTTATCTTGACTCGTCCCCAGACCACTAGCCAGGTACAAGTCAATTTGATCCACTCCTTTTTCAATATTTTGAGCACTCATGCAATGGATGAGCGTAAGCATGAGAGTTGACACTTAAGATGGCAAAGAGAGAAGTATGGTGGAGGAGGAAGACAAAAGGGATGAGAAAGGCTCACATCAATGAGGACAATCATAGGCAAGAGATGCCAAATGATAGATATGATGTGAGGAGTAGGGATTGCCATGCAACGGATGCACATAAGAGCTAAGAAGCTCTCCAAAGGAACTAGTGGGGGTGCATCTAACTTGCTCGCTCATGAAGACCTAGAGCTCGTTAGAGGAGGCTCATCCTTGGAATATGCAAGCCAAGTTCTATAGTGTGAAGGTCCCCACATAGCTATATGCATAATGATCATCTCTATGGAGTACAAGGATATAAAGGGAGTACTAGTGTGGATCTCTCAAAAGGATAGTAGTGTTGCCCCTTTCTCTCTTTTTATTTATTTTTCTTTTTTTTCTATTTTCTATATTTTTTTGTGGCCTCAATGGCTCTTTCTATTGAACTCTCATTTGTCCTCTTTGGGATCTTTTAATGTGTCCACTTTGGGATCTTTTCCTCACTTAAGGGCAACACTCTATTTTACAAGAAGGTAAAGGAGATCTTTCACACTTTACAAGGTACTCAAAACATAAAGAAGATGTAACTATCATGATGTATGCAATGTATGTCGGTGCCAGTGTAGCAGGAACATGTATGACATGAAGATCAAGTCATGAAGAGGTGGAAGTTGCATGGCAATATAACTCGGAAATTCTATGGAAATGCCTTGATAGGTAGGTATGGTGGCTGTTTTGAGGGAAGATATAAGGAGGCTTATGATGACAGAGCGTATGTAACAGCCCATATGTAATAAGCTACCAAACACTATGTATTTTACTCCCTCTGTTGGACTTGTAACTTGGCATGGTGGATGTGTATGTCATTTCATGTGGTGATTTAAATTGGCTTTGGGATTGGAGTCATGTTGGGTTGTTTTCCTTTGCATCCAAGGTGGTTCAAGAAGGGCATTGGAGTAATTTTACCTTGTTGCATGCTCACCCCTCTTGACCCCAATTTTGGCCTAGCCATTTCTTTGACTTTGGCAAGGGTTTTAAAATCCTCAAAACATTTTTTCCATCATCAAAAACAGGGGCTCTAGTTCAAAGTGAATTTGAAATTCAAAATGAGCTCACACTTTTGTTGTTGCCAAAAATTCCCAAACCATTTTTAGAAATTGAGGAATAATGCAAGGATAATTATACATATTTTTGTGTGATTTTTACACTTGTATTTAATCCAGGAAAATCCTGTATCTCTTTTCTGTTTATTTGAATAGAAAAGGGATCCAGCGGCCCTTTTCTCTCCTCTGCTCCAAGTCTTGCTGGAGGTCCAGCCCAGCAGCCCTCCGCTCCGCAGCCCACCTGGAGGTCCGCCAGCGAAGCGGTACGCGGGGTCGTCGTTGGCCGTTGGATCAAGATCGAGCGACCCGTGGTCGTCGTCTTTCCACCGTGTCCAGGGTCCCCTCCCCCTCTCTCTCACAGCCGACGGGAGGCGTCGACGTCGATGCGGCCGACGTGGCCAGGGAGCCTCCCCTTTATAAGGAGAGCACCAGAAGCCCCCACGCGAACCCTAGGTCCCGTTCCTCCCTCCAGTTTTCGCCGCCGCCGCCTCGTTCGTTGTCATGGAGCTCCCCTGTTCCGCCTGACCCGGTGAGCTCCGACGAGCAATTCGTCGTCTCCAACTGTCGTCGTTGGCCGCGTTCCCGTCTGAGGCATCTTCAGCACCTCACCTCCTTGTTCCCGCCGTGCAGGTTTAACAGAGAGCCTCGATTCAAGCCCGCGGCGACACCGTCAAGTTGCGGGCCTTTTCTTCCACGTCGACAGCAAGATCGACGACGTCCACTCCAGTAGCTTATCGAGGTCGTCCACAAGCCACCCAAGGTGACTGAGCCGCCCCCTTCCTCTCCTAGGTTCTGCGCGTAGTTTCTCTCCGCATCAGTAGGCCGTCTGTCGCGTAGCTCGTCCCCGGCGAGGAATTCGTGATCACCGTGCCCGTGGTGCGTCTCGAACGACCTCCCGCGTGCTCTTGGGGTGTCCAGGGCATGTCTTTGGCGTCAAAGGAGCCCCCTTTCCGCGTAGCTGCTTTGAATTTCGCCGTGTCTGAATCCTTGCGCGTCTCTGTCAGTCAGATCCGCCATGGATTCAGACGAGCGTAGCTTTCCCTCCGGTGAGATCCAGGTCGGGGCCAGGGCAGCCACGTGATCGTGGTACTCCCCTCTCGCGATTACAAGCAAGCCCATGGCCGGAGGCATCGTGTGCACGATGCACGGTTCGCCTGAATGTGAGGATGCACGGTGTGGTCTGAAGCTGTAGCCGTTCTGCCGCCGTGTTGTTTCGGTGAGGCTAGCGAGCAGTAGAGTTGGAGATAGAAGCCATGGCGCACCTCCTCGTGTAGAGCTAGGTGCCCTCTCGGGTTCGTTCCATGGCGGGGTGGCCGGAGCTTGCCGGTACACGATGCGCGGTTCGCCGCAGTAGAGCGTCGCCGTCGCGGTTCAGAGTTTGCAGCTGTTCGAAGTTCAGAGAAGCTGGGTACTGAACCTCACCTAGCCTGCGTAGCGTATATGTTCAGAAAACGCTTCGTGGCGCAGTGGTAGCGAGCAGTGGAGTAAGCAGCGAGTCGCGGGTTCGAGTCCAGCCGGCGCCACCCCATTTTTTGATTTTTCATCTGAGACTGACGTCTGGGACCCGCTTGTCAGCGACCCAGGCCGCGTGGGCTGAGCCCATTGCGGGCCAGACGAGTTGGTTGGGCCGGTTTCGCCCGAGAGCAGCCCATGGGGCTGAGTCCTTTTTTCTTTTTTTATTTCTTTTCTTTTTCTTGGATTTCTTTTCTGTTTAAATTCAAATTTGAATTTGCTTCCAAATTTAAATCTGATTGAGCAACTTTTGCATTTGGGGGCATGCCATATATGTTTTTGGGGTAGCTTGAGCTACTGACCAACATGATGAGGTTCATTTTTGCATCTGACCCCTTCTAATAATTGAAGTGTGGCCATTTTGCAAATAAGCCCCCTTTTCTTTTCTTTGATCTTTGTAAAGTGGTTCAAATTCAAAATTGCCCATGCCATATATGGTTTTTGGGTAGTTTTGCACAAGGAGATGCATGGTGATGGTGATGTAGTAATTTGAACCTTTTCAAAATTCATGTGGTGCAATTTTGCACTCAGCCCCCTGAACTTTAGTTGAATTTGCAACTGCCTTTGCAAATTCAACTGGAGACATGTCTTATATGCTTTTGGGGTGCCTTTCTGCAAGGTTTTCAGCAGTGATGTTTTCATGATGTTTTGTGCAACTCATGAATTCAGTTGTATTCATCTGGTCCAGAGGCGTTCAGATCTTTCTGCCTACAAAATTCCAACTTCAGTGCATTTGAAATGTTGATCATCTGGTCTGTTCAATCTTATTCCATGTCATCTTCTTATTCATTTTAGCCCTAACATATTGTCATATGTAATGTGGCTGGGATCCAATTTTTGTTGCACCTTCCTGTGTGTCAAGTTCACCGACACTACTCCGTCTCCGGAATCATTGTTTTACCTTCATGTTGTTTAAATTCTTGTAATGCTTTGTTGATCATGTCATGCTATCATGCTACTTACACCTAAATTAAGGCTTAGACCAAAGCCATTACAATGTAATAAATGCATATGGAAGTGATGACTTGTCGTCATCACCTTCATTTAAACTTGACTAGACAGGGTCATACCATGTAAATAAAACTTGAACATGCCATCCTTGTTTGAGTTTGCATCAGTTGCTTACTTGAGTGTTTTTCCTTGCCGGTATCGTACGTTAGCACCCGAGACTGACGAGGAGACTTACGTGGAGCTGTCCGACACCGAGCCCGAGGGTACTGTGGGTGCTGCTTCGACTACCTTACCAGGCAAGGGGGAGAACTGTGTCATTACTTTATAACTTCTGCTCATGCTTAGCTGTAGATCTAGAACATTGTTGCTTGATCCTATCTACCTTATATGCCATGTTTAAACCCATACAGCCATGATCCCCACATCCCAGCAACCCATTGTACTGCTAAGTTACCGCTGCACAGCCATTGCTTAGTATGGGTAGAAGACTTGCTGCTTACCTTATATATTTATGGTTGGGATATCATGCTATAACAGAAGTTGGTTGATATATATTATTGTTACATGATGTTAATTTATATTCGACGAAAGGTGGAAGGCTGGACTATCCCGTCTGGTGCTTTGTTCCATTCGAGTCACCTAGGACCCGAGTTCCGGGTATTGGTTCTTTGATCGAGCGTGCCTAATCGTGTGTGGGGTTTTATGGGCCCCCCTTGTCTTACCTACCTAGCTTCGTACATTCTAGTGGTGGCCCGAGCTGATTTACATTTGCAATGTGTGTGTGCTGGTTGGATCCCCAGTTGTTTCCAAACCAAACCAGGGCCAGGAGGACATAGTTTCTTGGCTGGCCCAAATAGACTGGCTGAGGACCCGGTCTCATAAGAGAACTAACCGGTAATCCAAACCTGGAGTCATACGGTAGAGACCGATTCGAGAGCGTGGCCAGCTTTTGAGTTGGGTGTCGACTCACCAGGGGCCACCCGGATATGTGCGTTGTTAGTTAGAGGGATTCTGACGTTCCGGAGTTTCAGGCGCTTACCTAGCCAAGTGGAAACCGAGTGTACATGCGACGTCTATAATGGAAAGTTGGTACACCCCTGCAGGGTAAATCTTTTCGAAAAGCCGTGTCCGCGGTTATGGACAACTTTGAGCCTACGTCCTGTTCATAGAATAACATCAATTATAATCATGCTATAAAACTTGACAAACCATGTGCGTTCCTTGGTTGTCTTTCTTCATCCAGGGGGACCGAGAGAGAAACGAGGTTGGGTTATGTTTGCGTAAGTAGGTGGATAGTCGACTTTTGACACATTGTCTACGTAACTTCTTGGACCTCATCTTTATTCTGATAGAACGAGTAGACACCGTATATGCTAGTATGGCTACAACCTGTCTTTGTCTTTACCTTTCCTGTAGCGTTAGTTATTCCGTAATGACATGTTCTCACCCCCGTTTACATTTCTGTCTTTACCGCTTTGCCTGATCGGCCGCTGCAGTGGACTACTACCTCGACCCCAGCACCGGACGTTACTTTGTGGAGGTGCCCCCGGAGGATGACGACGAGTACGAGTACCTCGACCAGTAGGATCTTATAGTTGGGTTCAGACGTTCCCGTGGGTGGACATTTATGTGTAGCCCTCTCTAGGGAAATTTGGATCTTGACCGTACCCGGTCCCTATTATGCTTCCGCTTGATGTATTGACGTATTGTTGAGATGTACTCATGGTGATGTTGTATTATTTAGACAGTGGCGTTGTATGCCCTGTTCTATTTTATCTATCTATATGTATTTCTGTCTTGTAGAGTTATGCTTTTATACCTGTTGTCGAGAATCTCCGGTAGCGACACGAGTGCGAGTGTCGTGCACCGGTGGCGTTTCATGCGCTTCTAACTCCGACCGGACGCGAAAGCGACTAGTTAGAGTTAGTACCGCATCAGGGACCTTACAACTTGGTATCAGAGCAGGACTGACTGTAGGACCCTTTACTGGCCGAAGTTGAGTCTAGAAACTATTTTGGTAGTTATATAGGAAAATTTCGGAGAGTAGGACCTCTTTCTGTTTTCTCCTTATCCCACCCTCCCACCCCTTTTTCCGTGAGGAAGTGAAACGATGTTTTGTCTCTGCAACTTATCCCCTTTCAAAACAATCTAGGTTCTCGTTTACATGAGGCTCCGATTCCTCTATAATTTTTTGCTAGCGACGAGATGTGTTGGCGTCTTTGAGACCACTGCTCTACCTCGCTTACGGCGTACCCCAGGTGAACCGTCCATACAGGATTGGCGGGCATCCTATGGTAATATGGATGTGGTGTCCTTCCCCTATGGACGACGGTGATGGAGGGCCGCTCAGGGCAGATGTCTCATTGTTCAGGTTTCCAACCGCTCGTATATATTGTTGTGTGCTCGCTAGCACATTATTATCTAGAAAACAAATAATTTCGGCCTACGAATGAAGAACCCAAGATCATCCAAGAAGATTGCATACAAGGTTTTAGTCATGGCTCACCAACCGATGTAGCGGAAGTAGAGTTGGTGAAGACCGTCGGTGCAAATCCTCGCAGCTAGGAATTTCAATGACCTCCCAACCGCGAGGATATCGATCCCTCGAACCGTCCCGCGATCTAGTCCCACGGACAAGTCCCACGAACAAGCTCCTCGAAGAAGGGTCGAAGGTACGACCCCTCCATTAGTATCCACACATACCGTAGCAGCAATCCAGCAGCGCTCCGCCGTCCAGAGATGAACGCCACAGAAAAAACTAGAGGGAGAAAACCCTAACGGATTCCGATCTAGAACAACGTCTAAACCGGGGTCTAATTGTGGAGCAACGGGGTTTAGAGGGGGGAGGGTGGCGCATAGGCCTTGGGGACAAGTTGTGTTGCGCCCCCACCCTCCCCCACATTATATAGGTGGCCAGGAGGCCCTTGGGGCACAATAAGGGGGTGTGGGGAGTCCAACTTGGACTCCCAAACCTCCCAAACCTTCCCACCGGAAACCTGCCATATTGGAGAGTTGGACTTCCCACCTGGAGGGGGATTCCTTCCCCTTGGTACGCCCCCACCCCTTGGCCGGCCAGAGCAGCCTAGATGGCTTGCCCCCCAAGGCTAGGGGCGTGGGGTAGTGGGTGGTACTGCCAGGAAACTTCAGGAACCTTCTAGAAGCTTCCAGGACCTTCTGGGACCTTCCGGGATCGTTTTTGGACATTCCGGAACCTTCTGGAGCACTTCCAGGACCTTCCGGGACCGTTCTCGGACGTTCCGGAGCCATCCGGATAGTTTCCAAGACCATCCGAGTTACAGTTTAAGCCACCCGATGACCGCGAAGGTTGTCTGGACACCCAACGATTATCCGGAAACTATTCCGGTTGATCCCGGACTTCCCCAGTACCATTCTCATATGTTCCGGAACCACCTGGGACTAGTCCAGAGTGATCCGGACATATCCTTAAATACCCAGAACTACTTCTGGTGCCCTTATGAACTATTCCATAAATCCCCGGAACTACTTCCGGTACCCGTATGAACTATTCTGCTTTGCTTCCACTAAACCTTCTACCATTCCAGCATTCTAACAGACTACTGCTCATTAATTGTGTGACCCAATAGGTTTGGTATAATGCGGACATGACTCAGAACATCTTCCGGACATAGGTCAACATCCTTTTGTCAATAGCTAATAATGAACAACGGAGCCATGGACACCCATGTTGACTCCCGCACATACACGAAGAAACTTCGAGTGAACCATTATGTTTAGTCATGTACCATTCCCTTTGCTTCGCGATATATGACAAAGTTAGAGGAGAGAAGTTTGGCACCAATGTGTAACAACTTTTGAACACAAGCCACTCGTTATCCTCTTTGCTCGTTTGTCCCTTTTCTCGTTATCGTATTCCGGTATCCTCGTGACTGAATCACAATGCGTCTGGCCAGACTATAATGGATACCGTCATACCGAGTGGGCCCGAAGTGAATATCTTCTTCATCGTGAAGGAGCAAATCCCATTCTTGAACTATCACAGTCACTAGCCACACCATCTGACATACCCAGAACTTATTTTACTACTTCCCATTTACGGGAGGATTCATCTAAGAACCAAAGCATGTCTTCCTGTGTGAAGCAACTCGATACTCTCATGGTCTAAGGAATTACGTATATGATAACATTTCATGATATGACTTATAACATAGTTACGATGTGATCTCTAAGTATATCATTCAATACTGGGGTCGGTTCAACATCATTGTTCTGCTAACAATATGTTCCCATTGCTACTGAAATCCTTGTTACAAGAACAATGTCCATGATTAAGAAAACATAATCATCAGTTAGCACATGAGCTGGTCTTAGAGGCTAAACCAGGAACTCTTGGTGTTTACATTTCCACACATGCAAATGAGTTTTTTTTTCTGAATCTCACAGTCAGGGTCATTGCAATTATAGCACAGAAATATAAACATTAATTACGAACGTGGAAATATATATAATAACATTTTATTATTGCCTCTAGGGCATATTTCCAACATGGTTATCCTTGCGCATCCTCGACTCATGGTACGTGAGTGTACTCTAATATTCGACCCCTCAGAAGAGTAGTGATCCATCTAGTAGCTAGAGTTCTCGACTGGATTTGTAGGTTTTGAAAATACACACGGATTGCCCAAAATACGACACCTATCACTAATAGGCAAGAGCTCTTGACACCAAAAGTTCAAACATTACTCACAACAATACCTCAAAACTATTGCAAGTTACTACTAAAATTAAATAGCAACCTCAATTACCTACTCTCAAGACACAACTCAGTGCAACAACCAACTCTCTTTAACAAGATAAACATGAAAACTAAAAAAGAGTTCCAGTAACAAACTAAACAAAAGCCAAGGCTCTTGCTAAAGACAAACTAAGAATAAAACTAAACATGGCAGTAGCTACGAAAAGATAAAGAACACACAACAGCAAAAAGATAAGCAGGAAAAATCCTATGATGTGTTCTAAATTTTGAAAGTGGAGCGTGTTTCTCTCCCACACAAAGTAAGACGGGATCTAACTTGTTATGAACAGCAAGAAAAGCTAAATAAAACTAAAAACAAAACCTAAGAGCGAGATGCTCCAAGCATAGCACATAACGCATGAAGTGATAAAAATATAGTGAGACGAAGGACGAACTGATGATTGTTGATGGAGAAGGGGATGCACGGGGGCATCGCCAAGCTTAGACGCTTGAGTATCCTTGAATATTTATTGGGGATGCATGGGGGCATCACCAAGCTTGAGCGCTTGACACTCCTGGATCTTCTTTCATCATCTTCCATCACACACTTGAAAACTCCCTTCATACATAACTCATCATAAGTTGATTAGAGAGGTTAGTGCCCTTAATAAATAATTTTTCCCACTGGATATAAAGATATTCTTGAAGAGCTACTTTTTCTCAACAGTGCCAAAAAGTTTTTGCATAGAAAAAGCAAGCTTAAGGTTTGCAAAAGTTAGGAGAGACAAAACGTGGCAGAATCTGTGAAAAACAGAACAGCAGATAGTAAAGAATTTTTTAGGGGCACTTCTGCAACTCAAATACAAAAACTCAGAATATACGGAAGTTTCGTAATTGTATAGAGCATACTGTGTAAAAATTTCAGCTCAAAAAGATGAACTGGGATTTTTCTGGAATTTGTCTGGTCACGAGGACAGAATCTGTTTTCTGGACAGCATGTAACAACTTTTACTTCCCTTGCCGTTAGAGGATATAACTTGGCACAAAGCTGAAAAATAAAGATACAATGATGTTGCTACAGAAGTAACAATCATCAAGACACAAAAAAAGCAAAAATAAAACACCTAAATTCGTTGCGGGCTGCCTCCCGAAAGCGCTTCTTTAAAGCCATTAGCTAGGCATGATGCAAAAGAAGAATCAAGTTTTATCAAGAGAAAGAGAATAACTAGCCCGTGTAACGGACTCAAAAGGTAACTTGATTTTCTTTCTAGGGAAGTGTTCCATCCCCTTTTTGAATGGGAATTGGAATTTTATATTCCCCTCTTTCATGTCAATAACCGCACCAACGGTGCGAAGTAAAGGACGTCCCAAAATAATTGGACACAAAGGTTCACACTCTATATCCATAACAATAAAATCAACGGGAACATAGTTTTCATTGACAATGATAAGAACATCGTCGATATTCCCCAAAGGCTTCTTTATGGAAGAATCAACAAGACGAACACCAAAAGAACAAGGCTCAAAGGGCTTCAATTCAAACATATCAAATATTCTTTTGGGCATAACGGAGGTACTAGCTCCAACATCACATAAAGCATAGCAAGAGAAGTTATTTAATTTAATTTTGATCATAGGGTCCCAACCATCATCTAGCTTCCTAGGTATGGAGGCTTCTACTCTAAGCTTCTCCTCCCTAGCTTTGATGAGAGCATTTGTGATATGCTCCGTGAAGGCAAGATTAAGTGTGCTAGTGTGGGGGTCTCTAGACATTTTGTGTAGAAAACTGATAACTTCTGAGAGGGTGCAACTATCAAAATCAATATCACTACTATCAAAGGTGGTAGTAGTGTCATCTAGGCTCACTTGTTTGAAACCCTCTATGTTCATAGGAGTTTCTTTTTCTACGGTTGAGGTATTAGCATCACCATTAATAGGTCCAACGGGACTAGGAGTGCATTGGGTGCTAATAGTTTGGGTGTCCTCAACAATTTGGATAGTGGCAACTGTGTGGTGTGTAGGAAGGCTCTTAATTCTATCCTCTTCCTCTTTTTCTCTAGCCCATCTTTCTTTAAGTTTAGCCATCATCCTAATATTTTCATTGATTTGTAACTGGATAGCACTAATAGGAGTGACCTTATTGTCCTCAAGGGGAGAGGTTCTAATTTTAAGCATCTCAATATCAAGGGCTAAGATTTCTACCTTCAAAGAGAGATTATCTATTTTAGATAATTTCTCTTCTACATCTTTGTTGAAGGCTTTTTGGGTAGTGATAAAGTCTCGAAGCATGATTTCTAATTCAGAGGAGGGGTTCTTGTTGCTAAGGTAAGTGTTGTTGTTCCCATAGTTGGATGGAAACGGTCTAGGATTGCTAGCAAAATTTCCCTATAAGCATTGCTATTGAATTTGTTTCTAGCAATAAAGTTCACATCTACTTGTTCTTGAGCTACCAAAGAATTTAAAGGAACATCATGAGGATCAATAGAGGGTTGCTTGGTAAGTAGAGACATAATTAAGTCAACTTTTTCATTGAGGGAGGTAATTTCCTCGACAGAATTTACCTTCCTACCTGTTGGAGCGCGTTCGGTGTGCCATTGGGAATAATTGGTCATTATTTCATCGAGAAGCTTCGTGGCAGCACCAAGTGTAGTTGACATAAAGGTTCCTCCCGCGTCCGAATCTAACAGGTTCCGCGAGGTAAAGTTCAAGCCTGCATAAAAAGTCCGGATAACCATCCAGGTAGTCAAACCATGTGTAGGGCATTTCTTAACAAGATATTTCATTCGTTCCCAAGCTTGGGCAACGTGTTCATTATCCAATTGCTTAAAATTCATAATATTACTCCTCAATTGGATAATCTTAGCAGGAGGGTAGTACTTCCCTATAAAAGCATCTTTGCACTTATCCCAAGAATCTATGCTATTCCTAGGCAAAGATTGAAACCAGATTTTAGCATCTCCCCTTAGAGAGAAAGGAAAGAGCTTGAGCTTAACAACATCACTTTCTACTTCTTTATACTTTTGCATATCACATAATTCAACAAAATTATTCAAGTGTAAAGAAGCATCATCTCCAGCACCAGAGAATTGATCTCTCATAACAAGGTTTAGCAAAGCAGGTTTATTTTCATAAGAGGTAGCTGAAGTGGCAGGTGTGGCAATGGGAGTGCAGATAAAGTCTTGGTTGTTGTGACTAGTGAAGTCACACAACTTGGTGTTTTCAGTGGAACCCATAGTAGCAGCAAGTGTGGCAGATTTTTTTGTATATTTTTGATAAAAGACACAAAGATAAAAACTGAAAGATAAACTAACAAGACTAAAAAACAAAGGTAAAGGGTAGTGTGCAACTCCCCTATCTTAGCACTCGGAGTCCCCGACAACGGCGCCAGAAAACTTGCTTGATGGCTTCTCGCCCTTCGTTGGTTACCCCAAGTGGAAGGTTTGAGATGTAGTGCAGCAGCAGTTTTCCCTCGGTGAAGATACCAAGGTTTGTCTCCAGTAGGACTCCAGAGATGATAAGTAGGTGTCAGCGGCGCAACTGACGCGTACCTGCACACAGACCCAGATAACTTTGTTCCCAACGAAGTTCAGAGAGGTTGTCAATCTCACCGGTCTTGTTGTTTACAAAGGATAAAACCAAGGGATAATGATAGCAAGTAAAAGCAGTAAAGTAAATATAGCTTGGAAACAGTAATGAGGATAAGGACCGGGATACGTGATGTTCACTAGTGATGTCTCTCTCCCAAAAGATGATAAAACTGTTATGCGAGGTAAACAAATTACAGAAGGGCAATTGACAGGATTACGAACGCACCGCAACGCTAACTATGCTACAAAAGAAAGGAAGAGGCTCAAAAGCACGGGCAGTACGCCAAAATAAGTAGACCGAAATCCATGTGCATCTACTACTAATCATCCACCTTGAGATATCTATCCAAAACATCTCGCTGGTATTAAGTTGCGAGCCCCACCCAAAGTGTAAACCCAAAGCAACAGACAACTGCATTAAAAAGAACTTTGCGTAAAGTAAACAATCCTTGTAACTGCGGTTACAAGCACCGTTGTTTTCCCCCTTGTGGAAACAGCACATCCCCTAGACTCATGTTTCTGTCACTCAAGTGTGTCATCGGGGGGCATGAACCCACAATCTAGCACAACGTTCCGTCTTGGAGTCACTACCTACTACTTGGCCAAAGAAATAAACAGCAATGGAGAACATGCAAGAATTACTTAGGAACAAAAATATAAGAGATAAAAACCAAATATATTACTCTATCACAATCTGAACATAATCTCAAAATCCATCAGATCCCTTCAAACTCAGCATAGCAACAACAAAAATATTACAAAGGTGCCTCGATCATGTAGGGCAGCTCACGAGGTCTAAACAATGAAGATCAAAGAGGGGAGGAGAACATCACATAGGTATTGATCACGGAACCATGGTCCAAGGAAAACTACTCAGGAGACATCCGGGGAGCATCCATGGTGGAGAGGAGACTCCCGGAGGTCAATCCTCCCTCCGGCAGGGTGCCGTGAAGAGGTCTTCTGGTTCTCCCGATCTCGGAAGCACGGCGGCGGCGGAACAGAGGCGAGTTTGCGGAATAGAGTTCCTCTTCTGGAGTTTTCCCGTGACGGAGAATAAATAGGCGAAGGGGGGCAGCCAGAGGTGGACCAGGGGCCCCAGGCGCCCCTCTGGCGTGGCCAGGGATGGGGTCGCGCCGGGTGGCCGCCTGGGCCCCCCTGGCCCCTCCCCGGCTCTTCTCGAAGCTTCCTGTACGCTGATTTTTCCTGTATTTTTCCCGGAATTTTTCTGGCACTTTTTGTATGGGGGAAAACTGAAATAGAAAAACAACAGAAAACAGGAAATGGCACTGGGGTGCACAGAGTTAATAGGTTAGTCCAAATATGATCAAAAGTGTATTAAAGTGTATCTAGATCATAGCAATATCACACAAAACATGCATGGAGCAAGCAGAAATTATAGATACGTTTTGGACGTATCAGAGGGATGTCAACGGATGACCCAGACGATATCCGAAATCGGAGAAGCTAACGGTACTACTGGAATTCCCACCTGAGCTCGAAATTGAGAAAATACTTCCCAAGCTAAGCATTGTAACGATTTCGATACTCCACACACTCGAGATCCTAGAGTTTGAAGGGGATAAGGCGAGAATAAAATACTTACGACACTTGTCCTGACTAGAGCAAGGGTAAGGAGTAAAAAGATTCCTACTCTCCGATAACTAACATAGTAACTACAAAATAGTTTTTGTCTAGACTCGACTTCGGCCAGAGAAGGGATCCTACGGTCGGTAAGGCTCTGATACCAAGTTGTAAGGCCCGATATGTGGTACTGTTCCGAATCTAGATGTTTCCATCCAGATCCGGGGACGAAGCACATATCGGTCCCACCGCAACATATGACGAAGTCATATGCCCCGGATATCCAACATGATATCACAACATTACAGATACAAAGATACAACATCTCATACAATCGGCATACAACTGCCTTAAATACAATAAATTAGTGGAAGATACATGTCTGAGTACAGACTACAATCAAATGCCTACTGGCAAAGAGAAAAACATCGATCCCCATAACCACACGGGTCCAGGCCCTCCGCCGGGATCCGCCTAACTAGCCGTCGTCGAGTCTCCATGCGAAACATCGATCACCATACCTGTAGTCGATCGAGAACCCTGAAAAGAGTTTGGGGGTAGTATCATGAGTACAGAAGTAGTCAGCATCCAACTGTAATGGTCATCTGACCCAGCAAGGACTTCATCACTCGTCATTCTAGGATAACTAGTAGTTTACGGTAAGGATGGGGTATGTGTTGAGGTTGCTGCCGCACTAGCATTTATGAAGTGGCTAACGGTCTAGAGAGTAAGGTAAGAAGGCAAGCATTCGATGAGGAATCTCCTCCAACAAGTCTTGCTTTCCACCTACTTACGCAAGCATAACACCTATCCTATCCTTGGCCTCCTCTTCGCATCCCGATGAAGAAGAAGCAGTCAAGGCACACACACGTTGATCAAGTTATATTAAGATTATCTCAGTTGTTGTTGTCTATGAACAAGGAGTAGGTCTCAAGTCGTCCATAACCGTGGACACGGCTTCTCAAAAAGATTTAACCCTGCAGGGGTGTACCAACTGCCCATTACAAGGATCCGCACGCACGCCCATCTCTCTCGGTTGCTACCCATCACAGGCAACCATTTTATGATTTAGTTCCAAGAGATCTGAAACGACAGGTCCCTCTAGCTAACAACGAACAAATCCGGGTGGCCCCCGGTGAGTCGACATCCAGCTCAGGAGCCGGCCGCTCTCTCGATCTGGTCTCTACCGTCTGGATGAGGTCGGGTTAGCTACCCAAACTAATGTGGTCAGCCCCCTACCTCCCTGTGGTGGACCAACAAGAGAAACCATGTCTCTGCTTGCCCAAGTTATTTTAAAGGATATCTTCTAGGAGCGACCCGACAGACATATATGCATGATTTTCAAATGGTAAATCGTCTTGGGCCACCAGTAGAAATGTTTGAAGCTAGGTAGGTAAGAAAAGGGGACCCCATAAAACCCCACACGCGGTTAGGCACGCTCACTCTTAAAACGAATACCCTGAACTCGGGTCCTAGGTGACTCGAATGGAACAAAGCGTCGTGGCGGGATAGCCTAGACCTTCCATCCTTCGTCGAATATAGTCAACATTATAATAATCATATCATCAACAACAAATATAATAGTGTGATATCCCAAACCAAGGAGTAACAGGATAACCTCGTAGCATCCTAAGCATGCATACTAAGCAAGGGCTGAGCAATGAGCAATAGTAACATAGCAGTACATGGTTTGCTGGGAGGGGACATGGTTGTATCGGTTTGAAAGAGGCTGTAAACATGTGGTAGGATCAAACATCGAACCTATCCTGGACTAGCATGCAAACCGCTGGTTGAAATAGAATGGATCATAAGTAATTTATAGTCCTTGCCTGTTGATAAGTCGGGTTCCGAAGGTGTAGCTGATCGCAAGCTCGCATCGTCTCCGAAGATACTCGCGGAAGCACACAAGACGGTAAACATTGGAAAGCAATCAACGAGCAAGCATCTATTACTACGAAGCAAACACGGGCAAGCATCAACAAGAAGGCAACACGAGACATCGCACCTACCGTCGAGAGCGGTTACTAACAGGTTAAGTGAAGTACTCATCACACACGACGATACCGCACATTTAGAATGGTTCAAGTTGTTTAGCTACACAAGGTGAGCAAATGTTATTAACATGGCATCCTGGCATAGCACAAAAACATGATAAGAGGTGAAGAATAAGATAAACTATCTATGTTAGTCAATTTAAGTGAGGCACAACCTAAACATGGCATACACTAAGTGCCGCACGAAAATTGAAACATTTTGTACTGTTCTGTCCTAAACCATATTTTAGGTTGGTTAACAACAACAACAAATAGCATAAACACAAAGTCCACGAAAAGTAATAAAGTTACATATAAAGAACACTCCAAACGGAGTTACGATTAAAAAGATACAAGCAATACAAGTTTGCAACACAATGTGCTAACATCAGGTAGCACACTTTAGAGCAACAAATAAACAAGCAAAAGGTTACAAACATGCATAAAAATGATATGCAACTAAAGTAGACATGGCAGGTAAGGCATGGCAAAAGGAATCATGAAAATAGGCATCATGAACAATTAATTATAGCCCATGCAAAATGCAATAAAACATTACGGGTCTAGGACTTAGTGAAAATGAAGAAAACAGTGCAGAAACTGTTATATTCATGCTGTATAAACAGGGGTGAAACTATATGTAAAAGTACAACAAGATGACATAGAAATATATGAGCATGGAGTAGGCATGATGGTGATCAGGTACAAACAAGAATCAAGGTCATAGGCATAACAGATCAAAATATATTAGGCATGCAACATGGCATCGGAAAGTTACAGACTTAGTGAAAACTGAGGTGGCTGTCTAAAACAGCAGGATAGCAACTTTGGAGAAGAATATAGCTATGACCAGGAATGTAAACATGACAATGCAATACATATAATGGAATTAGAGATGATGATTAACAGTATGCAAAAAGAATGAATGCAATAGGCCTCACGGGTGAGTCACAATCATCATGCAAACTTGCAATAAAATAACAGCAGCAGCACACTAGCAGAAAATAATAGCAGTTAATAGTCTGATGCCCACTTCAACATAGTTTTGCACCATCAAGATGATCTCAAATCAAAATGCTCACAAAAGATGAATTGAAGTACACACAATTTTAAACAATTTTCCTTTTGGGCGCAACGTCATCCGAGCTATGGTTTGATCGCAAATCTACTCGCAAAACTGAATCAGCAGCAATTAAAAAAAAGACTTAGCAAAATTTACAAGTTCTTCAGAAAAAAATAGGCTCGGTCCATGAGGCGCTGGACAGAGAGACCGACTCGGCTGGCGGCTTGGACTGGGCCTCGGCCGGCCCACGGAGGCGGTTGGCTGCCTGCCCGAGCTCGCTCCCGACCGAGTCGGGGAGCGGCTGTGGCGGCGCCGGCCACCGGCAGCGAGGCGGGCGCGGCCCAGGGTGGCAAGGCGGGGAGGAAGGAGCGGGAACGGCGGATGCGTCGGGGAACGGGGTGCCGGGACCGGACCCGGCAGGTGGCGACGGCCGCCGGCCTTCGGCGCGAGCTTGGTGGCGGACGAGCTCGTGCCGAGCTCCCATGGCGCGCGGCCGCAGACCTTCGAGGACAGAGGGGCGTTGAGAGGAGGTGGGGAGAGGAAGAGAAGGGAGAGGGAGGAGGAGATGAGGCGGCCAGGGCGCAACTTGCCGGCACACGACGGTCGGACGGGCGGCCGGAGGCGGCGGCGACGTGCCCCTCGGGCTGGCGGCGGTGAGGAGAGAGGAGAGGTGGGAGGTGGAAGGCAGGGCACAACGTGGGGGCTTCCTGGCCGTCAGATCGGGCGATCTAACGGTCCAGATCTGATGGGCTAGCAAAAGGACGAAAATTGGGGCTAAAACTGGATATGGGGGCAATTGTGAGGGGGTGGATGCAATTTTGGCTTGGGGGAAACCCTAGAAAGGGGTGGGAGTGTGGTGGTCTTTATATAGCCCAGGTGGCTGGCAGTTTTCAAAAACATCCCCGTTTTTCTCTCGCGCGCGCGGTGTTTACGTTTCTGACCGCCAAGGGTCCGCAGGACCTCCGATTCGGGTAAAACTTCGAACTGCGCGATCAGCGTGTCGATCCGGCGGCGTTCACCTCGCGCTGGAAGCGTTCCGAGAACACTTTCCGGTGCGCTATTATCCCGTTTACTTATTAAACAGGGTTTTTCGTTCCGTTGGCTATTGCTGGTCTCGTGCGGTTTTCGCGATGGTGATCGGGTGAAACCCGGTGTCGCAAGGTCGAGTGTCAGGGTGGCAATGGCCGGTCTCTGTCCGGTACAAGATAAGAGGGGGAAAAATAATCGCCGATCGATAAATCGGGGATGCAAACACCGCAAACAAATCAGACAATCAAACAATTCACACTGAAAACAATTTTTTTAATTTTTGTGAAATCTGGGTTGTTACAATACAACACCACAAACAAGGGATCTCGTCCCGATATTCTGGACGATCCGGGGGAGAGTGGGAGAGAAAATAGAGTCGATGATCTTCAACTCCACCAAAAAGGGACTCCGCTCCATGTCGAACGGCGAACTCCGTCGAGATACTTTCCGCAAAGATACGACATCGTCGGAAAGACGAAACTGTCAGTGACAAGAGGAAAAACGATCGCGAAAACCAGATCAAGGGATAGTGATTTTCGACGCAAGTCATAAAAACACCGGTAAAATGAGGGATGGCAACGGATGACCCAGACGATATCCGAAATCGGAGAAGCTAAAGGTACTATAGGAATTCCCACCTTAGCTCGAAATCGAGACAATACTTCCCAAGCAAAGCATTGTAACGATTTCGATACTCCACTCACTCGAGATCCTAGAGTTTGAAGGGGATAAGGCGAGAATAAAAGACTTATGACACTTGTCCTGACCAGAGCAAGGGTAAGGAGTAAAAAGATTCCTACTCTTAGATAACTAACTTAGTAACTACAAAATAGTTTTTGTCTAGACTCGACTTCGGCCAGAGAAGGGATCCTACGGTCGGTAAGGCTCTGATACCAAGTTGTAAGGCCCGATATGCGGTACTGTTCCGAATCTAGATGTTTCCATCCAGATCCGGGGACGAAGCACATATCGGTCCCACCGTGACATATGACGAAGTCATATGCCCCGGATTTCCAACATGATATCACAACATTACAGATACAAAGATAAAACATCTCATACAATCGGCATACAACTGCCTTAAATACAATACATCAGCGGAAGATACATGTCTGAGTACAGACTACAATGAAATGCCTACTAGCAAAGAGACAAACATCGATCCCCATAACCACACGGGTCCAGGCCCTCCGTCGGGATCCCCCTAACTAGTCGTCGTCGAGTCTCCACGTGAAACATCGATCACCATACCTGTTGTCAGTCGAGAACCCTGAAAAGAGTTTGGGGGTAGTATCATGAGTATAGAAGTACTCAGTATCCAACTGTAGTGGTCATCTGACCCAGCAAGGACTTCATCACTCGTTATTCTAGGACAACTAGTAGTTTACGGTAAGGATGGGGTAAGTGGTGAGGTTGCTGCCGCACTAGCATTTATGAAGTGGCTAACGATCTAGAGAGTAAGGTAAGAAGCCAAGCATTCGATGAGGAAACGCCTCCAACAAGTCTTGCTATCCACCTACTTACGCAATCATAACACCTATCCTATCCTTGCCCTCCTCTTCGCATCCCGATGAAGAAGAAGCAGTCAAGGCACACACACACGTTGATCAAGTTATATTAAGATTATCTCAGTTGTTGTTGTCTATGAACAAGGAGTAGGTCTCAAGTCGTCCATAACCGTGGACAGGGCTTCTCGAAAATATTTAACCCTGCAGGGGTGTACCAACTTCCCATTAGAAGGCTCAGCACGCACGCCCATCTCTCTCAGTTGCTACACATCACAGGCAACCATTTTATGATTTAGTTCCAAGATATCCGAAACGACAGGTCCCTCTAGCTAACAACGAACAAATCCGGGTGGCCCCCGGTGAGTCGACATCCATCTCAGGAGCCGGCCGCTCTCTCGATCTGGTCTCTACCGTCTGGACGAGGTCGGGTTAGCTACCCAAACTAATGTGGGCAGCCCCCTAGCTCCCTGTGGTGGACCAACAAGAGAAAACATGTCTCCGCTGGCCCAAGTTATTTTAAAGGATATCTGCTAGGAGCGACCTGACAGACATATATGCATGATTTTCAAATGGTAAATCGGCTTGGGCCACCACTAGAAATGTTTTAAGCTAGGTAGGTAAGAAAAGGGGACCCCATAAAATCCCACACGCGGTTAGGCATGCTCAGTCTTAAAACCAATACCCGGAACTCGGGTCCTAGGTTATTCGAATGGAACAAAGCGTCGGGGCGGGATAGTCTAGAGCTTCCATCCTTCGTCGAATATAGTTAACATTATAATAATCATATCATCAACAACAAATATAATAGTGTGATATCCCAAACCAAGGAGTAACAGGATAACATCGTAGCATCCTAAGCATGCATAGTCAGCAGGGGTTGAGCAACGAGCAATAGTAACATAGCAGTACATGGTCTGCTGGGAGGGGACATGGCTGTATCGGTTTGAAAGAGGCTGTAAACATGTGGTAGGGTCAAACATCGAACCTATCCTAGACTAGCATGCAAACCGCTGGTTGAAATAGAATGGATCATAAGTAATGTATAGTCCTTGCTTGTTGATAAGTCGGGTTCCGAAGGTGTAGCTGATCGCAAGCTCGCATCGTCTCCGAAGGTACCCGCGGAAGCACACAAGACGGTAAACACTAGAAAGCAATCAACGAGCAAGCATCTATTACTAAGAAGCAAACACGAGAAACCATCAACAAGAAGGAAACACGAGAAATCGCACCTACCATCGAGAGCGGTTACTAACAGGTTAAGTGAGGTACTCATCACACACGACGATACCGCACATTTAGAATGGTTTAAGTTGTTTAGCTACACAAGGTGAGCAAATGTTATTAACATGGCATCTCACTCAAGCATGGCATAGCACACAAACATGATAAGAGGTGAAGCATAAGATAAACTATCTATGCTAGTCAATTTAAGTGAGGCACAACCTAAACATGACATACACTAAGTTCCGCACGACAATTGAAAAATTTGGTACTATTCTGTCCTAAACCATATTTTAGGTTGGTTAACAACAGAAAACAATAGCATAAACACAAAGTACATGAAAAATAATCAAGTTACATATAAAGAACACTCCAAACGGAGTTACGGTTAAAAAGATACAAGCAATACAAGTTTGGAACACAATCTGCCAACATCAGGTAGCACACTTTAGAGCAACAAATAAACAAGCAAAAGGTTACAAACATGCATAAAAATGATATGCAACTAAAGTAGACATGGCAGGTATGGCATGGAAAAAGGAATCATGCAAAAATGCATCATGAACAATTAATTACAGCCCATGCAAAATTCAATAAAACATTACCGGTCTAGGACTTAGTGAAAATCAAGAAAACAGTGCAGAAACTGTTATATTCATGTTGTATAAACAGGGGTAAAACTATATGTAAAAGTACAGCAACATGACATAGCAATATATGAGCATGGAGTAGGCATGATGGTGATCAGGTAGAAATAAGAATCAAGGTCATAGGCATAACAGATCAAAAGATATTAAGCATGCAACATGACATCGGAAAGTTACAGACTTAGTGAAAAACTGAGGTGGCTGTCAAAAAAAAAGGATGGAAACTTTGGAGATGAATATAACTATGACCAGGAATGTAAACATGACAATGCAATACATATAATGGGAGTAGAGATGATTCTTAACAGTATGCAAAAATAATCAATGCAATAGGCCTCACGGGTGAGTCACAATCATCATGCAAACTTGCAATAAAATAACAGCAACAACACACTAGCAGAAAATAATAGCAGTTAACAGTGTGATGCCCACTTCACCACAGTTTTGCACCTCAAGATGACCTCAAATCAAAATGCTCACAAAAGTTGAATTGAAGTACACACAATTATAAACAATTTTCCTTTTGGGCGAAAGGTCATCCAAGCTACGGTTTGATCGCAAATGTACTCGCAAAACTGAATCAGCAGCAATTAAAAAAAGACTTAGCAAAATTTACAGGTTCTTCAGAAAAAAATAGGCTCGGGCCTCACCCACTGGTTTCGGCCCATGAGGCGCTGGACAGGGAGACCGACTCGGCTGGCGGATTGGACTGGGCCTCGGCCGGCCCACAGAGGCGGTTGGCGGCCTGCCCGAGCTCGCTCCCGACCGGATCGGGGAGCGGCCGTGGCGGAGCCGGCCACCGGCGGCGAGGTGGGCGCGTCCCAGGGCGGCAAGGCAGGGAGGCAGGAGCGGGAACGGTGGAGGCGTCGGGGAACGGGGTGCCGGTACCAGATCCGCCAGGTGGCGACGGCCGCCGTCCTTCGGCGCGAGCTTGGTGGCGGACGAGCTCGGGCCGAGCTCCCATGGCGCATGGCGGCGGACCTGCGAGGAAGGAGGAGCGGTGAGAGGAGGTGGGGAGAGGAAGAGAAGGGAGAGGAAGGAGGAGATGAGGCGGTCGGGGCACGGATTGCCGGCACACGGCGGTCAAGCGGGCAGCCGGAGGCGGCGGCGACGTGCCCCTCGGGCTGGCGGCGGTGAGGAGAGAGGAGAGGTGGAAGGCAGGGCACAACGTGGCGGCTTCCTGGCCGTCAGATCAGGCGATCTGACGGTCCAGATCTGATGGGCTAGCAAAAGGACGAAAATTAGGGCTAAAACTGGATCTGGGGACAATTGTGAGGGGGTGGCTGCTATTTTGGCTTAGGGGAAACCCGGGAAAGGGTTTGGAGTGTGGTGGTATTTATATAGCCCAGGTGGCTGGCAGTTTGCAAAAACATCCCCGGTTTTTCTCTCTCGCGCGCGGTGTTTACGTTTCTGACCGCCGAGGGTCCGCAGGACCTCCGATTCGGGTAAAACTTTGAACTGCGCGATCAGCGTGTCGATCTGGCGGCGTTCACCTCGCGCTAGAACCATTCCGAGAACACTTTCCGTCACGCTATAAAGATATCCCGTTTACTTATTAGACGGGGTTTTTCGTTACGTTGGCTACGGCTGGTCTCGTGCGGTTTTCGAGAAGATGATCGGGTGAAACCCGGTGTCGCAAGGTCGAGTGTCATTAAGGATGGAAATGGTTAGGGTATGGGCAGGGTAGAGCAATACCAAACCCATACCCATATACTTCATGGGTACAAAATTCTACCCATACCCTTACCCGTGGGTATAAAACTATACCCACACCCATACCCGGTGGATACCCGTACCCATCAGGTACCCATTGGGTAGATCAAATAGTACATTATTTTCATCTTTTTACATTCATTGATAGCGCATTAGCAAAAAAATATTGACAACTCAATAGCAGGTAGATGAATACATGAAAATTAACTATATAGGCTATAGGTACCCACTTAGTAGATAAAATAGTATATAGTATATATACACATTGAATTGGTCAAATAGTACATCGTTATACATGGGTAGGGTATGGGTATACCCGAGGGTACAAAGCTATACCCGTGCCCTACCCACGACTTGATGGGTAGGGTATGGGTACTACCCATGGGTATAAAAATGTACCCATACGCTACCCATGCGGGTAGGGTACCCGCGGGTACCCGTACCCATGGGTAAAATTTCCATCCTTAAGTGTCATGGTGGCAATGGTCGGTCTCTATCCGGTACGAGATAAGAGGTGGAAAAATAACCATCGATCGATAAATCGGGGATGCAAACACCGCAAACAAATCAGACAATCAAACAATTGACACCGAAAATAATTTTTTTAATTTTTGGGAAATCTGGGCTGTTACAGTGTGGTACTCCCCGAGCGCGATTCGAGGCATGGGAAGATGGAGGCGTCTCCGTTGGTGCTCCTGGGCGTGGTGGCGTGGTCCGAGATGGCCGGTGGCCACGGCTACGCAGCCGACGCGGCGCCGACAGCGGCCACGGGCGGCGCGGGAGGAGCAGGGAGAGAAGGGGGCGAGGGGGAATGGAAAGGGGGGCCGTTCTAGGGTTCCATGGGGGGCTGGGGGATCTTATACTCGCTGGGGAGCCGTGGGGATGCCGACATCGAGCATCTAGGGCCATGTACGGCCATACCGTCGACAACGGGCGAGGATGAGGAGTGGGAGGAAGGAGGTGGCAGGGTGGGTCTGGGGTGGGAGGGTGTTGGGCTGGGGTGGGCCTGGGGTATGTTGCCCTGGGCGTAGATTAGGTTTTCTATTTCTTTTCCTCTTTTTGTTTTCTGTTATTTTATTTTGTATTTGTTTTATCCACAGAATAATTTTGTTAAACGTGGGACCTGTTGCATAATTAGTGTAACACCATACAGTGCTACCACAAAAAGTTTGAGGCAAGAATAAAATCATTTAAGATTTCTTTTATAAATGCAACTGATAATTGGTGCTGTTTTGCTACTGGTTTGGATTGTTTGCAATATTTAGAAATTGCAATAAATGTTCAATGCAGGTTTATCATGGTCCACTGGTTTTTAGGGATTTTAAAAATTGGTTCCACAATTTTTGGACAAAGTTTTATTTTCCACTTTTATTTAATTCCTAGGGGCAATTTAATATCCAACCATTATGGATTTCACTATTTATTATTGACTTGGGATCTTTCAAAATGCCAAGAATAATCTGTCCAATTATTTGCAAAGGTTTTATCTCGACCTGCCTTTTGAAAAGGACTTGGTGTGGAATTATTTCCTAATGCAATTTTTGTTAATGAGGGTGATCATGATGATAAGGCATTTAACAAGGTGCTCACAGTTGAATTATTGTTGCCTGGTTATCGGGGTGTTACAAATCGCCCCCACTACAAAGAATTCTCGTCCCGAGAATTAAAAGGTAGTGGAAGGGGTAAAGCTTTGGTTTCGTATTCTAACGAATCTTCTGGTTCTTGTTGTCCTTCGCGAAGAAGTTAATCCTTCTCGTTGATGTCTTCATTTCTCTGCATCAGTGCATCTTGATGAGTGCTCATCCTTCTTTCAGGGCTTCATCGTACTTAGGAATAGGCTAGGAGATAAAACTTAAGGGGGACGGATCGGTGCCAGGTTACTCAACCGGGGTGGTCCAAGGGAATGGGTTAGAAAGTATCTCATGAGTTAAACTGAGGGAGATACATCGAGAGAAATAAAAGAAGTCAAGAGAAGTTTTCAAGCGGATATGCAAGCATTCAACGATGATAACGGATGATGAAAAGGGGTCCAGAGCATTAGGCATAAGCACTGAGTCTGATATCGAACTGAATATCACAAGGTAGAGGACTGACGAATTGCATACGAGGTCAAGCAAGAGGAATAACCTTGAGAACAGAAAGGTACAAGAGAGTCAGGTTTCGATCCGTTGGAACTGTGGGTTATGGGCCCAAATTGAATAAGAAGGGTGGTGACAAACAACGCCATCAAGTTGCAAGGTAATTCAGGGAACAGATCGTCAGCTATGTCGGCAACAACGTCGGTACCAAGGGTGAGGGACGAAGAGAACCATCTTCCTGCTCGTTAAGACGAGGCGGACCAGTAGGCAAAGTTCTCTTCCATCGGTGGTTATCGAAAGGTTATCAACAATAGTAACAGGTGGTACGGGCAGAGTAGACACATTACAAGAAAGGTTAACCAGACCAATGAAAAGGAATATGTGATTATCTGATTAATCAGAACGATGGAAGGGAAAATGTAATGATACACAAGTATCACGTGTATATCTTTCCCAAGGGAAAGCCGAGCAAGACATACTTGACCAAGTTTGTATTGGCAGGGGGTCAAAGGAGGTTTGTGGTGATACCACAAATCATCGAGGGGCAAGGATGGTATTTCTCACCATGAATTCAATTAACACTTGGTAGAAGCCAAGATGTCGATGATGACCACGACACATCATTTCAAAAGGTTTCAAGAAAATACAATCGAAACACGGCGACATCAAGCAAAAGGAATGGTGAAGGAAAAGTATTATGTTTTCCCGGTTGACGACAACCCAGAACCATGAGATAGCTATGACAGGGATATGATTTGTTTCATCACAATTCATAAGTTGTAGTGCAAAGGCATGATATCTCTGAGGTACCAGGAGGTAATACTCGAAGGTAGAATGGAGGATCATAGGTGCAACAGAATTTATACCTAGGGGATACTTATCTTACGAGAATATTCCATGATAAGTTCTACATCGTATCCATGGGTATGAACACAAGGTTCAGGGTCGACTCCCACTTCTTCAATGCATAACATTTCAATCACTTCTCGCTTTCGATGAAGTTGTAGAGTAGGAAATTTATCTAGCGTAACACCTGTAGAGTATGACGCGCAGAAGTTTCCGGGGTTCACACTGATGGCCGAAACATAGATAAAACCCAACGGGACTTTCTAAGAATCTGTACAACCAACAACAGGAGTAAAGGATACAAGTTCGAAAGCCGAAGGCTAACGACATGAAGTAGGTGATACCATTAGCGGGAGGCATCTTGTATCAGGGGAAATTCATCAATGATTTTGGCACAAGGGGACGGTAGGTAGTAATCCACGCAAAAGGTCAGGTGGGGCACAGAGCGTCTGGTGTGAGTATCGGTACTCAACCATAAGAAGGAAGAATGCAAAGGCATCGGGTGATAGAATCATCCGAATAATTAGATGCTTAGTACAAGGGAATTGTGATTTCCAGATCGGGAGATGGATGTAATTATCCATACAGACTTATCGGTGGCAGGGGATTGCAAAGGCGATGAACACGTAGGTTCTTGGGAGTTTATCAGAGAGTAATCTTTGGAATCTTCAGGTGAAGCAAGCGATCATCTTGGGTGAAGGGCTCTCCAGAGGGACAGACGTGCGAGATCCTAGAGTTAGTGTTAGCAAAATCTTAACCCGAAAGGAAAAGAGAGCAGAGTCCCAGAGTAAAGGTACGGAGAAAAAGATCCGAATACCACATATTTTGCGACGTGGGCCGATAAGCCACACGACACTGTTAGTAAAGTAGTTTTGCATGGACTAGAATTGACTTCGACCAAGGAGTTGGAAGGGGGTGTCCTACAGGCAGTCGGCTCTGATACCAACTTGTGAAGCCCCCAAAATCGAGTCGTGTACAGTAATCATACACGCAAGGTACACGATCGAGATCAGGGACTCACAGTGAGATATCACAACACAACTCTACAAATAAAATAATGCAAGCTGTTTAATACAAGCCAGAGGCCACGAGGGCTCGAATACAACAGCTCGAGAGCACAAAGTTAACGGAAGCAATAGTATCTGAGTACAGACACAAGAATACAAGGTTGCCTTAAGAAGGCCAGCACAAATAACAATTGATAGAAAAGGCGAGGCCTCCTTCCTAGGAACCTCCAAACTACTCCTGTTCGTCAAGGATCTCCATGTTGCGGTGGTCGGCATCGGGGATCTCCTGCTCCTCCAACGTCGACTGCAGCGGCCGATCAGGCAAAACATAAAGGGAAAATAAAGCAAGGGTGAGTATCTAGCATACCCGCGAGTCTTACATCCGCTACTAAGCATTTATTCATTTGTATCAAATGGAAAGGGGAGGCTATATATAGTGGACTGAATGGTAGAAAGTCATAATAAAGATGAGAAGCTAGGCCTATCGAAGACTAGAATCTTCTGACGAGTCTTGAAGCACAAGAAGAGAATCAGCCAACACTTCAATAACATGAATGTAATAACAATGCAGCAGAAGTTGCTACAACATTGTATAATAGTAAGTTTTAATAATTATAAATGCCTCCGAGATCCCTTCCTCGACTCTCTATGAGGAAGAGAAAACGGAACCAACAGTTTAATAGTAATAGTTTGTAGTAGTAGGCTCTGGTTTCAGCATAAAGTGTCCTGTTACCGTGGACACAGCTATTCAAATAGATCAAACTCCCTTCAGTGGTGCACTACTGTTCAGCCTGCACGCTCGGATCTCCAGGGTGGCGTACACATTGTTAGGGAATGCCCCACCGAGGCTATCCGACACGCCGAGGCCCATCCTACGGCTCATCAGAGAGGTCCCCGCCAGTCTACATTCCTAAGGGCAAAGGGGTCTTGGACCGTCGCCCCTCGCCCTCCGGGTCGTTGTGTACAGGGTGAGTTCCACGCAACTCCTCTGGGACGCAGATCCGACCGTGCCACAATGCTGAAATGGACGTCTTTTAGAGCTTTCGAACGAGACCACAACGCGGAGGTCCTACACCGTAATCCCACGTGAAGGTAGAGCGTACAGGGCTTTACGGCCTCTCAAGTCATCCACCCGAACCATTAGGCATTTTATTATTTTCTGTCGGGACAACCGTTATCGTTGCCCCTTTCTGGGTGAGTCGCGGACAACGACAGCAGCTGATACGTCTCCAACGTATCTATAATTTCTGCTTGCTCCATGCATGATTTGTGCGACTTTGCCATGTTTTTCTTGAACTTTCATACATTTTTATCATATTTGGACTAACCTATTAACTCAGTGCACCCAGTTGCCAGTTCCTGTTTTCTGCTTTTTTTGTATTTCAGGTTTTCCGGCCATTAAAAGTACCAAATAAATCCCGAAAAAATTATATAAAAAATCAGCGACCCAGAAGCTTCCCGAATCACCAAGGAAGGAAGGGGGTGGACCCACCAGGGCCCCAGGAGGGTCCCAGGCGCGGCCCCACCCTAGGCTGCGCCAAGAGGTCTCCTGGCTGCCCTGTGGCCCCTCTCGGTGCCCTGTTTGGCCTATATTTACCCCCCGTGACGGAAACCCCTAATATCGATCTACTATTCCCGTTCTCCTCTCTGTTCCGCCGCCGCCTCCGTTTCAAGATCGGGGATGCCAGGAGAAGCTGTCCCGGCACCCTGCCAGAAGGAGGAATCCCCTCTGGGAGACCATCCATCACCATGTACGCCTCCCGGATGTCTTGTGAGTAGTCCCCCTCGGACCATGGGTCCATTTCCAGTAGCTATGTGATGTTCCCCTCCTCTCTTTGTGCTTCCACTTTCGAGACCTCGTGAGCTGCCTCACATGATCGAGGCACCTTTGTAATTTCTGTGTTGCTATGCTGAGTTTGCTGGGATCTAATGGATTATGAGATTATGTTCAGATTGTGATGAGTAATATATTTGGTTCTCTTTTATATTTGTGTTCTTTAGTAAATTCTTGCATGTTCTCCGTTGCCGTATTTTGCTTTGGCCAAGTGATTTGTTGCAACTCCAAGAGGGAGCGTTATGCTTGATTGTGGGTTCAACCCCCTGATGTCTAGCTTGAGTGACAGAAACATGAGACTAGGGGATGTGTTGTTGCCACCAGGGATAAAACAACGGTGCTTGTACTTGCGGGTGCAAGGATTGTTTACTTGAGGCATAGTTCTTTTAATGCAGTTGTCTGTTGCTTTGAGTTTACACTTTGGGTGGGATTCGCAACATAATACCAGCGAGATGTTTTGGATAGATATCTCAATGTGGATGATTCGTAGTAGATGCAGATGGATTTCGGTCTACTTATCTTGGTGTACTACCCATTTCTTTTGAGCCTCTTCATTTCTGTTGTAGATAGTTAGCATTGTGGTGCGTTTATAATCCTGTCAATTGCCCAGCTGTGATTAGTTTACCTCGCTAGCACTTTTATCGTCTTTTGGGAGAGAGACATCACTAGTGAACGTCATGGGACCCCGGTCCATATTTCTATCATTGTTTACATCTTCAATTTACTTTCAGTTCTTTACTTTCCGTTGCCACTATTATTATCTCTTGCGTTGACCCTTTGTAAACGGCAAGGCCGGAGGAATTGACAACTCCTCTGTACACGTCGGGAGCAAAGTTTTTTGCTGTGTGTGCAGGTCCAGGCGAAGTTAGCAACCTCAGCGCCATTGTTCACTTTACCACTGATGACCCTCAACGTAAAGGGATCTATTGCATCATTTTCGATAAGTAAGAGTGTCGAACCCAACGAGGAGCGAAAGGTATTGATAGGTGATTTTGGACAAGGAATAACTACAAGCACTGAAAGATAACTTGTTAGGGGTTTTAGATATAAGCAACAATAAGATAAAATCAAGCAAAGTAAATAGCACTGAGGAGCAGAAAGTGGCCCAATCCTTTTGAGCAAAGGATAAGCCTGACAACTGAACTTATAAAGACTAAAGCGTTCTTGAGGACACATGGAGAGGTAGTCACGTGCTTTTGCCATACTCCGTATCGATAAAAAGTGTTGTGCTAATAAGTGTTGAGTGGGTGGGTCTATGCTAGCACACCTTCTATACTAAGATAAGTGCACTCTTATGATTAAACATATTGCAAGAATCCGCAAATACAAGATAGAAATTAAGGCAAATCCTAACCACAGCAATAAGATCAAGGATCCAGTATTCCCTTGTGCAAAAGTGTGCAAACTGGGGTTCAGGTTTCTGTCACTCCGGCAACCCACCGTAAGCATTCTTAATACACAATGTATTCCCCTAGGTCCTTAAGAAGGTGAAGTGTTGAGTGTTTGACTCACACAACACTACTAGGAAAATAACAACACAACTTAAATATCAAACAACACAAATTACTTCAACATCATATGACTACTAACAACTAGACTCCTCCCATGTCCTCAAGAACTAAAGTAACTACTCACAAGACATAAAAGAGATCATGATCAGAGGTGATAAATATATGATAAACAATCTGGACATAATGATATTTCTCCAACAAAACTCAATAGCATTCACCACAAAGTAGTAATCTACACCGGTAGAGTAGAGAGGATAGATAGTATGGATTACAACACAAGGTAAACTTGTGAGGTGAGATTGGATGGTGGTGGAGATGGTGCTGATGTTGGGGATGATGTTGATGATGATCTCGATGATGCCCATGACGATGGTGATGACGATGGCGATGATCTCCCCTTCCGGGAGGTGATCTCCTCGACGGGATCTGCCCGCCGGAGAGCCCTTCTCTTCTCTGTAGGTTTCCGCCACGGAGCGGCGGCGGAACTCCGTGAAAGCTTCTCTTTTTTAGGTTTTCGCGTAACGAGGAGTATATAGGCCAGAGGGGGATCCGGGAGTGGCCCCAGGGCTCCAGGCACCCTCCAGGCGCGACCAAGGGTGGGGCCGCCCCAGGTGGCCGCCTGGGGATCCTATGGCCCCCTCAGGCCCCTCTTCGGAGAGTCTTCGTTAATCTTCTAGAAAATAATCCCCGTCGATTTTCAGGTAATTTGGAGGTATTCTTCTTCAGCAACTCAGCGTCCACTTTTTACCGCTGAATCCTGCGTCTGCTGCTTCGGCACCAGAAAGTTGAAAACTGTGTAAAATAGGCCAAAACAACATAAGAACATCATCGTAATGTGAAATATATCAATGAATAAGGATGAATTACGATATAAAATAGTGATGCAATTTGGACGTATCAACTCCCCCAATCTTAGACCTCGCTTGTCCCCAAGCGAAAACTGAGCTTGGTAAACATGTCCACAAGTTTAGAGAGTGAAGTGTCGATAAATAAAATACGGACAAGAAGCATCATGATCCTTTCACCAAACTCAAACATCCTAAACAGCAATCTCCAACTCATAAGGCCCTTATGAAAGAGTAATAACAATTATAATCAAAAGTAGGGCTAAGGAAACTCATCAAATAATGGCAAACAAGTCCTTTGGTCAAGGGACAACTAAAAGCTGTTACCTTTGGTCTTTCACTTTATATTTTGAAGAGACAATTTGGAACTTTTTGAAAGAACAAGCTATTAGTCATGAAGTGCAAATGCTAACACAAAGGAAGATGTTTGCTTGGCAAATGCTTTTGCAAACAACTTACTTATCGAGAGATAATGTCAACAATGATATGGCATAGCAAAACTTTAATGCAACATTATATGGATGAATCTTTATCAGCATTAAGTGTCTGTTCTCTTTGGGAAAGGAGGAAGTAGGGAAAACTGACTAAACATAAAAGTAAAGGAAAAAGCCTTGTTAAAGGCAATAAGGGAAAACTCAAGTGCTATCCTTAAATCAAACAGAATGAAAACAAGTTTTGAGAGGTGCATGATTTGTCAACGAATGCTAATAGACAACTCAATTGCTTCTCAGATTGGACAAGTTTCGAGGAATGGCTCCCAAACGGGGACGATCACATCCCCGCAATCTCCTTTGTTTATCACTGCCAAAGTTTTCTGATTTCTCATGAACAAAGCGTGAAGGAGGGTTTGTTTGTTATATTATCTTTTGTGAGCTGGGCGCACTCATGCCAGTTCCTCCTCGTATTAGGGGTTTGCAGATTAGACATGCAATCTCGGGATAAAACTTGTCCAACTTAAGAAGGTCATGAATTAACTACTACTTCCTCATGAGCTAAAATAGGGGCACAAAACAGAAGATGTTGAACATCTAAGGATAACACAAAAATTCTATGCTTTAAGAGTGGTAGTGGAATACCACGAATAGGAAGGTATGTTGGACTCATATGGAAGATACTTGTTTCAGGGTATGTATGCACAAGCAGAATTCCTCTTAGTACAGAGGTTTGGCTAGCAAAGGCTTTGAGAGAATAGACAATTGATGATGACTTGGATGTAAAGAAATATAAAGCATAAACATTAAAACAAGCATAGCACATCAAGTTATCTTCCTTGTCAACATAACACTACAAGCATAATAACAAAGAGGGTTTGGCTATGTCGCTACTTTGATAAAAATAACATGCTTGTTGTTATGACCAAAGCTATGTTTGCCAAGATTAAATAAAGTTTTCAAAGCCATACCTGATATAAGGTCAATACTCCCCATAAGAATCATCACGAGGTCGATTGCGTGAAGAGAATACCGAGTGCAGCGAAAGGATCAATAGACTTCTCATTAATATTCCATCATTGACGACTCCACACTCACGGATACATAACTCTCCAAAAAGGAGTGATAGACCTCAAAGCAAACACCTATTTTATAAGATAACTTCCCTAGACATGATACGACTCTACTTGACTCTAAAAGACATAGATAAAGATAAAAATACCGGGCACTCCCCCAAGCTTGGAACAAGCTAAGGGGATGCCATTACCCAAGGAAATTTACTCCTCATTCTTGTGGTTCTTCAGGTCCCTGATTATACGTCGAAGGGTTTGGTTTTCAGCTTCCAGGATTTCCACTTGCACTTTCAGTACACGGAAATCTTCACAAAGTTGGTTGGTGATGCGGTACGCTTCGGAGATGGTGGAAAGTGTGCGCTGATCTTCAAGCGAAGTGGAGGGCCCTGAAAGGTTAAGAGAAAGATCATATTGAGGTTGGAAGGACCCCACCATGATGGGATTGCTTGGACCTCCTTGCTGTTGGGCAGTGATAGTCTTGATTTCCTCTCTCACGGAGCGCTCCATCTCCGCTTGTCTTGCGGCCGTTTCTTCTTCGGTAGCCCAGTCGACATGCTTCCCTTGATTAAGATCCTTCTGGACTTGACGTAGACGCCATCCCAAGAAGTCCTCTCCGCAAGAGCCACAAGAAGACATCTCTACTACTCAACTTTTAGTCCTGGCAGAAACAGCTCAAAAAGAAAACACACGAAATCGCGAGATACGTTGCTGGAACGATCCGGGAAAATAGATAGCAAAAATTTCTGCACAGAAAGGAAGGTAACGAGCCAAAGCGGGGTCCGAGACAGACTCCGGGGTGCCCAGGCGGCCTCCCGGCGCGGCCAGGGGTGGGGCCGCGCCAGGGGGGCGCCTGGGCCCCCTGGAGCTGGTCTCCGGCTCCTCTTCGGCCTCAAATTTTCTATATTTCGCAAAAACTCGTAATCTGGAACTTTTATGGCGGTTTCGCGATGTTTCCTTACCGTAATACATACCTTTCCTTATTCTTCTCCTGCTGGTGTCTGGAACAGGGCTGCAACATGTTCTTCATGAGTTGTTGTGTATACCAAATCCACATCAACATTGACGGGATCTCCTGCTATGTAATGCTTAAGTCTTTTCCCATTCACCACTTGAGGTTTGGTGCCTTCGAAATTGTTAATCTTGATTGCACCCGAGCGGTAGACTTCCTCAATATGAAATGGCCCTTCCCACCTGGAAAGTAGTTTACCTAGAGAAAGCTTGAAACGGGATCTAAACAACAAAACTTTATCGCCAACATTAAATTCACGTTTCAGAATCCTCCTATCGTGCCACTTCTTTACCTTTTCCTTGAACATTTTAGCGCTCTCGTAAGCTTCACTTCTCCACTCATCTAGAGAAGTCAAGTTCATGAGACGATTTTCACCAGATAATTTCGGGTTAGCATTAAGCTCTCTAATATCCCAGAAAGCTTTGTGTTCTAATTCTAATGGCAGATGGCAAGCCTTGCCATAGACCATCTTATAGGGAGACATGCCCATGGGGTTTTTGTAAGCAGTTCTATACGCCCACAAAGCATCTCCTAACTTATTTGACCAATCTTTTCTATTTCTATTGACTGTCTTCTGTAAGATCAACTTGATATCTCTATTGGTGAGCTCAACTTGCCCACTAGTTTGAGGGTGGTACGGTGAAGCAATTCTATGATTGACATCATACTTGGCTAAAGCTTTCCTAAAAGCTCCATGTGTAAAGTGCGAACCCCCATCAGTCATGAGGTACCTGGGTACTCCAAACCTAGGAAAAATTACATCCTTGAGCATTTTCAAAGATGTCTTGTGATCAGCACTTTCAGTGGGGATTGCTTCTACCCACTTGGTTACATAATCAACAGCAACTAAAATGTGAGTGTACTTGTCTGAGGAAGGAAAAGGACCCACAAAATCAAAACCCCAGCAATCGAAAGGCTCAATCACTAAAGAGTAATTCATAGGCATCTCATTCCTTCTACTAATATTACAAACTCTTTGACACTTATCACAAGATAAAACATAATTTCTAGCATCCTTAAAGAGAGTAGGCCAATAAAAACCTAATTGAAGAACCTTATGCGCGTTCCTCTCTCCAGCATGATGTCCTCCATATGGACTATCGTGACATTGTTTGAGAATGTCCTTCTGCTCGTGTTCCGGTATGCATCTTCTCACGATCCCATCTGGACCTTCTTTGAAAAGATGTGGGTCATCCCAAAAGTAATGCTTCAAATCATGAAAGAACTTCTTCCTTTGCTGAAATATTAAACCTAGAGGAAAAAACTTTGCAACGATAAAGTTAGCATAATCTGCAAACCAAGGATCGGAGAGAGATTGTACTTTTACAACAGCTAGTTGTTCGTCTGGAAAACTGTCGTTGATTGGAATGGGATCATGCGGTATATCTTCACTCCTTGAAAGATTATCCGCCACCGGATTGTCTGCTCCTTTCCTATAAACGATCTGCAAATCAAATTCTTGAAGAAGGAGTACCCATCGGATGAGCCTTGGTTTGGCATCCTTCTTCTCCATAAGATACTTAATGGCAACATGGTCAGTATGAACAATAATCTTAGAATCAACAATATACTGCCTAAACTTATCACAAGCAAACACTACTGCTAAGAATTCCTTCTCAGTAGTAGCATAATTCTTTTGAGCACTGTCAAGGGTTTTGCTAGAATAATATATAACATTCAATTTCTTATCAACCCTTTTCCCTAAAACAGCTCCAACAGCAAAATCACTAGCATCACACATAATTTCAAAAGGTAAATTCCAATCAGGTGGTTGTACTATAGGAGCAGTTATTAAAGGTTTCTTAAGAACTTCGAAGGCTTCCTTACAATCTTCATTGAAAACAAAAGGAACGTCCTTCTGGAGAAGATTAGTGAGGGGTCTCGAAGTCTTAGAAAAGTCTTTAATAAATCTTCTATAGAAACCAGCATGACCGAGAAAACTACGAATACCTTTGATGTCCCTTGGGTAGGGCATCCTTTCAATTGCTTCGATCTTGGCTCTGTCCACTTCAATTCCCCTCTCGGAAATCTTGTGGCCAAGAAAAATTCCCTCGTTGACCATAAAGTGGCACTTCTCCTAGTTAAGCACAAGATTTGTCTCCTCACATCTCTGCAAAACTTTATTAAGGTTGTGGAGGCAATGGTCAAAAGAGGTTCCATAGACGGAGAAATCGTCCACGAATACCTCCACAATTTCTTCACAAAAACCATGAAAGATAGCAGACATACACCTTCGAAAAGTAGTAGGGCCATTACATAAACCAAATACCATAGGGACAAGTAAAAGTGGTCTTCTCTTGGTCAACAGTGTTAACATGAATTTGAGAGAAGCCAGAATAACCATCAAGATAACAAAAGTGAGTATTTTTAGATAACCTTTCAAGCATTTGGTCGATGAACCGAAACGGGCAGTGGTCCTTCCTGGTTGCCTTGTTCAGCTTCCTGTAATCAATACACATTCTATATTCAATAATAATTCTCTGAGGTATTAGTTCATTCTTATCATTAGGAACCACAGTCGTTCCTCCTTTCTTTGGAACACAATGAACCGGGCTTACCCACTTACTATCAGCTATAGGGTAGATAATACATGCGGCTCGAAGCTTGAGAATCTCAGTCCTTACAACATCCATCATTTTCGGATTCAACCGTCGTTGATGATCAACAACTGGTTTAGCATCAGGTTCAAGGTTGATGGTATGTTGACAAATAGATGGACTAATCCCCTTAAGGTCATCAAGGGTATAGCCAACTGCACCTCGATGTTTGTGAAGTACTTCCAATAGACGCTCTTCTTCATACCCTGAAAGGTTAGAATTGACAATAACAGGATATACTTTCTTTTCATCTAAATAAGCATATTTGAGAGAATCGGGAAGAGGTTTAAGATCAAACACTGGATCTTCCTTTGGTTGCGACAAAATTCCCAAAGGCTCAACTGGAAGGTTGTGCTTTAGGATAGCAGGTTGTCTGAAGAATATTTCGTCTAGCTCATTCCTCTCCTGCATATGCAAATCATTCTCGTGGTCCTCCATATATTGTTGCAAAGGATCGTTAGGAGGAATAGAAATGGAAGCAATATCTTCAATAATTTTATCGTTACTAGGCAAATCAGTACCACGAGGCTTCTTAGAGAACTTAGAAAAATTAAATTCATAGGGCTCACCATTGAATTCAACAGAAAATTTACCTTTCTTGCAATCTATTATAGCTCCACAAGTTCTGAGAAAAGGTATACCGAAAATAATAGGACAAAAATTATCCCTTACTGAACCAAGTACTAGAAAGTCGGTAGGATATTTTACCTTTCCGCATAAAACTTCAACGTCTCTCACAATTCCGATAGGAGAGATAGTTGCTCTGTTTGCAAGATAAATAGTAACATCAACTTCTTCAAGTTCACAAGGTGAAATTTCACCTATGATCTCTTGATAAACTGAATACGGGATAGCACTAGCACTCGATCCCAAATCGCATAGCCCATAATAATTGTGATCTCCTATTTTGACAGATACTACTGGCGCACGTAAAATTGGGCCTCTATTCTTGGCTGTGACAAGGTTAGTGGAAATAGCACAAAAATTTATATTGGAATCTAAAGCATCATTAGTAATAAGATCCTTAACCAATGCAACTCTAGGATCGACCTTGATCTGGTCCTCAGGCTCATCGATTCTTCTCTCACCCTTATTCATTATGCCTGTCACAAAAGAGTGCTCCCTTATTCTTACGGGAAAAGGGGGCTTTTCATATATAACTGCAGGCACAATAGGGTCAACAACATGAATATCTATAGGTGATTATTTAAAGGGTTTATGATGCTGACTCTTATTCTTCTTAGAAGAGTCGATATGAGAGGCAAAGTCCTTACAAAAATCAATCATTAGATGGGAATCAAGACCAATATTAGAGCAAAAGGCATTAAAGGAATCAGTTTTCACATAACTTTCTTTATAATCATGCTCATAGTTTATAGTGGGTTCAATACCTTTATCTATTTCCCAATCCTCGGTATTCTTCTGGATCCTTTCAAGGAGATCCCATCTTTCTTCAACGCTTTTTGTCTGAAATACCCCACTAGAGGAGGCATCCAACATCTCCTTATCCTGACGAGAAAGTCTAGCATAAAAATTTGTAAGTATAGTTTTATTGGGGAGCTCATGAATAGGACATTTGAGCATTAGAGATTTCAATCTCCCCCAAGCTTGAGCGATGCTTTCTCCGTCACGAGACCTAAAGTTATAAATATAATTCCTGTCTCTGTTAATTTCATGAAGAGGATAAAACTTGGTATAAAAGAGAGACATAAGCTCATGCGAATCAAGCAAATGAGATTTATCGAGAAGCTTATACCAATCTGAAGCTTTATCTATAAGCGACTAATACGGTGATGAGGATACTTCTCTCCCGCCTCGTTGGTTACCCCAAGTGCAAGGTGAGATGTAGTGTAGCGGCAAGTTTTCCCTTGGGAAAAGATACCAAGGTTTGTCTCCCGTAGGACTCCGAAGGATACAAGAAGGTGGTAAACTGAACAATGGCGCAGAGGTTGCTAGCTTCACCTGGACCTGCACACAGATACAAATAACTTTGCTCCCAATGAGTATAGAGGAGTTGTCAATTCCTCCGGCCTTGCTATTTACAAAGGATCAATGCAAGAGATAAAAGTGGAACTGAAAGTAAAGACTGAAAGTAAACTAAGGGTGTAAACAATAATGTGAAGATGGACCGGGGTCCCGTGATTTTCACTAGTGATGTCTCTCTCCCAAAAGACGATAAAAGTGCTAGCGAGGTAAACAAATCACAGCTGGGCAATTGACAGAATTATGAAGGCACCGCAATGCTAACTATGCTGCAAAGAAAGGAAGGGCTCAAAAGCAATGGGCAGTACGCCAAGGTAAGTAGAACGAAATCCAACTGCATCTACTACGAATCATCCACCTTGAGATATCTATCCAGAACATCTCGCTGGTATTAAGTTGCAAATCCCACCCAAAGTTTAAACTCAAAGCAACATACAAATGCATTAAAAGAACTTTGCACAAAGTAAACAATCCTTGCACCCGCGGGTACAAGCACCGTTGTTTTATCCCTGGTGGCAACAGCACATCCCCTAGTCTCATGTTTCTGTCACTCAAGCTAGACATCAGGGGGCTGAACCCACAATCAAGCATAACGCTCCCTCTTGGAGTTGCAACAAACTACTTGGCCAAAGAAAAATACTGCAACGGAGAACATGCAAGAATTTACTCAAGCACAAATTATAAAAGAGAAGAACCAAATATATTACTCATCACAATCTGAACATAGTCTCATAATCCATCAGATCCCGGCAAACTCAGCATAGCAACAACAGAAATTACAAAAGTGCCTCGATCATGTGAGGCAGCTCACGAGGTCTCGAAAGTGGAAGCACAAAGAGGGGAGAGGTACATCACATAGCTACTGGTCACGGACCCATGGTCCAAGGGGGACTACTCACGGTACATCCGGGAGGCGTCCATGGCTATGGATGGTTTCCCGGAGGGGGTTCCTCCTTCCGGCAGGGTGCCGGAGCAGCTTCTCCAGGCAGCCCCGATCTTGAAACAGCAGCGGCGGCGGTACAGAGGGGAGTTCGCGGAAAACAGATCGATATTAGGGGTTTCCACCCCGAGGGCTAAATATAGGCGGAGGGGGCATCGAGGGGACCCACAGGGCAGCCAGGAGCCCCCCTGGCGCGGCCTAGGGTGGGGCCGCGCCAGGGACCCTTCTGGAGTCCCTGTGGTGGCCCCCCTCCGCTGCCTTGGTGATTCCGGAAGCTTCCGGGTCGCTGATTTTTTATCGGATTTTTCCGGATTTTTTGGAGCACTTTTAATGGCCGGAAAACCTGAAATACAAAAACAGAAGAAAACAGCAACTGGCAGCTGGGTGCACTGGGTTAATAGATTAGTCCAAATATGCTCAAAAGTGTATGAAAGTTCAAGCAAATCATGGAAAAGTCACACAAAACATGCATGGAGTAAGCAGAAATTATAGATACGTTTGGGACGTATCAACATCCCCAAGCTTAATTCCTTCTCGTCCTCGAGTAGGTAAATGATAACAAGCATAATTTTTGCGGTGGCATGCCACACAACCATATAAGGACTTTTAAGTAAAGCAATCAAAGCATGCAATTCAATTCAAGTCTTAACAAGCAAGAGTCTATATTAGCATTGACACAAGCAACAAAAGAACAAAAGGTGCAAGAGCTCTCGCTGTCCGTTACTCGAGTGTTTCCATATGGTGTTTGCGTGCAAGCAGGGGACTGTGAAAAAGAGAGAAAAAATGTTGTTGAGAACAACTATCTACTAAAGTTTCACACTTAGTCTCCTTTGGATTCTTATCTTGACTCGTCCCCATACCACTAGTCAGGTACAAGTCAAACTGATCCACTCCCTTTCGATATTTTGAGCACTCATGCAATGGATGAGCGTGAGCAAGAAAGTTGACACCTAAAAGGCGAAACAGAAAGAAGGTGGAGGAGGAAGACAAAAAGGTGTGAAAGGCTCACATCAATGAGGACAATCATAGGCGAGAGAAGGCCATATGATAGATATGATGTGAGGAGTAGGGATTGCCATGCAACGGATGCACATGTGAGCTAAAATCTCTCCAAGGAAACTAGTGGGGTGCATCTAACTTGCTTGCTCAAGAAGAACTAGAGCTCGTTTGAGGAGGCTCATCATTGGAATATACGAGCCAAGTTATATAGTGTGAAGGTCCCCACATAGCTATATGCATGATGATGATCTCTATGGAGTACAAGGGATAGAGGATGAAGTACTAGTGTGGATCTCTCAAAAGGAATAGTAGTGTGGCCCCTTCTCTCTTTTCATTTTTCTTTTTCTCTTTTTTCTATTTTTTTGTATTTTTTTGATAGCCTCAATGGCTCTTTCTATTTAAATGTCATTTGTCCTCTTTGGGATATTTTGATTTTGACCTCTTTGGGATCTTTTCCTCACTTTAGAGGCAACACTCTATTTTTTACAAGAATATAGGAGATCTTTCACACTTTACAAAAGTACTCAAATAAAGAAGATATAACTATCATGATGCAAATGTATGCCTCTGCCATGATAGCAGGATATGCAATGATACTAGCGCGTCATGTAGCAATGATTAGGGCAAGGCCCAACTAGAATGCGGCTCATCGATCAAGCAAGTAGCATGTATGACATGAAGATCAAGTCATGAGAAGGTGGATGTTGCATGGCAATGTATCTTGGAAAGGCTATGGAAATGCCTTGTAGGTAGGTATGGTGGCTGTTTTGAGGAAAGATATAAGGAGGCTTATGATGACAGAGCGTATCGTGCCAAGGGTTTGGATGCACCGGCGAAGTATGCACCAACTCTCAAGGTGAGAAAGGGCAATGCACGGTACCGAAGAGTCTACAAAAAGTATAGGTGGGTGGAAGTGTCAACTTTCGAATACTCACATTAGTCTGAAGAACTCATGAACTTATCATCGGTAACTCTCAATCTAATCAGGAGGTTCTCAAAGAGACAAGTACCCCGAGGAGGAGTGTATGGGGGTTTGGTTATCCTTGCGCATCCTCGACTCATGGTACGTGAGTGCACTCTAATATTCGAACCCTCCATAGGTTAGTGATCCATCTAGTAGCTAGAGTTCTCAACAGGAGTTTTTGGTTTTCGAAAAACACACGGATTGCCCAAAATACGACATCTATCACTAATAGGCTCGAGCTCTTGACACCAAGTGGAGCGTGTATCTCTCCCAATACGGTTCAAGTGGAGCGTGTATCTCTCCCAATACGGTATCAAACTAGTTCTAGTGGGGCGTGTATCTCTCCCACACAAAAGAGTAAGTTGGGGTATAACTTGTTATGAACAGCAAGGAAAGCTAAAGAAAACTAAAAACAAAACCTAAGAGTGAGACGCTCCAAGAATAGCACATAACGCATGAAGCGATAAAAATATAGCGCAACGAGGGATGAACTGATAATTGTTGATGAAGAAGGGGATGCACGGGGGCATCCCCAAGCTTAGACGCTTGAGTCTCCTTGAATATTTATTGGGGGTTCACATGGGCATCCCCAAGCTTGAGCGTTTGACACTCCAAGATCTTCTTTCATCATCTTCCATCGCGCACTTGAAAACTCCCTTCATACATAACTCATCATAATCTAATTAGCGAGGTTAGTACCCATAATAAAATAATTTTTTTTCTACTGGAAATAAGGATAACCTTGAATAGCTACTGTTTCTCAAGATTGCCAACAAGTTTTTGCAAAGAAAAAGCAAGCTTAAGGTTTGCAAAGTGAAGAAAAGCCAAAACAGGAAAGAATCTGTGAAAAACAGACCAGCAGGTAAAAACGAATTTTTTAGGGGTACTTCTGCATCTCAAATCAAAAAACTCAGAAAATACGAAAGGTTCGTAATTGTATAGAGCACTCTGTGTAAATAATTCAGCTCGAAAAGATGAACTTGGATTTTTCTTTGATTTTTCTAGTCACGAGGACAGAATCTGTTTTCTATACAGCATGTCACAACTTTCACTTCCCTTGTCGTATGAGGCTATAAAAGGCACAAAGCTTGAAAAATAAGATACAATGATGTTTCTACAGTAGTAACAATCATCAAGACCACTAAAAACAGAAAAAAGGACAAAAAGAAAAACCTAAATTCGTTGCGGGCTGCCTCCCAAAAGCGCTTCTTTAGAGCCATTAGCTAGGCTTAGAGAAGAAGATCAAGTGTTTTCAAGAAAATAACTAGCCCGTGTGACGGACTCAAAAGGCAACTTAATCTTTTTCCTAGGAAAATGTTCCATCCCTTTCTTGAGAGGGAATTGGAATTTTATATTCCCCTCTTTCATGTCAATAACAGCACCAACTGTGCGAAGAAAAGGACGTCCCAAAATAATTGGACAAGAGGGCTCACACTCAATGTCCATAATAGTGAAATCAACGGGAACATAATTTTCATTGACAATGATAAGAACATCGTCGATCTTCCCCAAAGGCTTCTTTACGGAAGAATCAACAAGACGAACACCAAAAGAACAGGGATCAAAAGGTTTCAATTCAAGCATATCATACATTCTTTTGGGCATAACAGAGGTACTTGCTCCAACATCACAAAGAGCATAACAAGAGAAGTTATTCAATTTGATTTTTATCATAGGATCCCAACCATCTTCTAGCTTCCTCGGTATGGAGGCTTCTATTCTAAGCTTCTCCTCCCTAACTTTGATTAGATCATTGGTGATATGCTCTGTGAAGGCAAGATTAAGTGTGCTAGTGTGGGGGTCTCTAGACATCTTGTGTAGGAAACCAATAACTTCAGGTAAAGTGCAGTTGTCAAAGTCTAGGTCACTACTATCTATCAAGGAGGTAGTGATATCATTTAGGCTCACTTGTTTGAAAGATTCTATGTTCATAGAGGTTTCTTCCTCTATGGTTGAGGTGGTAGCATCACCATTGGTAGGTCCAGTGAGACTAGGGGTGTGATGGGTGCTAACAGTTTAGACATCCTCAACTACTTGGATAGTGGCTACTGTGTGGTAGGTAGGAAGGCTCTTAACTCTCTCTTCTTCCTCCTTTTCTCTGGCCCATCTCTCTTTAAGTTTTCCCAACATCCTAATGTTTTCATTAATTTGGACTTGGATGGCATTCATAGGAGTGGTCTTCAGCATCTCTACATCATGGGCTATGTTGTCTACCTTCGAAGAGAGGAAATATAATTTATCTAATTTCTCTTCCACACTCTTGTTGAAGGCTTTTTGGGTAGTGATGAAGTCTTTGAGCAAGGTCTCTAGTTCAAAGGTGGAGTTTTTGGTGCTAGGATAAGTGTTGTTGTTCCCATAGTTGTTGGATGGGTAAGGCCTAGGATTGTTGCTACCAAAATTACTCCTATAAGCATTATTGTTGAAGTTGTTTCTAGAGACAAAGTTCACATCTACTTGCTCTTGAGCGAGAATTTAAAGGAACATCCTGAGGATCAACAGGAGCTTGCTTGGTAAGTAGAGACATGATAAGGTCAACCTTTGCATTTAGAGAGGAGATCTCCTCGACAGAATTTACCTTCTTACCAGTTGGAGATCTTTCGGTGTGCCACTGAGAGTAGTTCAGCATCATCTCATCAAGTAGCTTTGTGGCAGCACCAAGTGTGGTTGACATAAAAGTTACTCATGCGGCCGAATCTATAAGGTTCCGCGAGGTAAAGTTCAAGCCTGCATAAAAAGTCTGGATAACCATCCAGGTAGTCAGTCCATGTGTGGGGCAGTTCTTGACAAGTGTCTTCATACGTTCCCATGCCAGGGCAACGTGTTCATTATCCAATTGCCTGAAATTCATAATGTTACTCCTCAATTGAATAATTTTAGCAGGGGGTAGTACTTCCCTATATAAGCATCTTTGCATTTACTCCAAGAATTGATATTGTTCTTGGGTAAGGATTGCAGCCACTCCTTGGCTCTTCCTCTCAAAGAGAAAGGAAAAAGCTTCAGCGTGACGATGTATCCATCCACTTCCTTGTACTTTTGCATATCACAGAGCTCGATAAAATTGTTTAAGTGCAAGGCAGCGTCCTCTCCATCACCTGAGAATTGTTCTTTCATAACAAGATTAAGCAGAGCAGGTTTAATTTCATAAGAAGGTGCTGAAGTGGCAGGTGGAGCAATAGGAGTGCAGATAAAGTCACTGTTGTTGTGACTAGTGAAGCCACACAATTTGGTGTTGTCATTGGAACCCATAGTAGCATCAGGTATTTTTGGTATTTTTGATAGGGACACAAAAGTAAAAACTGAAAGGTAAACTATCAAGACTTAAAAAGAAAAGATAAAAGATAGTGTGCAACTCCCCTATCTTGTAGACTGGATACCCCGGCAACGGCGCCAGAAAACTTGCTTGATACGTTGATGAGGATACTTCTCTCCCGCCTCGTTGGTTACCCCAAGTGCAAGGTGAGATGTAGTGTAGCGGCAAGTTTTCCCTTGGCAAAGATACCAAGGTTTGTCTCCCGTAGGACTCCGAAGGATACAAGAAGGTGGTAAAGTGAACAATGTCGCCGAGGTTGCTAGCTTCACCCGGACCTGCACACAGATACAAATAACTTTGCTCCCAACGAGTACAGAGGAGTTGTCAATTCCTCCAGCCTTGCTGTTTACAAAGGATCAACGCAAGAGATAAAAGTGGAACTGAAAGTAAAGACTGAAAGTAAACTAAGGGTGTAAACAATAATGTGAAGATGGACCGGGGTCCCGTGATTTTCACTAGTGATGTCTCTCTCCCAAAAGACGATAAAAGTGCTAGCGAGGTAAACAAATCACAGCTGGGCAATTGACAGAATTATGAAGGCACCCCAATGCTAACTATGCTGCAAAGAAAGGAAGGGCTCAAAAGCAATGGGAAGTACGCCAAGGTAAGTAGACCGAAATCCAACTGCATCTACTACGAATCATCCACCTTGAGATATCTATCCAGAACATCTCGCTGGTATTAAGTTGCAAATCCCACCCAAAGTGTAAACTCAAAGCAACAGACAACTGCATTAAAAGAACTTTGCGTAAAGTAAACAATCCTTGCACCCGCGGGTACAAGCACCGTTGTTTTATCCCTGGTGGAAACAACACATCCCCTAGTCTCATGTTTCTGTCACTCAAGCTAGACACCAGGGGGCTGACCCCACAATCAAGCATAACGCTCCCTCTTGGAGTTGCCACAAACTACTTGGCCAAAGCAAAATACTGCAACGGAGAACATGCAAGAATTTACTCAAGAACAAAATATAAAAGAGAAGAACCAAATATATTACTCATCACAATCTGAACATAGTCTCATAATCCATCAGATCCCGGCAAACTCAGCATAGCAACAGCAGAAATTACAAAAGTGCCTCGATCATGTGAGGCAGCTCACGAGGTCTCGAAAGTGGAAGCACAAAGAGGGGAGATGTACATCACATAGCTACTGGTCACGGACCCATGGTCCAAGGGAGACTACTCACGGTACATTCGGGAGGCGTCCATGGCTATGGATGGTCTTCCGGTGGGGGTTCCTCTTTCCGGCAGGGTGCGGGAGCAGCTTCTCCAGGAAGCCCCGATCTTGAAATGGCGGCGGCGGTACAGAGGGGATTTCGCGGAAAACATATCGATATTAGGGGTTTCCACCCCGAGGGCTAAATATAGGCGGAGGGGGCATCGAGGGGACCCACAGGGCAGCCAGGAGGCCCCCTGGCGCGGCCTAGGGTGGGGCCGCGCCAGGGATCCTTCTGGAGTCCCTGTGGTGGCCCCCCTCCGCTGCCTTGGTGATTCCAGAAGCTTCCGGGTCGCTGATTTTTTTATCTGGTTTTTCCGGATTTTTTGGAGCACTTTTAATGGCCGGAAAACCTAAAATACAAAAACAGCAGAAAACAGCAACTGGCAGCTGGGTGCACTGGGTTAATAGATTAGTTCAAATATGCTCAAAATTGTATGAAAGTTCAAGCAAATCATGGCAAAGTCACACAAAACATGCATGGAGCAAGAAGAAATTATAGATACGTTTGGGACGTATCAACGATGCGGAGAACAATTTCTTCATGACAAACTCATTTGATACACCTGCAAGCTTAAATAGTGAACATAGTTGTGATAAATATAGCAAGTGTTCACTGGGGTGTCTGTCTCTTGCATAACGATTAGCCAAAACACAATCGATAATACCAGCTGGTATTTTATAAGGCACAATTTCAGTAGGGGGAGGTACAACCACCACAGATGTGGGGTGTTTCCCCATAAGCAACGATCCAATAGCTAGGATGTCCATACGTACAAAGAACAGCAACAGCAAAATAAAAAAAACAATATAAAAATTCCTTACCAGCTTCACTTACCAATAGCGCTATGCTCCCCGGCAACGGCGCCAGAAAACGTTACTTATTAACCCTCAACGTAAAGGGATCTATTGCAGCGTTTTCGATAAGTAAGAGTGTCGAACCCAACGAGGAGCGAAAGGTATTGATAGGTGATTTTGGACAAGGAATAACTGCAAGCACTGAAAGATAACTTTTTAGGGGTTTTCGATATAAGCAACAATAAGATAAAAGAAAGCAAAGTAAATAGCACTGAGGAGCAGCAAGTGGCCCAATCCTTTTGAGCAAAGGATAAGCCTGACAACTGAACTTATAAAGACTAAAGCGTTCTTGAGGACACATGGAGAGGTAGTCACGTGCTTTTGCCATACTCCGTATCGATAACAAGTGTTGTGCTGATAAGTGTTGAGTGGGTGGGTCTATGCTAGCACACCTTCTAGACTAAGATAAGTGCACTCTTATGATTAAACATCTTGCAAGAATCCGCAAATACAAGATAGAAATTAAGGCAAATCCTAACCACAGCAATAAGATCAAGGATCCAGTATTCCCTTGTGCAAAAGTGTGCAAACTGGGGTTCAGGTTTCTGTCACTCCGGCAACCCACCGTAAGCATTATTAATACACAATGTATTCCCCTAGGTCCTTAAGAAGGCGAAGTGTTGAGTGTTCTACTCGCACAACACCACTAGGAAAATAACAACACAACTTAAATATCAAACAACACAAATTACTTCAACATCATATGACTACTAACAACTAGACTCCTCCCATGTCCTCAAGAACTAAAGTAACTACTCACAAGACATAAAAGAGATCATGATCAGAGGTGATAAATATATGATAAACAATCTGGACATAATGATATTTATCCAACAAAACTCAATAGCATTCACCACAAAGTAGTAATCAACACCGGTAGAGTAGAGAGGATAGATAGTACGGATTACAACACAAGATAAACTTGTGAGGTGAGATTGGATGGTGGTGGAGATGGTGCTGATGTTGGGGATGATGTTGATGATGCCCATGACGATGGCGATGATCTCCCCTTCCGGGAGGTAATCTCCTCGATGGAATTTGCCCGCCGGAGAGCCCTTTTCTTCTCTGTAGGTTTCCGCCATGGAGCGGCGTCGGAACTCCGTGAAAGATTCTCTTTTTTAGGTTTTCCCGTAACGAGGAGTATATAGCCCAGAGGGGGAGCCGGGAGTGACCCCAGGGCTCCAGGCACCCTCCCGGCGCGGCCAGGGGTGTGGCCGCGCCAGGTGGCTGCCTGGGGCTCCTGTGGCCCCCCTCTGGCCCCTCTTTGGCGAGTCTTCGTTAATCTTCTGGAAAAATACCCCCCGTCGATTTTCAGGTAATTTGGAGGCATTCTTCTTCAGCAACTCAGCGTCTAGTTTTTACCGCTGAATCCTGCGTCTACTGCTTCGGCACCGGAAAGTTGCAAACTGTGTAAAACAAGCCAAAACAACATAAGAACATCATCGTAATGTGAAATATATCAATTAATAAGGATGAATTACGATATAAAATAGTGATGCAATTTGGACGTATCAACCACCTTCTTGTATCTCTGCGAGTCCTACGGGAGACAAACCCTATCCTCTACATAGGGGAAATCTGCTGCTACGCTACATCTCACCTTCCACTTGGGGTAACCAACGAGAAGTGAGAGAGCTATCCTCCTCACCGTATCAAGAAAATTTCTGGCGCCGTTGCCGGGGACTCCAGTCTACAAGATAGGGGAGTTGCACACTATCTTTTATCTTTGCTTTTTAGTCTTGTAGTTTACCTTTAAGTTTTTAGCTTTGTGTCCCTTATCAAAAATACCTAAAATACCTGCTGCTACTATGGGTTCCAATGAAAACACCCAGTTGTGTGACTTCACTAGTCACGACACCAGTGACTTTATCTGCACTCCTATTGCTCCACCTGCCACTTCAGCACCTTCTTATGAAATTAAACCTGCTTTGCTAAATCTATTTATGAAAGATCAATTCTCAGGTGCTGGAGAGGATGTTGCCTTGCACTTAAATAATTTTGGTGAGCTTTGTGATATGCAAAAGTACAAGGAAGTAGATGGATACATCGTCAAGCTGAAGCTTTTTCCTTTCTCCTTGAGAGGAACATCCAAGGAGTGGCTGCAATCCTTACCTAAGAATAGCATAAATTCTTGGTACAAGTGTAAGGATGCTTTTATCGGGAAGTACTATCCCCTTGCTAGAATTATCTAGTTGAGAAGTAACATTATGAATTTTAGGCAATTGGATAATAAACACGTTGCCCAAGCTTGGGAATGCATGAAACCTCTTGTTAAGAACTGCCCTACACATGGTTTGACTACTTGGATGGTTATCCAAACTTTTTATGCAGGCTTAAACTTTATCTCGCGGAATCTGCTAGACTCGGCCGCGGGAGGAACTTTTATGTCAACCACACTTGGTGCTTCCACGAAGCTACTTGATGAGATGATGTTGAACTACTCTCAGTGGCACACCGAACGATCTCCAACTGGTAAGAAGGTAAATTTTGTCGAGGAAATCTCCTCTCTTAATGAAAAGGTTGACTTGATCATGTCTCTACTTACCAAGCAAGCTCCTATTGATCCTCAGGATGTTCCTTTAAATTCCTTGGTTGCTCAAGAACAAGTAGATGTGAACTTTATCTCTAGAAACAACTTCAAAAATAATGCTTATAGGAGTAATTTTGGTAGCAACAATCCTAGACCTTTCCCATCCAACAACTACGGGAACGGCAATAGCAACTCCTACAGCCAGACTTATAGGGAAAGAGACCTACCTAGTTATGAGAAACTTGTAGAAATAGAAAAAGGCACCAAAAGCTATATGCACACACAGTTTGAGAAAAAACAAGGATTTTTCCAGACAATTAGATGACACTCTTCTATCCTTCAAAACATTAGCAAACAACTTGAGAGTCTGAACAGTGACATCTCCAGTCTCCAAGCTAGACTCACTACCACTGAGACCTCTGTTTCAAACATGTCTCACACCCAATCTACCTTGATAAACCAGATGGCAGCAAAACCCAAAGTTATCTCAGAGGAAGAAGAGATATTTAAGAGCATTCCTACCTACCACACCGTAGCTACTATCCAAGTTGTTGAGGATGTCCAAACTATTAGCACCCATCACACCCCTAGTCCACCTGGACCTATCAATGGTGATCCTACCACCTCAACCATAGATGAAGAAACCTCTATGAACATAGAGGCTTGCAAACAAGTGAGCCTTAATATATCACTACCTCCTTGATAGATAGTAGTGATCTTGACTTTGACAACTGCACCTTACCTGAAGTTATTGGTTTTCTACACAAGATGTCTAGAGACCCCCACACTAGCACACTTAACCTTGCCTTCACGGAGCATATCACCAATGCTATAATAAAAGTTAGGGAGGAGAAGCTTAGACTAGAAGCCTCCATACCTAGGAAGCTAGAAGATGGTTGGATCCTATGATAAAAATCAAATTGAATAACTTCTCTTGCTTTGCTCTTTGTGATGTTGGAGCTAGTACCTCTGTTATGCCCAAAAGAATGTATGATATGCTTGAATTGAAACCTTTTGATCCTTGTTCTTTTCGTGTTCGTCTTGTCGATTCTTCCGTAGAGAAACCTTTGGGGAAGATCGATGATGTTCTTATCATTGTCAATGACAATTATGTTCCCGTTGATTTTACTATTATGGACATTGCATGTGCGCCCTCTTGTACAATTATTTTGGGACGTCCTTTTCTTTGCACCGTTGGTGCTGTTATTGACATGAAAGAGGGGAATATAAAATTCCAATTCCCTCTCAAGAAAGGGATGGAACACTTCCCTAGGAAAAATATTAAGTTGCCTTTTGAGTCCGTCACACGGGCTAGTTATTTTCTTGATAAAACTTGATCTTTTGCTTTATGCCTAGCTTAAAGGCGTAAAAGAAAGAGCTTGTTGGGAGGCAACCCAAGATGTTTTTCTTCTGTTTTTAGTGGTCTTGATGATTGTTACTACTGTAGCAACATCATTGTATCTTTATTTTTCAAGCTTTGTGCCAAGTATTGCCTCATATGACAAGGTAAGTGAAAGTTTTGACATACTGTCCAGAAAACAGATTCTGTCCTCGTGACGGAAAAAATCATAGGAAATTACCAGTTCATCTTTTTGAGCTGAATTTCTTACACAACGTGCTCTATACAATCACGGAACTTTCGTATGTTCTGAGTTTTTTTATTTGAGTTGGAGAAGTACCCCTAAAAAATTCTTTATTACCTGTTGTTCTGTTTTTCACAGATTCTGCCACGTTTTGTCTCTCCTAACTTTTGCAAACCTTAAGCTTGCTTTTTTCTTTGCAAAAACTTTTTCGCAATCTTGCGAAACAGTAGATCTTCAAGAATATCTTTATTTGCAGTAGGGAAAAATTATTTTAATAGGGTACTAACCTCTCTAATCAGCTTATGATGAGTAATGTATGAAGTGAGTTTTCAAGTGTGCGATGGAAGATGATGAAAGAAGATCCTGGAGTGTCAAACGCTCAAGCTTGGGGATGCCCATGTGCACCCCCAATAAATATTCAAGGAGACTCAAGCGTCTAAGCTTGGGGATGCCCCCGTGCATCCCCTTCTTCATCAACAATTATCAGTTCGTCCTTCGTCTCACTATAATTTTATCACTTCATGCGTTATGTGCTATGCTTGGAGCGTCTCGCTCTTTACTTTTCTTAGGTTTGTTTTTGCTTTGTTTTCTGTTCATAACAAGTTAGACCCCAGCTTTCTTTTGTGTGGGAGAGAAACACGCTCCGCTTGAATTAGAACTCCTCATAGGATTTGCATGCTTATTTCATTAGCTATGAGTTGTCCTTTTTCTTTTCTTAGCTGCTTCCCTGTTTAGTTATAGTGCTTTAGTTTTCTTCTAGAGCTTTTGTTTTGTCTTAGGTTGAACTTTCTATAAGTTGCATGTCTTATATTGTTTAGAGAGTTTGCCTTTTGCACTGAGTTTTGTGCCTTGACTAGAAAGTAGGTAGTTGAAGTTGCTATTCTCTTTGTAGTAGTAACTTGCAATAGTTTTGAGGTATTGATTAGAGTAATGTTTGAACTTATGGTGTCAAGAGCTTTAGCCTATTAGTGATAGATGTCGTATTTTGGGCAATCCGTGTGATTTTCGAAAACCAAAACCCCTGTTGAGAACTCTAGATACTAGATGGATCACTAACCTCTGGAGGGTTCGAATATTAGAGAACACTCACGTACCATGAGTCGAGGATGCGCAAGGATAACCAAACCCCCATACACTCCTCCTCGGGGTACTTGTCTCTTTGAGAACCTCCTGATTAGATTGAGAGTTACCGATAATAAGTGCATGAGTTCTTCAGACTAATATGAGTATTCGAAAGTTGACACTTCCACCTTCCCATATTTTGCTAGCCTCTCATGTGTCGTGCATTGCCTTCTTCTCACTCCGAGAGTTGGCGTCCACCTTCGCCGGTACATCCAAACCCTTGGCATGATACACTCTGTCATCATAAACCTCCTTATATCCTTCCTCAAAACAGCCACCATACCTACCTATCAAGGCATTTCCATAGCATTTCCGAGATACATTGCGATGCAACATCCACCTTCTCATGACTTGATCTTCATGTCATACATGCTACTTTCTTGATCGATGAGCCGCATGCTAGTTGGGCCTTGCCCTAATCATTGCTACATGACGCGCTAGTATCATTGCATATCCTGTTACCCTGGCAGAGGCATACATTTGCATCATGATAGTTACATTTTCTTTATGTGAGTACCTTTGTAAAGTGTGAAAGATCTCCTATATTCTTGTAAAATATAGAGTGTTGCCCCTAATGCGAGGAAAAGATCCCAAAGAGGACAAAATCAAAAGATCCCAAAGAGGACAAATGAGAGAAATAGAAAGAGCCATTGAGGCCACCAAAAAAATAAAAAAAATAGAAACAAAGAGAAAAAGGAAATAAAAAGAGAGAAGGGACACACAACTATTCCTTTTGTGAGATCCACACTAGTACTTCATCCTCTATCCCTTGTACTCCATAGAGATTATCATACATGCATATAGCTGTTTGGGGACCCTTCACACTATTGAACTTGGCTTGTATATTCCAATGTTGAGCCTCCTCAAACGAGCTCTAGGCCTTCTTGAGAAAGCAAGTTGGATGCACCCCCACTAGTTCCCTTGGAGAGCTTTCAGCTCACATGTGCATCCGTTGCATGGCAATCCCTACTCCTCACATCATATCTATCATATGGCCTTCTCTCGCCTATGATTGTCCTCATTGATGTGAGCCTTTCACACCCCTTTTTGTCTTCCTCCTCCATCTTCTTTCTATTTCGCCTTTTAGGTGTCAACTTTATTGCTCACACTCATCCATTGCATGAGTGCTCAAAATATCGAAAGGGAGTGGATCAGTTTGACTTGTACCTGACTAGTGGTCTGGGGATGAGTCAAGATAAGAATCCAAAGGAGACTAAGTGTGAAACTTTAGTAGATAGTAGTTCTCAACAACTATATTTTTATCTCGTATTCCCATATCCCCCTTCTTGCACGCAAACACCATATGGAAACACTCGAGTCACGGACAGCGAGAGCTCTTTCACCCTTTGTTCTTTTGTTACTTGTATAAATGCTAATATAGACTCTTGCTTGTTAAGACTTGAATTGAATTGAATTGCATGCTTTGATTTCTTTACTTAAAAGTCCTTATATGGTTGTGTGGCATGTCGCCACAGAAATTATGCTTGTTATCATTTCCCAACTCGAGGAAGAGCAGGAATTAAGCTTGGCGATGTTGATACGTCCCAAATGTATCTATAATTTCTGCTTGCTCCATGCATGATTTGTGTGACTTTGCCATGTTTTTCTTGAACTTTCATACATTTTTTATCATATTTGGACAAACCTATTAACTCAGTGCACCCAGTTGCCAGTTCCTGTTTTCTGCTGTTTTTGTATTTTCGGTTTTCTTCCATTAAAAGTGCCAAATAAATCCCAGAAAAATTATATAAAAAATCAGCGACCCGCAAGCTTCCCGAATCACCAAGGAAGGAAGGGGGTGGACCCACCAGGGCCCTAGGAGGGTCCCTGGCGCGGCCCCACTCTAGGTCGCGCCAGGAGGCCTCCTGGCTGCCCTGTGGCCCCTCTCAGTGCCCCATTTGGCCTATATTTAGCCCCCGTGACGGAAACCCCTAATATCGATCTGCTATTCCCGTTCTCCTCTCTGTTCCGCCGCCGCCGTTTCAAGATCGGGGCTGCCAGGAGAAGCTGTCCCGGCACCCTGCCGGAAGGAGGAATCCCCTCCCGGAGACCATCCATCACCATGGACGCCTCCCGGATGTCTTGTGAGTATTCCCCCTCGGACCATGGGTCCATGACCAATAGCTATGTGATGTTCCCCTCCTCTCTTTGTGCTTCCACTTTCGAGACCTCGTGAGCTGCCTCACATGATCGAGGCACCTTTGTAATTTCTGTGTTGCTATGCTGAGTTTGCTGGGATCTGATGGATTATGAGATTATGTTCAGATTGTGATGAGTAATATATTTGGTTCTCTTTTATATTTGTGTTCTTTAGTAAATTCTTGCATGTTCTCCGTTGCCGTATTTTGCTTTGGCCAAGTGATTTGTTGAAACTCCAAGAGGGAGAGTTATGCTTGATTGTGGGTTCAACCCCCTGATGTCTAGCTTGAGTGACAGAAAAATGAGACTAGGGGGTGTGATGTTGCCACCATGGATAAAACAATGGTGCTTGTACTTGCGGGTGCAAGGATTGTTTACTTTACGCATGGTTCTTTTAATGTAGTTGTCTTTTGCTTTGAGTTTACACTTTGGGTGGGATTCGCAGCTTAATACCAGCGAGATGTTTTGGATAGATATCTCAATGTGGATGATTCGTAGTAGATGCAGATGGACCTCGATCTACTTATCTTGGCGTACTGCCCATTGCTTTTGAGACTCTTCCTTTCTTTTGTAGCATAGTTAGCATTGCGGTGCGTTTACAATCCTGTCAATTGCCCCGTTGTGATTTGTTTACCTCGCTAGCACTTTTATCGTCTTTTGAGAGAGAGACATCACTAGTGAACGCCATGGGACCCCGGTACATATTTCTATCATTGTTTACATCTTCAATTTACTTTCAGTTCTTTACTTTCCGTTGCCACTATTATTATCTCTTGCGTTGATCCTTTGTAAACGGCAAGGCCGGAGGAATTGACAACTCCTCTTTACTCGTTGGGAGCAAAGTTATTTGCTGTGTGTGCAGTTCCAGGCGAAGTTAGCAACCTCGGCGCCATTGTTCACTTTACCACCTTCTTGTATCTCTGCGAGTCCTACGGGAGACAAACCCTATCCTATACATAGGGGAAATCTGCTGCTACGCTACATCTCACCTTCCACTTGGGGTAACCAACGAGAAGTGAGAGAGCTATCCTCCTCACCGTATCAGCAGCCAGGACCACCAGTACATCGGAGCCTGCCCTGTCGTCCCACCAACTCTTGCGGTTACCAACAAGGTGAACCGTCTCCTTACCTTATCTCGCGTGTTCTCTTGGAAGATTTCGACTTTCGTACTATAGGGTATCTCACGGTTGATACGTCCCAAACGTATCGATAATTTCTGCTTGCTTCACGCATGTTTTGTGTGATATTGCTATGATCTAGATACATTTTCATACACTTTCGATCATATTTGGACTAACCTATTAACTCAGTGCACCCTAGTGCCAGTTTCTGTTTTCTGCTGTTTTTCTATTTCAGTTTCCCCCATATAAAAAGTGCTCCAAAAATCCGGGAAAAATCAGATAAAAATCAGCGTGAAGGAAGCTTCCAGAGCCCCGAAGGAGGGCCAGGGGGCCACCACCAGGTGCCCAAGCGGCCAGGGGCCTGGCCGCGCCAGTGGGGCGCCTGGACCCCTGGTGGGCCTTTGGCTGCCCCCCTTTGCCTATTTATTCTCCGCCACGGGAAACTTCCAAAGACAGAACCCTATTTCGAAATCTCGCCTTTGTTCCGCCGCCGCCATGCTTCCAAGATCGGGAGCACCGTCAGGACCCTTCCCGGCACCCTGTCGGAGGGAGGATCGACCTCCGGGAGCTTCCCCTCCACCATGGACGCTTCCCGGATGTGCCGTGAGTATTTTCCTTTGGACCATGGGTCCGTGATCAGTAGCTATGTGATGTTCTCCTCCCCTCTTTGTTCTTCATGGTTTAGACCTCGTGAGCTTCCCTACATGAGCGAGGCACATATGTAATCTTTCTGCTTTTGCTATGCTGAGTTTGATGGGATCTGATGGATTATGAGATTATGTACAGATCGTGATAGAGTAATATATTTGGTTTTTATCTCTTATATTTTCGTTCCTAAGTAATTCTTGCATGTTCTCCATTGATGTTTATTGCTTTGGCCAAGTAGTAGGTAGTGAATCCAAGAGGGAACGTTATGCTCGATTGTGGGTACATGCCCCTAATGGCTTCTATCCCCTCATTGGTTACCCAAAGTGGAAGGTTGAGATGTATACAGCAGCAAATTTCCCTCGGTGAAGATACCAAGGTTTGTCTCTAGTAGGACTCTGACAACGACAGGAAGGTGACAACGGCGCCAGCAATTAGGCAGTTGACTTGGACCTGCACACACAACAGATAACATTGCTCCCAACGAATTCAGAGAGGTTGTCAATCCCTCCGGCCTTGTTGTTTACAAAGGATCAAACGCACGGGATAATAATGATAGTGATAGCAACGGAAAAGGAAATAAAGCAGAAAATAAATAGTGGGTGTAAACAGTGGTGGAAATATGCACCGGGGTCCCATGATGTTCACTAGTGATGTCTCTCTCCCAAAAGACAATAAAATAGCCATGCGAGGTAAACAAATTACAGCTGGGCAATTGACAGGATTATGTGCGCAAACCAATGCTAACTATGCTATAAAGAAAGGAAGAGGCTCAAAAGCATGGGCGGTACGCCAAGACAAGTAGAACTAAATCCATCTGCATCTACCTACTAATCATCCACCTTGAGATATACATACAGAACATCTCGCTGGTATTAAGTTGTGAATCCGACCCAAAGTGTAAACTCAAAGCAACAGACAATTTCATTAAAGAACTTTGCGTAATGTAAACAATCCTTGCACCCGCAAGTAGAAGCACCGTTATTTTCTCCCTTGTGGCAACATCACATCCCCTAGACTCATGTTTCTGTCACTCAAGCTAGTCATAAGGGGGCATGAACCCACAATCATGCATAACGCTCCCTCTTGGAGTCACTACCTACTACTTGGCCAAAGCAATAAACCACAACAGAGAACATGCAAGAATTACTCTAGAACATAAATATAAAAGAGGAGAATCAAATATATTACTCAAACACAATCTGAACATAGTCTCATAATCCATCAGATCCCAGCAAACTCAACATAGAAACAACAGAAAGATTACATATGTGCCTCGATCATGTAGGGCAGCTCACGAGGTCTAAACCATAAAGAACAAAGAGGGGAGGAGAAAATCACATAGCTACTGATCATGGACCCATGGTCCAACGTGGACTACTCACGGTTCATCCGGGAAGCATCCATGGTGGTGGAGAAGCTCCCGGAGGTGGTTCCTCACTCCGGCAGGGTGCCGGGAAGAGGGATCCTGGTGCTCCTGATCTTGCAAGCGCGGCGGCGGTGGAACAGAGGAGAGATCGCAAAAAAGGTTCTGTTCTTGAGGGTTTCGGGACGAAAGGGATATATAGGCGAAGGGGGAAGCCAGAGGTGGACCAGGGGCCCGAAGCGCCCCCCTGGCGCGGCCTAGGGGGTGGCCGCGCCAGGTGGCCGCCTGGGCCACCCCTTGCTCCCCTCTGGCCCCACTTGGGCTCTTCCCGAAGCTTCCTGTACGCTGATTTTTCCTATATTTTTCCCGGAATTTTGCTGGCACTTTAAGTAATGGGAAAACCTGAAATACAAAAACACTAGAAAACAGGAACTGGCACTGGGTGCTCTGATTTAATAGGTTAGTACAAATATGATCAAAAGTGTATGAAAGTGCATCAATATCATAGCAATATCACACAAAAGAAGCATGGAGCAAGCAGAATTATAGATACATTTTGGACGTATCAACATCCCCAAGCTTAATTCCTGCTCGTCCTCGAGTAGGTAAATGATAACAAGCATAATTTCTGTGATGACATGCTACCAACCATGTAAGAACTTTTAAGTAAAGCAATCAAGGCATGTAATTCAATTCAAGTCATAACAAGCAAGAGTCTATATTAGCATTGAAACAAGCAACATAAGAACATAAAGGTGCAAGAGCTCTCGCTGTTCGTGACTCGAATGTCTCCAAATGGTGTTTGCGTGCAAGAAAGGGGATAGGGATATACGAGAGAGTAAAACATAGTTTTTATTGTTGAGAACTTAATCTACTAAAGTTTCACACTTGGTCTTCTTTGGAATCTTATCTTGACTCATCCCCAGACCACTAGCCAGGTACAAGTCAAAATTATCCACTCCCTTTCGATATTTTGAGCACTCATGAAATGGATGAGCGTAAGCAAGAAAGTTGACACTTAGGATGGCAAAGAGAGAAAAATGATGGAGGAGGAAGACAAAAAAGGTGTGAAAGGCTCACATCAATGAGGACAATCATAGGCGAGAGAAAGCCAAATGATAGATACGATGTGAGGAGTAGGGATTGACATGCAACGGATGCACATATGAGCTAAGGTAAGCTCTCCAATGTAACTAGTAGGGGTGCATCCAACTTGCTTGCTCAAGAAGACCTAGAGCTCATTTGAGGAGGATCATCATTGGAATATACAAGCCAAGTTCTATAGTGTGAAGGTCCCCACATAGCTATACGCATGAATGATAATCTCTATGGAGTACAAGATATAAGATGGAGTACGAGTGTGGATCTCTCAAAAGGAATAGTAGTGTGCCCCCTTCTCTCTTTTTATTTCTTTTTCTCTTTTTTCTATTTTTTTGTATTTTTTGGTGGCCTCAATGGCTATTTCTATTTCTCTCATTTTTCCTCTTTGGGATCTTTTGATTTTGTCCTCTTTGGGATCTTTTCCTCACTTTAGGGGCAACACTCCATATATTACAAGAAGTATAGAAGATCTTTGAAACTTTACAAAAGTACTCAACATAAAGAAAATGAAACTATCATGAAGTATGCAAATGTATGCCTCTGCCAGTGTAGCAAGATATGCAATGATACTAGCGCGTCATGTAGCAATGATTAGGGAAAGGCCCAACTAGCATGCGGCTCATCGTTCAAGCAAAAGCGTATGACATGAAGATCAAGTCATTAGAAGGTGGATGTTTCATGGAAATGTATCTCGGAAAGGCTATGGAAATGCCTTGATAGGTAGGTATGGTGGCTGTTTTGAGGAAGGATATAATGAGGCTTATGATGACAGAGCGTATCGTGCCAAGGATTTGGATGCACCGGCGAAGTATGCGCCAACTCTCGAGGTGAGAAAGGGCAATGCACGGTACTGAAGAGGCTAGAAAAATATGGCTGGGTGGAAGTGTCAACTTTCGAATACTCACATTAGTCCGAAGAACTCATGAACTTATTATCGGTAACTCTCAATCTAATTAGGAGGTTATCAAAGAGACAGGTACCCCTAGGAGGAGTGTATGGGGGTTTAGTTATCCTTGCGCATCCTCGACTCATGGTACGTGAGTGTACTCTAATATTCGATCCCTCCAAATATTAGTGATCCATATAGTAGCTAAAGTTCTCAACTAATTTTGTAGGTTTTTTGAAAATAAACACGGATTGCCCAAAATATGACATCTATCACTAATAGGCTAAAGCTATTGACACCAAAAGTTCAAACATTACTCATGGCAATACCTCAAAACTATTGCAAGTTACTACTACAATTGAATAGCAACCTCAATAACCTACTCCAAGTCAAGACACAAAACTCAGTGCAACAGGCAAACTCTCTAAACAAGATAAACGTGAAAACTGAAGAGAGTTCCAACAACAAACTAAACAAAATCTCTTTAAAAGATAAGAATGAAAACTAAGAGCTAAACATGACAGCAGCTATGAAAAAGATAAAGAACACACACAGCAAAGATAAGCATGAAAATCCTATGTTGTGTTCTACGGTGAAGTGGAGCGTGTTTCTCTCCCACACAAAGAAAGTTGGGTTCTAACTTGTTATGAACAGAAAGAAAATCTAAATAAAACTAAAAAGGAAATAAAGAGCAATACGCTCCAAGCATAGCACATAACGCATGAAGTGATAAAAATATAGTGGAACAAAAGAAGAACTGATAATTGTTGATGGAGAAGGGGATGCATGGGGGCATCCCCAAGCTTAGACGCTTGAGTCTCCTTCAATATTTATTGGGGATGCATGGGGGCATCCCCAAGCTTGAGAGTTTGACACTCCTAAATCTTCTTTTATCATCTTCCCTCGCACACTTGAAAACTCCCTTCATACATAACTGATCATAATCTGATTAGCGAGGTTAGTACCCACACCACAATAAAATATATTTTCTCTACTGTAAATAAGGATATTATTGAATATCTACTGTTTCTCAAGATTTCCAAAAAGTTTTCACAAAGAAAAAGCAAGTTTAAGGTTTGCAAAACGAAGAAAGGGCTAAACAGGACATAATCTGTGAAAAACAGACCAGCAGGTAATAAATAATTTTTTAGGGATACTTCTGCAACTCAAATAAAAAAACTCAGAACATACGAAAGTTCCATGATTGTATAGCGCACGATGTGTAAACATTTCAGCTCAAAAATATGAACTGGGATTTTTGTATGATTTTCCCGTCGCGAGGATAGAATCTGTTTTCTGGACAGCATGTCACAACTTTCACTTCCCTTGTCATATGAGGCTATAAATGGCACAAAGCTTGAAAAGTAAATATACAATGATGTTTCTACTGTAGTAACAAACATCAAGACACAACAAAAGCAAAATAAACCTAATTCGTTGTGGGCTGCCTCCCAAAAACGCTTTATTTTATGCCTTTAAGCTAGGCATGAAGATTATAGAAGATGCTCTCACAAGAATAAGAATTTTGAAGAAAAAGAGAGCATCAAGAAGCAAATATAAAACACATTTAAGCCTAACCCACTTCCTATGCATAGGCATCTTGTAAGAAAATAAATCAAAGAAGCACAAAGTGACATGCATAGGAAGGTCGAAAAAGAACAACTTCAAAACTTTCAACATGAAGAGAGGTGTTTTAGTAATATGGAAGTTTCTACAACCAAGATTCCCTCTCTCGAAATAATTTTCAGTAGTATCATGAACAACATCAAGAATATAACTATCACACAAATCATGTTGTTCATGACCTACAAGCACACGTGTATAGTTTTCAACACGGTCTTTAGGATTATAAAATAAATGCAACCCATCACATTGATCCTTGATAAGGGAAAAAATTCTCCGGAGTTGGAGGTTTCAAAAGGATAATATGGCAATGAAGTGTGGGTGCAATAGCAACAATTTCATGCTTAACATAAGGAACTATAGCAAGTTCATCTTCGTAAGCGTCATCCATAGTGGCATCATGGCCATCAACAAAGCAAGTATCAAAATCATCAGAAAGGGATGTATCAAGTGAGTCCTCGGAATCATAGGGTTCCTCTTCATAGCAATCATTAGCCTCTTCTCGGGCAGAAAGCATTCTATTTTTAAAATCCTCAATATAAGCATTGGAAGTATAATTCTCGAAGCAATAATCAAGAACTGCAAAGTTTTCAGACTTGTGAATAGTATCATAGTACTTTTCAATCAAAGAAGCAATCTCATAAGCACCCTTAAAAGCAACAAACTCTTCAATCTTTTCAACATCAAAGTAGTCATAAACACCTTTTGCATAAGAAGATAGGATCTCATTGTCATTAAACTGACATTGGAAAGGAAGGTGTTTACGATCTATATTAGAGCAGCAAGTAAAATCATAAATTTGGCATAAACACTCAGCATAGCAATAAGAAGTTTGTATTTGGTCCCATAAGTGTTTCCCTTTCTGAGATAGTCGGTGCCGCGTATAATGAGCATGCTCATCCAATGATTTTCCCTCAACCAAGTCTGTTGGGTTTTTAGCGCAAGCACAAATTGATCGAAGACGATCCAAGTGAAACATGTCGATCCTTCCATATTTGGGTGGTTCAGCACCCATGGTGAGGATAGCATCACTAGGCAAAGCAAGACAAAGGCAAAAGGTAGCAACTATTTTTGTGGTTTTTCATAAGACACAAAGGCAAAAGCAAAAACTGGAAAGGTAAACTAACAAGACTAAAAAGCAAAGATAAAAGATAGTGTGCAACTCCCCTATCTTGACGACTGGAATCCCCGGCAACGGCGCCAGAAATTAGCTTTGATGGCTTCCCGCCCCTCGTTGGTTACCCAAAGTGGAAGGTTGAGATGTAGACAGCAGCAAATTTCCCTCAGTGAAGATACCAAGGTTTGTCTCCAGTAGGACCCTGACAACGACAGGAAGGTGACAACGGCGCCAGCAATTATGCGGTTGACGTGGACCTGCACACACACAACAGAAAACTTTGCTCCCAACGAATTCAGAGAGGTTGTCAATCCCTCTGGCCTTGTTGTTTACAAAGGATCAAACGCGCAGGATAATAATGATAGTGATAGCAACGAAAAAGGAAATAAAGCAGAAAATAAATAGTGGGTGTAAACAGTGGTGGAAATATGGACCGGGGTCCCATGATGTTCACCAGTGATGTCTCTCTCCCAAAAGACTATAGAATAGCCATGCGAGGTAAACAAATTACAGCTGGGCAATTGACAGGATTATGTGCTTAAACCAATGCTAACTATTCTATAAAGAAAGGAAGAGGCTCAAACGCATGGGCGGTATGCCAAGACAAGTAGACCGAAATCCATCTGCATCTACCTACTAATCATCCACCTTGAGATATCTATCCAAAACATCTCGCTGGTATTAAGTTGTGAATCCCACCCAAAGTGTAAACTCAAAGCAACAGACAACTGCATTAAAGAACTTTGCGTAAAGTAAACAATCCTTGCACCCGCAAGTACAAGAACCGTTGTTTTCTCCCTTGTGGCAACATCACATCCCCTAGACTCATGTTTCTGTCACTCAAGCTAGTCATCAGGGGGCATGAACCCACAATCATGCATAACGCTCCCTCTTGGAGTCACTACCTACTACTTGGCCAAAGCAATAAACAGCAACGGAGAACATGCAATAATTACTCAAGAACATAAAGATAAAAGAGGAGAATCAAATATATTACTCAAACACAATCTGAACATAGTCTCATAATCCATCAGATCCCAGCAAACTCAACATAGCAACAGCAGAAAGATTACATATGTGCCTCAATCATGTAGGGAAGCTCACGAGGTCTAAACCATAAAGAACAAAGAGGGGAGGAGAACATCACATAGCTACTGATCATGGACCCATGGTCCAAGGTGGACTACTCACGGTTCATCCGGGAAGCATCCATGGTGGTGGAGAAGCTCCCGGAGGTGGTTCCTCCCTCCGGCTGGGTGCCGGGAAGAGGGCTCCTGGTGTTCCCGATCTTGGAAGCGCGGTGACGGGGATGTACCCCGGAAAATCCCATGGTCAGGGACCCTGGGTTAATCATGAGAGGCACCGGTTGGACGATAGCTCGTCGGCTAACGGGAGGAGACGTTCCTGCTCGATATTATTGCTTGGAGATGGCGATTACAGGGGAGCCAAGGCTAGTGCGCACAAGGCTAGGGTTATAGATTGTGTCTTGCTTGATCTTGACGTCTCCCCTCTTAGCCTTTATATACTAGGCTAGGTCTCAGGGAGTACGTCCTGGATTACAAATAGTATTTCCTAACTCTGAACTTGTACCGCACGGCAGGTTTGCACCTTCCTTATGAGTCGCGGACTCCTACGTCGGTGCCACTAGTGGGCCAAGGCTGGGCCCAGGCGGCATCTTTGTGGGCCTCCTGTCTTTGGGTACACCGGGTAGGACGATCCATAGGAGTCACGGGGTCACCTCCTCGTCAGTAGCCCCCGAGTGTCGGTGGGACTCGAAGAGTCGCGCAGGGACTCGAGTCCATTCTTGCGTCGTTTTGATGTATGCACGGTTCAACCGCGGGTCGCTGGCAGTTTGGGGCCATGAAAAAACCTGTTTCGAGGGATTGCTAAGCTAAAAGGGCCCAAGGAGTCGACTGGTCGAGCCTTGGTGAATTGCGCTAGTGGAAAAAACCGCAGTAGCCCAATCAAACCCACGTCCCTCAACATGAGCTTGGAACACTGGTGTCGAGCAAAATTCATGCCGCTACAGGTCTTACAGTGATCAATTGCCGCCAGTAAAGTTCGTAGCCTAGGCGCGTCCGCCCGGATTCTTCTATCATGCAAGTGCATGGAAAAGGTTGGGAGTGAAATCGCTCTGCGGCAAGTCCCTGCCCGGCCGATCTGCGCAGCGGGGTCTTACCTACACGCTAAGCTTGCGTGGCATCTGGGCACAGTGTATCATGTTCCAGGAATATGTATTTTTATTGAGGCGCGGAGCCTAATAGATAATGCACCCACTTGGAACAAACAATCAAGTGAGCTGTTTTAGCGGTCACTCGCGGAGCTTGATCAAGTGCTCAGGCGAGGAGTATTTTCTCGGGAGGTCGTCGAGTGCTCGGGTACTCAGGGTTTTGCGAGTGATTACTCGAGTATCGCTTTTTCTCTCGGGGTGAGGGAGCACCCGATACTCTGGAACCGCTCGATCTGGCGAGTGCAGGTCTGTTTATCTTCTGTCGTGGTGAGGGAGCACCCGAAGCTCTTCATGTGTGCGAGTAATCACTCGAGTACATATTTCCTTTAGGTGAGGGAGCACCTGAAACTCTCATAGGTGCGAGTAATCACTCGAGCACGTCTCTTCTTTTAGGTGAGGGAGCACCCGAAACTCTCATGGGGGGATACGCTCCCGATGGGAGTTAAATATATTTGAAAAATGTATTTGAATTGGAGAAAGTGGTGCTTGTAGACTGCATTTCTCTTTTTGCGCTGCCGTTCTAATTTACCTTTTATTGGTGAGGATAGAGATCTCCTTGCTGGAGGACCGACAAAGATGCTCTGTCTGCGAACCGTCAAGTCTTCATGACCGGTTATAATGATGGCTTTTGGTGGCGTGCTGCAGCCGCCTGTTGAGTTACCGATGCGCGCATTGAAGACGCGCGAGATTTGACGCGTCCAGCGTACTGTGCCTCCCGTGTGAAGGCATCTTTGTCTCGGAATTCGAATCGCCCGACGCGCTTGGTCTTTGAATTAATTGCTGCCGTCGTCTGGGCTTCTGCGTGCTCTTGGGTTTGTGCTATAAATAGACCCTTCTTCTTCGTCTAGCAGCATTGTTCGACCTCTGCTCATATTTCTCCTCTTTCTCTTCCTCCTCTCATGGGACCCAAGCGAGGTGCGGGTATGACCGGCCGCGGCCGTGCTCGTCGTGGCCGCGGTGGTCGTACTCCGCGCTCCTCTCGCGGCGGCCGTCGTGGTGCACCGTCGACGCCTTCTTCCTTGTCTTCAGAGGAGGGTTTTTGGCGCTATGACTTTCTCCTACGCGTCCGTGGCCGGAACACTTCTCGCATTCTTCTTCCTCCTACATTTGCTGCCATTGTTTCTGAGCGTAGTCTGGATGGCCTGCTTCTTCGTGTTCAGGGGTGTTCTCGGCCTCCTTCCTATGTTGAGTTGGAGACCGACAGTTTCGGCTTGATTTTCCTTGGATTTGGCTAGAAATTGTTTTCTCGGCGTTTGAACTTGCGTGATGGTGACGCTCTTTGCTGCCGTTTTGATGGAGAAGATACGCTTACCATCCACGCTTTTGACCCGAGTGGTAATCGCATGGATCCGTACTGGCAGGAGACAAGCAGCGACGGTTCTGACAGGTCGAGGAGTCCTACGTATGCGTCTTCAACTTCTTCCTCCTCCGGTGACTCCTCGGGTGGTGATGATGCGCCCTCCGGCTCTGGAGAGGACCTCGACGTCAAGCCACCGATCAAGCGGGCACGCTAGGCGACCTTGTATAACTGGAGGCAGCGGCGTCATCTTCGCCGGCAGCTCGGGTGGATCTGGAGAAGAAGCTGGTGGAGCAGGAGGAGAAGCTGGTGGAGCATCGGCTTCGGTGCTCCTGCAAATAAGTCCAGCTTCACCTTTTGTTATGTCGTTGACATCATGAGTTGGCTGCTTCGACTCCTCCTTTGTCTATGATGATGCCTGTCGTATTGGCGCCAATCTTCCCAGCATGGGCACACATGCTGAATTCATAATTCCTTGGGTGATTGGTGTTGTAATCTTATCGGTTGCTTGTGTCTTTTGTAACTAGGTTGGTTCTCCATGTAATGAGGGTTGCCTTCGAGTAATCAGAGCTGCCTTCTATCCAATGTACTTATAGTCTTTTTATACCGAGAATGATCTTTGAGTCCTTGTAATGCGAACTGTGCTTAAGTCTTTGTAATGGAATCTGTCTTTGGGTCCTTTGCAACTGAGAGCTTTCATCGAGTCCTTTGCAAACGAGAGCTGTCTTCGAGTCCCTCAAATCTTTGCACTGTGGGTTCTATCGGGTGCGCGACAGCGCTCCCGATGGGAGTAGCCCCTGAGGCTACGTTTGAGTCGGAGAGTCGAACGTAGGCTGAGATTTGTTTCCTTTGACGTTCTTCCGTTAATTTCTGTCTTTTATCGGGTGCGCGACAGCGCTCCCGATGGGAGTAGCCCCCGAGTCTTTAGGTGATCGTTGGCGATCAGGTGAAGACTAAATAATTGTCTGTGTCCTGCGCTCCATCCATATTTCCTTCGGAGTACTTTGTGTTCCATCTAGTTGTAGCCGTGTCTTCCTTTTGATTCCGGACATTTTTCAGCGGGTGACGCCTTTCCGGGGTTTTTTGTTGGACCCTTTAGGTTTCGGGGATGCGGCGTCTCTCGGGGGGAGATGGTGCTCGAGCCCCCCGAGTGGTTTTAAGTAGAGATCGCGTAAGAGACGATAGCATCTCTCGGGGGGAGTTTTGTACTCGAGTCCCCGAGTGCTTTTAAGCAGAGATCGCGTGAGCGATGATAGCGTCTCTCGGGAGGACTTTTGTACTCGAGCCCCCGAGTGCTTTAAGTAGAGATCGCGTAAGCGACGATAGCGTCTCTCGAGGGGAGTTTTGTACTCGAGTCCCCGAGTGCTTTTAAGCAGAGATCGCGTGAGCGACGATAGCGTCTCTCGGGAGGATTTTTGTACTCGAGCCCCCTGATGGCTTCTCGCCCCTTCGTTGGTTACCCCAAGTGGAAAGTTGAGATGTAGTGCAGCAGCAGTTTTCCCTCGGTGAAGATACCAAGGTTTATCTCCAGCAGGACTCCAGAGATGATAAGTAGGTGTCAGTGGCGCAACTGACGCGGACCTGCACACAGACACAGATAACTTTGTTCCCAATGAAGTTCAGAGAGGTTGTCAATCTCTCCGGTCTTGTTGTTTACAAAGGATAAAACGCAAGGGATAATGATAGCAACTTGAAAGTAAATGCAGAAAAGTAAATATAGCTTGGAAACAATAATGAGGATATGGACCGGTATACGTGATGTTCGCTAGTGATGTCTCTCTCCCAAAAGACGATAAAATTGCTATGCGAGGTAAAAAAATTACAGAAAGGCAATTCACAGGATTATGAACGCACCGCAATGCTAACTATGCTACAAAAGAAAGGAAGAGGTTCAAAAGCACAGGCAGTACACCAAGGTAAGTAGACCCAAATCCATCTGCATCTACTACTAATCATCCACCTTGAGATATCTATCCAGATCATATCGCTGGTATTAAGTTGCGAGCCCCACCCAAAGTGTAAACCCAAAGCAACAGAAAACTGCATTAAAAAGAACTCTGCGTAAAGTAAACAATCCTTGTAACCGCGGTTACAAGCACCGTTGTTTTCCCCCTTGTGGCAACAGCACATCCCCTAGACTCATGTTTCTGTCACTCAAGCGTGTCATCGGGGGGCATGAACCCACAATCTAGCACAACGCTCCCTCTTGGACTCACTACCTACTACTTGGCCAAAGAAATAAATAGCAACGGAGAACATGCAAGAATTACTGAGGAACAAAAATATAAGAGATAAAAACCAAATATATTACTCTATCACAATCTCAACATAATCTCATAATCCATCAGATCCTATCAAACTCAACATAGCAATAGCAGAAATATTAAAAAGGTGCCTCGATCATGTTGGGCAGCTCACGAGGTCTAAACAATTAAGATCAAAGAGGGGTGGAGAACATCACATAGCTACTGATCACGGACCCATGGTCCAAGGAAAACTACTCACGAGACATCCGGGGAGCATCTATGGTGGAGAGGAGACTCCCGGAGGTCAACCTCCCTCCGGCAGGGTGCCGGGAAGAGGTCTTATGGTGCTCCCGATCTTGGAAGCGCGGCGGCGGCGGAACAGAGGCGAGTTCGCGGAATAGGGTTCTGCTTCTGGAGTTTTCCCGTGACGGGGGATAAATAGGTGAAAGGGGGCAACCAGAGGTGGGCAAGGGCCCCTAGGCGCCCCCCTGGCGCGGCCAGGGGTGTGGCCGCGCCGGGTCGCCGCCTGGGCCCCCCTGGCTCCCCTCTGGCCCCTCCCGTGCTCTTCTCGAAGCTTCCGTCACGCTGATTTTTTTATCTGAATTTTCCCGAATTTTTCTGGCACTTTTTATATGGGGGAAAACTGAAATATAAAAACAGCAGAAAACAGGAACTAGCACTGGGGTGCACTAAATTAATAGGTTAGTCCAAATATGATAAAAAAAAGTGTATGAAAGTGTATCTATATCATAGAAATATCACAGAAAACGTGCATGGAGCAAGCAGAAATTATAGATACGTTTTGGACGTATCAACATCCCCAAGCTTAATTCCTGCTCGTCCTCGAGTAGGTAAATGATAACAACATAATTTCTGTGGTGACATGCTAGCAACCATAAAAGAACTTTGAAAAGTAAAGCAATCAAGGTTTAGAGATTCAATTCAAGTCATAACAGGCAAGAGTCTATATTAGCATTGAAATAAGTAACAAAATAATATTAGGTGCAAGAGCTCTCGCTGTCCGTGACTCGAATGTCTCCAAATGGTGTTTGCATGCAGGAAAGGGGATAGGGAATACGAGAAAAAAGTATTTTTGTGTTGAGAACTCAATCTACTAAAGTTTCACACTTGGTCTCCTTTGGAATCTTATCTTGACTCGTCCCCAGACCACTAGCCAGGTACAAGTCAATTTGATCCACTCCTTTTCGATATTTCGAGCACTCATGCAATGGATGAGCGTAAGCACGAGAGTTGACACTTAGGATGGCAAAGAGAGAAATATGGTGGAGGAGGAAGACAAAAAGGATGAGAAAGGCTCACATCAATGAGGACAATCATAGGCAAGAGATGCCAAGTGATAGATATGATGTGAGGAGTAGGGATTGCCATGCAACGTGTAACACCCTCAGATCCAGTACAGTAATCACTACAGTGATTCCACTGTTAGTGATCATTACTGTTGATGATCAAACCTTGAACACCTTTGATCACAGCTCATTGAAATTCCAACCCTGATAAAATTTTCAAATAAGTGTGGATTGTAAATCTTGCTCCAAAAATTGTGGATGCCAGTCAATCAACATGATCATGGTTAAACCAAGTCACCCTTAGTCATTAGAACAATCACAAGTCTATGTTGATTGTGAAACCAATCTTGTGGTGTCATCAAAAATTATTTTGAAAGTTAATATAAAAATGGAAATCTTAGTTGAACCAAAATAATGGAATCTATTTATAAAATGCCTAGCAATCTTAAGCCATGATAATATAGCAATGGTTGTTTTATTAAAAATGGTATAGTAATATAAAGGAATAATATTTAAAATAAAAACAATAGTTGGGAATTGTTAAATTGCCATGGAATAAAATAAACAAGTGGGAATTTTAAATGAACTAAAAATTATGGAAACAATTTTATAAAATGCCTAATAATCTGTAGGCCATAATAAAAGTGATATGGGATTTTATTACCATGTTTAAAAATGTTAAACAAATAAAACAGTAGCAAAACAATACCATTTAATATCTTTTAAAATAAAACAAATTGCAACTGGATTTAATTAATCCCCAAACTTTTGTAGCACTTCTATACTATGTAGCACTAATATAGGAGCTAGTTACAACTTTGTATAAAATCAAATGTTGGCTAATTAAAAAATAGACAGAAAAGCAAAACAGAAAAGAAAAACAAATAAAAAAGAAACCTATTCTACGCCACGGGCACAACCCACCCGCTGGGCCAAGCCCACCACCAACCCCCAGCCCACCCACTCCCTCCTCCTACCTTCCCCCTGTTTTCCCCAACCACCCCACCTGCCCTGCCCGCACAGCGCCATGGCAGAGGCCACGGGCAGGCCATCCCCCACCTCACCTGCTCCCCCCTCTCCTCCTGGATAAGGCCGTGTGCCACTCCCCCCTGCCCTCACTCCCTCCCCTTCCTCTCCCTCGCGCCTCGTCTTCCCCGGCTCGTCCGCGCCCCCTGGATCGCCGCCTCGCCGAGCCGCGTCCTCCTCCTCTGCTTCCCCTTCGGACTCCCCCGAGCCCACTGCCCCCCCCCCCCTACGAGCTCAACGTGAGATTCTTGCAGAGTCCCCCCTGGTTTTTCCCTTCGTGACGAGCGCTAGTCGTCGTCCTCGCGTGCACGAACTCCGGCCGCCGCAGCATCGCTCACCGTCGTAGCCGTCGTTTCCGTGTGCTTGTCCACCATGGTCGTAGCCCGCGCTCACCTGCGCCCCTCGCGCCGCCGGATGTCACTCTGGGCGCCACCCCATGCTCCAGCGCGGGCTGGTTGCTTAGGCCAGTGGCCACGGCCATCCATGGCCGTGCGTGGTGTGCGTGGTGTGCTGTGTGCAGGGTGTGTGTGCAACGTAATTGTGTAGTGTATTTGTACAGCGTGTGTGTGTGGGGTGCATAGCCCCAGCTGGCTGTGCCGCCGGCCGGCTCGGCCGCCGCCGCCGGCCGTGCCCAGTTCGTCCGTCAGCCCCGAGGCCGCTGCAAGCTGCTGCTCTGCTGCTGCAACTGCTGTCAGATTGTTCTTGCCGCTGAAATTCAGTTTTTCCTTGAGGTTGTACTATCTTCATTTGTTAGCAACTAAACCAGCAGCAAATAGAAAGTAAACAATATGTAAATTAGGAAAATTTAATATGTGCAGATAGTAGACATAACCAGCTTTGATTTGTTCCATTGTACCGACTCCAGAAAATGTACCGTTTAATTCGTAGAAAAATGGCAAAGGAGCAAAAAATCTGTGATGAGCTAGTACAATTAAGCCTGATGCTTGCAAATAAAAGTTCGCAGATAACTTCCTAAGTTTTTGGAATTTTCAAATAGGTCCTCTACCATTAATTAGAGTTTAGTTTAAATACATCTGCTAAATAAATAGCCTATGACATATGGGACCCATCCTCTAATAATCCCTGTTTTAGTTGAATTAAAATAAACTATCCATGACATATGGGCCCCCCTTGTTAGATTACTATTCTGGATAATCTTGTGGATAATGTTGCTTTAATATTAAAAGAAATTCTAGAAAATAAATAAAATGATTTAAGCTATGATATTGAATATCTTTTAAACCGTAGCTCAGATCAAAAAACTTTATACATGAAAATTGATCAGAAAAACACAATGAATACGAATACGCTATCCATAGGTCTACCACCCCCCTCTAACATACCGAACATCGACATTCCCCCTTCGGGCCGTCTGTCCGATAAATTGTCTGGTATTGCTAAAGTACCCGGATGAATTTATTTCGAACACGAAAGTTGTTCGGAATAGATCAACTAATCTGGATACAACACCCACACATGTGTCGGATATCCACGACACCTCCGGCATGATATCTCCCCCCTCCGGACACCTTGTCCGATAATCACCCGGAGCCGGTATTTCATCCCCGGATGAATTCCCGCTCCGAGTATCGTGCATCGTACTGCGTTAGAACCCCGTTTACAATTCATCCGTTATGTCTTGCATTTGTATTGCTATTATTGTTGTGTATTTATTGTTTCTTCCCCCCCCTTAATCTCCGGTAGACCCCGCTGCTGCCGTCGACTACACTGATGTTGAGTACGACTACTTCGTCGACGACAGTACCGCTACTGTCGAGCTTCCAGGCAAGCAGAGCCATTCTCTTCCCCAGATATCGCCTATCTTTCCGTACATTTCTTGCACTAGGTATTGTTACTGCTGCTGCTACGTTACAATCCTATTCAATTGCATAGCCTGTTTTTGTCGCCCCTTGATGTACCTTCCTTTAATCCTATGCTGCCTATTATTACTTATGCATTATTCAGCAGTAAACCCTGCGCATTGTTAGTTAGGTTTAGAATAGCGGGACGTGATCACTCTGGGAGTGATCGCGGGAACGATATATTACAACTGCAACAGGTACGGATCAATGCAGACGCCCTAGGGAACCTACAACGGCGAGACTCTGTCGAGTCGCTTCGAGTTTGACTTACGAGTGGAATGGACTCGTATTTCACTCTCGTCGGCTCAGTAGCATAGCATCACCGGGATGATACGAGGTTTACCTCTTTAGTTCATTCCGCTGATGTCTGTGTCAAACCTTTTTAAGTGTGCCATCGAGGGTGATACCTCCTGGTTTCACTTAATGGTAGGAACTCGAAACAACTGGTGTCCTTAAAGGTAAGAAGTCGGGCGACCCAACGGTGCCCGCGAGAGGTATTGCGACGGGACGACAGGGAGGGTACGACCAGTGTACCGGTGTGCTTGGCCCCTGATCGTTGGCCGTGAGAGTTACCAAACCACGAAAGTCGAGCTCCTCCAGGAGCACACGCGAGACAAGGTAAGGAGACGGTTCACCTTGTTGGTAACCGCAGTGACTTGGTGGGACGACGGGGCAGGCACCGATGTACTGGTGGTCCTGGCTGTTGTCGTTGTCCGCGGGTCGGTTAAGTCGAGGCAACGATAACGGTTGTCACGCAGGTTAATTAAAATGCTAAATGGTTCAGTGAATGTCTTGAGTTGGCTATATGCCATGTACGCACTACCTACCCGTGGGAATTACGAGTTATGGGCTCCTCTGCTTCGTAGTGTCGTCCGAGGACTCTTCAGACGTCAGCAGTACTGCGGCCTGCGCCGGGAAGTGGTGTTGTCTTATTTGCTCGCGCGGTGGTGTCTTATTTGGATTTGCTTTAACTTCACCGGCCAGTCACGCACTGTGCAGGAGTACGTTCGGGTTGGGGTCCAAGGCTCGGCGTACTTAGGATTTAGACCAGCGGATGACCTCTCTGTTGAGTTTTAAAGATGGGCTATGAAGTGTCGGATAGCCTCGGTGGAGCGTTCCCAAACAAGGTTCCCGCCACCCTGGAGATCCGTGCGTGTAGCGTAACACAAGTGCACCCCTGCAGGGAAGATTGATCTATTCGAATAGCCGTGTCCACGGTAACAGGACGCTTTATGCTGAAGCTGGATCTTACCACTACAAACTATTATTATTAAACTGTATGGTTCCGGGTTTTCTTCCTCGCGGGGATGTCGAGGAGGTGAACTCGGAGGCACTGTTAATTAATAGAACTTATTATTATACAATGCTGCAACAACTTCTATTGCATTGTTACTTTATGCTTTATATAACTGTTGGCTGATTCTTACCTCATGCTGCAAGACATCGTCGGAAGATGCTAGTCTTCGTTAGGCCTAGCTTCTTACCCTTGCTCTGGATTTCTGTCTTTCAGTCCACTATATACAGCCTCTTCTTTCCGTTGATACAATGCATAATGCTTAGTAGCGGACGTAAGACTCGCGGGTATGCTAGATACTCACCTGCTTTATTTCCCCCTTTTTGTTTTGCCTGATCGGCCGCTGCAGTCAACGTTGGAGTCCAGGAGTAGGAGATCCCCGATGCCGACCACCGCAACGTGAAGATCCCCGATGCCTTCTACGACATCGAGTTCCCCTTTGACCAGGAGTAGTTTGGAGGTTCCCAGGCAGGAGGCCTCGCCTTTTCGATCGTTGTTGTTTATGTGCTAGCCTTCTTAAGGCAACCTTGTACCCTTGTGTCTGTACTCAGATACTATTGCTTCCGCTGACTTTGTGCTCTCGAGCTGTTGTATTCGAGCCCTCGTGGCCCCTGGCTTGTATTAAACAGCTTGTATTATTTTATTTGTAGAGTTGTGTTGTGATATCTCACCGTGAGTCCCTGATTTCGATCGTGTACCTTGCGAGTATGATTACTGTACACGGTCTGATTTTGGGGGCGTCACACAACGGATGCACATACGAGCTAGGAAGCTCTCCAATGGAACTAGTGGGGGTGCATCTAACTTGCTCGCTCATGAAGACCTAGAGCTCTTTTGAGGAGGCTCATCCTTGTAATATGCAAGCCAAGTTCTAAAGTGTGAAGGTCCCCACATAGCTATATGCATAAAGATCATCTCTATGGAGTACAAAGATATAAAGGGAGTACTAGTGTGGATCTCTCAAAAGGATAGTAGTGTTGCCCCTTTCTCTCTTTTTATTTCTTTTTCCTCTTTTTCTATTTTTTTGTATTTTTTTGTGGCCTCAATGGCTCTTTCTATTTAACTCTCATTTTTCCTCTTTGGGATCTTTTAATGTGTCCACTTTGGGATCTTTTCCTCACTTAAGGGCAACACTCTATTTTACAAGAAGGTAAAGGAGGTCTTTCACACTTTACAAGGTACTCAAAATCATAAAGAAGATGTAACTATCATGATGTATGCAATGTATGTCGCTGCCAGTGTAGCAGGAACATGTATAACATGAAGATCAAGTCATCAAGAGGTGGAAGTTGCATGGCAATGTAACTCGGAAAGGCTATGGAAATGCCTTGATAGGTAGGTATGGTGGCTGTTTTGAGGAAAGATATAAGGAGGCTTATGATGACAGAGCGTATCATGCCAAGGGTTTGGATGTACCGGCGAAGGTGGACACCAACTCTCGGAGTGAGAAGAAGGCAATGCACGGCACGGGAAAGGCTAGCAAAATATGGGAAGGTGGAAGTGTCAACTTTCAATACTTACATTAGTTCGAAGAACTCATGCACTTATTATCGGTAACTCTCAATCTAATAAGGAGGTTCACAAAGAGATAAGTACCCCGAGGAGGAGTGTATGGGGGTTTGGTTATCCTTGCGCATCCTCGACTCATGGTACGTGAGTGTACTCTAATATTCGACCCCTCAGAAGAGTAGTGATCCATCTAGTAGCTAGAGTTCTCAACTAGTTATTGTAGGTTTTCAAAATAAACACGGATTGCCCAAAATACGACACCTATCACTAATAGGCTAGAGATCTTGACACCAAAAGTTCAAACATTACTCACATCAATACCTCAAAACTATTGCAAGCTACTACTAGAATTAAATAGCAACCTCAATTACCTACTTCTCAAAACAAGACGCAACTCAGTGCAACAACCAACTCTCTTTAACAAGGTAAACATGAAAAATAAAAAGAGTTCCAGCAACAAACTAAACAAAAGCCAAGACTCTTGCTAAAGACAAACTAAAACTAAGACTAAACATGGCAGTAGCTATGAAAAGATAAAGAACACACAACAGCAGAAAGATAGGCATGAAGAATCCTATGATGTGTTCTAGATTTTGAAAGTGGAGCGTGTTTCTCTCCCACACAAAGTAAGACAGGATCTAACTTGTTATGAACAGCAAGCAAAGCTAAAGAAACTAAAAAACAAAACCTAAGAGCGAGACGCTCCAAGCATAGCACATAACGCATGAAGTGATAAAAATATAGTGAGACGAAGGACGAACTGATGATTGTTGATGGAGAAGGGGATGCATGGGGGCATCCCCAAGCTTAGACGCTTGAGTCTCCTTGAATATTTATTGTGGATGCATGGGGGCATCCCCAAGCTTGAGCGCTTGACACTCCTGGATCTTCTTTCATCATCTTCTATCGCACACTTGAAAACTCCCTTCATACATAACTCATCATAAGCTGATTAGAGAGGTTAGTACCCATAATAAATATTTTTCTCCACTGGATATAAAGATATTCTTGAAGAGATACTGTTTCTCAAGAGTTCCAAAAAGTTTTTGCAAATAAAAAGCAAGCTTAAAGTTTGCAAAAGTAAGGAGAGACAAAACGTGGCAGAATCTGTGAAAAACAGAACAGCAGATCGTAAAGAATTTTTTAGGGGCACTTCTGCAACTCAAATCAAAAAACTCAGAACATACGGAAGTTTCGTAATTGTATAGAGCATACTGTGTAAAAATTTCAGCTCAAAAAGATGAGCTGGGAGTTTTATGGAATTTTTCTGGTCACGAGGACAGAATCTGTTTTCTGGACAGCATGTCACAACTTTTACTTCTCTTGTCGTAAGAGGCTATAACTTGGCACAAAGCTGAAAAATAAAGATACAATGATGTTGCTACAGAAGTAAAAATCATCAAGACACAACAAAAGCAAAAAGAAAACTCCTAAATTCGTTGCGGGCTGCCTCCCGAAAGCGCTTCTTTAAAGCCATTAGCTAGGCTTAATGCAAAAGATCAAGTTGTATCAATCGAATCATTATCAAGATCATCAAAAAGCTCTTCAATTGTACAACTAGTCTTAAGAGGTCTTTCAAATAAAGGCCTAATGAAGATACTTCTAGGGAGAAAACCAAAAGGCGGAAAATCAATGGAAGATTCATTTATAAAATTATCAAAGAGAGGTATTTCTTCCAAAGTTTTCACGGTTTCAACTTCTTTGGCAATAGGTGGCTTATTTTTAGGTCGGGGAACCTTAGGGACATAATTAAACTTAGGTTCTCTTCTTGCCGAGGTCTCAACCTTTTTTTGTTTGATTGAGGGGAAAGTAGTTCCTAAAGTATTAATGATTTCCTCAATCTTATCTATCCTAGAAAGATCCGTATCATGGGATTTGATGACCTCCAAAATTTTAATAATTTTAAGCATGGAGCTATCAAGCCTATTCAAATTCCCTTGAATCTTGCGATCCAACTCATTTATCCTAGTCATACTTGGTACTTCTAACTCTATCTTTTCAAGTTTCTTCATAATGTGAGATAGAGTTATATCTTCTTGTACGCTAGCAATAGGGAGATTTCCAACAAGATTTTCAATAATATTAAGAGACTCCCAAGTCGGGGCTTCTAGAAAATTCCCATTGATAGCAGTATCTAATATGAACCTATTCCAAGGAGTAATCCCAACATAAAAATTTCTAAGCAGGATAGTAGTGGATTGCTTCTTGGTGGCTTTTCTATGAGAATCATTAATTCTATACCAAGCATCTTTTAAACTTTCTCCACCCTTTTGTTTAAAGGTGAGAACCTCTGTCTCAACAAAGGCAAAAGGACCAGACATAATGACAGCTAGCAAGATAAATAATATTTTTTTGTAAATTTTGGTAAAAGACACAAAGATAAAAACTGAAAGATAAACTAACAAGACTAAAAAACAAAGGTAAAGGGTAGTGTGCAACTCCCCTATCTTAGCACTTGGAGTCGCCGGCAATGGCGCCAGAAAACTTGCTTGATGGCTTCTCGCCCCTTCGTTGGTTACCCCAAGTGGAAGGTTGAGATGTAGTGCAGCAGCAGTTTTCCCTCGGTGAAGATACCAAGGTTTGTCTCCAGCAGGACTCCAGAGATGATAAGTAGGTGTCAGCGGCGCAACTGACGCGGACCTGCACACAGACACAGATAACTTTGTTCCCAACAAAGTTCAGAGAGGTTATCAATCTCTCCGGTCTTGTTGTTTACAAAGGATAAAACGCAAGGGATACTGATATCAACTTGAAAGTAAATGCAGAAAAGTAAATATAGCTTGGCAACAATAATGAGGATATGGACCGGGATACGTGATGTTCGCTAGTGATGTCTCTCTCCCAAAAGACGATAAAATTGCTATGCGAGGTAAACAAATTACAGAAAGGCAATTGACTGGATTATGAACGCACCGCAATGCTAACTATGCTACAAAAGAAAGGAAGAGGTTCAAAAGCACAGGCAGTACGCCAAGGTAAGTAGACCGAAATCCATCTGCATCTACTACTAATCATCCACCTTGAGATATCTATCCAGAACATCTCGCTGGTATTAAGTTGCGAGCCCCACCCAAAGTGTAAACCAAAAGCAACAGACAACTGCATTAAAAAGAACTCTGCGTAAAGTAAACAATCCTTGTAACCGCGGTTACAAGCACCGTTGTTTTCCCCCTTGTGGCAACAGCACATCCCCTAGACTCATGTTTCTGTCACTCAAGCGTGTCATCGGGGGGCATGAACCCACAATCTAGCACAACGCTCCCTCTTGGAGTCACTACCTACTACTTGGCCAAAGCAATAAACAGCAACGGAGAACATGCAAGAATTACTTAGGAACAAAAATATAAGAGATAAAAACCAAATATATTACTCTATCACAATCTCAACATAATCTCATAATCCATCAGATCCTATCAAACTCAACATAGCAATAGCAGAAATATTACAAAGGTGCCTCGATCATGTTGGGCAGCTCACGAGGTCTAAACAATGAAGATCAAAGAGGGGAGGAGAACATCACATAGCTACTGATCACGGACCCATGGTCCAAGGAAAACTACTCATGAGACATCCGGGGAGCATCCATGGTGGAGAGGAGACTCCCGGAGGTCAATCCTCCCTCCGGCAGGGTGCCGAGAAGAGGTCTTCTGGTGCTCCCGATCTTGGAAGCGCGGCGACGGAGGAACAGAGGCGAGTTCGCGGAATAGGGTTCTGCTTCTGGAGTTTTCCCGTGACGGGGGATAAATAGGCGAAAGGGGGCAGCCAGAGGTGGGCCAAGGGCCCCAGGCGCCCCCCTGGCGCGGCCAGGGGTGGGGCCGCGCCGGGTGGCCGCCTGGGCCCCCCTGGCTCCCCTCTGGTCCCTCTCGGGCTCTTCTCGAAGCTTCCGTCGTGCTGATTTTTTATCTGAATTTTCCCGAATTTTTCTGGCACTTTTTATATGGGGGAAAACTGAAATAGAAAAACAAGAGAAAACAGGAACTGGCACTGGGGTGCACTGAGTTAATAGGTTAGTCCAAATATGATAAAAAAGTGTATGAAAGTGTATCTAGATCATAGCAATATCACACAAAACATGCATGGAGCAAGCAGAAATTATAGATACGTTTTGGAAGTATCACCCCCGAGTGCTTTAAGTAGAGATCGCGTGAGCGACGATAGCGTCTCTCGGGAGGATTTTTGTACTCGAGCCCCCGAGTGCTTTAAGTAGAGATCGCATGAGCGACGATAGCGTCTCTCGGGAGGAGTTTTGTACTCAAGCCCCCGAGTGCTTTGAGGTTGTAGTATTTGGGCAACATCATTTTATTCCATCGAAGGGTTACATGAGCTGCCAGTTGCGCCTTATTGGTGGATACTATGGGTAGAACAGGCGTAGGTTCGCCACGTTCCATGGATTTGCCACATCCTCGTCTGTCTTCGGGTTCTTCAGTCTATAGGCGCCTCCTCCTATGACTTCTGAGATTATGAACGGTCCTTTCTATTGTGGGGCAAGCTTGTGGACTTTCTCTTGTATGAGCCGTAGGACAAGGTCGCCTTTTTTGAAGGTTCTGGTGCGCGGGCGGATGCTATGGTAAGTGCGCAGCTTGTCCTGGTACCCCTCTGACCTTGCTAGGGTTGTGTCTCTTGCTTCATCTGTTGTATCCTTGTCATCTTGCAGTTCTTCTTCTGCTTCCTCTTCCTCGTACCCCGAGATCCGGGGCGCCCCGAATTTGAGGTCATGTGGTAGCACTGCCTCCGACCCGTACACCATGAAGAAAGGTGTGTACTGGGTTGCGGTATTTGGGGTAGTGCGCATGCTCCATAGTACTGCAGGGAGTTCTTCTACCCAGTTGCCCACGGCCTGCTCGAGTGGTGTAAGGAGTCATTTTTTGATTCCTCCGCATACTAGGCCATTTGCTTTTTCCACCTGGCCGTTGGACTGCGGGTGTGCGACTGATGCGTAGTTGATTTTGATACCCAGTTCTTCGCAGAAGTTCTGGAATTCTGTCGCTGTGAAGTTCGTGCCGTTGTCCGTGATGATGTTGTGTGGCACCCCGAACCTGAAGATGATTGATTTGATAAAGTTTAATGCCGTGAGGGTTGTGGAGCTGGTGATGGGCACTGCTTCGATCCACTTCGTGAACTTGTCGACTGCTACTAGCAGGTGTGTTCTTCTTCCTTTTGATGATTTCTTGAGCGGGCCTACCATGTCGAGTCCCCAGGTGGCGAACGGCCATGATAGTGGTATGGTCTTGAGTCTTGAGGCTGGAGAGTGTGGTCTGCTGGTGAGGTTTTGACAGGCGATGCAGCGCCGCATGATGTCTTTTGCGTTTCTCATGGCTGTTGGCCAGTAGAGTCCTCCTCGAAAGGCTTTTGCCACGAGTGCTCGGCTGCTGGCATGGTGCCCGCAGGTGCCTTCGTGGATCTCCAGTAGTAGGGTTTTGCCGTTTTCCTCGTCTGTGCATTTTTGTAGGACTTGGGAAATGCTGCGCTTGTAGAGTTGCCCGTTGATTACTGTGAAAGCTTTGGATCGCCGACTGACGCGTCTCGCTTCTGCGACGTCCTGCGGTAGGGTGCCGTCGATTAGGAATCTGAGAAGCGGCTCTCTCCAAGATGGGTCTTCGGGTGCGGCTGGCTCTGGTTCCTCGACTGCATTGTTGGCTTCTTCATTAGCGATTGGGTTTGCGGCTGCCACTTGCGCTGGTTCTCCTATGTTGTCCTCCTCTGTATCTGCTTCTGGTCCGAGTTCTTTGATTGTGGTGATGATCTCGTCTATGTAGGCCTGGATTTTTCCACCAATATGGTTTCTCATGAAATCTTGCGTCGTTCGCTGGTATGTTGTTCCTGCGTTGTTTAGACCGAAGGGCATTTTGGGGCGGCAGGGTGTGCCGCAAGGGGTGGTGGCCAAGGCGTGCTCTTCGTCTTTTTCCTCCATTCTGGCCTGATTAAGTCCTGAGTAGTCGTCGAAGAACGATAGTAAGTCGCATCCTGCTGTCGAGTCGATTATCTGATCGATTCTTGGCAGGGGAAAGTGATCCTTTGGGCAGTGTTTGTTGACTGGCCCGTAGTCGACGCACATCCACAATACGTCTGTATCTTTCTTGGGGACCAGCACAGGGTTGCTGATCCAAGTGGCTTTCTTCGTCTCTCAGATGAATTGGGCGTCGAGTAATCGGTTGACTTCCTCCCCGATTGCTCTGCGCTTGGGTTCTGAGAATATTCGTAGCGCCTGCTTCACTGGCTTGGTGTTTGGCTTGATGCGCAGCGCGTGTTCCGCGAACTCGCGCGGTACTCCTGGCATGTCGGCTGGGCACCAGGCAAAGATTTTCCATTCTTCACGGAGGAAAGCGATAAGGCCGCTGCATGCTCTTCCGGGAGGTGGGCATACACGTGGACTGTTTTTTCTGGGTCCGTCGGGTGCACCTGGTGGGTGACCGTGTCACTGTCGATCCTGAAGTCTCGTCCATACTCTTTTGACTCACTTTGGCTTGCTAGCGGAAAGATACTTTTGTCTGTCGCCATGGCTATCTCTGTGAGTTCTTGCTCAGCTCCAAAAGTGTCGGAGACTTTGTGGAAATCGTGATCGCATTGGTCTGATTTGGTGAAGCTCCCGTTGACTGTAATGACGCCCGCGGATCCTGGCATCTTGAGTTTGAGGTAGGCGTAGTGCGGAATCGCCATGAATTGCGCGAATGCTGGACGTCCCAGTATAGCGTGGTACTGGGACTGCCAATCGAGTACCTCGAACTCGAGGGTGTGTCTTGCAAAATTGCGTCTGTTGCCAAAGACAACTTTGAGCTCAATTATTCCAAGGGAGGTGGCCGCTTCTCCTGGGACTACTCTGTATAGCACGGTGCTTGATTTTTTCCATACTGATCGTGGGATCAGCATCTTGTGTAGGGTGCTGACGAAGATTATGTTCATGCTGCTGCCTTCGTCCATGAAGATTTTGTCCATGTCGTACCCTCCAATTTGAGCATCTATTACCAGGGGCGCGTGCCCCGGTCTTGGGACTGTAGGTGGGTGATCACTCTGGTCGAACGTGATTCTGGTTTCTGCGTCGTGTAGCTGGTAGACTTTGACTGTGTTTAGGTTCTCGGCTGCTCTGGCCTGCAGGGTGTAAGCGTCCTGTTGGGCTTGCGATACCCTGCCTTCTTGGATCGTGTACACCTGTCCTTGAGTCGGGTTGGAGTGTCTTTTGGGACTTGGAGTCAGCGACTGCTCGGTTCGTCGGGTGTGTTTGGCTTCTCGCTGTTTCTCTTCCCTGAGGTTGTCGGCAAGTTCGTTGAACAGGCAGCAGCCTCCCAGAGTGTGACCCGATCTGATGTATCCCCGGTCGTCTTCGAAGCAGTGGATCGTGCAGGGTCCTTCTAGCTGCTCCCTGACCGTGAGTTTGCTGGATCCGGCGTGCCGTTTCCTCCTTGAGATTCGGAAGAACAGCGCGTGATCCGCCGGTTGTTCGTGGACTCGTGGATCGATTTTGATCCCCACGCTCAGATTCTGGTTCCTTATAAGGTTGGCGAATTCGTCTGGTCTTCGATCTGAGTCGTAGTATTCGCCGGTCTGAGTCTCAGAGTCGCTGTCGTGGCGGGCGACGGCTGTCCGCACGGCGGCGGGTCGTCGAGTGGTCGGCGAGCGCATAGCTGTGTACTGCGATTCGTCGAGTGGGGCTTCTTCGTGGAATCCTCGCGCCTGTCCTCTAGGTCGTCGATTTCTTCTTTTTTGGCGGTGATCTTGAGGATCGTTGATCTCGCGCTCGGAGTCGGCGTCTTGTTGTGCGGCTGGTGCTTGGGTGGCGGCGGGTCGTCGAGTGCTCGGCGGGTCCTCTGCTTCGTGCTGTAGCTCATCGATCGGGATCTCTGTGTAGAACCCTCGCGCCTTTATTTTGGGTCGTCGAGTTCTCCTTCGCTGGTGGTGGGCCCGGTTGCCGCCATAGTATGGGTCTTGGCACAGCTGCAGGCCGAGCGATCTCGCTGGGGCGGTAGAGATGTTTGTCGTGATCTTGAATTCTTCTGGTGGATTGGATCTGGTTCTTTCTCTCGAGTTGTGGCTTGTTAGAGAGGGAACCGTCGAGATCGTAATTCCAACCTGTGTAGTTCCCACAGACGGTGCCAATTGACGGGGATGTACCCCGGCAAATCCCATGGACAGGGACCCTGGGTTAGTCATGAGAGGCACAGGTTGGACGATAGCTCGTCGGCTAACAGGAGGAGACGTTCCTGCTTGATATTATTGCTTGGAGATGGCGATTACAGGGAGCCAAGGCTAGTGCGCACAAGGCTAGGGTTACAGATTGTGTCTTGCTTGATCTTGACGTCTCCCCTCCTAGCCTTTATATACTAGGCTAGGTCTCAGGGAGTCCGTCCCGGATTACAGATAGTATTTCCTAACTCTGAACTTGTACCGCACGGCAGGTTTGCACCTTCCTTATGAGTCGCGGACTCCTACGTCGGTGCCACTAGTGGGCCAAGGCTGGGCCCAGGCGGCATCTTTGTGGGCCTCCTGTCTTCGGGTACACAGGGTAGGAATATCCATAGGAGTCGTGGGGTCACCCCCTCGTCACGCGGAGGCGGCGAAACAGAGGAGAGATCGCGAAAAAGGGTTCTGTCCTCGAGGGTTTCGGGACGAGAGGGATATATAGGCGAAGGGGGCAGCCAAAGGTGGACCAGGGGCCCCAAGAGCCCCCCTGGCGCGGCCTAGGGGGTGGCAGTGCCAGGTGGCCGTCTGGGCCACCCCTGGCTCCCCTCTGGCCCCACTTGGGCTCTTCCCGAAGCTTCCTGTACGCTAATTTTTCCTATATTTTTCCCGGTATTTTTCTGGCACTTTAAGTAATGGGAAAACCTGAAATACAAAAACAACAGAAAACAGGAACTGGCACTGGGGTGCACTGAGTTAATAGGTTAGTCCAAATATGATCAAAAGTGTATGGAAGTGCATCAATATCATAGCAATATCACACAAAAGATGCATGGAGCAGCAGAAATTATAGATACGTTTTGGACGTATCAGCCCCCTGATGACACGCTTGAGTGACAGAAACATGAGTCTAGGGGATGTGTTGTGGCCACAAGGGGGAAAACAACGGTGCTTGTAACCGCAGTTGCAAGGATTGTTTACTTTACGCAAAGTTCTTTTTAATGCAGTTGTCTGTTGCTTTGGGTTTCCACTTTGGGCAAGGCTCACAACTTAATACCAGCGAGATGTTTTGGATAGATATCTCAAGCTGGATGATTAGTAGTAGATGCAGATGGATTTCGGTCTACTTATTTTGGCGTACTGCCCATTCTTATGAGCCTCTTCCTTTCTTTTGTAGCATAGTTAGCATTGCGGTGCGTTTATAATCATGTCAATTGCCCATCTGTAATTTGTTTACCTCGCATAGCAGTCTTATCGTCTTTTGGTAGAGAGACATGACTACTGAACATCACGGGACCCCGGTCCATATTCTCATCATTGTTTACACACTCATTTACTTTTCATTATTTACTTTCAGTCATTATCATTATCATTATCCCTTGCGTTTGATCCTTTGTAAACAACAAGACCGGAGAGATTGACAACCTCTTTGAACTTCGTTGGGAGCAAAGTTATTAGTGCCTGTGTGCAGGTCCAGGTGAAGTAAGCAACCTCGGTTGTGAACGGCGCCATTGTTCACTTCACCACCTACTTATCATTATTGGAGTCCTACTGGTCGATACTCTCAACCTTGGTGTATTCACCAAGGGAAACTTGCCGCTACGCTGCAACTCACCTTCCACTTGGGGTAACCAACGAAGGGCGAGAAGAAATCATCATCTCTCGCATATCAACGACCAACGAGAAAGGACCAGGCCCACGATGGTATCCGCATGTCCTGCCGTCCCGATACAATCCCTGCGCGGCCACCGTTGGGTCACCCGACTCTTTACCTGTAAGGACACCAGTTGATTCGCGTGCCTACCATCAAGTGAAACCAGGAGGAATCACCCTCGATGGTACACTTGAAGAGGTTCAACCGAGACATTAGCGGAATGAACTAAAGAGGAATATCCTCGTATCACCCCGGTGATGCTACGCTACCGAGCCGGCGACGAGAGTGAAATACGAGTCCATCCACTCGTAAGTCAAACTTGAAGCGACTCGGAGAGTCTCGCCGTTGTAGGTTCGCTTGGGCGTCTGCTCTGTACCGTACCTCTTGCAGTTATAATACTAATAATAATAAGAGCAGTCCCGCGTTCACTCCCTAGAGTGATCACGGCCCGCTATCTAATCCTAGTTGACTAGCAATGCGCAGGGTTCACTGCTGGATATAATATATATATTTAATAGGCAGCATAGGATAAAGGAAGGTACATCAAGGGGCGACAATGACAGGCTATGTAATTGAATAGGTAAGCAATGTTGTAGCAGCAACAATGTCTAGTGCAAGAAAAGTATGGAAAGATAGGCAATATCTGGGGAAGGAAAATGGCTCTGCTTGCCTGGAAGCTCGACGGTAGTGGTACGGTTGTCGACGAAGTAGTCGTTCTCGGCAACGGAGTCGTCGGCGGCAGTCTCGGGGTCTATTGGAGAATAAAGGGGGGGAGACAACAGTAAATACAATGCACACAATGCAAACACGAAAAAGGACATGGCAATTGAATTGTACATGATGTTCTAACACATTGTTAAGTATTTTAGGCGGAGCGGGAATTTATCCGAGAATGACTCATCAATACCGGTTAATTTCTGGACAGATTATCCTGAGGGGAAGGTTCCATGTCTGCAGTGTTAGAGACATCTGCATGACATGTGGATAGTGTATCCGTGCTCGTTGATCCATTTCGGACAACTTCCATTTGCAAAACATTTTCATCCGTAATGTTTTACCGGTTCCGGTCGTCTGACTGACAGCTGAACCGGAGGAGAAATGTTCCACATTCGGTAGGTTAGAGGAGTGTGGTGGATACACGGGTGGCGTATTGATACGTCCCAAACGTATCTATAATTTCTTCTTGCTCCATGCATGTTTTGTGTGACTTTGCCATGATTTGCTTGAACTTTCATACACTTTTGAGCATATTCGGACTAATCTATTAACCCAGTGCACCCAGCTGCCAGTTGTTTTTTTCTGCTGTTTTCGTATTTCAGGTTTGCCGACCATTAAAAGTGCTCCAAAAATCCGGAAAATCAGATAAAAAATCAGCGATCCGGAAGATTCCGGAATCACCAAGGTAGCGGAGGGGGGCCACCACCAGGAGACCAGGAGGGTCCTTGGCGCGGCCCCACCCTAGGCCGCGCCAGGAGGCCTCGTGGCTGCCTGGTGGGTCCCCTCGACACCCCCCCTGTGCCTATATTTATCCCTCGGGGTGGAAACCCCTAATATAGATCTCTTTTCCACGAACTCGCCTCTGTACCGCCGCCACCACCGTTTCTAGATCGGGGCTGCCTTGAGAAGCTGCCCCGGCACCCTCCGGGAGACCATCCATAGCCATGGACGCCTCTCGGATGTACCGTGAGTAGTCCCCCTTGGACCATGGGTCTGTGGCCAGTAGCTATGTGATGTACTTCTCTCCTCTTTGTGCTTCCACTTTCGAGACCTCGTGAGCTGCCTCACATGATCAAGGCACTTTTTAAATTTCTGTTGTTGCTATGCTGAGTTTGCTGGGATCTAATGGATTTTGAGACTATGTTCAGATTGTGATGAGTAATATATTTGGTTCTTCTCTTTTATATTTTGTTCTTGAGTAAATTCTTGCATGTTCTCCGTTGCAGTATTTTGCTTTGGCCAAGTAGTTTGTTGCAACTCCAAGAGGGAGCGTTATGCTTGATTGTGGGTTCAGCCCCCTGATGTCTAGCTTGAGTGACAGAAACATGAGACTAGGGGATGTGTTGTTGCCACCAGGGATAGAACAACGGTGCTTGTACCCGCGTGTGCAAGGATTGTTTACTTTACGCAAAGTTCTTTTAATGCAGTTGTATGTTGCTTTGAGTTTACACTTTGGGTGGGATTCGCAACTTAATACCAGCGAGATGTTCTGGATAGATATCTCAAGGTGGATGATTCGTAATAGATGCAGTTGGATTTCGGTCTACTTAACTTTGCGTACTGCCCATTGCTTTTGAGCCCTTCCTTTCTTTGCAGCATAGTTAGCATTGCGGTGCCTTCATAATTCTGTCAATTGTCCAGCTGTGATTTGTTTACCTCGCTAGCACTTTTATCGTCTTTTGGGAGAGAGACATCACTAGTGAAAATCACATGGGATCCCGGTCCATCTTCACATCACTGTTTACATCCTTAGTTTACTTTCAGTCTTTACTTTCAGTTGCCACTATTATTATCTCTTGCGTTGATCCTTTGTAAACAGCAAGGCCGGAGGAACTGACAACTCCTCTGTACTCGTTGGAAGCAAAGTTTTTGCTGTGTGTGCAGGTCCAGGCGAATTTAGAAACCTCGGCGCCATTGTTCACTTTACCACCTTCTTGTATTTCTGCGAGTCCTACTGGAGACAAACCTTGGTATCTTCACCGAGGGAAATTTGTTGCTACGCTACATATCACCTTCCACTTGGGGTAACCAACAAGGAGTGAGAGAACTATCCTCACTGTATCACGTATCCGTATTCGTTATATTTTTCTTATCATTTTTTATACATAAATTATTTTCATTGGAGTTACGGATTAAAAGATATTGAATTTCTAATATTTAAATGTCTTTTGGAATTTATTTTATTATTAAATCCAACATTATCCACAACCTTATCCACAACAATGCCACTGACAAGGGTGACCCACATGTCATTGACACTGGCATTTAAATTCATTTAAATTTTAATTAACAGAACAGAGGGCCCACCTGTCATAGAGACACACATATATTTGATCAGTTTAATTAATCCAAGGGTTATTGAAAGTGATGGTCCCACTTGTCAATGGCTCAAGGGGTATTTCATTATTTCTAATCTGTTATTAGTTTCGGGGCTTATGGCCCACATGTCATTCACTACCCAACTAACAGTTTATTTAACCCAGTTTCTAATTAGAATGGGACCCACTAGTCATAGGAAGTGAGGGGGGTTTAATTTGTTAAACAGCTTATTAGGGGCTAATCCAAAGGGGAGGGCCCCACGGGTTAGTGGCACAGCCCACCTCACGTGCTCGCCGGCGATGAACCGAGGCACAGCGAGGCCCGTGCCGGCGAGGAGGCCACGGCGGAGGTTGCAACGCGTGACGAGGGTGTGGCCAGGGGCCTGCCGGCCAAGGGGGCACGGCCAAAGGCGCGCACTGGGCGCGGCCAGAGGCCACGGGAGCTTGAGCTCCCGTCCATGGCGGCCGGTGACCACGGCGTCGAACGGGGAGGACCCTACGGCGACTGAGTTGAAAGGGAAAACGGGGGAATCGACGTGAAGCTCACAGGGGGGAGGATGGTGTGCACGGAGAGCGCGGGGGATGCCGGGGGGCGCCGAATCGGTCGGCGGGGCTGGTGGCCATGGCGGGGAAGACGGCGGCAGTGGCGAGCGCGCGGTGGTCCCCGAGCGCGATTCGAGGCATGGGACGATGGAGGCGTCTCCGTTGGTGCTCCTGGGCGTGGTGGCGTGGTCCGAGATGGCTGGTGGCCACGGCTACGCAGCCGACGCGGCGCTGGCAGCGGCCACAGGCGGCGCGGGAGGAGCAGGAATAGAAGGGGGCGAGGGGGAATGGACAAGGGGGGGGGGGGCTAGGGTTCCATGGGGGGGCTGGGGGATCTTATACTCGCCGGGGAGCCGTGGGAATGCCGACAGCGAGCATCTGGGGCCATGGACGACCATGCCGTCGACAACGAGAGAGGATGAGCAGTGGGAGGAAGGAGGTGGCAGGGTGGGCCTAGGGTGGGAGGTTGTTGGGCTGGGGTGGGCCTTGTGTATGTTGCCCTAGGCGTTAGATTAGGTTTTCTATTTCTTTTTCTTTCTTTTTTGTTTTCTGTTATTTTATTTTTTATTTGTTTTATCCACAAAATAATTTTGTTAAACGTGGGACCTGTTACATAATTAGTGTAACACCATACAGTGCTACCACAAAAAGTTTGAGGCAAGAATAAAATCATTTAATATTTATCTTATAAATGCAACTGACAATTGGTGCTGTTTTTCTACTGGTTTGGATTGTTTGCAATATTTAGAAATTGTAATAAATGCTCAATGCAGGTTTATCATGGTCCACTGGTTTTTAGGGATTTTACAAAATTGGTTCCACAATTTTTGGACAAAGTATTATTTTCCACTTTTATTTTATTCCTAGGGGCACTTTAATATCCAATCATTATGGGTTTCACTATTTATTATTGACTTGGAATCTTTCAAAATGCCAAGAATAATATGTCCAATTATTTGCAAAGGTTTTATCTCGACCTGCCTTTTGAAAAGGACTTGGAGTGGAATTATTTCCTAATGCAATTTTTTTAATGAGGGTGATCCTGATGATAAGGCATTTAACAAGGTGATCACGGTTGAAATACTGTTGCCAGATTATCGGGGTGTTACACCGACCCCGCGAGCGGCCCAGGCGTAAACGCTAGCCCCCCGCCGTCTCTCCCCAACCTCGCCTCCTCTCCCTCGCCGCCGTCACGGGACGCCGCCGAACATAGACTGTGTGTGCATCGCGGTAGCAAAGCCCCTCTCCCATCCACGAGGTACGACACGGCGCGGGACACCCGTCCTGGTGGTGGCGCTCGGCGGTGTTGTGCGCCGGTAAGACGACGTGGGACGACGGAGATCTTAGATCTCGGCGCGTCCCTCGGGAGCTGGCGTCACGACGTGGGGCGCCTCTCCTCGATCTGCGGCGCCATGGAGGCTCGATCTTGGAGGCTGGCTGGTGGTGGGTCGGTGGGGCTGGCTGGCGGCGCGATGTGCATGTATCCGGCGGTCTCGGCCCAGATCTCGCGAGTTGGGGCGCTAGCCGGTGCCCTTGTGTGCTCACGAAAGGGTGAAGTAGTTGAAACTGGATCCTCGCGCGGAGTGTAGCAGGTTTGAGGGTGCTGGTGGTGCGTCGGTACCAATGATGGCTCTAGTGGCAATCCTCTGGCGCGGGTAAAGGCCATCGTGGTGGGGCTGGCCCTGCACCGCTCGGTGGATGCTATGACTCCTAGTCGAGGTTGAAGGTGGTTGCTTGAGGCGTGTTCCTTCGATAGTGAGGCGAGACTTCGATGGAAAGTTGCCGCGATGACGGCGGTGCGCGGCATCTTGTCGGGGCTGGCTGGGATCTTCACGGCGTGAAGATGTGCAGTGCTACTGATGAAAATCATGTTTGGTTGTGGATGCATCGGCGTCGATGGCACCTGTGGGTGTCATTCATCTTCTTGGAGGCGTCGCCGAGTGTGTGGCCATCTTCCTCGCGTCCTCGTGTCGGAAGTTGTCTCTGGGGCGAAAGCCTTGCGTCCCCGAATCGGCATGAGGGCGGCGTCTTCGACATTGTTCCTCTGAGCATTGTGTTGGGAGACTAGAGGCCCTATGTTGCGCTCCTCCGATTTTCATCGCGGTCCGGATCACTCTTCGCCGGCGCAAGGTATGGTCGTCGTTTGGTTTTCCAAGGAAGCTGGAGTTTTTGTTCTTCGGAGGTCTCCGCGGTCGACCGAGACGCGGTGAGGTGCTCGATTTTGGGTAGGCTCTTTCTGTCGTAGTCGTGTATGGTGGTCCTTGTATGTTTTAGTTGTGATGTGTGCTACGCTCGTTGTTAGCAGCGAGTTGTAGATGTCGTTGTATGTAATATTTCTCTTCTTCTATGAAGCTAAGATACACAATTTGCGTACTCTTAAAAAAATGTTACAATGATATATTATGTTACCACAAGCAATTTTCTCCTCATTATGGCCAACCTTAAGGCATTGCTAATGAGAGTCGTCAAATATCCGTGACACTATTTGTAGAGACACCTTTTTGGGGCATCAACGATATCTTAGATGCACCAATTTTGGAGGCCTTAGGAATCAGAAAGTTAATGGGGTTTTTTATGTGAAAATTAATGGATTTTACAGAAAATATCTTCAGTAAACATATTTTGGTGGCCTCTAATTGTACAATGGTTATCAAGGAGATCAACAATGAAAGTTCTGCTAGTTATAGCGAAATTATTTGGGAGATTAATGATCGATTTATAGGTTTTATTTCATGTAATTTTAAATATGAATTTAGAAGCTCGAATTTTAAATAACACAGTGAAGTGAAGCATACTTTGGATTTAAAGGCTAGCTGCCATACTTGGTTAGGCCAACGCGATAAACTTGATATAGTTCTTGTAAACATTATGATGAGTTATTAAAGCTTCACATCATTGTAAAAAAATCAAATACTTGTGGACATGTTTAAATGTACTTGCGTATTATATATGATTATATGGATTTTGGTAGACTAGACAAAATTATAACCAGGAGTACATATACAAAGATAATCAAACCCAATTATTACCTCTACCATAAGAACCCAAACTTGAGTAATCCTCCGTGAGAGATCCTCTCTGGTACTTTCGACCACTCGATCCATCCAACTGAGAAATCCTCCGGTTTTCTACACCATCAACTTTCCTCGTTGGGTTCTTGCAACGAGATTTCAAAACTAAATTTCATGTTGACATGTTTTGAATTTTTTTATTTGACGGTACTTGCCATATTAATTCCACCTACTTGTCAAATTATTATTCGCTTAGTTGTCACATTAAAATCATTTTGGTTCTCAAGTTGATGAACAACCATATACATCACTAATGTTTTAGATTCAAGGTATTTATATTGGCTGATGCATTTTATTACTTATTGTTAACACTTGAATACTCACTACATAGCTGTACATACCATTGTAATATTTAGAACATACAAAATTATTGTACCGATAACTATGTACTCCCTCCGATTCATAAAAAGTGTCGCAAACTTAGTACAAAGTTTCTACTGAGCGACATTTTTTATGGATCGAAGGGAGTACAATTTATGTGACAAGTATATATGTATTAAATGACAACTACGATGACGTAAATCTAATAACCGGTAACGATGATTTCTAAAAATCAAAATATGAAAAAGTAAAATCTTATTTTGAAGGCCTTGTCGAGAAAAACATACCATCGGTGCATTTAATGTGGTTATATCAATGTAAAGTAAATGATTCTTGCATGCAATAGCTGCATGCAAACCACCGGACGACAAAGTTTAAATACGATGCTACTGATTGGATTTTCCAATATTCAAATAAACTCTCAAAAACTTCAAAATTCAAACAATATTATCAGAAAAGTATACATTAAATAATTAACTAATATTTCAAATTTAGTTAAGATGTTATAGAAATGACTAGGTATGTTATCGTAGAATATTGTCCGATGATATCTTATGGCTCGTGCAACTTAAACAAAGGATGTCATGCGAAAAATTTCTATACCGTTGATCCACTATTTCTTTAGGGCGCTGCTATACGTACGACAATAATCGTCCGATACACGTACGACGTTACCTGGCAGTGAGCTTCCCACGCGCAGCGCAGGAATTAGCAGACCAGATAGCGTGGGCTGTTTGGTTGGGCCGCTTGGGTTGGGCCGAGCTGGGATTTGGGGGATTGATTAGATAATATATTTTTTGCAAAGCAAGTGCCGAGGGCAACTAAATCTAAGGTACTCGTTCGCAGGCCAGTCCACGAACGGCGTCACGTGTCGCGCTCACAGCGATCCCTTGGAATTTCGTTTTTTAATTTTTGTGTACGTGTTTTTTACATTTAAAATTAGTTTTTTCGGTGGTTTTTTTTTACTTTTCCGGTTTTCGCATGTTTTTCTATACATTTTGGTGAAAAAAAATTCAGAAAAAAAAGAGGCACGACCTTGCCTTCGTGGGAGGCATGATCGTGGCTTCGCGGGAGGCATGAGTCGTGCCTCGTGCCTCCGCGAGAGGCACTACCATGCCTCCCGTAAAAAGGCACTATCGTGCCTCCGCAAGAGGCACTCGTGCCTCTAAAACAGGAAAAACAGAAAAGGCTTCACAGCGCGCCACTTGGCGCGCGCGCGGAGAAAACGCGTTGTTCGTAGCCATGAGTACTCACAAATTAGCGATTTCGGCAAGTGTCTTATCCCTTTCGCTCAGTCTGGACTGTTCTGTCTGCTAGCTAGTAGCAGTATTGCGCCATTGATTTGTCTCAGAAAATTTCCCCAAGGTGAGCTTCATGTGAAGAATCACTTGTTACAACTTTTTTGATACATGGATGGAACAAAAATTTATTATGTGATTTTTTTCAAAAAAAATTCATTTTTTTTAGAAAAAATGTGACAAAATTGTTGCATACCATATTTATCATCAATTCATGGCAGAAAATTTGATCACCGATTGTAGCTTTGTTATAATGGTTACAAAAAGTTTCGGGACCCATCATCACCGATTACACTTCATCTTTTTTATTATAGAAAAAGTCATTAGTACTCCCTCCATCCTATAATTATTGTCACTAACTTAGTATAATTTTGTACTAAACCAGTGACATTTATTTTGAGACGGAGGAGGTAGTATTTTTCTATCATGCTATCAAATGAATGTGTTTAGCATTAAAATAAATCTAGATACATCCGTTTAACGAAAAGTAACATAGATCAACGTACTAGCATTTCAATATAATAGTTGTACAGATAATACAGTAGCATTTTGGTATTACGGTTACAATATTTATTGTGTGCCATACACAGCAAAAAAAGTAAATAGTGCGCACAGTAAACTTGATCCCACCGGCCAAAGCTTGGGCCGTTCGGCCGGTCACCAACATCCTTTTAGGTTTGGGCTGGATGCCTGGATCATGGGTTATGCGCAGGATGAGTTAGCACTTCCATTGTACAGTTATCGTACATGTAGCGTCGTATGTACAACAATATCGTTTCTTTATCAATGGTACTCAATCTCTCACGAAACGACAAGAAAATAACAACTTTTAGTACTCCCTCTTTACGGAGGGAGTATATCCCTTAAAGAAAAGGAGTAAGACATTCAAGTAATCTATCTATCTACTACTAATACAAAAAGCACCAGAAAAACTGATCCAATACATCTTGTCCATTCACTACTCTTCATCCAACGATCTAAAATCACTCCATGTTTAGCGGGGCACAACGCCTCTTCCCGCAAAACACAACGGTCCGATTGCGTCTACTACGCACAACGGCCCGCTTCCTCCTCTCCAATCCTGCTCGATCCGGCAACCGCCGGCAACGGATCCACTATCCTCTCCAACCTCGCCCGATTGCGCTGCTCCCCCCTCCCCTCACATCCCGCTTTGATCGTTCGCCCTGCCTATTCGCCGACATCGCCCAGCTCGCCGGCATCATCTCGCCCTGATCTGGTCCACAGCTAGCGCTCTCCTCGGTCGCACGCCCCCTGATGCTGATGACAGTCGTCGTCCGTCCCCCTGATGCCCACACTCCTCCCCTTGGTTCCCACACTAGCCGCAGCCCCAGCAGCACCCACCAGCCTGCTTCCTTCGCCAGCCACCACCACTCCTTTCGCTGCCCATGACTGTCCCCCGATGTGCCGTCCACCTGTCACTGGACGTGTGCGCAACCGTTCGCCCTTCGGCCCCGCTGGAAACGCGTGTCGCCGTCCTACGCCCTCCCCTGCTGTCTAGGGAATGGTTTGTAGCTTCTTCAGTTTGTTTTCCTTGGAGTAGAGAGAAAGTGTGAGAGATTCTTTTACAGAGAAATATTGTTGCGTTGGGGTGCTTTTGCTGCTTGTTCAGTGTTGCGAGATACTCCCTCCGTCCCATAATATAAGACATTTTTGCAAAATCAAATTAAACTGCAAAAACGTCTTATATAATGGGACAGAGGTAGTATATGTTCCTGCTATGTGCTAGATTTTGAGAGGGGAGACAAGCCTATTTACATTGTGACAGACAGACTTAGTTTTACTGATTTTTACACATTTCAGGTGGAGTGTATTTCCTTTATCCCTTGTTCTTTTCACCGTAGTTGACTCTTTTGGGTTGTTCGTTCTGAATATGTTAATTGTAAAGAAGTGTAGAGAGAGTTATTGCTGAAGAAAATCAGAGAAGTAGGGATGGACACCATCTAGCTGAAGCTAGGTGAATTTTATTATGCTTGTTCTCAACTATGTCTCAGTTCGCATGTGTGAGATGATTTAGTTCAGTTGTTAAGTTCTACAGTCAGCCATATATGATGAGCTCAGTTGTAGTTGTGTTTTCAGAATAGTTTTTTAGGGGATATAATCTATAATACCTAAATAGTTCATCCCCAGATCTGGAAAATTACCCCCGCGTCGCCTCTCTCTGGCGGCACGGGGGAACTCCTCCGGCGCCGCCACCTACCCTCCACCGTCCACCCCCTCACCTCGCCGCCGCCTGAGGAAGCCGCCGGCAAAGTCCGGCCAGGCACCAGGGAGGGTGGCGGCGGGGCACCTTTTGGCGTGGTTCTGGTTCGCATCTGGCGCGCGCGCGGATCCACCATGGGGCTGCGCGTTGCTCCGGTGGGCTCGGTGTGGGGTGTTCAGCGAAGGGCGCGGCGAGGTCCTGGTGATGGCGCGAGGGGGCTGCGAGGCGGCCGCGAGGCAGGGCGCCGTCCCGCGCGTGGAGAGGTGCGGCTGTGCGTGGCCGCGAGGCAGGGCTCGGGCGCACGGGCCTGGGCGCGGCGGCTCGGCGAGCTCCGGCGAGCAGGATGGCCGGGCCAGGTCGCGGCGGCCACGGGGGAGGCGCTGCCATGCCCAACCTGCAGGGGCCTGGCCTTCGCTGGATCTGGGCTGGAGCGCGGGGATGGAAGGATGCCACGGAGGTCGGTGGTGGATCTGGCGATGGACGTCGGTGAGCGGCTAGATCCGGTGTGTCATAGGTGGTTGCCGGCACGCAGAGGTCCTGGGCAGCACGGTGGGTGCCGGGTCATCAGATCTGGCGCGATGGAGGCGCGATTTCGGTCTTCGATGGGTCCGGGCAGGCGCTACGACTGGGAACCGTGGTGGTTCTCAGCCTTGGGCAGTGCTCTGCGGTCCCTCGCCGGCATGGTGCTCGTCTGAGCATTGCAGATTGTGCTGCGTCCGGTGGCGTTAATCCTGGTCGGTCGCGGACCGTGCTGCGTTCGTGGGGCATAGAGAGGGGCTCGGGCGCTGCGACTCTGGCGTCGAGCGGTGGTGCTGGTGGTTGATGGCTTTGTTGATTTCGAGGCGAGATGATGTGCGTTGGCGGTGGTGCAGATGCTCGGGTGAAGACCCCTACCGTGGCTTTGTGCCGCGGTCATCGATGACGACAGTTGCGGGCCGTCGTTAACCTTCCTCGAGGCATCGATGTGTTGCTGTTGCACCCCTCCCGTATGGATCCGGCCTTACTGGCCTCTCCAGGGTAAACCCTTGACTTATGATCTGACGATGGTGGCGTCTTGGTGTCGTTTTCCCTCTTGGGGGCACCGTATCGGAGCTCGACATCAGTAAATGGGACCGGTGGTGGCAGTGTGATGATCAGACTTCTGTGGCAACGATGATGGGGGAGCAATGTCGGCAGCGCGGCAATGGTTCCGGTAGTCGGCTCTTCTTCGGCGTGTCCGCGGTATTGCCTCGGTTTGTTTGTTGCTGTGGAGTCGAAGCTGCGGCGGCGGGGCCTCGCGGTATATGATGACTGGCTGCAGATGGCCCGTTCGGTAATCTTCCGTGGCTGTAACACCCTCAGATGCCTGTAACAGTAACCATCATTACTGTTGATCATCACTGTTGGATTATCACTGATTGATCTCCCTTGTCCTTGATAAAACTTTGTGATGCTAATGATCAAACCTTGCTGTGGTTGATCAACACCCCATGCACCATGTACTTGAGCCCTTGGGATCAAAACCCAAAGCCAAATGCACCTTGCTCATCTAACAAACCAAACCCTAGTTGAAACTTCTTTGAATGAAAAATAAAACAAAAGTGCTCAAATAAAGTTGTTCCAAAAATCATGGCACTATTTTTGTAAATTGCCTAAAATCATTATAATCATGTTGGACCAGCTTTGGTAATTTTTTGAAGTTATGGAAAATCCCAAACAATTATAACAGTAGCTTATAAGGCCCCTTTTAATCCTAAAATATTTAAAGGAAATACCCACTGAGTTTTAAAATGCACCAAACCTTTTGTGTCACCTACATGTGACATACACCTAATTTAGAAACCACTGGCACCTTTTATAAAAATGTTTTAGCATTTAAATTAATTGTTTCTAGCAGTAACAGTAAATGAAAAAGGCAAATAAAAACAAAGTGGTAATTCCTCGCCTGGGGCGAGGCCCACCACCCGGCCCACCTCCTTCTCCACCTGCCCCCGTCCCCTCCGTCACCTGCCCCGTCGCCGTGGCGAGCTCGCCGTGGCCGGGAGCTCTGCCGGCCGCCCCCACCTCCCCTACGCCTCAGACGCGATAAGCACGCCCCCACCCACTCCCTGGACACGCCCCCCACCCCATTCCCCTCCTCCTCCTCTCGCCATCGTCGGGGGAAAATTCCCGAGCGCCGCCGTCGCCGTTGCCGTGGCCGCACGCGGCCAACGGCCACTACCGCATACGCCACCGTGTCCAACCTCTGCACCGTCGTCGTCTTCATCAAGTCCAGCAAGGAATCGAGCCGGGAGCCCTCCCTCGCCTCGCCCTCGTCTTCGTTCCCCGCTCCGGCCGCCGCGACCTCGACGTCGATTCCGGCCACCTCGCACCTCCGTCGAGCTCGCTGCCAGACTCTACATGTTCCTGGTGAGCTCCCCTACCACCAGCAACGCCGCGTTCCCCCTCCCGTGCCCCATGGGCCGATCTGCCATTAGGGCAGAAGCGCCTCGCCGCCGGCGAGCCCTCCACCGTGGCCTAGAGCACGCGAATGGCATTTCTTCCGCGTCGTATTCCTCGCAGCGTTCCCAGGTGCTCAACCGTGTACCACATGCTCTAGGCCTCCCTCGAAATCGACGACTCCGACGAGGTCCGTAGCGTAGCCACCGCCTACCTTGTCGCCGGCGACGAATCCGGCGACCCCAAGCCACCGCACCGCCCCCAAACTCCTCCCCGTGGTCGTCCGCGTCGAATGGTACTAACCGCGCCCTCTCCCGTAGCCTGTAGCGCGTGCGCCGTCGACCTCGCCGGCGACGGGCTCCGGTGAGCCCTCCGGTGAGGATGACAGACGGGCCCCCCTCGTCAGATCTTTCGTTAGGGGTTAATCCCACCCCTAATGGGCCACTGACAGTGGACCCCCGCCCCCCCCGGCTAATTACTCTGTTAGTTTAACTGAGAAGTTTAACTGAATAATAAACCCCCCACAGTCACTGACTTGTGGGTCCCCTAGCCATTTAGTTTAATTAAACAGGTTTAATCAGCTCTGGAGTCAATGACATCTGGGACCCACTGTCAGATTAATAATTAAAATGAATTTAGATAAATTGAGTCACTGACATGTGGGTCCAGAGGCATTTCTGATTTATTAAAATGTTTTATAAATAAATAGAGGCTGACATGTGGGTCCCACATGTCAGTCACTGTTTTGGATAATGTTTTGGATAATGTTCTGGATAATGTTAAATAAATAATAAAATAAATTCAGAAAATCATTTAAATGATTTAAAACTTTGAAATTCAATAACTTTTAAACCGTAACTCGAATGCAAAAACTTTATACATAAAAATTGATCAGAAAAATATAACGAATACGAATACGCTATCCGTATGCCTATCACACCCCTCTAACACAATGAACATCGAACCGTTCCCCCTCCGGACCGGCAGTCCGATAAATGGTCCGGTACTGTTAGAGTGCCCGGATGAATTTATTCCGAACACGAATGTTTCTCGGAATAGATCAACTAGCACGGATACACCCCCGTTATGTTTGTCCGGTACCCACGCCACCTCCGGCTTGATCCTTCACCTTCCGGACACCCTGTCCGGTAATCATCCGGAGCCGGTAGCTCATCCTCAGATGAATTTCCGTTCCGAACAATGTACATTGCACTACGTTAGAATACCGTTAACATTTCATCTGTCATGTCATGCATCTGTTTGTATATGCTTGCTGTGTATTTACTGTTTCTTCCCCCCCCTTAATCTCCGGTAGACCCCGCTGCTGCCGTCGACTACACCGCTGCTGAGTACGACTACGTCGTCGACGACCCTACTACTACCGTCGAGCTTGCAGGCAAGCAGAGCCATTCTCTTCCCCAGATATCGCCTATCTTTCCGTACATTTCTTGCACTAGGCATTGTTACAGCTGCTGCAACGTTACCATCCTATTCAATTGCATAACCTGTCATTGTCACCCCTTGATGTGCCTTCCTCCATCCTATGCTTCCTATTATTATTATTATGCATTATTCAGCAGTGAGCCCTGCGCATTGTTAGCTAGGATTAGATAGAGGGCCGTGATCACTCAGGGGGGTGAACGCGGATACAAATATTATAACTGCACAGGTACAGTACAATGCAGACACCGTCTAAGGCCCCTATCTGGGTTATGCCTAGTCACCTCAAGTGTGAGCTATCAAGGAGTAATCCTTGTACTCCACTCGAGGCTGACTTTGTCTTACCGCCATAGGGTCCTGAACGGCGATTGTCCTTCAGGTAAGAAGTCGGGCGACCCAACGGTGCCCGCGAGAGGTATTGCGACGGGACGACAGGGAGGGTACGACCAGTGTATCGGTGTGCTTGGCCCCTGATCGTTGGCCGCGAGAGTTACCAAACTACCAAAGTCGAGCTCCCCCAGGAGCACACGCGAGACAATGTAAGGAGACGGTTCACCTTGTTGGTAACCGCAGTGACTTGGTGGGACGACAGGGCAGGCACCGATGTACTGGTGGTCCTGGCTGTTGTCGTTGTCCGCGGGTCGGTTAAGTCGGATCAACGATAACGGTTGTCACGCAGGTTAATTAAAATGCTAAATGGTTCAGGGAATGTCTTGAGTTGGCTATACGCCATGTACACACTACCTGCCCGTGGGAATTACGAGTTATGGGCTCCTCTGCTTCGTAGTGTCGTCCGAGGACTCTTCAGACGTCAGCAGTACTGCGGGCTGATTGTCAGGAAGTGGTGTTGTCTTATTTGCTCGCGCGGTGATGTCTTATTTGGATTTGCTTTAACTTCACCGGCCAGTCACGCACCGTGCAGGAGTACGTTCGGGTTGGGGTCCAAGGCTCGGCGTACTTAGGATTTAGACCGGCGGATGACCTCTCTGTTGAGTTTGAAAGATGGGCTATGAAGTGTCGGATAGCCTCGGTGGAGCGTTCCCTAACAAGGTTCCCGCCACCCTGGAGATCCGTGCGTGTAGCGTAACACAAGTGCACCCCTGCAGGGAAGATTAATCTATTCGAATAGCCGTGTCCACGGTAACAGGACGCTTTATGCTGAAGCTAGATCTTACCACTAGAAACTATTATTATTAAGCTGTATGGTTCCGGGTTTTCTTCCTCGCGGGGATGTCGAGGAGGTGAACTCGGAGGCATTGCTAATTATTACAACTTATTATTATACAATGCTCCATCAACTTCTGCTGCATTGTTACTTTATGCTTTATATAAACTGTTGGCTGATTCTTACCTCATGCTGCAAGACATCGTCGGAAGATGCTAGTCTTTAGGCCTAGCTTCTTACCCTTGCTCTGGATTTCTGTCTTTCAGTACACTATATACAGCCTCTTCTTTCCGTTGATAAAATGCATAATGCTTGGTAGCGGACGTAAGACTCGCGGGTATACTAGATACTCACCTTCTTTATTTCCTTTACTGTTTTGCCTGATCGGCCGCTGCAGCCGACGTTGGAGCCCAGGAGCAGGAGTACCCCGGAGGCGCCTACTACGACGTCGAGTTCCCCGTTGACCAGGAGTAGTTCGGTGGATCCCAGGCAGGAGGCCTCGCCTTTTCGATCTGTATCTCTGATGTGATTTGTGCTAGCCTTCTTAAGGCAAAACTTGACTAACTATGTCTGTACTCAGATATTATGGCTTGTATGACTTATGTATTCGGGTCCGCGTGACCCCCTCCATTGTAACATATTTGTTTATCCTTTTGTGTTTAGTGTTGTGCTGTGATATTATCATCGTGGTTCCCTAATCTCAGTCGTGTACCCTGTGTGTATGATTACTGTACACGGTCTGATTTTGGGGGCGTCACAAGTTGGTATCAGAGCCGACTGCCTGTAGGAAGCCACACCACCACTACTTGGTCGATGTTGAGTCTAGACTTTGAAAAGCTATTTTTGCTAACTTAATATTTGGCTTACGGGCCCACATCGATGTCACTACGTGTGATATCTATGGTATTAGGATCCTTTTCTCCTTACCTATGCTCTGGGAATCTGCTCTCTTATCCTTGCTGGTAAGTTTTACAAAATATGACATTAGGATCACGTTCTCTTGATTCCACCCGGCGTTTTTGGTGCTTCCCCCATTGATTGAGTCGTGTTGCAGGAGTCGTACCCCAGGTCCCGGACCGCGGATCCCATTCTCATTCTGGGCAGGCCGCGCGTTCTCTGGCATCAACTCCTGTGGCCAACAGTTTTCTTGCGGCGTGATTGACATAGTGGAATCTATAACGCGTCGTGTAATCCTTACCGCGGTCTACGCGCCGCCTAGTGAGTCCTTTTTGCTTAATTTCTACGATGTTAAAGCTGCCCGATTTTCGATTGACTCGGTGTGCGAATGTGTATGTCTTATATGACTACTCCTATATATATATATATCTGCGCCTCTTTTTCGTTGTCGTTTTACTTCAGGCTTGATTCCGGTGTCTCGTTAAATTTTCATCGCTGAAATACCCCTGTTAAATTCTAGCAGGATGGTTGGTCGTGGTGGTCGTGGTTGTGGTCGTGCTTCCAACGACCCACCTCCGCCGCCGGATTACATGACCGCGATGATGCAGCAGTTCGAGATGAACCGTCAGTTCATGCAGAATATCATGGCTCAGTTCCCCCAGCCGAATCAGAATGGGCACCACCATCAGCATGCCACCGTGACTCTGCACGACTTCACCCGCCTCAACCCCACTATGTTCCGCAACACTGTTCAGCCGTTGGATGCTGATGACTGGCTTCGCGACATCACTCATGAGCTGGAGTCTGCTAATGTCGATCCAGCCGACTATGTGAACTTTGCGTCTTACCATCTGAAAGGCGCTGTTGCTCAGTGGTGGAGCACCCACAAGCGTTCCCTGCCAGTTGAAGAAGTCATCACTTGGGATGAATTTCAGTCTGCTTTCCGCGCCCGCTACATTCCTCAGGGGATCATGGATCGTAAGGCGGAAGAATTCCGTAACCTCACTCAGGGCGACATGACTGTTGAAGCCTATCAACGCGAGTTCCTCAACCTCTCTCGCTATGCGGAAGGAGAGATCACTACTGATGCTCGCAGGCAGCAGAAGTTCCTTCGTGGCCTCAACCCAGAACTCAGGCTCGCTCTTGCCGTTCATGATTTCGCCAACTTCTCCACCATGGTGAACAAGGCTATCACCGTCGAGACTGCCCAGATGGAGCACAAGAACTCTCTGAAGCGTTATCGTGACGTTGGCTCATCTTCGGGCGCAACGCAGAAGCATCGTATCTGGCTCCCTACCAGTGTGACCCATTCAGCTGTCCCTACTCCAAGGTCGTCTTATGCTGCACCCCGTCTGCCTCCGCCACCGCAGTTACCAAGAGCTCTGCCTGCACCACCCAATGCTACACCCCTCCGTCCTTAGGATGGATTATGCTTCACGTGCCGCCAACCTGGGCATTTTTCCAGAGAGTGCCCCCAGAAACAGAAGCAACTGGTAGTTCACCCCGCTGGCCGTGGAAATGGTCGTGGCAACAACAGGACCCCCAACTATAATACTGGGTTTGCTGCTCATGCTCGTGGTCATGCTAACAACATCAATGTTGAAGAAGCTCAGCAACAACCCGCTACCGTGATGGGTACCTTCTCGTTAATTCCGTACCTGCTACTGTTTTATTCGATACAGGAGCATCACATTCATTCTTGTCGGAAGCATTTGCATTGTCGCATAACTTTACGCTTGAAAATATGAACCCACCGATGATTGTCCGCACCCCGATAGGCCATTCTCACACCTCCAAGATAGTGCCCGGAACCATTGTTGAAATTGAAGGGATTGAATTCCTTGCTTCCCCCATCGTTCTGAAGTCTTCCACCATAGACCTCATTCTGGGAATGGATTGGTTGAGATTTCACGATGCCGCACTCTATTGTGGCACCAAGTCTGTCCAACTTTTTCACCCCTCCGGCGAGATTGTTAACCACACCACCCGAGTTACCCGTAATTCTGAAACACAGATATTTATGATGAATGCTTTGAATGCCGCCCCCTCGAAGGAATTGAGAACGTTCCGGTCGTCCGCGACTTTCCCGATGTCTTCCCCGAAGAACTGCCGGGAATACCCCCGATCAGAGAAGTTGAATTCGTCATCGACTTGAAGCCAGGCACTGTTCCTATTGCCAAGCGTCCTTACAAGATGCCGCCACATGAACTCCTTGAACTTAAGGAGGAAATCGACAAGGCACTTCAGAAAGGATTCATTCGCCCCAGTTCCTCAGCTTGGGGAGCACCTTCGTCTTTGTCAAGAAGAGCGATGGGACAAACCGATTGGTCCAATATTATCGGCCCATTAACCAAGCCACCATCCAGAACAAATACCCACTTCCCCGGATCAACGATCTGTATGATCAACTTGCCGGATCCAAGGTGTTTTCTAAACTCGACTTGAGGTTGGGTTATCACCAAATCCGAGTCCGTGATGAGGACATTCCGAAGACTGCCTTCATTACTCGCTATGGTTCATATGAGTACATTGTCACGTCCTTTGGCTTAACCAATGCTCCAGCCACCTTCTCCAGATTGATGAATTATATTTTCATGGAGTACCTCGACCAGTTCGTCGTGGTTTATCTGGATGATATATTGATATATTCCAAGGATGATGAAGAACATGCTGAACATCTTCGTCTTATACTGGAGAAGCTTCGAGAACACAAACTCTACGCTAAGTATTCTAAGTGTGAGTTCTGGCTCCCCGAAGTAACCTACCTAGGACATGTGATTTCCAAGGATGGCATTGCAGTCACCCCAGAACGTATCCAGGCTATTCTTGACTGGACTCCTCCCAAGACCGTCAAGCAAGTCCGCAGTTTTCTCGGGCTCGCTAGCTATTGTCGCCGTTTCGTCGAGAATTTCTCCAAAATTGCCAGGCCTCTGACTAATCTGCTTCACAAAGGCGTCAAGTTTGAGTGGACAGATAAATGTCAAGAAAGTTTTCAAGCACTCAAGGACAAGCTAACTTCTCCCCCGGTGCTCGCTCCCGCTGATACTCAGAAGAACTTCATGATATATTGCGACGCGTCTCGTCAAGGATTAGGCTGTGTCCTATTGCAAGAGCGCAAGGTGATTGCTTATGGCTCTCGTCAGCTGCGTGCTCACGAAGACAAATACCCAACACATGATCTCGAATTGGCAGCAGTAATTTATGCATTGAAGCTGTGGCGACATTACCTCGTCGGTAATCGTTGCGAGGTCTACACCGATCACCAAAGTCTGAAGTACCTGTTTACTCAGCCAGACCTGAATCTTCGTCAACAACGATGGCTCGAGACAATAGCCGAATTCAACATGGATATTTCGTATACCCCGGGCAAGGCTAATGTGATGGCCGATGCCTTGAGCCGCAAAGCTTACTGTTCTGAACTTGAGGTTCAGGTGCAGCAACCACTTCTGTATGAAGAGTTTCGCAAGTTGAACCTCGAGATTGTTCCTCAAGGTTACGTCAATAACCTGGTTCTCGAGTCAAAACTCGACGCCCTCATCAAGAGTAGACAATCTCTGGCCCCTGACATTGTGAAGATCAAGCAGGACATCGCAGAAGGAAAGCCCTCCTCTTTTACCATTGATGCCAATGATGGTGATACTGTGTACTTCAAGGGCCGCTTAGTAGTTCCTGTGAGCCCGGCCCTCATTAACTGTGGTCCGGATATCATGGAAGAAGCCCATAATTCTCCCTTGTCAATCCACCCTGGCAGTACCAAGATGTATAAAGACCTTCGTCAACGGTACTGGTGGCCTTACATGAAGACAGATATCGCTCGCTTTGTTCCCAAATGTGACGTTTGCAGTCGCGTCAAAGCCGGACATCAGAAACCTGCTGGTTGGTTGCGACCACTCCCTCCTCCTGATTGGAAGTGGGACAAAGTCGAAATGGACTTCGTCACCGGTTTTCCTAAGTCACAGAAAGGTAACGATGCCATCTTTGTCGTCATCGACCGATTCTCCAAGATTGCACACTTCCTACCGGTCAAGGAGACGATCACTGCTAGTCAGTTAGCAAACTTGTATATCTCCCGAATTGTATCACTCCACGGTATTCCGATGGAGATCAGTTCAGACCGTGGCAGCATTTTCACCTCACGATACTGGAATAGTTTCATGGAAGCTTTCGGGACTCATCTGAATCTCAGCACCGCTTATCACCCCCAGTCGCAAGGCCAAGTTGAACGAGTTAATCAAGTGCTGGAAGACATGCTTCGCGCTTGTGTCCTTTCTTTCGGCATGAAATGGGAGGATGCCCTCCCGTACGCGGAATTCTCGTACAACAATAGCTATCAGGCTAGCTTGAAGATGGCCCCCTTCGAAGTTCTATACGGACGTAAATGTCGAACCCCCCTGAATTGGTCAGGAACTGGGGAACGACCCTACTTCGGACCGGATCTTGTCCAAGAAGCTGAAGAACAAGTTCGCATTGTGCAAGAAAATCTCAAGTCCGCACAGTCTCGTCAGAAGAGAAACTATGACCGCAAACACCGTGAAATGGAGTATCAACCTGGTGAATACGCTTACCTCCGTGTCACTCCAATGAGGGGCACTCATCGCTTCGGTATCAAGGGCAAGTTGGCTCCTCGCTACATTGGCCCGTTCCGTATCCTTTCCAGGAGTGGACTCGTGGCATACCGGTTGGAATTGCCGCCGAACCTCTCCCAAGTCCACGATGTCTTCCACGTGTCTCAACTCCGTCGCTGCTTCAAGGATCCTATCCGTGAAGTGGAGCATGATATGATCGAGCTGCAACAAGACTTGACTTATCGAGAACATCCGAGCCGCATTCTCGATCAGTCTGAACGTCGAACCCGCAACAAGACCGTCAAGTTCCTCAAGGTTCAGTGGTCGAATCATTCTGAAGATGAAGCCACTTGGGAACGCGAAGATCGCCTTCGCGATGAATACCCCGACCTTTTCCTCGCTACCACTTAAATTCTCGGGAAAAGAATTCTTGTAGTGGGGGAGATTTGTAACACCCTCAGATGCCTGTAACAGTAACCATCATTACTGTTAATCATCACTGTTGGATTATCACTGATTGATCTCCCTTGTCCTTGATAAAACTTTGTGATGCTAATGATCAAACCTTGTTGTGGTTGATCAACACCCCATGCACCATGTACTTGAGCCCTTGGGATCAAAACCCGAGCAAAATGCACCTTGCTCATCTAACAAACCAAACCCTAGTTGAAACTTCTTTGAATGAAAAATAAAACAAAAGTGCTCAAATAAAGTTGTTCCAAAAATTATGGCACTATTTTTGTAAATTGCCTAAAATCATTATAATCATGTTGGACCAGCTTTGGCAATTTTAAGAAGTTATGGAAAATCCCAAACAATTATAACAGTAGCTTATAAGGCCCTTTTTAATCCTAAAATATTTAAAGGAAATACCCACTGAGTTTTAAAATGCACCAAACCTTTTGTGTCACCTACATGTGACATACACCTAATTTAGAAACCACTGGCACCTTTTATAAAAATGCTTTAGCATTTAAATTAATTGTTTCTAGCAGTAACAGTAAATGAAAAAGGCAAATAAAAACAAAGTGGTAATTCCTCGCCTGGGGCGAGGCCCACCACCTGACCCACCTCCTTCTCCACCTGCCCCCGTCCCCTCCGTCACCTGCCCCGTCGCCGTGGCGAGCTCGCCGTGGCCGGGAGCTCTGCCGGCCGCCCCCACCTCCCCTACGCCTCAGACGCAATAAGCACGCCCCCACCCACTCCCTGGACACGCCCCCACCCCATTCCCCTCCTCCTCCTCTCGCCATCGTCGGAGGAAAATTCCCGAGCGCCGCCGTCGCCGTTGCCGTGGCCGCACGTGGCCAACGGCCACTACCACCTACGCCACCGTGTCCAACCTCTGCACCGTCGTCGTCTTCATCAAGTCCAGCAAGGAATCGAGCCGGGAGCCCTCCCTTGCCTCGCCCTCGTCTTCGTTGCCCGCTCCGGCCGCCGCGACCTCGACGTCGATTCCGGCCACCTCGCACCTCCGTCGAGCTCGCTGCCTGACTCTACACGTTCCTGGTGAGCTCCCCTACCACCGGCAACGCCCCGTTCCCCCTCTCGTGCCCCATGGGCCGATCTGCCATTAGGGCAGAAGCGCCTCGCCGCCGGCGAGCCCTCCACCGTGGCCTGGAGCACGCGAATGGCATTTCTTCCGCGTCGTATTCCTCGCAGCGTTCCCAGGTTCTCAACCGTGTACCACATGCTCTAGGCCTCCCTCGAAATCGATGACTCCGACGAGGTCCGTAGCGTAGCCACCGCCTACCTTGTCGCCGGCGACGAATCCGGCGACCCCAAGCCACCGCACCGCCCCCAAACTCCTCCCCGTGGTCGTCCGCGTCGAATGGTACTAACTGCGCCCTCTCCCGTAGCCTGTAGCGCGTGCGCCGTCGACCTCGCCGGAGACGGGCTCCGGTGAGCCCTCCGGTGAGGATGAAAGACGGGGCCCCCTCGTTAGATCTTTCATTAGGGGTTAATCCCACCCCTAATGGGCCACTGACAGTGGACCCCCCCCCCCGGCTAATTACTCTGTTAGTTTAACTGAATAATAAACCCCCCACAGTCACTGACTTGTGGGTCCCCTAGCCATTTAGTTTAATTAAACAGGTTTAATCAGCTCTGGAGTCAATGACATCTGGGACCCACTGTCAGATTAATAATTAAAATGAATTTAGATAAATTGAGTCACTGACATGTGGGTCCAGAGGCATTTCTGATTTATTAAAATGTTTAATAAATAAATAGAGGCTGACATGTGGATCCCACATGTCAGTCACTGTTTTGGATAATGTTTTGGATAATGTTCTAGATAATGTTAAATAAATAATAAAAGAAATTAAGAAAATCATTTAAATGATTTAAAACTTTGAAATTCAATAACTTTTAAACCGTAACTCGGATGCAAAAACTTTATACATGAAAATTAATCAGAAAAATATAACGAATACGAATATGCTATCCGTATGCCTATCACACCCCTCTAACACAACGAACATCGAACCGTTCCCCCTCCGGATCGGCAGTCCGATAAATGGTCTGGTACTGTTAGAGTGCCCGGATGAATTTATTCCGAACACGAATGTTTCTCGGAATAGATCAACTAGCACGGATACACCCCCTTATGTTTGTCCGGTACCCACGACACCTCCGGCTTGATCCTTCCCCTTCCGGACACCCTGTCCGGTAATCATCCGGAGCCGGTAGCTCATCCTCAGATGAATTTCCGTTCCGAACAATGTACATTGCACCGCGTTAGAATACCGTTAACATTTCATCTGTCATGTCATGCATCTGTTTGTATATGCTTGATGTGTATTTACTGTTTCTTCCCCCCCCTTAATCTCCGGTAGACCCCGCTGCTGCCGTCGACTACACCGCTGCTGAGTACGACTACGTCGTCGACGACCCTACTACTACCGTCGAGCTTGCAGGCAAGCAGAGCCATTCTCTTCCCCAGATATCGCCTATCTTTCCGTACATTTCTTGCACTAGGCATTGTTACTGCTGCTGCTACGTTACCATCCTATTCAATTGCATAACCTGTCATTGTCACCCCTTGATGTGCCTTCCTCTATCCTATGCTGCCTATTATTATTATGCATTATTCAGCAGTGAGCCCTGCGCATTGTTAGCTAGGATTAGATAGAGGGTCGTGATCACTCAGGGGGGTGAACGCGGATACAAATATTATAACTGCACAGGTACGGTACAATGCAGACACCGTCTAAGGCCCCTATCTGGGTTATGCCTAGTCACCTCAAGTGTGAGCTATCAAGGAGTAATCCTTGTACTCAACTCGAGGCTGATTTTGTCTTACCGCCATAGGGTCCTGAACGGCGATTGTCCTTCAGGTAAGAAGTCGGGCAACCCAACGGTGCCCGCGAGAGGTATTGCGACGGGACGACAGGGAGGGTACGACCAGTGTATCGGTGTGCTTGGCCCCTGATCGTTGGCCGCGAGAGTTACCAAACTACCAAAGTCGAGCTCCCCCAGGAGCACACGCGAGACAAGGTAAGGAGACGGTTCACCTTGTTGGTAACCGCAGTGACTTGGTGGGACGACAGGGCAGGCACCGATGTACTGGTGGTCCTGGCTGCTGTCGTTGTCCGCGGGTCGGTTAAGTCGGGGCAACGATAACGATTGTCACGCAGGTTAATTAAAATGCTAAATGGTTCAGTGAATGTCTTGAGTTGGCTATACGCCATGTACGCACTACCTACCCGTGGGAATTACGAGTTATGGGCTCCTCTGCTTCGTCGTGTCGTCCGAGGACTCTTCAGACGTCAGCAGTACTGCGGGCTGATTGCCGGGAAGTGGTGTTGTCTTATTTGCTCGCGCGGTGATGTCTTATTTGGATTTGCTTTAACTTCACCGGCCAGTCACGCACCGTGCAGGAGTACGTTCGGGTTGGGGTCCAAGGCTCGGCGTACTTAGGATTTAGACCGGCGGATGACCTCTCTGTTGAGTTTGAAAGATGGGCTATGAAGTGTCGGATAGCCTCGGTGGAGCGTTCCCTAACAAGGTTCCCGCCACCCTGGAGATCCGTGCGTGTAGCGTAACACAAGTGCACCCCTGCAGGGAAGATTAATCTATTCGAATAGCCGTGTCCACGGTAACAGGACGCTTTATGCTGAAGCTGGATCTTACCACTAGAAACTATTATTATTAAGTTGTATGGTTCCGGGTTTTCTTCCTCGCGGGGATGTCGAGGAGGTGAACTCGGAGGCATTGCTAATTATTACAACTTATTATTATACAATGCTGCAGCAACTTCTGCTGCATTGTTACTTTATGCTTTATATAAACTGTTGGCTGATTCTTACCTCATGCTGCAAGACATCGTCGGAAGATGCTAGTCTTCGTTAGGCCTAGCTTCTTACCCTTGCTCTGGATTTCTGTCTTTCCGTCCACTATATACAGCCTCTTCTTTCCGTTGATAAAATGCATAATGCTTAGTAGCGGACGTAAGACTCGCGGGTATACTAGATACTCACCTGCTTTATTTCCTTTACTGTTTTGCCTGATCGGCCGCTGCAGCCGACGTTGGAGCCCAGGAGCAGGAGTACCCCGGAGGCGCCTACTACGACGTCGAGTTCCCCGTTGACCAGGAGTAGTTCGGTGGATCCCAGGCAGGAGGCCTCGCCTTTTCGATCTGTATCTCTGATGTGATTTGTGCTAGCCTTCTTAAGGCAAAACTTGACTAACTATGTCTGTACTCAGATATTATGGCTTGTATGACTTATGTATTCGGGTCCGCGTGACCCCCTCCATTGTAACATATTTGTTTATCCTTTTGTGTTTAGTGTTGTGCTGTGATATTATCACCGTGGTTCCCTAATCTCAGTCGTGTACCCTGTGTGTATGATTACTGTACACGGTCTGATTTTGGGGGCGTCACAGTGGCGCCAGCCGTGCCTGGTTTTGTCCTTCAGAGCTTCCCTTCAGAGTCGGAGCTGCGCTGTCTGGTCGTAGGGGCTGAGTTCTGGTGCAGATCTTCATGCAGCTACACACATCTACTGTTGTGCGGGTTAAGTTCATGGTCGCCGTTGGCGAAGTCGGAGTCGTTTGCTCAGTGTTGTAGGGATGGCGAGGAGGCCTCTAGGGGAGAAGTGATAACAATGACTCTTGTGTGCTGCCTTGGCGAGGCCCTCTTTGTAGAGGTGTGCGTGGTTTTATTATTTGTGTACCGCTCAGCGGTTGTGATGGTTTTCGCCCGGTTCTCCATAATTAACTGGGCAATCTGGTTTTCGCTCGGTTTTCCTAAATTAACTGAGCAACTCTTTTCTTCTTAATGAATGCAGGATAACTGCCATTTCGAAAAAAAACAGTTCATCCCCACTAACCTTTCTATCTTGACATGCAAGCTATCCACATCATCAAGTAGGTCCACCATGCAAAAACTAATTTCCACCAACTCTTCATGCACATGCACATGCTCCCATTAATTCCCCATGCATGAAAAATAAATATTTAAAAAAATTATGCACTAAGCTCCATGATTTATAAATGATTTTTTATAGAAAATAAAATTATAAGTTACCTTGCATGTTATTTTTCTATTCGACAAATTTTCTACGAATACACATCTGTAGTTTCTATCATTGTCCAACTCTTCATGCACATGCTCCCATTTAATTCTCCATGCATCACAAAAAGATACTTTTTAAAAATTATGCACTTAGCTCCACAATTTATAAATGATTTATTTATAGAAAATCTAATTATAAGTTAACTCGCATGTTATTTTTCTATGCGACAAATTTTCTATGAATGCATATCTTTAGTTGCTATCATTGTTTTAGGTTTAATCAATGGTGGAGATGTTTCCACTGTCTCTACTCAACTTTTTTTCGTCTCTTATCATCTCACAGATATATTGCCAAGGTAATAGATTAACAAAGCAAAAAATCACACATATTTTTGGATTTTCATCAAATTATCTTAGATTTGTATTCTAAACAATATTTTTTCAAAAAATATATATAATTAAGTTATAATATGTTTCATAATTTTCACATGTTTTAAAACATTAAAGTATTTGTTAATAGTTCTCGCAGCAACGCACGGGGTATCATCTGGTTATAAAAATAGATTCGACACCTTGCAGGACCATGGAGTTTCTGTATTGATGCCCTGATTATTATGTTTCAGGAGGGAGAACCAACAGGGGATAGAGATCGAAATGCTAGAATAAATTGAGCTCGCTGAAGAAACTACCCGAGCACACAAATGTAATCTGTAGCAAGCAGCAAATAAAGTAGAGAAGAATCATCTCGCTGGTGATAGGATAAAGGAGGAGTTTGTGGTAAAGATGATACTCATATTGTGGTAAGACCTATCAGTTGATTTTTTTTTGGAAGTATTATGAAAGGCATCTTGACAGATGACATTGTTAATCGTGGTCTTTGTGACCTTCAGGTGATACATATACATTTGTTGGGACCGACCTGAAATTTTGACAATAAGGTGTCAACCAGCTGTGGAGAACTTGAATAAGGGCTAAGCCAACAAGTTGGCTTCCATCCAAATGCTATCATTGATAACCTTCTAAGCATGTACAATTTATTTCCCTTTTAGTTTAGGAGTCATTAAACTATGGCTAGCTGAGATGATTGAGAAGTTAGAAGCCTTGTAGGCAAACTAAGTTTAGTAAGAGCTTGTATGTGAATTCTTGTGCATAATGGCCTTAACCATGAACATGGATTATTAAGATGTCAATTCATTAAGATGGCATGAAAAAATCAGAAGGACATGTTCGGAAAACAATCGTACCCACCGGAGCACAAAAACATGCGCATCGAGGCATATCTAAGTCGCCGCCTGCCGGATCAAATCACCATATGTCCGATGATGGCAATCCAAGGTACATAAAAAAAATTCTCTGTCGTTTTTTGTTTAGATGAATAGAGTGCCATGGTGGTCGATCAGGTTACTGCCGTCGTTGACCTCAATCTTGTAGTTGTCCCTTTCCTTTGTGTTGTTGTTGCCACTAGAAAAAAAAATTAAGAATGGGGCAAATATGAGAGGCACAGGCAAGCTGCAGCTGTGAACAACCAGGAGGAGGAGGAAGACATTCACCGAGAAGAAGATGACTAAGGATAGAGGAAGAAACAGGAAAGGCCTCCAGATTTGAAACATATTCATAGGATCTCTCAAGTTGAAATCAAATAGACGAGCTACACTTGTAGGCAACATCTATGTATTCTCTAGATGTTTGAAGATGAGTGTTGTGGTATCGATTTTGGGGAACTTAAAAAATAAAGGATTACCATTTGAAACTGGGGCTAAACGGGCATCAATTTGCCATGTACCTTACAATATAAGTTCTACAATTCAATTTAGTCTTTCCTACGGGACTGATTTCACTAAATTCGGATACATGTGTTGTAAGCTACTTCCAAAATAGCCTTACTGTACCCAGATATTTGTGTTGAACAATATTATATTTTCGCCTGACTCGGCTATTTAAAAGCGGAAATAATGTTTGGTCACAATATGAAAATTGTACAAAAATTTCTGTTAATCTTCATAGTGTGCTTTTTTCATGATTTGGATAAGCAGAGTAAGAGTTTTCTTCAAAACATGATTTGCTAATTATTATTAATACACAGAATCATGAGTTATGGATCTGATAAAAATGGAAGATTGCAATTTTTATTCCATACCAGTATTTTCATTGATTATTGGAAGGTAGTCTATTATGCGGGTAACCTGAATGACTGTACTTAACTTTTTATTTGGAATCATATTCCGTAATGCTAAGTATAGTTAGAACACAATAGTTTCTAAGACAATTTTTTTGTGATTTTTATGATGGATTCAGCAATATGATATCTTGTTGTTTGGGAGATTTTTTATGAAAGAAGACTATTGTTTCTTGACAATGGAGATTATCCTTTTTTCACACTCCCTCTAAGTTGTGATATTCACATTAGTTGCAGTCCACTAATAGCATAAACTTGATAAGTTTACTATGAGTGTCATTTTGGTGTTCTTGTTGCATCCTTTTATTGATGTTTCTCTATGATTTAAATGAGAAGTAAAGAATAATATTGGAGTACCAAATATTACAATAGTGACATATAATTTATTCGGAACCTCTTCGTGTACGACAATCCCTGTACGAAGTCCATCCGACAAACCAATCCAGCGGACTACTTTACATTTGCTACGTCTGTGAACGGCTCGATCGCTTATGTCCTACGCATATCATACGTGAAACGTCGTACGTATAGCTGCTCTCTAATTTATTTATCTTTGGTAGGCATGTGTTATATCTGTTAATAAAAAAATGGTCTTCATTTGAATGTCTGAGATTTTGATTTGGATATTCGTCTATTTCCACCAGAAGACTTATAATACAAAATCTTCATGAATGTATTCATTCTCCTATATTCATGGTTCATGGAGATAGGTGGAAAAACCCGTAAGAAGGACCTACATCGTCCCCGCAAAAAACTACATTTCATAATAAAGACAATATGAGGGGAGTTGGGCTAAGAAATAGTTGCATCAAATCCTCAAAAAACGAAGCAATATTAGTGATTATGTATAATCTATCCCAACTTCCTTACTATTTCAGTTGTGGCGTACGTTGCACGTGCAAGCTTACTAGTTATGAACAAAAGAGGGAGTTATATGTTAAATCACGTGTAAGGATTTGTTGAGATTGGGCCTCTAATAATAGTCATTCCTTCGCTTATTGCGAGATGTAAACTCGAGCCGTCCCTTGCGCGGCTCTAGTGGATCGATCTAGTACTATTGCTGCCTCTGCATAGATTATTTTTATTCATTTTTTCCTTTTTTGATTTTTAATATTTGTATCATCTTACTTTTTAATTTTCTATATTTACATTTTTTTGTTTGTTTTCAACATTGACAGGTCTTTCTTTTATTATTATTTTAAAATACATGATTAGTTTTTTCATCCACAGGTTTACTTTTTATATAAATTATAAAATAAAATTATACATAAAAAAATTTAAATACATAATTGATATTTATCAAATATATGTTTTTATGTCTACTTTTTCATACACATTTTACATTTTTATTATACATCTAAACATTTTTATACATGATTAATGTTTTTTAAGATGTTTAGTTTGAGTCTAAAAATTTAATATGTGTCAAATATTTTTTAAATACACGTTGAAATATATTTTCATAACTATATGGAATATTTGTGAAACTACGTGAATATTTTTTACTTTAAATATAATTTTATTGAAAAAACACAAATATATTTGTGTAACATATGAACATTTTTGAAAATGCAATGTACATTTTTTTGGTACGAAGTTTTTTTTGGATATCACACATATTTTTGTAATATTTTGTAAGTCTTTTCAAAACTCATCATTCATATTTTTGAAACGAGTGAACATTTTTCAAAAATTCTCCCTGCATTTCCTTTCAAAATTATAAATTTGCTTTCGAGAGAAGAGACTAAAACTATGAGGCCGGAAATCTTTCTAAATTTTCTAGTTCTCCAGACTTAGGTAGACATGTTTGGTTGGAACACTCACATGACGCAGTTCTTGTACCTATGCCGATTAATCAATAAAGTTGGAGAATTGTGCTAAAAATGGAGTCCTCGTTGCAGCGATAACTTCCATTTCCCGCAGTTGATAGATGACACATTGGGTGCACGCTACTTATCACAATATGTAGTTTTCCTTTTTTTTCCCGTAGATGCAGTTTTTTTTAACATTTTATCTCTTAAACTGTGCGTCCAAATTACAAACCATTTTCACCGTTGGATTACTCACATGAAGAACTTCAAAACTAGATTACATGTTAATATGTTTTGACAAACTTTTATTTTCACAAGAGGCACGGCGCGTGCTTCTCACGCAAGCAAACATGTTCCTCCACATGATGCACGAGAGGAAAATAAACAAAACACAATTTTTTTCTCTTGTTTTAGAGGCACAAGGCATGCCTCTCTCAGAAGCAAACGTATGCCTACATGTGATGCACGATCCAACCTCTCCAAGAAAAAAGAAAACATATTTTTTACTTTTTTAGAGACACAGAGTGTGTCACTCGCGAAAGAAAATATATGCCTCCATGAAAGGCATGATCGTGTTTCTCAGATTTTTTTTTTCCTTTTTTAATGAGGCGTGCCTCTCCACGGGATGCACGGTCGTGCCTGACAGAAAATAACACATTTTTATTATTTTTTAGAGGCATAGGACCTCTCGCGGAAGTAAGCCTATGCCTTCACAAAAGGCACGATTTCCAAAAGAAATAAAACAATTTTTTGTGATAATTTTTTCCATCAAAATGTAGGAAAAATCGGGTGCAAACCAAAAAGCCAAAAACCCGAAAAAAACCATGTAAAGACCGAAAATTCGCACACGAAAATGAATAAACAATCCCGAAAAAGCGCTCAGCGTGCGATACGTGACGCACTCTCAATATAAGAAAAGTGATCTTTGCGGGAGCTTCCGAAGGAGTACTCCTTGATTAATTACCCTTATTAGAACCTTACTATGCCAAATAGAATATTATTCAGTATTTTTCTCTATCATTGATAATTTCGTTTGTCCTTGAAAAACACTGCTATTTCTTTGAAAATTTAATTTAAACGTTAATATTGTGCCAAATTGAAATGCATGGGTTTATTATCACAACCTCAATGGATGTATGGTGGAAAGGTGCGTAATTAACCACATTAGATATTATTTATTTTTACAGTATTTTATTAAATCGAAATTCAATTGAAAATTCCTAATTTTCTGAGGATTATTGAAAACTGGTTCTTTTAGCCCATAATAACTCAGACTAGCCATAGTGAAAGTAACATAAGTAGTAACATAGGTGCCACATAAGCAAATAAAAATGATGTGGCAAGTAATTAATGAAGAGAGAAGCAAATGAAATAACATAATATGTTACCGATATTGCTGTACATACGACGCTACATGTACGATAACTGTACAATGGAAGTGCTAACTCATCCTGCGCATAACCCATGATCCAGGCATCCAGCCCAAACCTAAAAGGATGTTGGTGACCGGCCGAACGGCCCAAGCTTTGGCCGGTGGGATCAAGTTTACTGTGCGCACTATTTACTTTTTTTTGCTGTGTATGGCACACAATAAATATTGTAACCGTAATATCAAAATGCTACTGTATTATCTGTACAACTATTATATTGAAATGCTAGTACGTTGATCTATGTTACTTTTCGTTAAACGGATGTATCTAGATTTATTTTAATGCTAAACACATTCATTTGATAGCATGATAGAAAAATACTACCTCCTCCGTCTCAAAATAAATGTCACTGGTTTAGTACAAAATTATACTAAGTTAGTGACAATAATTATAGGATGGAGGGAGTACTAATGACTTTTTCTATAATAAAAAAGATGAAGTGTAATCGGTGATGATGGGTCCCGATTTTTTTTGTAACCATTATAACAAAGCTACAATCGGTGATCAAATTTTCTGCCATGAATTGATGGTAAATATGGTATGCAACAATTTTGTCACATTTTTTCTAAAAAAATTGAATTTTTTTTGAAAAAAATCACATAATAAATTTTTGTTCCATCCATGTATCAAAAAAGTTGTAACAAGTGATTCTTCACATGAAGCTCACCTTGGGGAAATTTTCAGAGACAAATCAATGGCGCAATACTGCTACTAGCTAGCAGATAGAACAGTCCAGACTGAGCGAAAGGGATAAGACACTTGCCGAAATCGCTAATTTATGAGTACTCGTGGCTACGAACAGCGCGTTTTCTCCGCGCGCGCGCCAAGTGGCACGCTGTGAAGCCTTTTTCGTTTTTCCTGTTTTAGAGGCACGAGTGCCTCTCGCGGAGGCACGATAGTGCCTTTTTACGGGAGGCACGAGTGCCTTTTCCTGAGGCACGGTAGTGCCTCTCGCGGAGGCACGAGACACGACTCATGCCTCCCGCGAAGCCACGATCATGCCTCCCACGAAGGCAAGGTCGTGCCTCTTTTTTTCTGAATTTTTTTTCAATTTTTTTTCACCAAAATGTATAGAAAAACATGCGAAAACCGGAAAAGAAAAAAAACCCCACCAAAAAAACTAATTTTAAATGTAAAATACACGTACACAAAAATTAAAAAACGAAATTCCAAGGGATCGCTGTGAGTGCGACACGTGACGCCGTTCGTGGACTGGCCTGCGAACGAGTACCCTAGGTTTAGTTGCCCTCGGCACTTGCTTTGCAAAAAAAATATTATCTAATCAATCCCCCAAATCCCAGCTCGGCCCAACCCAAGCGGCCCAAACCAAACAGCCCACGCTATCTGGTCTGCTAATTCCTGCGCTGCGCATGGGAAGCTCACTGCCAGGTAACGTCGTACGTGTATCGGACGATTATTGTCGTACGTATAGCAGCGCCCATATGTTACCATCACATAACAGTTCTCAATGCAAAATGAGTCTAAAAATCAATTAATAAAAATTTCTATGTTACTACTCATACGACAGTACGCATTATAAGAGTAGTGACATAGACTAATAACATATGTATGTTACTAATTTAAGTTAATTCCCACTATGAACATATTGTCAAAAATAAAAACTTCCCACTATGAGCAGCCTCATAGAGAGAGAAAAAAAAATTGGTTACAACACAGCTAGCGCGTTTGCGCCGCAGCATGTTAATATTTTTTTCTTTTTTTGAAATTGCGGCATGTTAACTGAAGCGACGAGCCAACAGTGGTGAAGCTGGACCGGCGCCAGTAATTGAAGACAGCCGTCGTTCAGTTCTCCGTTCTCGATACCCAAGGCGTCAAATTCAGATTCTCGAGGCGTTGGAAAGATGTTCACATTACTCCCAGCCCCTTTGGGCTGGGCATCAGAAGAGTCCGCAACACTTGTTTATAAGTTCAACCTGGTGCTGCAATTTCTACTCCTTATGCAAACATTGCTCACTCCAGTTTCACCGAGTTCAAACTTGACTACCCAGAAATAAAAAACCATGGCCTTGGCAACGGCCTCTCCAAAAGGATCTTCGCGGGGCACTACAGCTGGAAGATCGAATGCTGGTACTGGGAAGACGAGGGGGACCATTTCTTCAACCTCTGCCTCTCCCTGTGCAGCGATTTCAACAGTTTTAATGGCTTTTGCGAGGCCTTCCTGGTGCAAAGCGACGGCACTCCATCTTCATGCCACTTAAAAAGGTCAGTGCTGCAGGAGTTAAACACGGATTCACATCCGAGTCCGGTATGAACTAGTAGCTAGGTTAGTTTCCTATTTTGTGCTAGATGTACTAGTATAAATATAGGTGTACCCTTAGCTTTGTAACACACTGAACAACGAAAAGAGAAGCCACAAGCTCCTGTAGCTATACATCGGTTTCCTGCGCTTTTGTTTCCGACGAGTCGCTTAACACGAATTAGTAGCCGGTGCAGACATGTACTAGTACACGTTAGTGTGCATCCATCCATCAAGCTAGTTTTGCTAGCTTATACCTGCGTGTGATTTATACTCCGGTGAATTGATCTAGCGATCTAAAGCCAACAATTGGTATCTAGAGCCTCGACGATCCACGATGAGCGACGTGGAGTCTGTAGCGTCCGGCAACGACGGTTTCAAGACAAGCAAGGCCGGCAACAAAGACGGTTCCAAGGGGATCAAGTCTGGCAACGACGGCTCAAAGAGGGACAAGTCCGGCAACGACGGCTCCAAGGCGAACAAGACCGGCGGAAAGGTGAAGAAGGGCGTGAAGTCAGCGACGAGCGGTGGAGGAACGGGCGGCGCCAACGTAACGGCGCATCGCAACATCCCCGTCCAGTATCCGATGCTGACCGACACCAACTACGGTGTGTGGGCCGTAAAGATGAAGATTATTCTCCGAACTCTCCGAGTGTGGCAGGCAGTCACCGACGACGATGTCGACGATGAGTGCGACGAAGGTGCCATGGCCGCCATAGCCCAGTCTGTACCGGACTCCGTGCTGATGACATTGGCGGAGTATGAGACGACAATAGAGGCATGAAACGCACTCAAAGAGATGAGGATTGGAGAAGATCGCGTCACGAAGGCTCGGGCACAAGTGCTGAAGCGCCAACTTCACAAGTTGCAGATGGAGGAAACTGAATCGGTGAACGACTACGTCATGCGTCTAACTACTCTGGTGGGAGAGATCCGCGCGCTGGGTGCAAAACTCGATGAAGTCGAGATTGTGGAGAAATTTTTTGGTTCTGTGACTGATAAATTCACATACATCATCGGCACGCTTGAGCAAATTACCGACATCGAGAGCATGACCATAACGGAGGCGATCGGACGCCTGCGGACATGGGAAGAGAACGCTCGCGGCTGTCGGAAAGGCAACGGAAGAGGCGGAGATCAACTCATGTACTCACGCAGAGAGTGGGAGACCCCAAGTAGCAACGGGAGACGCAACGATGGCAAAGGTTCAAGTAACACGAAGGGCGACGGATACATCAGAAAAGGCAAAGGAAAAGGCAAGCCACAAGGTAGTGGAAAGGCCGACCGATCTAACGAGCAAGAGCCATGGAACTTTGATATGTCGAAGGTCAAGTGCTACAACTGCAATGAGATGGGTCACTTTGCGAGGGATTGTCCGGAGCCTAATAAACGTGAGATCAAGACAAATTTGGCGAAAGGAAGACGACGATCAAGGTCTTCTGATGGCCGAAGTTTGTGATACGATCAAGATGGTGGTTAAAAAACCAACCCGGGAGGTGCTACTTCAAGAGAAGAAGGTGATACCAAAGTTATCCCGGAGTCAGGACAATGAAGGTCCAACAACGTTGATGGAACACAAGCTGGAGGTTCAAGCTCTACGCACAAATCATGGAGAGGATTTTACGCCGAACGAGGTCAACAACCACTGCAAGAAGATTGGCATGGAAAGGTTCCTCACGGTACCTTATACGCCGCAGCAGAACGGTGTCGTTGAAAGGCGCAACCAACCCATCGATGACATGGTGAGATGCTTACTCAAGAGCAAGAACATGCCAGGGGTCATTAGGGGAGAAGCTGTCACGACGGCAGTCTATCTTCTCAACCGGGCTCCAACGAAGGCGGTGATCGGCGAAACTCCGTATGAAGCAATTTACGGACATGATGATGATGCAGGAGAGGTTGTCCAGGTGGATGGCGAAATGTCCAACCAAGGTGATCATGATGAAGGCAATCACCATGGTGCCGACGCCAATGATGATGTGCAAGGGTCGCAAAATAGAGACAATGACGCACACGATGCGAGTTGAGATCTCGGGGGTGACAACGACAATCAAGATGATGATGGTCACGGTCACGACGACGAGGATGCCAACGAAACGACATCACACGAGACTCCATCATCTTCCTCAAATGCATCAACGCCGGCACAATTTGTGTCGCCTCCTTCGCAAGCCATGGATTCTTCCGGGCCTCATCGCTACAAGACCCTCAAATAAATCTACAAGAAAGCAAAGCCAGTAATGCTCGAGTACTCCAGACTATGTTTGCTCGGAGTTGAGGAGCCGGCGAACTTTGTAGAGGCGAGCAAGAATCCAAGCTGGATGCACGCCATGGACGAGGAGATAAAGGCGATCGAGAGCAATGGCACGTGGACTTTGGTAACCCGACCTTCCAACCATAAGGCCATAGGTTTGAAGTGGGTTTACAAGTAAATAAGGACACACAAGGTGCTATTGTGAAGTACAAGGCAAGACTCGTCGCAAAGGGATACATACAACGTCAAGGAGTCGATTATGAGGAGGTGTTTGCACCAGTTGCTCGACTCGAGACTGTGAGGCTGCTCCTAGCCTTGGCAGCACAAGAGGATTGGAAGGTTCATCACATGGATGTTAAATCCGCTTTCCTCAATGGTGATCTCAGAGAAGAAGTGTACGTGGAACAACCCCTCGGCTACGAGAAGAAAGGCGAAGAACAGAAAGTTTACAAGCTCAAGAAGGCACTATATGAGCTCAAGCAAGCGCCAAGAGCTTGGAACGCAAAGTTGGACCAAAGTATGGTCTCGCTCGGGTTCAAGAGATGTCCCCTCGAGCATGTAGTCTATACAAAGAACTCCAAAGGTTCAAATCTTCTAGTTGGAGTATATGTCGACGACCTGATTATCACCGGAGATAGCGCGCGAGAGATTGAAGTTTTCAAGGCGCAGATGAAGAAGAAGTTTAGCATGAGCGATCTGGGATTACTCAGCTATTACTTAGGCATCGAAGTGAAGCAAAACTCCGGTGAGATTTCCCTATGTCAATCGGCGTACGCGGTCAAGTTATTGGACAAGTGTGGCATGACAGATTGCTACAAGGTGCAAACTCCAATGGACCAACGTCACAAGTTGAGCAAGTCAAGCTCAAATCCGCTGGTGGACACCACAATGTATCGAAGCATTGTGGGCAGTCTAAGATATTTGGTGCATACTCGACCTGACTTGGCATATTCGGTCGGGATCGTGAGTCGTTTCATGGAGAATCCGACGACCGAACACATGAGAGCGGTCAACCAAATCTTGCGCTATGTGAAAGGCACCATCGATCTTGGATGCACATATCGAAAGGGAAAGGAAGGGTTGGTCCTTCACGGTTATTCAGACAGCGACATGGCAGGTGATGTTGATGATCGGAAGAGCACAACGGGCATGGTATTTTACCTAGGACCGAATCCGATCAGCTGGAATTCTCAGAAGCAAAAGGTAGTTGCACGGTCTTCATGCGAAGCAGAATACATAGCGGCAGGTACGGCGGCTTGTCAAGCTGTGTGGCTGAGAAGACTTCTAGCTAATCTTACAAAGCGAAAGGAGCAGAAGGTATTACTCAAGATTGACAACCAAGCTGCGATCTCATTGTGCAAGAATCCAGTTCATCATGAGAGGAGCAAGCATATAGATGTCCAGTTCCACTACATCCGGGAGTGCATAGAGGAGGGGATGATCGAGGTTCAACACGCGAATACGAAAGATCAACTTGCCGATATTCTCACGAAGTCCCTTGGACGACAGAAGTTCTTGGAGATGCGGGAAAGGATCGGCGTCCAAGCTATGACGCAAGGAAGCCGTGTTTAAGAAGGTGAATGTAGGAGTTAAACACGGATTCACATCCGAGTCCGGTATGAACTAGTAGCTAGGTTAGTTTCCTATTTTGTGCTAGATGTACTAGTATAAATATAGGTGTACCCTCAGCTTTGTAACACACTGAACAACGAAAAGAGAAGCCACAAGCTCTTGTAGCTATACATCGGTTTCCTGCGCTTTTGTTTCCGCCGAGTCGCTTAACACGAATTAGTAGCCGGTGCAGACATGTACTAGTACACGTTAGTATGCATCCATCCATCAAGCTAGTTTTGCTAGCTTGTACCTGCGTGTGATTTGTACTCCGGTGAATTGATCTAGCGATCTAAAGCCAACAAGTGCTGGAGCTGGACGAAGACATCACGGGTAAATACGTCACCTGGTCGGATCACATCTTCGTGAAGCGAAATTGCCTGGAGTCGAGCTATGTCAAAGACGGCGTGATCACGCTCATATGTGGTGTCATAGCTCTGCCTGGGAACTCCATAGCCGTGCCGCCCTCGAACATGAGCGACCATTTCGGAAGCCTGCTGGAATGCCCCGACGGTTCAGACGTCTCCTTCTTGGTCGGTGGCGAGAAGTTCCGTGCCCATCGGGCCGTGCTTGCTGCCCGATCTTCGGTGTTCAAGGCAGAGCTCTTTGGTTCTCTAGCAGAGGCTAACATGCCGTGCATCACATTGCATGAGATCGAGCCATCAACTTTTAAAGCAATCCTTTGGTTCATGTACACGGATAAACTGTCCATACAGTTTGAACCTGGAAGCTTTTCACTAACTGCCCAACAGCTTCAGCATCTACTTGCGGCGGCGGACAGATACGACCTAGGAAGATTGAAGCTCATGTGTGCTCAGGAGCTATGGGACATGGTAACGGTGGAAACAGTCGCGACAACCTTAGGTTATGCTGAAATGCACAACTGTCCAGAGCTGAAGAATCGGTGCCTCGACTTCTTCATGGCCGGGAAAAACTTCAAAAGAGTTGTGGTAACCGACGGGTACCTGTGGCTCATGCAAAGCTTCCCGTCGGTTATCAATGAGATCAAGGCGCGACTTAAGAACCTAATTTATATCTGATCTTCGATTCACTCTTTTTCAAAAGAAATCATTGTATGTCGCGGTGTCCACTCATGGTGAATGTGAATCATACACACCGTGCGATGCAACTTTTTTACTACTTCCTTTTTATAAGATGTTTTAGCAGGTTCAGTTTAAACTGTTTTATGTGTGTTTGAAATAGGTAAGATGTTTTATAAAAGGGAATAGGGAAAGCAATATATAAGAGCATCTTCAATAGAAGCGTCATATATACCACATGCGCGAGGCAAAAAATAGTGTTTCAGCAGACGTTGCATAATTCAGATTCAGTGTGCTGTAAAAGTTGCCCAGTGCACGGGTAAAAGCTGGACCGCGAGCTACATATTTTGTCTGCCGAATTGTGCGTACTGGCTAAATGTGAGATGTTGTGGGTGAGATCGTCGAATTGGGCGTCGTGCTTTTGTGCATCTAAAAAACCTCTTTGTCGCTTCTACGGCGACGATTGGAGATGATGTTAGTAGAGCCTGCCACTTCCTATCTCATTTTGCATATTTGTTATTTACCGCGTGAAAGCAAGCTAGTCAGCTGGCTAACTTTCTTCCACTAACATTTTGTTTCACAACCGTTGCCCTGCACACGGGAAATTTTTCTTTTTTTACATGTACTATCACTTGACTGAGACTTAATTAAGTCTTAGTCGACTGAGACCTAGACACTCCCATTTGTCGGTGTAATTTCAAATGAAATTTGCTAAAGCCTTTCAATAGGGGCGACATGCAGACCCTTTTTTTTTCCAAAATCTCAAAACTATAGTCCAAATTTAGAAATTTTAAAAGTATCACCCGGTTGTTCATGGATCAAATGAAAAGTGACTATTTATCCACAGCGTGCCAAAGTTTCGCTCAAATATGGATCAGAAACGACATTCTCTTTCACCGGTGGGTAGACGAACACTCTTTGTTTGCACATGAATCGAATAGGCACTCATGCTTTGAAACCAAGACAAAAAGACTATAACTATGTTATGACCGAAGCATAGTTGAGATGGTTAGACTTCATGAGGTGAAACCAGCCCATCAAGGTTTAAGTTTTAGATTTAGTGCTGATGCTTGCATATTTTTAGTTTTATTTTAGGTTTTCCGATGATGTTTGTTAAGTTATTTTTTGTTTATATAAGTACTTTTGTTTGTATTTGTTAAAAAAGACTACAATAAACCCGCGTCCCTGCCACTCTGAAGTGTCCTTGGCCGAACCCTCACGCCATGATAACCCATTCTGCTGACGAATAGCTCGAATCGTGCATCTTAAAAAATAATTTTTTCCTTGCAATCTACATCGACCGAGTGAGATTTTTTTTCAATTATTTACATCTATCTTCATCTAGATGTTGTTACCCTGTTAGAGACACGACGGGCAGAAGAACACGAAGAAGATCAAGTCAACACAGAAGACACATGATTTTAATGTGGAAAACCCTTTGAATGAGAAAGAAAAAACCACGGTCACCATCCGGCCAAACTTCACTATATCAAAAGAAGTTACAAAAGATGGGATTTACAACAATGATCTTATCCCGTGTGGCGGCTTACAGGAGGTATTTATATATCGCGGAGGGGCTTCGCCCCCCGGATCCTCCCCCCCCCTCCCCCAAGCATCCCTGAAAATGGGACACGTTATAATCCGCTATGGCCCAAGGCTCTCAGCGATGTGCCTCCACTCCGCTCCGTTAAAGGTTGCATTTATTGGAATTTGGATTGCAAACTTAACAAACTTCACCTTGAGAGAAATTGCATCTTGTGGCATGCACGAAAAGGGCCGCTACGACCCACAATTGAACGAAAAAGGGGTTTGTTTGATCCAAAAATGATGCGATAACATTTTTGAAATTGCTAAAATCAAGACTATAGTTTGGAAACTTTATAAAAAAATATCTATTTTTTTCCTACTGGTGATAACCTTGGCATAAAAACTAGTTTAAATTGTTGAAAAGACTTGAAAAATTATAGTTCAAAATATAATGCCATGTACATTTTTTGAATGATATAATTATCTGAACGTTCATTTTACATTGTATAAAATATTTGTAGGTGTCATGAACATTTTCTCAAAATGTGTAAATATTTATTAAATGTAATGAATTTTTTTTGAATGATATAAACAATGTTTTCAAAATAACACACAATTCTGTACACTATGTTAACATTTCAAATACATGGTGAATTATTTAATACATAAATAAATAAAATTTTCAATATATACATATATATATATATATTAAAACTTTCAAAAATATAAAGAATAGAAAAATAAACTTTTTATTTTAGCGGAGTAAAAAAACAACTGGGGTAGCCCAATAGTAGCGTCCGGTGGGCGAGAGATCCCACACCTACAGTTCGGCGCTATAAGCGGAGACTTTCTGTATAACGCTCGTGGGATGATTTCAATGGACTGCCCCCTATGGCTGACCGTATGTTGCTAGAAAGTTTTTATTTTCGTATTTTAGTTAGTTTCATTTCAAGCTGGTTGTATTAATTATTTATATCTTTATATCATATTTAAAAATATATTATATTAACAAAAGTTTGGTTATTTGTTTTAGATTAATAATTAGTTTATATGAAAAATCATTCTATATTGAAAAATAATTGGTGTATTAAAACATGCTCTTCATATAGTATTAAAATAAATTCAGTGTATATTAAAAACTATCATTCCATATTTAAAACAAATTTCAGTGTATATTAACAAAATGTTCATTGTACAATATAAAAAATTCAATGTATATTAAAGTAACTGATGTGGATATTTAAAATCTTTAAATTATGTAATCAAATTTCAGTGCCCACTTTAGAAAAAAATCCTCATGTTCAATTTTATATAATAGATTCATAGAAAATATTAATTAAATATTAATGAAAGTTCATTGTAAATTTTAAAAAAGTAACTAAAAAATATTCCCTCCAATCCATATTAGTTGTCGCTATGTAGCTTAAGATATTTGTAGGTACATTTAGTTGTGTGATAAGTAATATGAATCAAAGTAAAAATAAAACAAAGAAAATCGAAAAAAAAATAAAAAAAATAAAAAAGAGATTTAAAACAGAAAATGTATCGAAGAAATGGAAACGTCGGCTCGACTTTCTTAAGAGAAGGCAACTAGTTAAGAAGTACTCCTTCGTAGCCCACCCAGTGGACACTTAAGAGTGCGCCATGTGTCACGTCCTGACGACTTACTTAGGTTTCTTTTTTTTTTGTGCACGCATTTTTTGGCTTTCTTATTTTTTGCAGGGTTTTTCCTTTACATTTTGGTGAAAATAAAATTTCAACTATTTTCATATTGTTTTTTAAAAAGAGGCACAAATCTTCTTCAGCGAGAGGTATACCGCGTGCCTCTTATAAAGGCACGATCCGGTGCCTTAAAAAAGAGACACGACCCCATGCCTCTAGAAAATAGGCACAAATTTATTTTTACAAAAGGTACACCGCGTGCCGCTAAAAAAGTGGCACGATCCGTTCTTCTAAAAAGGTACGATTGTGTCTCACATGAAGTCACAAATGTACTTTCGCCAGAGACACACCGCATACCTTTAAAAAAAATGGCACGTCCCGTGCCTCTACAAAAGGCACGATAATGCCACCCGTGAAGGTACAAATTTACTTACGTGAGAGGCACACCGCGTGCTTCTAACAAAAGAAAAAAGGAAACATCAGTACACGATAAATGCTGCACGTATAAAGCGCCACATGTTAAGCTCGAAGGAGCTTGGCGGATTTGTTAAAATGAGTACTCAATAATTAGAAATTTCGGTCTTAAGACGAGTCTCACAGCAAAAACTCAACTTCTTGACACCCACGGGTGTGAGAACCCTTCCTTAGTCAACACTCGTGAGCGTTCATTAGACCAGCCTGATTACCCTGAGCATTTTTTTGTATGTTATCATTAAACATATGCTGTTATTTTTTAATTGTTATGTACTAAAACTTTATATTCAAACTATTATTTCAAAAAGTTTAAGTATGTGTTAGTACGTAAAGTATTATTTTACATCATGTGAGTACTATTTTTTTTAAATGTCTTAAGAATATATATTACAAATATTTTTTAAACAAAGTGCATTCCCTACTAAAGTTTTAATATTTAATAATGTAATTGTCATCATATTATGTAAAATAAGTTCAATATGTACGAAAATAGATTCTTCTATATTAAAAATATATACAGATTAAGTGTACAAGGAAACGAAATTCTTCTATATGTATTAAAAACTATTTATAATATAAGAGAAAAAAGAAATCAAATACTTACCTCTGATCCTAAAAAAGTATCGCAAGTTACACTATTAGATATAGCTATTTCAGTTGTGTTTCCACCAGAAATGCATATGTACATGTACAAGCGGATACATGTGATATCATGTCTGCACAATGCTAAAAGATTGCTTTGAGATCCGTAAAAACTGTGCTAGAAACATTGCATATTTTATACAAAAACCAATGCAATGTATCTAATTCTTAAGGAAAATTCTTTCTTTTTCCAGTGAATTGAACCATGCATTTTCAAATCATATAGGAACCAATAGGTAATAGCATATTAGTCATATGTTTTTTCCGCTCCTATATTTTTAGAATTCTACAAACAATGAAGCAATTTTAAGTTCCATTTCATATATGTTGGTAGAAAATTATGGTATGTATTAAAATAACTACATCTTATGGAAGCTATAATAAAAACAAACGCATAGTGCAAAAAATAAAGAAATTTTTGGTAGCAATCTCAAACAACAACGCACAGATAAGACATCACATGTACCCGCTTACACATGTAAAAAATCCGCACTCGTGTTTCCGCACCACTTTTTTAGGATCAGAGAGAATATATATTACAAATATTCTATAATGAAATTTAAAATATATATTACATATTGAAATATTCAACATATAGAAAAGTTCAATATGAATTTCAAAAAGTTTTAGAGAAAATTAATAATATATTTATAGGATATCCATTACATTTTATAAATATATTTGATAAAAAGCTTCAAAAATTCAGAAAAGAAAAATGAATTGGAAAAACAAATAGGAATAAAACATATGAAAAAGAGCATAAGGAAATGAACAAACGAAAAACAAAACAAACAAACAAAAGGAAAATAAGAAACAAGTCACATACAAAAAACAGTTGCCGTACATGAACCGGCCCAACTGCGACGCCAGGATGGCCCCCCTTCATCGAAAGCTCCATTTATTCGAAATCACTAATTAGCGAATACTTCTTTCAACGGACGAGCTAAGGCATGTGACGTGCCTTTCGCGGAGGCATATTCGAGCCTACAGGCGAAGCACGTTCGTTTCTTTTTAAGAGGCACGAGGCGTGCATTTCGCGGAAGCATATTCGTGCTCCACACGAAGCACGTCCGTGCCTTTTTATGGAAGGCATGGGACGTGCCTTTCTTAAGTAATGCAACATGCATCTCGCAGAAGTACATTCGTGCCTCTCGCGAAGGCACGATCGTATTTCTAAGAGACACGAGGGGTGCTTTTTTTAGGTGCACGCGGGGTGTATTTTTTTAGAGGTACGACGCGTGACTCTCGCGGAAGTAGATTTGTGACTCCCCGAGATGCACGATCATGTATTTTTTTTGAAAAAAACATAAAAATAGTTTTTTTACCAAAATGTAAAAAAAATCATGCAAAAATCGAAAAGGCCGAAAAAACCAATATAAACACCAAAAATACGTACACAAAAATAAAAATAAAAAACCGTGGAAAGCGCTTTGGGCGCGACACGTGGCGTGATGATCCTTACTTAGGCTTCGAATGAGCGCTCTCTAACTAGTAGCTCTCCCATCTATTGACCCATGGGCGTCAAATAGGATTTATCCACGGGACATGGTGTATCTAATCTTAAGCTCAAACGCATCATGTAAACACTAAATTCTGAAAAAAAATAGTAAGCATTTTTTATTTTTTTTAGTTTAACATCAACAAATGTTTTAGAATTGTATCACTTTTCACCTTAAAAATATATTTTTAGAGGATGTAAAAAAAACTAGGACTAAAATAGATACATTTGGAGCATTTTTTGGTTTTTTGCACACACACATCTAGAGATGTCTTTTGAAATTTACAGAATGTTAGAACATTTATTAACCTTCATCTGCATAAAATTTGATTTTTAGTATTTTTTACAAATTTACTGTTTATGGACAGGTTCAATTTAGCTTGGGATGAAAGAGACACTTTCTTCATCCACAGGGCACCCTAAGCAAGCGAGGCAAACTCCTCCATAGCCGAGAAACGTAGAGTATCCCACCCACTCAAATAAGCTCATGCACACCGCGGCAGAACCGACGCACAAAAGTCGGACATACCGCTGGCACTAGCGGCTGGTTGGTGCGTGCCAGATAAATTTCATCGCCCAAGATACATTGCTTCTGTGTTACCTGAGGCATTTTACCGGATTTTATCTGATGTTTCGTCGGGCCTTTTGATTTTGTTATGGAAATCTTGTCTTGCTGCCTGAACTTTGCGCTAGGTAGCTGCAGCACGAATCGCATCTTAACCTCCAGATTTTTCTTTAGCGACTGTTAAATCTTAGAGTTTGGTCGGTTGCTCTTTTTTTTTTTAAGATAAAAGGCTAGGCCCGACTTTATAAATAAAACCAAAAGGCAACGTACGAAAGGTTCAGGAGTACAAAACACCAGCTTACAATAAACCGGCCCGCAGGCCACCACCAACGAGTCAGCAAAATAAACAATAACCACCGGCTAACAAAGAGCCAACACCTGGCAACTACAAAAGGGCACTACTTAAGGATCCGCAGCAGAAGGCGATACACGCTGAGGCAGGAGGGGCTTGGCCAACTCTTTGATGCGATTGATGACGCCCTTCATCTCCTCCTCGTCTTCATGTCTAAGCAGCGGGGTCCAACTCTGGAGAAACGCAACCGTTTTGAACAAACAGTCAGCAGGGCATCTGGGAAATGCCTTTCCAATAATAAACTTATTGCGTGTTGTCCAAAGAACCCAACAAAAAGCAGGGAAAACAGTCCAAAAGATTCTACGAGAAGAGGCAGACAGGGATTTAGCCAGCCTACGCACATCCTCAAACGAGGACGGGTGCCACACCACCCCAAGCCAAGATCGAACACAGCTCCACAAGAAAACAGCCAAATGGCAGCGAAAGAAAATGTGCCCTGTATCCTCAGAGTTATGACACAGACAACAAGCATCCGAGTTAATACCCTTCCGTTTAAAAATCTGATCCGAAGCCGGTAGTTTTCCCCGGAAAGCTTGCCACATAAAGATCTTAATTTTGGGAGGCACCCTAGCCCGCCAGATCGGGGAAAACCTTCCCGATCGATGACCGCCCACAAGCGTGGCGTACAGAGTCTTAACAGAGAATTTGGACGAGGCAGATAAGGTCCAAGAGATCACATCCTCTTCATCCGAGAGCGACGGAAGCATGCCAACAAGACGTTGCCAGTCTATCAACTCTACAGGAGAAAGAGAACGTCGAAACTCCAGGTCCCAATGGTTAACCGCAAGGTCCGCAATAGAAATATCAGGGGAAGAGACATAGGAATACAAAGCAGGAAACAACGAGGACATCCTACCCTCCGGGTGCCAAAGGTCACGCCAAAATCGAAAGCCCATTGCGAACAGAGAACTTAGCGTTGGAAAGGAAACGCTCCCGAACTTTGCAAATTGAACGCCAAAACTGCGAGCCACCCGCAGCAGGGGCCAAGAAAGGGGATGACCGAGGGAAGTACTTGCCCTTAAGGCACTTGAACCACAATGGGGTAGGAGCCGAATCGTTCAAGACAGAAGCAATTTTCCACCACCACTTAACCAACAGACATTCATTCATGATGGAAGTATTTAGAATACCCAGGCCCCCAACCTTCTTAGGACGACAGATCAGATTCCACTTTACCATACGGTACTTACGCTTGTTATCGGCAGCGTTCCAAAAGAAATTGCGCCTATGTTTATCCATCTCAGAATGAGAGATGTTCGGCATCCTATAGAAGCCCATCGTGTACATGGGAAGGGAAGAAAGACAAGCATTGATCAAACACACTTTCGCCGCTTGCGAATGGTGGCGGCCTCTCCAAGGCATCACCCTGTTTCCCACTTTAAGAACAACAGGAGCCAGATCTTTAGATGAGATGGCCGAAGGGGCAATAGGAATGCCCAGATACTTAAAAGGAAAAGACCCAAGCTGGCAATTCATCAGGTGCGCAATTCTCTGAGCCTCCTGATCAGAGCGGCCCAAATAAAGGAGTTCACTCTTCACAAAATTAATCTTAAGCCCAGACATGGCCTCAAAGCAGAGCAGGATAAACTTTAGATTCAGGAGCCCCAACTCCGTGTTTTGGATCATGATGATGGTGTCATCCGCGTACTGAAGGTGCGTGACACCATCAGGGATAAGGTTAGAAGCCACCGGAGCGATGTGATTATGGGCCACCGCCTGGCCAAGGATACTAGCTAGCGCATCAGCAACAAAATTGAAAAGAATAGGAGAAATAGGGTCCCCTTGCCTGAGGCCCCGACCATTCGGGAAAAACTGGGTTTGCACCCCATTGATCGATACAGCAGTGTGGCCACCACCAACAAGCTGCATAATACGGTGGACATAAGCACCATCAAAACCCCGAGAGAGCAGAACAGATCGAAGGAAAGACCAACTAACAGAATCGTACGCTTTCTCAAAGTCCAACTTGAGAATAATCGCGTTAGTCTTGCGCCGTTTCAGCTCATGAACTAACTCATGCAGGACCACAATCCCATCCAGAATAAAGCGGCCTTTAATGAACGTCGTTTGGGTAGGAGCAATAATCCTATGAGCGATCGGGGATAGTCTAGCCCCAAAGGCCTTGGCAGGGAACTTAGCAATGTTATTGATTAGAGAAATAGGTCTAAACTGCCGGATCGAGTCCGCACCCTTCACTTTGGGGATGAGGGACAGAACTGCATAGTTCAGACGAGAGATATCTACCGTACCCAAACAAAACCCTTGAATGATAGCGTAAACAAGATGCTTCAGAACAGCCCAGAACTTATGGAAGAACGCATTAGAAAAGCCATCCGGGCCAGGAGAAGAGTTGGCATTCGAGGCAAACACCGCAGCATCAATTTCCTCACACGAACGGGAGGCCAACTGACCAAAGTTCTCCTCCTCGGTAACTACCGAGGAGGGATGCCACAGGGAGGGGGAGATGGAGACAGCAACCGCAGGCTTAGCACTCAACAGAGACGAGAAGGAGAAAATGTGTTCTTTGATAGAACCCGGGTCGTCCACCACGTTACCATCAATGATGAGGCGATTAATGAGACACCTTCGTCTACGACCATTCGCAATGGCAATGAAATAGCTCGTGAGGCGATCACCTTTCAACATCCACGAAATCCGCCCCCTCTGGCGCCAGTAAGCTTCCTCCCGCTCATGGAGCTGCATCAGGGAGTCCTCCAGGGCATATCTCTGTTCCCAACCGCAAGCATCCAAACCCACCGAATCAGCTAAGCCATCAAGCACAGAAATGCGGTTAAGGATCAAATCTTTGGTACGCCGATCGTCCGCGGAACGGTTGGCGGACCAGCCACGAAGGAATTGACGAAGGAGACGCGCACAGTATCTCTAGTCATCGAGCGGGCCAAAAGATCTATGGACATCGGAAAAGAAAGAGATGATCTTAGCAGAAATCATAGTCACGAAGCCATCCATCATCAGCCAGGAGGAGTCGAAACGGAAAGACTTAGGCCTAAGAGAGAGAGCAGCCAAAGAAGTAAGGAGCAGCGGAGTATGATCAGAGCCCACATGAGGAAGCGCGCATAAAGAAATCCCAGGGAAGAGGCCGTCCCAGCCCGGAGAAATAAGGACCCGATCAAGAACAGATCGGGTAGGGCTAGCTTGGTGATTAGACCAAGTAAATCTAGCGCCCACACGCGGAATTTCCTGAAGGGCCTCATCAGCAATGAAGGAGTTAAACAATGTTGCCCTAGACCAGCAGAAATTCGCATTGTTCTTTTCCGAAGGATGCCTGAGCAGGTTAAAGTCCCCACCAATCGCAAGGGGAAGGGTAGACAGCGCAAGTTTAGCAGAGAGCTCCGCCAAGAACTCATTGGCACGGGAGTGATCAGAGGGGCCATACACCACTATAAGCTCCCAAGAGATCCGGGAAGAGAGGCAAGTAAGCTCCAAACTCAAATAGAAGGTTCCAACACTAACTGTGCCTACATCAAAGCCATCAAAAGCAGCCCCAACCAGAATGCCACCAGCCGCGCCCACTGACGGCAGCCAGTTCCAAGAGAAACGATCAGCACCACCAAGCGCATCCAGCTCAGACAACGAAAAGGATTCTCTTTTTGTTTCAAGAAGACAGAGAAGGTTAACAGAATGCAGCCTAATATAATCACGCAATTGGTCTCGGCGCCCCCTAGCACCGATCCCACGAATATTCCAAAAAATGGCATTCATTTAGATAGATTCTTGATACGGAGGCTTGTCCTGCGCGGCACCGGACAAGAAAGATTCTTAGCAGCACGCTTACGGGTTGAGCCACCACCCAACCCGCGCGAAGGGCCCGATTGTTGAGCCAAATCAGGAGCCTGCACAACAGGCGAGGAGACATAAGCTGCATTGGCCTCACACGCCTTAGCAATTGCAGCCTGAGCCAGTTCATTAGCCCGAAGAACCGAAAGCACAGTGCTAGGGGAAGCACCAAGATCCCCCAGCGAAATACCCGAGTCAGAAGCAACCGCAAAGAAATGCGCATCGGGTTTGGAGGAAAGGGCCACACGAACCGGGGAGAGAGGCGATCCACCCTGAGAAGCATCCCGCGCCGCCTTCAAACGTTCCGCCCATTGAAGCACCGACAACCCACCTCCTCCACCACGCCTGCTCTTCCGAGCAGTGGACACCGGAGTCTTGACATCACGAGACGAGCCCGAGGGGGATGCCACCTGGTCCGCCCCAACCTCCCCTAAGGCAGGCTCAAGATTGCGACAGAAATCATCTTGGAAGGACTTGGAGAGAGCCGCAACCTCAGCCGCCCTGGCTTTAGCTTTGGCCGAAGTCTTGCGCACCGTTTTACGCTTCCGCGACGGGGGAGGTCCGTCCACCAGAGGATAAGCAACATGGGGAGGGGAGTCGACGATATCAGACAAAGAAGGAGAGCCCACACGGCCAGGCTTATTCGAACACACCGCAGAGGTAGGAGAGGGGGGGGGTCATCCTCCAGAATTGACTCCATGGCATCTTTGAACGAGCGCTTGTGACCATTGTCAGGGACCGGAGCCCGGTTGGGGTAGAGCCGCTGGATACGCGAACCAAGGGCATCCCATTCCTGAGGAGTAAAGGGGGGCCGCTCGGGCCACTGACATCCTTGGGATCATCGTCACGGGGAGCCGGGGGATGGGGAGGCGGAGGCGGAGGGGACGACCTAGTTGGCGCCCCTTCCACCCTAACTTTGATGCGAAAAGCCTTGATCCCCGGGACGAACTCAATGAAGCCATGTACCAGCGACGGGTTCCTCACCCAGACAGAGACCCGAATCGGACCCTGGCGACACAACGATCCTTTATCCATAGCATCAGGTTTGCCCACCAGCTCAGAGAAGGCGAGGATCCCAGACACAAAGCGCATTTCAGGAGGAACATCCTCAAGAAGCACAGATGCCTCCACCAACGAACCAAAGGAACGGTCCACATCTGTGGCTTCCTTCACAGAGATGACAAGGTGGTGGATCAGCAAGGTAAAAGAAGCACTCTTAGATACCATACGCAGGCTCTCCTTGGAGGGGAAAACGGCACCAAATTCTTTCTCAGAAATCTGCTCTAACTGCCAGTCCCAATCATCCGCTCCCCATTCACGGAGCTCCTCAGCCAGTCCATCCAAAGAAGCCTCCCCATCCAAGACTGAGATGATCGCAGCATTGAGGATCTTAGGAACCGCCACCACAGCTTCCCCACCACCTTCCATCCCAAAGAAACCGCACCCAGGCAGACCACGACCATAGTGCTTGATCACCGGGGGAGGGAATCTGGACGTGCACTCAGCCGTAAGATGGCCGTCCTTACGGCAGATCAGGCAGAACGGGGGCGATTTGCACTGCGACTGGAAATGGTCGGGCTTGTGGCACGCAAAGCACGTCAACGGACCAGAATGGTTCTTGGCCCCTCCCGCAGCAATAGAGCCAGATCCACCAAAGCCAGCAGGGGAAGGAAGCAGACCCGCCCCCGGGAAGGAGCCACCACTCGCCTCCCGGTCACTGAACTTTCTCTTATTTGAGTAGCCAAAGCCCGAACCACCACGGCCACCAAAACTCCGCCCATAGCCAGATCCAGAAGGAGGAGGGCCGCGACGCATACCAGATCCACCGGGGCCCTGTTGAGAAGGCAAGGGAGGCGGAGGAGGAAGCGTCCCGGACCCCGCAGCACCACCAGACCCAGCCGAACCAGATGCAGCCGGAGCACGAGACCGAGCCGCCTCGGCAGCCGCATCCCAGGGATCCACCGCCTTGGCCTCCTCCTTACGGCGCTGTTCCTCCACAAACCAAGGTGGGGGAGCACCCCAATCCGCCGAGCCCTTGGCCGCCGCCTCACGGGCCGCCTTCTCCATCTCCAGGCGCGACCGCAGGGCCGCCTCCACCTGCAGGCCATCGGCCTCCACCACAGGGCGAGAGCCAGATCCCGCCCCGCCACCCGCCGGAGAGGGGTCGCTGGCCTCGCCGCGATTCATGGCAACGACGGAGGCGAAAGGGAGGAGGAGGGGAGGGGGAGGGTGGGAGAGCACGATCCGCCGCGGGAGAGAGGAAAGGGAGAGGGCGCGGCGCAGGTCACGGGGGGCAGCCGAAAACCCTAGATTTAGGTCAACACAACCGCACGGAATCCATAAGTAACCCCGCGGAACCGACCGAGGCAGGCCAGCGGGACTGGGCTCGGGGAGAACCGGCCTCGCAATTGGGCCAGACCACGGCAGCCCACGACCAGTCAAAGGGGGAAAATCATTAGCAAAAAAGGAAAACGTCACCGGACTGTTACAGATAGGCAACGGCCTAACCGGCCCAACCGGCCCAACAGCAGGCCCAACCTCGAAATGCAGCGGCACGGAAGCTAGGGTTTCCGCCCTAGCCGCCGCTGGCGAGCAGGGAGCCAGAGGAGGCGGCGGAGGGCTTGGCTGGCATGGCGAGGACACCGGAGAGAAAAGGGAGCCAAGCACGCTAGGCAGAGGAGAAGGAGGGGGAGCCTTCCTGGCCCCGCGCCGCCGGACCAAGTTCCAACCAGGCTCAACGCGGCCAACCACCGAACCAAACGCCGCAGAACGACCCCCCAGGGCAAATTTCCGGCGAGCCGCCTCCGCCACCACCATGGCGCGAGCAAGCGGGGCCACCACAACCTCATCCACCTCCGAATCAGAGCAATCATCATCCGCCAGCGCCCAAAATTTGTTAGGCCTACACCCAACCAGATCCACCTTCGACCTCACATGGAGCCCGGAACAAGACGAGATCTCCACCGACGCGCCCACCAAGGCCGCCGGCGAGCAGGGGAAGGGGACCAGGGGAGAGGAAGGAGACGAGGGGGGGGGGAGGAGTAGGGGGTCCGAGCCGCCGGGGAGGCGAGCTCAACACCGGCGAAGGAGGTGGGAGGGGACGGAGCGAGGAGCGGAGGGGAGAGGGGAGCACGGAGGGAGGAGAGAGCCATCGTTGCTCTCTTTTTTTGGTCTTGCTTTGTGTGAAAATCTATCAGCAGGTGGCTCCCAGCGTTGAACGTACGGTGAGACTCGTGCATATACAACTTTCTCCAGGTTGGTGTTATCTCCACTTTTTAGTTCTCCAATCTCGTGTATACGTCTCCTTTTTGTGGTAGCAAATTCAGACTTCACAGGCCTGCATGCTTAAGAAAGAAAAAGGAAAATAGGTCTGCGTGTTTGGTCTAACTGAACTTGAGTGTATGGTGTATGGACATCGTAAACTTGATTCTGGCTTCGTCTCTGAAGTAAAAGTCCACTCTTTTTAGAGGAGTGAATTCAGAGTATATTATTTTAATATGAGATTTCTAAATCTTACTTAAATAAGATTTAACTAAATCTTAATCGATGCTACTTTCATGAGATGTGAAGATTCATGCCATCAAAAAACTTTTCTTTTACATGTCTATCACTTGATTGAAACTTTATTAAGTCTCAGCCGATTAAGATCTAAACACACACATTCTATTATTAAGCAGACCCACAGGTTACCAAGGTCTAGTAGATTGATACACCAACATCATAGCTAACTTATCCTACATAAAATTGAGTTTTATAATGTCTTTTCAAAGCTACAACGACTTCATAATCACCTACAAATCCCGTTTCAAAAAATAATAATCACCTACAAACAACTCTTCAAAATTCTTCTACTATCTGCTAGGATATTATAACATAGCTGGGACACCCTTTTGAGGGATGGATCCGGCAGCGAGGTGCCGTTGGACAACAAGGTTCTCGTGCTTTGCACCACCATCGAGTGGAGCAAGGTGGACACATGCGAAAGCAGCTCCTCTGCGTGATCGAATGCTAGGCTAGGCGAGATCCCTTTCCCATCCGGCCTTAGCTTCGCCTGGGTACTGATGGGTGCACGTGCCTGCGTCGAGGTAGAGTTGGAGCCGAAAGCCGCCCGACGCGAGAGGGAGGGTGACACTACTGGGTCCATCCGGCGGCGATCGGTCCATGTCTCCACTAACCGTCGACCCGGAGAAGCAGATCCTCCACGACGTCCTCCGCCGATCCCTGACCACTGCAAAGACGGACGAGAGGCGCCTCCGCCAAAAGAACGTGAAGGCGCTCCCGCTCGGCATCGAGGAGTCGAACCGCCTCCCCCGTGAGAAGGTCTCTGCCAAGTCTAAGGCGGCACGACTCCTTCAATGCCTCTTCAGGTTCGTCTCCTCCTCGTCGGACAGCGAGACGATGATAGACGATGACAACGATGATGACGTGCCTCCCGTTGGACGCCTACATGAAGGACGCCTATTATCATCCCTTCAATGACAATAAGGAGAAGTAGCCGAAGAAATGGTGACTTCCGCCACTCCTTTCTACCTCTTTTTATTTAATTCCATTTTAGTTCTACTGTCTGACGAACTATGTTGCTTCGGACTACAATTTAGGTCTGAACTATATAAACATAATCTATGTTCATGCAATTTAGGTATGTTGTTTATCAATGTGTATTTGTAATTGATGTAGTTGTATTTACGTGCTTAATCAGTATGGACAAACGTTACGAACCACGACTGTAGGCGGCGAGGTCGAAAAAGAGTTGTTCGATAACTACATCCAAATGCGATCGAGCGCGTCCATGAATGTATAAGAGCAATTCCAACGACGCGACCCAAATGTCCGCTTTTGGTCCGTTTGATCAAAAATCCGGCCCAACGGGGCGACCCAAATGAGGGGGGGAGGGAGGTCCGGAAATGTCCGCATTTTTTCCGCCGTGACCCAAACCGGACCCAAAATTGGGGGCGATTTGGGTTCCCGCGGACAGGAGGCAGACCATTCGCCCGGGAACCTTCGTGTCCGTCGGGGGCCTGCCTGGAAGCCACAGGGGGACAGTTTGACTCCCCCACGCGGCATGGAACGACCCCATTTAATAGGACCAGCCACCCCACCAGTCCCCACTCACTTCCCCCGCCGCCCCCACCACCGCTCCCCCGTTCCCCCAGCACGCCGGCCCTGCATGTCGCACAACATGAGGCCGGCGCCTCCGGCGGCCGTCGCCCACGCAACCGTATCCCCCATCTCGGCATCGACGACGCCATTTGGTACTGGCAAAGGGGCGAGCCAGTGCTGTTTGGCAACGTCAAACTCCCTGGCGGGTGGCTCCTCAGCAGCGTGAGGGTGTCGGTGCCACCGCCAGACGAGGTAGCCAATTAAGCTCCTCCTATATATCCACCGTCACGGCCATATGAGGCATCCATTGGAGGAGATGCCTCCGTCCCAACGAGCCCGCCCGCCGCCGCCGCCGCGTTCCCAAATCCATAGCGGCGGGTTGCGGATTCGCGACTCGGCGCTTCGACCGGTCGTCGTCAAGCCCGAGAGGGACTCTTCCCCACCGCTCTATGTCCCGCCGGAGTACGACGAGGAGGAGGCCCTCCTGCAGGCCATTGAATAAAGCGCGCGACCCGAGCGGGCAATGTGGCCCGGGATGGAGCTGCTCGTCCAGGGCGTCACCAGCACGAGCATCGCCGCCTCCACCGTCACCTCCACCGGCGCTGGCTCCATGGTATGAGGATCTTCCTCCGCCGTCTCGCCACCGCCACGAGCTGACCACGAGGAGGCCTGCGTGTGCGCGAGAGCATCTGCGATCTCGTGGGGACGCGCTGGACCCTCCAATGCGACCCATCGGAGCTACTGCCGCCGCCACCCCCCCACCAGAACTATTGCCGCCTCCACCGTCGTCGCCGCCATCACCGCAGGGCTATTGCCCCCCCCCCCCAACGTGCCGTGGTCGCCGCCGGCCTTCATCGACCTCAGTGGGGACGACGTCAGCGGCGACGTGGACGACCAGTAGGCGGCCCAGGAAGCAGCCGACGACGATCTAGTGTTTAGGGGTTTGGATGGAACGTTTTTTTCAATGTATAATTAATGACTTTTGCGGACCCATTTTTGCGCCCTTGTCGCACCGCTGAGGACCTCGTGATCCAAACAGACACCTTGCGAACATTTGGCCCGCCGGCCCGACCCAAATGGACAAATGGCGGACCAAATCGATGTTCATTTGGATCGACCCGTTGGAGTTGCTCTAAGGTATCGGATTTTCCTTGTAGATGGTCTTACTCATCGATAACCAGAAGGAGGGTATCTTGCAGACGTAGTAGAAAACAGAAGTAGAATAGTGTACCTACCAATGATTTCCACGAAGCGTTCATGTGGTAACATCATCCCAAAGGACCCAGAACAGCCGCATCATCCAGGCGATATCCTTTTCAAGCCACGCAGATAGTCGATAGACAGCAACCCGCTCACTTATGTCATGCTGATAAGGACAAACAGAAGCGACCGCAACAGTCAGTTAATGTCTTAGCGATCCGACGCCCATGCAAGTGAAAAGCTGCCTTTCATGTTTCCCGCAAGACCTTGCCTGCAAGACGCTAGTAGCTGCAGACCGCAGCGCGTGGGCAGGCAGAGAGGAAGAGGAACAAAAGAATATCACGCACACCATGATTCCGGAGCCGCGACCTACGCGTGCGGGGCACAGTGCCTTCCTTGTCCCGACGGGGAAACGGCGCCAAAACGACATCCGCGCGGTGCCAAGGAGGACATCCTCCTTGGGATCGGCGGAAGACAGGACGGGACGGGGAGACGACGCGTGCAAATGCACATGCCGGAGCGTCCGTGCTCGTTCGTAACGGGGCATCGAGAAGGAACTCTGGCCGATCGATGGATTGATCGGTTGGTCTCCTCTGTTAGTTATTTTGGAACGGAAGGAGTAGTAATGAGGTGAATCAATATATTTTAAGGAAGAACCTTGCTATACGTACGATGAATTCCCGTCCAACACTTGTACGACTAGAGACAACCATACATGATTCAGTTTGTGGGCCATAACATTTAGAGATAATTTTCAGTCTAGTCGTACCAGGGTCGGTCGAAAAAGATCGTACGCAAAGCACTTTCGTTTAAGGAATGCACAGCGTAATTGCAAATTGACTTCCCCTAATATACGTATAACAACAAAATATTCAATGTTGTGTAATAGAAAGCAGAAAGAAAATTTATTCAAAAAATTGGTGATGATCACTATGCTATTTAACGGATGAATTCTACGAAGTATTTCCTCCGTCTTAAAGTAAATATTATAGATTTATCTAGATGTGGACATACTAGATTTAGTTTTACGTCTAGATACATTCATATCTAAACAAATTTGCGACACTTATTTTTAGATGAACGTAATATCACATAAAGAACAATTTGCTCTTTGCTTGTGTTTTGTTGATAAACTAGGAAGGCCATGCATTTTCTTGGAGTTGTTCATTGGAAAACACTTATAACCAGACGTCTGGTATCTTTCAATCTTCAGACCTGTGATCTCCCGTCGATTTGTTTTCAATCGCATGGCCAAAAAGCTCCAGCCAAACACCTGTAATCTACGCACGGAAAATAAGGACGCCCACGACCCTCCTCTAATATCGCACCTTCCTTCTCCAGATCGAGCAGTTTCCTCCCAAATTGTTCCGATCGATATGTTATCCACCGTGCTGCCCTGCCGCCCTGGCGCTACCGACGGCCATGGAAGTTCTTCACCACGCCGCCCTCCAACAAGACACCCGGGTTCGTACAGCAACGTCGTCGCCGATGTAGGCGGCTGCGTTCCCTTCTCCATCAGGTGCTAGGCACACCACCAGGCGTCGGGGAGGCTCCCTGGCAATGCCATGTGGTTTGGCTGGTGTGGATGGTAGAGGTGATGGCGAGGACATCAAAGGGCAAAATAATGTCGCCGGCGTGTTGGCCTCTCCTCCATCGCCGCTAAGTCCACGGTGCTTCTACCGGACTATATGTTCAAGTCGGCATCATCTCTGGTGCTTCCTACCTGGAATATGCCCCCCGATTCCTAGGCGCGTGACTGGTTTTCTGCACCCAAGAGTGGGAATGCCGTGCTTCATTGTGAATGATGCAATGCTTCATGGTCTATGTGTTAAGTTCCCTACTGCTTATACATGTGCTTCCGTATCATATATGGTGTGTTTCCAACAATACGGTTCCAAGCATCTACATAGTTTTCTTTGTTTCTCACACAACCATGGAAATGCTTCGGTGTTATTTTGTTTGTGCTTCGACGATTGTTAAAAGTATATTTGGCTCACTAGCTAGGCCATCAATACACATTTCTCTATAATAAAAAAATCAACTCCATAAAATACATTAGTGTATCTGGTAATTCATTTTCATGCTTCAACCGTAATAAACATTTGCTTCGAAATACAGCTACGCGTGCTTCCTAGCAGAAAATGGATCACAATCGTATTTGAATAAAAACACAACTATGAATTGAAGCATCACTTGTATTATGTTGGAAGCATGTTTAACATATATGAAGGCAACGATTAGCATTAGAAAATAATATGATGGCAAGGGTTCGCACAGGTAAATAATAGTATGATGGTAACAAGTATGGAGTGAAAGGAAGCAACGTGCATACATGGAAACATACGTGATTATATGAAGTTTTTGAATATCGGAAGCATATACTGGAAGCAACGGAATTGAAGGAAAATTCTGATTACACCGTATTATAGAAGCAAACAAATTACATGAAAACTAAGCTGGACCCACGTTCTAAAACAAACCCACCGTGATTTTTGGGTGCTATTAGTTCTGGGAAGCAAAGAGTGAATACCACGGCGGATCCGGTGCTTCAATCCAGCGAATCATGCGGGGAGGTTATCCAGATCGGACGTCCAGCCTGTTATTGATCGAACGGCCAATTACTAGTCTGATACAAAGCAAAGTAGCAGTAGTCTGATGGCTAGTGCTTCCCTTGTTCATTTAGGCGATACTATTTTGTTGTCACTTACGGATGCAATTGAAGAGTTACTTGTGAATCACCATTTATCCATGACTCAAATTCGTTGCTAAGATTTCCTTTTAGGGGAACAACAAGACTTTGTTGTATTTTTTTTATTGATTTTGGCACAACATTTACATAGTTAGAATGAAGATAAAAAGATACTATACAATGGACCAACAGAACCCAAAAGCTAAGAGGAATGAAAAGAAATGTACAAAAAAACTTTACAGTTATCAGTTCTTCATGGACAATTATCAGTTTGTCCTTCTTCACACTATATTTTTATCGCTTCATATGTGCTTTGCTTGAAGCGTCTTGCTCTTTACTTTTCAGTTTTTTTGTTTAGTTTAATTTTTTGTTTGCTGGTCATAACAAGTTAGATCCTAGCATGCCTTGTTTGAGAGAGAAACACTCTCCACTTTTGCCTAGAATGCTCATAGTTTTTACTTCAATCTTTGTTGAGTATTCGTTCTTTGTTACTAGTTGTTGTCATGTTTAGCTCTTACTTTTATGTTTATTTCTTTTCTAAGAGCTGAGAAATAGATTTTTTAGGACTCTCTTGAGTTGGATGCTTGTCTTGTTTAGAGAGTTGGCCCGTTGCACTGGGTGTGTCTCTTACTTTGAGTAGATAATCAATGTTGCTATGCTAAGTTTAGTAGTAACTTGCAATATTTTTGAGGTGTTGTTTCAAGTAATATTTGGATATTTTGTGTGTCAAGAGATCAAGCCTATTAGTGATAGGTGTCGTATTTTGGTTCAACGTGCTTATTCTCGAAAACTAGAAAAAATACTTGAGAATTCTAGCTACTAGAAAGATCACTAATCCTTGGGGGTTGTAAAAGAGTACCCTCACGTATCATGGTTCGAGGATGCGCAAGGATAACCAAGGCTCCTGATAGGGAATATTTCCCCTTGGATAGTTTTAGTGATTGATGACAATACATTTGTGAATTAACCGTGTGCGATGAGCATTTCAGATAATTGTATTCATGGCACAAGACGGTTATCTTCCCCTCGGTTGATGGAGCGCGAAGATAGAGTTTTCCTTTCGATTTATTTTTTGTGATTTGAGTCATAGGAAAACCGTACTATTAAGACGGGATTCGCTATGAAATGGTGGGTGAAATCATCACACATACACACTTTCTGCACCCACATATCTTACATTGCGTCGTGGAGGTTTTTGTCATGGTGGCATGGGCTCCCTGGCTCTGCCAGGTGTAAGGCTCGATATGCGGTACTGTTCTAGAATCTAGATGTTTCCATCCAGATCCGGGGACGAAGCACATATCAGTCCCACCGTGACATATGACGATGTCATATGCCCCGGATTTCCAACATGATATCACAACATTACAGCTACAAGGATACAACATCTCATACAATCGGCATTCAACTGCCATAAATACATTACATCAGCGGAAGATACATGTCTGAGTACAGACTACAATCAAATGCCTAGCGACAAAGATAAAACACACCATTTCCGTAACCACACAGGCCCAGGCTCTCCGCCGGGATCCGCCTAACTAGTCGTCGTCGAGTCTCCGCGAAGGCATCCAGAAGAAGGGTCGTCGAGCTGCTCTGAAGTCCAAGATCGTTTGCATAATGTGCGTAAAAGAGAAAAGAAGGGGTGAGCTATATCAACAAGTCTTGTAACTAACTTCTCACGGTAAGATGGGGGTAGTGGTGAGGTTGCAGCCGCACTAGCAATATATGAGTGGCTAACGTTCTATGCAGAATAAGATGAGAAGCCAAGCATTCGATGAGGAATCGCCTCCAACAAGTCTTGCTATCAGCTACTTATGCAAACATAACACCTATCATATCCTTGTCCTCCCCTTCGCATCCCGACGAAGAAGAAGCAGTCAAGGCACACACACATTGATCAAGTTATTAAGATTATCTTAGTTGTTGTTGTCTATGAACAAGGAGTAGGTTTCAAGTCGTCCATAACCGTGGACACGGCTTCTCGAAATAATTTAACCCTGCAGGGGTGTACCAACTGCCCATTACAAGGTTCCGCACGTACGCCAAGCTCTCTCAGCCGGGCCCGTTAAAGACACTCATTGAAGAGTTGTTCTGAGAGAACCGACATCATAATCCCTCTAACTAACAACGAACAAATCCGGGTGGCCCTCGGGGAGTCGACACCCAATCCAAAAGCCGTCCACGCTCTCGGATCGGCCTCTTCCGTCTCAACAGGGTTTGGGTTACCAGGACACCTCACATGAGGTCCCGGGCCCTCGCCGGCCACAGGTGGACCAACAGGGAAACCATGTCCCCACTGGTCCGGGTTGGTTTAAAGAAAGTGTGTAGGAGCGACCCGACAGACACACACACGGTTTTCAAATGGTAAATCATCTTGGGCCACCACTAGAAATGTTTGAAGCTAGGTAGGTAAGAAAAGGGGACCCCATAGCATCCCACACACAGTTAGGCACGCTCGTCAAGAGACACAATACCCGGAACTCGGGTCCTAGGTGACTCGAATGGAACAAAGCGTCGGGGCGGGATAGCCTAGACCTTCCATCCTTCGTCGAATATAGTCAACATTATAATAATCATATCATCCACAACAATATAATAATGTGATATCCCAATCCAAGGAGTAACAGGGAACAGTTGATAGCATCCTAGCATGCATACTAAGCAGTAGCTGAGCAGTGAGAAATAGTAACATAGCCGAACAAGGTTTGCTGGGATGTGGAGGACATGGTTGTTTGGGTTTATTTGAGAGGCATGAATATGAAGTGGTAGGATCAAGCAATCGTTCAATCCTACACCTAGGCGCGAGTGAGCTGAAAGTTATAAGCATGATATATGCTCCCCGTTACCTGATGAGAAGACGAAACCGAAGGTGTAGTCGATCGTAAGCTCGCATCGTCTCCGAGAATAACTGCGAGAGCACACAAGAAGCAAACACTTGAAAGGCAATCGACGATCAAGCATCTATTACAACGGAGCAATCACCATCAAGCAACATAAAGAAGGCAACACGAGACAACGCACGATATCGCATCTACCATCGAGAGCGATGACTAACAGGTTAAGTGGAGTACTCATCACAGGACGATACCACACATTTAGAAATGTTCAAGTTGTTTAGCTACACAACATGAGAAAAGGTTGTTAACATGGCATCTCACTCAAGCATGACATATCACACAGTCATGACAAGAGGTGAAGCATAAGATAAACTATCTATGCTAGTCAATTTAAGTGAGGCACAACCTAAAACTGGCATAACACTAAGTACCCCATGATAATTAAAGGATTTGGTACTGTTCTGACCTAAACCATATTTTAGGTTGGTTAACAACAGCAAACAATAGCATAAACACAAAGTACATGAAATTCTAATCAAGTTACATATAAAGAACACCCCAAACAGAGTTACGGTTAAAAAGATACACGCATCACAAGTTACGGGTACATGCTGTTAACATCAGGGAGCATACTTTAGAGCAATGAACAATTAGCTAATGAATTCAAACATGCACCAAAATGACGTGGATCAACAGTATACATGACAAGGGAGGCATGGCAACAAGTTTCATGTATATGAGCATCAGGAACAAGTAATTGTAACCCATGCAAAAAGCAAGAAAATACTACTAGTCTAGGGACTTAGTGAAAAACAGGGCACGTGACAACAAACAACAGGGTTGCACTTTGGGAGCTTGATAACTATATGTACAACAAAGATATCATGGCAAAGAAAAGCATGACATCAAAGTACACATAACAAGGAGCAAATAATTACATTGGAACTAATGCATATGAAGCATGGATCACTAACTATAAGGCATCAAAGTAGTAACTTTATGTAAACAGCAGCACATGTTATCAGGGTCACCACTTTGGAGCAAGATATAAAATAGCTACAGCAGGTAAACATGGCAAAGGGATGCATATAACTAGAGTAAACATGATGATTAACACATACAAGAAAGAATCAATAGCATAGGCCTCATGGATGTGACACAATCATCAATCAAATTTGCAATAAAATTACAACAACATCACTTAACGACCTGGTGCCCACTTCAACACAAGTTTGCTCCACCCTAATGACCTCCAATGGATTATCTCCCAAAATAATTATGGTAGAGCACATTGTAAGGCCCGATATGCGGTACTGTTCCAGATCTAGATGCTTCCATCCAGATCCGGGGACGAAGCACATATCGGTCCCACCGCGACATATGACAATGTCATATGCCCCGGATTTCCAACATGATATCACAACATTACAGCTACAAGGATACAACATCTCATACAATCGGCATACAACTGCCTTAAATACATTACATCAGCGGACGATACATGTCTGAGTACATACTACAGTCAAATGCCTAGTGGCAAAGAGAAAAGACATCGCTCCCATAACCACACGGGTCCAGGTCCTCCGTCGGGATCCGCCTAACTAGTCGTCGTCGAGTCGCCACGTGAAATGTCGATCACCATACCTGTTGTCGATCAAGAACCCTAAAAAGGGTTTGGGGTAGTATCATGAGTACAGAAGTACTCAGCATCCAACTGTAGTGGTCAACTGACCCAGCAAGGACTTCATCACTCGTCATTCTAGGATAGCTAGTAGTTCACGGTAAGGATGGGGTAAGTGGTGAGGTTGTTGCCGCACTAGCATTTATGAAGTGGTTAACGATCTAGAGAGTAAGATAAGAAGCCAAGCATTCGATGAGGAATCACCTCCAACAAGTCTTGCTATCAGCTACTTACGCAAACATAACACCTATCCTATCCTTGTCCTCCTCTTCGCGTCTCAACGAACAAGAAGCAGTCAAGGCACACACACATTGATCAATTTATTAAGATTATCTCAGTTGTTGTTGTCTATGAACAAGGAGTAGGTCTCAAGTCGTCCATAACCGTGGACATGACTTCTCGAAAAGATTTAACCCTGCAGGGCGGTACCAACTGCCCATTACAAGGCTCCGCACGCACGCCCATCTCTCTTAGTTGCTACCCATCATAGGCAACCATTTTATGATTTAGTTCCGAGAGATCCGAAATGACAGGTCCCTCTAGCTAACAACGAACAGATCCAGGTGGCCCCTGGGGAGTCGACACCCAATCCAAAAGCCGTCCGCACTCTCGGATCGGACTCTTCCGGCTGACACAGGTCGGATTACCGGGTCACCTCACATGGGACCGAGTCCTAGATGATCGGGTGGACCAACAGAGAAACCATGTCTCCACTGGCCCAAGTTGTTTTAAAGGATGTCTGCTAGGAGCGACCCGTCAGACATATATGCATGGTTTGCAAATGGTAAATCCGCTTGGGCCACCTCCAGAAATTTTTGAAGCTAGGTAGGTAAGAAAAGGGGACCCCATACTATCCCACACACAGTTAGGCACGCTCGTCAAGAGACACAATACCCGGAACTCGGGTCCTAGGTGACTCGAATGGAACAAAGCGTCGGGGCAGGATAGCCTAGACCTTCCATCCTTCGTCGAATATAGTCAACATTATAATAAATCACATCAGCCACAATAATATAATAGTGTGATAGCCCAAACTAAGGAGTAACAAGGTAACATCGTAGCATCCTAAGCATGCATACGAAGCATGGGCTGAGCAACGAGCAATAGTAACATAGAAGTACATGGTTTGCTGGGAGGGGACATGGCTGTATCGGTTTAAGAGAGGTTGTAAACATGTGGTAGGATCAAACATCGAACCTAACCTAGAGTAGCATGCAAACCGCTGGTTATAATAGAATGGATCATAATTAATGCATAGTCCTTGCCTGTTGATAAGTCGGGTTCCAAAGGTGTAGTCGATCGCGAGCTCGCACCGTCTCTGAGAGGTACCCTTGGAAGCACTCAGGAGGAAACACTGGAAAGCAATCGACGAGCAAGCATCTATTACTACGAAGCAATCACGAGCAATCAACAACAAGAAAGGAACACGAGACAACACACTATGGCATCACATCTATCGTTGAGAGTAGTTACTAAATGGTTAAGTGGAGTACTCGTCACACACGACGATACCGCACGTTTACAAGGCTTCAAGTTGTTTAGCTACACAAGATGAGAAAAGGTTGTTAACATGGCATCTCACTCAAGCATGGCATAGCACACAATCATGGCAAGATGCAAAGCACAAAGTAAACTATCTAATCTAGTCACTTTAAGTGGGGGTAAAACCTATACATGACAATTATTACGGACCCACGGTAATTATTGCATTCGGTACTATTCTGCCCTAAACCATATTTTATATTTTTTTATTAGCAAGAGAGAGCAGCATAAACACAATCTACACGCAATTCTGGTCAAGTTACATATAAAGAACATTTTAATCAGAGCAACGGTTAAAAAGTTATGGCAGTTACAGTTTACAGTGGCAAGGGTTGTAATTAGTAGGTAAACAACATGTAAACAATCTCAAACATGGCAAAGGAACACATTTTGTTAATCTACACAAAAAACCAAGCAAGTTACACGTAGAACACGTCGCGATCCGAGCTACCGTTAGTAAGATACGGGCCTCACAAGATTGCAATATAATCTGCCAATTAAATAAGCCTAGGGAAAAAAAATAGAGCAACGGGCCGAAAACTGTGCCACTGGGCCAAAACAGGGGGCGCTGGATAACTATACAACGTCTACGGGCGAGGAACAGGTCGTGGGCCGAGCCCAACAAGAGGAGCAACAAAAAAAACAAAGAAAATAAAATAAAAAAAGGAAAGGGGGCGCCTGCCTCACCTAGCGGGCCTGGCCCAGGTCGACAAGGGCGACGGATAGGGCGGCTACGCCCACGGGCGGAGGAGAGCAGCGGCCGGGGCACTGGGCCGCGCTTGGCTGGGCCGCTGGAGGCGCTAGCGAGGGAGCCCACCACGGGCGCTGCGGGTGGAGCGTGCTGGCGGCTCGTCCTCTCCTGACGAGGCCGACCAGGGACGGCGCCGGCGGCTAGTATTCTCCGGCATGGCTGCTCCGGCGAGCACGGGATGACCGGGTGCGGGCTACCGGATCTAGGCGATGAGGCCCTCCTAGCGGTGGTGAACAGAGGCGGCCGAACCGGGCAGCGGACGACTCGAGCTCCAACAACGGGCATCCATGGCGGCTCTTATGCAGAGAAGAAGAAGATGGGGAGGTGAGAGAGGAAGGAGAAGAAAGAGGAGAGGGAAAGGCGTGGGGCTGTTGACCGGGGCGGAGGGCGCGACGGCTGCCGGGGTGCGGCGGCGCGGCACGGGTGGCCGGGCGATGGACCTCGGGAGGCGGCTCGGGAAGGGAGGAGAGGAGCTCCCACGGAGCAGTGTTTCTGGTGACGTGGCAGGCTCAGGGCCGCCCGATCTGGATCCGGCGGCTCCGATTGCTGGATCTGGATCTGGGGAGGGGGATTGGCTAGCTGCTAAATTCGAGGTGGAGGTGCTTATGGATGACGTCTGGGTTAGGGAAACCCTAATATGGGTTGGTTTGCTTCCCAAAAATGGCAGGAGAGTTGCTGCTATATATAGCCAATGGTAGGTGGGCTCGCAGATGACGAAAATACCCCCCAACTTATATCTCGTGTCCTACGTTGTATGTTTATGACCGCCGAGACTCCGTGCACACTCCGATTCGGACGAAATCTCGAACCACGCGCTCAGCCCGGCGAGCCTATCGATTCTACCTCAATTCGATAACGTTCCGAGAATATTTTCTGGCGCCCAATAAAATAATCCATTTAATTATTAAATGGGGTATTTCGGTCCGATGGCGAGGGCTTGGATGCTGCAGGCGTGGGGCAAGTCTGGTGACGTGGCGCACCCTGGTTCGTCCGTCCAGATCGGAGGGCTCGGAGCAATCCGGCGGCTTAGGTGGTGGATGGACGGTGGTGGTGAGCCATGTGGCGGCGGGGAGATGGGAGGCACGGAATTGAAGGGAGTAGGCTAGGGTTTGTCCAGATTAGGTAAGGCAACACCTACTATTTATAGTAGGGCTGTTTGGAAGGGGGTTTGGGCCACAAAATGGTATGTTTTGGGCCCGGTTTTTTTGGGTGGGCTAGAATCCGAAGATAAGCGTGGAATCTGAGGGTTCAGCTAAAGGCATGTGCAACATTTTGTTAAATATGCCACAGGACTTACACCGGCTACTATGCCTGGCACATCCGAACATTCACCTACCCGGCGAAGTCGGAATCGCACGAAATTCAAAACACCGCCTCAAAGCACCGAACTGACGTCGTCTGCAATGTTTAACGCCAAAACAGAACGTCGAACACCTCCCGATAAAATAACCCATTTAAATATAAATGGGGGTTTCCGCACCGAGGGGAAAGGCTGGTCTTGTGCCGAAAGTCGCGACGGTGGTCGCGTGACTTTCCCGGTGTCGCAATGAGGTCGTGTGCCATGGTGGAAAGGGCCAGTCTCCGTCCGGTATGAGATAAGAGGGGGGAAATAATCCGGAAAATCAGATAAAAAATCAGCGTACCAGAAGCTTCCAGAGCCCCGAAGGGTACTGGAAGCTTCCGGCACGCTGATTTTTTATCTGATTTTCCCGGATTTTTGGAGCACTTTTTATATGGGGAAAAACTGAAATAGAAAAACAGCAGAAAACAGGAACTGGCACCGGGGTGCACTGAGTTAGTAGGTTAGTCCAAATATGATCAAAAGTGTATGAAAGTGTATCTGGATCATAGCAATATCACACAAAACATGCATGGAACGAGCAAAAATTATCGATACATTTGGGACGTATCAACATCCCCAAGCTATAAGAACTTTGAAAAGTAAAGCAAGCAAGGTATGTGATTCAATTCAAGTCATAACATGCAAGAATCTATATTAGCATTGAAACAAGTAACAAAAGAACATTAGGTGCAAGAGCTCTCGCTGTCCGTGACTCGAATGTCTCCAGATGGTGTTTGCGTGCAAGAAGGGGGGGGGTAGGGAATACGAGAAAAAAGTATTTTCGTGTTGAGAACTCAATCTACTAAAGTTTCACACTTGGTCTTCTTTGGAATCTTATCTTGACTCGTCCCTAGACCACTAGTTAGGTACAAGTCAATTTGATCCAGTCCTTTTCGATATTTTGAGCACTCATGCAATGGATGAGCGTACGCACGAGAGTTGACACTTAGGATGGAAAAGAGAGAATATGGTGGAGGTGGAAGACAAAAAGAATGAGAAAGACTCACATCAATGAGGACAATCATAGGCGAGAAGGCCAAATGATAGATATGATGTGGCGAGTAGGGATTTCCATGCAACAGATGCACATATGAGCTGAAAAGCTCTCCAATGGAACTAGTGGGGGTGCATCTAACTTGCTCGCTCATGAAGACCTAGAGCTCTTTTGAGGAGGCTCATCCTTGGAATATGCAAGCCAAGTTCTATAGTGTGAAAGTCCCCAGATAGCTATATGCATGATCATCTCTATGGAGTACAAGGATAATTGGGAGTACTAGTGTGGATCTTTCAAAAGGATAGTAGTGTTTCCCCTTTCTCTCTTCTTATTTTCTTTTTCTCCTTTTTCTATTTTTTGTATTTTTTGGTGGGCTCAATGGCTCTTTCTATTTAACTCTCATTTGTCCTCTTTGGGATCTTTTATTTTGTCCACTTTGGGATCTTTTCCTCACTTAAGGGCAACACTCTAATTTACAAGAGGGTATAGAAGAAATTTCACACTTTACAAGGTACTCAAAACATAAAGAAGATGTAGCTATCATGATGTATGCAATGTATGCCACTGCCAGTGTAGCAGGAACATGTATGACATGAAGATCAAGTCATGAAGAGGTGGATGTTGCATGACAATATATCTCGGAAAGGTATGGAAATGCCTTGATAGGTAGGTACGGTGGCTGTTTTGAGGAAGGATATATAGAGCGTATCATGCCAAGGGTTTGGATGTACCGGCGAAGGTGGATGCCAACTCTCGGAGTGAGAAGAAGGCAATGCACGGCACATGAGAGGCTAGCAAATATGAGGAGGTGGAAGTGTTAACTTTCAATACTTACATTAGTCCGAAGAACTCATGCACTTATTATCGGTAACTCTCAATCTAATAAGGAGGTTCACAAAGAGACAAGTACCCCGAGGAGGAGTGTATGGGGGTTTGGTTATCCTTGCGCATCCTCGACTCATGGCACGTGAGTGTACTCTAATATTCGATCCCTCCAAAGATTAGTGATCCATCTAGTAGCTAGAGTTCTCAACTAGTTTTGTAGGTTTTTGAAAATAAACACGGATTGCCAAAAATACGACACCTATCACTAATAGGCTAGAGCTCTTGACACCAAAAGTTCAAACATTACTCACATCAATACCTCAAAACTATTGCAAGTTACTACTAAAATTAAATAGCAACCTCAATTACCTACTTTCAAGACAAGACATAATTAAGTGCAACAACCAACTCTCTTAACAAGATAAACATGAAAACTAAAGGGAGTTCCGACAACAAAATAAACAAAAGCCAAGGCTCTTGCGAAAGACAAACTAAGACTAAAACTAAACATGGCAGTAGCTATGAAAAGATAAAGAACACACAACAGTAAAAAGATAGGCATGAAAAATCCTATGATGTGTTCTAGATTTTGAAAGTAGAGCGTGTTTCTATCCCACATAAAGTAATACGTGGTCTAACTTATTATGAACAGAAAGCAAAGCTAAAGAAAACTAAAAATAAAACATAAGAGCGAGAAGCTCCAAGCATAGCACATAACGCATGAAGTGATAAAAATATAGTGAGACGAAGGACGAACTGATGATTTTTGATGGAGAAGGGGATGCACGGGGGCATCCCCAAGCTTAGACGCTTGAGTCTCCTTGAATATTTGTTGGGGATGCATGGGGGCATCCCCAAGCTTGAGCGCTTGACACTCCCGAATCTTCTTTCATCATCTTCCATCGCACACTTGAAAACTCCCTTCATACATAACTCATCATAAGGTGATTAGAGAGGTTAGTACCCTTAATAAAATAATTTTTCCCCACTGGATATAAAGATATTCTTGATGAGATAATGTTTCTCAAGATTTAGAAAAGGTTTTGGCAAAGAAAAAGCAAGCTTAAGGTTTGCAAAAGTAAGGAGAGACAAGACGTGGAAGAATCTGTGAAAAACAGAACAACAGGTAGTAGAGAATTTTTTCGGGGTATTTATACAACTCAAATAAAAAAACTCAGAACATACAAAAGTTCCGCGATTGTATAGAGCATGCTGTGTAAAAAAATCATCTAAAAAAGATGAACTGGTGATTCGATCCGATTTTTCCCGTCACGAAGACATAATCTATTTTATGGACAACATGTCACAACTTTCGCTTCCCTTGTCATATGAGGCTATAACTTGGCACAAAGCTTGAAAATAAAGGTACAATGATGTTGCTACAGTAGTAAAAATCATCAAGACCACTAAAAACGGAAGTAAAAACATCTTGGGTTGCATCCCAACAAGCGCTTTCTTTTACGCCTTTAAGCTAGGCATAAGGTAAAAGATCAAGTTGTATCAATCGAACCATCATCAAGATCATCAAAAAGCTCTTCAATTGTACATCTTGCCTTAAGAGGTCTTTCGAATAAAGTCCTAATGAAGAAACTTCTAGGGAGAAAACCAAAAGGCAGAAAATCACTGGAAGTTTCATTTATAAATTTATCAAAGAGATGTATTTCTTCCAAAGTTTTCACGGTTTCAACTTCCTTGGCGATGGGTGGATTATTTTTAGGTCGAGGAACCTTAGGGACATAATTGAACTTAGGTTCTTTTCTTGCTGGAGTTGCTACCTTTTTTGGTTTGATTGACGAGAAATTAGTTCCTAAAGTATTAATGATTTCCTCAATCTTATCAATCCTAGAAGGATCCATATCATGGAATTTGATTGTCTCCAAAGTTTTAATAATTTTAAGCATGGAGCTATCAAGCCTATTCAAATTCCCTTTAATCTCGCGATCCAACTCATTTATCCTAGTTATACTTGGTATTTATAACTCTATCTTTTCAAGTTTTTTCATAATGTGAGCTAGAGTTATATCTTCTTGTATGCAAACAATAGGGAGATTTCCAACAAGATTTTCAATAACATTAAGAGACTCCCAAATTGGGGCTTCTAGGAAATTCCCATTGATAGAAGTATATAGTACGAACCTATTCCAAGGAGTAATCCCAACATAAAAATTTATAAGCAGGATAGTAGTGGATTGCTTCTTGGTGGATCTTTTTTGAGATTCATTAATTCTATACCAAGAATCTTTTAAACTTTCACCACCTTTTTGTTTAAAGGTGAGAAGCTATGTCTCAACAAAGGCAAAAGGACCAAACATAATGATAGCTACTAGCAAGATAAATAATTTTTTGTGATTTTTTATATAAGACACAAAGATAGAAACAGAAAGGTAAACTAACAAGACTAAAAAGTAAAGGTAAAAGGTAGTGGGCATGACGAGGATCAGCCTCGGAAAATCCCATGGTCAGGGACCCTGGGTTAGATCATAGAGAAGGCACAGATTGGCGATACTCGTCGGCTAATAGGAGAAGCACTTCCTGCTCAGTTGTATTATGCGAGGGGGCGATTACAGTGGAAGTCTAGGCGAGTTCGCTCAAGACCGGAGGTGTTGATTGTAGATTGGATGTCTTGAGGCGTCGCCCCTCCCAGCCTTTATATACTAGGCTGGGTCTCGGGGAGTCCGTCTCAGGTTACAAGGACGATTGCCTAATTCTAGCCTTGCCTTGAACGCCAAGTCTTAACTTCCATATTAGTCGCTGACGAGGATCATCCTCGGCAAATCCCATGGTCAGGGACCTGATACGTCCAAAACGTATCTATAATTTCTGCTTGCTCCATGCCTCTTTGTGTGCTATTGCTATGATATTGATGAACTTCCATACACTTTTGATCATATTTGGACTAACCTATTAACTCAGTGCACCCCAGTGACAGTACCTGTTTTCTGCTATTTTTCTATTTCAGGTTTCCCCCATATTAAAAGTGCTCCAAAAATTCGAGAAAATCCAATAAAAAATCAGCGATCAGGAAGCTTCCGGAATCACCAAGGGGGGGACAGAGGGGACCCACGAGGGACCCAGACGCCCTCCCGGCGCGCCCCAGGGTGGGGCCGCGCCAGGGGGCCGCCTGGACCCCTGGTGGCCCCCCTGGCTGCCCCCTTCGCATATTTATTCCCCGTGACACAAGAACCCCGAGACGGGTACCCTTTTTCGCGATCTCTCCTCTGTTCCGCCGCCGCTGCGCTTCCAAGATCGGGAGCACAAGAAGACCTCTTCCCGGCACCCTGTCGGAGGGAGGAATCACGTCCGGGAGCTTCTCCACCACCATGGATGCTTCCCGGATGAACCGTGAGTAGTCCACCTTGGACCATGGGTCTATGATCAGTAGCTATGTGATGTTCTCATCCCCTCTTTGTTCTTCATGGATTAGACCTCGTGAGCTGCCCTACATGATCGAGGCACTTATGTAATATTTTTGTTGTTGCTATGCTGAGTTTGTTGGGATCCGATGGATTATGAGATTATGTTCAGATTGTGTTTGAGTAATATATTTGATTCTCCTCTTTTATATTTATGTTCTTGAGTAATTCTTGCATGTTCTCCATTGCTGTTAATTGCTTTGGCCAAGTAGTAGGTAGTGACTCCAAGAGGGAGCGTTATACATGATTGTGGGTTCATGCCCCCCGATGACTAGCTTGAGTGACAGAAACATGAGTCTAGGGGATGTGCTGTTGCCACAAGGGGGAAACAACGGTGCTTGTACTTGCGGGTGCAAGGATTGTTTACTTTACGCAAAGTTCTTTAATGCGGTTGTCTGTTGCTTTGAGTTTACACTTTGGGTGGGATTCACAACTTAATACCAGCGAGATGTTCTGGATAGATATCTCAAGGTGGATGATTAGTAGGTAGATGCTGATGGGTTTCGGTCTACTTGTTTTGGTGTACCTCCCAAGCTTTTGAGCCTCTTCCTTTCTTTATAGCATAATTAGCATTGGTTTGCGCACATAATCCTGTCAATTGCCCAACTGTAATTTGTTTACCTTGCATGGCTATTTTATCGTCTTTTGGGAGAGAGACATCACTAGTGAACATCATAGGACCCCGGTATATATTTCCAATATTGTTTACACCCTCTATCAATTTACTGCTTTATTTCTTTTCCGTTGCTACCATTATTATCCCGTGCGTTTTATCCTTTGTAAACAACAAGGCCGGAGGGATTGACAACCCCTTTGTACTCGTTGGGAGCAAAGCTATCTGTTGTGTGTGCAGGTCCAAGACAACCATTAATCTCTGGCGCCGTTGTCACCTTCTTGTCGTTATCGGAGTCCTACTGGAGACAAACCTTGGTATCTTCACCGAGGGAAATTTTCTGCTGTCTACATCTCAACCTTCCACTTTGGGTAACCAACGAGGGGCGAGAAGTAAAATCTCGTGACATCAAAGCAATTTCTGGCGCCGTTGCCGAGGACTCCGCTCTTCAAGATAGGGTAGATGCACACTATCTTTAACTTTGCTTTTTAGTCTTGTTTTTTTACCTTTCAGTTTTTGCTTTTGTGTCCTTTATCAAAAATAAAAAAAATAGTTATCTTGCTTGCTGCCACTATGGGTTCCTCTGAGAACACCAAGTTGTGTGACTTTACTAGTCACAACAACAGTGACTTTATCTGCACTCCTATTGCTACACCTGCTACTTCAGCACCTTCTTATGAGATTAAACCTTCTTTGCTGAACCTTGTTATGAAAGATCAATTCTCTGGTGCTAGAGATGATGTTGCTTTGCACTTAAATAATTTTATTGAGCTTTGTGATATGAAAAAGTACAAGGAAGTAGATGGTGATATTGTTAAGCTTAATCTTTTTCCTTTCTCCTTGAGAGATGAAGCTAAAATCTGGTTTCAATCCTTGCCTAAGAATAGCATAGACTCTTGGGATAAGTGCAAGGATGCTTTTATTGGGAAGTACTACCCCCTGCTAAGATTATACAATTGAGGAGCTTTATTATGAGGTTTAGGAAATTGGATAATGAACACATTGCCCAAGCTTGGGAACGCATGAAATCTCTTGTTAAGAATTGCCCTACACATGGTTTGACTACTTGGATGGTTATCCAAACTTTTTATGCAGGCTTGAACTTTACCTCGCGAAACCTGCTAGATTCGGCAGTGGGAGGAACCTTTATGTCAACTACACTTGGTGCTACCACAAAACTTCACGATGAGATGATGACCAACTATTCCCAATGGCACACCGAAAGAGCTCCAACAGGTAGGAAGGTAAACTATGTCGAGGAGATCTCCTCCCTAAATGAAAAAGTTGACTTGATTATGTCTCTAATGACCAAGCAATCTCCTATTGATCCTCAAGATGTTCCTTTAAATTCTTTGATTGCTCAAGATCAAGTAGATGTGAACTTTATCTCTAGAAACAACTTCAACAACAATGCTTATAGGAGTAACTTCGGTAGCAATCCTAGACCGTTCCCCTCCAACAACTATGGGAACAACAACACTTATCCTAGCACCAAAAACTCCACTTTTGAATTAGAGAATATGCTTAAAGACTTTATCACTACCCAAAAAGCCTTCAACAAGAGTGTAGAGGAAAAACTAGACAAATTAGATAACCTCTCGTCGAGGGTAGACAATTTAGCCCATGAAGTAGAATTTCTTAAAATTAGAACTTCTCCCCTTGAGGAGAGGAAGGTCACTCCTATGAATGCTATCCAATTGCAAATTAATGAAAACATTAGGATGATGGCTAAACTTAAAGAGAGATGGGATAGAGAAAAGGAGGAAGAAGATAGAATTAAGAGCCTTCCTACACACCATACTGTTGCTACTATCCAAGTGGTTGAGGATATCCAAACTCTTAGCACCCAATGCACCCCTAGTCCCATAGGACCTATTAATGGTGATGCTATGACCTCAACCATAGAAGAAGAAATTCCTATGACTATAGAAGCTACCAAACAAGTGAGCCTAAAGGACACCACTACCACTTTACTTGATAGTAGTGACCTTGATTTTGACAATTGCACCCTTTCTGAAGTTATTCGTTTCCTTCACAAGATGCCTAGAGACCCCCACACTAGCACACTTAATCTTGCCTTCACGGAGCATATCACTAATGCTGTCATCAAAGCTTGGGGGGAGAAGCTTAGGGTAGAAGCCTCCATACCTAGAAATCTAGAAGATGGTTGGGATCCTATGATTAAAATTAAGTTGAATAACTTTTCTTTCTATGCTTTATGTGATGTTGGAGCTAGTACCTCCGTTATGCCCAAAAGAATGTATGACATATTTGAATTAAAACCTTTTGATCCTTGTTCTTTTGGTATTCGTCTTGTCGATTCTTCCGTAAAGAAACCTTTGGGGAAGATCGATGATGTTATTATCATTGTCAATGAAAATTATGTTCCCGTTGATTTTACTATTATGGACATTGAATGTGAACCTTCTTGTCCAATTATTTTGGGACGTCCTTTTCTTCGCACCGTGGGTGCTATTATTGATATGAAAGAAGGGATTATAAAATTACAATTCCCTCTCAAGAAAGGGATGGAACACTTCCCTAGGAAAAAGATTAATTTTCCTTTTGAGTCCGTCACACGGGCTAGTTATTTTCTTGAAAAGACTTGATCTATTTGCATTAAGCCTAGCTAATGGCTTTAAAGAAGCGCTTTCGGGAGGCAGCCCGCAACGAATTTAGGATTTCCTTTTTGTTTTTCTTCTGTTTTTAGTGGTCTTGATGATTGTTACTACTGTAGCAACATCATTGTATCTTTTCTTTTCAAGCTTTGTGCCATTTATAGCCTCATATGACAAGGGAAGTGAAAGTTGTGACATGCTGTCCAGAAAACAGATTCTGTCCTCGTGACTAGAAAAATCATGGAAAAATCCCAGTTCATCTTTATGAGCTGAATTTTTTACACACCGTGCTCTATACAATTACAGAACTTTCGTATGTTCTGAGTTTTTTGATTTGAGTTGCAGAAGTATCCCTAAAAAATCTTTTCTACCTGCTGGTCTGTTTTTCACAGATTCTGTCCTGTTTTTCCTTTCCTTCGTTTTGCGAACCTTAATCTTGATTTTTCTTTGAAAAAACTTTTTGGAATTCTTGAGAAACAGTATCTCTTAAAGATTATCTTTATTTCCAGTAGAGAAAATTATATTTTATTATGGGTACCAACCTCGCTAATCAGATTATGATGAGTTATGTATGAAGGGAGTTTTCAAGTGTGCGAGGGAAGATGATGAAAGAAGATTCAGGAGTGTCAAGCGTTCAAGCTTGGGGGTGCCCCCATGCATCCCCAAGAAATATTCAAGGAGACTCAAGCGTCTAAGATTGGGGATGCCCCCGTGCATCCCCTTCTCCATCAACAATTATCTGTTCGTCTCTCGCTTCACTATATTTTTATTGCTTCATGCATTATGTGCTATGCTTGGAGGGTCCCGCTCTTAGGTTTTGTTTTTAGTTTTATTTAGCTTTTCTTTCTAACAAGTTAGAACCCAGCTTTCTTTGTGTGGGAGAGAAACAAGCTCTACCTCCAAAATCTAGAACACAACATAGGACTTTTCATGCTTATCTTTGTTGTGTGTGTTCTTTATCTTTTCATAGCTACTGTCATGTTTTGCTCTTAGTTTTCATGTTTATCTTTTCAAAGTGCTTTTGTTTAGTTTGTTGCTGGAATTCTCTTGAGCTTTCATGTTTATCTTGTTTAGAGAGTTTGCCTGTTGCACTGAGTTTTGTGTCTTGACTTGAAGTAGGTAATTGAGGTTGCTATTCTTTTGTAGTAGTAAGTTGCAATAGTTTTGATGTATTGTTTTGAGTAATGTTTGGACTTTTGGTGTCAAGAGCTTTAGCCTATTAGTGATAGATGTCGTATTTTGGTAAATCCGTGTTTATTTTCAAAATCTTACAAAATTAGTTGAGAACTTTAGCTACTAGATGGATCACTACTCTTCTGAGGGTTTGAATATTAGAGTACACTCACGTATCATGAGTCGAGGATGCGCAAGGATAACCAAACCCCCATACACTCCTCCTCGGGGTACTTGTCTCTTTGTGGAACTTCCTTATCAGATTGAGAGTTACCGATAATAAGTGCATGAGTTCTTCAGACTAATGTGAGTATTCGAAAGTTGACACTTCCACCTTCCCATATTTTGCTAGCCTCTCCTGTGCCGTGCATTGCTTTCTTCTCACTCCGAGAGTTAGCGGCCACCTTAGCCGGTACATCCAAACCCTTGGCACGATACGCTCTGTCATCATAAACCTCCTTATATCCTTCCTCAAAACAGCCACCATACCTACCTATCAAGGCATTTCCATAGCCTTTCCGAGATATATTGCCATGCAACATCCATCTTCTCATGACTTGATCTTCATGTCATACATGCTACTTGCTTGATCTATGAGCCGCATGCTAGTTGGGCCTTGCCCTAATCATTGCTACATGACGCGCTAGTGTCATTGCATATCCTGCTACACTGGCAGAGGCATACATTTGCATACATCATGATAGTTACATCTTCTTTATGATTTGAGTACTTTGTAAAGTGTGAAAGATCTTCTATACTTTTTGTAATATATAGAGTGTTGCCCCTAAAGTGAGGAAAATGTCCCAAAGTGAACAAATTAAAAGATCCCAAATACGACAAATGAGAGAGAAATAGAAAGAGCCATTGAGGCCACCAAAAAAATACAAAAAAATAGAAAAAAGAGAAAAAAAATAAAAAGAGAGAAGGGGGCACACTACTATTACTTTTGAGAGATCCACACTCGTACTCCCTCTTATATCTTGTACTCCATAGAGATTATCATTCATGCATATAGCTATGTGGGGACCTTCACACTATAGAACTTGGCTTGTATATTCCAATGATGAGCCTCCTCTAATGAGTTCTAGGTCTTCTTGAGCAAGCAAGTTGGATGCACCCCCACTAGTTCCATTGGAGAGCTTACCTTAGCTCATATGTGCATCCGTTGCATGGCAATCCCTACTCCTCACATCATATCTATCATTTGGCTTTCTCTCTCCTATGATTGTCCTCATTGATGTGAGCCTTTCACACCTTTTTGTCTTCCTCCTCCGCCATTTTCTCTCTTTGCCATCCTAAGTGTCAACTTTCTTGCTTACGCTCATCCATTGCATGAGTGCTCAAAATGTCGAAAAGTAGTGGATCATTTTGACTTGTACCTGGCTAGTGGTCTGGGGATGAGTCAAGATAAGATTCCAAAGAAGACGAAGTGTGAAACTTTAGTAGATTGAGTTCTCAACATAAAAATACTTTTCTCGTATATCCCTATCCCCTTTCTTGCACGCAAACACCATTTGGAGACATTCGAGTCACGGACTGCGAGAGCTCTTGCACCTTTATGTTCTTATGTTGCTTATTTCAATACTAGATATAGACTCTTGTCTGTTATGACTTGAATTGAATTGAATTACATGTCTTGATTGCTTTACTTAAAAGTTCTTATATGGTTGTTAGCATGTCACCACAGAAATTATGCTTGTTATCATTTACCTACTCCAGGACGAGCAGGAATTAAGCTTGGGGATGTTGATACGTCCAAAAATTATCTATAATTTCTGCTTGCTCCATGCCTCTTTTGTGTGATATTGCTATGATATTGATGAACTTCCATACACTTTTGATCATATTTGGACTAACCTATTAACTCAGTGCACCCAGTGCAAGTTCCTATTTTCTGCTGTTTTTCTATTTCAGGTTTCCCCCATATTAAAAGTGCTCCAAAAATTCGGGAAAAATCCAATAAAAATCAGCGATCAGGAAGCTTCCGGAATCACCGAGGGGGGGGGGGGCAGAGGGGACCCACCAGGGCCCTAGGCGCCCTCCCGGCGCGCCCCAGGGTGGGGCCGCGCCAGGGGGTCGTCTGGACCCCTGGTGCCCCCCTGGCTGCCCCCTTCGCCTATTTATTCCCCGTGACGCAAAAAACCTGAGTCACGATCTCTCCTCTGTTCCTCCGCCGCTGCGCTTCCAAGATCGGGAGCACCAGAAGACCTCTTCCCGGCACCCTGCCGGAGGGAGGAATCACCTCCGGGAGCTTCTCCACCACCATGGATGCTTCCCGGATGAACCGTAAATATTCCACCTTGGACCATGAGTCTATGATCAGAAGCTATGTGATGTTATCCTCCCCTCTTTGTTCTTCATGGATTAGACCTCGTGAGCTGCGCTACATGATCGAGGCACTTATGTAATATTTATGTTGTTGCTATGTTGAGTTTGCTGGGATCCGATGGATTATGAGATTATGTTCAGATTGTGTTTGAGTAATATATCTGATTCTCCTCTTTTATATTTATGTTCTTGAGTAATTCTTGCATGTTCTCCGTTGCTGTTTATTGCTTTGTCCATGTAGTAGGTAGCGACTCCAAGAGGGAGCGTTATGCATGATTGTGGGTTCATGCCCCCCGATGACTAGCTTGAGTGATAGAAACATGAGTCTAGGGGATGTGCTGTTGCCACAAGGGTGAAAACAACGGTGCTTGTACTTGCGGGTGCAAGGATTGTTTACTTTACGCAAATTTATTTAATGCAGTTGTCTGTTGCTTTGAGTTTACACTTTGGGTGGGATTCACAACTTAATACCAGCGAGATGTTCTGGATAGATATCTGAAGGTGGATGATTAGTAGGTAGATGCAGATGGATTTCGGTCTACTTGTTTTGGCGTACCGCCCAAGATTTTGAGCCTCTTCCTTTCTTTATAGCATAATTAGCATTGGTTTGCGCACATAATCCTGTCAATTTCCCAGCTGTAATTTTTTTACCTCGCATGGCTATTTTATCGTCTTTTGGGAGAGAGACATCACTAGTGAACATCATAGGACCCCGGTCCATATTTCCAATACTGTTTACACCCTCTATCAATTTACTGCTTTATTTCTTTTCCGTTGCTACCATTATTATCCCGTGCGTTTTATCCTTTGTAAACAACAAGGCCGGAGGGATTGACAAACCCTTTGTAATCGTTGGGAGCAAAGCTATCTGTTGTGTGTGCAGGTCCAAGACAACTGCTAATCTCTTGCGTCGTTGTCACCTTCTTGTCATTATCGGAGTCCTACTGGAGACAAACCTTGGTGTCTACATCTCAACCTTCCACTTTGGGTAACCAACGAGGGGCGAGAAGTAAACTCTCGTGACATCAGCACCCTGGGTTAGATCGTGGAGAAGGAACAGGTTGGCGATACTCATCGGCTAACAGGAGAAGCACTTCTTGCTCAATTGTATTATGCGAGGGGGCGATTACAGTGGATGTCTAGGCGAGTTTGCACAAGACCAGAGGTGTTGATTGTAGATTGGATGTCCTGAGACGTCCCCCTTCCCAGCCTTTATATGCTAAGATAGGTCTCGAAGAGTCCGTCTCAGGTTACAGGGACGATTGCCTAATTCTAGCCTTGCCTTGAACGCCAAGTCTTGACTTCCATATTGATCGCGGACTCCTACGCCGGTGCTCAGAGAAATCTAGTCGTGGGCCTGCAAAGCTTCCAGCGGGCCTTCTGTCTTCGTATGCACCAGGTATCCTCACACGCAGGAGTAGTGGGGTCACCCCCTCGTCAGTAGCCCCCGAGTGCCTGGGGGACTCGAAGAGTCGCGCAGGGACTCGAATTCATCCTCGTTTGCTTTCATATGCGCAGCGCGGCTGCGAGTCGCTAGCAGCTTTAGCCATGACAAATGTTTATTTCGAGGGATGCTAAGCTAAAAGGGCCCAAGGTAGTCGACTGGTCGAGCCTTGGTGAATTGCGCTAGTGGCAAATACCTCAGTAGCCCAATCAAGCCGTGTCCCTCGACACGAACTTGGGAACGACCGGTGTCTAGCAAAGTTCATGCCGATGCAGGTCTTATAGGATCAATGCTGCCAGCCCCAGTAAACAGCCTTAACAGGTCCGTTATCGGCTCATATCTATATCATGCGAGCGCATGGAAAATATCGGGAGTGAAGTCGCGCTGTGGCAAGTCCCGGCCCGGCCGTCTGCGCAGCGGGGTCCTACCTACATGCTAAGCTTGCGTGGCATCTGGGTACAGCAAGTCGCAGCCCAGGCATCATTTTTTATAGAGGCGCGAAGCCTAATTAGAGATGCACCCACTTGGAATAAATGATCAAGCGAGCTATTAGTAGTTGATACAGAGTGGAAACTCTCCTCGTTGGTTACCCCAAGTGGAAGGTGAGATGTAGTGTAGCAGCAAGTTTCCCTTAGCAAAGATGCTAAGGTTGAGTATCGAACCATTAGGACTCCAAGAGATAAAAGTAGGCTTCACGGCGCTTGACGTGGACCTGTACACAGATACAAATAACTTTGCTCCCAACGAGTACAGAGGAGTTGTCAATTCCTTCGGCCTTTCTGTTTACAAAGGATCAACGCAAGAGATAAAAGTGGAACTCAAAGTAAACACTGAAACTAAACTAAGGGTGTAAAAAATAATGTGAAGATGGACCGGGGTCCCGTGATTTTCACTAGTGATGTCTCTCTCCCAAAAGACGGTAAAAGTGATAGTGAGGTAAACAAATCACAGCTGGGCAATTGACAGAATTATGAAGGCACCGTAATGCTAACTATGCTGCAAAGAAAGGAAGGGCTCAAAAGAAATGGGCAGTACGCCAAGGTAAGTAGACCGAAATCCAACTGCATATACTACGAATCATCCACCTTGAGATATCTATCCAGAACATCTCGCTGGTATTAAGTTGCGAATCCCACCCAAAGTGTAAACTCAAAGCAACAGACAACTACATTAAAAGAGCTTTGTGTAAAGTAAACAATCCTTGCACCCGCGGGTACAAGCACCGTTGTTTTATCCCTGGTGGCAACAACACATCCCCTAGTCTCATGTTTCTGTCACTCAAGCTAGATATCAGGGGGCTGAACCCACAATCAAGCATAAAGCTCCCTCTTGGAGTTGCAAGCAAACTACTTGGCCAAAGCAAAATACTGCAACGGAGAACATGCAAGAATTTACTCAAGAACAAAATATAAAAGAGAAGAACCAAATATATTACTCATCACAATCTGAACATAGTCCCATAATCCATGAGATCCCAGCAAACTCAGCATAGCAACAGCAAAAATTACAAAAGTGCCTCTATCATGTGAGGAAGCTCACGAGGTCTCGAAAGTCGAAGCACAAAGAGGGGAGAGGTACATCACATAGCTACTGGTCACGGAGGCCTCCATGGCTATGGATGGTCTCCCGGAGGGGGTTCCTCCTCCCGGCATGGTGCCGGGGCAGCTTCTCCAGGCATCCCCGATCTTGAAACGGCGGCAGCGGTGGTACAGAGGCGAGTTCGCGGAAAAGAGATCGATATTAGGGGTTTTGAAAGTGCAATATATCGACCAGAGGGGGGGGGTGAATGGGAGATTTTTAAATATCTCGAGGAATTTCTATTTCCTCAGGACTGAGGCAATGCGAACTTGAGGAAGTTGAAACCCGAGGAGGAACAAATGAAGTACAAAAGCACTGGCGTGAATTGAAAACAACCTATTGCATAGCTACGGTAAGATTGAAGCACGAACCGAGGAATCAGTACAGAGTGAACTCAGAAAGTAAGGCATCAGGATAAGTCATCACTGCATAAAAATAATAACTGAGGTTGAGGAAATAGCACCCGGGCACTGAAGACGAAGACTTGATGAACTAGTTCGAGTTGCTGTGACAACTCTACGTCTGGTTGGAGAGGCTGAGATTGAACTCAGAAGACATAGTCTTCATCTTATTCTCCTTGAACTAAAGTCCTCAGACTCCGTCCAATAACTCAGATGAGTCTTCAAGGTAGACTCCCGAAACCTTCACAGACTCAGTCACTCCGGGAAGTCACAATTGCATCTTGACTTCCTCAGACTGAAGACTTCTACACCGGCTGGAAGATCACAGTCTTCAAGAGTAAAAAGCTTCGGATCACTCGAACCGACTTCCTCAGAAATGCTCAACTACTCAGGCTGGTGGTTTTCCTCACTTAGGTTCTTCAGTGTCCTCAGAGTTGGGTTGCTCTCAAATGACAAGTGTCAGTTTTTCTCTCGGAGCAGCCAACCCACAAATGGGGTTGGGGGTGGCTATTTATAGCCGCGGAGCAATCCTAGGTGAAAGGACATAAATGCCCATGCACGCAATTACTCTCTTGCCCTCGGATATGACCGTTGCTAGACGAGTTCTACCCTCTCACCATGCAACACGTGGCACGATCAAACTATTCTATCTCCTCACAATCTTCAGAAGAATCGCACTGGCGATCTCCAGACTCCTCAACCGAAGTTAGTTGCCTCAGTGTCCTGAAGAACAACGTCTCAGACACCCGAGGACTGAACTTCTACTGCAGGAGATTTCCTTAGGGTTTTCTTCAGGATTTCTAATTGAGCACTTCCTCAGAAATACAGAACTCATTTTCCTCAACCCCTCCAATAGTGCGGTGTTTTCCTACGACTCAAGAAGTATAAAAGTTCTTAGCGAAGACTACACTTCTACTTCGTCTTCAGCGCGAATGTCCTCCGGATCTGGTACAGCTTCAGCTTCAGCCGAACGCTTCAGGATCCTGATTCCTCAGGATTTAGCACAACTTAAGTCTTCAGGAAACACACCGATTTCTCCTTTGTTCCTCAACATTTTGGGGGGTCAACAATGGTGGTTAACCTCATCCTCAGGGACTGTTTCCTGTGTATACTCACAAACACATCAATCCCTTAACCGTTTTGTCATCAAATACTCCAAAACCTCAAAGGGGGCACTAGATGCACTTACAATTTCCCCCTTTTTGGTGATTTGATGACAATCAGGTTAAAACTTCAACGGGATAAAATAAATAATTTTGAGGAAAGACTTGAAGAAAACAATTCATTGTTTCCGGATATAGGGATGCTCCCCCTGAGGATATGCATATTTTGAGTACTTGATATAATTGTTTGAAAAACATGAGGAGCTCCCCCTATATCCCGGATTGTTTGGAACAGTGCACCATATGGAATAATTTGAGGAATCAAACATAGCACCGAGTAATGTGGTTGCTGAGGAATAACATGAGTAATAGATAAACTTGAAGAATATCATGAGGTAACTTAACAGTATCAAAAACCACACAAAATATCAGTGTACAACTCATTAGAAAAATGATCGGAAGAACGAGAGTTGTAACTGAGGAACCCATATGAACCCGCTTGAAGACAACTATTTCTCCCCCTTTTTCATTAAATGAACAAAAAGGAGAGACTATTGCTAACGACCCAAAGAAGTGCCACAGGGTTGATCATCAGGACGGAGGCACGCCGTGGCAGTGTGAGGACAAGCCGCGATATCTTCAACTTCATCAGGCGAGAATTCTTGTGCGGAAGAAAAGGAGTCCATCGCCAGAGGTGGTGTCTTGCTTTTGGTGAACTGACGTGGAGGCCGAATCTCAGGTAGTGGTGGCTGTCTGAGGCCAAGCTTGGCGATGTCTTCAGGAGTGATCACCTCAGTCAAAAGAGCATCAAGTCGCTGATACATATGATGAGCATACTGATGAACTTTCTTCTGAGTTGTATGCATCTGCGCCATATAGCCGATGATATCACAGATCTGACGCTTCGTCCAGTCATGATTCCGATCGACCTTCTGATGCAGATTGATGAGGAGTTCACGATCAGTAATCAGGAGAGCTTGAGTTGTTTCCTCAGTCGAGGCATGGGTGCGCTCCCCATGAGTGGTGCGAGACTGAGGCTGATGAATGTTTCTGCCGAGCGAGTCCTGAGGAAGTACTGCTTCATAAAAAGGCGCTTTGCCCTTGGCATTAGCATCAAGAGTGTGTTGAAGCACTTCAACCGGAGGAACATACAGACGATGATTAGCCTGATCAGGCTTGAAGTTGATGCCAGTCTTGGTGCAGATGAGCTTCATAATCCATGGAGCATATGGCTTCAGAATATGAGGATTCTGAGCAGCATCCACCAACGTCCTGAAGAAGAAGTCTGAGACATTAATTGGAGCCAACATGCAGAGGCTATATAGAATGTTCTTCATGATGCCCACGACTTCCTCAGCAGATGATTCATATCCCTTGATGGGGCAGAAGGACTTAGCCAAAATTCTGTACAAGGTGCTGGGCAGATACTGAAGCTCAGAAACGAGGAACTTTGTCCGAGATGGAGCTTCAGGGGCTTGTGGCTTCATGAGCATATTCATCAGGTCGTCCTGAAGAAGTGGAGCACCGTATGTGCTGGGGACTGAGGCTTTAGAAGGAGGGAGCTGAAGAATGTCCACAATCTCTGGTACTGAGGCAGTGTAGTGCTGATGCTGAGTCATCCATTCAAGCACCCAAGTATTGATGTATTTGGGGTCCCCTGAGACATATAGTGTTGCATAGAACTGAAGCACAAGTTCTTCATTCCAATGGATGCACTCGGAGCAAAACTGAAGCAGCTTGGCATGATGCAAGTCCTGCAGCACATTGTTGAAGCAAGGGATGTCCTCCATATCCAAATGAGCAATATGTTTATGAGGGAAAACCTTTTGGGCCATGTAGAGGACTGAGGCATAATTGTTCTTCCGAGTAGCCGTCCAGAACCTCAGGAGCTTGCTGGGTGGAGGGGAATGATATGGATTTTGGATCCCAGCCTGAAAGAAGCTCATAGCGTTGAATAATGCATCAGTGTTGAAGTTTGGACGTGCATCAACTTAAAGATTGCGATAGAATGGATTCTTCTGCTTCGGGCACAGAGAAATGGCTGAGGCAGGTTCCTGAGGAGCTGGTGAGGCTGAAGCAGAAGGTGGCGGCTGTGGAGAGGCATGGTCTTCAGCATGCGACTCGGGCACTGGGTTTGGTGAAGTTGCAGGTGTTGAGGGAGATGTAACTTGTCTATCCACAGAGCAATCTAGTGCAGCCTCAGTATCAACATTGGTGCTGTGCTCGGCTTCAGCTTCAGCTACGGGGGGATCAGTCTCAGGTTCAGCCGTTGTGGTCGCCGCACCATCAGTATCATCAGCAGAATTGGGGGGGGGTGCACTCGTGGCTTCAGGTTCATCAGCATCAGAGGCTGAGGACGATGCACCAACAGATTCTTCAGACCGCAGAGAGGTATCAGGAAGCACCTCGGTCACAGTGGGAGAGTGAGGCTCTGGGGAGAAGATTGTATGAGTGGGGGAGTTTGTCAACCCATATTCCTCATCATGGACGCGAGGAGTACCATGATCCATAATATCTACATCCATGTCTTCAATCTCAGTGATAATTGGGGGAGGTGGGCACGGAGGTGTTGGAACGATGGGTGTGACAGTAGTTGGTGGAGTGAAGACGATGATGCTGCGCAGAGGATTTGTGGGTGGAGTGTGAGCAGCTGGGGCATGAGTTGTGGTCTCAGTAGCCCTAGATGCCGGAGGAGCTGAGGAGAGTGGTGTAGCATCAAGTGGTTCCTCAATTGTGGGCTCCAGTGTGGGCTTCTTTGCAGCAAGTGGAGTTGAGAGTTGAGCCTCGGGCATGCGCTTGAGGCCTTTAGGGGCTGAGGCAGCAGGGGGTGCTGAGGCAGCGGGTTGTCGAAGCTTCATAAATTTAGCCATCTGCTGAGACATCCGCTCCTTGGATTTGCCGATATAGGCACGGTTGGCGGCACACTCAGTGTTGAGACGTTGAACTTCACATTGATGCTCGATGAACTCCTGAGGAGTAACATCAGTGAAAGGTTTCTTTTTGAAGTCACTGAGGACTTTCTTCAGTTGAGCCTTCAACTGTTTCTGAAGATCTCGTTGATGAATCTCATTGATGAGGAACAGTTGAACATAGAACTTGATGTCTTTAGGTATGTCCAAATCATCAAGAGGAGTATCAGGCTTGACAAACCAGATTTCAATGTATTCCAAGATCTTCTTGGTATCAAGGAGAAGCGGGATTTCAGAACCCGTTGCTTCAGCTTTGCGTCTAGCTGCAGCACGCACATATTCAATCTTGTCTTCTTCAGTGGCGACGAATCCGGCCAAATCTTCAAATTTATCTTCATCATTAGAACTCTGTGTATCATGATGAATGGCACCACACATAGCGGTTTTCTTGGGTGAGGGTCGCGGGCCGCGTTGAAGAATCGTTTTGGACTTCAGCTGAGGCTGAGGCACTGTGGTTGAGGCCTCAGGAGCACTACCAGACTCATCAGTTCGAATCCTTGAGGCAGGGGCAGCACCGTCCATGCGTTGACATGAGGAACCTGGAACTTGAAGCTGAGCTGAGGATTTCTTAGAGGGCTTGATGCGAGGAGCCTTTTTGCGATGTTGTGCTTGAGGTTGTGGCTTCGGCTGAGGCTGAGGCGGAATCTGCACTGAGGCAGCCAAGTCACGGGCCAGATCACGGGCGAGATGAGGCGTTCGCTTGAGATAACGCTGATAAGCATCAGGGAAGTCATCACGAGTCCTCGGGGTTGTAGGATCAGGAATAACACCCGGTGCAGGAGGAAGACGAGCCTTGATGCTCAAGGTCTTCAGTGGTGGATTGACTGCGAATGATTCTTCATGCTTAGGATTGATCCATTCATATGCAGCCCATCGTTTAGCCCATTCCCGCGTGATTTTCCGAACCCTTTTCTTTCGGTCATTCGCAGTTTCATGTTCGGGAGTCTTCAGCTTCTCATAGAGCTCAGGAGGCAAATCTTTAGCGGTATCAGTGAGCTTACGCCGAGGAGCCATTTTCTTCAGCGGTGGAGACTGAGGAATGGTACGTTCGAGCTGAGCTGCAAATGAAGTGAGACTATGAGAACCATATGATTCCTCAGCAGACATGTACGTGTGACAGAATTAAGTTGCGAGGGAAGTGGGGTACGGTTATATGCGTTCATGAGGAATAGGCTGAGGAAATAAAAATAATGAGGCATAGGTATAGGTCTCAGAAAGCTAGCAATACTGTTGAGGATTGGAGAGATCTTGAGGACACAACAGTACAGAGGAATAAATAACAGAGGAATAAGCGTACCAGGACTGAGGCAAAAGCTGAGGAAACACGAGTCAATCTTCCCCGGCGACGGCGAACTCTGGCGACGTTAGCACGAGAGCTTGAGGAGCTCAAGGGCGGCGGCGCGAGAGGGAGAGGAGAGGTGGGGGGAAAATGACCGTGGGGTGGATGGCTATTTATAGAGGGGTGAAAGATGAGGGGTTGAGATATTTGTGGACAAGATTGCCCCTGATGGTTGGGATCCTCAGTGGTTATCATAATGGTGGATAAGCACGACGTGCGGTAAAATCGCAACAAATTTGGGAAAATCGTAACTGCTAATCTTCAATTTTTGGAAACCTGAGGACAAAGGCTGAGGATGATAACAAATGGTCTCAGGCTGAGGAAAACATGATTTCCAGATGAACGCATATGAGATAGAAAGAATGGATAAGTGAGCACAGAGGGACGGGTCCGATCACGTTCACCTAGATGAAGAAGCAAATGCTGAAGAACAATAACTCTAGGTGAACGCTATAGAGGACAAACACGTTAATCATCAGCGATGAAGACTTCAACTGAGGAAACTGAGGAACAATAGATCCTGAGGAATTTGGGCGGTGGCGCTACCCACCTTATAGGGAATGAGACACTTGATACCATACACTTGTCGTATAGATCTTGAGTCAATTCCACGTTAATTTCTTCACACTTAGCAAGGTAGTTCCTCATGATTTGAGGAGTACGACGCATCGTGTGTTGTACATCAGGATTCTTCAATATTGTTTAAGCGTTAGGATGTGTGTGCATTCACTGGACGTTTGAGGAATCTAAGATATTTAGCTCACACCTCAGAGTGCTAAATCGCTTCTCATCCAAAGGCTTAGTGAATATATCAGCAAGTTAGTCTTCAGTCTTCACGTGGCTGATGACGATGTCTTCCTTCAATACATGATCCCGAAGAAAGCGATACCGAATCTCAATGTGCTTCGTCCTCGAGTGTTGTATTGGGTTCTGAGAAATCTTGATGGCACTGTCATTGTCACATAGTAGTGGTACTTTGTTCAGGTTGATGCTGTAGTCCTTCAGAGTTTGCTTCATCCAAAGAAATTGTGAGCAGCTAGCACCAGCAGCAATGTATTCAGCTTCAACACTGTAGAGGGAAACGCAGTTCTGCTTCTTCGATGACCAGCACACCAGAGAACGCCCGAGGAAATGATATGTTCTTGAGGTAGACTTCCGATCCACTCGATCTCCAGCATAATCTGAGTCTGAGTACCCAACTAGATCCAGCTGTGTGCCTTTTGGATACCATAAGCCAAGCGACGGGGTGTGAGCCAAATATCGAAGAATTCGTTTCACCGCTTGGTGATGCGATTCCTTAGGTGCCGCTTGGAATCGGGCACACATGCAAACGCTCAACATTATATCAGGCCTAGATGCACATAGATATAGCAGAGAACCTATCATGGAATGGTATACCTTTTGATCGTAGTCCTTGCCATTTTCATCAGGGCCTAGTTGCCCATTTGTAGGCATCGGTGTCTTGATACCCTTGCAGTCTTGCATCCCGAATTTCTTCAGGCACTCCTTGAGGTACTTCTCCTGAGAGATGAAGATGCCGTTGCGTTGTTGACGAATTTGAAGCCCTAAGAAGAACTTCAGTTCACCCATCATGGACATCTGATACTGTTCACTCATCAAGAATGCAAATTCTTCACTGTATTTCTTGTTAGGGCATCCAAATATAATGTCATCAACAAAGATTTGACATATGAATAATGCATCATCATATCATTTTGTGAAAAGAGTTGGATCGAGGGAACCAGATTTGAAGCCCTTGCTGATGAGGAAGTCCCTTAGTGTGTCATACCAAGCCCGAGGAGCTTGCTTCAGTCCATAGAGGGCCTTCTTCAATCTGTACACCATATCAGGTTTCTTTTCGTCTTCAAAGCCTGGTGGTTGAGCAACATATACTTCTTCCTTGATATTACCATTGAGGAAAGCACTTTTCACATCCATTTGATATAACTTGATATTATGATGGTTAGCGAATGCAAGCATAATACGAATGGACTCAAGTCTAGCAACAGGAGCGAAGGTTTCACCGAAGTCTATCCCCTCGACTTGGGTATATCCTTGTGCTACGAGACGAGCTTTGTTTCTGATGACTTGTCCATCTTCATCGAGTTTGTTGCGGTAGATCCACTTCGTGCCGATGACATTGTGAACTCGAGGATCAGGACGTTTGACTAATTCCCAAACATCATTCAGTTTGAACTGAAGAAGTTCGTCTTGCATCGCCTGAATCCGTTCCGCTTCTCGGAATGCCTCAGTAACTTTGGTGGGCCCTGAAATTGATACAAACGAGAAATGCCCACAAAAGTTAGCTATACGATTAACTCTTGCACGAGTGAGAGGACCTAGTATATTGACGTCGGTGAGGATTCTGTCCACTTGAAGTTCATTCTCCACGCGAGGAAGACGAGGAAGATGATCTTGAGGTGAATCTTCGTCACCGCTATCAGATTCATTTGCATCTGATTCAGGTGCTTCAGGAGCTTCAGGGGTATCAGGAGCCTCAGGATCAGGATCATCATCAGGATTATTTGCATCAGGATTTGGATGTTCTTCAGGAGTAGGAGGCATGTGCGTTTCTTCCGGATGATCCACAGGAATGATATCACCAGCACCCATCTTCTTGATCTGTTCTTCAGGTGGAGCTTCATCTAAATCATGTGGAAGGTGCTCTCTTTGCGAGCCGTCAGATTCATCAAACCGCACATCTACAGTCTCAACAATTTTATAATGACTGATATTGAAGACTCTGTAGGTGTGCGATTTGATACCATAACCAAGCATGAAACCCTCACATGCTTTGGGTGCAAATTTGGACTGGCGATGAGGATCACGAATCCAGCAAGGTGCACCGAATACTTTGAAGTAACTCACATTGGGTTTCTTACCGACCATTAGCTAATATGATGTTTTATTGAAGAACTTGTGAAGATACACTCGATTGACGATATGGCATGCAGTGTTGATTGCTTCTGCCCACCACTTGAGTGGGGTGTTGTACTCAGCCAGCATCGTGCGAGCCATCTCGGTGAGGGTTCGGTTCTTCCTCTCAACAACTCCATCTTGCTGAGGAGTGTAAGGCGCAGAGAATTCATGAGTGATTCCCAAGTAGTCGAGGAATTCTTGCACACCGACGTTCTTGAACTCAGTGCTGTTGTCGCTTCGAATGTGCTTGATCTTCATGTTGTAGTTGTTCATGACTCGTTGGGCGAAGTGCTTGAAGATTGCAGGGGTCTCTGACTTATAGAGAAGAACAAGACCATACATACTACCTCCAAAGCTTGAATACTTTGGAGGGCTGAATAGATCCATGTGAAGCAACTCCAGCGGTCTTGTAGTTGTCATGATGGTTTTCGCTGGATGCTTGGCCTTGGTCATCTTTCCAGCTTCGCAAGCACCACACAGCTGGTCCTTTGAGAATCTGATTTCCTCAATCCCGAGGACATGTTTCTTCGGCACCAGCTTCTGGAGATTCCTCATTCCGGCATGGCCGAGTCTTCGATGCCATATCCAGCACTCTGAGGCTCGAGCCATGAGGCATGTAGCAACCTGAGGACCTTCAGAGAAATCGACAATATAAAGATCACCTTTCCTAACTCCACTGAAGACAATGGAGTTATCGCTAACCATATAGACAACACAACCATATTTTTCGAAGAGAACAACGAGATCAAGATCACATAGCATAGAGACAGACATCAAGTTGTATCCAAGGGATTCAACAAGCATGACTTTGTCAATGTGTTGGTCTCGAGAGATAGCAACTCTGCCGAGACCCAATACCTTACTTTTACCTTTATCGGCAAAGGTGATGCTCTTCTTTGAAGAAGGACTCAGAGATGATTCCATAAGAAGGCATCTGTCACCAGTCATGTGATTTATACATCCACTGTCCATCACCCATTCAGTCTTTCCCTGCAAAGGAATTAGTATCTCATACTGCAAGTTATGAGCCAGTCTCAGTTTGAGGATTTTATGGTTCCTCAGAATTAATTCCTCAGGACGTTCCTCAGGATTGATTCTATGAAACCAAACAATATAAATATCCTTCAACTGACTCGAATGATGTTGTCCTGGGCATATGATCTGTAAAATTTATGATTGCCTCAGGACATGTCCCTGTAAAGATGATCAGTTCTTCTTTACCACCCACATCTTAATGGGTGGTTTTGAGGTATATGAGGACTGATGAGAGCGATGAGACCTAATGGGACGTGAGATGGTGGTATCAGGATAAACAAATGAATAAGCATTCTTATGAGGGGCTTCCCTGTGAACAAAATGATTAGCTGATACATGATGATAACCATTTCCATTTGAGGCATCGTCCTCAGATGATACCCTCGGCTCATTTGCATCTGCATTCACGGGAAGGTTAGTGATGAGGTCCTTCTGAACCCAGATCTGCTTGACTGGAGGACCGTTCCTGCAGTTAGTTCCGATATATCTGGCGAATACCTCACCATTAACATCCTTAAACAGTTTATAGTTTGAGTCAAAAGATTCAATCACCACATCTGAGGAAACAGCATCATAACCAGATAAAGTATAGGGATCAGGAGGAGGCATCTTTTCCCGAACCCAAGTGGTCTCTGGATATTGTTCAGGTTTCCAGTAAGACCCATTAGGGTTGAGTTTCCGAGTGAATGCGACACCTTCTTTCCTCGGGTTCCTGTTGAGAATCTGTTTCTTGAGGATGTCACAAAGAATCTGATGTCCTTTCAGACTCTTGAACATGCCGGTTTCCAGTAGACTCTTCAACCTAGCATTTTCTTCAATAATGTCTATGGTATCCTCAGATGAGGGGTTAGGTACCACAGAAGCAATAGAAATAACAGAGTCTGAAGACATTGAAGAACTAGGCACAGAGATAATACGGTCATGTTCAATGCATTTTAAACAGGGAGGATTAAATCCTTCTTGTGGCATGACGATCTGTTGGGAGAGGAGTGAATCATTTTCTTTCCTCAGATCGTCATGAGACATCCTCACGTGTTCAAGTTCTTGCTTCCTCATGAGGAACTCATGAGCCAGCTTCTCATGATCGGTGAGGAGTGCCTCATGACGATTGAACAAGTCATCAAACTTTGACTGAAGAGTTTTTGATTCATCAGTCAATTTTTGAGTCTTTGTCATTTCCTCAACCAACATATCATCACTCTTGTTTAGTGAGATCTGGATCTTTTCAAGTGCACGTTGTTGCTTAGATGCGAGTTTAGCAAGTTTAGCATAGTTTTCATCAGGTTCTTCATCAGAGGGGTCATCCGATGATGAGTAATTAGATACCTTGGAGGACTTGGCCATGAAGCAGAAGGCAGGGGTTGTGTCTTCAGCTTCATCATCAACATGTGATGGATCAGATTCCTCAGTGCTGAAGATTGACTTCGAGACAAGCGATGTGGCAAGAGCCAGATCGGCCACACCCTCAGATTCTTCAGATTCTTCTTCCTCAGCATCAGGGTCTGAACCAGATTCTTCAGATGCCAATTCTTTGCCGAGACATGCGCGAGCTTTACGGGAGTTGCTATTCCTGTATCCAGCAGACTTTGAGGATTTCTTCTTTGTCTTTTCATCAGAACTTTCATCTTTCCCTTTCTTCTTCTTCTTCTTCTTCTTCTTCAGTCTAGCTTCCTTTTCCCATAGAGGACACTCAACGATGTAATGCCCAGGTTTCTTGCACTTGTGGCAGACTCTCTTTCTTGTTTCAACAGAGTCATCATCTTTTCTTTTTCTCGAGAAAGATCTTGAGGAATTTCCGAAGCGATTCTTCTTCGTGAATCTTTGGAACTTTCTGGTGAGTAGAGCAAGTTCCCGGCTGAGAGTTTCAGGATCATTAGTATCAGCCTCAGACTCTTCATCAGAGGACACTCTTCGTGCTCAAGCTTTTAGGGCGCGGACTTTAGGCGTGGAGCTGTACAAGTCTCGTTTTTCAGAGAGCTTCAGTTCATGAGCATTGAGGCGCTCGAGGATGTCAACAGGATCGAGAGTCTTGAAGTCAGGCCTTTCTTGAATCATCAGCGATAGGAACTCAAATGAGTCATCCAGTGACCTCAGTAGTTTCTTCACCACCTCATGATCTGTGATATCAGCAGCACCCAGTGTTTGAAGTTCATTGGATATGTCAGTGAGTCTGTCAAAGGTTTGCTGCACGTGCTCGTTATCCAGCCTCTTGAACCCATTGAAGAGACTGCGGAGTGTATCAACTCGTGAGTCTCGTTGAGCAGAGACTCCTTCATTAACTTTTGACAGTCTTGTCCATATCTTCTTTGCAGTATCCAGACCAATGATACGGTTGAACTGAGCCTTGTTGAGATGACCACCAATAATGCTTCGAGCTTTTGCATCAAGCTGCCAGTTCTTCTTGACAACTTCAGGAGCAGTCATCCGAGTTGCTTCACGAATGCCTTGATCAACAATATCCCACAGATCCTTGTCAATGGCTTCAAGATGCATCCTCATCTTGTTCTTCCAGTATGGGTAGTCTGTCCTGTCGAAGATGGGGCAGTTTGAGGCAACGCTCATTGTACCTGAGGTCGACATAACTAAAACTCCAGGTGGTTAAACTGAATCACATAGAACAAGGGAGTACCTTGCTCTGATACCAATTGAAAGTGCAATATATTGACCAGAGGGGGGGTGAATGGGAGATTTTTAAATATCTCGAGGAATTTCTATTTCCTCAGGACTGAGGGAATGCGAAATTGAGGAAGTTGACACCCGAGGAGGAACAAATGAAGTACAAAAGCACTGGCGTGAATTGAAAACAACCTATTGCATAGCTACGGTAAGATTGAAGCACGAACTGAGGAATCAGTACAGAGTGAACTCAGAAAGTAAGGCATCAGTATAAGTCATCAGTGCATAAACATAATAACTAAGGTTGAGTAAATAGCACCCGGGAACTGAAGACGAAGACTTGATGAACCAGTTCGAGTTGCTGTGACAACTCTACGTCTGGTTGGAGAGGCTGAGATTGAACTCAGAAGACACAGTCTTCACCTTATTCTCCTTGAACTAAAGTCCTCAGACTTCGTCCAATAACTCAGGTGAGTCTTCAAGGTAGACTCCCGAAACCTTCACAGACTCAGTCACTTCGGGAAATAACAATTGCATCTTGACTTCCTCAGACTGAAGACTTCTACACCGGCTGGAAGATCACAGTCTTCAAGAGTAAAAAGCTTCGGATCACTCGAACCGACTTCCTCAGAAATGCTCAACTACTCAGGCTGGTGGCTTTTCTCACTTAGGTTCTTCAGTGTCCTCAGAGGTGGATTGCTCTCAAATGACAAGTGTCAGTTTTTCTCTCGGAGCAGCCAACCCACAAATGGGGTTAGAGGTGGCTATTTATAGCCGCGGAGCAATCCCAAGTGAAAGGACATAAATGCCCATGCACGCAATTACTCTCGTGCCCTCGGATATGACCGTTGCTAGACGAGTTCTAGCCTCTCACCACGCAACACGTGGCACGGTCAAACTATTCTCTCTCCTCACAATCTTCAGAAGAATCGCACTGGCGATCTCCAGACTCCTCAACCGATGTTAGTTGCCTCGGTGTCCTGAAGAACAACGTCTCAGACACCCGAGGACTGAACTTCTACAGCAGGAGATTTCCTCAGGGTTTTCTTCAGGATTTCTAATTGAGCACTTCCTCAGAAATACAGAACTCATTTTCCTCAACCCTTCCAACAGTGCGGTGTTTTCCTACGACTCAAGAAGTATAAAAATTCTTAGCGAAGACTACGCTTCTACTTCGTCTTCAGCGCGAACGTCCTCAGGATCTGGTACAACTTCAGCTTCAGCCGAACGCTTCAAGATCCTGATTCCTCAGGATTTCGCACAACTTCAGTCTTCAGGAAACACACCGATTTATCCTTTGTTCCTCAACATTTTGGGGGGTCGACAACGGGGGTTAACCTTATTCTCAGGGTCTGTTTCCTGTGTATACTCGCAAATACATCAGTCCCTTAACCGTTTTGTCATCAAATACTCCAAAACCTCAAAGGGGGCACTAGATGCACTTATAGTTTTCCACCCCGAGGCTAAATATAGGCGGAGGGGGGTGTCGAGGGGACCCACCAGGCAGCCAGGAGGACTCCTGGCGCGGCCTAGGGTGGGGCCGCGCCAGGGACCCTCCTGGTCTCCTGGTGGTGGCCCCCCTCCGTTACCTTGGTGATTCCGGAACCTTCCGGGTCGTTGATTTTTTATCTGATTTTGTCGGATTTTTTGGAGCACTTTTAATGGCCGAAAACCTGAAATACAAAAACAGCAGAAAACAGCAACTGGCAGCTGGGTGCACTAGGTTAATAGATTAGTCCAAATATGCTCAAAAGTGTATGAAAGTTCAAGCAAATCATGGCAAAGTCACACAAAACATGCATGGAGCAAGCAGAAATTATAGATATGTTTGGGACGTATCAACATCCCCAAGCTTAATTCCTGCTCGTCCTCGAGTAGGTAAATGATAACAAGCATAATTTCTGTCGTGACATGCCACACAACCATATAAGGACTTTTAAGTAAAGCATGCAATTCAATTCAAGTCTTAACAAGCAAGAGTCTATATTAGCATTGACACAAGAAACAAAAGAACAAAAGGTGCAAGAGCTCTCGCTGTCCGTGACTCGAATGTCTCCAGATGGTGTTTGCGTGCAAGCAGGGGACTGGGAAAAAGAGAGAAAAAGGTTGTTGAGAACAACTATCTACTAAAGTTTCACACTTGGTATCCTTTGGATTCTTATCTTGACTCGTCCCCAGACCACTAGCCAGGTACAAGTCAAACTGATCCACTCCCTTTCGATATTTTGAGCACTCATGCAATGGATGAGCGTGAGCAAGAAAGTTCACACCTAAAAGGCGAAACAGAAAGAAGGTGGAGGAGGAAGACAAAAAGGTGTGAAAGGCTCACATCAATGAGGAAAATCATAGGCGAGAAAAGGTCATATGATAAATATGATGTGAGGAGTAGGGATTGCCATGCAACAGATGCACATGTGAGCTAAAAGCTCTCCAAGGGAACTAGTGGGGGTGCATCTAACTTGTTTTCTCAAGAAGACCTAGAGCTCGTTTGAGGAGACTCATCATTGGAATATACAAGCCAAGTTCTATAGTGTGAAGGTCCCCACATAGCTATATGCATGATGATGATCTCTATGAAGTACAAGGGATAGAGGATGAAGTACTAGTGTGGATCTCTCAAAAGGAATAGTAATGTGCCCCCTTCTCTCTTTTTATTTTTCTTTTTCTCTTTTTTCTATTTTTTTATTTTTTTTGGTGGCCTCAATGGCTCTTTCTATTTAACTCTCATTTGTCCTGTTTGGGATCTTTTGATTTTGTCCTCTTTGGGATCTTTTCCTCACTTTAGGGGCAACACTCTATATTTTACAAGAACTAGATGACCTGTTGCGCCAAATGGCGCAGAGTCCCAGTTAAAACCATGTAATCGTAGAAATAACTTACTTTTTCAAAACCTCATCATTCTTGTAGTGAAATTATCAACCAAACAATTGATCAAGCTAAATCAAGTGAAAGTGGAAATGCGTTACAAAATATATATGGATCGAAAGAAAATAAAATGATTTAGCAAGACACACTTAACACACATGAATCATTATTTCCAAAAGTATAACACATTAGTTTTCTAGTACAGTAGCATTATAAGGTTCAACATTGCGACTAAACATAAGAAAACAGGACCACATTTGCATTTCCCACACACTAGCCAAAACCAAACAATCAAAGTTTGATCCATGTGTAATAATTCCTAGCCGGGACCCGTGGATGGAGCCATGATCCCAGGAAATCCACATGTTTTAGCGCCTTAGCAAATATAAGGCCTAAGGGAGAACAAGCTTGTTCCTGCTGAATTATTATTGTCTAAAGGGCACCTGTAAAAATGGTTTGAATCCAATTATTGCACGAGATCAACATCCATTACACAGTATGGGAGTGATCCAGTCGAAAACCATGTGCTGGACTAGATCGTGGGAAAGAGGCAACATCTCATGCTGGTGCTTTTCATTTATAGAGAATGCTCCCTCACAATACCTGAGAGAGGAAAAGAAAATATTAACAAGATTATATGCTTTAAGATCTATCATGCGATGCCACATGGTAATAGTAAAATACCAACTCAGGTGGGGCGTGATGGCATTACAGCAGATGGCATAATGAGGTTAGGTAAGATATGTTTCTAGCGTTCTGCCCTAACTAAAATATCGTATTCATGCCAAAAAAACAAATTCCAGTAGTACCATTAAAATAGCAGTGAAGGCTTTGCCAGTCAGCTCAAACAAAAGGTATCTAGAAAGAAAACAGCAGGTCTATGCATCCCTATTTTGGGGCATTAAAACAGGAGCATATTCCTTCACAATTTCATCAGGCATGAAAGGACATAATCAACCATATTTTCTAACTGCTAGTGGAAGGCTTGAAATATAGTACTACTACTTAGTCTGAACTTTGATTCGAATATCTGATCAATAGGGCATGTACTTTATTCCCTATCCCAATCAGAGATGCATATAGATAGAACATCAAGAGGTTCTAGTATCTCGTCCTATTACATTATATAAGTAAGCATCCCATAATAGAACTTAACGCAGAATAGTTGAAAACAAATGCACTTCTCTGTTTAGAATATTAGAAAAAGGAAAAACTACAGTTTATCGGGTGCTAATCTGCTATAGTTGAAAACAAATGCACTTCTCTGTTTAGAATATTAGAAAAAGGAAAAACTACAGTTTATCGGGTGCTAATCTGCTATAGCTTGAAACAGTTTACTCTAACTTCTACAATTTACTGAAAGTGTTGTAGTCTGAATAAACAATAAATTCAAATTGTTGTATTCTGAAACTATTAGGTGTGGGAATTGTTCGCACCTCTCGTAATCTTATAAAGAAGAGTACTTGATGCAAATAGTAAATGTCATGTGGATTTACAGTCTGCGTACACATGGTAAAAGATGGCCTGAAGCTAGTTGAACATTTGTGTCCTTGATTCAGAATAAACAGTTTCGTCCTTTTGGTAACGTTTACCGTAGTAGAAACTATGGAAGTTAAAAGGCCAAATCAACTCAAGTCATCTCCTTTCCCCTTCTCAGAAAATATACTAATTTTCAAGTCAGTGAAGAAATCGCAGGTAATATCATTCAATCGTACATAAAGCTCAGTTCCTTGCACATTATATTGATTCCGATTTTTGTTTTCTTGATTCTTGTTAGTGATTATTGGTGTATCGCCTAACTGACTCGTAATTTCTTCTATTTTAGCCTACGATGAAGTTCAACACCCAGATGTCAAGGTGGAGTAAGGAAAGATCGGAGTCAAAATTTTCAACCAGCCTAAACACCCAGATGAAGTTCAACCAGCCTAAAAACAATAATTATTTTACCTAATTTCATCAGCATATTCTCTGCACCCAAAATTTTCAAAGAACCGTGGACCTGCACTGGTTCAGGAAGGGTCTGCTGAGAAGATTCAACAAAATTAAGTCATCAAAAAAGCTAGTTAGCCCATTAATAAGAATAATTAGTAGAGTATTAGTTGGTTAAATACTTGATCATTAAAAAATAGTTCTGCAGGCTTTGAAAATCAATCTGAATGTTCACATCGATGGAGATACAAAAAAATGAAAATCTAGGAAATCCATTGAGAGGAGCTAAAAAATAGGGCAGCTAAAAAGCATAGTTTACAAAATAACTCGTAAATTAGTAACAAACATCTGTATGGCACATATAACAATTTGATATGCTAGAAGTGGTGGTACACTAGTGTCAAGTCGGCTCTGAACTGGAGGGAAAAGGTAAAAGTAAAACACATATAAGGTCTAAGATCGTACGGATATATGTTTGCCATGTATGTTGACCAGCAAGAAGAAACTATTGGTTTGAGCAAGAAAATCAAGCACGTATGAAATGGTAATGGTAAACATACTGCTTAGTGCGCTATGAAACCCATAGTTACTCTTTTTCCAACTTAATTAACTCCCATCTATTAGTGAGAAACAAACATCACTCTTTGCATATGTATATATTAGGAGGTGATCTACTGGATTGTATAAACCTGTCATTTGTAAGTAAGCAACAACCAACAACATATCCATAGCAGGTGAACCCTAAACATATAGCGCTAACCTAACCGAAAAAATTCAAAGAATTCATGGAATATGTACCAAGACCCAATCAAGCAAGCCATCATAAGAAACTAACCTTGTTGGCCAACGACGCGTAGGGCGAACGAATCAAAAAAGAACCTGCAAAGCATCAATGGCACACATGGCGAACAAATCAAAAAAGAACCTGCATACAAAAGGAAACATGGAACAGAAAATGTCTCAGCTCACATTCATTTTATCAGGACACAAGCAGAAAATATCCTACCTCCGGAGAAAATAACCTACCGATGTGGCCGTCATCTAAACCAAATGCGTATACATGATGATGCCACTACCAAGGGGTCAGTATGCTTGCTACTAAAACAAGGGAAACACAGGTAAGTAATTTAGCTTTAAACTTTCATATTTAACATCCACAAAAGTAATTAAGTACTGTTCAGGTTCAATTGGAACTTCAAATCTGGAAGCAACACAAGATTAGAAAGAAAAAAAGAAGAAAAGGAAAGAAAATTAACCTCACCTCATTGTTGCATTGACAACCTTCTGCTCAGAGAACACCTGCATCTTGCCCATGGACAGGTTCTTCGCCCCCTGTAACGCGGCCGGACGCGCTAAACGACCAGCATGAACCCTGTCATCCATATGCATGTCCAGTCCAGCAAGCATTTTTTGATCAAATTGAAATCCAAGCCATCTTGCGAACAATCAACCAATCACAAAATTAAAAAGAAGAAAAAGAAAGAAAAGGAGCCTCATGTTAAGGTTGTTGTCGACAATATGCTACTCGAAGATCATCACCATCTTGCCGATGACTAGGTTATCTTCTTCCATATTTTAAATGTAATCTTGCATATATAGAAGAAGACATTATCATCATTAACCTTTCAAGTAAACTTGTACCACTGATCTAATAAAAATTTGCAAAGCACAACTAAACTAAAAGCAAACAAAAGAGCGCAAAGATGCGAACCTATAATCTACGGAAACATATTCCTTGATCTTCGTGTTCCTCTTCTTCATCTTTCCTTTCTTCTCACCCTTCTCACCCTCCTCCTTCCTCACAGTTTCGAAGCGCCTGGACAATCACCGCCATCAAAAAAACTGCAGTACAACCACCCAAAAACGAGCCAACAGGAATTAGAACTAAAAATAGGAAGGTACATTCACGAGCAAGGTCGTGATGGAAGAAATGATGGCATGGGGAGAATAGAAGGCAGCGCTAATGCATCTCTCACCTTCACCTCCTGCTCACCTCGCTCCTCCTCACCTCGGTCTCCACCGCATTCCTCTTCTCTGCTCACCTCAACTCTGGGGAGCAGGAAGAGATGGAGGAGGAGCGGGGACCTGGGGATGGCGGCGGCCGGCCGACGCGCGGGGGGGGGGGAGGGGGTCAGTCGGAGGAGGCTGGGGCAGCGTGGATCTGGGTCGGGGCGAGGTCGCCCGCGAGGTGGTCCTGGGCGAGCTCAGCCATGGCGGCTCGGGCTAGAGCTCGCCGGCCAGCTGCTGCTGCACAAGAAGGAGATAGTGGTGAGGGAGGAAGAGGAGAGCATGGAGAGAGGGAGGAGGAGCGAGGACCTGGGGGCGACGGCGGCTGGCCGACACGGGGGAAGAGTGGGCAGAGATGGAGGTGGGAGTGGAGGCAGGCGGCGGCTAGCGAGGGGAAGAGACGAGGGCTCGGGGCGTCTGGGGCTGAGGCGAGAGGGATTGGAGGCTAGGGTTGGCAGACAAGAGGTATATATATGACCATGGGCAACAACATCCGATGGCGCAGAATGAGCACGAGCCAGATCAAACGGACAACGAAGAGTGCCCCCGGAGGAGCTCCGTGAGGCCTCCTGGGCTAGGGATCTTTATAACTTAAATATAGGAGATCTTCCACATTTTACAAAGGTACTCACATAAAGAAGATATAACTATCATGATGCAAATGTATGCCTCTGCCAGGATAGCAGGATATGCAATGATAATAGCGCGTCATGTAGCAATGATTAGGGCAAGGCCCAACTAGCATGCGGCTCATCGATCAAGCAAGTAGCATGTATGACATGAGGATCAAGTCATGAGAAGGTGAATGTTGCATGGCAATGTATCTCGGAAAGGCCTTGTAGGTAGGTATGGTGGCTGTTTTGAGGAAATATATAAGGAGGTTTATGATGACAGAGCGTATCGTGCCAAGGGTTTGGATGCACCGGCGAAGTATGCGCCAACTCTCAAGGTGAGAAAGGGCAATGCACGGTACCGAAGAGGCTAGAAAAAGTATAGGTGGGTGGAAGTGTCAACTTTCGAATACTCACATTAGTCCGAAGAACTCATGCACTTATTATCGGTAACTCTCAATCTAATCAGGAGGTTCACAAAGAGACAAGTACCCCGAGGAGGGGTGTATGGAGGTTTGGTTATCCTTGCGCATCCTCGACTCATGGTACGTGAGTGTACTCTAATATTCGAACCCTCCAGAGGTTAGTGATCCATCTAGTAGCTAGAGTTCTCAACAGGGGTTTTTGGTTTTCGAAAAACACACGGATTGCCCAAAATACGACATCTATCACTAATAGGCTCGAGTTCTTGACACCAAAAGTTCAAACATTACTCTAGTCAATACCTCAAAACTATTGCAAGTTACTACTACAAAGAGAATAACAACTTCAACTACCTACTTCTAGTCAAGACACAAAACTCAGTGCAATAGGCAAACTCTCTAACAAGATAAAACATGCAACCTATAGAAAGTTCAACCTAAAACAAAAGAAAAGCTCTAGAAAAACTAAAGAACTACAACTAAACAGAGCAGCAGCTAAGAAAAGAAAAAGAACAACTCACAACTAAAAGAATAAGCATGCAAATCCTATGAGGAGTTCTAGTTCAAGCGGAGCGTGTAACTCTCCAACACAAAAGAGTAATTTGGGGTCTAACTTTTTACTACAGAAAACCAATCAAAAACAAACCTAGAAAAGTAAAGAGCGAGACGCTCCAAGCATAGCACACAACGCATGAAGTGATAAAAATATAGTGTAACGAGGGACGAACTGATAATTGTTGATGAAGAAGGGGATGCACGGAGGCATCCCCAAGCTTGGACGTTTGAGTCTCGTTGAATATTTATTGGGGGTGCACATGGGAATCCCCAAGCTTGAGCGTTTGACACTCCAAGATCTTCTTTCATCATCTTCCATCGCGCACTTGAAAACTCCCTTCATACATAACTCATTGTAGACTGATTAGAGAGGTTAGTGCCCTACTAAACTAATATTTCCACTACTGGAAATAAGGATATTCTTGAAAAACTACTGTTTATCAAGATTGCCAAAAGGTTTTTGCAAAGAAAAAGCAAGCTTAAGGTTTGCAAAACGAAGAAAAGGCAAAACAGGACAGAATCTGTGAAAAACAGACCAGCAGGTAGTAAAGAATTTTTTAGGGATACTTATGCAACTCAAATAAAAAAACTCAGAACATACGAAAGTTCCGTGATTGTATAGAGCACGCTGTGTAAAAATTTCAGCTCAAAAAGGCGAACTGGGATTTCTCTATGATTTTTCCCGTCACAAGGACAGAATATGTTTTCTGGACAACATGTCACAACTTTCACTTCCCTTGTCATATGAGGCTAAACTTGGCACAAAGCTTGAAAAGGAAAGATACAATGATGTTGATACAGTAGTAAAAATCATCAAGACCACTAAGAATAGAAGAAAAACAAAAACAAAAACCTAAATTCGTTGCGGGCTGCCTCCCGAAAGCGCTTCTTTAGAGCCATTAGCTAGGCTTAAAGCAGAAGATCAAGTTGTATCCATTGAACCATCATCACGATCATCAAAAAGCTCTTCAATAGTACAACTAGTCTTAATAGGTTTCTCAAATTAAGGACGAATGAAAATGCTTCTTGGAATAAAATCAAAAGGAGGGAAATCAATTGGAGTTTCATTAAAGTTAAAGATAGGTGTCTCCTCCAATGTTTTCACCGTTTCAACTCTCTTGGCAATGGGTGTGTTTGCTTTAGCTCGAGGAACCTTGGGGACGTAAACAAACTTAGGTTCCTTCTTTGCCGGAGTTTTATTCTTTTTGGTTTTGATTGAGGAAAAGGTACTTCCTACAGTTTCAATAACTTCCTCAATCTTTTCTATCCTAGAAGACTTCTCATCAAGGGATTTAATAGTCTCCAAAGTTTTGACAATTTTCTGCATGGAGTTATCTAGCCTATTCAAATTCCCTTGAATCTTACGATCCAACTCATTCACCCTATCGATACTTGGCATCTCTAGCTCTATTTTTTCAAGTTTTCTCATAATGTGAGCTAAAGTAATGTCCTCCTTAATACTAACAACCGGGAGACTTCCAACAAGATTTTCAATAACATTAAGGGCTTCCCAAACTGGGGCCTCTATGAAGTTCCCATTGATAGCAGTGTCTAAAATAAACCTATTCCAAGAAGTGATCCCAACATAAAAATTTCTAAGCAAGATAGTAGTGGATTGCTTCTTGGTGGCTCTTTTTTGAGAATCATTAATTCTATACCAAGCATCTTTCAAACTTTCACCACCTCTTTGAGTAAAGGTAAGTACTTATGCCTCACCAAAGGCAAAAGGACCAGCCATAGTGGTAACTATTGACAAGGTAACATGTATTTTTGGTATTTTTGATAAGGGACACAAAAGTAAAAACTGAAAGGTAAACTAACAAGACTAAAAATCAAAGATAAAAGATAGTGTGCAACTCCCCTATCTTGTAGACTGGAGTCCCCGGCAACGGCGCCAGAAATTCGCTTGATACAGAGTGGCAACTCTCCTAGTTGGTTACCCCAAGTGGAAGGTGAGATGCAGTGTAGCAGCAAGTTTCCCTTAGCAAAGATGCTAAGGTTGAGTATCGAACCAGTAGGACTCCAAGAGATACAAGTAGGTGTCATGGCGGTTGACGTGGACCTGCACACAGATACAACTTTGCTCCCAACGAGTACAGAGGAGTTGTCAATTCCTCCGGCCTTACTGTTTACAAAGGATCAACGCAAGAGATAAAAGTGGAACTGAAAGTAAAGACTGAAAGTAAACTAAGGGTGTAAACAATAATGTGAAGATGGACCGGGGTCCCGTGATTTTCACTAGTGATGTCTCTCTCCCAAAAGACGGTAAAAGTGCTAGCGAGGTAAACAAATCACAGCTGGCAATTGACAGAATTATGAAGGCACCGCAATGCTAACTATGCTGCAAAGAAAGGAAGGGCTCAAAAGCAATGGGTAGTACACCAAGGTAAGTAGACCGAAATCCAACTTCATCTACTACGAATCATCCACCTTGAGATATCTATCCAGAACATCTCGCTGGTATTAAGTTGCGAATCCCACCCAAAGTGTAAACTCAAAGCAACAGACAACTGCATTAAAAGAACTTTGCGTAAAGTAAACAATCCTTGCACCCGCAGGTACAAGCACCATTGTTTTATCCCTGGTGGCAACAACACATCCCCTAGTCTCATATTTCTGTCACTCAAGCTAGACATCAAGGGGTTGAACCCACAATCGAGCATAACGCTCTCTCTTGGAGTTGCAAATAAAATACTTGGCCAAAGCAAATACCGCAACGAAGAACATGCAAGAATTTACTCAAGAACAAAATATAAAAGAGAAGAACCAAATATATTACTCATCACAATCTGAACATAGTCTCATAATCCATGAGATCCCAGCAAACTCAACATAGCAACAGCAGAAATTACAAAAGTGCCTCGATCATGTGAGGCAGCTCACGAGGTCTCGAAAGTGGAAGCACAAAGAGGGGAGAGGTACATCACATAGCTACTGGTCACGGACCCATGGTCCAAGGGGGACTACTCACGGCACATCCGAGAGGCGTCCATGGCTATGGATGGTCTCCCGGAGGGGGTTCCTCCTCCCGGCAGGGTGCCGGGGCAGCTTCTCCAGGCAGCCCCGATCTTGAAACGGCGGCGGCGGCGGTACAGAGGCGAGTTCACGGAAAAGAGATCGATATTAGGGGTTTCCACCCCGAGGGCTAAATATAGGCGGAGGGGGGTGTCGAGGGGACCCACCAGGCAGCCAGGAGGCCTCCTGGCGCGGCCTAGGGTGGGCCGCACCAGGGACCCTCCTGGTCTCTTGGTGGTGGGCCCCCTCGGCTACCTTGGTGATTCTGGAACCTTCCGGGTCGCTGATTTTTTATCTGATTTTTCCGGATTTTTTGGAGCACTTTTAATCGCCGGAAAACCTGAAATACAAAAACAGCAGAAAACAGCAACTGGCAGCTGGGTGCACTAGGTTAATAGATTAGTCCAAATATGCTCAAAAGTGTATGAAAGTTCAAGAAAATCATGGCAAAGTCACACAAAACATGCATGGAGCAAGCAGAAATTATAGATACGTTTGGGACGTATCAGTAGTCACTCGCAGAGCTTTTGCGAACTCAGGCGAGGAAAATAAGAAAGCGCCCTCTCAGATAGTCGTCGAGTGCGCGAGTAGATTATATTGCCAAATACTAGTTGAGTCTTGCGAGTGGTGATTCGAATGCTTTGCTGCTTTCAAGGTGAGGGACCACCCGAACTCGGGAGGTGCGTCGTTTCGCCGGTACGAGTGGTCACTCGAGTACGTGTTTGCCTTCTGGGCGAGGGAGCACCCGAAACTCTGGAGATGTCGTGATTACTATGAGTGGTCACTCGATCACGTATTTCTCTTATGGGTGAGGGAGCACCCGAAACTCTATAGATTTTGAGCCTTGTTTTCAGCGAAGGCAAGGCGCTCCTGATGGGAGTAAAATTTTTGGATCAAACATCAGAATGTTTTAGCACCGATAGACACGTGGCCTTTTGCCGGTCGAATTTTTCCAAATTGCTTTTATCTTGATCTGTCCTTTTTGAGATGATGCGGGGATAAACATCGTGATAATGATTTTTGGTGACCGATGATATGACGACGCCAGGTGTTCGATCCGTTGCATCCCCTGACCGTTCATAATGACAACTTGGATGCTGTGTTGCTTTTACCTGTTGGGTTTCCGTGGCGCGTATGGGAAACATGCAAGATTTGATGTGTCCTTTAAATAGTGCTGACCGTGTGAAGGCATCTTGTCTTGGAATTCGTAACATCCAGCGTGTTTGGTATTTGAATTAATGATGGCGCCGCCTGGGATTTTTGGTTTTTTCCTGGTTTGCCCCTGGGCTGTGCTATAAATACCCGTTGCTGTTTGCCTAGGCTTTGGCATCCATTATTCTCCTATCTTTCCTTTCTTCTTCTTATTCCTATGGCTCCAAAGCGTGGTGCTGTTCCGGATGGTCGAGGTCATGGCCGGCGTGGTCGTGGTGGCCTTACGCCTCGCTCTTCGCGTGGTGGTCGTCGTGGGGCTGCGATGACGCCCTCTTCCTCTTGCACGAAAGAAGGTGTCTGGGGCTACGACTTCCTTCTGTGTGTTCTTAGCCGCACCGCTACTCGGATCCCTCTTCCATTATCATTTGCCTCCATGATTTCTGAGCTTAATTTGAGGGGTCTGTGGCTCCGGCTTCAAGGGTGTGCTTGATCTCATGCTTGGGTGGAGCTTTCTGTTGATAGCTCCTTCTTGATTTTTCTTGAATCTGGCTGGAGGTCATTTTCGCGGCGACTGAACTTGCGTGATGGGGATAGTCTTTGTTGGCATTTTGATGGCGAAGATACTCTCATTGTTCGTGCATTTGATGCCGGTGGAAATCCTCTGGATCCATACTGGGAGGAAACAAGCAGTGATAGTTCTGGTGGATCGAGCGGTGTTTTGCCTGCTTCTCCTGTGGCTTCATCTTCTGCCGACTCCTCGGCTGGTGGTGCTTGATCTTCTAGTTCTAGGGGTGAGCTAGACGTCCAGCCAGTCATCAAGCGGGTGCGTCAGTAGGCAATGCACCTTGTAGAACTGGAGGGAAGCTACTTGCTTCTTCGCAGGCTTAGTTTGTAGTTTGTCTATGGTGGTGCTCGTCAAGTTATGGGACGAAAGTGCCAATTATCTCAGCATGAGCACACATGTAGAAGTCATAATTCCTTAGGATAATTGGTATTATAATCCTTCTGGTAGCTGCTCGAGTCCTTTGTAATGATTCCTGTCTTTGAGTCCTTTGAAATGAGAACTGTCCTCGAGTCCTTTGTGATGATTATTGTCTTCAAGTCCTTTGTAATGAGAACGCTCCTCGAGTCCTTTGTAAGGAGAAATTGTCTTCGACTCCTTTGTAATGAGAAATAGTCTTCGACTCCCTTGTAATGAGAAATTGTTTTCGACTCCTTTCTTTAAGGTTGTCGGGTGCGCGGCAGCGCTCCCGATGGGAGTAGCCCCCGAGGCTATGTTTGATTTGTAGAATCAGACGTAGGCTGCGAGCTTTTATTCACCCGGAGCGTCCTTTCTTGTAGCTGCTTAGTTGTTCCAAATTTTCATCAGGTGCGCGGCAGTGCTCCTGATGGGAGTAGCCCCCGAGTCTTTAGGTGATCATTTGTGATCAGGTGAAGACTAAGGAATTTCTTTGTCTGCTTTGTCCTTATCTTAAAACGCGCTTGATGCTGAACAAAAGTTCTGAGTGAGGTTTATGTGAGCGAAGTGATGCCTTTTTGGGGGAAGTTGGTGCTTGAGCCCCTGAGTCTTTGCTTTTGTGGCTGTGTAAACAGAAAATGTCGTCCGTCGGGGGGAGTATGCATTCTAGCCCTCGAGTGCTTTAAGGGGAGACGTTTGGGCGAGGATAGCGTCTCTTGGGGGGAGTTTGTGCTTAAGCCCTCGAGTGCTTTAAGTGGTGTCGTGTAAGCGAAGATAGCGTCTCTCGAGGGGAGTTTGTGCTCGAGCCCCCGAGTGCTTTTAGGTAGCGTCGCGTAAGCGAAGATAGCGACTCTCGGGGGGGGGGGTTTGTGCTCGAGCCCCTGAGTGATTTTAGGTAGCGTCGCGTAAGCGAAGATAGCGTCTCTCGGGGGGAGTTTGTGCTCGAGCCCCCGAGTACTTTTAGGTAGCGTCGCGTAAGCGAAGATAGCGTCTCTCGGGGGGAGTTTGTGCTCGAGCCCCCGAGTGCTTGTAGGTAGCGTCGCGTAAGCGAAGATAGCATCTCTTGGGGGGAGTTTGTGCTCGAGCCCCTGAGTGCTTTAGTGGTATTATTTGGGCAACACCTTTTATTGCTTCGAGTTTTTACATGAGCTGACGATCGGTGCTGCTACCGATACTCCCGATGGTGCCTATGAGTAGGCTATGGGTAGAACAGGCGCAAGTTTGCCACGTTCCACGGGTTTCCCACGTCTTTGTCGGTCTTCGGATTCTTCAGCCCGTATGCACCTCCTCCTATGACCTCAGAGATTATGAAGGGTTCTTCCCACTGTGGGGAAAGTTTGTGCACTTAATCTTGGATTAGTCGCAGGACAAGATCTCCTTTGCGGAAAGTTCTGGTCCGTAGGCGACTGCTTTGGTATGTGCGTAGTTTGCCCTGGTATCCTTCTGACCTTGCTATGGCTCTGTCCCTTGCTTCATCTGCAGTGTCTTTATCATCCTGGAGTGCTTCTTCTGCCTCTTCTTCTTTGTATCCCGAGATTCAGGGAGCTCCTAACTTTAGGTCGTGCGGTAGTACCGCTTCTGCTCCATACACCATGAAAAAGGATGTGTACTGGTTCGAGGTGTTGGGGGTAGTGCGCAAGCTCCACAGGACTGCGGGGAGTTCTTCTACCCAGTTGCCTTCAGCTTGTTTGAGTGGTGCGAGGAGCCGCTGATGGCAGAGAAGTTAATAGGTTTAGTGGGATTGCCGCCCCTGTTAACCGCGCCAATAAACGATTCTTGATAACACACAAGTCTAGGGGATCAATTGTAGCTTTTCGATAAATAAGGATGTCGATCCCAACGAGGAGCAGAAGGTGCTGATAAGTGACACCGGATAAGGAAAAGCTGCACACACTCAAAGGTAAATATTTAGGGGTTTTTCGTTTAAGCAACAGAAAACTAAAAGACAAGCAAAGTAAATAGGGTAATTGAGGAGTAGCAAGTGGCCCAATCCTTTCACAAGGATAAGCCTAGGAACTAAACTTATAAAAACTAAAGCGTTCTCGAGAACACACGGGAGAGATAGCCAAGTTACTTTCACCATACTCTGCCATGTAATATGCATTGTGTTGATAAGTGTTGGTGGGTGGATCAATGCTAGTACACCTTCTAGACTAAGATAATTGTACTCTGATGATTACACACCTTGCAAGCATCCGCAAATACAAGGTAGTAATTAAGCCATAAGCCTAACCACAACATTACGATCAAGGATCCATAACTCCCTTGTGAAAAAGTGTGCGAACTGGGGTTCAGGTTTCTGTCACTCTGGCAACCCACCATAAGCATCCTTTGTGCACAATGTATTCCTCTAGGCCCATGAAAGGTGAAGTGTTAAGTGTACGACTCACATAACACCACTAGAGAAATAACAACACAACTTAAGTATCAAACAACACATAATACTTCAACATCATATGACTACTAACAACTAGACTTCTCCCATGTTCTCAAGAACTAAAGTAACTACTCACAAGACATAAAAAAGATCATGATCAAAGGTGATAGATGGGTGGCAAACAATCTGGACACAATGATATTTCTCCAACAAAACTCAATAGCATTCACCACAAAGTAGTAATCAACACAAACAGAGTAAAGTGGATAGATAGTGCGGATTACAACACAAGTTGCAATTGTGAGATGAGATGGGATGGAGATGGAGATGGTGCTGATGGTTGGGATGATGTTGATGATGATCTCGATGATGCCCGTGACGATGATGATGATGATGGCGACGATGTCCCCTTCCGGGAGGTGATCTCCCCGGCGGAATCTGCCCACCGGAGATGGCTTTTCTTCTCTGTAGGTTTCCGCCCCGTGGTGGCGGCGAAACACGGAAACTCTTCTCTATTTAGGGTTTCTACCCCAGGGGGGTTTTATAGGCGAGAGGGGGCACCGAGGGGGGCCACCCGGCATCCAGGAGGGTGCCTGGCGCGGCCAGGAGGGGGCCGTGCCAGGCACCCTTCTGGATGCCTGGTGGGTCCCCTCATCTCCATCTTCGGTGATCCCCAGTCAATTCCCAGAAAACTACTCCCCGTAAATGTTCATCGCGTTTGGACTTGATCTGATTCATCAACTTGGTGTCCACTTTTCACCGCTGAATTCTGGTTCTAATGCTTCGGCACCGGAAAGTTGTAAACTGTGTAAAACAAGCCAAAACAACATAAGAACAATACTTTAAAGTGGAATATATCAATGAATAGGATGAAATGACGATATTAAATAGTGATGCTTTTTGGACGTATCAACTCCCCCAAGCTTAGACCTCGCTTGTCCCCAAGCGATTACCGAGCTCAGTAAACCTGTCCACAAGTTTAGAGAGTGAAGCGTCGATAAAAGAATACGGACAAGAAGGATCAAGATTTCTCACCAAACTGAAGCATCCTCAACAGCAACCTCAACTCATAAGGTCCTTATGGGAAAGTAGTAACAATTATAACAAAGTAGGACCTGGAAAACTCATCAAATCATGGAAAACATAGCCTTGGTCAAGGAACAACTAATAACTTTTACTTTTGCTCTTTCACTTATAATGGAACCAGTTGGAGCTTTGGAAAGAACATGTTATTAGTCAAGAAGTGCACATGTTAACACAAAGGAAGATGTTTACTCAGCATAAGCTTTTGCAAACAACTCACTTATCAAAAGATAACGTCAACAAAGATGTAACATGCTAACTTTCAATGCAGCTTTGTATGCAAGAATCTTTGTTAACATCAAGTGTCTGTTCTCTCTCAAGAAGGAAGGAAGTAGGAAGGACTGACTCAGCACAAAATAAAGGATAAACCCCGTGCAAAAGGGTAAGCAGGGAAAACTCATGTGCCATCTCTAGATCAAATAGAATAAAAACATGCCTTTGGGAGGTGCATGATCCGTCAACGGCTGCTGATAGATAACTCACTCACTTCATGATTTGGACAAGTTTCGAGGAACGGCTCCCATGTGGGGACGATCACACCCCCTTAAATTCCTTTGTTTATCACTCATAAATGGGCGAAGGAACTTGTGCGTTAGTATTTATCTTTTACGAGCTGGGCACTCATGCCAGTCCCTTCTCGTATTAGGGGTTTGCAGTTTAGTCATGCAATCCCAAGATAAAACTTGTCCAAATTAAGAAGATCATGGGTTACCCACCACTTCCCCATGAGCTGAATCAGTGGCACAAAACAGAAGATTTTGAACATCTAGAGATAGCACATAAATTATATACTTTAGGAGTGGTAGTGGAATACCACAAATAGGAAGGTATGGTGGAATCAAGTGGAAGATGTTGGTTTCAGGGTATGGAAGTACAATAAGAATTCTGCTTAGTACAGAGTTTTGGCTAGCAAGGCTTTGAGAGACCAGACAATTTATGACAACTTAGATGCAAGAAATACAAAGCATAAAAATTTAAAAATAGCAGGAAACATCAAGTTGTCTTCCTTGTCAACATAACACTTCAAGCATAATAACACAAAGGTTTTGGCTATGTCGCTACTTTGAGAAAAACATGCTTGTTGTTATGACCAAAGTTATACTTGCCAAGATTTAAATAAAGTTTTCGAAGCCATACCTGATATAAGGTCAATACTCCCCATAAGAATCAGCTCATAATGTCGATTGCGTGAAGAGAATACCGAGTGCAGCGAAGAAACCAATATACTTCTCATTAATATTCCTTCATAGACGACCCCACACTCACGGATACAAAGCTCTCCACAAAAGGAGTGATAGACCTCAAAGCAACACCTATTTCATAAAGTAACTTTCCTATACATGATACAACTCTACTTGACTCCTAAAGAAAAAGATAAAGATAAAGATACCCGGCACTCCCCCAAGCTTGGAACAAGCTAAGGGGATGCCATTACTCGAGGAGATTTACTCCTCATTCTTGTTCTTCTCAGTAACGTACTCCTTGGCGAAGCGCTTCCATGGCAGTTGTTCTCCAGTCTCAAAGGACATTCCTGTCTCCAAGATCCTGCACTCAGCACCTAAACCATGCGCAGAAACTTTAGTTCATACTCACAGTTATGGTTCTGTAGATCATAGATCTGTGCTTGGAGTTCATAAACTTTTTATTCTAGTGCGGCCAAACTTGACCACTACTCCTTCATCTCCTTCTTGTGGGAAGCCTCGATCTCATTCATGATGTCGAAGTTAGCTTCAACACCGCGCTCCACCATCTTCTTGAACTTGAAGACTTCATGTTCCATCTCCTTCAGCCGCTCCTCGGTGCTCCCTTCCTTGACTGGTCCCTTTAGATCTTCCTTGTGGAGAACACCGTCCTCCACACGAAGGACCTGGGGGTGCTTCCTCACCTCAGCGAGGTAAGGGTTGATGACGTTGACGACGAACTTGTCCTTGGGGGAACTTGGGGAAGTCATGGTACCTAGATCTGCTGAAAGTTTTCCTGGCAGAAACAGACCGAGAAAGAAAACACGCGAAATCGAGAGATACGGTGCCGGGACTATCCGGGCAAATATATAGCAAAAATTTCTGCAACAGAAGGAAGGTTTCAAGCCTAGGTGGAGTCGGAGTCGGAGTCCAGGGCACCCAGGAGGGTGCCTGGCATGGCCAGGAGGGGGGGCGCGCCAGGAGGCCTCCTGTCCCCCCTGGAGTTCCTCTCCGGCTCCACTCGGGCTTGGAATTTTCCTAATTTTGCAAAAACTTTGAAAAGTAAACTTTTATTGACGTTCGCGATGTTTCCTTACCATAATACATACCTTTTCTTATTCTGCTCCTACCGGAGTCTGAAACTGGGCTGCAACATGCTCTTCATGAGTTCTTATATATATCATGTTTACATCCACATTGATTGGATCACCTGCCATATAATGTTTGAGTCTTTGTCCATTCACAACTTGAGGTTTGGTGCCTTCGAAATTATTGATCTTGATTGCACCAGACCGATATAATTTTTCAATAAGAAAAGGCCCTTCCCATCTGGAAAGTAGTTTACCTGGAGAAAACCTGAAACGAGATCTAAACAACAAAACTTTATCACCAACATTAAATTCACGTTTCAGAATTCTTTTATCGTGCCACTCCTTTACCTTTTCCTTGAGCATTTTAGCGCTCTCGTAAGCTTCACTCCTCCACTCATCTAGAGAAGTCAAGTTCATGAGACGCTTTTCACCAGCTAACTTTGGGTCAACATTTAGCTCTCTGACAGCCCAGAAAGCCTTGTGCTCTAACTCTAATGGTAAATGGCAAGCCTTGCCATAGACCATTTTATACGGAGACATGCCCATGGGGTTTTTGTAAGCAGTTCTATACGCCCACAAAGCATCTCCTAGCTTCTTTGACCAGTCCTTTCTAGAACTGTTTACTGTCTTTTGTAAGATCAACTTGATCTCCCTATTGGTGAGCTCAACTTGCCCACTAGTTTGAGGGTGGTACGGTGATGCAATCCTATGATTGACATCGTACTTGGCTAGAGCTTTACTAAAAGCTCCATGCGTGAAGTGTGACCCTCCATCTGTCATGAGGTACCTTGGTACTCCAAACCTAGGAAAAATTACATCCTTGAGCATTTTGAAAGATGTCTTGTGATCAGCACTCTCAGTGGGGATTGCTTCAACCCACTAGGTTACATAATCAACATCAACTAAGATGTGTGTGTACTTGTGTGAAGGAGGAAAAGGACCCATAAAATCAAAACCCCAGCAATCGAAAGGTTCGATCACTAGTGAGTAATTCATAGGCATCTCATTTCCCCTGCTAATGTTACCAACTCTCTGACACTTATCACAGGATAAAACGTACCTTCGGGCGTCCTTAAAAAGAGTAGGCCAATAAAAATCTGATTGTAAAACTTTATGTGCGGTCCTTTCACCGGCATGATGTCCTCCATAGGGACTATCTAACATTATCGAAGAATGTCCCGCTGCTCGTGCTCCGGTATACATCTTCTCACGATCCCATCTGGACCCTCTTTGAAAAGATGTGGATCATCCCAAAAGTAGTGCCTCAATTCGTGAAGAATTTCTTCCTCTGCTGAAATGTTAAACCTGGAGGCAAAAACTTTGCAACGATAAAATTAGCATAATCTGCAAACCAAGGGTCGGAATGAGATTGTACTTTTACAACAACAAGCTGTTCATCTGGGAAACTGTCATTGACTGGAATAGGATCGTGCGGGATATCTTCCATCCTTCAAAGATTATCCCCCACCAGATTGTCTTCTCCTTTTCTATCGACAATCTGCAAATCAAATTCTTGAAGAAGGAGTACCCATCTAATGAGTCTTGGTTTGGCATCCTTTTTCTGCATAAGATACTTCATGGCAGCATGGTCAGTATGAATAATAACTTTAGAATCAACAATATACGGTCGAAACTTATCACAAGCAAACACCACAACCAAGAATTCCTTCTCGGTAGTAGCATAATTCTTTTGAGCACTATCAAGTGTCTTGCTGGCATAGTGGATGACATTCAGCTTCTTGTCAACCCTTTGTCCTAGAACAGCTCCAACAGCAAAATCACTAGCATCACAGATAATTTCAAAGGGAAAATTCCAGTCAGGTGGTTGTCCTATAGGAGCGGTTATCAAGGCTTTCTTAAGAACTTCAAAAGCTTCCTTACAATCTTCATCAAACACAAAAGGAGAATCCTTCTGGAGAAGATTGGTAAGGGGTCTCGAGGTCTTAGAAAAGTCCTTGATAAATCTTCTATAGAAACCAGCATGACCTAGAAAACTACGAATACCTTTGATGACCCTTGGATAGGGCATCCTTTAAATAGCTTCAATTTTTGCCTTGTCCACTTCAATTCCCCTCTCGGAAATCTTGTGTCCAAGAACTATCCCTTCGTTAACCATGAAATGGAACTTCTCCCAATTGAGCACCAAATTCGTTTCTTCACATCTATGCAAAACTTAAGATTGTGGAGACAATGGTCAAAGGAGTTTACATAGACGGAAAAGTCGTCCATGAAAACTTCTACAATCTCCTCACAGAAACCATGAAATATTGCAGACATACACCTCTGAAAAGTAGCAGGTGCATTACACAAACCAAAAGGCATACGCCTATAAGCATAAGTACCGTAAGGACACGTAAAGGTGGTCTTCTCTTGATCCGCGGTGTTAACGTGACTCTGGGAGAAGCCATAATACCCATCAAGATAGCAGAAGTGGGTGTTTTTAGACAGCCGCTCGAGCATCTGATCAATAAAGGGCAGAGGATAGTGATCCTTTCTGGTGGCCTGGTTCAACTTCCTGAAATCAATACACATTCTATATCCAATAATGGTCCTCTGAGGTGTTAGTTTATTTTTATCATTAGGAATAATAGTTATACCTCCTTTCTTAGGAACACAATGAACGGGACTTACCCACTTACTATCAGCTATAGGATAGATGATACCTGCGGCTAGAAGTTTGAGAACCTCCGTCCTAACCACGTCCTTCAGCTTTGGGTTCAACCGTCATTGATGATCAACAACTGGTTTAGCATCGGGCTCGAGATTGATAATATGTTGGCAAATGGATGGACTAATACCCTTGAGATCATCAAGAGTATAGCCAATAGCACCTCGGTGTCTGCGGAGTGTCTCCAATAATCGCTCTTCTTCATACCCTGAAAGTTTAGAATTGATAATAACAGGATATACTTTCTTTTCATATAAATAAGCATACTTGAGCGTATCGAGTAGTGGTTTTAGATCAAACACCGGGTCTTCTTTTGGTTGCAAGAGAATTCCTAAAGGTTCAACCGGGAGGTTGTGCTTCAGGATAGGAGTTTGTCTTAAATATATGTTTTCTAGTTCATCCCTCTCCTGCATATGTATGTCATTCTCGTGGTCTTCCATAAATTGCTGCAAAGTATCATTAGGAGGAATAGCAATACAAGAATTTCTTCAATAATCTTGTCATTACTTGACAAGTCAGTACCCCGAGACCGCTTAGAAAACTTAGAAAAATTAAATTCATACGGCTCACCGTAGAATTCAATAGAAACTTTACCTTTCTTGCAATTTATTATAGCTCCACAAGTGCTGAGGAAGGGCCTACCAAAGATAATAGGGCAAAAACTATCTTTCACTGAACCAAGTACAAGAAAGTTAGTAGGACATTTTACCTTCCCGCAGAGTACTTCAACATCTCTCACAATCCCAAGTGGAGAGATAGTTTGTTTATTTGCAAGATGAATCGTGACATCAATGTCCTCGATCTCACACGGCTGAATCTCGTGCATGATCTCTTGATAAAGTTGGAAGGGAATAGCGCTGATGCTAGATCCCAAATCACATAGCCCATAGTAATTATGATCTCCTATTTTCACAGATACAACTGATGTACCTGAAATTGGGCCTTTGTTCTTGGTTGTGACAATGTTAGTGGAAATAGCACAAAAACTAATAGTGGATTCTTCAATATCACTAGTTACCAGATCCTTGACCATTGCAACTTGAGGCTTGACCTTGATCATGTCCTCAGGTTCGTCAGTTGTCCTTCCGTTTTTGTTTAGAATACTTGTAACAAAAGAGTGCTCCTTTATCCTTGAGGGATAAGGAGGCTGTTCATACACAACTGTAGGTAAAAAAGGATCAGTAACATTAATCTCAATAGGTGACTCCTTGAAAGGTTTATGATGTTGACTCTCCTTCTTCTTAGAAGAATCAATATGAGAAGCAAAGTCCTTGCAAAAGTCAACCATTAGCTGGGAATCAAGACCAATTTTAGAGCAAAAGGTATTAAAGTAATCAGTCTTTACATAACTCTCAATGTAATCATGCTCATAGTTTATAGTGGGTTCAATACCTTTATCAATTTCCCAGTCTTCAGTGTTCTTCTGGATCCTTTCTATAAGATCCCATTTTTCTTCCATACTTCTAGTCTGGAATACCCCGCTAGAGGAGGCATCCAACATCTCCTTGTCCTGACGAGAAAGCCTGGCATAAAAATTTCTAAGTATAATTTCCTTGGGGAGCTCATGGTTTGGGCATTTGAGCATCAGGGACTTCAGTCTCCCCCAAGCTTGAGCGATGCTCTCTCCATCGCGAGACCAAAAGTTGTAGATGTAGTTCCCGTCTTGGTGAATTTCACGAAGAGGATAAAACTTTGCATAAAAGAGACATAAGCTCTGGCCATTCAAGCAGATCAGAGTTATCGAGTAGCTTATACCAATATGAAGCTTTATCTTTGAGTGATATGGAGAATAATTTCTTCATGACGAACTCCATCATTACACCTGCAAGCTTAAATAAAGAACATAATTGTGATAAATATAGCAGGTGCTCTCCCGGATGTCCGTCTCCTGTATAACGATTAGACAAGACGTGATCAATAATACCAGGTGGTATTTTATAGGGCACAATTTCAGTAGGGTTAGGAGTGACCACCACTGTCGTGGGGCGGCTCCTTACCAACAACAAACCAACAGTAGCAGAGTCCATAAGGACTGAAAGCAACAACAGAAAATAAAGTTTTCCTTACCGGCTTCACTTACCAGTAGCGCTACACTCCCCGGCAACGGCGCCAGAAAAGCTCGTTGATGGCGGAGAAGTTAATAGGTTTAATGGGATTGCCTCCCCTGTTAACCGCGCCAATAAACGATTCTTGATAACCCACAAGTCTAGGGCATCAATTGTAGCTTTTCGATAAATAAGGATGTCGATGCCAACGAGGAGCAGAAGGTGCTGATAAGTGACACTGGATAAGGAAAAGATGCACACACTCAAAGGTAAATATTTAGGGGTTTTTCGTTTAAGCAACAAAAAACTAAAAGACAAGCAAAGTAAACAGGGTAACTGAGGAGTAGCAAGTGGCCCAATCCTTTCCCAAGGATAAGCCTAGGAACTAAACTTATAAAAGCTAAAGCGTTCTTGAGAACACACGGGAGAGATAGCCAAGTTACTTTCACCATACTCTGCCAAGTAATATGCATTGTGTTGATAAGTGTTGGTGGGTGGATCAATGCTAGTACACCTTCTAGACTAAGATAAGTGTACTCTGATGATTACACACCTTGCAAGCATCCGCAAATACAAGGTAGTAATTAAGCCATAAGCCTAACCATAGCATTACGATCAAGGATCCATAACTCCCTTGTGCAAAAGTGTGCGAACTGGGGTTCAGGTTTCTGTCACTCCGGCAACCCACCATAAGCATCCTTTGTGCACAATGTATTCCTCTAGGCCCATGAAAGGTGAAGTGTTAAGTGTTCGACTCACATAACACCACTAGATAAATAACAATACAACTTAAGTATCAAACAACACATAATACTTCAACATCATATGACTACTAACAACTAGACTTCTCCCATGTTCTCAAGAACTAAAGTAACTACTCACAAGACATAAAAGAGATCATGATCAAAGGTGATAGATGGGTGGCAAACAATCTGGACACAATGATATTTCTCCAACAAAACTCAATAGCATTCACCACAAAGTAGTAATCAACACAAACAGAGTAGAGGGGATAGATAGTGCGGATTACAACACAAGTTGCAATTGTGAGATGAGTTGGGATGGAGATGGAGACGGTGCTGATGGTTGGGATGATGTTTATGATGATCTCGATGATGTCCGTGACGATGATGATGATGATGGCGACGATCTCCCCTTCCGGGAGGTGATCTCCCCGGCGGAATCTGCCCACCGGAGATGGCTTTTCTTCTCTTTAGGTTTCCGCCCCGTGGTGGCGGCGAAACACGTAAACTCTTCTCTATTTAGGGTTTCTACCCCAGAGGGGTTTTATAGGTCACAGGGGGCACCGAGGGGGCCACCAGGCATCCAGGAGGGTGCCTGGCGCGGCCAGGAGGGGGGCCACGCCAGGCACCCTTCTGGCTACCTGGTGGGTCCCCTCATCTCCATCTTCGGTGATCCCCAGTCAATTCCCATAAAACCACTCCCCGTAAATTTTCATCGCGTTTGGACTTGATCTGATTCAGCAACTTGGTGTCCACTTTTCACCACTGAATTCTGGTTCTGCTGCTTAGGCACCGAAAAGTTGTAAACTGTGTAAAAAAAGCCAAAACAACATAAGAACAATACTTTAAAGTGGAATATATCAATGAATAGGATGAAATTACGATATAAATGAGTGATGCTTTTTGGACGTATCAGCCGCTTTTTTATTCCTCCGCACACTAAACCGTTTGCTTTCTCCACCTGGCCATTAGATTGTGGGTGCGCGACTGACGCGTCGTTAATTTTGATGCCTAGATCTTGGCAGAAATTCTGAAATTCTGTCGTTGTGAAGTTTGTGCCGTTATCTGTGATGATGTTATGGGGTACGCCGAATCTGAAGATGATGGACTTGATGAAGTTAACTGCCGTGAGGGCTGTTGAGCTGGTGATTGGCACTGCCTCGATCCACTTGGTGAACTTGTCTACTGCTACTAGTAAATGTGTTCGGCCTCCGTTTAAAGATTCCTTGAGTGGACCCACCATATCGAGTCCCCAGATGGCGAACGGCCAGGATAGCGGTATTGTTTTGAGTTCTGATGCTGGGGCGTGCGGCCTGCTGGCGATTTTTTGGCAGGCGATGCCGCGTCGTACGATGTATTCCACGTTTTTCATTGCGATTGGCCAGTAGAATCCTACTCGAAATGATTTGGCCATGAGTGTGCGACTGCTCGCTTGGTGCCCGCAAGTGCCTTCGTGGATCTCGAGCAATAGGGCCTTGCCGTCTTCTACCTCGATGCACTTTTGGAGGACCTGAGAGATGTTGCGCTTGTAGAGCTATCCGTTGATTACTGTGACTGCTTTAGATCGTCGGCTAATGCGTCGGGCTTCTGCGACCTCTTGTGGTAAGGTGCCTTCGATTAGGAATCGAAGGAACGGTTTTTTCCAAGATGGGCCTTCGAGTGTTGCTGGTTCTGCGTCTTCGACTGCTTCGTTGCCGGTGTCATCTGTTGGGTTTGCAGCTGCCACTTGTGCTGGCTCGCCTTAGTCGTCGTCCTCTGCGACTGCCTCCGGTGCGAGTGGCTTGGTTTTTATCGACCTTTGGCTGATGCTTTCGAGGAATACACGTGGAGGGATTGGACCCCTAGTTGATCTAATGTTTTTGAGCTCATCTACTTCTGTGTTATTTGCTCTGGTGATGTAATTTCGCTCGCAGCCATCGAATCCTCCTTCCAGAGTGTATTAGAGCTTCTGGTAAGCCTTCATGTTTTCTGCGACTGCTTCACAATCTCTCATTTCTTAATGGACGATGAGGTTGGAGTCGCCGTAGATTGAGAGACGAGTGGTGCCGCAAGCTTTTCTCATGCGCATGCCATGGAGAAGTGCCTCGTATTCTGCTTCGTTGTTGGAGGCATTGCTGAAGTTGATCTGGAGTATGTATCTGAGTTTGGCTCCTTTGGGGGAGATTAGTACGACGCCATCTCCAACTCCTTGTTGTCTTTCTGACCCGTCGAAGAACATTGTCCAAGAGTTGGACAGGTCTGGGGGGGTGTTTGCACTTCTGTCCACTCGACCAGAAAGTCTGGGAGTACTTGGGCTTTGATCGTCGTTGGGTGTTTGAATTGTAGGTCGCGGCGACTGAGCTCGATGTTCCATTCGGCGACTCGGCCGGTTGCTCCGAGATTGTTGAGGATGTCCGTGAGTGGTGTGCTGCTCACGATCGTGATGCGGTGCTCGTCGAAGTAATGTGTTACTTTCCTTGAAGTCATGACGATGGCGTGTACGAGCTTCTGGTAGTGCGGGTGCCGCTGCTGAGATTTTGTGAGGGGTATGCTTAGGTAGTAGATTGGCCTTTGGATGCTCTGGGTTTTGCCTTCTTCCATGCGCTCGATGACGAGCACCGTGCTGACTACGCTGCTGCGTGCCGCTATGTAGAGGTAGAGGGGTTCTTGCTCCTTGGGCACCGCCAAGATTGGTGGTGTCGAGAGGGTCTTCTTTAGGTCTGCGAATGCTTGCAGGCTTCCTCGGTCCACTCGAATTTTTCTCCTTTTCTGAGCAACTGGTAGAATGGTAGGGTCCTTTCTCCCAGCCTGCTGATGAAGCGACTCAGTGCTGCGAGTTTTCCTGTGAGGTGTTGTACGCCCCGGATGTTAACTGGTTCTTGCATCTTGGCGATTGCTTGGACTTTTTCAGGGTTTGCTTCGACTCCTCGAGCAGAGACAATGTACCCGAGCAGATTTCCTGGTCGGGACGCCGAACATGCACTTTTTTGGGTTGAGCTTGATTCTGTATTTGTTGAGAGCGGCGAAGGTTTCACGGAGGTCGTCGAGTATCGTTTCTGCACTATAGGTTTTGATGACGATGTCGTCGACGTAGACTTGGACGTTTCTGCTGATTTGATCTCTCGGGCACGCTTGCATCATCCATTGGTACGTGGCCCCGGTGTTTTTCAATCCGAAAGGCATTGTTCTGTAGCAGAATACGCCATAAGGGGTGATGAACAAGGTGTGTTCTTCATCTTCTTCCTTCATCCGTATTTGGTTGTATCCCGAGTAGGCGTCGAGGAAGGATAGGAGATCGCATCCTGCGGTGGAGTCGATTATCTGGTCTATCCTTGGTAAGTGACAGTGGTCCTTCGGGAAATGTTTGTTGACGGGCCCGTAGTCGACGCACATCTGTAGTACGTCGGTGTCCTTTTTAGGTACCAAGACTGGGTTTGCGATCCAGGTGGCCTTCTTCGTCTCCAAGATGAATTGTCCGTCGAGTAGTCAGTTGATCTCTTCTCCAATGGCTCTGCGCTTGAGTTCTGAGAATCAGCGCAACGCCTGCTTTACTGGTTTGGTTTTTGGATGTATGTGCAGCGCGTGTTCTGCAAACTCTCGTGGTATTCCAGGCATGTCGGTCGGGCACCAGGCGAAAAATTTCCACTCTTGGCGGAGGAAGGCCATGAGGGCAACTGCTTCTTCTTCTGGGAGGTGGGCGTAGATTCAGACCGTCTTGTACGGGTCTGTTGGGTGAAGTTGATGGCTGACTATGTCGCTGTCGACACTGAAGTCGCGATTGAATTATTTTGACTCGCTTCTGCTTGCTAGTGTGAAGATGCTCCTCTCTGTTACCATGGCTATCTCTTCGAGCTGTTGCTGGGCTCCAAAAGTGTCAGAAACTTCGTGAAAATCACGGTTACACTGGTCTGATTTGATGAAACTTCCATTAACTGTGATGACACCCGAGGGTCCTGGCATCTTGAGCTTGAGGTACGCATAGTGTGGGACCGCCGTAAATTGCGCAAATGTTGGTCGTTCTAGTATGGCGTGGTATTGGGACTGCCAGTCGAGTACTTCGAACTCGAGGACTTTCCTCGCGAAGTTTCCCTTGCTGCCGAAGATGACATCGAGCTCGATTGTTCCGAGGGAGGCGGCTGCTTCGCCTGGCACTACGCCGTAGATTGTGACATCTGACTTCTTCCAGACTGATCGTGGAATCAGCATCTTGCGCAAGGTGCTGGTGAAGATTATGTTTAAGCTGCTACCTCCGTCCATGAAGATTTTGTCCATGTCGTAGCCGCCGATCTGAGCGTTAAGGATCAGAGGTGCATGCCCTAGTCTTGGAATTGCGGGTGGGTGGTCGCTTTGTGAAAAGGTGATGTTGGTTTCTGCGCCATACAGTTGGTAGGTTTCTGCTGTTTGGAGGCCCTCGGCTGCTCGGGTCTGCAGTGTGTGGGCGTCCTGTTTTTCTTTGGAGGGTCGTCCTTCTTGGATCATGCAGACTCTTCCGTGGGACATAGGATATTGCTCTTCCGTATTTGGTGCTGGCGATTGCTTGGTTCCTCGGGCCCGTTCGGCTTCGCGTTGCTTCTCTTCCTTGAGGTTGTTGGAGAGTTCAACGAACAGACGACAATCTCTTAGGGTGTGGCTTGCTCTAAGGCCTCCCCATTCGTCCTCGAAACAGTGGATTGTACAGGGTCCATCCAGTTGTTCTTTGGCTGAGAGATTGCTTGAGCCGGCGTGCCTTCTTCTTCGCATGACCTGGAACGACTGCGAGTGGTGTTCTGAGCGGGAGTGGAACCTTGGGTCGAGTTCTATTCCATCGTTGATCGAGTGGTTCCGGATAAGTTTGGTGAATTCGTCTGGTCTTCGATCCGGAGTCGCTGTCATGCCCCGCGGCGGGTGTCCGGGTAGCGGTGGGTCTTCGAGTGGCTGACAAGGCTTCTGTCACAAGTTGCGACTCCTCGAGTGGGATTTCTGCGAAGAGCTCTTGTACTTGTTCCAGCGTCCTGGTCGGCTTCACGGTCGTTGTTTGTGCTCGCCTTCTGGGTCGTCGAGTTCTTGTCCGTCGATGATGACTTAGGTAGTCGCCGAAGTGTTGGACTTGGTCCAACTGCGGGCCGAGCGATCTTGGTGGTGCGATGGAGAGGTTTGCGATGAACTTGAATTCCTCGAGTGGGTTGGATCTTGTTCGAGCCCTTGAGTTGCGACTTGCTGGAGATCGGACCGCCGAGATCGTGATTCCATCCTGTGTAGTTCCCACAGGCGGCGCCAATTGAAGAGGATCAGCCGCGGCAAATCCCATGGTCAGGGACCCTGGGTTAGATCGTAGAGAAGGAACAGGTTGGCGATACTCGTCGGCTAACAGGAGAAGCACTTCCTGCTCAATTGTATTATGCGAGGGGGCGATTACAGTGGAATTCTAGGCGAGTTCGCACAAGGCCAGAGGTGTTGATTGTTGATTGAATGTTCTGAGACGTCCCCCTTCCCAGCCTTTATATACTAGGCTAGGTCTCGGAGAGTCCGTCTCAGGCTACAGGGACGATTGCCTAATTCTAGCCTTTCCTTGAACGCCAAGTCCTGACTTCCATATTGATCACGGACTCCTATGTCGGTGCTCAGAGCGGTCCAGTCGTGGGCCTGCGAAGCTTCGAGTGGTCCTTCTGTCTTCGTATGAACCAGGTATCCTCACACGCATGAGTCGTGGGGTCACCCCCTCGTCAGTCGCGGACTCCTACGTCGGTGCCTCGAGTGGGTCAGTCGTGGGCCGGTCGAAGCTTCCAGCAGGCCTTTTGTCTTCGTATACACCAGGTATCCTTACACGCAAGAGCCGTGGGGTCACCCCCTCTTCAGTAGCTCCCGAGTGCCTAGGGGACTCAAAGAGTTGCACAGGGACTCGAGTCATCTTTTTCTTTCATATGCGCAGCGCAGCTGCGAGTCGTTGGCAGTTCAGCCATGACAATGTTATTTCAAGGGATGCTAAGCTGAAAGGGCCTAAGGTAGTCGACTGGTCGAGCCTTGGTGAATTGCGCTAGTGGAAAATACCTCAGTAGCCCAATCAAGCCCGTGTCCCTCGACACGGACTTGGAAATAACCGGTGTCTAGCAAAGTCCATGCCGTTGCAGGTCTTATAGGATCAATGCCGCCGGCCCCAGCAAATAGCCTTAACGCGTCCGTTATCGGCTCATCTTTTTATCATGCAAGCACATGGAAAACGTCGGGAGTGAAGTCGCGCTGTGGAAAGTCCCGGCCCGGCCGTCTGCGCAGCGGGTTCCTACCTACACGCTAAGCTTGCGTGGCATCTGGGGTACGGTGAGTCGCAGCCCAGGAATCATTTTTTATAGAGGCACGGAGCCTAGTTAGAGATGCACCCACTTGGAATAAACAATCAAGTGAACTATTAGTGGTCACTCGCGGAGCTTTTGCGAGCTCAGGCAAGGAATCAAATAAGAAAAGCACCCACTCGGGAAGTCGTCGAGTGCGCGAGTAGATTGTATTGTCGAATATTAGTAGAGTCTTGAGAGTAGTCACTCGAATGCTTTGCTGTCTTCAAGGTGAGGGAGCACCCAAACTCTGGAGGTGCGTCGTCTTGCCAGCACGAGTGTTCCCTCGAGTACTTCATTGTTTCCAAGGTGAGGGAGCACCCAAATTCTGTAAATGTGTCGTTTCTACTAGTGCGAGTGGTCACTTGAGTACATAATTGCCTTCTGGGTGAGGGAACGCCCGAACTCTTGAGATTTTTGGGCCTTGCTCTGTTTTTAGCGAAGGCAAGGCGCTCCCGATGGGAGTAAAAATTTTGGACCGGAAATCAGAATATTTTGGCACCAGGAGACAGGTGGTCTTTTCCGGTCTTTGTTTTTTTTCCAATTGCTTTTATCTTTGTCTGTCCTTCTTGGGATGTTGCGGTGATAAGCATCGTAATAATGTTCTTTGGTGACCGACGAAATGACGACGCTTGGTCTTCGATCCGTCGCATCTCCTAGCCAGTCATAATGAAGACTTGGATGCCGCGCTGCCGCTGCCCGTTGGATTTCCGAGGCGTGTATGGGAAACACGCGAGATTTGACGTGTCCTTTAAATAGTGTCGACCGTGTAATGGCATGTTGTCTTGGAATTCGTAATGCCCAGCGTGTTGGTCTTTGGATTAATGATGGCGCCGCCTGGGCTTCTGCCTGTTTTCCTGGTTTGCCCCTGGGTTGCGCTATAAATACCTCCTGTTGTTTGCCTGACCTCGCCATTCATTCTTCTCTCACCTTTCCTTTCTTCTTCTTCTTCAAATGGCTCCCAAGAATGGTGGTGGTTCGGCGCCGAGGTCGTGGCTGGCGCGGTCGTAGTGGCCGTACTCCTCGTTGTTCGCGTGGTGGATGCCGCAGAGTGATGGCGACGCCCTCTTCGTCTTGCGCGGAAGAGGGTGTCTGGAGCTTCGACTTCCTTCTGCGCGTTCTTAGCCGGACTGCTACTCGGATCCCTCTTCCATTCTGGTTTGCCTCCATGATTTCTTAACGTAACTTGAGGGGCCTGTGGCTCCGGCTTCATGGGTGTGGTCGATCTCCTTCTTGGGTGGAGCTGGTTGTTGATAGTTCTTTCTTGATTTTTCTTGGATCTGGCTGGAGGTCTTTTTTGCGACGTCTGAACTTGCGTGATGGGGATACTCTTTGTTGTCGTTTTGATGGCGAAGATACCCTCATTGTTCGTTCCTTTGATGCAGGTGGAAACTGTCTGGATCCATACTGGGAGGAAAAAAGCAGCGACAGTTCTGGTGGGTCGGGGGATCCTTTGTCTACTTCTCCAGTGGATTCAACTTCTGCCGACTCGTTGGCTGGTGGTGCTTGCTCTTCTAGTTCTAGGGAAGAGCTCGACGTCAAGGCATTGATACGTCCCAAACGTATCAATAATTTCTTCTTGATCCATGCATGTTTTGTGTGATATTGCTATGATCTAGATACACTTTCATACACTTTTGATCATATTTGGACTAACCTATTAACTCAGGGCACCTAGTTGCCAGTTCCTGTTTTCTGCTGTTTTTATATTTCAGGTTTTCCGCCCATTAAAAGTGCCAAATAAATTCTGGAAAAATTATATAAAAAATGAGTGTCCCAGAAGCTTCCCGAAGAACTAAGGATGGAAGGGATTGGACCCACCAGGGCCCCAGGAGGGTCCCGGGCACGCCCCCCCTAGGGCGCGCCGGGCACCCTCCTGGCTACCCTATGGCCCCCTCGGTGCCCCCTTTGGCTCCTATTTATACTCGCGTCGCAAAAACCCTGATTCCGGCCGCCTTTTCTCCAGAAGAAATTCCGATCTCCGCCGCCATCGCCGACAAGCTTCGGGGGACCAGGATTCCTGTGTCGGCACCCTGCCGGGACGGGGAAGTGCCCCAGGATTCATCTCCATCGACGTTGCTTCCTCCCTTCATGATGCGGGAGTAGTCCCTCCTCGGGGTTGAGGTTTCTACCAGTACCTATGTGTTCTCCTCTCTCTCCCATGATGTGATCTTCGTTGTGATCATAGGCTATGTTAATCTAGTGTGATCCCATGAATTTCCCCTTCCTCTATGTATTGGATTGATGTACTCACTTGACCTTATCTAGTATAATCCCCGAGACCATGTTGACAGCGGTCTATTGGACATGGGTTAGAAGAATATTTTCATGAGTAATTTCCTCTTTTTTGTGTTGATTGAAGATTGAGAGTCTCTTGGTGCTTGTCTTTGACTATCCTTGAGATATGTTGTGGTGATTGTGGTACTCTCTTTGGATGACCGCGGTGACACTGTGAAATCCATAGATTGAGAACTACGAACTTTGAGGTGTGCTTTTGTAGCCCTACATAATTCTCGTCCTCTCTTGACCACAAAGGAATGACCTCCGAGTACGTCTCCATTGCACGTTTTATGGGAAATATCATGTGATTAGACTATGTTAATGTTGTTGGGAGTTGCCACTAGTGAAAGTATGAAGCCTAGGCCTTGTTTCCACCATTGTTACATCGTTTGTGCTCACTTTTGTCACATGTTTGTTTGCTGCACTTTTTATTACAGATTTATATTATTTTGTTTTGACACACCTATCATCCATATTTTACCATCTCTTCGCCGAACTAGTGCACCTATACAACTCTTAGTTGTATTAGGTGTGTTGGGGACACAAGAGACTTCTTGTATCTTAATTGTAGGGTTGCTTGAGAGAGACCATGTTCAACCTCTACTTCCCTGAGTTCGATAACCTTAGGTCATCCACTTGAGAGAAATTGCTGCTTTCCTACAAACCTTTGCGCTTGGAGGCCCAACATAGTCTACAAGAATAGAAGTGTGCGTAGACATCAGCCACCCGTCAAATGGGCGCGTCGGTAGGCAAGGTCACCTTGTACAACTGGAGGACGGCGACTTGCAGGCTTAGTTTTACATTGTCTGTGATGATGCTCGTCAAGAAATGGGACGAAAGTGCCAATTATCTCAGCCTGAGCACACATGTAGAAGTCATAATTCCTTGAGATTTTTGGTATTGTAGTCCGTTAGGTGACCGCTCGAGTCCTTGTGTAAACTTTGATATGTAGTGGGAGTTTTTGTAGTTGACATGTTCCTGATATGTAAATTGGGATCTTCGAATCCTTTGAAATGAGAACTGTCTTCGAGTCCTTTGTAATGAGAACTGTCTTCGAGTCCTTTGTAATGAGATCTGTCTTCGAGTCCTTTGTAGCGAGAACTGTCTTCGAGTCCTTTGTAATGAGAACTGTCTTCGAGTCCTTTTAGAGAGAACTTCCTTCGAGTCCTTTGTAATGCGAACTGTCTTCGAGACCTTTGTAATGAGAACTATCTGGTGCGCGGCCGCGCTCCCGATGGGAGTAGCCCCTGAGGCTGCGTTCGACTTGTAGAGTTGGACGTAGACTGTGAGATTTATTCGACCATGATGTCCTTTTCTTGCAACTCCTTGTTTGCTCCAAATTTTTATCGGGTGCGCGGCAGCGCTCCCGATGGGAGTAGCCTCTGAGTCTTTAGGTGATCACTTGTGATCAGGTGAAGACTAAAGAATTTCTTTGTCCTTATCCTTGGGGAATGAACTATGCTTCTGCGGAAAAACTTTGAGTGGGGCTTGTGTGGGCGAGACGATGCTTGAGCCCGAGGTTTTTTGTCTCTGGTTGCGTAAGTGAAAATAGCGTTTCCTTGGGGGGAGTTTGCATTCGAGCCCCCGAGTTCTTTTAAGTGGCGTCGTGTAAAATGAAATAGCGTCTCTCGGTGGGAGTTTGCGCTCGAGCCTCCGAGTGCTTTTAAGTAGCTTCGCGTAAGCAAAGATAGCGTCTCTCGGGGGGAGTTTGCGCTCGAGCCCTTGAGTGCTTTTAAGTAGCGTCGCATAAGCAAAGATAGCGTCTCTCGGGGGGAGTTTGTGCTCGAGCCCCCGAGTGCTTTTAAGTAGCGTCGCGTAAGCGAAGATAGCGTCTCTCGGGGGGAGTTTGCGATCGAGCCCCCGAGTGCTTTTAAGTAGCGTTGCGTAAGCGGAGATAGCATCTCTCGGGGGGAGTTTGTGCTCGAGCCCCCGAGTGCTTTTAGTTGTATTATTTGGGAAACACCTTCTTTTATTGCTTCGGGTTTTACATGAGTTACCGATCGGTGCTGCTACCGATACTGCCGATAGTGGCTATGAGTAGACTATAGGTAGAACAGGCGCAGGTTTGCCACGTTCCACGGATTTCCCACGTCTTCGTCGGTCTTCGGGTTCTTCAGCTTGTATACACCTCCTCCTATGACCTCCGAGATTATGAAGGGTCCTTCCCACTGCGGGGCAAGTTTGTGCACTTTCTCTTGTATTAGTCGCAGGATGAGATCTCCTTTGCGGAAAGTTCTGGTCCGCATGCGACTGCTTTGGTATGTGTCTAGTTTGTCCTGGTATCCTTCTGACCTTGCTATGGTTGCGTCCCTGGCTTCGTCTGCGGTGTCTTTATCATCTTGTAGTGCTTCTTCGGCTTCTTCTTCTTCGTATCCCGAGATTCGGGGAGCTCCAAACTTTAGGTTGTGCGGCAGCACCGCTTCTGCCCCATATACCATGAAAAAAGGTGTGTGCTGGGTTGAGGTGTTGGGGGTGGTGCGCAAGCTCCATAGGACTGTGGGGAGTTCTTCTACCCTGCTGCCTGCAGCTTGTTCGAGTGGGTGCGCGACTGACGCGTAGTTGATTTTGATGCCCAAATCTTGGCAGAAGTTCTGAAATTCTGCTGCTGTGAAGTTTGTACGATTGTCTGTGATGATGTTATGTGGTACACCGAATCTGAAGATGATGGACTTGATGAAGTTAATTGCCGTGAGGGCTGTTGAGCTGGTGATTGGTACTGCCTCGATCCACTTGGTGAACTTGTCTACTGCTACTAGTAGATGTGTTCGGCCTCCTTTTGAGGATTTCTTGAGTGGACCCACCATATCGAGTCCCCAAGTGGCAAACGGCCAGGATAACGGTATGGTTTGGAGTTCTGATGCTAGGGCGTGCGGCCTGCTGGCGATTTTTTGGCAAGCGATGCAGCGTCGCACGATGTCTTCCGCGTTTCTCATTGCGGTTGGCCAGTAGAACCCTTCTCGAAAATCATTGGCCATGGGTGCGCGACTACTCGTGTGATGCCCGCAAGTGCCTTCGTGGATCTCGAGCAACAGGGCTTTTCCATCTTCTTCCTCGATGCACTTTTGGAGGACCTGAGAGATGCTGCACTTGTAGAGCTGTCCGTTGATTACTGTGAACGCTTTATATCGTCAACTGATGCGTCGGGCTTCTGCAACGTCTAGTGGTAAGGTACCTTCAATTAGGAATCGAAGGAACAGTTTTGTCCAAGATGGACCTTCGGGTGCGGTTGGTTCTGCTTCTTTGACTGCTTCATTGCCTGTGTCAACTATTGGGTTCGCAGCCGCCACTTGTGCTGGTTCGCTTGTGTCGTCTTCCTCTGCGACTGCCTCTGGCGCGAGTCCATGGTTTTGATTGACCTCTGGCTAATGATTTCGAGGAAAACGCCTGGAGGGATTGGTCCTCGGGTTGAGCTGATGTTTGCGAGCTAGTCTTCTTCTGTGTTATTTGCTCTGGTGACGTAATTTAGGTCGGAGCCGTCGAATCCGCCTTCCAGGGTGTTGTAGAGTTTCTGGTATGCTAACATATTTTCTGCGACTGCTTCGCAGTGCCTCATTGTTTGTTGGACGACGAGGTTGGAGTCGCCGTAGATTACGAGACGGGTGGCGCCGCAAGATTTTGCCATGCGCATGCCATGGATTAGTGCCTCATATTCTGCTTCGTTGTTTGATGCCTTGCTGAATTTGATCTGGAGCACGTATCTAAGTTTGTCTCATTTGGGCGAGATTAACACAACGCCTGATCCGGCTCCTTGATGTCTTTTTGACCCGTCGAAGAACATCGTCCATAAGTTGGAGAGGTCTGGAGGGCCAGGTGTTTGCACTTCTGTCCACTCGACCAGAAAATCTGAGAGTACTTGGGCTTTGATTGACGTAGGGTGTTTGAAATGAAGATCACGGGGACTGAGCTCGATGTTCCATTCGACGACTCGGCCAGTTGCTCTGGGGTTGTTGAGGATGTCCGCGAGTGGTGCGCTGCCCATGATCGTGATAAGGTGCTCGTCGAAGTAATGAGTTACTTTCCTTGAAGTCATGACGATGGCGTATACGAGCTTCTGGTAGTGCGCGTACCGTTGCTCAGACTTTGTGAAGAGCATGCTTAGGTAGTATATTGGCCTTTGTATGCTCTGGATTTTGCCTTCCTCCGTGCGCTCGACGACGAGCGTCGTGCTGACTACGCTGCTGCGTGCCGCTATATAGAGGTAAAGGGGTTCTCGCTCCTTGGGCACCGCCAGGATTGGTGGTGTTGAGAGGGTCTTTTTTAGATCTGCGAATGCGTTGCGGGGTTCCTCGGTCCACTCGAATTTTTCTCCTTTTCTGAGCAAATGGTAGAATGGTAGGGTCCTTTCTCCCAACCTGCTGATGAAGCGGCTCAGTGCTGCGAGTCTTCTTGTGAGTTGTTGTACGCCTTTGTTGTTTACTGTTTCTTGCATCTTGCCGATTGCTTGAACTTTTTCAGGGTTTGCTTCGACTCCTCGAGCAGAGACCATGTATCCGAGAAGTTTTCCGGCTGGGACGCCGAACACACACTTTTTTGGGTTGAGCTTGAATCTGTATTTGTTTAGTGCTGTGAAGGTTTCGCGGAGGTCGTCAAGTAGCGTGCTTGTGCTGTAGGTTTTGATGACGATGTCGTCGACGTAGACTTGGACGATTCTGCCGATTTGGTCACTCAAGCATGCTTGCATCATTCGTTGGTACGTGGCTCCAGCATTTTTCAATCCGAAGGGCATTGTTCTGTAGCAGAATACGCCATAGGGGGTGATGAACCAGGTGTGTTCTTCGTCTTCTTCCTTCATCCTGATTTGGTTGTATCCTGAGTAGGCGTCAAGGAAGGATAGGAGATCGCATCCTGCGGTAGATTCGGTTATCTGGTCTATCCTTGGTAGAGGAAAGTGGTCCTTTGGGTAGTGCTTGTTGACGGGCCCGTAGTCGACGCACATCCGTAGTACGTCGGTGTCCTTATTAGCTACCAAGACTGGGTTTGCGATCCAGGTGGCCTTCTTCGTCTCCCAGATGAATTGTGCGTCGAGTAGTCGGTTGATCTCTTCTCCAATGGCTCTGTGCTTGGGTTCTGAGAATCGGCGCAACGCCTGCTTTACTGGTTTGGTGTTTGGATGTATACGCAACGCGTGTTCTTCAAACTCTCGCGGTATTCCGGGCACCAGGCGAAAATTTTCCATTCTTCGTGGAGGAAGACCATGAGGGCAGCCACTTGTTCTTCTGGGAGGTGGGCGTAGATTCAGACCGTCTTGTCCGGGTCCGTTGGGTGAACTTTGTTGGTGACTGTGTCACTGTCGATGCTGAAGTCGCGGTTGAATTCTTTTGATTCGCTTCTGCTTGCCAGTGGAAAAATGCTCATGTCTGTTACCATGGTGATGACGGCTTCTCGCCCTTCGTTGGTAGGCCCCAAGTGGAAGGCGTGATGCGGTACAACAACAAGTTTACCTCAGTAAAGACACCAAGGTTTGTCTCCAGTAGGAGTCCAGAGATGATAAGTAGGTGTTAGCAGCGCAACTGACGCGGACATGCACACAGACACAGATAACTTTGCTCCCAACGAAGTTCAGAGAGGTTTTCAATCTCTCCGGTCTTGTTGTTCACAAATGATAAAACACAAGGGGATAATGATAGCAACTTGAAAGTAAATGCAGTAAAGTAAATATAGCTTGGAAACAATAATGAGGATATGGAACGGGATACGTGATGTTCGCTAGTGATGTCTCTCTCCCAAAAGACGATAAAAATGCTATGCGAGGTAAACAAATTACAGAAAGGCAATTGACAGGATTAAGAACGCACCGCAATGCTAACTATGCTACAAAAGAAAGGAAGAGGTTCAAAAGCACAGGCAGTACGCCAAGGTAAGTAGACCGAAATCCATCTGCATCTACTACTAATCATCCACCTTGAGATATCTATCCAGAACATCTCGCTGGTATTAAATTGCGAGCCCCACCCAAAGTGTAAACCCAAAGCAACAGACAACTGCATTAAAAAGAACTTTGCGTAAAGTAAACAATCCTTGTAACCGCGGTTACAAGCACCGTTGTTTTCCCCCTTGTGGCAACAGCACATCCCCTAGACTCATGTTTCTGTCACTCAAGCATGTCATCGGGGAGGCATGAACCCACAATCTAGCACAACGCTCCCTCTTGGAGTCACTACCTACTACTTGGCCAAAGCAATAAACAGCAATGGAGAGCATGCAAGAATTACTTAGGAAAAAAAATATAAGAGATAAAAACCAAATATATTACTCTATCACAATCTGAACATAATCTCCTAATCCATTAGATCCGATCAAACTCAACATAGCAATAGTAGAAATATTACAAAGGTGCCTCGATCATGTAGGGCAGCTCACGAGGTCTAAACAATGAAGATCAAAGAGGGGAGGAGAACATCACATAGCTACTGATCACGGACCCATGGTCCAAGGAAAACTACTCACGAGACATCCGGGGAGCATCCATGGTGGAGAGGAGACTCTCGGAGGTCAATCCTCCCTCCGGCAGGGTGCCGGGAGGAGGTCTTCTGGTGCTCTCGATCTTGGAAGCGCGGCGGCGGCGCAACAGAGGAGAGTTCACGGAATAGGGTTCCTCCTTTGGAGTTTTCCCGTGACGGGGGATAAATAGGCGAATGGGCAGCCAGAGGTGGACCAGGGGCCCCAGGCGCCCCCCTGGCGCGGCCAGGGGTGGGGCCGCGCCGGGTGGCCGCCTGGGCCCCCCCTGGCCCCCCTCTGGCCCCTCCCGGGCTTTTCTCGAAGCTTCTGTCACGCTGATTTTTTATCTGAATTTTCCCGAATTTTTCTGGCACTTTTTATATGGGGGAAAACTGAAATAGAAAAAGAGCAGAAAACAGGAACTGGCACTGGGGTGCACTGAGTTAATAGGTTAGTCCAAATATGATAAAAAATGTATGAAAGTGTATCTAGATCATAGCAATATCACACAAAACATGCATGGAGCAAGCAGAAATTATCGATACGTTTTGGACGTATCACATGGCTATTTCTTCGAGCTGTTGCTGAGCTCCAAACGTGTCAGAAACTTCATGAAAATCACGGTCACACTGGTCTGGTTTGGCGAAACTCCCATTGACTGTGATGACCCCTAAGGGTCCTGGCATCTTGAGCTTGAGGTACGCATACTGCGGGACCGCCTTAAATTGCGCAAATGCGGATCGTCCTAGTATGGCATGGTATTGGGAATGCCAGTCGAGCACTTCGAACTCGAGGAATTTTCTTGCGAAGTTGCCCTTGCTGCCGAAGATGACATCGAGCTCGATTGTTCCGAGGGAGGTGGCTGCTACGCTTGGAACTACGCCGTAGATTGTGACACCTGATTTCTTCTAGACTGACCGTGGAATCAGCATCTTGCGTAAGGTGCTGGTGAAGATTATGTTTAAGCTGCTGCCTCCGTCCATGAAAACTCTGTCCATGTCATAGCTGCCGATCTGGGCGTCGGGGACCAGTGGTGCGTGCCCTGGTCTTGGAATTGCGGGTGGGTGATCGCTTTGTGAGAAGGTGATGTTGGTCTCTGCGCCATAAAGATGGTAGGTTTCTGCTGTTTTTAGGCCCTCGATTGCTCGGGTCTGCAGGGTGTGGGCGTCCTGTTTTGCTTTTGAGGGTCGTCCTTCTTGGATCATGCAGACTCGTCCATGGGACATAGGGTATTGTTCTTCTGTATTTGGTGCTGGCGACTGCACGGTTCCTCGGGCCCGTTTGGCTTCGCGCTGCTTCTCCTCCATGAGGCTGTTGGAGAGTTCGGTGAACAGACAACAATCTCTTAGGGTGTGGCTTGCTCTAAGGCGTCCCCGGTCCTCTTCGAAACAGTGGAACGTACAGGGTCCGTCCAGTTGTTCTTTGGTTGTGAGCTTGCTTGAGCCGGCGTGCCTTCTTCTTCTTGTGACGTGGAACGACTGCGAGTGTTCTTCTGAGCGGGAGTGGAACCTTGGGTCGAGCTCTATTCCATCGTTGATCGAGTGGTTCCGAATAAATTTGGCGAATTCATCTGGTCTTCGATCTGGGTCGTAGTACTCGCCGGTCTGAGTTTCAGAGTCGCTGTCCTGTCCCGCGGCGGGTGTCCGGGTGGCGGCGGGTCTTCGAGTGGCTGGCAAGGCTTCTGTCACACGTTGCGACTCCTCGAGTGGGATTTCTGCGCAGAATTCTTGTACTTGTTCCAACGTCCTGGTTGGCTTCGCGGTCGTGGCTTGTGCTCGCCTTCTGGATCGTCGAGTTCTTTTCCTGTAGCGACCCGGTCCCGAAGGGAACCAAGTCTACTGTGCTTCTGTGCTATCCCTGGATCAGTATGCTAGCACACACAGTACTCGATGAAATACCATAGTATCACATGTCATAAATTAATGTAAATACACGGTATTTATTACCTTACAACCCTTGGGCTAGAATACACAGCAGAACAAACAATATATAAGTGGAGTCCCATCAACGCCAACGGAAAAATTGAGTGTAGACTTCACGACCCTATATCGTATCACTTACTCGTCGTAAATAATCATGCAACACCGAAGGTTATAGCCCGACAACGGGTCAGTACATTTGAATGTACGGCAAATCATATCCCAGAAAGAAGTAAAATTTCCTACAATACATGCAATTTGGCTGGTGGAGCTTCTACATTTATTTTTTGCAAAAAGCTAATTTTCCCTATAGAATAATAATAACTAAGTTCTACAATAGCATACGATTGAGATGGAAAAATTACACTCAATCTATCCCAAAGTGATTAAACCAATCAGTTAATTAAAGATGATGAGACAAATCAATATTACCACAACTAGTCGCTCAAATTTTCCATAACCGGGGACACGGCTAATCGATTAGTTTTATACTCTCCAGAGGTTTGTGCACTTTTCCCCACAAGACTCGATCGCCTCCTTTGTAGTTAGTCACACTGCATGGTGTATGACAACTGGAAGATCGAGACATGGTCTTTCAGAAGTGTTTCCCCTTAACCGCTGGATAAACCAGTACACCTATAAAAATCTACATCTGCTAGTCTATCCCGGAAAGAGGTCACATAACCTACTCAACTAAGCCAGAGCCCATAATAGCTTGTGGATGCACACGTAAGATTCTAGATATGTCAATACAAACAGTCCCTTTGAAACTGGGTGGCTTTTCGCAGTCATCACTGGCCATCCCCAGGATACTCGCAACCATCCCACCCAGGTAGTTCATTAACTTTATCTTGGTCCTAATTACTACATTATCACTCATACCTCATAATGATTCACTTCGAATCCACGTCTACTTAGCATAGCAATATCATAGTATAAGATGGTGACAATGATGTAAGGATCAGACCTACCTCAATGAACTACTGGGTGTAATAGCATAGCATAACCTATCATACAATCTAAAGAAGAAGAACTAATGCATTGAAAACATAGGTAATAGGGAATATGATCAAAGATATGACTTGCCTTGAATCTTGATGAAGTTATTCGCGCTCACAATTCCGAAAATTCTAATCGTCACACTTCGAGCAATCTATCGTAACCAAGCAAACAAGGTTGCACAGAATAAATCAAAAATCCAAAAGAAGGCAAACAATTTTATTTTTTTGAAACTCCAAAAGAAAAACCAAATAAAAGATTTTTCAAAACAGAACACAAATGCGTTCAAAGTGGGTTTCCAGGTGTCTAGAAACTAGGGTTTAACTAGGGTTTCTGTTTGCAAAAGAATCACTCAAATTCGAGTTGTAAAACAAAAGATACGATCAACTAAATTCGAAATTGATTCTGATCAGATTTGAATATTTTCGAAAATTAAAAATAAATTTTAGGGTTGTACTGGATAGAGGATTCCGAAAGAAAACCGTGGGCTTCGGAATCATGCAAAACAGATCTACAGTCAAAAAGATATTACAAGAACGAATCTACATAGGATTTAGAAATATTTTTGATCAAACGATTTTTTTTTTTGAAGAAAGTCACCTAGCTGAAGAATGTCCCACTAGGAAGGTTACCTGTTTCTTGTGTGAAGGAATTACCCATTACCCCGCCACGTGTAACTTATACCCCATGGTACAGAAAGTGATCCAACAACATAAGGAAAGGATGAAGGAAGCTCTTAGTAAACAGATAGAAGTACTCATGATGAAGGGAGATGTTAAAGACCCTCTTGAAAAACATCAACCCCAGTTTGCCCCAAGTTGTGTTATTCATGTGGAGAAGAAGGACATATTTCACAAAATTGCATGAAGAAGGGGAAAGTGTATTTGGGTAAATTTCCGACAATAGAAGTGGAGTATGACCAACAAGAAATAGAAGATTGGAGCAACATAGAAAGGTCGAGAAAGAAACGCAATGTGTTTGGAAGTGTCATGTGTTGGTATTGTCACAAGGATGGACATTATGCACCAGGTTGCCCTTGTAAAGACTACGACCTTCTCGCAAGACGAAAAAAAAACCAGACCAAGAAGAAGAGGATGACTTAAGATTCCTAGAAGAAGCCTTACACCCCGGAGAACACCGCTTATATTAAAGACGTCAAGAATATACAGGATAAGAATGCATCAGAGAGACCCAAGGGAAACGATGAAAGCAATGTGTATCCCTTGAAGAACCCAATTTCCGCAAAGAAGGATCGGTGTCAAATCATTTTTTTAGGTGCAGAGAAGCGGGAAATACTCTACCAAATGCCCCGAAAGGAAGACAAAGGCTCAAGGAGCTTAAGTAATCACAATGAGACCCCAAAATTGGAAAGGTGTAATTTGTTTTGCTCCCATGGAATGTACTAATTTATAGAAGTCTTATGCTGAGAGATTAGATGTGAAGCACTCAATAGTATAGTAGGGAAGAGTTTTTTTTTGTAAAAAAAATTGAGAAGTCGGATGGAGATGGGTAATTCTATGAGATTGCAATGCTTAAATATAGAATCAATGAAGCCAGTATCTGCCTTTGGTCAGGAAACAACCACATGTGTGGATTGGATGTTTATGAGTAGTAACACCAAAAACAAGGAGAAGTGACTCGGAAGCTAATGAAGATACCGTGGATTCTCATTTTAAGGGTGGTAGTATCTTATATTACTACCCGAAGAATGATCGAAGTGTTAACTACATCAGACCCCATAATGGAGTTTGACAAGTAAGTGATGAGTCCATTTGAAGATGTGATAGTTTGCATTAAGATATGAAGGAAGAAGTATAGCTGGATTTTAAGAATGAGAAGAAAGACTTATGTTTGAGATGGAGAATATTTTCAACCCAAGGAGGAGTTAAGATTTGCAATAGATAAGGTGGGCCATAACCCCCAATCTGCAGGATCGGATAAAAATCAAACACGCTCTTGCGAAAAGAAGGACCATGGAGGAAGCTACGACTTTGCTAACCGATAATTTCATAGGAGTTTACATGAAACCCGAGAGTTGTGAAGAAACGGTAGTTGTTTTTTTGGCATGCAGAAACCATGGAATTACCCGAACTAAGTTTGTGGAGAAGTTAATTCTGCAGTGCTTGTGAGGATGCCCTAGTTTTAGAATGCGATATTCGCTAAACCATATACAAGGTAATAAATACCATGTATTTACGTTAATTTATGACATGTGATACTATGGTATTTCATCGAGTACCTGTGTGTGCTAGTATACTGATCTAGGGATAGCACAGAAGCACAGTAGACTTGGTTCCCTTCGGGACCGGGTCGTTAGAAGATGGTATCAGAGCACATGTTGACTGTAGGTCGTGACCCTAGAAACTGGAAAGCAATAGGAAGTTCTATTGCTAAAAATATTATTTTGAAAAAAAAATCCATTACTTCTCATCTTTTTTGAGTTTTACGAAACACCCCCTCTTACCCCCAAAAAAGTTAGACTATACCCGTGCCATTTGACTACTTGGAAGGATCATCTTACGCTACATCGAGAAGGACAAGTTACTGGAATCATGATCAATTAAGTGTAAAGGGGATTATACTGTGCATTGGAAGAATGGAAGTTACCAACTAGAAGTATCAAAGATTTTGAAGACTCGAATATTTTTTTGTTTTTTGAAGACCCTGAAGATCCCAAGATTACCCATGACCTTTAGAGGACTAAACCCCTGTTATATGCTCACATTAGATGCGGTGATTTGTGTGTTTTTTTTTGTGTTGTTCTCCCCTCCCCTCCAAACTTATTCCCTAAACCAAAACCCTTGGATCCCATAGATGGTGTATGGAGATGAACTCATCTTTTCCGTAGCGATGACTCGGTTGGAGACCGAACAATGGATTCAGAACATTGAGGATCACATGAAGGATAACAGTGTTGGAAGAAACGATATGGTGCAATTTGCTCTTCAGTACTTCGCAAAAGATGTTGCTACTTGGTGGAGGATGTACCAAGCTATCAATGGATGGCGAGAAGAAATCACTTGGGAGGAATTCAAACTGACTCTACTAAGATCTCGTCTTGTCACCCGAACAAGGAAGGCTAGTATAAACGATCTGAAGAAACCATGCGCATGCAAGATCTGTGGAGAAATAGGACACACCCACGAGGAACATCAGGATGAATGTCCTTATTGTGAAGAAAGTCACCTAGCTGAAGAATGTCCCACTAGGAAGGTTACCTGTTTCTTGTGTGAAGGAACTACCCATTACCCCGCCTAGTGTAACTTATACCCCATGGTACAGAAAGTGATCCAACAACATAAGGAAGGGATGAAGGAAGCTCTTAGTAAACAGATAGAAGTACTCATGATGAAGGGAGATGTTAAAGACCCTCTTGAAGAAACATCAACCCCAATTTTCCCCAAGTCGGGCTATTCGTGTGGAGAAGAAGGACATATTTCACAAAATTGCATGAAGAAGGGGAAAGTGTATTTGGGTAAATTCCCGACAATAGAAGTGGAGTATGACCAACAATAAATAGAAGATTGGAGCAACATAGAAAGGTCGAGAAAGAAACACAAGGTGTTTGGAAGTGTCATGTGTTGGCATTGTCACAAGGATGGACGTTATGCACCAGGTTGCCCTTGTAAAGACTACGATCTTCTCGCAAGACGAAAAAAACCCAGACCAAGAAGAAGAGGATGACTCAAGATTCACAGAAGAAGCCTTACACCCCGGAGAACACCTCTTATATTAAAGACGTCAAGAATATACAAGAGAAGAATGCATCAGAGAGACCCAAGGGAAACGATGAAAGCAATGTGTATCCCTTGAAGAACCCAATTTCCGCAAAGAAGGATCGATGTCAAATCATTTGTTTTAGGTGCAGGGAAGCGGGGCACTACTCTAACAAATGCCCCGAAAAGAAGACAAAGCCTCAAGGAGCTTAAGTAATCACAATGAGACCCCGAAATTGGAAAGGAGTAATTTGTTTTGCTGCAAGGAGGAAGGTCAGTTTACCGGGAGAATGTCCTAATTAATAGAAGTCTTATGCTGAGAGATTAGATGTGAAGCATTCAATAAGTATAGTAGGGAAGAGTTTTTTTTTTGTAAAAAAATTGAGAAGTCGGATGGAGATGGGTAATTCTATGAGATTGCAATGCTTAAAGATAGAATCAATGAAGCCAGTATCTGCCTTTGGTCAGGAAACAACCACATGTGTGGATTGGATGTTTATGAGTAGTAACACTACAAACAAGGAGAAGTGATTCGGAAGCTAATGAAGATACCGTGGATTCTCATTTTAAGGGTGGTAGTATCTTATATTACAACCCGAAGAATGATCGAAGTGTTAACTACATCAGACCCCATAATGGAGTTTGACAAGTAAGTGATGAGTCCATTTGAAGATGTGATAGTTTGCATTAAGATATTAAGGAAGAAGTATAGCTGGATTTTAAGAATGAGAAGAAAGACTTATGTTTGAGATGGAGAATATTTCCAACCCAAGGAGGAGTTAAGATTTGCAATAGATGAGGTGGGCCATAACCCCCAAGCTGCAGGATCGGATAAGAATCAAACACGCTCTTGCGGAAAGAAGAACCATGGAGGAAGCTACGACTTTGCTAACCGATAATTTCATAGGAGTTTACGTAAAACCCGAGAGTTGTGAAGAAACGGTAGTTGTTTTGTTTGGCAGGCAGAAACCATGGAATTACCCAAACTAAGTTTGTGGAGAAGTTAATTCCGCAGTGCTTGTGAGGATGCCCGAATGTTAGAATGCGAGATTCGCTAAACCATATACAAGGTAATAAATACCATGTGTTTACATTAATTTATGACATGTGATACTATGGTATTTCATCGAGTACTTGTGTGTGCTAGCATACTGATCCAGGGATAGCAAAGAAGCACAGTAGACTTGGTTTCCTTCGGGGCCGGGTCGTTACATTTCCGTCGGTGACGACTTTGGTAGTCGCCAAAATATTGGACTTGGCCCAACTGCGGGCCAATCGATCTTGGTGGTGCAGTGGAGAGGTTTGCGATGAACTTGAGTTCCTCGAGTGGGTTAGATCTTGTTCGAGCCCTTGAGTTGCGACTTGCTGGAGATGGGACCGCCGAGATCGTGATTCCAACATGTGTAGTTCCCAGAGACGGCGCCAATTGACGAGGATTGGCCTCGGCAAATCCCATGGTAAGGGACCCTGGGTTAGATCGTAGAGAAGGAAAGGGTTGATGATACTCGTCGGCTAACAGGAGAAGCACTTCCTGCTCAATTGTATTATGCGAGGGGGCGATTACAGTGGAAGTCTAGGCGAGTTCGCTCAAGACCGGAGGTGTTGATTGTCGATTGGATGTCCTGAGGCGTCGCCCCTCCCAGCCTTTATATACTAGGCTAGGTATCGGGGAGTCCGTCTCAGGGTACAAGGACGATTGCCTAATTCTAGCCTTGCCTTGAACGCCAAGTCTTAACTTCCATATTAGTCGCGGACTCCTACATCGGTGCCTAGAGTGGGTCAGTCGTGGGCCGGTCGAAGTTTCCAGCAGGCCTTTTGTCTTCGTATTCACCAGGTATCCTTACACGCAGGAGTCGTGGGGTCACCCCCTCGTCGGGGCGACTCCCCTATCTTATCACTCGGAGTCCTCGGCAACGGCGCCAGAAATTTTCTTGCTGGTGCCAAAGTAGACGGGGAAAAACTTGTATGGAGCTTCGCTCCAGGCAACGGCGCCAGAAATTTGCTTGAGACGCGAGAGAAGATAATTACTTCTCACCCTTCGTCGGTTACCCCAAGTGGAAGGTGAGATGTAGGATAGCAGCAAATTTCCCCTATGTAGAGGATAGGGTTTGTCTCCCATAGGACTCCGGCAATGATAAGTAGGTGTCAGCGGCGCAACTGACGTGTGATACGTCCAAAACGTATCTATAATTTCTGCTTGCTCCATGCATGTTTTGTGTGATATTGCTATGATCTAGATACACTTTCATACACTTTTGATCATATTTGGACTAACCTATTAACTCAGTGCACCCCAGTGCCAGTTCCTGTTTTCTGCTGTTTTTCTATTTCAGTTTTCCCCCATATAAAAAGTGCCAGAAAAATTCCGGGAAAAATACAGGAAAAATCAGCGTACATGAAGCTTCGAGAATATCCCGAGAGGGGCCAGATGGGAGCCATGGGGGGCCAGGCGGCCACCCGGCGTAGCCCCACCCCTGGCCGCGCCAGGGGGGCGCCTGGGGCCTCTGGTACACCTCTGGCTTCCCCCCTTCGCCTATTTATTCTCCGTCACCGGAAAACTCCAAAGGAGGAACCCTATTCTGCAAACTCGCCTAGCACCCTGCCAAGATCGGTAGCACCAGAAGACCTCTTCCCGGCACCCTGCCGGAGGGAGGATTGACCTCTGGGAGTCTCTTCTCCACCATGGATGCTCCCCGGATGTCTCGTGAGTAGTTTTCCTTGGACCATGGGTCCGTGATCAGTAGCTATGTGATGTTCTCCTCGCCTCTTTGATCTTCATTGTTTAGACCTCGTGCGCTGCCCTACATGATCGAGGCACCTTTGTAATATTTCTGCTGTTGCTATGCTGAGTTTGGAGGGATCTGATGGATTATGAGATTATGTTCAGATTGTGATAGAGTAATATATTTGGTTTTTATCTCTTATATTTTTGTTCCTAAGTAATTCTTGCATGTTCTCCGTTGCTGTGTTTTGCTTTGGCCAAGTAATAGGTAGTGACTCCAAGAGGGAACGTTGTGTTAGATTGTGGGTTCATGCCCCCCGATGACACGCTTGAGTGACAGAAACATGAGTCTAGGGGATGTGTTGTTGCCACAAGGGGGAAAACAACAGTGCTTGTAACCGCGGTTACAAGGATTGTTTACTTTATGCAAAGTTCTTTTTATTGCAGTTGTCTGTTGCTTTGTGTTTACACTTTGGGTGGGGCTCGCAACTTAATACCAGCGAGATGTTCTGGATAGATATCTCAAGGTGGATGATTAGTAGTAGATGCAAATGGATTTCGGTCTACTTATTTTGGCGTACTGCCCGTGCTTTTGAGCCTCTTCCTTTCTTTTGTAGCATAGTTAGCATTGCGGTGCGGTCATAATCCTGTCAATTTCCCTTATGTAATTTGTTTACCTCGCATAGCAGTTTTATCATCTTTTGGGAGAGAGACATCACTAGTGAACATCACGTTTCCCGGTCCATATCCTCATTACTGTTTCGAAGCTATATTTACTTTACTGCTTTTACTTGCTATCATTATCCCTTGCGTTTTATCCGTTGTGAACAACAAGACCGGAGAGATTGACAAGCTCTCTGAACTTCGTTGGGAACAAAGTTATCTGTGTCTGTGTGCAGGTCCGCGTCAGTTGCGCCGCTGACACCTACTTATCATCTCTGGAGTCCTACTGGAGACAAACCTTGGTATCTTCACCGAGGGAAAACTGCTGCTGCACTACATCTCAAACCTTCCACTTGGGGTAACCAACGAAGGGCGAGAAGCCATCAAGCAAGTTTTCTGGCGCCGTTGCCGGGGACTTCGAGTGCTAAGATAGGGGAGTTGCACACTACCCTTTACCTTTGTTTTTTAGTCTTGTTAGTTTATCTTTCAGTTGTTATCTTTGTTTCTTTAATCAAAAATTACAAAAAAATCCGCCACACTTGCTGCTACTATGGGTTCCACTGAAAATACCAAGTTGTGTGACTTCACTAGTCACAACAACCAAGACTTTATCTGCACTCCCATTGCCACACCTGCCACTTCAGCTACCTCTTATGAAATTAAACCTGCTTTTCTAAACCTTGTTATGAGAGATCAATTCTCTGGTGCTGGAGATGATGCTGCTTTACACTTGAATAATTTTGTTGAATTATGTGATATGCAAAAGTATAAAGAAGTAGAAGGTGATGTTGTTAAGCTCAAGCTCTTTCCCTTCTCTTTAAGGGGAGATGCTAAAATCTGGTTTCAATCTTTGCCTAGAAATAGCATAGATTCTTGGGATAAGTGCAAAGATGCTTTTATAGGGAAGTACTACCCTCCTGCTAAGATTATCCAATTGAGGAGTAATATTATGAATTTTAAGCAATTGGATAATGAACACGTTGCCCAAGCTTGGGAACGAATGAAATCTCTTGTTAAGAAATGCCCTACACATGGTTTGACTACATGGATGGTTATCCAGAATTTTTATGCAGGCTTGAACTTTACCTCGCGGAACCTGTTAGATTCGGCCGCGGGAGGAACCTTTATGTCAACTACACTTGGTGCTGCCACGAAGCTTCTCGATGAAATGATGACCAATTATTCCCAATGGCACACCGAACGCGCTCCAACAGGTAGGAAGGTAAATTCTGTCGAGGAAATTGCCTCCCTCAATGAAAAAGTTGACTTAATTATGTCTCTACTTACCAAGCAACCCTCTGTTGATCCTCATGATGTTCCTTGAAATTCTTTGGTTTCCCAAGAACAAGTAGATGTGAACTTTATTGCTAGAAACAACTTCAACAACAATGCTTATAGAGGAAATTTTGCTAGTAATCCTAGACCGTTTCCATCCAACTATGGGAACAACAACACCTACCCTAGCAACAACTCCTATAATCCTGCTTATACGAAAAGATACCTACCTAGCTTTGATAAATTGGTAGAAATAGAGAAAGCTACTAAGAACTATATGCACACCCAGTTTGAACAAAACAAAGCCTTCTCTAAGCAGATAGGGGAGCATACTGCCATTCTGCAAAACATTAGTGAACAGCTTGATAGCCTGAATAGTGAGATTTCTAATCTCCAGGCTAGACTTACCGCCACCTAAACCCATGTTTCGAATATGTCCCACACCCAATATACTTTGATAAATCAAATAGCAGCCAAACCGGAAGTTATCCCTATGGAAGAAGATAGAATTAAGAGCCTTCCTACACACCACACAGTTGCCACTATCCAAATTGTTGAGGACACCCAAACTATTAGCACCCAATGCACTCCTAGTCACGTTGGACCTATTAATGGTGATGCTAATACCTCAACCGTAGAAAAAGAGACTCCTATGAACATAGAGGGTTTCAAAAAAGTTAGCCTATATGACACTGCTACCACCTTTGATAGTAGTGATATTGATTTTGATAGTTGCACCCTCTCAGAAGTTATCAGTTTGCTACACAAAATGTCTAGAGACCCCCACACTAGCACACTTAATCTTGCCTTAACGGAGCATATAACAAATGCTCTCATCAAAGCTAGAGAGGAGAAGCTTAGAGTAGAAGCCTCCATACCTAGGAAGCTAGATGATGGTTGGGACCCTATGATCAAAATTAAATTAAATAACTTCTCTTGCTATGCTTTATGTGATGTTGGAGCTAGTACCTCCGTTATGCCCAAAAGAATATTTGATATGTTTGAATTGAAGCCCTTTGAGCCTTGTTCTTTTGGTGTTCGTCTTGTTGATTCTTCCATAAAGAAACCTTTGAGGAAGATCGACGATGTTCTTATCATTGTCAATGACAACTATGTTCCCGTTGATTTTATTGTTATGGATATAGAGTGTGAACCTTTGTGTCCAATTATTTTGGGACGTCCTTTTCTTCGCACCGTTGGTGCGGTTATTGACATGAAAGAGGGGAATATAAAATTCCAATTCCTATTCAAAAATGGGATGGAACACTTCCCTAGAAAGAAAATCAAGTTACCTTTTGAGTCCGTTACACGGGCTAGTTATTCTCTTTCTCTTGATAAAACTTGATTCTTCTTTTTTGCATCATGCCTAGCTAATGGCTTTAAAGAAGCGCTTTCGGGAAGCAGCCCGCAACGAATATAGGTGTTTTATTTTTACTTTTGTTGTGTCTTGATGATTGTTACTTCTGTAGGAACATCATTGTATCTTTATTTTTCAGCTTTGTGCCAAGTTATAGCCTCTTACGGCAAGGGAAATAAAAGTTGTGACATGCTGTCCAGAAAACAGATTCTGTCCTCGTGACCAGAAAAATTCCAGAAAAATCGCAGTTCATCTTTTTGAGCTGAAATTTTTACACAGTATGCCCTATACAATTACGAAACTTCCGTATGTTCTGAGTTTTTTTATTTGAGTTGCATAAGTGACCCTAAAAAATTCTTTACTATCTGCTGTTCTGTTTTTCACAGATTCTGCCACGTTTTGTCTCTCCTAACTTTTGCAAACCTTAAACTTGATTTTTCTTTGAAAAAACTTTTTGGCACTCTTGAGAAACAGTATCTATTCAGTAATATCTTTATATCCAGTGGGAAAAATTATTTATTAAGGGTACTAACCTCTCTAATCAGCTTATGATGAGTTATGTATGAAGAGAGTTTTCAAGTGTGCGATAGAAGATGATGAAAGAAGACGCAGGAGTGTCAAGCGCTCAATCTTGGGGATGCCCCCATGCATCCACAATAAATATTCAAGGAGACTCAAGCATCTAAGCTTGGGGATGCCCCCGTGCATCCCCTTCTCCATCAACAATCATCAGTTCGTCCTTCGTCTCACTATATTTTTATCACTTCATGCGTTATGTGCTATGCTTGGAGCGTCTCGCTCTTAGGTTTTATTTTTAGTTTTATTTAGCTTTGCTTGATGTTCATAACAAGTTAGATCCCGTATTACTTTGTGTGGGAGAGAAACACGCTCCACTTTCAAAATTTAGAACACATCATAGGATTTTTCCTGCTTATCTTTTTGCTGTTGTGTGTTCTTTTCATAGCTACTGCCATGTTTAGTTTTAGTCTTAGTTTGTCTTTAGCAAGAGCCTTGGCTTTTGTTTAATTTTTTGCTGGAACTATTTTTAGTTTTCATGTTTATCTTGTTAAAGGGAGTTGGTTGTTGCACTGAGTTGTGTCTTGTCTTGAGAGTAGGTAATTGAGGTTGTTATTTAATTTTAGTAGTAACTTGCAATAGTTTTGAGGTATTGATGTGAGTAATGTTTGAACTTTTGGTGTCAAGAGCTCTTGCCTATTAGTGATAGGTGTCGTATTTTGGGAAATCCGTGTGTATTTTCAAAACCTACAAAACTAGTTGAGAACTCTAGCTACTAGATGGATCACTACTCTTCTGAGGAGTCGAATATCAGAGAACACTCACGTACCATTAGTCCAGGATGCACAAGGATAACCAAACCCCCATACACTCCTCCTCGGGGTACTTGTCTCTTTGTGAACCTCCTTATTAGATTGAGAGTTACCGATAATAAGTGCATGAGTTCTTCGGACTAATGTAAGTATTGAAAGTTGACACTTCCACCTTCCCATATTTTGCTAGCCTCTCCCGTGCCGTGCATTGCCTTCTTCTCACTCCGAGAGTTGGTGTCCACCTTCGCCGGTACATCCAAACCCTTAGCATGATACGCTTTGTCATCATAAGCCTCCTTATATCTTCCCTCAAAACAGCCACCATACCTACCTATCAAGGCATTTCCATAGCCTTCCGAGATATATTGCCATGCAACTTCCACCTCTTCATGACTTGATCTTCATGTCATACATGTTCCTTCTACACTGGCAGCGACATACATTGCATACATCATGATAGCTACATCTTCTTTATGTTTTGAGTACCTTTAAAGTGTGAAAGATCTCCTTTACCTTCTTGTAAAATAGAGTGTTGCCCTTAAGTGAGGAAAAGATCCCAAAGTGGACACAATAAAAGATCCCAAAGAGGACAAATGAAAGTTAAATAGAAAGAGCCACTGAGGCCACAAAAAATACAAAAAAAATAGAAAAAAGAGAAAAATAAATAAAAAGAGAGAAAGGGGCAACACTACTATCCTTTTGAGAGATCCACACTAGTACTCCCTCTATATCCTTGTACTCCATAGAGATGATCATCATGCATATAGCTATGTGGGGACCTTCACACTATAGAACTTGGCTTGCATATTCCAAGGATGAGCCTCCTCAAACGAGCTTTAGGTCTTCATGAGCGAGCAAGTTAGATGCACCCCCACTAGTTCCTTTGGAGAGCTTCTTCGCTCGTATGTGCATCCGTTGCATGGCAATCCCTACTCCTCACATCATATTTATCATTTGGCATCTCTTGCCTATGATTTTCCTCATTGATGTGAGCCTTTCACACCTTTTTGTCTCCCTCCTCCACCTACTTCTCTCTTGGCCATCTTAAGTGTCAACTCTCGTGCTTACGCTCAAAATATCGAAAAGGAGTGGATCAAATTGACTTGTACCTGGCTAGTGGTCTGGGGACGAGTAAAGATAAGATTCCAAAGAAGACCAAGTGTGAAACTTTAGTAGATTGAGTTCTCAACACAAAAATTTCTTTTTTCTCGTATTCCCTATCCCCCTTCTTGCACGCAAACACCATTTGGAGACATTCGAGTCACGGACAGCGAGAGCTGTTGCACCTAATGTTCTTTTGTTACTTGTTTCAATGCTAATATAGACTCTTGCATGTTATGACTTGAATTGGATCTCTAACCTTGATTTCTTTAATTTTCAAAGTTCTTTTATGGTTGCTAGCATGTCACCACAGAAATTATGTTGTTGTCATTTACCTACTCGAGGACGAGCAGGAATTAAGCTTGGGGATGTTGATACGTCCAAAACGTATCTATAATTTCTGCTTGCTCCATGCATGTTTTGTGTGATATTGCTATGATCTAGATACACTTTCATACACTTTTGATCATATTTGGACTAACCTATTAACTCAGTGCACCCCAGCGCCAGTTCCTGTTTTCTGCTGTTTTTCTATTTCAGTTTTCCCCCATATAAAAAATGCCAGAAAAATTCCGGAAAAAATACAGGAAAAATCAGCGTACAGGAAGCTTCGAGAAGAGCCCGGGAGGGGCCAGAGGGGATCCAGGGGGGCCCTGGCGGCCACCCGGCGCGGCCCCACCCCTGGCCGCGCCAGGGGGGCGCCTGGGGCCCCTGGTCCACCTCTGGCTGACCCCCTTCGCCTATTTATTCTCCGTCACGGGAAAACTCCAGAGGAGGAACCCTATTCTGCAAACTCGCCTCTGTTCCGCCGCCGCCGCGCTTCCAAGATCGGGAGCACCAGAAGATCTCTTCCCGGCACCCTGCCGGAGGGAGGATTGACCTCCGGGAGTCTCCTCTCCACCATGGATGCTCCCCGGATGTCTCGTGAGTTCATTTCCTTGGACCATGGGTCCGTGATCAGTAGGTATGTGATGTTCTCCTCCCCTCTTTGATCTTCATTGTTTAGACCTCGTGAGCTGCCCTACATGATGGAGGCACCTTTGTAATATTTCTGCTGTTGCTATGCTGAGTTTGATCGGATCTGATGGATTATGAGATTATGTTCAGATTGTGATAGAGTAATATATTTGGTTTTTATCTCTTATATTTTTGTTCCTAAGTAATTCTTCCATGTTCTCCGTTGCTGTTTATTGCTTTGGCCAAGTAGTAGGTAGTGACTCCAAGAGGGAACGTTGTGCTAGATTGTGGGTTCATGCCCCCCGATGACACGCTTGAGTGACAGAAACATGAGTCTAGGGGATGTGTTGTTGCCACAAGGGGGAAAATAACGGTGCTTGTAACCGCGGTTACAAGGATTGTTTACTTTACGCAAAGTTCTTTTTATTGCAGTTGTCTGTTTCTTTGTGTTTATACTTTGGGTGGGGCTCGCAACTTAATACCAGCGAGATTTTCTGGATAGATATCTCAAGGTGGATGACTAGTAGTAGATGCAGATGGATTTCGGTCTACTTATTTTGGCGTACTGCCCGTGCTTTTGAGCCTCTTCCTTTATTTTGTAGCATAGTTAGCATTGCGGTGCGTTCATAATCCTGTCAATTGCCCTTCTGTAATTTGTTTACCTCGCATAGCAGTTTTATCGTCTTTTGGGAGAGAGACATCACTAGTGAACATCACGTATCCCGGTCCATATCCTCATTACTGTTTCCAAGCTATATTTACTTTACTGCTTTTACTTGTTATCATTATCCCGTGTGTTTTATCCGTTGTGAACAACAAGACCGGAGAGATTGACAACCTCTCCGAACTTCGTTGGGAACAAAGTTATCTAGGTCTGTGTGCAGGTCCGCGTCAGTTGCGCCGCTGACACCTACTTATCATCTCTAGAGTCCTACTGGAGACAAACCTTGGTATCTTCCCCGAGGGAAAACTGCTGCTGCACTACATCTCAAACCTTCCACTTGAGGGTAACCAACGAAGGGCGAGAAGCCATCAACACGGACCTACACACAACATAAATAACTTTGCTCCCAACGAAGTTCAGAGAGGTTGTCCATCTCTCCGGTCTTGTTGTTTACAAAGGATCAAACGCAAGGGATAATGATAATGATATCAACTGAAAGTAAATACTGAAAAGGAAATAAGCTTGTAAACAGTGATGAGAATATGGACCGGGGTTCCGTGATGTTCATTAATGATGTCTCTCTCCCAAAAGACGATAAAACTGCTATACGAGGTAAACAAATTACAGATGGGCAGTTGAAAGGATTATAAACGCACCACAATGCTAACTATGCTACAAAAGAAAGGAAGAGGCTCATAAGCATGGGAAGTACGCCAAAATAAGTAGACCGAAATACATATGCATCTAGTACTAATCATCCACCTTGAGATATCTATCCAGAACATCTCACTGGTATTAAGTTGCGAGCCCCACCGAAAGTGTAAACCCAAAGCAACAGACAACTGCAATTAAAAGAACTTTGCGTAAAGTAAACAATCCTTGCAACCGCGGTTACAAGCACCATTGTTTCCCCCTTGTGGCCACAACACATCCCCTAGACTCATGTTTCTGTCACTCAAGCGTGTCATCAGGGGGCATGTACCCACAATCTAGTATAACGTTCCCTCTTGGGGTCACTACCTACTACTTGGCCAAAGCAATAAACAGCAACAGAGAACATGCAAGAATTACTTAGGAACAAAAATATAAGAGATAAAACCAAATATATTACTCTATCACAATCTGAACATAATCTCATAATCCATCAGATCCCATCAAACTCAGCATAGCAACAGCAGAAGAATTACATATGTGCCTCGATCATGTAGGGCAGCTCACGAGTTCTAAACCATGAAGAACAAAGAGGGGAGGAGAGCATCACATAGCTACTGATCACGGACCCATGGTCCAAGGTAGACTAATCATGGCACATCCGGGAAGCGTCCATGGTGGAGGAGAAGCTCCTGGAGGTCGATCCTCCCTCTGGCAGGGTGCCGGGAATGGTCTTGACGGTGCTCCCGATCTTGGAAGCGTGGCGGCGGCGGAACAGAGGCGAGTTTGCGAAATAGGGTTCTGTCTTCGGAGTTTTCCCATGACTAAGATTAAATAGTCGAATGGGGGCAGCCAGGGGGCCACCAGGGGTCCAGGCGCCCCCTGGCCCTCCTTCGTGGCACTGGAAGCTTCCGGCATGTTTAGTCTTTATCTGATTTTTCCCGGATTTTTGGATCACTTTCTACATGGGGAAAAACTGAAATAGAAAAACAGCAGAAAACAGGAACTAGCACTAGGTGCACTGAGTTAGTAGGTTAGTCCAAATATGATCAAAAGTGTATGAAAGTGTATTTAGATCATAGCGATATCACACAAAACATGCATGGAACGAGCAGAAATTACAGATACTTTTGGGACGTATCAGCGCCTGGACCCCTGGTGGCCCCCCTTGCTGCCCCCCCTTCGCCTATTTAATCCCCGTCACGGGAAAATTCCGAAGAGAGAATCCTATTTTGCAAACTCACTTCTGTTCCGCCGCCGCCGCGCTTCCAAGATCTGGAGCACCGTCAGGACCCTTCCCAGCACCCTGCCGGAGGGAGGATCGACCTCCGGGAGCTTCTCCTCCACCATGGACGCTTCACGGATGTGCCGTGAGTATTTTCCTTTGGACCATGGGTCCGTGTCGCGACCCGAGATTAGCGTATGCAAGCCTCGCTACAACACAATCATATGGAGAGCCGAGAACCGTACCCACTTGTCGAAGCAGACAAGGCCAAGCACAGAACGTTCTCGGAAAGCATCGAACGTGAGGGGCATCCCATTCAGGCCGGATTATCCACTGAGATGGGTCCTCATCGTCCGCACACAAGTCTAACTGATATGGGTGGTGAACTCCCATAATCATAGACAAGTCGCCTCAACCATACTATCGATTGTATTATAACCCTTACATAGACTTACTCCAGCCCGATCACTTAGTCGGGGTCTAGGGCGGGCTCGATCATACATCAAAGTGTGCACGTGACGGAGTCACGAGCAATCGCATCGCGACGCTCCAAGCTGCGCACATATAAGGGCCACTTGGTGTATAAAAGACCGCCAGCCAGATCACAACTAAGGTCTCGAAAACCCATACAAAGACATGCATGTTATAAACATACACGCGACGCACATGCCTTGTATGAACAGCAGGTATCATTGCAATTCTCTACAAAGTATACAACTTTATTGATAACTCTTACAGAGTGCACACAGAGATCACAAGTCTGTGATCCAACATTACATCAAACATGCGGAAGCAAAGTAGGTCTGAGTACAGACAAGTTCAACAAATGGCTTAGAGAAGCCTTATCTAAAAACAAGCCCTCCACGAGGGAACCAGTCGTCTGACTAGGATTACACTAGCTTGATCAGTCGTCGAGCTCCAGGAAGAATCCACCTTCGGGGTCAGGGGGTGCATCTAAAACATAGAATAAGCAAACGTGAGTACAAATTCGTACTCAGCAAGACTTATGTAGGAACTATACTACTCATGCACATGTATCAAGGTAAAGGGAGGTGGGGTTCAATTGCAGAAGTGCCAGCTTTGACTTGGCTAGTCCTGAACTACGAGTACCAGACTTGAGGTAAGAAGCGTACACGAGTCCACTACATCTCCAACCAATACACCACTATGGTTACTTCCTCGACTTCCCCACGAGGAGCACACCATAGCACTCACGCTTATCTTGCGAGTTTTAGAAGTATCCAGTTCAAGTTGTCTAATAATCGACCATAGCTCTCCAAGAAGTCCTTAACCGCGGACGCGGCTATTCGAATAGTTTTATTAACCCTGCAGGGGTGTACCGCTACACACACGTGTCATTAGTTACCGCCTTTTACGTGTCACCGTTCAAGAGGTGACAGCGAGGATGCCACCACAACACTTCGCCCACAGCTCCGTTCTAGTCTAGAGAGTCGCCTATCTGAGGGGGATCCGTATGGAAGTCCGGCCGAGGTTCCAGTACAGCCTCAAACGATGTGTGCAGGGTCCCAAGCCCGTCTTGAAAAGCCATTCATCCATTTCGCAGACCGTGCCACAGCCCTACCAGAACACCGAACTACTGCGACTTTCGGGATTCGAACGGGGTGAGGTTCTAGGATGAGAGGGGTCAGTGAGCCCAATGTGTGGTTGTACTCTTCTTCTTGGATCACCACACAAGAACTCAGAATTAAGGCGGTGTTCAACGAGACAACCCACTGTGTACTCCTACACAACCTCTCATCGTTCACCTTGTATTAGGGTAGATTCACCGACACATTTCCACCATCATCAACATGATCACTACCATCCCGACTCACAAAAGAGTAACCTCATTATAACTCTAAGCATGCAATAAGCAGTAACAGTTGCAGGGGTTACATGATATCAACCAACTCCTACATTTGCTAGGATTGTGGTTTGCTTACTACAGTGACAAAATGATAGGTCATGCAAAGGATTGGGTTCAACTATGCGGTAGAAACGTTATCATGGTAATCATCCTATACAATGCATAAGCGAGACATGAGAGGGAAGTGGGATTTTATCGACATGATCAATGGGGGTTTGCTTGCCTTGCTGACGAGGTTCAGTCACGGGGTCTTCAACGAAGGGGGTGATCTCGAGTTCCGGCTCCACTTCTATCAGCAACATGACAATCATGGGATCAACATAATGTACCATGCACAATCACATGGATAAGATTGTAATGGTGATGTTTATGGTACTGATGTGTTGAGCATTCCATTTAAAAGGATTATATTGCATTTGAAATGCAAATTCAAACTCCATTTGATTTATCGATGAATTTCAATTGCATTTGAATGCATGAATGTTCATTTGAAAAGGTTGATCATGAAGTGATGTTGTAAAGGTGAGGTAAAACCTCTGATGTGTGGATGAAACCATATAAAAGAAGTGTGTTGCAAAGTCATTTGCAAATTCACTCCAAATTTGAATTTGAAAAGGATCCATATGCATGTTTGCTACTGTTCACCCATTTTAAAATGGTCAAACATAGAAACAAGTTGTATATTCATAATCCTTGTATTTTTCAGATAATTTTAGACACATTATTTGTCCAATTTGGAGTTAAAAAGAATTAGTTATTGAATTTCAAAGTTTAAAGCATTTTCTGTAATTTTCTGATTTCTTTTAATTTGGAAAAAAGGTTTATTGCGTCATGCTGGTGTCATGCTGACGCAGGGGGGGGGCTGACACGTGGGGCCCTGCTGTCAGTGTCTATGTGGGTTAACCCCGTTTGATTAAAATAAACTGAGGGGGATTAAGGGGCTGGGGCCCACCTGTCATTGACTTAGGGGTCAATTAACAGGGGGTTAGCCCCTAATCACGTGGGCCTTGCCGGCGGTTAGCCGCCGGTGGCACCAGTGCGGCGGCGCACACCCTGGACGACGGCTCGGGGCGCCATTTTCCGAACGGAGGGCACCGCTGTACTCCTCGAGCTCGCGCGCTTCGAGCTGGACACTACAGCGTTCTCGGGAGGCAACGGGGCGACGCCGGCGAGCTACTCGGCGACGGCGGAGGCTCGGTCCATGGTGGGCATAGCGATTTAGGCCACGGTTTGGGGTTGGAGACCATGGGCAAGAATCTAGGGAGCGTCCACGTCTGGTGGTGCCGTTGGGGGTCAAGGGGGTGCTCCAGAGCACGGGGGCTTCAATGGAGGCGGTGGCTCGAGCACTGACTTCGCCGGCGAGGAGATTTAAAGCACGGGAGGAGCAGAAGAGAGGGGTAATCGGAGCGTAGAGCTCACCCAAACACGATGGAGGCCTCGTCGGTTCCGGAGAAGACGCAGGTGTCGCTCAATTCGACGCCGGAGTTTCTGTGGCCGGCGACGGGAACTCGAAGCTTGCGTGTCTCCGGTGGGCGCTCGGCTTCAATTGACGCGGGGGAACGATGAAGTCGTCGACGGCGAAGTAGATGGACACGGCGGCGAGGCTGGAGGGGCTCTGTCGCCACGTCGGTGCACGGCCGTGCCCGGCTAGGGTTTCGGGTCGTCGCGATTTTCCGCCGGGGAGGAGAAACAGAGGGCAAGGATGGAGGGGGAAGTGAGCTGGGCTTCTCCTGGACACACGTGGCGGCGAGAAGGAGGCAGGGGTGTGGCTGGGGAGCTGCCACCGCGACGGCTGCGGCATGCCGGGCACGCAGCTGTGTGCTCGTGCCCGGGGAAGACGACAGGGGAGCCCGCTGGTGGGATGGACCGGCTAGGGAAGGTGGGCTTCGCCCAGGGCGTCAGGTAAGCTCTGCTTTCCTTTTCTTTTTATTTTTTTTCTGCAATATGTTTGACCTAGCTAATAAAATAGCTAGGCATTTTATTAAATGCCAATATTTTTTATATGGCCTCATTAAATATAGATCTAGCCATTATAAAATTTGAGCACTTTTAAAATTCAATAATTTGAATTTTAATTCAAATAGGGTATTTATTTAATTTCCAAGCCCTTTTTGGAATATTTGAAAAATCTTGGTGCATGCAGTGGGACCCACTTCACTTTAGATGTGATCATGCATATTTATAAGACTTTTCAAAAATACCAGAGGAATTTTTGGAAGAAATTTTTATCTGACCTTTTGAATTAAATCCTCAGGGCTTTTCTTTTCCCCATTTTTGAATTTCTTTTGAATATTTGACATGATGCAAAGGCCTAAGCTTACCCTAGCACATACCTAACTTGGGGTTATGACAGTCCGTGATCAGTAGCTATGTGATGTTCTCCTCACATCTTTGTTCTTCATGGTTTAGACCTCGTGAGCTGCCCTACATGATCGAGGCACATTTGTAATCTTTATGCTTTTGCTATGCTGCGTTTGATGGGATCTGATGGATTATGAGATTATGTTCAAATTGTGATAGAGTAATATAATTTGTTCTTATCTTTTTGTATTTTTGTTCCGAAGTAATTCTTGCATGTTCTCTGTAGTTGTTTATTGCTTTGGCCAAGTGGTAGGTAGTGACTCCAAGAGGGAACGTTATGCTCGATTGTGGGTACATGCCCCCTGATGACACGCTTGAGTGATAGAAACATTTGTCTAGGGGATGTGTTATGGCCACAAGGGGGAAAACAACGGTGCTTGTAACCGTGGTTGCAAGGATTGTTTACTTTACGCAAAGTTCTTTTAATACAGTTGTCTGTTGATTTGGGTTTACACTTTGGGCGGGGCTCGCAACTTAATACCAGCGAGATGTTCTGGATAGATATCTCAAGGTGGATGATTAGTAATAGATGCAGATGGATGTCGGTCTACTTATTTTGGCGTACTGTCCATGCTTTTGAGCCTCTTCCTCTCTTTGTAGCATAGTTAGCATTGCGGTGCGTTTATAATCTTGTCAATTGCCCAGCTGTAATTTGTTTACCTCGCATAGCAGTCTTATTCTCTTTTGGGAGAGAGACATCACTAGTGAACATCACGGGACCCCGGTCCATATTCTCATCACTGTTTACACGCTCATTTACTTTTCAGTATTTACTTTCAGTTGCTATCATCATTATCATTATCCCTTGTGTGTTTGATCCTTTGTAAACAACAAGACCGGAGAGATTGACAACCTCTCTGAACTTCGTTGGGAGCAAAGTTATTTGTGTCGTGTGCATGTCCAGGTTAGGAGAGCAATATCTCAAACGGCGTGTTGCTCGCTTCACCACCTACTTATCATTATCGGAGTCCTACTGGATTGATAACCTCGGTATCTTCACTAAGGGAAATTTTCTGCTATCCTAGATCTCACCTTCTACTTGGGGTAACCAACGAAGGGCGAGAAGCCATTACCACTTCCACGCCATCAGGCGGCCATGGCGCCGGCCGACGGCGTTACAGCAAGGGAGGAGAGGGCGGCCGGAGTTGAGGGAGGAGAAGATGAGAGGGAGGAGAGAAGGCGGCGAGCTGCGGGGGCGGCGCAGCTGCAGTGGCCGACCGGCGGCACGCCGGCGCGCGGCGGCGCAGCCAGGGGTTCCACGGGGGCGGCTCGGCCCAGATCCAGGCATGGGCTGGCCTGCGGCGCAGCTCTAGGGCCCTGTCGGGCCCGGACTACTAGGAAACGGCTGGGGGCTACGTGGCGCGATCTGTACCGCAGATAAAAAGATCTGACGGCTGATATTGATGGGATGGCTAGGGTTTCAGGATTTCGCCGTTTTGGGGCAGATTTGGGCAAAGTGGAGGGGGTGGTTTCAATTTTAACAAGTGGGAAACCCTAGAAGAACTATGAGAGGGTGCTGGTCTTTATATAGGCTTGTTGGATATATGCTCTAGAGGCAAATAATATATGATTATTCCAATATATCTAAATAAGTTCATTACCAGTTTCTTACTGTGCTGGAACTGTATCAGTGAAACAATGATACAGGTGTCATATAGAAACAATCAGAGTTCCTAGTCAGCCTCTCATGATGACTGGTTTATCGTCAACTGATGATTGTGGTTTCATGATCATGGACAATCAAGTCAATTGACGGTAAGGTCACCTCATTGAATGAATGACGTGATGAACATTACCCAATGCAAGCATTACAACATGATCAAATCGTAAAAGTTCAGTGTTGTAATTACAGAACGTAGTAGCCTATTCCTTTGACCGTGAGATCACGTATAATTGCTATCTTCTGAGGATGCTTTGAGTGCATTAACCGTCACACTGAAACATGGTGACCATAAAGATGTATCTTGGGCTATCCAATGGGATATGTTGAGGAGTGTTGATTCAAGAGCGGAATTTGTCAATCCATATAATGGAAAGATACTTCATCGCCAACTCGGTGAGATTGCATCCATAAAGCTGCGCAGTGTGTGACTAGGTCACAAGGATGAATATCACGGAACGAGTGAATAAGATTTGTCGGTAACAAGATAGAACTAATGCATTGGATGCAGTTGATCGAATCTTGGACTAATCTAGTATCGCATGACAAAGGGAATGGTATACAACGTGTATGGTTCAATCGGTTACTTCCGGAATGCACAGAGGTCATTATGGGCATCCGGGTCCCGCTATTGATCATTGGTTGTAGCCTTTGTCTCGGTCATGACTGGAGTGTTCTCGGACCATAGGGTAACACACTTAAGGGCTCGATGAATATCGGAGACCTTTTCGGAACTATCGGAGTTACCGGAGAAGAGAGAAAGACGTACCGGAAAAGTTCCGTGTTGGTCCGAAGGACGTTCGGAGTGAGCTGGAAGGAGTTCCGGATCATCGGGAGATGAAATAATATGTATTATTTATTATTTAAGTGAAATAATAATTAATAATAATTTATTTCATATTAAAAAGTGCAATGGGCCTTATTTGTGAAAGAAGCCCATTAGGGGAAGGAGGAAAATAAAAGGGAAAAGGAAAAGAAAAAAAAGGGGGGCGCCATGGGCCTTGGGGCCCTTGTGGGTGGCGCCCCACTTCCCCCCTCCTCCTAGCCGCACCCTCCCCCCCCCCTTGGCAAGGGATTAGTCCCACATTGTCAAGGGAAGGGGGTTGACTCCTTCCGTCTGCCTATATAAACATGGGCAGGGGTGCACTTCTTTAATACACAAAAATTCGCAGAGAATTCAATATTACTCCAAATTGAGATCGATTTTCACTGGTCTTCTCCCCTCTCTCGTCTCTCTCAAGCCGGGGTCCCCTTGTCTGGAACCTGTGCTGGGATTGAGGCTTCTCTGCTACGCGGACGCCGTCGCGCTGCCGAAACTCCGGTTCCGGGAGGTCTATTTCCACCACCTTCGCTGGATCGGAGAACGGAGGTCGTCATCGAGTCCGTACGTGTGCGAGTACTATGAGGTGTTGCATGTGCGGCACTACCACCCAACAGGGTGCTAACACAGTCAGTGGGCTGTGAAAGGTTTACGGCTTCATCAACCACGTTTGCGGGAACGTTTCCCACGCAACGGACTACACCCCGAGATATGTTTCCGCAAGTCTTTCCGTTATCGCATTACAACTAGATAAATCTTGGGTTAAGGGCGACGCTAGTTAGAAAAACTATTGTTTTCTGCTGCGAGACCCAACATTGGTAACATGAGCTAGATCTATGCTTCGTATTGCTGTACGGTTAGAACACATCGGGGATGTGGGTGTTGATTCTACGATTGTTACCCTCTCACGTGTACTTGTTATATCTGTGGCATTGTTTGATGAAGCGCCCCCCGACCGACCTTACGTGTACGCTTACGCGAGATTGGTTCCACGCTTGACATACGGCTTGTACCGTATAAAGTGGCTCTGGGGGTGTCTGTCTCTTACTTTAGCGGATATGGCATTTTCAACGGAGGGCCCCGTACGGGGTGTAATAGAGACAATCTATAATCAGCGTTGTGGTTCAATGTTCGTAGAAACGGTTGATCTATGAAAAGCCCTAGAAGCCACGTAAAACATGCAATATACAAAATAGAGGCATCTAACTTTATATTGCAGAGGGGGCTATTGTTGTTTGCTTAATCTTGATGTAGTGGTAGCTTTGCTATGTGTTACTAGAAAGTAGTAAACGTTCATCATGATGAAACAAACTTAAATGGAGACACTGTAGACTTAGTGCCACCATGATCATACATCTTAAAACATGCTAGTATAGGATACAAGACGGTAGCATAAAAGAAGATGATCCCTTATAAAATGCCAAACATAAGTATTCTACCGAAGTGTGCACCACCTGGAAGGTTCTATTTATGATAGGCAGGCCGTGACGATCGGGTGTCATACATACATTAGAGTTCGCATGAGGTTGGGCCTGGCAAGCCTAGCATATGTAGATATGGCCTTGCTAAGCAGCATATAACAGTAAGGTCAATTTGGCGAGCCTAGAATATGCAGATATGGCCTCGGAATACTAGAGATCGAAAGATCGAGCATGAGTCACATATAGGATGTGATCGCACAAACTATTTGTCTACCTTTGAAACTAATCCGTCAGCCGTTGTGATATTCGAGGACGGATAGTGAATCTGGATCATGTAATCACTAAAACTTCTTAGGGATGATTGTTTTAGTGTGAGCTCATCTATAATATGATTATTATGAACTCATTGTTATGAACTAGTCTTAATTGTTTTCCTTGCAAATATTTTGTAGAAAATTGAAATGGACATGAATCAGTATCATGGATTGGTTACTTTCTTACGTGGTGAAAGACTTAAAGATGATGGGTCAAATTTCGTTGATTGGTACTTATACCTTAGGACTGTGCTCAAGAGAGCTAATCTCTTGTTCGTGATACAAGAGCGTATGGGAGACCCTACAGTAGACAACATGGATGAAAAAGTAATGCCTGATTACCATAATCGTCGAAGGACTTACGCCATGGTAAAAGTGTCATTGAAAGGACGTGGCTGTCGCCTAGAGGGGGGGTGAATAGGCGTTTAAAATAATTACGGTTTCGGCTTGAACAAATGCGGAATAAAACTTAACGTTTAATTTGCCAAGCAAGAAACCTAAATAAGCTAGGCTCAACTATGTGCTCCAACAACTTATACTAAGCAAGATAAACAACTATGTGATAGCAAGGTATATAACAAGAGCACTAAGGCTATCACAAAGTAGGTGCACAAGTAAATAGGTTGACTAGATGAACAACCTATGGGACAAGCAATGCACAATAATATGAGCAAGCACAAGATAAACAATGTAATAAGCTTGCTCAAAGTAAGGGTAGAGATAACCGCAAGTGGACCGGATGGAGACAAGGATTTGTTACCGAAGTTCCTTCTCTTGCGAGAAGTACGTCTCCGTTTGGAGAGGGTGAGGAGCACAATGCTCACGCGAAGCCAACGAGGGCCACCCTATTTCTCCTCACGCTCTTACCAATGCAAGATGCCGTGATTCCACCATTAGGACACTTGAGGGCGGTCACCGAACCCGTACAAATAGCAACCTTTGGGGGCGGTCACCGAACCCGTACAAATGCTCGGGGCAATCTCCACAACCGAATTGGAGGCTCCCGTAGCATCCCGAAGCTTTCCAACACAATGATTGATCTCCGCAACAACAAGCCTCTAGGGGCCAACGCACCCAAGAGGAACAAGCTCTAGAGTGCCAATGCACTCAAGAGAACAAGCTCTAGAGTGCCAATGCACTCACGAGTAACTATCTTCTCAACTTCACTTACTACAACGAATCCTCGGAGAGAACTCAAACAGATGCACCAAATGCAATGGCAAGAGCACACGAAGTGCTCAAGTCCCCAACTCTCAAATCCCACCAAAGCAACAAAAGCTATGGAGGAATATGAGAGGAGGAACAAGGAGAACACCAAGAACTCCAAGATCTAGATCCACAAGGTTCCCCTCACTTAGAGGAGAGATGGCTTGGTGGAGAGTGTGGATCTAGACCTCCTCTCTCTTTTCCCTCAAAAAGGAGCAAGAATCATAGGAGGGGAAGAGAGTAAGCAAGCTCAAAGAGGTCAAAATGGGGGGAAGAACTTGCTAAGCACCGGTGGAGACAAAGGAGGAAGAAGACCCCCTTTTATAGTCTCCCACGAATCCAGCCGTTGGGAACCGTTGGCAGCCCACCAACCACGGTACTACCGCTCGGAGAGCGTTACTACCGCGGTGGGTGCGGTACTACCGCGCTGCCGTAGTACCGCAGCCTAGTGCCGTGCCCACTACCGCTTAGTCAGTGCGCTTGCGGTAGTGGTTACGGTACTAGCCTGCCGTACTACCGTAGCGCGGTACTACCGCGCTGGGTGTGGTACTACCGTGGCACGGTACTACCGCACTGGGAGCGGTACTACCGCCCCACGGTACTACCGGGGGCCAGTACCGTGCCCACTACCGCAAAGTCCAGTGGACTTACGGTAGTGAATGCGGTACTCGCCCACGGTACTACCGCTCCAAGAGCGGTACTACCGCCCTGGCAGAACCAGGGAGCCCAGGCCACACAACATATGAACTCCAAATAAAACAGGCAAACCCTGAACTGCCACAACTTCTGCAAATGAACTCCGATTAAGGCAAACTCAAGCTTGATGGAAAGCTAACGAATAGAGCTGCCTAATCACGATTGGAAATATTTAGAAGTGTGGAAGGGGAGAAATGTCAAACAAATAGAGGTGTGAAACCTCTAACCGAGATGACCCGGCAAATCTCCCACATCGAAAAACATACGAGAAGACGCATATGAAATCCGTTTTCGATGAACAAGAGCTTGTCATGAAGAAGACCACAAGCTCCAAAACCCACAAAGAGAAAAGCAAAACAAGAACCAATAAAGATGATGCCAAGGATGCAAAAGGTTTGAGCTCTCCACGAACGACTCGGCCTAGCCTATAACACGGTCTCCTAACTACTACCAAGAGACCAGTAAACTAGGCACCTATCTAGTCAAACCTTTGTCTTGCGCATAATCCACTTGAGCTTGATGATGACGATCATGCCCGCCTCAAGTTGGCACATCTTCCTTGATTCCGCCGGCTCGATGAAGACTTGTAGATAGCTCCCCCATACTCCATTATGGGTGAGCCTCTTTTAGGCACATCTTCACACGACCATTATCACCAAATGGTCGGCAAGCTCCAAGCATATGATATCTTCGTGATGCTCCTCTTGACCTTGCACACATCTACTTGACCAATCTTTGGATAGCTCCATGAAGAACACCTTGGTCAACACGTAATCTTCATCTTACAACCTTGAAGCCACCATATGATCTTCAAGCGTTGCCTATGGACAAACCTTAAAGTATAACTCAAGGAAACCATTAGTACATAAAGATTGTCATCAATTACCAAAACCAAACATAAGGGTACATGGGGGGGCACCATGGGCCTTGGGGCCCATGTGGGTGGCGCCCCACTTCCCCCCTCCTCCTAGACGCACCATCCCCCCATTGGCAAGGGATTAGTCCCACATTGCCAAGGGAAAGGGGGTTGACTCCTTCCGTCTACCTATATAAAGATGGGCAGGGGTGCACTTCTTTAATACAGAAAAATTCGCAGAGAATTCAATATTACTCCGAATTGAGATCGATTTTCACCGATTTTCACCGGTCTTCTCCCCTCTCTCGTCTCTCTCAATCTGGGGTCCCCTTGTCTGGAACCTATGCTGGGATTGAGGCTTCTCTTCTACGCGGACGCCGTCGTGCTGCCGAAACTCTGGTTCCGGGAGGTCTACTTCCGCCACCTTCGCTGGATCGGAGAACGGAGGTTGTCGTGGAGTTCGTATGTGTGCGAGTACTACGAGGTGCTGCACGTGCGGCCCTACCACCCAACAGGGTTCTAACACAGCCAGGGGGCTGTGAAAGGTTTACGGCTTCATCAACCACATTTGCGGGAACGTTTCCCGCGCAACGGACTACACCCCGAGGTATGTTTCCGCAAGTCTTTCCGTTACGGCATTATAGCTAGATAGATCTTGGGTTAAGGGCGACGCTAGTTAGAAAAACTATTGTTTTCTGCTGTGAGACCCAACAAGGCTGTCCTGGATGGCGGGTTTACGTAAATGCACTCGGGTTCTTCCTCGTGCGTCCGGTACTCCACGTTTCTGACCGCCGGCAGTTCATACGACCTCCGATTCGGACGAAATCTCGAGCCACGCGCTCAGCGCGGTGAGCCCGTCAGTCCTACCTCACTTCTATGAAATTCCGAGAACATTTTTCCGGTGCCCAATAAAATAATCCATTTTATTATTAAATGGAGTTCTTTTTCTGATGGCGATGGCTGGTCCTGTGCCGGTTGCGACATTGCTCGGGTGAAACCCCGGTGTCGCAAAGGTTGTGTGCCGTTGGGAAAAGGTTTGGTCCCACATCCGATATGAGAAAGAGGGGGTAATATTCACCGATTAATAAATCAGCGAAGCAAATACTACAAACAATTCTAGCAATCAATAAAATAAAGAAACAAACAAAATTTTTAATTTGGGTGAAAATATCGGGCTAGTACAATACACCACCACCAACAAGGGATATCGTCCCGAGATCCTGGACGATCCTGGGGAGAGGATGGAAGAGAAAAGAAAGACGATGATCTTCAACACCACCAACAAGGGACTCTTCTCCATGACGGACGACGAACCTCCGTCGAGAAAAATTTCCGTAGAGAGATGGCGACGTCAAAGAACGAAACCATCGGGAGATCAAGAGGAAGAACGATAGTTAAAAGCGACGATCAAGGGAAGCATTATCACTCAAATCGTGAGGATACTAGGCAAGAGGAATGAATTCAACAGACGACCAAGATGTTATCCAAAGTCGGAGAAGATAAAGGTACTACAAGAATTCCCAAACCTGAGATCGGAATCGAGACAATACGCTGCAAGCAAGGCATTGTAACGGTTCCGAAACTCCACTTACTCGAGATCCTAGAGTTTGAAGGGGATAAGACGAGAATAAATTTTTTATGACAATTTTCCTGTCCAGAGAAAGGGTAAGGAGTAAAAAGATTCCTACTCTTCGATAACTAACTTTGTAACTATAAAATAGTTTTTGTCTAGACTCGACTTCGGCTAGAAAAGGGATACTACGATCAACCTGGCTCTGATACCAAGTTGTAAGGGCCGATATGCGGTACTGTTCCAGAATCTAGATGTTTCCATCCAGATCCTGGGACGAAGCACATATCGGTCCCACCGCGACATATGACGATGCCATATGCCCCGGATTTCCAACATGATATCACAACATTACAATTACAAGGATACAACATCTCATACAATCGACATATGATATATCTCCTCGTTGGTTACCCCAAGTGGAAGGTGAGATGTAGGATAGCGGCAAATTTCCCTCGGTGAAGGTACCAAGGTTTGTCTCTGGTAGGACTCCGACGATGATAAGTAGGTGTCAGCGGCGCAACTGATGTGGACCTGCACCCAACACAAATAACTTTGCTTCCCAACGAGTACAAAGAGGTTGTCAATCTCTCCGGCCTTGTTGTTCACAAAGGATCAACGCAATAGAACACGAGGATAATGATAGCAACTGGAAAGTAAAAGGAGGAAAATAAATAAGCGTGTAAACAGTGATGAGAATATGGACCGGGGTCCCGTGATGTTCACTAGTGATTTATCTCTGCCAAAAGACGACAAAACTGATATGCGAGGTAAACAAATTACATCTGGGCAATTGACAGGATAAAAAACACACCGCAATGCTAACTATGATACAAAGAAAGGACGAGGCTCAAAAGCATGGGCGGTACGCCAAAATAAGTAGACCAAAATCTAACTACATCTACTACTAATCATCCACCTTGATATATCTATCCAGAACATCTCACTGGTATTAAGTTGCGAGCCCCACCCAAAGTGTAAACCTAAAGCAACAGACAACTGCATTAAAAACCACTTTGTGTAAAGTAAACTATCCTTGCAACCGCGGTTACAAGCACCGTTGTTTTCCCCCTTGTGGCAAAAACACATCGCCTAGACTTATGTTTATGTCACTCAAGCGTGTCATCAGGGGGCATGAAACCACAATCGAGCATAACGTTCCCTCTTCAAGTCACTACGTACTACTTAGCCAAAGCAATAAACAGCAATGGAGAACATGCAAGAATTACTTAAGAACAAAAATATAAGAGAGAAGAACCAAATATATTACTCAATCACAATTTGAACATAATTTCATAATCCATCAGATCCCAGCAAACTCAACATAGCAACAACAGAAAATTACATATGTGCCTCGATCATGTAGGGTAGCTCACGAGGACTAAACCATGAAGAACAAAGAGGGGAGGAGAACATCATATAGCTACTGATCACGGACCCATGGTCCAAGGGAAACTAGGCACGACACATCTGGGAAGCGTCCATGGTGGAGGGAAAGCTCCCGGAGGTCAATCCTCCCTCCGGCAGGGTGCCGGGAAGAAGTCTACTGGCGCTCCCGATCTTGGAAGCGCGGCGGCGGCAGAACAGAGGCGAGATCGCGAAAAAGGGTTCTGTATTCGGAGGTTTCGCGTCACGGGGAATATATAGGCAAAGGGGCAGCCAGGGGGCCACCAGGGGTCCAGGCGACCCCCGGCGCGGCCAGACCCTAGGCCGCGCCAGGTGGCCTCCTGGGTCCCTGGTGGTGGCCCTCTGGCCCCACCCAGGTGATTCCGGAAGGTTCCTTCATGCTCATTTTTATCTGATTTTCCCCGAATTTTTGGAGCACTTTTAATATGGGGGAAACCTGAAATAGAAAAACAGCAGAAAACAGGAACTAACACTGTGGTGCACTGAGTTAATAAGTTAGTACAAATATGATCAAAAGTGTATGAAAGTGTATTTAGATAATAGCAATATCACACAAAACATGCATGGAGCAAGAAGAAATTATAGATACGTTTGGGACGTATCAACATCCCCAAGCTAAATTCCCGATCGTCCTCGAGTAGGTAAATGATAACAAGCATAATTTCTATGGTGACATGCTAGCAACCATATAGGAACTTTGAAAACTAAAGCAATCAAGGTATGTGATTCAATTCAAGTCATAACATGCAAGAGTCTATATTAGCATTGAAACAGCAACAAAAGAACATTAGGGGCAAGAGCTCTCGCTGTCCGTGACTCGAATGACTCCAAATGGTGTTTGCGTGCAAGAAAGGGGATAGGGAATACGAGAAAAAAGTATTTTTGTTGAGAACTCAATCTACTAAAGTTTCACACTTGGTATTCTTTGGAATCTTATCTTGACTCGTTCCCAGACCACTAGCCAGGTACAAGTCAATTTGATCCACTCCTTTTCGATATTTTGAGCACTCATGCAATGGATGAGCGTAAGCACGAAAGTTGACACTTAGGATAGCAAAGAGAGAAATATGGTGGAGGAGGAAGAAAAAAATGTGAGAAAGGCTCACATCAACGAGGAAAATCATATGCGAGAAGGCCAAATGATAGATATGATGTGAGAGTAGGGATTTCCATGCAACGGATGCACATATGAGCTAAGAAAATCTCTCCAATGGAACTAGTGGGGGTGCATCCAACTTGCTCGCTCATGAAGACCTAGAGCTCGTTTGAGGAGGCTCATCCTTGGAATATGAAAGCCAAGTTCTATAGTGTGAAGGTCCCCACATAGCTATATGCATAAATGATCATCTCTATGGAGTACAAGGATAAAAGGGAGTACTAGTGTGGATCTTTCAAAAGGATAGTAGTGTTTCCCCTTTCTATTTTTTCTTTTTTTTGTATTTATTTTGTGGCCTCAATGGCTCTTTCTATTTAACACTCATTTGTCCTCTTTGGGATCTTTTGTTTTGTCCTCTTTGGGATCTTTTCCTCACTTAAGGGCAACACTCTATTTTGCAAGAGGGTATAGAAGATCTTCACACTTTAATAGGTACTCAAACATAAAGAAGATGTAGCTATCATGATGTATGCAATGTATGCCTCTGCCAGTGTATCAGGAACATGTATGATATGAAGATCAAGTCATGAAGAGGTGGATGTTGCATGGAAATATATCTCAGAAAGGCTATGGAAATGCCTTGATAGGTAGGTATGGTGGCTGTTTTGAGGAAACATATAGGGAGGTTTATGATGACAGAGCGTATCATGCCAAGGGTTTGGATGCACCGGCGAAGGTGGACGCCAACTCTCGGAGTGAGAAGTGGGCAATGCACGGTACGGAAGAGGCTAGCAAATATGAGGAGGTGGAAGTGTCAACTTTCAATACTTACATTAGTCCGAAGAACTCATGCACTTATTATCGGTAACTCTCAATCTAATGAGGAGGTTCACAAAGAGAGAAGTACCCCAAGGAGGAGTGTATGGAGGTTTGGTTATCCTTGCGCATCCTCGACTCATGGTACGTGAGTGTACTCTAATATTCGATCCCTCAAAAGATTAGTGATCCATCTATTAGCTAGAGTGCTCAACTAGTTTTGTAGGTTTTGAAAATAAACACGGATTGCCCAAAATACGACACCTATCACTAATAGGCTAGAGCTCTTGACACCAAAAGTTCAAACATTACTCACAACAATACCTCAAAACTATTGCAAGTTACTACAAAATTAAATAGCAACCTCAATTACCTACTTTCAAGACAAGACACAACTCAGTGCAACAACCAACTCTCTTAACAAGATAAACATGAAAACTAAAGAGAGTTCCAGAAAAAAACTAAACAAAAGCCAAGGCTCTTGATAAAGACAAACTAAAACTAAAACTAAACATGGCAGTAGCTACGAAAAGATAAAGAACACACAACAGCAGAAAGATAAGCATGAAAATTCCTATCATGTGTTCTAGATTGGAGTGTGATACGTCCAAAACGTATCTATAATTTCTGCTTGCTCCATGCATGTTTTGTGTGATATTGCTATGATCTAGATACACTTTTGATCATATTTGGACTAACCTATTAACTCAGTGCACCACAGTGCCAGTTCCTGTTTTCTGCTGTTTTTCTATTTTAGTTTTCCCCCATATAAAAAGTGCTCCAAAAATTCGGGAAAATCAGCGCAGAACAACCTTCCGGAAGAAACTGAGTGGGGCCAGAGGGCCACCACCTGGGGCCCAGGCGCCCTGGTGGCGCGCCCCAGTGTCTGGCCGCGCCAGGGGGCCGCTTGGACTCCTGGTGGCCCCCCTGGCTGCCCCCTTTCGCCTATATATTCTCCGTGACGAGAAACCCTCAGAAGAAGAACCCTTTTTCGCGATGTCGCCTCTGTTCCGCCGCCGCGGCGCTTCCGAGATCGGGAGCACCAGAAGACCTCTTCCCGACACCCTGCCGAAGGGAGGGCCGACCTCCGAGAGTCTCCTCTCCACCATGGATGCTTCCCGGATGTGCCGTGAGTAGTTTCCTTTGGACCATGGGTCCATGATCAGTAGCTATGTGATGTTCTCCTCCCCTTTTTGTTCTTCATGGTTTAGACCTCGTGAACTACCCTACATGATCGAGGCACTTTTGTAATGTTTCTGCTGTTGCTATGCTGAGCTTGATGGGATCTGATGGATTATAAGATTATGTTCAGATTGTGATAGATTAATATATTTGGTTCTTATCTTTTATATTTTTGTTCTTAAGTAATTCTTGCATGCTCTCCATTGTTGTTTATTGCTTTGGCCAAGTAGTAGGTAGTAACCCCAAGAGGGAACGTTATGCTCGATTGTGGGTTCATGCCCCCTATGACACGCTTGAGTGACAGAAACATGAGTCTAGGGGATGTGCTGTTGCCACAAGGGGGAAAACAACGGTGTTGGTAACCGCGGTTGCAAGGATTGTTTACTTTACACAAAGTGCTTTTTAATGCAATTGTGTGTTGCTTTGGGTTTACACTTTGGGTGGGGCTCGCAACTGAATACCAGCGAGATGTTCTGGATAGATATCTCAAGGTGGATGATTAGTAGTAGATGCAGTTGGATTTCGGTCTACTTATTTTGGCGTTCTGCCCATGCTTTTGAGCCTCTTCCTTTCTTTTGTAGCATAGTTAGCATTGCGGTGCGTTCATAATTCTGTCAATTGCTCTTCTGTAATTTGTTCACCTCGCGTAGCAGTTTTATCGTATTTTGGGAGAGAGACATCACTAGTGAACATCACGTATCCCGGTCCATATCCTCATCACTGTTTCCACACTCATTTACTTTTCTGCTTTTACTTTCAGTTGCTAACATTATCCCTTGTGTTTGATCCTTTGTGAACAACAAGATCGGAGAGATTGAAAACCTCTCTGAACTTCGTTGGGAACAAAGTTATTTGCGTCTGTGTGCAGGTCCGCGTTAGTTGCGCCGCTGACACCTACTTATCATCTCCGGAGTCCTACTGGAGACAAACCTTGGTATCTTTAATGAGGGAAATTTTCTGCTGTGCTACATCACACCTTCCTCTTGGGGTTTACCAACGAAGGGCGAGAAATCACTATCATCACCTCGCACATCAAGCAGAGTGGAGCGTGTTTCTCTCCCACACAAAGTAAGATGGGGTCTAACTTGTTATGAACAGAAAGCAAAGCTAAATAAAACTAAAAATTAAACCTAAGAGCGAGACGCTCCAAGCATAACATATAGCGCATGAAGTGATAAAAATATAGTGAGACAAAGGACGAACTGATGATTGTTGATGGAGAAGGGGATGCACGGGGGCATCCCCAAGCTTAGACGCTTGAGTCTCCTTGAATATTTATTGGGGATGCATGGGGGCATCCCCAAGCTTGAACGTTTGACACTCCCGGATCTTCTTTCAGCATCTTCCCTCGCACACTTGAGAACTCCCTTCATACATAACTCATCATAAGCTGATTAGAGAGGTTAGTACCCTTAATAAAATAATTTTTCCCAACTGTATATAAAGATATTCTTGAAGATCTACTGTTTATCAGGATTGCCAAAAAGTTTTTGAAAATAAAAAGCAAGCTTAAGAATTGCAAAAGTAAGGAAAGGCAAAGCGTAGCAGAATATGTGAAAAACAGAACATCAGGTAGTAAATAATTTTTTTGGGGTACTTCTGCAACTCAAATAAAAAAACTCAGAACATACGAAAGTGTCACAATTGTATAGAGCATGTTTTGTAAAACATTCATCTCAAAAAGATGAACTAGTGATTTGTTTCGATTTTTTCCGTCAAGCAGACATAATCTGTTTTTTGGACAGCATGTCACAACTTTTGCTTCCCTTATCATAAGAGGCTATAACTTGGCACAAAGCTTGAAAATAAAGCTACAATGATGTTGCTACAGTAGTAACAATCATCAAGACCAATAAAAAAGGAAGTAAAAACATCTTGGTTTGCCTCCCAACAAGCGCTTTCTTTTACGCCTTTAAGCTAGGCATAAGGCAAAAGAAGAATCAAGTTTTATCGAGAGAGAATAGCTAGCCCATGTAACAGACTCAAATGGTAACTTGATTTTATTTCTAGGGAAGTGTTACATCCCCTTTTTGAGAGGTAATTGAAGTTTTATATTCCCTTCTTTCATGTCAATAACAACACCAACGGTGCGAAGAAAAGGATGTCCCAAAATAATTGGACTTAATGGTTCACACTGTATATCCATAATAATAAAATCAACGGGAACATAGTTGTCATTGACAATGATAAGAACATCGTTGATCTTCCCCAAGGGTTTCTTTACGGAAGAATCAACGAGACGAACACCAAAAGAACAAGAATCAAAAGGTTTTAATTCAAACAAGTCATACATTCTTTTGGGCATGACGGGGGTACTAGCTCCAATGTGACATAAAGCATAGCAACAGAAGTAATTTAATTTTTATCATAGGGTCCCAACCATCATCTATCTTCCTAGGTGTGGAGGCTTCTATTCTAAGCTTCTCCTCCCTAGCTTTGATGAGAGCATTAGTGATATGCTCCGTGAAGGCAAGATTAAGTGTGCTAGTGTGGGGGTTTCTAGACATTTTGTGTAGTAAGCTAATAACTTTTGAGAGGGTGCAACTATCAAAATCAATATCACTACTATCAATGGTGGTAGTAGTGTCATCTAGGATCACTTGTTTGGAACCCTCTATGTTCATAGGAGTTTCTTCTTCTACGGTTCAAGTATAAGAATCACCATTAATAGGTCCAATGGGACTAGGAGTGTGTTGGGTGCTATTAGTTTGGGTGTCTTCAACAATTTGGATGGTAGCAACTGTGTGGTGTGTAGGAAGGCTCTTAATTCTATCCTCTTCCACTTTTTCTCTAGCCCATCTTTCTTTAAGTTTAGCCATCATCCTAATATTATCATTGATTTGTAATTGGATAGCATTAATAGGAGTGGCCTTCCTCTCCTCAACGGAAGAGGTTCTAATTTTTAGAATCTCAATATCAAGGGCTAAGCTTTCTACCTTCAAAGAGAGATTATCTAACTTAGCTAATTTCTCTTCTACATTATTGTTGAAGGCTTCTTGGGTAGTGATAAAGTCTCTAAGCATGTTTTCTAGTTCATAAGTGGGGTTCTTGTTGCTAGGATAGGTGTTGTTGTTCCCATAGTTGGATGGAAACGGTCTAGGATTACTAGCAAAATTGCCCCTATAAGCATTGATACGTCCAAAACGTATCTATAATTTTTGCTTTCTCCATGCTTCTTTTCTATGATATTGCTATGATTTTGATGCACTTCCATCTCATATTTGTACTAACCTATTAACTCAGTGCACCCCAGTGCCAGTTCCTGTTTTTTGCTGTTTTTGTATTTCAGGTTTTCCCATTACTTAAAGTGCCAGAAAAATTCCGGGAAAAATATATGAAAAATCAGCGTACCGGAAGCTTTGGGAAGAGCTTAAGTGGGGCCAGAGGGGAGCCAGGGGTGGCCCAGCCGGCCACCTGGCGCGGCCACCCCCTAGGCCGCGCCAGGGGGGCGCCTGGGCCCCCTGGTCCACCTCTGGCTGCCCCCCTTCGCCTATATACCTCTCTCGTCCCGAAACCCTCGAGGACAGAACCCTTTTTCGCGATCTCTCCTCTGTTCCGCTGCCGCCATGCTTCCAAGATCGGGAGCACCAGGAGCCCTCTTCCCGGCACCCTGCCGGTGGGAGGAACCACCTCCGGGAGCTTCTCCACCACCATGGATGCTTCCCGGATGAACCGTGAGTAGTCCACCTTGGACCAAGGGTCCATGATCAGTAGCTATGTGATGTTCTCCTTCCCTCTTTGTTATTGACGGTTTAGACCTCGTGAGCTTCCCTACATGATCGAGGCACATATGTAATCCTTCTGATGTTGCTATGCTGAGTTTGCTGGGATCTAATGGATTATGAGACTATGTTCATATTGTGTTTGAGTATTTATTTGATTCTCCTCTTTTATATTTATGTTCTTGAGTAATTCTTGAATGTTCTCCGTTGCTGTTTATTGCCTTGGCCAAGTAGTAGGTAGTGACTCCAAGAGGGAGCGTTATGCATGATTGTGGGTTCATGCCCCCTGATGACTAGCTTGAGTGACAGAAACATGAGTCTAGGGGATGTGTTTTTGCCACAAGGGAGAAAACAACGGTGCTTGTACTTGCGGGTGCAAGGATTTTTTACTTTATGCAAAGTTTTTTAATGCAGTTGTCTGTTGCTTTGAGTTTACACTTTGGGTGGGATTCGCAACTTAATACCAGCGAGATGTTCTGGATAGATATCTCAAGGTGGATGATTAGTAGGTAGATGCAGATGGATTTCGGTCTACTTGTCTTGGCGTACCTCCCATGCTTTTGAGCCTCTTCCTTTCTTTATAGCATAGTTAGCATTGGTTTGCGCACATAATCGTTTCAATTGCCCAGCTGTAATTTGTTTACCTCGCATGGCTATTTTATCGTCTTTTGGGAGAGAGACATCACTAGTGAACATCATGGGACCCCGGTCCATATTTCCACACTGTTTACACCCGTTATTTATTTCCCGCTTTATTTCCTTTTCTGTTGCTATCGCTATCATTATTATCCCGTGCGTTTGATCCTTTGTAAACAACAAGGCCAGAGGGATTGACATCCTCTCTGAACTCGTTGGGAGCAAAGTTATCTCTTGTGTGTGCAGGTCCACGTCAACCGCCTAATTTCTGGCGCCGTTGTCACCTTCCTATCGTTTTCGGAGTCCTACATGAGACAAACCTTGGTATCTTCACCGAGGGAAATTTTCTGTTGTCTACATCTCAACCTTCCACTTTGGGTAACCAACGAGGGGCGAGAAGCCATCAAAGCTAATTTATGGCGCCGTTGCCGGGGACTCCACTCTTCAAGATAGGGGAGTTGCACACTATCTTTTATCTTTGCTTTTTAGTCTTGTTAGTTTACCTTTCTAGTTTTTGCTTTTTTCCTTTGTGTCTTATATGAAAAACCACAAAAATAGTTGCTACCTTTTGCCTTTGTCTTGCTTTTCCTAGTGATGCTATCGTCACCATGGGTGCTAAACCACCCAAATATGGAAGGATGGACATGTTTCACTTGGATCGCCTTCGATCAATTTGTGCTCGCGCTAAAAACCCAACTTACTTGGTTGAGGGAAAATCATTGCATGAGCATGCTCATTATACGCGGCACCGACTATCTCAGAAAGGGAAACACTTATGGGACCAAATACAAACTTCTTATTGCTATGTTGAGTGTTTATGCCAAATTTATGATTTTACTTGATGCTCTAATATAGATCGTAAACACCTTCCTTTCCAATGTTAGTTTAATGACAATGAGATCCTATCTTCTTATGCAAAAGGTGTTTATGACTACTTTGATGTTGAAAAGATTGAAGAGTTTCTTGCTTTTAAGGGTTCTTATGAGATTGCTTCTTTGATTGAAAAGTACTATGATACTATTCACAAGTCTAAAAACTTTGTTGTTCTTTCTTATTTCTTCGAGAATTATACTTCCAATGCTTATATTGAGGATTTTAAAAATAGAATGCTTGCTGCCCGAGAAGAGGCTAATGATTGCTATGAAGAGGAATCCTATGATTCCGAGGACTCACTTGATACATCCCTTTCTGATGATTTTGATACTTGCTTTGTTGATGGCCATGATGCCACTATGGATGACACTTACGAAGATGAACTTGATATAGTTCCTTATGTTAAGCATGAAATTTTTGCTATTGCACCCACACTTGATTGCCATATTATCCTTTTGAAACCTCCAACTCCGGAGAATTTTTCCCTTATCAAGGCTCAATGTGATGGGTTGCATTTATCTTATAATCCTAAAGACCGTGTTGAAAACTATACAAGTGTGCTTGTAGGTCATGAAAAACATGATTTATGTGATGGTTATATTCTTGATGTTGTTCATGATACTACTGAAAATTGTTTCGAGAGAGGGAAGTTTGGTTGTAGAAACTTCCATATTACTAAAACACCTCTCTTCATGTTGAAAGTTTTGAAGTTGTTCTTTTTCGACCTTCCTATGCATGTCACTTTGTGCTTCTTTGATTTATTTTCTTACAAGATGCCTATGAATAGGAAGTGGGTTAGGCTTAAATGTGTTTCATATTTGCTTCTTGATGCTCTCTTTTGCTTCAAATTCTTATTCTTATAAGAGCACCTTTTATAATCTTCATGCCTAGCTTAAAGGCATAAAAGAAAGCGCTTTTGGGAGGCAGCCCACAACGAATTAGGTTTATTTTTCTTTTTTGTGTGTTGATGTTTGTTACTACATTAGCAACATCATTTTATCTTTAATTTTCAAGCTTTGTGCGATTTATAGCCTCATATGACAAGGGAAGTGAAAGTTGTGACATGCTGTCCAGAAAACAGATTATTTACTCGTGACGGGAAAAATGATATAAAATTCCCAGTTCATCTTTTTGAGCTGAATTTTTTACAAAGCGTGCTATATACAATCATGGAACTTTCGTATGTTCTGAGTTTTTTTATTTGAGTTGCAGAAGTATCCCTAAAAAATTATTTACTACCTGCTGGTCTCTTTTTCACAGATTCTGTCCTGTTTTGCCTTTTCTTCGTTTTGCAAACCTTAAGCTTACTTTTTCTTTGCAAAAACTTTTTTGCAATCTTGATAAACAGTAGCTCTTCAAGAATACCCTTATATCCAGTAGAGAAAAATATATTTCATTATGGGTACTAACCTCGCTAATCAGATTATGATGAGTTATGTATGAAGGGAGTTTTTAAGTGTGCGAGGGAAAATGATAAAAGAAGATTCAGGACTGTCAAACGCTCAAGTTTGGGGATTCCCCCATGCATCCCCAATAAATACTCAAGGAGACTCAAGCGTCTTAGCTTGGGGATGCCCCCGTGCATCCCCTTCTCCATCAACAATTATCAGTTTGTCTTTCGTTCCACTATATTTTTATTACTTCATGCGTTACGTGCTATGCTTGGAGTGTCTTGCTCTTTATTTTCCTTTTTAGTTTTATTTAGCTTTGCTTGCTGTTCATAACAAGTTATAACCCAGATTTCTTTGTGTGGGAGAGAAACACGCTCCACTTTACCCTATAACACAACATAGGATTTTCATGCTTATCTTTGTTGTGTGTGTTCTTTATCTTTTTTCATAGCTGCTGTCATGTTTAGCTCTTAGTTTTCATGCTTATCTTTTTAAGAGCTTTTGTTTAGTTTGTTGCTAGAACTCTCTTGAGTTTTCATGTTTATCTTGTTTAGAGAGTTTGCCTGTTGCACTGAGTTTTGTGTCTTAAATTGAAGTAGGTAATTGAGGTTGCTATTCGATTGTAGTAGTAACTTGCAATAGTTTTGAGGTATTGCCTTGAGTAATGTTTGAACTTTTGGTGTCAAGAGATTTATCCTATTAGTGATAGATGTCGTATTTTGGGCAATCCGTGTTTATTTTCGAAAAACCTACAAAATTAGTTGAGAACTTTAGCTACTAGATGGATCACTAATCTTCGGAGGGATCGAATATTAGAGTACACTCACGTACCATGAGTCGAGTATGCGCAAGGATAATCAAACCCCCATACACTCCTCCTCGGGGTACTTGTATCTTTGTGAACCTCCTAATTAGATTGAGAGTTACCGATAATAAGTGCATGAGTTCTTCGGACTAATGTGAGTATTCGAAAGTTGACACTTCCACCTCCTCATATTTGCTAGCCTCTCCTGTGTCGTGCATTGCCTTCTTCTCATTCCGAGAGTTGGTGTCCACCTTCGCCAGTACATCCAAATCCTTGGCACGATACGCTTTGTCATCATAAGCCTCATTATATCCTTCCTCAAAACAGACACCATACCTACCTATCAAGGAATTTCCATAGCCTTTCCGAGATACATTGCCATGCAACATCCACTTTCTCATGACTTGATCTTCATTTCATACATGCTTTTGCTTGATCGATGAGCCGCATGCTAGTTGGGCCTTGCCCTAATCATTGCTACATGACGCGCTAGTATCATTGCATATCCTGCTACACTGGCAGAGGCATACATTTGCATACTTCATGATAGTTTCATTTTGTTTATGTTGAGTACTTTTGTAAAGTGTTGATACGTCCCATGCGTATCTATAATTTCTGCTTGCTCCATGCATGTTTTGTGTGACTTTGCCATGATTTGTTTGGACTTTCATACAATTTTGAGCATATTTGGACTAATCTATTAACCCAGTGCACCCAGCTGCCAGTTGTTGTTTTCTGCTGTTTTTGTATTTCAGGTTTTCCGGCCATTAAAAGTGCTCCAAAAAATCCGGAAAAATCAGATAAAAATCAGTGACCCGGAAGCTTCCGGAAACACCAAAGGAGGGAAGGGGGGACACCACAAGGACTCCAGAAGGGTCCCTGGCGCGGCCCCACCCTAGGCCGTGCCAGGGAGCCTCCTGGCTGCCCTGTGGCCCCTCTCGGTGCCCCCCTTCGCCTATATTTAGCCCTCGGGGTGGAAACCCCTAATATCGATCTCTCTTCCGTGATATCGCCTCTGCACCGCCGCCGCCGCCGTTTCTAGATCGGGGCTGCCTGGAGAAGCTGCCCCGGCACCCTGCCGGGAGGAGGAACCCCCTCCGGGAGACCATCCATAGCCATGGACGTCTCCCGTATGTACCGTGAGTAGTTTCCCTTGGACCATGGGTCTGTGACCAGTAGCTATGTGATGTACTTCTCTCCCCTCTTTGTGCTTCCACTTTCGAGACCTCGTGAGCTGCCTCACATGATCGAGGCACTATTGTAATTTCTGTTGTTGCTATGCTGAGTTTTCTGGGATATGATGGATTATGAGACTATGTTCAGATTGTGATGAGTAATATATTTGGTTCTTCTCTTTTATATTTTGTTCTTGAGTAAATTATTGCATGTTCTCTGTTGCCGTATTTTACTTTGTCCAAGTGATTTGTTGCAACTCCAAGAGGGAGCATTATGCTTGATTGTGCGTTCAGCCCCTTGATGTCTAGCTTGAGTGACAGAAACATGAGACTAAGGGATGTGTTGTTGCTACCAGAGATAAAACAACAGTGCTTGTATCCGCGGGTGCAAGGATTGTTTACTTTACGCAAAGTTCTTTTAATGCAGTTGTCTTTTGCTTTGAGTTTACACTTTGGGTGGGATTCGCAACTGAATACCAGCGAGATGTTCTGGATAGATATCTCAAGGTAGATGATTCGTAGTAGATGCAGTTGGATTTCGGTCTACTTACCTTGGCGTACTGCCCATTGCTTTTGAGCCCTTCCTTTCTTTGCAGCATAGTTAGCATTGCGTTTCCTTCATAATTCTGTCAATTTCCCAGTTGTGATTTGTTTACCTAGCTAGCACTTTTATCGTCTTTTGGGAGAGAGACATCACTAGTGAAAATCATGGGACCCCGGTCCATCTTCACATTACTGTTTACATCTTTAGTTTACTTTTAGTTTCCACTATTATTATCTCTTGCGTTAATCCTTTGTAAACAGCAAGGCCGGAGGAATTGACAATTCCTCTGTACTCGTTGGGAGCAAAGTTGTTTGTATCTTTGTGCAGGTCCACGTCAAGCGTTGTGACACCTTCTTGTATCTCTTGGATCCCTACTGGTTCGATAACTTGGTATCTTTACCGAGGGAAATTTGCTGCTACGCTACATCTCACCTTCCACTTGGGGTAACCAACGAGGAGTGAGAGATCCTCACCATATCAAGCCAATTTCTGGGGCCGTTGCCGGGACTCCAGTCTACAAGATAGGGGAGTTGCACACTATCTTTTATCTTTGCTTTTTAGTCTTGTTAGTTTACCTTTGTGTTTTTTACTTTTGTGTCCCTTATCAAAAATACCAAAAATACCTATTGCTACTATGGGTTCCAAAGAAAACACCAAGTTGTGTGACTTCACCAGTCACAATAATAGTGACTTTATCTGCACTCCTATTGCCACACCTACCACTTCAGCTACCTCTTATGAAATTAAACCTGCTTTGCTAAACCTTGTTATGAGAGATCAATTCTCTGGTGCTGGAGATGATGCTGCTTTACACTTGAATAATTTTGTTGAATTATGTGATATACAAAAGTATAAAGAAGTAGAAGGTGATGTTGTTAAGATCAAGCTTTTTCCTTTCTCTTTTAGGGACGGAGCTAAAATCTGGTTTCAATCTTTGCCTAGGAATAGCATAGATTCTTGGGATAAGTGCAAAGATGCTTTTATTGGGAAGTACTACCCACCTGCTAAGATTATCCAATTGAGGAGTAACACTATGAATTTCAGGAAATTGGATAATGAACACATTTCCCAAGCTTGGGAACGCATGCAATATCTTGTCAAGAACTGCCCCACACATGGACTGACTACCTGGATGGTTATCCAGACTTTTTATGCAGGCTTGAACTTTACCTCGCGGAACCTGTTAGATTCGGCCGCGGGAGGAACTTTTATGTCAACCACACTTGGTTCTGCCACAAAGCTACTCGATGAGATGATGTTGAACTACTCTCAGTGGCACACCGAAAGATCTCCAACTGGTAAGAAGGTAAATTCTGTCGAGGAGATCTCCTCTATAAATGGAAAGGTTGACCTTATCATGTCTCTACTTACCAAGCAAGCTCCTATTGAACATCAGGATGTTCCTTTAAATTCTTTGGTTGCTCAAGAAGAAGTAGATGTGAACTTTATCTCTAGAAACAACTTCAATAATAATGCTTATAGGGGCAACTTTGCTAGTAATCCTAGACCATTTCCATCCACTTATGGGAACAACAACACCTACCCTAGCAACAAGAACCCCACCTCTGAACTAGAGAGTATGCTTAGAGACTTTATCACTACCCAAAAAGCCTTCAACAAGAATGTGGAAGAAAAACTAGCTAAATTATATAATCTTTGTTTGAAGGTAGACAACTTAGCCCTTGATGTTGAGATGTTAAAAATTAGAACATCTCCCCTTGAGGAGAGTAAGGTCACTCCTATTAATGCTATCCAGTTACAAATCAATGAAAATATTAGGATGATGGCTAAACTCAAAGAAAGATGGGCTAGAGAAAAAGAGGAAGAGGATAGAATTAAGAGCCTTCCTACCTACCACACAGTAGCCACTATCCAAATAGTTGAGGATGTCCAAACTGTTAGCACCCATGACACCCCTAGTCCCGCTGGACCTATCAATGGTGATGCTACCACCTCAACTATAGATGAAGAAACATCTATGAACAAAGAGGCTTTCAAACAAGTAAACCTAAATGATATCACTACCTCCTTGATAGATAGTAGTGACCTAGACTTTGACAACTGCACTTTACCTGAAGTTATTGGTTTCCTACACAAGATGTCTAGAGACCCCCACACTAGCACACTTAATCTTGCCTTCACAGAGCATATAACCAATACTCTAATCAAAGTTAGGGAGGAGAAGCTTAGACTAGAAGCCTCCATACCTAGGAAGCTAGATGATGGTTGGGATCCTATGATAAAAATCAAATTGAATAACTTCTCTTGTTATGCTCTTTGTGATGTTAGAGCAAGTACCTCAGTTATGCCCAAAAGAATGTATGATATGCTTGAATTGGAACCTTTTGATCCCTGTTCTTTTGGTGTTCATCTTGTTGATTCTTCCGTAAAGAAACCTTTGGGGAAGATCGACGATGTTCTTATCATTGTCAATGACAATTATGTTCCCGTTGATTTCACTATTATGGACATTGAATGTGAACCTTCTTGTCCAATTATTTTGGGACGTCCTTTTCTTCGCACAGTTGGTGCTGTTATTGACATGAAAGAGGGGAATATCAAATTCCAATTCCCTCTCAAGAAAGGGATGGAACATTTCCCTAGGAAAAAGATTAAGTTACCCTTTGAGTCCGTCACACGGGCTAGTTATTCTCTTGAAAAAACTTGATCTTTTGTATTAAGCCTAGCTAATGGCTTTAAAGAAGCGCTTTCGGGAGGCAGCCCGCAACGAATTTAGGTTTTTCTTTTTTTATTTTGTTCTGTTTTTATTGGTCTTGATGATTGTTACTACTGTAGCAACATCATTGTATCTTTTTTTTCAAGCTTTGTGCCTTTTATAGCCTCATACGACAAGGGAAGTGAAAGTTGTGACATGCTGTCCAGAAAACAGATTCTGTCCTCGTGATTAGAAAAATCATGGAAAAATCCCAGTTCATCTTTCTGAGCTGAGTTTTTTACACAGCGTGCTCTATACAATTACGAAACTTGCGTATATTCTGAGTTTTTTGATTTGAGTTGCAGAAGTACGCCTAAAAAATTCGTTTCTACCTGCTGGTCTGTTTTTCACAGATTCTGTCCTGTTTTGCCTTTTCTTTGTTTTGCAAACCTTAAGCTTGCTTTTTATTTGCAAAAAACCTTTTGGAAATCTTGAGAAACAGTAGCTCTTCAAGTTTATCTTTATTTCCAGTATAGGAAAAATTATTTTAGATGGTACTAACCTCTCTAATCAGTCTACAATGAGTTGTATGAAGGGAGTTTTCAAGTGCTCGATGGAAAATGATGAAAGAAGATCTAGGAGTGTCAAACGCTCAAGCTTGGGGATGCCCATGTGCACCCCCAAGAAACATTCAAGGAGACTCAAGCGTATAAGCTTGGGGATGCCCCCGTGCATCCCCTTCTTCATCAACAATTATCAGTTCGTCTCTCGTTGCACTATATTTTTATCACTTCATGTGTTATGTGCTATGCTTGGAGCGTCTCGCTCTTTACTTTTCTAGGTTTGTTTTTGCTTTGTTTGCTGTAGTAACCAGTTAGACCCCAGCTTACTCTTTTGTGTGGGAGGGATACACGCTCCGCTTGAACTAGAACTCCTCATAGGATTTTCACGTTTATTCTTTTAGCTGTGAGTTGTTCTTTTTCTTTTCTTAGCTACTGCTCTGTTTAGTTGTAGTGCTTTAGTTTTTCTAGACCTTTTCTTTTGTTTTAGGTTGAAATTTCTATAGGTTGCATGTTTTATCTTGTTAGAGAGTTTGCCTGTTGCACTGAGTTTTGTGTCTTGACTAGAAGTAGGTAGTTGAAGTTGCCTTTCTCTTTGTAGTAGTAACTTGCAATAGTTTTGAGGTATTGACTAGAGTAATGTTTGAACTTTTGGTGTCAAGAGCTCGAGCCTATTAGTGATAGATGTCGTATTTTGGACAAATGAGAGTTAAATAGAAAGAGCCATTGAGGCCACCAAAAAAAATACAAAAAAATAGAAAAAAGAGAAAAAGAAATAAAAAGAGAGAAAGGGGAAACACTACTATCCTTTTGAGAGATCCACACTAGTACTCCCTCTATATATTTGTACTCCATAGAGATGATCTTTATGCATATAGTTTGGAGAGCTTCTTAGCTCGTATGTGCATCCATTTCATGGCAATCCCTACTCCTCACATCATATCTATCATTTGGCATCTCTTGCCTATGATTGTCCTCATTGATGTCAGCCTTTCTCTTCCTTTTTGTTTTCCTCCTCCACCATATTTCTCTCTTTGCCATCCTAAGTGTCAACTCTCGTGCTTACGCTCATCCATTGCATGAGTGCTCAAAATATCGAAAAGGAGTGGATCAAATTGACTTGTACCTGGCTAGTGGTCTGGGGACGAGTCAAGATAATATTCCAAAGAGGACCAAGTGTGAAACTTTAGTAGATTGAGTTCTCAACAAAAATACTTTTTTCTCGTATTCCCTATTCTCCTTTCTTGCACGCAAACACCATTTGGAGACATTCGAGTCACGGACAGCGAGAGCCCTTGCAACTTTTGTTCTTTTGTTACTTATTTCAATGCTAATATAGACTCTTGCCTGTTATGACTTGAATTGAATCTCTGACCTTGATTGCTTTACTTTTCAAAGTTCTTTTATGGTTGCTAGCATGTCACCACAGAAATTATGCTTGTTATCATTTACCTACTCGAGGACGAGCAGGAATTAAGCTTGGGGATGTTGATACGTCCAAAACGTATCGATAATTTCTGCTTGATCCATGCATTTTTGTGTGATATTTCTATGATCTAGATACACTTTCATACATTTTTTATCATATTTGGACTAACCTATTAACTCAGTGCACCCCAGTGACAGTTCCTGTTTTCTGCTATTTTTCTATTTCAGTTTTCCCCCTTATAAAAAGTGCGAGAAAAATTCTGGAAAATTCAGATAAAAAATCAGCGTGACGGAAGCTTCGAGAAAAGCCCGGGAGGGGCCAGAGGGGGGACAGGGGGGGCCCAGGCGGCCACCCGACGCGGCCCCACCCCTGGCCGCGCCAGGGAGGCGCCTGGGGCCCCTGGTCCACCTCTGGCTGCCCCCCTTCGCCTATTTATCCCCCGTCACGGGAAAACTCCAGAAGAGGAACCCTATTCCGCGAACTCGCCTCTGTTCCTCCGCCGCCGCGCTTCCAAGATCGGGAGCAACAGAAGACCTCTTCCCGGCACCCTGTCGGAGGGAGGATTGACCTCCGGGAGTCTCCTCTCCACCATGGATGCTCCCCGGATGTCTCGTGAGTAATTTTCCTTGGACCATGGGTCCGTGATCAGTAGCTATGTGATGTTCTCCTCCCCTCTTTGATCTTCATTGTTTAGACCTCGTGAGCTGCCCTACATGATCGAGGCACCTTTGTAATATTTCTGCTATTGCTATGTTGAGTTTGATTGGATCTGATGGATTATGAGATTATGTTCAGATTGTGATAGAGTAATATATTTGGTTTTTATCTCTTATATTTTTCTTCCTAAGTAATTCTTCCATGCTCTCCGTTGCTGTTTATTTCTTTGGCCAAGTAGTAGGTAGTGACTCCAAGAGGGAGCGTTGTGCTAGATTGTGGGTTCATGCCTCCCCGATGACATGCTTGAGTGACAGAAACATGAGTCTAGGGGATGTGTTGTTGCCACAAGGGGGAAAACAACGGTGCTTGTAACCGCGGTTACAAGGATTGTTTACTTTACGCAAAGTTCTTTTTAATGCAGTTGTCTGTTGCTTTGGGTTTACACTTTGGGTGGGGCTTGCAACTTAATACCAGCGAGATGTTCTGGATAGATATCTCAAGGTGGATGATTAGTAGTAGATGCAGATGGATTTCGGTCTACTTACCTTGGCGTACTGCCTGTGCTTTTTAACCTCTTCCTTTCTTTTGTAGCATAGTTAGCATTGCGGTGCGTTCTTAATCCTCACAATTGCCTTTCTGTAATTTGTTTACCTCGCATAGCATTTTTATCGTCTTTTGGGAGAGAGACATCACTAGCGAACATCACGTATCCCGGTCCATATCCTCATTATTGTGTCCAAGCTATATTTACTTTTCTGCATTTACTTTCAAGTTGCTATCATTATCCCCTTGCGTTTTATCATTTGTGAACAACAAGACCGGAGAGATTGACAACCTCTCTGAACTTTGTTGGGAGAAAAGTTATCTGTGTCTGTGTGCAGGTCCGCGTCAGTTGCGCCGCTGACACCTACTTATCATCTCCGGAGTCCTACTGGAGACAAATCTTGGTATCTTTACTGAGGGAAACTTGCTGCTGTACCGCATCACGCCTTCCACTTGGGGCCTACCAACGAAGGGCGAGAAGCCGTCATCACCGCCGCCGCCGCGCTTCCAAGATCGGGAGCACCAGGAGCCCTCTTCCCGGCACCCTGCCGGAGGGAGGAACCACCTCCGGGAGCTTCTCCACCACCATGGATGCTTCCCGGATGAACCATGAGTAATTCACCTTGGACCATGGGTCCATGATCAGTAGCTCTGTGATGTTCTCCTCCCCTCTTTGTTCTTCATGGTTTAGACCTCGTGAGCTTCCCTACATGATCGAGGCACATATGGAATATTTCTGCTGTTGCTATGCTGAGTTTGCTGGGATCTGATGGATTATGAGACTATGTTCAGATTGTGTTTGAGTAATATATTTTATTCTCCGCTTTTATATTTATGTTCTTGAGTAATTCTTGCATGTTCTCCGTTGCTGTTTATTGCTTTGGCCGAGTAGTAGGTAGTGACTCCAAGAGGGAGCGTTATGCATGATTGTGAGTTCATGCCCCCTGATGACTAGCTTGAGTGACAGAAACATGAGTCTAGGGGATGTGCTGTTGCCACAAGGGAGAAAACAACGGTGCTTGTACTTGCGGGTGCAAGGATTTTTCACTTTACGCAAAGTTCTTTAATGCAGTTGTTTGTTGGCTTTGAGTTTACACTTTGGGTGGGATTCGCAACTTAATACCAGCGAGATGTTCTGGATAGATATCTCAAGGTGGATGATTAGTAGGTAGATGTAGATGGATTTCGGTCTACTTGTCTTGGCGTACCGCCCATGCTTTTGAGCCTCTTCCTTTCTTTATAGCATAGTTAGCATTGGTTTGCGCACATAACCCTGTCAATTGCCCAGCTGTAATTTTTTTACCTCGCATGGCTATTTTATCGTCTTTTGGGAGAGAGACATCACTAGTGAACATCATGGGACCCCGGTCCATATTTCCACACTATTTACACCCGTTATTTATTTCCTGCTTTATTTCCTTTTTTTTTGCTATCGCTATCATTATTATCTCGTGGGTTTTATCCTTTGTAAATAACAAGGCCGGAGGGAGTGACAACCTCTCTGAACTTGTTGGGAGCAAAGTTATTTGTTGTGTGTGCAGGTCCACATCAACCGCCTAATTTCTTGCGCCGTTGTCACCTTCCTGTCGTTGTTGGAGTCCTACTGGAGAAAAACCTTGGTATCTTCACCGAGGGAAATTTGCTGTTGTCTACATCTCAACCTTCCACGTTGGGTAACCAACGAGGGGCGAGAAGCCATCAAGCATTTTTGTTGAAGTTGTTTCTAGCAATAAAGTTCACATCTACTTGTTCCTGAGCAACCAAAGACTTTAAAGAAACATCATGAGGATCAATAGAGGGTTGCTTGGTAAGTAGAGACATAATTAAGTCAACTTTTTAATTTAGGGAGGCAATCTCCTCGACAGAGTTTACCTTCCTACCTGTTGGAGCGCGTTCGGTGTGCCATTGGGAATAGTTGGTCATCATCTCATCGAGAAGTTTTGTGGCAGCACCAAGTGTAGTTGACATAAAGGTTCCTCCCGCGGCCGAATCTAACAGGTTCCACGACGTAAAGTTCAAGCCTGCATAAAAAGTCTGGATAACCATCCAAGTAGTCAAACCATGTGTAGGGCATTTCTTAACAAGAGATTTCATACGTTCCCAATCTTGGGCAACGTGTTCATTATTCAATTGCTTAAAATTCATAATGTTACTCCTCAATTGGATAATTTTAGCAGCTGGGTAATACTTCCCAATAAAAGCATATTTGCACTTATCCCAAGAATCTATGCTATTCCTAGGCAAAGATTGAAACCAAATTTTAGCTCCTTCCCTCAAGGAGAATGGAAAAAGATTGAGCTTAAAAACATCACCTTCTACTTCTTTATACTTCTGCATATCACATAACTCAACAAAATTATTTAAGTGTAAAGCAGCATCATCTGCAGCACCAGAGAATTGATCTCTCATAACAAGGTTTAGCAAAGCAGGTTTAATTTCATAAGAGGTAGCTGAAGTGGCAGGTGTGGCAATAGGAGTGCAGATAAAGTCTTTGTTGTTGTGACTAGTGAAGTCACACAACTTGGTATTTTCAGTGGAACACATAGTAGAAGCAAGTGTGGCAGATTTTTTTGTAATTTTTGATATAAGACACAAAGATAAAAAATGAAAGGTAAACTAACAAGACTAAAAAGCAAAGGCAAAAGGTATTGGGAAACTCCCCTATCTTAGCACTCGGAGTCCCCGGCAACGGTGCCAGAAATTTGCTTGATATCTCTCCTCGTTGGTTACCCCAAGTGGAAGGTTAGAAGTAGGATAGCGACAAATTTCCCTCGGTGAAGATACCAAGGTTTGTCTCCAGTAGGACTCCGGAGATGATAAGTAGGTGTCAGCGGCGCAACTGACGTGGACCTGCACACAACACAAATAATTTTGGTTCCCAACGAGTACAAAGAGGTTGTCAATCTCTCTAGCCTTGTTGTTCACAAAGGACCAACGCAACAGATAACAAGGATAATGATAGCAACTAGAAAGTAAAAGCAGGAAAATAAATAAGCGTGTAAACAGTGATGAGAATACGTACCGGGGTCCCGTGATGTTCACTAGTGATGTCTCTCTCCCAAAAGACGATAAAAGTGATATGCGAGCTAAACAAGTTACAGCTGAGCAATTGACAGGATTAAAAACGCACCACAATGCTAACTATGCTACAAAGAACGGAAGAGGGTCAGAAGCATGGGAGGTACACCAAAATAAGTAGACCTAAATCCAATTGCATCTACTACTAATCATCCACCTTAAGATATCTATCCAGAACATCTCGCTGGTATTAAGTTGCGATCCCCACCCAAAGTGTAAACCCAAAGCAACAGACAACTGCATTAAAAACACTTTGCGTAAAGTAAACAATCCTTGAAACCGCGGTTAAAAGCACCATTGTTTCCCCCCTTGTGGCAACAACACATCCCCTAGACTCATGTTTCTGTCACTCAAGTGTGTCATCGGAGGGCATGAACCCACAATCGAGCAAAATGTTCCCTGTTGGATTCACTACCTACTACTTGGCCAAAGCAATAAACATCAATGGATAACATGCAAGAATTACTTAAGAACAAAAATATAAGACATAAGAACCAAATATATTACTCAATCACAATCTGAACATAATCTCATAATCCATCAGATCCCAGCAAACTCAGCATAGCAACAGCAGAAAATTACATATGTGCCTCGATCATGTAGGTCAGCTCACGAGGACTAAACCATGAAGAACAAAGAGGGGAGGAGAACATCACATAGCTAGTGATCACGGACCCATGGTCCAAGGGAAACTACTCATGGCACATCCGGGAAGCGTCCATGGTGGAGGGGAAGCTCCCGGAGGTCAATCCTCCCTCCGATAGGGTGCCGGGAAGAAGTCTGTTGGCTCTCCCGATCTTTGAAGCGCGGCGGCGGAATAGAGGAGAGATCGCGAAAAAGGGTTCTGTCTTCAGAGGTTTCGCGTCACGAAGAATATATAGGCGAAGGGGGGCAGCCAGGGGAGCCACGAGGGGTCCAGCCCCCCCCCCCCCATCCGGCGCGGCCAGACCCTAGGCCGCGCCAGGTGGCCGCCTGGGTCCCTAGTGGTGGCCCTCTGGCCCCACCCAGGTGATTCCGGAAGGTTCCTTCACACTGAATTTTTATCTGATTTTTCCCGAATTTTTTGAGCACTTTTAATATGGGGGAAACCTGAAATAGAAAACCAGAAGAAAACAGGAACTGGCATTGTGGTGCACTGAGTTGATAAGTTAGTCCAAATATGATCAAAAGTGTATGAAAGTGTATCTAGATCATAGCAATATCACACAAAACATGCATGGAGGAAGCATAAATTATAGATACGTTTGGGACGTATCAGCATACAACTGCCATAAATACATTACATCAGCGGAAGATAGATGTCTGAGTACAGACTACAATCAAATGCATAGCGGCAAAGATAAAACACACCATTTCCGTAACCACACTGGTCCAGGCTCTCCGTCGGGGTCCGCCTAACTAGTCGTCGTCGAGTCTCTGCGAAGGCGTCCAGAAGAAGGGTCGTCGAGCTGCTCTGAAGTCCAAGATCGTTTGCATAACGTGCACAAAAGAGAAAAGAAGGGGTGAGCTATATCAACAAGTCTTGTAACTAACTTCTCACGGTAAGGTGGGGGTAGTGGTGATGTTGCAGCCGCACTAGCAATATATGAGTGGCTAACGTTCTACTCAGAATAAGATGGGAAGCTAAGCATTCGATGAGGAATCACACCCAACAAGTCTTTCTATCAGCTACTTACGCAAACATAACACCTATCCTATCCTTTTCCTCCCCTTCGCATCCCGACGAAGAAGAAGCAGTCAAGGCACACACACATTGATCAAGTTATTAAGATTATCTTAGTTGTTGTTGTCCATGAACAAGGAGTAGGTCTCAAGTCGTCCATAACCGTGGACAAGGCTTCTCGAAAAGATTTAACCCTGCAGGGGTGTACCAACTGCCCATTACAAGGCTCTGCACGTACGCCAAGCTCTCTCAGTCGGGCCCGTTAAAGACACTGATTGAAGAGTTGTTCCGAGAGAACCGGAAGTCATAATCCCTCTAACTAACAACGAACAAATTCGGGTGGCCCCCGGGGAGTCGACACCCAATCCAAAAGCCAGCCACGCTCTCCGATCGGCCTCTTCCATCTTAACAGGGTTTGGGTTACCAGGACACCTCACATGAGGTCCCGGGCCCTCGCCGTCCAAAGGTGGACCAACAGGGAAACCATGTCCCCACTGGTCCTGGTTGTTTTAAAGAAAGTCTGCTAGGAGCGACCCGACAGACACACACAAGGTTTTCAAATGGTAAATCATCTTGGGCCACAACTAGAAATGTTTGAAGCTAGGAAGGTAAGAAAAGGGGACCCCATAGCATCCCACACGCGGTTAGGCACGCTCGTCAAGAGACACAATACCCAGAACTCGGGTCCTAGGTGACTCGAATGGAACAAAGCATCGGGGCGGGATAGCCTAGACCTTCCATCCTTCGTCGAATATAGTCAACATTATAATAATAATATCATCCACAACAATATAATAATGTGATAGCCCAATCCAAGGAGTAACAGGGAACAATTGATAGCCTCCTAGCATGCATACTAAGCAGTGGCTGAGTAGCGAGCAATAGTAACATAGCCGAACAAGGTTTGTTGGGGTGTGGAGGACATGGCCATTTGGGTTTATTTGAGAGGCATGAATATGAAGTGGTAGGATCAAGCAATCGTTCTATCCTACACCTAGGCGCGAGTGAGTTGAACGTTTTAAGCATGATATATGCTCCCCTTTACTTGATGAGAAGACGAAACCGAAGGTGTAGTCGATCGCAAGCTTGCAGCGTCTCCGAGAATAACCACGAGAGCACACAAGAAGGAAACACTGGAAAGGCAATCGACAAGCAAGCATCTATTACTACGGAGCAATCACCATCAAGCAACATAAAGAAGGCAACACAAGACAACACACGATATCGCATCTATCGTCGAGAGCGATGACTAACAGGTTAAGTGGAGTACTCGTCACACAGGACGATACCGAACATTTAGAAATGTTCAAGTTGTTTAGCTACACAACATGAGAAAATGTTGTTAACATGTCATATCACTCAAGCATGACATATCACACAGTCATGACAAGAGGTGAAGCATAAGATAAACTATCTATGCTAGTCAATTTAAGTGAGGCACAACCTAAACATGGCATAACTCTAAGTACCCCACGACAATTAAAGCATTTGGTACTGTTCTTCCCTAATCCATATTTTAGGTTGGTTATCAACATCAAACAATAGCATAAACACAAAGTACATGAAATTCTAATCAAGCTACATATAAATAATACCCCAAACGGAGTTACGGTTAAAAATATACAAGCATCACAAGTTACAGGTACATGCTGTTAACATCAGGGAGCATACTTTAGAGCAATGAACCAATTAGCTAATGAATGCAAACATGCACCAAAATGATGTGAATCAATAGTAGACATGACAAGGAAGGCATGGGAAGAAAGTTTCATGCATATGAGAATCAGGAACAACTAATTGTAACCCATGCAAAAAAGCAAGAAAATACTACTGGTCTAGGGACTTAGTGAAAAACAGGGCACATGACGGCAAATAGCAGGGTTGCACTTTGGGAGCTTGATAACTATATGTACAGTAAAGATACATGGCAAAGAAAAGCATGGCATCAAAGTACACATAACAAGGAGCAAATAATTACATTGGAACTAATGCATATGAAGCATGGGTCACTACTATAAGGCATCAAAGTAGCAACTTTATGTAAACAATAGCACATGTTATCAGGGTCACCACTTTGGAGCAAGATATAAAATAGCTACAACAGGTAAACATGGCAAAGGGATGCATATAACTGGAGTAAACATGATGCTTAACACATACAAGAAAGAATCAATAGCATAGGCCTCATGGATGTGACACAATCATCAATCAAACTAGCAATAAAATAACAACAGCAATACCTAACGACCTGGGGCCCACTTCAACACAAGTTTGCACCACCCTAATGACCTCAAATGGATTATCTCCCAACGCAATATGGTAGAGCACATCACAGAGAACAAAATTAATTTTTGGCGCGAAGTCATCCGGGCTACAGTTTACTCACAATATTAAGCGCAAAACTAAATACAACAAGTAGTTACAGGGACTTAGCAAAATAATAAAAAGGGGAAACAGAAAGAAAAAAAGGTCGGTGGGCTGCTTAGCCATGGGCCAGGCCCATCTGGTCAGCGATGGGGGCCGAGGCCGGCTCGGTCTGGCTGGGCCGCCTGGCCTTGCAGCAGCTAGGTCGTTGGAGGGAGGCAGGCCGGCTGTGCTCGCCGGCCCAGCAGGCAACGACGGCGGTTGGAGGGGCCGGCTCGGGCTGAGGAGGAGGCGGCCGGCGACGCCATTCTCGCCAGCGAGCAGGTGGCAGCGGCCCCCACGACGAGGGAGGGCGGAGGCGGCTGGAAGTGCCGGATCCGGGCGCGGCCTCGCCGGATCCGTGCGGTGGCGGCGGCAGGGAGCTGCAGGCGGCCGACGGCGGCGCGAGCTCCATGATCGGGGCGGCCATGGCACCGGCCGACGGCGTTCCTGCAAGGGAGGAGAGAGCGACCGAAGTTGAGGGAGGAGGAGAATATGAGAGGAAGGAGCGGGGGCGGCGCGGCTGCGGTGGCCGGCCGGCGGGCGGCGCGGCCAGGGGCTCCATGGGGGCGGCTGTAACAGCCCAGATTTCACAAAAATTAAAAATTTTGTTTTCTATGTGAATTGTTTGATTGTATGATTTTTTTGCGGTGTTTGCATCCCCGATTAATCGATCGGCGATTATTTTCCCCCTCTTATCTCGTACCGGACGGAGACCGACCCTTTCCACCCTGACACTCGACCTTTGCGACACCGGGTTTCACCCGAACACCGTCGAAAAAACCGCACAAGACCAGCCGAAGCCAACGGAACAAAAACCCCGTTTAATAATTAAACAGGTTATTTTTATAGCGCGCCATAAAGTGTTCTCAGAACGGTTCCAGCGCGAGGTGAACGCCGCCGGCTCGACGCGCTGATCGCGCAGTTCGAAGTTTTACCTGAATCGGAGGTCCTGCGGACCCCCGGCGATCAGAAACGTAAACACTGTGCGCGAGAGAGAAAAACCGGGGATGTTTCTCCAAACTGCCAGCCACCTGGGCTATATAAAGACCACCACACTCCCACCCCTTTCTAGGGTTTCCCTGGTCCAAAATTGCAGCCACCCCCTCCACTTTGCTCCAAAAATACCCAATTTTTGCCCTTTTGCTAGCCCATAAGATCTGGACCGTCAGATCGCCCGATCTGACGGCCAGGAAGTTGCCACGTCAGCCCCTGCCAATCTCTCTCCTCCACCTACCTCTCACCAGCCCGTGGAGACATCCACCGCGCCGCCGCCTCCGGCAAGCAGCCGGCCCTGCGCGCAGCAGCGCCGCATCCCAGTGAGGCCTTCCCCCGCACCCCTTCTCCTCTCCTCCTCCCTCACAGCCGCTTCCCTCTCTTCCCCGGCCGCAGGACGCCCCCGGAGCCGGAGCCCTACCCGAGCCGCCGCGCCATGGCCCCTCTACACCGCATCCCCAGCCTCCTGCCGCGCTCGCCGGAGCCACATCGGCGGCCGCTGCACGCCGTCGCGCTCGGGAGGAGCCCCGAGGCGCTCCAGCCGTCCAGCCAGATGGGCCCCGCGCGCCAGTGGGCCGGCCAGCCCAGCGAGCCCAGCAAGGTGAGCGGCCCTTATTTTGCTTTTTTCTTTTGTTTTTTTTTCCTGTTGTGCTAGATGGGCTCGGCCCAGTACTCTTGGCCCGGTAGATGTTTTTTTCCTTTTCTAGTTTATTTTTTGCAGATTGTATTAATTTTTTTGTTGCCCGTATCTTTTTAACCGTAGCTCGGATCGCGACGCGTTAAACATGAAACTTGCTTAGTTTTTCATGTAGTTTAATTAAATGTGCTCTTTTTCCATGTTTGACTTTATTCACATGTTGTTTGACTGCTAATTACACTGCTTGCCACCGTAAATTGTTTCTTTAATAAATTTTTAACCGTTGCTCCGATTAAAATATTTCTTATATGTAACTTGACTAGAATTGCGTGTAGATTGTGTTTATGCTGCTGTTGCTTGCTAATAACAATAATAAAAATATGTTTAGGGCAGAACAGTACCAAATGCAATAAATATCGTGGGGTCCGTAATAGTTGCCATGTATAGGATTTACCCACACTTAAAATGACTAGATTAGATAGTTTACTTTATGCTTCATCTCTTGCCTTGTTTGTGTGCTATGCCATGATTCTGTGTTTGCCATGTTAACAACCTTTTGCTCACCTTGTGTAGCTAAACAACTTGAACCGATTCTAAATGTGTGGTATCGTCGTGTGTGACGAGTACTCCACTTAAATTGTTAGTAACGGCTCTCAACGGTAGGTGCGATGTCTCGTGTTGCCTTCTTGTTGATGCTTGCTTGTGTTTTCTTCGTAGTAATAGATCCTTGCTCTTTGGTTGCTTTCCAGTGTTTAACGTCTTGTGTGCTTCCGTGGGTACCTTCGGAGACGTTGCGAGCTTGCGATCAAGTACACCTTCGGAACCCGAGTTATCAACAGGCAAGGACTATACATTACTTATGATCCATTCTATTTCAACCAGCGGTTTGCATGCTAGTATAGGATAGGTTCGATGTTTGATCCGACCACATGCTTACAACCTCTTTCAAAACGATACAGCCATGTCCCCTCCAGCAAACCATGTACTGCTATGTTACTATTGCTCGTTGCTCAGCCCCTCCTTAGTATGCATGCTTAGGATGCTACGATGTTACCCTGTACTCCTTGGTTCGGGATATCACATTAGTATATTGTTGTTGATGATATGATTATTATAACGTTAACTATATTCGACGAAGGATGGAAGGTCTAGGCTATCCCGCCCCGACGCTTTGTTCCATTAGAGTCACCTAGGATCCGAGTTCCGGGTATTGGTTTTAAGACTGAGCGTGCCTAACCGTGTGTGGGATAATATGGGGTCCCCTTTTCTTACCTATCTAACTTCAAACATTTCTAGTGGTGGCCCGAGCTGATTTACCATTTGAAACCCCGTGTGTGTGCTTGGTGGATCCCCTCGCAGTTTTTAAACAACCCGGACCAGCGGAGACATGATTTCCCTGTTGGTCCACCTTTGACCGGCGAGGGCCCGAGGCCTCACGTGAGGCGTCTTGGTAACCCAAACCCTGTTGAGACGGAAGAGTCCGATCCGAGAGCGTGGCCAGCTTTTGGATTGGGTGTCGACTCCCCGGGGGCCACCCGGATTTGTTCGTTGCTAGTTAGAGGGACGTGTCGTTTCAGATCTCTTGGAACTAAATCATAAAATGGTTGCCTGTGATGGGTAGCAACTGAGAGAGATGGACGTGCGTGCGGAGCATTATAATGGGCAGTTTGTACACCCCTGCAGGGTTAAATCTTTTCGAGAAGCCGTGTCCACGGTTATGGACGACTTGAGACCTACTCCTTGTTCATAGACAACAACAACTGAGATAATCTTAATATAACTTGATCAACGTGTGTGTGCCTTGACTACTTCTTCTTCGTTGGGATGCGAAGAGGAGGACAAGGATAGGATAGGTGTTATGTTTGCGTAAGTAGTTGATAGCAAGACTTGTCCTCATCGAATGCTTGGTTTTTTACCTTACTCTCTAGATCGTTAGCCACTTCATAAATGCTAGTGCGGCAGCAACCTCACCACTTACCCCATCCTTACCGTAAACTACTAGTTGTCCTAGGATGACGAGAGCTGAAGTCCTTGCTGGGTCAGTTGACCACTACAGTTGGATGTTGAGTACTTCTGTACTCATGATACTACCCCAAACTCTTTTCAGGGTTCTTGATCGACAACAGGTATGGTGATCGACGTTTCACGTGGAGACTCGACGACGACTAGTTAGGCGGATCCCGGCGGAGGGCCTGCACCCGTGTAGTTATGGGGATCGATGTTTTTCTCTTTGCCAGTAGGCATTTGATTGTAGGCTGTACTCAGACATGTATCTTCCGCTGTTGTATTGTATTAAGGCAGTTGTATGCCGCCTTCTCCCCTGGACGCCCGACCCGGCCGCGCCTCGACGCCGGCGTCCGCCGCGCCCCACTGCCGGCCGGATCCGGGCCCTTTGCACCGCCTCCCCAGCCTCCTGCCGCGCTCGCCGGAGCCACATCGACGGCCGCCGCAGTGCCGTCGCGCTCGGGAGGAGCCCCGAGCCGCTCCCGCCGTCCATCCAGATGGGCCAGCCAGCCCAGCGAGCCCAGCAAGGTGAGCGGCCCTTTTTTTTCTTTTTTCTTTTTTTTCCTGTTGCGCTAGATGGGCTCGGCCCAGTACTGTTGGCCCGGTAGATGTTTTTTTTCCTTTTCTAGTTTATTTTTTGCAGATTGTATTAATTTTTGTGTTGCCCGTATCTTTTTAACCGTAGCTCGGATCACGACGCGTTAAACATTAAACTTGCTTAGTTTTTCATGTAGTTTAATAAAATGTGCTCTTTTGCCATGTTTGACTTTTTTTACATGTTGTTTGACTGCTAATTACACTGCTTGCCACCGTAAATTGTTTCTTTAATAACTTTTTAACTGTTGCTCCGATTAAAATATTTCTTATATGTAACTTCACTAGAATTGCATGTAGATTGTGTTTATGCTGCTCTTGCTTGCTAATAACAATAATAAAAATATGAATAGGGCAGAACAGTACCAAATGCCATAAATATCGTGGGGTCCGTAATAGTTGCCATGTATAGGATTTACCCACACTTAAAATGACTAGATTAGATAGTTTACTTTATGCTTCATCTCTTGCCATGTTTTTGTGCTATGCCATGCTTCTGTGTTTGCCATGTTAACAACCTTTTTTCTCACCTTGTGTAGCTAAGCAACTTGAACCCATTCTAAATGTGTGGTATCGTCGTGTGTGACGAGTACTCCACTTAAATTGTTAGTAACCACTGTCAACGGTAGGTGCGATGTCTCGTGTTTTCTTCTTGTTGATGCTTGCTCGTGTTTGCTTCGTAGTAATAGATGCTTGCTCGTTGGTTGCTTTCCAGTGTTTACCGTCTTGTGTGCTTCCGCGGGTACCTTCGGAGACGTTGCGAGCTTGCGATCAACTACACCTTCGGAACCCGACTTATCAACAGGCACGGACTATACATTACTTATGATCCATTCTATTTCAACCAGCGGTTTGCATGCTAGTATAAGATAGGTTCGATGTTTGATCCTACCACATGCTTACAGCCTCTTTCAAACCGATAGAGCCATGTCCCCTCCCAGCAAACCATGTACTGCAATGTTACTATTGCTTGTTGCTCAGCCCCTCCTTAGTATGCATGCTTAGGATGCTACGATGTTACCCTGTACTCCTTGGTTCGGGATATCACATTAGTATATTGTTGTTGATGATATGATTATTATAACGTTGACTATATTCGACGAAGGATGGAAGGTCTAGGCTATCCCGCCCCGACGCGTTGTTCCATTCGAGTCACCTAGGATCCGAGTTCCGGGTATTGGTTTTAAGACTGAGCGTGCCTAACCGTGTGTGGGATTTTATGGGGTCCCCTTTTCTTATTATCTAGCTTCAAACATTACTAGTGGTGGCCCGAGCTGATTTACCATTTGAAACCCCGAGTGTGTGCTTGGTGGATCCCCTCGCAGTTTTTAAACAACCCGGACCAACGGAGACATGGTTTCCCTGTTGGTCCACCTTTGACCTGCGAGGGCCCGAGGCCTCACATGAGGCGTCTTGGTAACCCAAACCCTGTTGAGACGGAAGAGTCCGATCCGAGAGCGTGGCCAGCTTTTGGATTGGGTGTCGACTCCCCGGGGGCCACCCGGATTTGTTCGTTGCCAGTTAGAGGGATGTGTCGTTTCGGATCTCTTGGAACTAAATCATAAAATGGTTGCCTTTGATGGGTAGCAACTGAGAGAGATGGACGTGCGTGCGGAGCCTTGTAATGGGCAGTTGGTACACCCCTGCAGGGTTAAATCTTTTCGAGAAGCTGTGTCCACGGTTATGGACGACTTGAGACCTACTCCTTGTTCATAGACAACAACAACTGAGATAATCTTAATATAACTTGATCAATGTGTGTCTGCCTTGACTGCTTCTTCTTCGTTGGGATGCGAAGAGGAGGACAAGGATAGGATAGGTGTTATGTTTGCGTAAGTAGTTGATAGCAAGACTTGTTGGAGGCGATTCCTCATTGAATGTTTGGCTTCTTACCTTACTCTCTAGATCGTTAGCCACTTCATAAATGCTAGTGCGGCAGCAACCTCACCACTTACCCCATCCTTACCGTAAACTACTAGTTGTCCTAGGATGACGAGTGATGAAGTCCTTGCTGGGCCAGTTGACCATTATAGTTGGATGTTGAGTACTTCTGTACTCATGATACTACCCCCAAACTCTTTTCAGGGTTCTTGATCGACAACAGTATGGTGATCGACGTTTCACGTGGAGACTCGACGACGACTAGTTAGGCGGATCCCGGCGGAGGGCCTGCACCCGTGTGGTTATGGGGATCGATGTTTTTCTCTTTGCCAGTAGGCATTTGATTGTAGTATGTACTCAGACATGTATCTTCCGCTGTTGTATTGTATTAAGGCAGTTGTATGCCGCTTGTATGAGATGTTGTATCTTTGTATCTGTAATGTTGTGATATCATGTTGGAAATCCGGGACATATGACTCCGTCATATGTCGCGGTGGGACCGATATGTGCTTCGTCCCCGGATCTGGATGGAAACATCTAGATCTGGAACAGTACCGCATATCGGGCCTTACAGCGGCTCGGCCCAGATCCAGGCCTGGGCGGTCCGGCGGCGCGTCTCCAGGGCCCAGCGGGGCCCGGACTGCTGGGAAACGGCTAGGGGCTACGTGGCGCGATTTGGACCGTAGATCGAAAGATCTGATGGCTGAGATTGATGGGTTGGCTAGGGTTTCGGGATTGGGGCTGTTTTGGGGCAGATTTGGGCAAAGTGGAGGGGGTGGTTGCAATTTTTAAAAGTGGTAAACCCTAGAAGGGCTAGAAGAGGGTGGTGGTCTTTACATAGGCTGGTCTGGATGGCGGGTTTACGCAAATGCCCTCGGGTTCTCTCTCGTGCGTCCGGTACTCCACGTTTCTGGCCGTCGGGAGTTCATACGACCTCCGATTCAGACGAAATCTCGAGCCACGCGCTCAACGCGGCGAGCCCGTCAGTCCTACCTCACTTCGATGACATTCCGAGAACATTTTTTCGGCGCCCAATAAAATAATCTATTTAATTATTAAATGTGGTTTTCGTTCCGATGACGATGGCTGGTCCTGTGCCGGTTGCGACAGTGCTCGGGTGAAACCCCGGTGTCGCAAAGGTCGTGTGCCGTTGGGAAAAGGTTTGGTCCCGCATCCGATACGAGAAAGAGGGGGGAAATATTCACTGATTAATAAATCAGCGAAGCAAATACTACAACAATTCTAGTAATCAAGAAAATAAAGCAACAAACAAAATTATTTAATTTGGGTGAAAATCCCAGGCTGTTACACCAGGGCGGTAGTACCGCTCTAGGAGCGGTAGTACCGCGCCACGGGTAGTACCGTGGGAGACTACCACACTCACTACCGTAAGTCCAATGGACTATGCGGTAGTGGGCACGGTACTGGCCCCTAATAGTACCGTGGGGCGGTAGTTCCGCTCCCAGTGTCGCGCCACGGTAGTACCGTGTGCAAGTGCCGCACTCACTACCGTAAGTCCACTAGACTCTGCGGTAGTGGGCACGACACTGGGCCTCGGTAGTACCGTGGGGCGATAGTACCGGTCCCGCTATGGTAGTACCGTGCAACGGTAGTACTGTGGTCTAGTACCGTACTCACTACCGCAATCCCTCTGGACTCTGCGGTAGTGGGCACGATATTGACCCTCGGTAGTACCGTTGGGACGGTAGTACCGCCCCGGTTACGGTAGTACCGCTCACAGAGAGGTATTGTCGTGGTTGGTGGGCTGCCAACGACCCTTTTCGGTAGTACCATGGCAGAGCGGTAGTACCGCCCCGGTTACGGTAATACTCCTCCTCCAAGGGTCTTCTTCCTCCTCCCCTCCTCCATTGTTCCTCCTCCTCCAAGGTTCGCCCTCTTCCAAAACTACAAGGCTCCAAGGCTCCTCCTCCCCTTTATCCATGACTTCTCCTCCTCCTCCCAATCCTCCATGTCTCCTCCTCCTCCATTCCTCCATGACTCCTCCTCCTCCCTCCCTCCATGGCCCTCCATCCTCTCCTCTCCTCTCTCCTTCATCCTCCAATTTGAAGATCAATCTAATTCGGAGAATAAAAACAAGCAAAAAAATGGCTAGATGAACGGGACAAATAATTCGGAAAATAAAAACGAGCAAAAAATTCGTGATCCAGATTCAAAATTCAAAAGAAGTTAATGGTGGCACATCTAAAAAATGTGTCACTAATAAGGGCTTAATAGTGGCGCATTCCAAATGCGCCACTATTAAGACTCTTAGGCGTGGCACATTCACTAAAAGTCTGTTTCCTAGTAGTGCATGGCACCCTCCATCGTCTCCTCTCCTCTCCTCCATCCTCCAATTTTAAGATCAATCTAATTAGGTGAATAAAATCGAGTAAAAAAATAGGCTGGATGAATGGGACAAATAATTCGAAAAACAAAAACGAGAAAAAAATTTAATCCATATTCAAAATTTAAAAAAAGTTAATGGTGACGCATCTACAAAATGTTTCACTAATAAGGACTTAATAGTGACGCATTTGAGAATGCACTAGTAATAAGAGCTTAATAGTGGCGCATTTAAGAATGTGTCACGCCTAAGAGTCTTAATAGTGGCGCATTTAGAATGCGCCATTATTAAGCCCTTATTAGTGTCTTGTCGTTAGTGGCGCACACATAATGCCTCACTAAAGGCAAAAAAGATGCAACTAAAAGCATGTTTCCTAGTAGTGCATAGCGCCCTCCATCCTCTCCTCTCCTCTATCCTCCAATTTGAAGATCAATCTAATTCAAAGAATAAAGACGAGCAAAAAATGGCTAGATGAACGGGACAAATAATTTAGAAAATAAAAACAAGCAAAAAAATCATGATCCAGATCCAGATTCAAAATTCTAAAACAATTAATGATGGCGCATCTACAAAATGCGCCACTAATAAGGATTTAATAGTGGCGCATTTCAGAATGCGCCACTAATAAGAGCTTAATAATGGTCCATTTCAAAATGCGCCCTAGAATGCGCCATTATTAAGCCTTATAAGTGACTTGTCGTTAGTGGCGAACCCATAATGCGTCACTAAAGGAAAAAAAGAACGCCACTAAAAGCTCGTTTCCTAGTAGTGCATGGCGCCCTCCATCCTCTCTTCTTCTCTCCTCAATCCTCCAAATTTTAGATCAATCTAATTTGGAGAATAAAAATGAGCAAAAAAATTGGCTAGATGAACGGGAAAAATAATTCAGAAAACAAAACCGAGCAAAAGAATCGTGATCTAGATCCAGATTCAAAATTCAAAAAAAGTAATGGTGGCTCATCTACAAAATGCGCATGCGCCACTAATAAGAATCCCGTAGTAGCCCATTTTCAGAATGCGCCAATAATAAGGGCTTAATAGTGGTGCATTTCAGAATGCGCCACGCCTAAGAGTCTTAGAGGTGGCGCATTTGAAATGTGCCACTATTAAGCCCTTATTAGTGGCTTGTCATTAAAGGTGCACCCATAATGCGTCACTAAAGGCCAAAAAAAAGGGCGCCACTAAGAGCATGTTTCCTAGTAGTGTTCCTCGTGAGTGACGGGAATGCCCTCGTTCGATCGATGGGACCCCTCGTGATAGGATTACAAACAGTGAAGATATATTTTACATTCACTATATTATAGGTTTTAATAATATTTAATTTAATTTACGTATGAATAAGAAAAGACAAGAAAAGTTTTGATTTCGTCAAGTTTTTGGAAAAAATTGATTTGATTTAGATACAAATAGGAAAAGACAAGGAACGTTTTGATGTAATTGAGATTCTATTAAAATTTAATTTGATTTTACTGAATTAATGCATGACCTGATTTGTGGAAAGTATCGATTTGATTTATCTCTAAGTAACTTGGGCGTACGGTTTTTAGTGGGATTCGACTTTTTAATGTGAAAGAGAAAAATCGAGTGAAATGGAGTGGTGGGAGGTGAGGCGAAAATAAACAGGTGAGGCGAGCCTACCTACTCCCGCTTTAAAAGTAGAGATTCACTATATTATAGATTTTAGTAATATTTATTTTAATTTGCGTATGAATAAGAAAAATCAAGGAAATTTTGAATTTTTTAAAGTTTTTGGTAAAATTTCATTTGATTTAGATACAGATAAGGAAAAACAAGAAAAGTTTTGATGTAATTGAGATTTAATTTTATTTAACTGAATTAATGCAGGACTTGATTTGGGAAAAGTATTGATTTGATTTATCTTTACGTGATTTGGGCGTATGGTTTTTAGTGAGATTTGATTTTGTAATGTTTTAAAAAAATCGAGTGAAAAAGGGTGGTGAGAGGTGAGACGAAAATAAACCGGTGAAGCGAGCCTACCAACTGCCCTTTTAAGAGTAGAGATGACATTTGTATTAAACTGTATAACCTGCCACACAAAGAGCAGCGAAACCAGACCGGTTCGAATAAACACACATATGGATTGCTAGCTCCACATCATGATTGAAAGACGGAGAGAGATAAACCAAAAAGTAGAATGGTGGGGGCGAAGAAGAGAGAGGAAGCAGCAGCAGCAGCTGACAGCCTTTCCAGCTGCAGGCCTTTTAGAGAGAGAGAGAGAGAGAGAGAGAGAGAGAGAGAGAGAGAGATGGGTGTGAGTGTGACTGATGGCATGGCATGGCATCCGATGCATAGCCTTCTCTTGTGCTGTTGTGTGCACCAAAAGGCAGAGGCTTTGGCTTCGGTCAAAAGGCTAAAGAAATCAAGTGAGAGGGGGCATTGCTTACTTGAGTATCAAGATAGCTGGAAGAGTAGAAATCAAGTGGGGATCACGGCCTGCTAGCTCATGAGGAGTGTCGCTTCAGTTGGAAGACGCGAGGAAAGAGAAAAAGCCGCAACCATCTTTGCTCAAAGTACAGGGATCACATTACAATTTACAGACAGGTAGCGGCGCCGCAGCCTGCATCGGCAAAGACACAGTGAAAGATGGTTGTTATGCAGAATCAGCAGCATGTCACCTCGCTGTTGTTATGCACTGTTATTACTTTGCGTTTTAGCTTTGTAGTACTAGGGATTAATAATAATAGTTTGGCTTTTGTTTTGGCTGCTTGTACAGGCCGGGATCCGATGGCTTGGCTCCACTTTCCACAAGATCTGTACTGGCACAAGGATCAAAAGTGTACTACGTACAACAGTCCCGGAGCTCCCACCGACTGATGCATGAAGCTTGTGTGTGCGCTGCAGTTTTTGTGTTTTGCTAAAGAGATGGAAGGAAGTGGATGAGAGAAACGGCAAGTCGGCAGCACGCAGGGCATGCTAAGTGTCACGCACATAGAGTAGTACGTAGTATTTGTTCGCTTCTAGATCTGACACTTTGGACGCCAGGTACGTACCAGTGATGTGATGTGTGGATCTATCTGTCACTTCACCACACCCTGAGGCTGAGACCTTGAGCGAAAAAGGCTGGTGCAGGATCCGGTGCAACTCCCTTTTGCATCTCTCTCTGATTACCACTTTGCACCAATAAACAAGCAAACAAACCAACCCTGAAAGCAAATTAACAAACTAGTTAACCCCATTTTCACGTCCTAATAATTTAATAAAGGAGGAGCGACCGTGCAAGTAAATGAATTGGCCGTGAAATTTGATACTACTAGTAGTGTACCTGTTTGAAATATATAGCCATAAAAACGTTGTTGGCGCGTATAGTCGCACATATTTTGTCCTAGTGGTATACAATAATGTCATCGGAGCTGAATTATGCCACCCAGAATGAAAATAGCATAGGATTCCAGGCGTGAAGATAAATGGCATTGCATGTACGTACAATAAGATGTTCTAGCATCAAAGGATGGTGTTTTATTTCAATTTTCCCAGGTAGTAGTACAAGTACATATAAACATGCAAAGATACCTTGTCCAAGACTCCAGGCAGTGTCTACTTGTGCTTAGCTATCTTGGAAGGAAAAATTATTTTTTATGCCTCCACCATGGATTCGCGGTTGGAAAATAAATCGGTCCCAAGTTAAAACTTCCGCCGGCGCACCCCCAAGTGACGATAAATTCGTCGGAAAAACAGTTGGAGATGCTCTAAGTGTCACACACACTGAGAGGGAAAGATTTTATTTTGGAAAAAGGAGAATATATTAATATCGAAAAAATATCAATTACACCCGGCCTCTACAACTACGCAATGCCCATAATGCAGTACGGATGCACTCAGCCAACCAAAACAAAAAAAAGAAGAAGTAAAAGGAAAAGTCCTGTTAGAGAGTTTCAATCCTTGCAGCAGCAGCACAACCACCACCAAACCAACACCTGGTGTCCAATTCTTCAAAAGCAACACCTTCAAGAAGGAAACAGTGCCGGACACAACCAATTAAGACCAGACCTTGGGTTTTCACTCTGAAGATAGTCCTCGCTCTCAAAAGAATGCCTTCAGCAAGGTTATTGCCACGCACAACCAATTTAGAGCAAACCTTGGATTTTCACCCTGAGAGATAAGGCTTTCAACCTCACCTATGTTGCCGCCCCCTCTTACATACCACTGCCAAAATTTCTGAAACTCCAAGCCAGTTCCTCATCGACGCAAAGGCTCCAATCATCATTGTTAGTCCTCCAATCTCATCCTTCGTGACATTCTCCACCTCTGACTTCACCATGGATTTGCCCATGATGGCCACAATAGCAGAGCTTCGCGTCACTCCTTGTGTTGCGACCAAATCCCACCCGATCCAGCAAACTCCATTCATACGCCCTTGGAAATTCGCCGATGGAGCCTGTGGTACCCCGGCTCAAAACACCGGAACGCCCTGTGCTCCAGCCCAGAGATCATGTCTTCTGGAACACGGCACTGCTTGATATAGAACTGAACCACTTTTATTACCGATGAAATGAGTACAAGGGGAGGGGGGGTTATTACAATGCTAGTGGAGCGAGTTAGCGGACAACATGCTCCTCATGCTAGCCTCGGATCTACATCAAGCAGCGGGATAACTCTACGGCAGCGGAATAATACTTAGCAGCGGAACAACAGCGACGGTGATGAACTCCACTCCACAGGGACACTGATTGGGACACCTCCTAGCTCGCAAACTCCGAGGACATCGTCCTACGCAATCACGACATTGCATGCAAGTCTGGCATAACACGCCAGGTCAGTACATGGAATGTACTTGCAAGCTCACAAACAACCAGAGCATCAAGGAAAAACAATAACATAGCAAGCAGGTTATAGTATATTAATGAGTCCGGCATGCAAGCTAGTAGATAACCATCCACCACTTATCCGAGATCACCTTACTTGTGATCCCATACCACATCTCATACCGGCATCACTCCAGATCCACAAACCAGGATCACTCCGGATCCATATCTCAGGATCACTCCGGATCCATAACTCAGGATCACAACGGATCCGTAACTATCTCATGGCTACCGTGTAGCCACCTCATCAACATCTCGTAAGCTTCGCAAGATTACCATCACCTGTACTGATCCACAAGTACCAACACAATCTCTCAACTATACCACTATGATCGAACGGTGTGACTTAGTACGAACTTGTCCATAACCGTGGACGCGGCTATTCGAATAGATTTTTGACTCTGCAGAGTTTGTGCACTTTACCCACACAATGGAGTTCCTCCTCCATCCAGTACCTTGGAAAGTCTTCCATGTAACGGACTAGGATTCTCCAACGAGACCGTTCTACCGCGTGCCTCCCTTACCGTATCACCCGACATGCTTCGCAAGCCATGCCTTGGGTAGCCCCGTGTCCTCCAGACACACCTGCCATCGCATGGCCAAACACGTTGTCCCAAACAGGGTACAACAGTCCCAAATGGGGACTAAACCAAATCGGCTTTCAAGACTACCGCCGCTTACCAGGCCAGGGTCACCGCGCGCGCGTAGCCTTCCCTCCTTGGTGATACGCATAAGAGGACACCACGATAGACCGAACCAAGGCCTTCCCATACAGGCGAGTGTGGCTGCACTGATAAGTTCGGTTCGGTGGCACTTGATCACACCCTATGAAGCCTACCTCTAAAAGAATAAGCCTCTCGGTGTCAGGTGCTATCTGAGAATCCAAAGTCCACGTCATGATGATATCCCTAAAAACCCAAGACACGATCATGGCTATATCCAATGCATAAACCGATGAATCACTTGGGCATGTCGGATGATCGGTGTGATACTAACAATCACGATGTTTATCATAGCAAGATCATAAGCACAACTAGCAATCATATTGAATCCAAGCAATATTAAGTTATATAACCATGTCAAAGCTTTACGAAGATGCAAAGAGGAGTTGTGGCTTGCCTTCCACCAGAGGAGTGGGAAACACTCCTGGTCTTCAACGAAAACAAAGTCCTGCAAATATATTTTTAAATAGCAAAAGGAAATGGTCACATAAGGGTTTTCTTTTAAACATCAATTACTAACAGAACAACATGGCACAAAAGTTGCACCAATATAAAGAGGGGTTCAAGACAAAACCAATGCAAAAGGTTTCAGCTCATTTGGACTTGTGAACAAAAAGATAGTGGTAAAAGTTCTGGTCATAATAATGATTTAAATTGATTTAAATCATTTTTGAATTAACCAGGGGGTTGACATCGAAGGCGGGTTTCAGAAATGTCTTTCCACTTGAAAAACGCTTCGGGCTGGGATGGGTGGCTGACAGTGGGGCCGGCTTGTCAGGTTTGAGAGGGGGAGGGGGAAACAGAGGCGGCGAGGCTCACCGGGCGAGGAGGGCACGGCCGGGGCTGGGACCAACACAAGTGGATCGGGAGCTCCAAGGCGGTCACGCCCGTACCCGCAGCACCTCGAACGGTGGCCGGAGGGGGAGGGGGAAACGCGTCTCAATGGCGACAGGGGCACGGCTTCCGGCGACATCGAAGCCGGCGTCGATTCCGATAGGAATCCGAGCGGGCGGCGGTTCGGGAAGCAGCGTGGGAGGCAAGGGAGTTGAATGGAGGGATCGGCTAGGTCTAGGGGGCTAGGAGTCGAGGAGGGGCTCACTGCAACCCTACGGGGGCATGCTCACTGGAGTGGAGGAAGACGACCGCCCGTGCCTCGATTGCGGGTGCTGGAGTGCTATTGGGTGAAGGGGGAGTAGGTTGGTGCAGCTGGGAAAGGCCGGGGTGGCCTTTTATAGGGGGGAGCGGGTTTCCAAGTCGGGCGACGACAACAAGGTGCGACCATGGCGCAGCAGTGGCCGTGCGGCATGCTGGCTCCCTCGAGCGGGTTCTAGGGGGCTCTAGGAGGGTCACGAGGGAGCAGGGGCTCAGGGGAGCAGAGGGGACGCCATGGCGATAACGACTGGACGGCGGCACTGTGCCCGTCGTGTTGCGCACAACGGCGAGGTGGTCGGCGCAATTCCGGCGAGGATAAGGTGCGGGGGAGAAGGCACATGTAAAGGGGCTCCGTGCGGCATGTTTTGACAAGGGGGGTGGCGCCACGGGCGATGGCGATGGGACGGCGGCGTGGTGCTCGTCGGGATTCGCATGGCGGCAGGCTGCAGTGGGATTCCGGCGTGGCTAGGGGTGCAGAGGGGGCACGCATGCTTGGTAAAGGCGGGCAGCGCGGGGAGACACAAGGAAGTCGACGAGGGCGTGCAGCAGCGCGTGATACGTCCAAAACGTATCTATAATTTCTTCTTGCTCCATGCATGTTTTGTGTGATATTGCTATGATCTAGATACACTTTCATACACTTTTGATCATATTTGTACTAACCTATTAACTCAGTGCACCCCAGTGCCAATTCCTGTTTTCTGTTGTTTTTCTATTTCAGTTTTCCCCCATATAAAAAGTGCCAGAAAAATTCCGGGAAAAATACAGGAAAAATCAGCGTACAGGAAGCTTCGCGAAGAGCCCGAGTGGGGCCAGGGGGCCCAGGCGGCCACCCGGCGCGGACCCACCCTTGGGGCCCCTGGTCCACCTCTGGCTGCCCCCCTTCGCCTATTTATTCTCCGTCACGGGGAAACTCCGAAGACAGAACCTTATTTCGCAAACTCGCCTCTGTTCCGCCGCCGCCGCGCTTCCGAGATCGGGAGAACTAGAAGACCTCTTCCCGGCACCCTGCCGGAGGGAGGGCCGACCTCCGGGAGTCTCCTCTCCACCATGGATGCTCCCCGGATGTCTCGTGAGTAGTTTTCCTTGGACCATGGGTCCGTGATCAGTAGCTATGTGATGTTCTCCTCCCCTCTTTGTTCTTCATGGTTTAGACCTCGTGAGCTGCCCTACATGATTGAGGCACTTTTGTAATCTTTCTGCTATTGCTATGCTGAGTTTGATGGGATCTGATGGATTATGAGATTATGTTCAGATTGTGATAGAGTAATATATTTGGTTTTTATGTCTTATATTTTTGTTCCTAAGTAATTCTTGCATGTTCTCCGTTGCTGTTTATTGCTTTGGCCAAGTAGTAGGTAGTGACTCCAAGAGGGAACGTTATGCTCGATTGTGGGTTCATGCCCCCCGATGACACGCTTGAGTGACAGAAACATGAGTCTAGGGGATGTGATGTTGCCACAAGGGGGAAAACAACGGTGCTTGTAACCACGGTTGCAAGGATTGTTTACTTTACGCAAAGTGCTTTTTAATGCCGTTGTCTGTTGCTTTGGGTTTACACTTTGGGTGGGGCTCGCAACTTAATACCAGCGAGATGTTCTGGATAGATATCTCAAGGTGGATGATTAGTAGTAGATGCAGTTGGATTACACTCTACTTATTTTGGCGTATTGCCCGTGCTTTTGAGCCTCTTCCTTTCTTTTGTAGCATAGTTAGCATTGTGGTGTGTTCATAATCCTGTCAATTGCCCTTCTGTAATTTGTTTACCTCGCATAGCAGTTTTATCGTCTTTTGGGAGAGAGACATCACTAGCGAACATCACGTATCCCGGTCCATATCCTTATTACTGTTTCCACGCTATATTTACTTTCCTGCTTTTTACTTTTAGTTGCTATCATTATCCTTTGTGTTTTACCCTTTGTGTTTTACCCTTTGTGAACAACAAGACCGGAGAGATTGAAAACCTCTCTGAACTTCGTTGGGAACAAAGTTATCTGTGTCTGTGTGCAGGTCCACGTCAGTTGCGCCGCTGACACCAACTTATCATCTCTGGAGTCCTACTGGAGACAAACCTTGGTATCTTCACTGAGGGAAACTTGCTGCTACGCTACATCTTAACCTTCCACTTGGGGTAACCAACGAAGGGCGAGAAGCCATCAAGCGAATTTCTGGCGCCAGTGCCGGGGACTCCGAGTCCTAAGATAGGGGAGTTGCACACTACCCTTTACCTTTGTTTTTTAGTCTTGTTAGTTTACCTTTCAGTTTTTATCTTTGTGTCTTTTATCAAAATTTACAAAAAACATTATTTATCTTGCTGTTAGTAGTCCTCCTTGTTTAGATGAACATGTTAGGGCTAGGTGCTTTGCAGGAATCAGAAGTTCTCGATCTCCGTCAAAGGGATGGAGAAAATATGAAGAAGGCATGGGACAGAATCTCTGAAGCACATAAAAGAATTATGCCTTGGATACCTATAAAAATTGTGCTTAGAAATTTTTACCATGGTCTTTTTAAGTGGTGTAAACACTCTCTTGACATTATAGCTGAAGGAGATTTTCTAGAGTGTGATGAAGATAGGGCTCTTGATATTTTGCATAGTCTATCTAGTTATTTTGTTTATGATCGTAGTATTGATACTGTCATAGATAGACTTGCCACTATTGAAAAAAGATTGGATGCTCTAGACTTGAGTAAAGTAGAGGAACTTAAGTCCAACAAGAAAGACATGTTGGAGATAGATGATGATTGGGAGCCCTTTGTTAGGATTAGTATCTCTAACCAAAGCTTACTTGCTCTTTGTGACATTGGATCCACAGTTTCCACTATGCCAAAAATAGTTTATGATTCTTTGAAGCTAGATATGGATAAATTATCATCTTATCATGAACATTCTAATGGAGGTATTTCAGAGATTAAAGGAAAGGTAAAAGAAGTCCAAGTTGCATTCCTTCATAGGACTGCACCAATGGATTTCTTCATCATGGAGCCAAACCAAAGTAATATTGTGTTCGGAAGAGACTTCCTCCGTGATATAAAAGGCTTCATTGATATTGGTAACATGCACATACGCTTACGCGGTATGGCGAAAGGTAAGTATCTCTTTCCTAGTAAGAATAAGAATGAGCTTATTGAAAATCAATTTGAAGGTCTTTATGATTCCGATCTTGGATGCCCTTGATTCTTCTTTTTCTTCATGCCTAGCTTAAAGGCATAAAAGAAAGCGCTTTCGGGAGGCAACCCGCAACGAATTTAGGTTTTTCTTTTTGATTTTGTTGTGTCTTGATGATTGTTACTACTGTAGCAACATCATTGTATCTTTATTTTTCAGCTTTGTGCCAAGTTATAGCCTCTTACGGCAAGGGAAGTAAAAGTTGTGACATGCTGTCCAGAAAACAAATTCTGTCCTCGTGACCAGAAAAATTCCAGAAAAATCCCAGTTCATCTTTTTGAGCTGAAATTTTTATACAACATGCTCTATACAATTACGAAACTTCTGTATGTTCTGAGTTTTCTTAATTTGAGTTGCAGAAGTACCCCTAAAAAATTCTTTACTACCCGTTGTTCTGTTTTTCACAGATTCTGCCACGTTTTGTCTCTCCTAACTTTTGCAAACCTTAAGCTTGCTTTTTCTTTGCAAAAACTTTTTGGCACTCTTGAGAAACAGTAGCTCTTCAAGAATATCTTTATACCCAGTGGGGAAAAATTATTTTATTAAGGTTACTAACCTCTCTAATCATCTTATGATGAGTTATGCATGAAGGTAGTTTTCAAGTGTGCAATGGAAGATGATGAAAGAAGATCCAGGACTGTCAAGCGCTCAAGCTTGGGGATGCCCCCATGCATCCCCAACAAATATTCAAGGGGACTCAAGCGTCTAAGCTTGGGTATGCCCCCGTGCATCCCCTTCTCCATCAACAATCATCAGTTCGTCCTTCGTCTCACTATATTTTTATCACTTCATGCGTTATGTGCTATGCTTGGAGCGTCTCGCTCTTAGGTTTTATTTTTAGTTTTCTTTAGCTTTGCTTGCTGTTCATAACAAGTTAGATCCCGTCTTAATTTTTGTGGGAGAGAAACACACTCCACTTTCAAAATCTAGAACACATCATAGGATTCTTCATGCCTATCTTTTTGTTGTTGTGTGTTCTTTATCTTTTCGTAGCTACTGCCATGTCTAGTTTTAGTCTTAGTTTGTCTTTAGCAAGAGCCTTGGCTTTTGTTTAGTTTGTTGCTGGAACTCTCTTTAGTTTTCATGTTTATCTTGTTAAGAGAGTTGGTTGTTGCACTGAGTTGTGTCTTGTCTTGAAAGTAGGCAATTGAGGTTGCTATTTAATTTTAGTAGTAACTTGCAATGGTTTTGAGGTATTGATGTGAGTAATGTTTGAACTTTTGGTGTCAAGAGCTCTAGCCTATTAGTGATAGGTGTCGTATTTTGGGCAATCCGTGTTTATTTTCAAAACCTACAAAACTAGTTGAGAACTCTAGCTACTAGATGGATCACTAATCTTTGGAGGGATCGAATATTAGAGTACACTCACGTACCATGAGTCGAGGATGCGCAAGGATAACCAAACCCCCATACACTCCTCCTCGGGGTACTTGTCTCTTTGTGAACCTCCTTATTAGATTGAGAGTTACCGATAATAAGTGCATGAGTTCTTCGGACTAATGTAAGTATTGAAAGTTGACACTTCCGTCTTCCCATATTTTGCTAGCCTCTCCCGTGCCGTGCATTTCCTTCTTCTCAGTCTGATAGTTGGTGTCCACCTTCGCCGGTACATCCAAACCCTTGGCATGATACGCTCTGTCATCATAAGCCTCCTTATATCTTTTCTCAAAACAGCCACCATACCTACCTATCAAGGCATTTCCATAGCCTTTCCGAGATATATTGCCATGCAACATCCACCTCTTCATGACTTGATCTTCATGTCATACATGTTCGTGCTACACTGGCAGCGACATACATTGCATACATCATGATAGTTAAATCTTCTTTATGATTTTGAGTACCTTGTAAAGTGTGAAAGATCTCCTTTACCTTCTTGTAAAATAGAGTGTTGCCCTTAAGTGAGGAAAAGGTCCCAAAGTGGAAACAATAAAAGATCCCAAAGAGGACAAATGAGAGTTAAATAGAAAGAGCCATTGAGGCCACAAAAATACAAAAAAATAAAAAAAGAGAAAAAAAAAGAAATAAAAAGAGAGAAAGGGGCAACACTACTATCCTTTTGAGAGATCCACACTAGTACTCCCTTTATATCCTTGTACTCCATAGAGATGATCATTATGCATATAGCTATGTGGGGACCTTCACACTATAGAACTTGGCTTGCATATTCCAAGAATGAGCCTCCTCAAATGAGCTCTAGGTCTTCATGAGCGAGCAAGTTAGATGCACCCCCACTAGTTCCTTTGGAGAGCTTCTTAGCTCGTATATGCATCCGTTGCATGGCAATCCCTACTCCTCACATCATATCTATCATTTGGCATCTCTTGCCTATGATTGTCCTCATTGATGTGAGCCTTTCTCATCCTTTTTGTCTTCCTCCTCCGCACTTCTCTCTTTGCCATCCTAAGTGTCAACTCTCGTGCTTACGCTCATCCATTGCATGAGTGCTCAAAATATCGAAAAGGAGTGGATCAAATTGACTTGTACCTGGCTAGTGGTCTGGGGATGAGTCATGATAAGATTCCAAAGAAGACCAAGTGAGAAGCTTTAGTAGATTGAGTTCTCAACACAAAAATACTTTTTTCTCGTATTCCCTATCCCCTTTCTTGCACGCAAACACCATTTGGAGACATTCAAGTCACGGACAGCGAGAGCTCTTGCACCTAATGTTCTTATGTTGCTTGTTTCAATGCTAATATAGACTCTTGCATGTTATGACTTGAATTGAATCTCTAACCTTGATTGCTTTACTTTTCAAAGTTCTTTTATGGTTGCTAGCATGTCACCACAGAAATTATGCTGTTATCATTTACCTACTCGAGGACGAGCAGGAATTAAGCTTGGGGATGTTGATACGTCCAAAACGTATCTATAATTTCTGCTTGCTCCATGCATGTTTTGTGTGATATTGCTATGATCTAGATACACTTTCATACACTTTTGATCATATTAAATCAGTGCGCCCCAGTGCCAGTTCCTGTTTTCTGCTGTTTTTCTATTTCATTTTTCCCCCATATAAAAAGTGCCAGAAAAATTCCGGGAAAAATACAGGAAAAATCAGCGTACAGGAAGCTTCGCGAAGAGCCCGAGTGGGGCCAGAGGGGAGCCAGGGGGGCCAGGCGGCCACCCGGCACGGCCCCACCCCTGGCCGCGCCAGGGGGCGCCTGGGGCCCTTGGTCCACCTCTGGCTGCCGCCCTTCGCCTATTTATTCTCCGTCACGGGGAAACTCCGAAGACAGAACCCTATTTCGCAAACTCGCCTCTGTTCCTCCGCCGCCGGCTTCCGAGATTGGGAGCACCAGAAGACCTCTTCCCGGCACCCTGCCGGAGGGAGGGCCGACCTCCGGGAGTCTCCTCTCCACCATGGATGCTCCCCGGATGTCTCGTGAGTAGTTTTCCTTGGACCATGGGTCCGTGATCAGTAGCTATGTGATGTTCTCCTCCCCTCTTTGTTCTTTATGGTTTAGACCTCGTGAGCTGCCCTACATGATCGAGGCACTTTTGTAATCTTTCTGCTATTGCTATGCTGAGTTTGATGGGATCTGATGGATTATGAGATTATGTTCAGATTGTGATAGAGTAATATATTTGGTTTTTATGTCTTATATTTTTGTTCCTAAGTAATTCTTGCAAGTTCTCCGTTGTTGTTTATTGCTTTGGCCAAGTAGTAGGTAGTGACTCCAAGAGGGAACGTTATGCTCGATTGTGGGTTCATGCCCCCCGATGACACGCTTGAGTGACAGAAACATGAGTCTAGGGGATGTGATGTTGCCACAAGGGGGAAAACAACGGTGCTTGTAACCGCGGTTGCAAGGATTGTTTACTTTACGCAAAGTGCTTTTTAATGCAGTTGTCTGTTGCTTTGGGTTTACACTTTGGGTGGGGCTCGCAACTTAATACCAGCGAGATGTTCTGGATAGATATCTCAAGGTGGATGATTAGTAGTAGATGCAGTTGGATTACGGTCTACTTATTTTGGCGTACTGCCCGTGCTTTTGAGCCACTTCCTTTCTTTTGTAGCATAGTTAGCATTGCGGTACGTTCATAATCCTGTCAATTGCCCTTCTGTAATTTGTTTACCTCGCATAGCAGTTTTATCGTCTTTTGGGAGAGAGACATCACTAGCGAACATCACGTATCCCGGTCCATATCCTTATTACTGTTTCCACGCTACATTTACTTTCCTGCTTTTTACTTTTAGTTCCTATCATTATCCTTTGTGTTTTACCCTTTGTGAACAACAAGACCGGAGAGATTGACAACCTCTCTGAACTTCGTTGGGAACAAAGTTATCTGTGTCTGTGTGCAGGTCCACGTCAGTTGCGCCGCTGACACCTACTTATCATCTCTGGAGTCCTACTGGAGACAAACCTTGGTATCTTCACTGAGGGAAACTTGCTGCTGCGCTACATCTTAACCTTTCACTTGGGGTAACCAACGAAGGGCGAGAAGCCATCAGCGCGGCATGGACGCGTTAGGTGGCCACGGGCACGCGTAGAGCGCGCCCAACGCACGCTATATGTGTGGCCACCACGACACTGCTGCCACAGGTGCACATTTCTTGTGGCCAAAGGTGTCTAGTGGATAGCCTTTCTAACACTGCTCAGCACTGCAGGCTTGAATGGTCAAAAGAATGAATAGGGTGATCTTATCTTCAAGAACAAGTTGGATGCATCAACCTTGTAGAGCAAGCCATGGTCAAAGGATGAACACTGGGGGTGTGTGGTGTTGTCTACTGGTTCTAGGCTAGGAAGGACTAGTGTTTTGGAATGTTTGAGCCCAAATGGCCAAATGAATTGTGTACCTCCTTTGTAAAGCTGCAAATAGACCAGAAACACATTGATGAAACTAGCATCTCATGGGCTTGATGGAATTGGTTGAAATTTGGTGCGGTGGGTTTTTTGGGTGGTGTTCATATGTGTGAAAAATTACATGGCCATTGGATGAGCCTAGATAGTACTTTCTTCACAAGGCACCTTGTTGACCAATATCTTGATCTTGATGTTGTGATCACATGGATGATTGGGTTGGGCTCAAATCTGGTTTGGTGGAGTCATTTCGGTGTAGGAATAGGCACACAAAGTTTTAAGGCAAATGGGTTCCCCTATCATGCACTTCCTTCACACTGCCCCTTGCTGCATCCAAACTTTGGGAATTTTAGTACGGATCTTGGCTTGTCCCCTATGGCTGAAACTTGGCATAGACTCATGATTTGATCACAAGAGTATGCAGAAAAAGTTTCACCAGTAATGGATAAGAATAAATAACACCTCCTTCACAAAGTGTTATTCTGCCCCCACAGGCAAATGAATTTCTCTTGAGGAAAAATCCACTTAGGCCATGCAATGTTTTTGGAGAATTTGGCTAGAAATAGTATCAAAGGTATGAGTGAATTATTTGGGGATTTATGGAGCAGTATAAATTGGGGTTGCTTCACAATCCTTAAATAATAGAGAATATTCCTTTTATTGGAAAAGGAATATGTGGCTTGAATAAAAGTGGGCTTGGATGGGTGGGATCAAGGGATGGTCATTGGAAAAGGTCTAGGGAATCATGGGCCACTTGAGCATGAAAAGGAATTATGCTCAAGTTTCGAGTCTAAAGGGTTTCTCAAAATCCAATCAAATGGCAAATCCAAAAATAAATTAGAAAAGTTTTTGAAAAAAGAAAGTTTCAAAATCCAGGGTGTCACAGAGCCTTCCGAAACTCGACACTCCAGTCAGATCAAAGAGGACATACGGTCAGGTCGATCTTCTCCCTGGTGCGGTTCGGAACCCTAGGACCGCCCCCTTATTCGAGCACACGAGCAGGCCCCCACGCCGCAGGACGGAGCAGCAAAGGAGGAGGTAGCTGCCACGAAATCCAGCTATGGGCGACGGACATCACATATCAGACACTTGGGTCCAGATTCATGGCCGCCGCCGCGCCGCCGAAGGATCATTCGCGTCGTCCGCCGCCAACTCCCCACCCCGGCATCAAGCCCTGGCCCTCAGGGTCGCGCCATCTGGAACCGCCGCCACCGCCCCACCACCGCCCATATAGCCGCTGCGACGAGACCCTCACCTCCGCTCAGTCCGCGAGAGGGGGGCCGCTACCGCCGCCGGCGTGGGCGACGGCGCGACCAAGGATCTCGGGAGAGGGAGGACCGACGGCGGGGAGGAGGGAGAGCTGCATAGAGTAGTATTTGTTCGCTTCTAGATCTGACACTTCGGTCGCTAGGTACGTACCAGTGATGTGATGTGTGGATCTATCTGTCACTTCACCACACCCTGAGGCTGAGACCTTGAGCGAAAAAGGCTGGTGCCGGATCCGGTGCAACTCCCTTTTGCATCTCTCTCTGATTACCACTTTGCATCAATAAACAAACAAACCAACCAACCCTGAAAGCAAATTAACAAACTAGTTAACCCCATTTCCATGTCCTAATAATTCAATAAAGGAGACCGTGCAAGTTAATGAATTGGCCGTGAAATTTGATAGTACCTAGTAGTAGTACCTGTTTGAAATATATGGACATAAAAATATTGTTGGCGCGTATAGCCGCACATATTTCGTCCTAGTTCTATACCATAATCATAATGTCCCCGGATTCTGCCAGAATGAAAAATGGCATTGGATTCTAGGCGTGAAGATAAATGGCATTGCATGTACAGTACTACAAGAAGATGTTGTAGCACCGACGGATCGTGTTTTTATTTGAACCCTGTCCAAGAATACAGGCAGGAGCTACTTCTTGGTTGGAAGGGAAGCTGGTTTTGGAAGGAGGAATGGAGGATAGTGGCAGGTTGGGTAAAGTGACCATATTTGGATCTATCTATACGCACCGGCTGTCCATCTTTACTGACGGAGGGTGTCAACTCTTTATCAACACCGCACATGCAAAAAGTAAGCCGAAATGGAAAGCTATATAACCAAATCGCATTAGTCTCACATCCAAGACTTGCCTCAACTATTCTCGCAAATGGAGAAACAAATTAGTTAGTGCATGCTGGTATCTTACTGCAAATTCAGACCCAGAATCGTTTGGTGCCGGTGGCCACTACTTTACTCCCTACTACGTACTCAGTATGTATGACGCAGCACAGGTAGCTGTGTCAAAAATGTCCATGCGTCAGCGATCTAGCGGATAATTGCGATAGACTTTAGAGATACTAGTAATAAAGCAGAGCAGACAGCTTAATTAAATTAAGAGACCATGTTGTCTATTGTAGTACGTACTACAATGAGATCAGACATCCAATTTACAGAGATGATGCTACGGCAAAGATTGCGTTGCGTGCCGTGCTTCTCTCGTCTGTCAGAGAATGTAGGTAGGTGGCTGTAAGAAGAGAGGCGTTGTGCCGTGCTCCTCTGTCAGAGTAGACAGGTTAACATTTTTACTCCGTCGCTCGCCATGTACTGTAGTACCTTCTTCTTCGTGGTACGCAACGCACGTCGAGCAGGCACACAGCACACACATTTACTACTGCCGCGTAGTAGTAGTAGTAGTACGTACTACCTGGGAGCGATTTTACTGCAGTTAAAACGCAGCATTCGTGCAGGTGACCCGGGAGGGATGGTGAGCAAAAGTCAATGGGCAATTGGGCGTTCCCGGGAATCCTAGGAGTACTTGGACTTGGCCGCAGGGACATTTATCGAATGTTTTTAATCAGGATTAGTGCGCAGCCAAAACGGATGGAGGGAGCGGACATACATAATCCACCAGTTGGTTGGTGGTTCATATATATCATAATTAAGGAGACTCTGACGCTCTGTCTAGTGTTTAAGGTGCCGTTTCTACTCTGACATTTCGTTTTTCTTTGTGGTCTGGTCACCTAATCTAATCCTGATAGGTGGATCCGGAGAAGGAGGAGGCCCCTGGGGTCCAGCCGGTGCTGGATCAATCTCCAATTGCCACTCGTACCAGTTGCATGGATGCAAATCCATCCATCCATACATATTGCTGCGCACATCCGCATTTTGTCTCTTGCAGAGGAAAGATTGGAAAATCTTTGAAATAATGAAGTCACCAACACTTTCCTGCAAGAAAGAACGTGGTACTAATAAAGCCGACCTCATAAAAGAAATTAACCAAGTCTGGGTCAACCGTTTATTACTCCCTCCGGTCTTTTTTACCCCGCGTATTAGATTTTTGTCAAGTCAAACTTTACAAAGTTTGGCCAAATTTATATTAAAAAATATCAACATCTATAGTACTTAATATATATACTAGTATAAAACTACATTTCATGATGAATCTAACCATATAGATTTGGCATCATGAATGTTGATATTTTCTTTACAAGTTTGGTCAAAGTAAAAATACTTTGACTTTGAACAAAATTTATATGTAAACTAAAAAGGACCGAAGGGAGTAAGTAGTTTCCTTTTTTCTGCAGCAAAAAAAATACTCCCTCCGATCCATATTAATGTACTCAACTTTGTCTAGACTGTGCATCGGAAGTAATAGTTTTTTTTGTAGAAACGGGTTTCTTAAACCAGCCATGCAGCCTGTTTAGTGAGAAGTTTTTAGCATCCTCTATCTATCCGGCATTACGGCGCTCCAAGGGAAGGGAAGGAAAGGATGGTGGTGAGGCATGGCAGGCAGGTCATGATTGCAGCAGAGCAGGAAGAGAGATGAGACGAGGATTCGGATTCCACGGTTGCCTTGCTTGCTTGGTTTCCTCACCGCTATCGCGTCCACTCCACTTTCGACGATCCCCCGCACATGCTCCTGTCTCTCCCTTTCTCTACCTCCCCTACAACTACATGATCCATGGCCACCACATTACCCAACTCAAGTACCCATGTACGTACGGCCACACATCCTCTACGCCTGCCATCTCTCTACCACCTCTACCAAGCTCAAGATGCCTTTCTCTCTCTATCTTCTCCATCATGCTCCTACTACTAATAATAATGCTTTGCTAAAACAGGGAGGGGAGGGGAGAGACCTATTCCTGAGGAGGAGCATGCAAAATGTAACTGCAAAATGTAACAGCCCATGTGAGTCAGTGAACCCAACAGAAGAAACTTTCAGCTTCCTTCCTTCCTTCCGCTTCTCCCTCCCCTCCCACTTACTCTTTCAACCCAGATCCATCTCCATGCTTCGTCAAACACGCAACGCACCTCCCTTCCTTTCCCTTTCCTTCCTTCCTTCTCCCATGGATCTCAACCCACCAATCCCATCCCCAACCGACGCCCGGTCCCAGCCACTGATCGATCAACACCCCCCGCATCGACAGACTTAACTGAAGATAACTGGAAATTGGAACTGACCGTGTGATCGATGCATGCCTGCCATCTACAGCACACACGGAGCCGAATTTTTTTAACGTTACAATGTTATGGGACGGAAGGAGTATGTCATGTTGTTCTCATGAATACAAGATTCTCTGCTGCTTCTTCTTCGCCCTCACAAGCGCTGTGCCTGTGCTGGGGCAAAAGAACCAAAAGTACATCCCAACCCATCCCCTCCCTCCACCTGCCCTTGCATACTTCCCCCTCCATGGATCCATCCATGCCCACAATAATTCGAGAAAAAAACGCTTTTTTACCATCGACACAATTTGCAGTTCGTACAGCAGCTTAAAGCCATTAACTTGACAGAATTCAGTTAAATTTGGTGATGCAAACGCTTTCCTTGTTCTTCAGGCCCCCCCAGAGAAGTTGGCTCCACCGAAAGTGCCTGCCATCTGTCAGACCGCCTGCATGTGTAAAATTCGAGCTGCAACTGGCGCAAGAATCGAGGCCATGGACGAGAAACAGGAAAAGCATGAAAATTCAGACGGTTTTTCAGAACCGTTACCTATAATAGTCGGCAAATTAACAAGATCTCTGCGAAATTCTCTTACAAGTCCTGTTCTTTTACCCCAATCGTCATCTCTATATCAATAACAAACCTTTTAATTCTACAGTTTCTCCTTCCATTCACACAAACCCGCTAAAAATCACAAGGACAAGAAAGAAACCACACGTTATTTGCACTAGAGAGATTATAGTACCATGGCCGTGGGAACCAAGAAAGTCTCGCAAGAACGAAAGAAAGAAAAAAGAGGAACGCAAGAACTCCAAGAATCGCCGATAAATGAACAATTGCACCCGTGGAGCCCATAAATTACGGCAGGCCGAGGCTACAGCGCCGGTCCAGGAGCCCCGCACCTTTGGCGGCAGGGGACCAGGCACGCCGGAGCGCGGATCCGCTTCTTGGGAGGCAGCGAGCTGAAGACGGCGGAGAGGTCGCACGGGACGTCGAAGTAGAGCACCGGCCGCTTCGGGGACGGCCTCGTCCTCGCCAAAGCCACGGGCTTCCTCGGCGCCGGAGGGCACTCGGTCGGAGGCCGGAGCTTGCTCTCCTCCGATGTCGGTGTCGTGGGCTCCGCCTCCTCCACCACCTCCTCCTCCTCGTCCGCCACCGCGGTCGGCGTCCGGGACTCCGCCACCACCTCTTCCTCCGCCGCCGCGGGCGCCGGCAGAGGCTCCTCCTCCGGCATCTTCGTCGTAGAGGGCGACGCGTGCTCAGGCGCAGGATCGGCCACCGCCGCCGCCCTCGTCCTGATCGGCGGCAGCGCCGGCAGGTCGTCGAGTGCGGCCGAAGAGGCCATCTCTCCGGCGCGGTGGATTGCGGGCTTGCGCGCGGGGGATCAAGATCGTTGGGTGCGGGAGAGGAGGAGAGGCCGGCGGGTGGAAACTTTAGGTTGGGGTCCGGAGGAGGAGAGTGGAGGGGAGAGGAAGAGCGAATAAAATCCCAACAAGGCGGTAGCGGCAAGGCTGTTAAATAGTGGTCTGGAGAGAGAATGGCATAAACGGCTTTGGGTGGGGTAAGTTTAATTAAATTCTTGCCTTTTGCGCGTTGGCTTGCCTTTTTCCTACAAAAGCTCAAGAAAAAATATGAAAGAAATCTGTATTAACTACCCAACCGTCAGATCAGACGTTGTCTTTCGGTGTTCTAAGACATCACTTGGATATGCACTTTAATCTATCTATATCTGTTCTTTAAAAAGACTGTTTTGCTTACTTTGAAAAGAAAAGACAAAAGTATGTCATCTTATTCTTAATTGTCTGGATTTTTTAATAGAAAAAGGCCATACATTTATTATAAAATTCTGCAAATCGGAAAAAATAACATCAATGTTCTGAAGATTGCCGGTCATTCCCACCGTATGATAAACTCCGTCCATCCAAAATTCCCTCCAATTGCGTTTATAAGTAAGGCACATACTTTTAATTCATCGATTCGACTAATAAAACATATATAGTGTGCCACACAAATTATATGGTTGAAATCTTCATTTGATGATGATTCTAAAGTTATATTTCTTATAAAATATTATACTCCATCCGTTCTGAATTACTTGACATGGTTTTAGTTCAAGTTGTTTGCCAAGTAAAATTGCAGACATAAAATTCGTGCCTGAATTATATATAAACCCAACCGGAGGAAGTACATTAGCTTCAGAAGTGCAATTTTAGCAAAATCTGATGCCACTAACTTCATACATTATAGATGGAGTGAGATGTGTGTGAAAATGTGTGGATGATGAACCAATTTTTTAAAATGTGATTAAGACTTTTAACAAGATACAAGTTATGAACAGATAATAAAAAAAACAAAGAGCACCTTACTGAATTAGAGAAAAATAAACACCGATACATCCTTTGTACAACATCCTATTTGAAGTATTGAGACATGTTTCAATTTCTATGGGATACTGAAATATTTTCTGCGAATCTCATGTGTTCCAAATAAAATCATAATCAGTTTGATGGACAAGTAGAGTTCACGTCCCTTTTTATACGACTACAATGGTTTCAGGGTTAATCTTTTCTTGATCGAGATAGGGTTTTTCACCCCTCCTCATCTCAATGAAATTTCAACGCTTGATGCAAAAGGAATTAAGATTGCACACACATATACTCTACAAAGTGCTCCTTCTTGTCTACAATCGATGTTCATCTTGGATATTCCTGCGATGTTAAAGATGCAACTCCTTCCATTATTTTCTGCGAAATAGATGTACATATGTTGATTGAATTTGCAAGTTGAGTACATCGATTTTTGTGGGCAGTGAGACGGTTGGACGAGGAAGAAAGCTAAAGGAAGAAGAAAGAATTACCCTCGCTGGAACTTTCTTTAGGGCACCCTCGCTAAATCTTAATGTAATGTGCTAGAAAATTGATTTACCAGAAATAAAATGTTCAGATGGTTTGCATATAGCCCGTCCCTAATTTCCATCACAATGATATTAAAAAAAAATTACAAATTGACATGCATGATTTTTGTGTATCTATTTTAGATATTGTAAAGAGACAGTGCTTGAAAAGAATTTACATCTGCCCGTGCCTGAAATTATACCTCTTGCAGGACGGAGGGAGTACTCCATAGGTGGAAGGAAAATAATCCCAACTGTAATTCCAGATAATTAATGCATACTACATATATGTACATATATACTCCTAGGCAGTTGCACTCCTCTACATATATAGGGCTCTAGTAGTACATGCTCCCATTTGGCGCGAACTTTGGCAAAACCTTGGGTAGCACGAATGCATATGCATAGCATCTTGGGTAGCACGAATGAAGGCGGTGCCCAAAGAACACAATTGTGGTGAACCCAACCCAATGATTTCAGGCTGGAGAAAAAGGGAGGCATGCATGCATGCATACTGGCTGGAGGCAAGCAAGACATGTAGGGGGGTGGGGAAGGCAATGATGGTGTGAGGCAGGGAGAATAAACATTTCGGGAGCAGATCCTGACCAAACCAGACGCAGGCACTCCATGCACTGCATTTGCATTCGCATGCACGCGCAATGCACGCAAGGCAAATGTAGTAGAAGTAGGAGCGATTCCATTACATCTGGCCTGTGGGACAAGTTGTGGAAATGAGCAGTCGACCGACAGCTTGGGAGATGACAGCAGTTCGTTGCAGGAATGGCACGTTAAATGAGCCATTCATTTCCAGGCATAATTGCTCCATTTCTTCTTCCTCTTCTTCTTTTATGGTATGAGGTGATGGTGCACCCGTTCAGCAGCAGGAGTGTGATGTGGGGATGCCAGCCGGGTGGTTTTTTATTTAATCTGTGCAGTCACTACTCAGCATTATGCCTAAGGTCTCACTCTATTACATGGTTGTGTGGGCTACACCTATAGATGGATGGATGGATGGATTCTCGCAACAAAATATGTGTAGATTTCAACCGAACTGATTGGGGGGTAGGCCGGGTTTGCGTGGACGCAAACGTATGAATAATGCAGCAGGTGGGAGGGAGCGAACCCCCACCCGGGCACTCACTCTACGCTGGCAACGGTGATGCGTACCGCCGCACGTATCGGTCCTTGATTTCGCCATATTGCCTCCTCAATGCTGCTGAGCCGTTGAGTACGTGTTTATTTAGTTGGACGGACGCAAATACGGCTGCGATTCACCGCTACAAATTATCTATTTTTTGATTGGCAAAAATGAACATGGAAGAAACAATAGCCATTTGTCTTTGCAGAGAAAGTGACGTCTATGAGGAAGGGAAACGCCCTCCAATTGTGATGAAACTACGAGGGTGTGCCATTGGCTTGGATGAGAAGGGAAAGGTAAAGGAGAGGGAGGACCAGATCTTCTCTCCCGTCTCCTCCTTCTTCCACCCACAAGCGAAAGGCTGATGATCGCACATGGGGCCTCTTGGCTTCCAGGGGTTTACTATAACATCTTTTCTAATCCACGCTACATTTGATTAGTCTCGCCCACTGTAAAAAAATGGGTTTGATTAGTCGCCCTTGCTTTCGACCACCTTTTGCATAATTGCATTCATTGGCTCATCAATACACAACTATGGTCTGGTAGTATGAATTATTACCGCTCTTGACACTATTGAGGATGATAAAAAAAAGTGGGCCATGGAGTATGAGGAGTTACAGCCGGCTTATTACAGCTTGCTCTCTTGACTGCCTTCAAATTATGGCCATTTCAGCATATAGTACCATTGTACCAATTATGTGCTCCCAATTCTGCATGGCGTTAAGTCGCATTTTATTACCGCTCATAAGCACCACCTGTACGTCTCTGTTTGCTACTTTGGTTTTGTAGCACGCCGCCATTCTATATGACAATGCAGTTTTCATATGGTACAGCCCAGCCCAGCCCACTTGTTTCTTGTTTATATCGTTTGCTTGCTTGCAATCATACGTTGGGTTCCTTGTCAAGCAAGCTCACATGTACCATGATGTGACTTGATTGATATGGATCTCCACTTTGTGAACGTGGATAGTCAAGTTAGGATTCAAGATATACTACTCCCTCCGATTCTAAAAAAGTGTCGCAAGTTATACTATAAGTTATAACTATCTAGTTGTTTTTTCAAGACACATTTTTAGGATCGAAGGGAGTATTAAAATAGTAAGAGAGGTTAGTGTGTACGTAGTGTATGAGGGCTCATCAGAATGAATTGACAAATAAAAATGGTGTGTGTGACAATCCCCATTCTCCTGGATATGCATGTGTGTGGGCCACGTGCATACGTTACAATCATGGGCATGACATTGGCCGCCATGCATCTAGTGCACTATAGTCTATACTACGATTACTTGTCTTCCCATGCAAGGATCCAGTGATTATGCCAAGCCGAACTTTAATAAAACAAAATGCTGGATTAGGTGGACCATAAGGTTAATAATTCAGGAAATCCCCTTTAGTAGGTTCTTGTTTTTTTTAGTAAAAGAAAGGAAGTTGCCCCCTTCCCGATTTCATTTAAACAAATCAACATAGGAATCGGGATTACAAACCGAGTTCAATTCAAATTTAAAAGCGACAAAGTGGCAACAATCTGGAGCTTGTCAGGCTACCAGATATAGCAACGATCACGCAGGATCAAAGGAGGAATTTAAATGGGTAAAACAGGACATACGGCACCACAAAGTTCAAAGGGAAAAACAAAAGAGGAGAGTAGCAAATGTGGTAGCAGAAAATCATCTCCTAGTTTCATCTTCTCAGCTTCATTTCTTTATTCTGAGAACACCATGCCTCCACTCCTGAGAGGATCTGAAGACCTCACTTGCCACCTGGTTTATGACCTTTGCTCCCAGCATCAACACACTTGCTTTTTCCCTCTTTTTTCTCCAAAATAGATCAATCCCCCAACCAGGAGGTGATTAGTTTAATGCAAGAAAGAGCATCCACAGATTTTTTTGTTATTAAACACCAAATCATTTCTAACTCTCCAAATGCTCCAAAAGAGAGCAAGAATCCCTACTAACACTAAACTTCTGTCAGTTTTAACAAAAGACCCAAGCCAAACTCCCAGACAGTCTGATAAGTTGGCAGGAATAGCCTGTAAATTGAAAGAACATCTGAATAAAGCCCAAATCAGTTTGGCCATGGAACAATTAAAAAACAGGTGATCAATACTCTCCTCCTGCCCACAAAACACACAACAATTATCACCTATCCATCCTCTCTTTTTCAAATTATCTTTAGTAAGAATACTCCTCTTGCAGACTAGCCAACCAAAGAATTTTATTTTGGCTGGCACCTTAACCTTCCACATGAATTTTATGTGTAAAGGTCAATTCATTTCCTATCAGATTTCTATAAAGGGAGTTTACTGTAAATTTCCCATTCTTGGTTAGCAACCAAAGTACCCTGTCTTTTTGATCATTTAAACTTATTTCCCCACATCTCTGAATACAGCTGTTCCATAACTCTAGAGACTCTCCATGTAGAGTCCTTCTAAAGGTAAAATTTCCCAATCCTAAGTTAAAAGCTTCAGCTACAGAGCAATTTTTGTTGAAGCTAAGCTCAAATAATCTAGGATAGGCATTTTTAAGGGGCTTATCATCTAGCCACAGATCTTCCTAGAATCTGGTGTTACATCCATTCCCAATTATCTTCCTACAATTGTCATAAAATAAATGTTTCACAACTAAGAGACTTTTCCAAAAATAGGAATCTCCAGCTTTAGGTTAGATCCCAGAGATGCGTTTATTTCTAACATATTTACTTAGAAGCACCTCCTTCCACAGGCCATTTTCAGTCTCTAACTTCCAGAACCATTTAGTAAGGAATGCTTTGTTCATAAGATCAAGGTTAAGGACACCCAAACCCCCTTGTTCTTTAGACAAACACCATGTTTTCCAATTTACCAAATAGTATTTTTCCCCTTCATCAGCCTGCCAAACAAGCCTAGATCTGAAAAAATCAATTTTCTTTCTAACCCCCACAGGCAGAGCATAGAAGGACATCACATATAAGGGCATATTAGTAAGGCATGATTGGACCAAAGCAGTCCTTCCAGCCATATTTAGGAGTCTTCCCTGCCAACACCCACATCTACTTTCCACTTTTGAAAGAACTCCATCCCATTGTTTGTTAGCAATTCTACCTTTGGTAACTGGGATCCCTAAATATTTTAAAGGAAGAGTCCCTAGGCCACAGGCAAATATATTTGGATATTCATTTATTTGTGAGTTAATGTCACCAATTGGGAACAATTCACTTTTATGATAGTTAATGGACAAGCCAGACATCTGTTCAAAAGCTCCCAAGATGATCTTAAGATTGTTTGCATCTTCAATGTCATCTTGTAAAAGGAAAATTGTGCCATCTGCATATTGCAACATATTCACTCCTTTTTCAAGATGATCAACCATCACTCCTTTAACTATGTTGTTGGTTTTGGCTTTTTCCATTATGATAGCTAATGCATCAGCAGCAAGATCAAAATACAGTGGGGACAAAGCATCCCCCTATCTTAATCCCTTATGTGTCTTGAAATATGGACCAATGTGGTCATTGACCTTGATCCCGACTTTTCCCCCTATCATTGACTTCATTATCCAATCACACCATTTATCAGGGAAGCCCTTCATTCTGAGCATCTGATACACAAAAGGCCATTTGATTCTATCATACGCCTTTTCAAAGTCTACCTTAAACAAAATGGCTTTTTGTTTACCCACATGGATTGAATTAATGGCTTCATGTAACACCACCACTCCTTCCATGATGTATCTCCCTTTAATAAATGCAGTTTGATTTCTAGAGATAATAGGACCCACCACTTTACTTAGTCTGTTCATCAACACTTTAGTGATAATTTTGAAGCTTACATTCAACAAGCATATAGGCCTGAATTTTTGAATTTTTCTAGCATCTTTAATTTTTGGAATCAAAGTGATGATGCCAAAATTAAGTCTAGCTAGATCTAGTGTTCCTTTGTGGAAGTCATCAAGCAATGCCTTCAGGTCCCATTTGACTATCTCCCAAAAATGTTGGTAGAAGTTAGCAGGTAGTCCATCAGGGCCAGGCCTTTTATTATTTTTTCCATTTGGAAGACTACATCTTTTAATTCTCCATAGTGAACTCAGCCAATAACATTTCATATTCTATATTAGAAATCTGTGCCATTTCCTGATCTCTGAGGGAGATAGTAGAATTATCAGGAGCTCCAAACAACCCTTTGTAAAAATTTGTGATGTAAGAAATTAAATTTTCTTCCCCTTCAATCACATGACCATCTTGTTCTAAAGATACTATTCTGTTCTTTCTTTTTCTACCATTTACTTTAGCACGATAATATTTTGAATTGCAATACCCATCCACAATTTCATTGTTTTTATATCTCTGTAGCCATCTCAACTCCTCCTATTCTAACAACCTATTCAGCTGGGTTCTCAGCTCCTGTTGTTCAGTATATTCATGGGCAGAAAGACCCATAACTTCAGCATTTTTATCAATCTCATCAAGCTTAGCAACAACTTCCAATTTGAGTTTTCTACTCAAGGCCTCAACATTTTTGGTCCAACCTCTTATCTTTTTCCTTATATTTCTGATTCTAAGCTGCCATCTATCCAAACTATCTGCAGCATTAGGTTTACTCCAGCTTTTGGAAATAAAGTCTTTAAATCCCCCCTTAAGCATCCAAGAGTTTTCAAATCTAAATATAGGGGATTTAAAAGAGCATTCCCCAATGTCCACAATCAAAGGGGTATGATCTAAAAGCTCCCTTGCTAGGGAGGATAAAAAGGCTAGAGGATAGTGTTCCTCCCAATCTGGGTAGAATAACACTCTATCTATTTTTTCAAAAGTGGGGTCTTCCATATTATTAGCCCAAGTATATTGTCTGTCAGTTAGAGGCAATTCTCATAGATCAGCATGTTCAATAATTGCATTAAAGACAAATCTCCAATGATCAGGAGTATTTGATTTGTTTTTGTCACAACTTTTCCTAATGATGTTAAAGTCTCCTCCAACCAAGCAAGGGAGGTGATTATTTTGATACATTCTAAAGAGCTCAGACAAAAAGGCAGCTTTGCTAGAGACATGGGAATCTCCATAGACTGTTATCAAATTCCATTTGAATTTGGCAATCTTGTCAAATAAGAGGACTCTAACAAAATATTCCCCAATCTCTACTTGCTCAACTAAGAATTTATCCCCACTAACACCCACTAAAATTCCTCCAGATTTACCTCTAGGAGGAGCCCAATTCCAAATGAAGTTTCTCCCTCCACACAAATTGTGAAGCTCATTAGTGGAGAAGTCAGCCTTAATGGTCTCAAGTAAACCAACAAAATCTAGACTCTTTTCAGATATCAAATTTCTAATGAAGGATCTTTTAAAATCTTCTCCAAACCCTCTCATATTCAAAAATACACCTTTCATCTCAGATTTATCTAATATTCAGTCTACTTTTGGTTTTCCTATTTTTGATTATAGAGTTCTTTCTATAACTACTAGTTACAGTGTTTCTTTTATTTTTAGATTGACTAACATTTTTTTCTAGTTGATGTAAATTCATGTCCTCAATATCAGCATCTTCCCCTTCTGAATCAGAGAGGAGGTCTGAAAGACTGGTCTCCCCAGTGTCAATTAACCCTGGGGAACCAATATCAATTTTTTTATTCTTATCAGCAGCTATTTTTTGCTCATAAAGGTCTCTGGAAACTTGCTCCATTTTAGCAATGATTTCCAGATTATTTTCTACCATATCTAAGGAGCTATCCAAGTCCACCCCCACCATCCTGGACATGCAATACAAAGAATGTTTTTCAGGATCCATTAAATCAGGGTTAAGAGAATTACCATAATTATCTCTCTCAGCAGCTCTTTCTCTAGCAAGATCTTCAACCTTGGTATCCTCTCTGTCTTTTAGCCTAGGACACCTCCTGATGGCATCCAGCTCCTGACTGCTGTTAGTGGCTAGGATATTACCCCCTCCAGGGACCCCCACCTTAGCACCAAAGGCTTTAGCAGAATCTTGACTCTCATTAAAGTCAAGCTTTGAATTATATTGATCATTTTCATTCTCCTCCTCATTTCTGTCCAACTCTCTTCTCTCATCATCGGAGTCGACCAAGATGTCTGGCAAGTGGGAGCGCTCGACCTTTGGGCCCGTGGATCTCGGCTCTCTGATGGCTGATGGCTTGGTGGTGGGAGATGCCGTGCGGATTCCGGGGGATGAGACGGTTCCCGCTCCGACGACAGATGATCGGGTGTGCTTTCAGGCGTTCTTCCCTCGCGGGTTTGCCCTTCCGATTCACCCTTTTGTTCGTGGTTTGCTGTACTCTTATCGGCTTCAGCTGCATGATTTGACTACCAATGGGATTTTGCACATTGCTTGCTTTATTACCCTTTGTGAGGCCTTCTTGGCGATCTATCCCCATTGGGGGCTCTGGAAGCGCCTCTTTTGTATAAAGAGGATGAACTCCGAGTATGCTGTGGGGCAGGTGGGCATATCCATTAGGGATAGAAATTCGTACTTTGATTTAGAGATGCTTGACTCTGTCAGTTCTTGGCGTAGAAGTTGGTTCTTTCTGAAGGATCAGCACGTTGCTGGGCAGCGGTTTGGTCTCGCTCCCTTTAATCCCAAAGAGCGAGTGGTTAAGCAGGCTTCGTGGTCCCATTCTTTGTCTGCGAGCGAGTCGTCTGCAGTGGCTCCATTTTTGGAGAGGATCGTTGTATTGAAGGACAACTTGACCGGTGGGCAGCTCATCTCTGTTTTTATGGGGAGGCGCGTCCAGCCATTGCTGTATCGAGCTCGTCCCATGTGGAAGTATGAGGGACTCGAGGAATCAACGAGATGCTCCGCCGAGGAGCTTAATGCTGATGGCCTCTTGACCCAAATCCAGTATGTGACCTAGTGCTCGAGCATTTCTGAGATGGGTTTCGTCCGTCCATATGCTTCTGATCACGCGCTGCCACAGGTTCGCGTCTTTGAATTTCTCGTCTGATTTAGATGTTTGCTTGAGTACTTGCTGATGATGCTATTTGATTTGTAGGGCCACGTTCCCGCGTTGTGAAACCCTCCGCAGCCGGAGGATGCTGATATTCACGATGAGCTAGATGCTTCCGCTGCTGATGATGCTGCTCCGAGTGTTGATGCCAGCGTGCTCGCGGGTGCCACTGGTGCTTACGAGTCCATGGGGGCTGAGCTGCCGGAGACCGGAGAGAGTGAGGACTCGGACCCCTTTCGTGTCAAGCGGTCGCGGCCTTTGGGCGCCGAAGATCTTGTCGTGACGAGTGGTTCTGTTCCGCCGTCTGCGCCGTCCGCTGGGCCGTCTCCTCCTGCTCCTGCCCGCAAAAGGCCCAGGCTTGGGAGGTTGGTGCGTACCGGCTATGCGCGTGGCGGGTAAGAATCTGCTCAACTTTGCCGGGGCTGCTTTCCTCTGTTCTTTTGTCTGATGATGTTTATCTTGTAGCGCTGCGACTGCTTCGGCTGCTTCCTCCACCAATCCTTCTACTGTCACCTGTAGTCGACTGACTCTGGAGTGGCTGCCACGCACACTGAGGATTCTTCGGTTGCCGTTGGTCAGCCCGTACCGTCGGTGATGTGATTCCTGCTGCTGCTCTGTCAGTGACGTCTGGTGTTGTTGCTCCTGATGTCAAGCTTGCTACTCCAGGACATCCTTACTTGGGCCATCTTGATCTTTCCGTTGAAGATAAAGTCCGCTTTTTCGACCGCATAGCTGGGCTGGTGAGTTTGTTTCCTGCTTGCTTGTGTAGTTTTTGTCATCGGGGGCACCGCAGTGCTCCCGATGGGAGTAGCCCCCGAGGCTGCAAGCAAGTGCTTGCGGTTGATTGTAGTCTTGCCCTGGCTCTGTATTTGAATTGTACCGTTTTGTCATTGGGAGCACGGCCAGTGCTCCCGATGGGAGTAGCCCCCGAGGCTGCAAGCAAGCGCTTGCGGTTGGTTGTAGTCTTGCTTTAGTTCTGTCTTAATATTTGATTTCTTCGAGTAGCCGGTGTTCCAACACTGTGAGCGTCTGGTGGTCGAAGCTGAGCATTGGCAACAGGCCCATGATTCTACCCAGGATGCTTTATCTGCCATGAGTAGTAAGTATTTCTTCATGTACTGCTGTGCTTGATCTGCTGGATCCTATGTTCTGAGTGCTGTCTTGTTTCTCAGACCGTCGCCAAACTGCCGAGAAGCAGGTCGAGAAGGCGGAAAGAACGATTTCCAACCTCAAGGCTGCTTTGGCTTTCGAGGAGAAAGAACTGCCTGATCAGCACGGGGAGCTGGTACGCCTGAGTTAGGCCGAGGAGGCGCTTGTGCAGGTGGAGGCGGTCAAGTGCAAGCGTCTTCAGGTCTTGGTGGACTCACTTGTGTGTAAGTCGTCGTTCCGTTGCTGGGCGCTTTGTCTCTTTGTCTTCCCGTAGTAATTTTGGTTGCCTGGTGCAGCCTCTACGGGTGCAAGTGCGACGAAAGTGGTTGCATCGGGGTCTGGAGTTCTTCGTGGGGCCGTGGATGCCATGTCGGCTGCTGTTGATGTTGCCAAGGGTGTCTGCGCCCGGGCTTCCATTCTTGTGGGTCTTGCTCATGAGAACCTCATGCTGGAGGACCAGAAGTTGCCAGCTGTTCTGGACGCCCGCGTTGCTGCTTTTGGTGATGGCGGGGATCTCTTGGAGGAGCTAATTGGCGAGAACATGGTGAGTGGTCTTTCCACGTCCCTTGTTGTTCCTATGGGGCACGGAATTTCCATTGACGACTCTCTGGTGGAGACTATCCCTGATTACACCAACGAGCAGAGTGAGTGAGCCACTGTTCTGGCTCGACGCCTGCAAAAAGTTGTGGACGCTCAAAATCCCTCCTCTACGGGCAAGGGGAGGCGTAGCCGTGTCGTCTAAAACTTTTTGGTTTGTAATATGCCTCTTTTGTGGTGGTGAATCCACACTACTTTTATTGGAGGAACTGCTTGGCCATTCCTGCTGTTGTGCTTGATTTTCCTTTCTTTTTGTTCGTTTTGCGGTAGGCCGCCCCGGGCGTTCTTCGGGCTTGGAGTTCGCTGAAGGAGGACGCTCGCGAGGGTGCGTACGAGTCCGTGTGCTTGACGCTAAAGAACGCCGAGCGGGAAGTTGTTTGCCTCAAGGGGGCTGTAGCAGTCCATCGTTCCAAACGTGAGCGCGCTAAAGCCTTGCTGGATAGCCTTGCTTCGTGGGTGGTGAAGTTGTCTGGCCTCCTGCGGGGTGAGTTTGGCTTTTGCTCGATTGTTCGACTGCACTTAGCGGATTTTCTGTCTTCGTCTTGATTTTGATCCTGTTTTGCGAAGTGTTGGCGGGGCGGTCCCGGGATGAAGAGAAGGCCGTTCAATTGGAACTGTCGCGGCTGGATGACCTTGATGTGCAGGCGAACAATCCTTTCTGGGCAGATGGGGCTCGTGCTCGAGCATTTGCTGTGCTTCGTCTTCGAGTTGAGCGGGTGCCGGCTGCTCTGCGGTACTGTCAACGGGTGCTGGGCGGGATTCACTCTGAGTTTTATCCGCTGCAGGTGGTGCCGTCGTCTTTTGAGACGCTCTGCCGCGTATTTTCTCAGCCTGCGGAGCTGCGTCGCGTGATGAATCACCAGATTCATGCTGGAGCTCGGGCTGCTTTGGGCTTGGTCCATAGTCATTGGCCGGGAGCTAATATTGCTCAAGTGGTGGAGGGTCCTCCAGGTGATAGGGATCACCCGATGGATGAGCACTACGCGGCGGTCGATGAGCCTGCGCGCCGAGTTGTGAAGCGGGTTTGTGAAGAGAACGACCGTTATCTGGGTTCCCTTATTAAGGCGAAGATGGATCCCGGGGGTTAGGTGCTTCCTCTGTTTGTATGTGCTTCCTCTTGGTGTACTGTACCCCTTTGTAGTCTTGGTTTTGCTGTAAGGGGTTTTGCTGCTGGTGTGAGGGGTTCCTCCTCATCGTCCTCCTCTTCTAGCTTGAAGTCGTCGTCGAGCTTCCGAACCACTTTCTCCCTGTCTGCTCGTCGCAGGTTGCTGAGTTTTGATTTAGTGCGGAGAGGGGAGCCGTGATCGGGAGAGTCGCCTCTGGGAGGTGGTTTGCGATTGTTTTTCTGCTCGGCGGCCGCCCTTTCTTGCTTCTCCATCTCTAGGCGCCGTTGTATCGTTTGCTGGGTTAGCTCGCTTGCCATTTTGTTGTATGCCCTAAGCTCGTCCCTTGTTACGTTTGATCGTAGTAGCTTGCCGTGTTCGACTGCGTCCCTTACTCTGGCCATTGACTCTTTGGACAGGTATATTCGCTCTCTGGGTGGGTCATCCACCGCACCCGAGGTTTGTTGCTTGCTGCTTGATGGCTCGTTGCTCTTGTGGTTGCTCTGTTCTTGTCCCTGTGGTACTTTCATTGGTATGCTTCCCACTTCTCCCAGCTTCATGACGGTCTTACTGGTGGTTCCGGACTCTTTTGTGTTGCCGTTGGTTTGGTTGTCTTGGCGAGTATTCGAGTCGTCGTCTTGGCCCTTGCCGTTTGCTGCTGGTGCGTCGGCTTCTGCCATGAACACCTGCGATGGTGCCCTGACTTCCTTCTTGCTCATGCGTGTGATGCTGCTCCTCCAGGACGAGGGTCCACCCGAGCGGTCGCGGGTGACGTGAAGTCTTGGGTTGGGTGGGCAGTCGCGGCTGGCTCGAAGGGTGGCCGCGTGGGTGTTGACCGCGTCGATTGTGGCTGTAGATGTCGCCGCAGGTGCTCGAGCGTCGTCTGTGAGGCGGAGGGCGCCCCAATGGTTGACGTAGATCTGATATGCTCCGAAGATTAGGTTGATGCCGGAGCGTAGATCAGCGAAGACTGGTCGGAGAGTCGAAAGATGAGCCGTGAAACCGAGGGACCCAAACAGATCGGATTCCGCCTGGGTTGTCGGATCGAAGAGTGCTGGTGGACTCATCGCGTTGGCGGGTGTTGAAGATGCTGGTGAGGCCCCCGAGATCGCGTTCCCAACCTGTGTGTTTCCCACAGAAGGCGCCAATTGACGGGGATCAACCCCGGCAAATCCCATGGTCAGCGACACTGGGTTAGTCATGAGAGGCACAGGTTGGACGATAGCTCGTAGGCTAACAGGAGGAGACATTCCTGCTCGATATTATTGCTTGGAGATGCGATTACAGGAAGGCCAAGGCTAGTGCGCACAAGGCTAGGGTTACAGATTGTGTATTGGTCGCCTTTGACGTCTCCCCTCCCAGCCTTTATATATGTAACAACCCAGTATTCACAAAAATTAAAATTTTTGTTTTCGGTGTGAATTGTTTGATTGTCTGATTTGTTTGCGGTGTTTGCATCCCCGATTTATCGATCGGCGATTATTTTTCCCCCTCTTATCTCGTACCGGACGGAGACCGACCCTTGCCACCCTGACACTCGACCTTTCCGACACCGGGTTTCGCCCGATCACCGTCGCGAAAACCGCACGAGACCAGCCGCAGCCAACGGAACAAAAAACCCCGTTTAATAATTAAACGGATATTTTTATAGCGCGTCGGAAAGTTTTCTCGGAACGGTTCCAGCGCGAGGTGAACGCCTCCAGCTCGACGCACTGATCGCGCAGTTCAAAGTTTTACCCGAATCGGAGGTACTGCGGACCCCCGGCGGTCAGAAACGTGAGCACCGCGCGCGTGAGAGAAAAACCGGAGATGTTTTTGCAAACTGCCAACCACCAGGGCTATATAAAGACCACCACACTCCCACCCATTTTTAGGGTTTCCCTAGCCACAAAATTTCAGCCACCCCCCTTACAATAGCCCAATTTTCGCATTTTGCCAAATTTTCCAACAAACCCTAGTTTTTCTCAGATTTGGACCGTCCGATCTGGGATCAGACGGCCCAGATCGTCCCAAGCCCCCACCTACCTCATCCTATCTTGCAGCCGCAGCCGACGCCCGTGGGGGAACCTCACCGCCGCCGCCGCCTGCGCACTCCGGCCAGCCAGCCGCCGCCGCCCCTCTCCTCCTTCCTCTCCTCCCTCTCCCCATCTCCCTTCCCTCTCACCCCTCTGCCTCCTTTCTTCCTGCAGGAACCAGCGACGTGCGCCATGAGCACCAGGCCGCCCGCCATGGATGGCCGGACCCGAGCTCCGCCGCCCTCTGAACCGGCGCCGCCGCCTCGTCCCCAGCCCCCTCGCCGCGTCCCTGGAGTCCCGCGCCTCCTCGCTTCCCGGGGCCTCGCCCGAGACGCCGGCAACAGCCGCCGCCGTCGCTGCCTGGTTCGGGAGCAACCGACGCGCCCGCTCGCCCCAGCGAGGCCACGCCCGAGCCACCAACCGCCCTGGCGCCCACGTGGGCCGGCCTGCCTCAGCGCGGCCCACCAGCGCCTCTCTAGCCCGCGCGGCCCAGGCGCCCCAGCCCGGTCCGGCCAGATCTGCTACGCCTGCTGGCCAGAGGCCCAATGGTAGCCTTTTTATTTTTTTTCTCTCCGCTGTTTTTTTATTCTGCTAAGTCTTTTATATTATTGCTGCTGTTACGTTTTTGCAACGTTATTTCCCGTTAAACCGTAGCTCCGATGAACGTGCCCCCAAAACGAAGTTGCTCAGAATTGCGTGTACTTTAATTCATCTTTTGTGAGCGTTTGCATTTGAGCTCATCTTGATTGTGTAATTGTGTGTTGAAGTGGGCATCAGGCCGTTAAACTGCTACAAATTGCTATTATTTCCTGTTAAGTGCTGCTGTTATTATTTTGTTGCAAGTTTGCATGATGATTGTGACTCATCAATGAGGTCTATTGCTTTGATTCTTTCTCCTATGTGTTAAGCATCATGTGTACTTCATTTCCATGCTTTAACTTGTCATGTTTGGGTGCTTTAGCTGTATTAAATCTTGCTCCAAAGTAGCTACTCTGCTGTTAATGTGCTGCTGTTGCTGAAACTGTTCTTTTGTTGCAACTTCGGTCGACGAGTGTGTCGCGACCGTTTATCGGAATTGAGTGATTCCAATTGCATATTGTTAAGCATCATGTCTACTTTCATTACATGTATCGCATCTTCATGTTAGCATTACTGGTCATATAGTTATTTAGCTCCAGAGTTGCTATGCTGCTGTTTTTGACAGCCACCTCTGTTTTTCACTAAGTATGTTACTTTGCGATGCCATGTTGTTTGCTTAATATCTTTTGATCTATGATGCCTATTTGCATGATTCTTTTTGCCATGCCTTCCCTGCCATGTCTACTTTAATTGCAAGTCATTTGTGATCATGTTTGCATTGATTATGTTGTTTGTGCATTGCTCTAAAGTGTGCTTCGTGCTGTTGGCAGATTGTGCCCGTAACTTGTTTTGCTTATATCTTTTTAACCGTAACTCCGTTTGGAGTGTTCTTTATATGTAACTTGATTAGTTTTTCGTGTACTTTGTGTTTATGCTATTTTTTGCTGCTGTTAACCAACCTAAAATATGGTTTAGGACAGAACAGTACCAAATGTTTTAATCATCATGCGGCACTTAGTGTTATGCCATGTTTAGGTTGTGCCTCACTTAAATTGACTAGCATAGATAGTTTACTTTGTGCTTCACCTCTTGACATGTTTGTGTGCTATGCCATGCTTGCTTGAGTTGCCATGTTAATAACCGTTGGTTGATCACCTGTAGCTAAGAAACTTGAACCACCGTAAACGTGCGGTATTCGTCGTGTGTGACCGATACCCCACTTAAACTGTTAGTAACCGTTCTCGACGATAGATCCGTATCGCGTTGCCGTGTCATGTGTTGTCTTCTTGATCTTGTATTGCTCCGTAGTAATAGTGGTGCACCGTTGATTGCTTTCCAGTGTTTCCTTCTTGTGTGCTTCCGCGGGTACCTCTCGGAGATGATGCGAGCGTGCGATCCACTACACCTTCGGAACCCGACTTTTCAACAGGTAAGGACTATACATTACTTATGATCCATTCTATTTCAACCAGCGGTTTGCATGCTAGCCTAGGTTAAGTTCGATGTTTGATCCTACCACATGTTTATAGCCTCTTTTTCAAACCGATACAGCCATGTCCCTTCCCAGCAAACCTTGTACTGCTATGTTACTATTGCTCGTTGCGCAGCCCCTGCTTAGTATGCATGCTTAGGATGCTACGATGTTACCCTCTTACTCCTTGGTTTGGGATATCACCTTATTATATTGTTGTTGATGATATGATTATTATGATGTTGACTATATTCGACGAAGGATGGAAGGTCTATGCTATCCCGCCCCGACGCTTTGTTCCATTCGAGTCACCTAGGACCCGAGTTCCGGGTATTGGTATTAAGACTGAGCGTGCCTAATCGCGTGTGGGATTTTATGGGTTCCCCTTTTCTTACCTACCTAGCTTCAAACATTTCTAGAGGTGGCCCAAGCTGATTTACCATTTGAAACCGTGTGTGTGATGGTCAGTTGCCAGTAGTTTTCAAACAACTCGGGCCAGCGGAGACTTAGTTCCTCTGTTGGTCGACACATTGGTGAGCTAGGGAAGTCCCCTGTTATATAGGTGAGACTAAACCCGACCTTGGCCATACGGAAGAGTACGGTCCAAGAGCGTGGCCAACTTTTGGATTGGGTGTCGACTCCCCGGGGGCCACCTGGATTTGTGCTTTGTTAGTTAGAGGGACCTGTCGTTTCGGATCTCTTGGAACTAAATCATAAAATGGTTGCCTATAATGGGTAGCAACTAAGAGAGATGGGCGAGCATGCGACGCCTCGTAATGGGCAGTTGGTACACCCCTGCAAGGTTAAATCTTTTCGAGAAGCTGTGTCCGCGGTTATGGACGACTTGAGACCTACTCCTTGTTCATAGACAACAACAGCTGAGATAATCTTAATATAACTTGATCAACGTGTGTGTGTGCCTTGACTGCTTCTTCTTCGTCGGGATGCAAAGAGGAGGACAAGGATAGTATAGGTGTTATGCTTGCGTAAGTAGTCGATAGCAAGACTTGTTGGAGGCGAGTACTCATCGAATGCTTGGCTTCTTACCTTACTCTCTAGATCGTTAGCCACTTCATAAATGCTAGCGTGGCAGCAACCTCACCACTTACCCCTTTCTTACCGTAAACTACTAGTTGTCCTAGAATGACGAGTGATGAAGTCCTTGCTGGGTCAGATGACCACTACAGTTGTATGCTGAGTACCTCTGTACTCATGATACTACCCCCAAACTCTTTTCAGGGTTCTGATCGACAACAGGTATGGTGATCGGCGTTTCACGTGGAGACTCGACGACGACTAGTTAGGCGGATCCCGGCGGAGGGCCTGGACCCGTGTGGTTATGGGATCGATGCTTTTCTCTTTGCCAGTAGGCTTTTGATTGTAGTCTGTACTCAGACATGTACCTTCCGCTGTTGTATTGTATTTGAGGCAGTTGTATGCCGATTGTATGAGATGTTGTATCCTTGTATCTGTAATGTTGTGATATCATGTTGGAAATCCGGGGCATATGGCTTTGTCATATGTCGCGGTGGGACCGATATGTGCTTCGTCCCCGGATCTGGGTGGAAACACCTAGATCTGGAACAGTACCGCATATCGGGCCTTACAATATATTAGGCTAGGTCTCGGGGAACCCGTCTTGGATTACAGATGAGGTTTCCTTACCCTAATCTTGTACCACACGGCAGGTTTGCACCTTCCTTACGAGTCGCGGACTCCTACATCGGTGTCACTAGTGGGCCAAGGCTGGGCCCAGGCGGCATCTTTGTGGGCCTTCTATCTTCGGGTACACCGGGTAGGCCCATCCATAGGATTCGTGGGGTCACCCTCTCGTCAGGCACCTAAGCGTCTGGCCCCCCCGCACGCTTCTACGACGAGCAGAACGGCGAGGGAAGCGAGGAGAGCGGCGGGGCAGATTCATCTTCTCCCACCTCCTGAGCAGCGGCTTGACCTTGAGCGGCATGGGCGGCGTCACCACTTTAGGGGACTGCTCCCGCTCCTCTTGCTCATCGAAGAAGCTCTTCATTGGGGGAAGAGTCAGCACCAGCACCCCGTTGACTCTCTTCGTATCGGCTTCGTCCAGCGGGTGTTCCATGCGCGATCTCATCCCCCACCACGCCTCCCGGAACTGAGGATCTGTCGAGTCTGTCCTCTCCATCGCCCAAAGAAGTACCTCTATCGCATCTTCCTGTCGGCTCCCAAACGCAGCATCCCACTCCTCCCGAGCCATAGATTTCTCTACCTTCTTCGCCATTCTCGCTACGACAAGGTCGTCCTAGAACCACGACCGGATCTCGTAAAGTTTGATCATCTTCTGGTCGTTGTCTCCGGCTAGATCCATGAAGCGGAAGATCTCCTAAACCGTCGTCATCAGAGAACGCCGGCGAGAAGCAGCGGATCTCGTCGCTTCTCTCTTTATCAGGGGTGGAGGCGAGAGTGGAGGTGAGGAACTGGGGGGGGGGGAACTGAGAGGTGGGGCTCCAGCCTCCGAGAGATATCCACCCGTGCCTGGCCCTCTGCGCAGTCGTGCCAACCCGCCTGGTCCGCCATTGTTGCTCTTCGAATACCCCACCCTCGTGACAGCGAAACGGCCCACACAATCCATGTACTCCTTCACCGTGACACACCAAGCCACAAACGACGCGAAACGCACCTGATCGCCGACAAGCAAGCCATCCGCCACGGTGGCCGCCATCGAATCCATCAATCCACTGCGCATATCAAGTAGTTGGAGGTTGCCACCCCGTTAACGCAACAGCCCCGGGATAGCCTCCGATCATGTCGACGTCGAGAGGGCGAACACCACCGGCGAGCAGAGGTTTCGACCCCGCTCCTCCACGTCAGTCTCCTCTCCATTACCCGTGCCGGTGAACTCATCGGAGTCGACGGGCTTCACCACCGTGTCGTGGGAGCAAACCCTAGAGTCGCAGGAGCAAACCGCCATCGGTGCCCGAGAACCCTGATCAGCCCGTCTACCCATAAACCTTTAGGTTCTTGTTTAAGTCACACTTTCAAAGAGACGGGGGATTCTTCATTTTATGGAGAAGTAGAGAGTTGCTTCGTTAATTATAAAAACCCAAACGAAAATCAAGCATGAAGCCCACGTCGATCAATAAAGCACCGGAAGCAGCAAATAGACGGAACACCAAACACACCGACACACCAAACGAATGCCCACAAAGAAAAACCTTCGCCTCACCGAGGATCATCCCGCCACCATCCACGAAGAAAGGTTAGATCTGGCATGGCACGACCATGGGGAAGCAGGAAGACCAACAAAAATCTTTTGGAGGAGCACAGAAGACGCCTCGCCAAGCTCACTAGCAAACCATGAGAACCACCACCATTGTAGGCGAGAGAACCCAATCCGCGGAGAAGAGCGGGATTGGTTCGCCCTGATAAAGTGGAAAAGGCCTCGCGTGTAACGCACTGACCACTCTCAACCGGTTAACCACCGATTCTATGGTCAGTGCGCCTGGGATCCAGACTGTCCTCACAACCAACACTAGTCTTTTCTGCACACTTTGTCCTCACTCGTGTGCACCCGGGATCAACTTCCCGGTCGGGCACCCATCCCAAGACTACTCCAAGCCAAGAGCGCTTAACCTAATAGTTCTTTCCAGATGGGCTCCTGAAAAAGAAGGTGCACCTTATTGATATGAGTAGTTGATACGTCTCAAATGTATCTACTTTTCCAAACACTTTTGCTATTGTTTTTCCCTCATTCTTGCATGATTTGGACGAAACAAACCCAGACTAACGCTGTTTTCAGCAGAGCTGCCTGTATGGTTTATTTGTGCGCAGGAAAATGGATTTTTAGACGTCCCAGAAAATTCCCAGAAAATTCCAAGAAAATCCACGCACCCGAAGGAGCCAGGAGCCAGAAGTGGGACCAGAGGGGAGCTCTGGGGCCCCCAGGCGCCTCCCTGGCGCGGCCAGGGGTGGGGCCGCGCCCTCTGGCCGCCTGGGCAGCTCCCCCATCCTCTGGTGCCCTATCGAGACTCCTATTTATCCCCGTGACGAGAAAACCCTAGAACAGAAGTCGTTTTCCCAGTTTCCGTCGCGGAGCCGCCGCCACCCTCTGTTCTTCTTCGGGAGGGCTAATCTGGAGGCTGATTTGGCCTCCGGAGATGGGAAATCGTCGCCATCGTCATCGCCATCACCACTCCATCCATCCTCCATGACTTCTCTTCATATGTGTGAGTAATAACCTGCTGTAGGCAAAGGGGATGGTAGGGATTGGATGAGTTTAATCATGTAATAGTTCGTCAGATTGTTGGGGGCATGTTGCCTATCATCTAGATTGGTGTTTATCTTCTTTGCTTCAACTTTTTACTCTTAATGCTTGTCACTTTGGGCCCGAGTGCCATGTTTTCAGATCTGAACCCTATGTGTTTTCATGAATATATTTGTGTTCTAGATCCTATCTATGAGTTGTATGCACCTATTATGGTCCGGAACCGGCGATCCCAAAGGTGACAGCTTGGGACACAAAAGGGGATGGTCCATGATTTGAGGATTCCTTGTATCCATTGAGTTTATTGCTTTGTTCCGGTGCTCTTTGACAGGAGCACCTTAATCTCCGTAAGTTCCTTTTGGCCCCGTTCGTAGCGGGATGGTAGGACAAAAGATGTTGTGCAAGTTCTTATTGCAAGCACGCACAACTACCTATGGGATACATGCCAAATGTTTCATATTTTCCTAGATGATCATTGCTTTTCTGTGTGCCTTTCCCCGTGTTGGAATCTATTATATGTTCACTCTCATCCATGCAGCGCCCAACCATCCATCTCCCTAGCCTACAGTGTTTTCAATCCTGCTGGTCATTAGTTGTTACTTTTGTTGTTACTTTTGCTGTTGCCACTATCACTATCATATTATCGTTACCACTTATCTATCGTTGCAAGCAAGTATATTTCAGGTGCGGTTGAATTGACAACTCAACTTTCAAAGCTTATAGATACTCTTTGGCTCCTGATGGCTTCTCGCCCCTTCGTTGGTTTCCCCAAGTGAAAGGTTTGAGATGTAGTGTAGCAGCAGTTTTCCCTCGGTGAAGATACCAAAGTTTGTCTCCAGCAGGACTCTAGAGATGATAAGTAGGTGTCAGCGGCGCAACTAACGCGGACCTGCACACAGACACAGATAACTTTGTTCCCAACGAAGTTCAGAGAGGTTGTCAATCTCTCCGGTCTTGTTGTTTACAAAGGATAAAACACAAGGGATAATGATAGCAAATAAAAGAAGTAAAGTAAATGTAGCGTGGAAACAGTGATAAGGATATGGACCGGGATACGTGATGTTCGCTAGTGATGTCTCTCTCCAAAAAGACGATAAAATTGCTATGCGAGGTAAAAATTTTACAGAAAGGCAATTGACACGATTATGAACGCACCGCAATGCTAACTATGCTACAAAAGAAAGGAAGAGGTTCAAAAGCACGGGCAGTACGCCAAAATAAGTAGACCGAAATCCATCTGCATCTACTACTAATCATCCACCTTGATATATCTATCCAGAACATCTCGCTAGTATTAAGTTGCGAGCCCCACCCAAAGTGTAAACCCAAAGCAACAGACAACTGCATTAAAAAGAACTCTGCGTAAAGTAAACAATCCTTATAACCGCGGTTACAAGCACCGTTGTTTTCCCCCTTGTGGCAACAGCACATCCCCTAGACTCATGTTTCTGTCACTCAAGCGTGTCATCGGGGGGCATGAATCCACAATCTAGCACAACGTTCCCTCTTGGAGTCACTACCTACTACTTGGCCAAAGCAATAAACAGCAACGGAGAACATGCAAGAATTACTTAGGAACAAAAATATAAGAGATAAAAACCAAATATATTACTCTATCACAATCTGAACATAATCTCATAATCCATCAGATCCTATCAAACTCAACATAGCAATAGCAGAAATATTACAAAGGTGCCTCGATCATGTAGGGCAGCTCACGAGGTCTAAACAATGAAGATCAAAGAGGGGAGGAGAACATCACATAGCTAATGATCACGGACCCATGGTCCAAGGAAAACTACTCACGAGACATCCGAGGAGCATCCATGGTGGAGAGGAGACTCCCGGAGGTCAATCCTCCCTCCGGCAGGGTGCCGGGAAGAGGTCTTCTGGTGCTCCCGATCTTGGAAGCGCGGCGGCGGCGGAACAGAGGCGAGTTCGCGGAATAGGGTTCTCCTTCTGGATTTTTCCCGTGACGGGGGATAAATAGGAGAAGGGGGGCAGCCAGAGGTGGACCAGGGGCCCCAGGCGCCCCCCGGGCGCTGCCAGGGGTGGGGCTGCGCCGGGCCCCCTGGCTCCCCTCTGGCCCCTCCCGGGCTCTTCTTGAAGCTTCCGTCACGCTGAATTTTTCTCTGAATTTTCCCGAATTTTTCTGGCACTTTTTATATGGGGGAAAACTGAAATAAAAAAACAGCAGAAAACAGGAACTGGCATTGGGGTGCACTGAGTTAATAGGTTAGTCCAAATATGATAAAAAATGTATGAAAGTGTATCTAGATCATAGCAATATCACACAAGACATGCATGGAGCAAGCAGAAATTATAGATACGTTTTGGACGTATCAGCTCCCCGTGTGTCGAATCAATAAAATGGGTTAACTTACCCGCGAAGACTATCTCGATCCCTTACGCCTGTGGGGCATCAAGCAGCATTTTCTGGCGCCGTTGCCGAGGAGCATAGCAATATTTACAAGTCTACTTGAAGTATCCTGCCTGCTGCACATCATCCGCTATGGGTAAGAAAGGAGACCCCAAGGTTCTGATCTTACCATCGCGTACAAGAAAAGGTACTGTTCTGAACACTAGTGCTACACTTGATTCACCTTCTGTTATGAGTAAGTTTACTTCACCACCACTACATGATGCTTCTATTGAGTCTGTCACTATTTTCGATACTTTTGATGATGCTTCCACTACTCTTGATGATGCTACTTTTCTTGGTCACTATATTGAAACTCAGACTGCTAAGGCTGTAGCAAAATCCAAGACCGAGACCCCTGCTACCTATATTCCTACCTGCAAAACCTTTGGTTACCCGAGCTTAGATGAACTCAAGGAGGGAATCCTTGATGATGATTATGTTACTCTTCATGATGATTTTTGCAGGGAACTCAGAGAGTGTGTCGACTCTGACCCTGGTGCTGTTAAGGAGTTGCTCAAAAAGCACTCCATGAAGAACAAAGTTATTCCTGATCCTCAATTTGCCACATCTCCTATATGCATCACTGATCCTGATTATGATTTCTCTGTTGATCTTTCACTTATATCTACAGTCGAGGCTGACCCCTTTTATGGAAGAGAAAATGATGATGCTATAGCACACTTGACCAAACTCGCTGAGTTAAGCAACCTATTCACTACTGATGAGAAGATAAAAAACTTCTATGTGGCCAAGCTTTTCCCTTTTTCTTTGAAGGAAGACGCTAAATCATGGTACGATGTACTACCCTATGGTTCCATTAAAAGTCCTCAAGACTTAGTCAAATTTTTTGTTGATAAGTATTTCCCAGCTCATCTGCAACATTCCGCTTTGAAAAGAATCTATAACTTTAAACAATTGCAGGATGAGCACCTACCTAAAGCTTGGGGGAGGTTTTGTGATTTACTTAAGGTTATAGATACGTTTTGGACGTATCAACATCCCCAAGCTCAATTCCTGCTCGTCCTCGAGTAGGTAAATGATAACAACATAATTTCTGTGGTGACATGCTAGCAACCATATAAGAACTTCGAAAAGTAAAGCAATAAAGGTTAGAGATTCAAATCAAGTCACAACAAGCAAGAGTCTATATTAGCATTGAAATAATTAACAAAAGAACATTTGGTGCAAGAGCTCTCGCTGTCCGTGACTTGAATGTCTCCAAATGGTGTTTGCGTGCAAGAAGGGGGAGAGGGAATACGAGAAAAAATATTTTTGTGTTGAGAACTCAATCTACTAAAGTTTCACACTTGGTCTTCTTTGGAATCTTATCTTGACTCGTCCCCAGACCACTAGCCAGGTACAAGTCAATTTGATCCACTCATTTTCGATATTTTGAGCACTCATGCAATGGATGAGCCTAAGCACGAGAGTTGACACTTAGGATGGAAAAGAGAGAAATATGGTGGAGGAGGAAGACAAAAAGGATGAGAAAGGCTCACATCAATGAGGACAATCATAGGCAATAGATGCCAAATGATAGATATGATGTGAGGAGTAGGGATTTCCATGCAACGGATGCACATACGAGCTAGGAAGCTCTCTAATGGAACTAGTGGGGGTGCATCTAACTTGCTCGCTCATGAAGACCTAGAGCTCTTTTGAGGAGGCTCATCCTTGGAATATGCAAGCCAAGTTCTATAGTGTGAAGGTCCCCACATAGCTATATGCATAAAAATCATCTCTATGGAGTACAAAGATATAGAGGAAGTACTAGTGTGGATCTCTCAAAAGAATAGTAGTGTTGCCCCTTTCTCTCTTTTTATTTCTTTTTCTCTTTTTCTATTTTTTTGTATTTTTTTGTGGCCTCAATGGCTCTTTCTATTTAACTCTCAGTTGTCCTCTTTGGGATCTTTTAATGTGTCCACTTTGGGATCTTTTCCTCACTTAAGGGAAACACTCTATTTTACAAGAAGGTAAATGAGATCTTTCACACTTTACAAGGTACTCAAAACATAAAGAAGATGTAACTATCATGATGTATGCAATGTATGCCGCTGCCAGTGTAGCAGGAACATGTATGACATGAAGATCAAGTCATGAAGAGGTGGAAGTTGCATGGCAATGTAACTCGGAAAGGCTATGGAAATGCCTTGATAGGTTGGTATGGTGGATGTTTTGAGGAAAGATATAAGGAGGCTTATGATGACAGAGCATATCATGCCATGGGTTTGGATGTACCTGCGAAGGTCGACACCAACTCTCGGAGTGAGAAGAAGGCAATGCACGACACGGGAAAGGCTAGCAAAATATGGGAAGGTGGATGTGTCAACTTTCAATACTTACATTAGTCCGAAGAACTCATGCACTTATTATCGGTAACTCTCAATCTAATAAGGAGGTTCACAAAGAGACAAGTACCCCTAGGAGGAGTGTATGGGGGTTTGGTTATCCTTGCGCATCCTCGACTCATGGTACATGAGTGTACTCTAATATTCGGACCCTCAGAAGAGTAGTGATCCATCTAGTAGCTAGAGTTCTCAACTAGTTTTTGTAGGTTTTGAAAATAAACACGGATTGTCCAAAATACGACACCTATCACTAATAGGCTAGAGCTCTTGACACCAAAAGTTCAAACATTACTCACATCAATACCTCAAAACTATTGCAAGCTACTACTAGAATTAAATAGCAACCTCAATCACCTACTTCTCAAAACAAGACGCAACTCAGTGCAACAACCAACTCTTTTTAACAAGATAAACATGAAAACTAAAAAGAGTTCCAGCAAAAAACTAAACAAAATCCAAGGCTCTTGCTAAAGACAAACTAAAACTAAGACTAAACATGGCAGTAGCTATGGAAAGATAAAGAACACACAACAGCAAAAAGATAAGCAGGAAAAAATCCTATGATGTGTTCTAAATTTTGAAAGTGGAGCGTATTTCTCTCCCACAAAAAGTAAGAAGGGATCTAACTTGTTATGAACAGCAAGCAAAGCTAAAAAAACTAAAAATAAAACCTAAGAGCGAGACGCTCCAAGCATAGCACATAACGCATGAAGTGATAAAAATATAGTGAGACGAAGGACGAACTGATGATTGTTGATGGAGAAGGGGATGCACGGGGGCATCCCCAAGCTTAGACGCTTGAGTCTCCTTGAATATTTATTGGGGATTCATGTGGGCATCCCCAAGCTTGAGCGCTTGGCACTCCTGGATCTTCTTTCATCATCTTCCATCGCACACTTGAAAACTCCCTTCATACATAACTCATCATAAGCTGATTAGAGAAGTTAGTACCATTAATAAATAATTTTTCTCCACTGGATATAAAGATATTCTTGAATAGCTACTTTTTCTCAAGAGTGCCAAAAAGTTTTTGCAAAGAAAAAGCAAGCTTAAGGTTTGCAAAAGTTAGGAAAAAGACAAAACGTGGCAGAATCTGTGAAAAACAGAACAGCAGATAGTAAAGAATTTTTTAGGGGCACTTCTGCAATTCAAATAAAAAAACTCAGAACATACGGAAGTTCGTAATTGTATAGAGAATACTGTGTAAAAATTTCAGCTCAAAAAGATGAACTGGGTTTTTTCTAGAATTTGTCTGGTCACGGAGACAGAATCTGTTTTCTGGACAGCATGTCACAACTTTTACTTCCCTTGCCGTAAGAGGCTATAACTTGGCACAAAGCTGAAAAATAAAGATACAATGATGTTGCTACAGTAGTAAAAATCATCAAGACACAACGAAAGAAAAAAGAAAAACCTAAATTCGTTGCGGGCTGCCTCCCGAAAGCGCTTCTTTAGAGCCATTAGCTAGGCTTAAAGATTATGAAAGATGCTCACAAGAGAATAAGAATTGAAGCAAAAGAGAGCATCAAGAAGCAAATGTGAAACACATTTAAGCCTAACCCACTTCCTATGCATACGCATCTTGTAAGAAAATAAATCAAAGAAGCACAAAGTGACATGCATAGGAAGGTAGAACAAGAACAACTTCAAAATTTTCAACATGAAGAGAGGTGTTTTTGTAACATGGAAGTTTCTACAACCAAACTTTCCTCTCTCAAAGTAATTTTCAGTAGTATCATGAACAACATCAAGAATATAACTATCACATAAATCATGTTGTTCATGACCTACAAGCACACGTGTATTGTTTTCAACACGGTTTTTAGGATGATAAGATAGATGCAACCCATCACATTGAGCCTTGATAAGAGCAAATTTCTCCTGAATAGTTGGAGTTTTCAAAAGGATAATAGGGAAATCAAGTGTGGGTGCAACAACAATAATTTCATGCTTAACATAAGGAACTATAGCAAGTTCATCTTCGTAGGCATCATCCATAGTGGCATCATGGCCATCAACAAAGCAAGTATCAAAATCATCAGAAAGGGAAGTATCAAGTGAGTCCTCGGAATCATAAGATTCCTCTTCATAGCAATCATTAGCCTCTTCTTTGGAAGCAAGCATTCTATTTTTAAAATCCTCAATATAAGAATTGGAAGTATAATTCTCGAAGCAATAAGCAAGAACTGCAAATTTTTCAGACTCAAAAATAGTATCGTGATACTTTTCAATCAAAGAAGCAATCTCATAGGCACCTTTAAAAGCAACAAACTCTTCAATCTTTTCAACATCAAATTAATCATAAACACCTTTAGCATAAGAAGATAAGATCTCATTTTCATTAAACTCACATTGGAAAGGGAGGTGTTTATGATCTATATTAGAACAGCAAGTCAAATCATAAATGTGGCACAAAAGTTTAGCATGGCAATAAGAAACATGTATTTGATCCCATAAGTGTTTCCCTTTCTGAGATAGGCGGTGCCGCGTATAATGAGCATGCTCATCCAATGATTTTCCCTCAACCAAGTCGGTTGGGTTTTTAGCGAGAGCACAAATTGATCGAAGACGATCCAAGTGAAACATGTCCATCCTACCATATTTGGGTGGTTCATCACCCATGGTGAGGATAGCATAAATAGGCAAAGCAAGACAAAGGCAAAAGGTAGCAACTATTTTCGTGGTTTTTCATAAAGGACACTGAGATAAAAACTGAAGGGTAAACTAACAAGACTAAAAAAACAAAGGCAAAGGGTAGTGTGCAACTCCCCTATCTTAGCACTTGGAGTCCCCGGCAACGGCGCCAGAAAACATGCTTGATGGCTTCTCGCCCCTTCGTTGGTTTCCCAAAGTGAAAGGTTTGAGATGTAGTGCAGCAACAGTTTTCCCTCGGTGAAGATACCAAGGTTTGTCTCCAGCAGGACTCCAGAGATGATAAGTAGGTGTCAGCGGCGCAACTGACGCGGACCTGCACACAGACACAGATAACTTTGTTCCCAATGAAGTTCAGAGAGGTTGTCAATCTCTCCGGTCTTGTTGTTTACAAAGGATAAAACGCAAGGGATAATGATAGCAAATAAAAGCAGTAAAGTAAATGTAGCGTGGAAACAGTGATAAGGATATGGACCGGGATACGTGATGTTCGCTAGTGATGTCTCTCTCCCAAAAGACGATAAAATTGCTATGCGAGGTAAACAAATTACAGAAAGGCAATTGACAGGATTATGAACGCACCGCAATGCTAACTATGCTACAAAAGAAAGGAAGAGGTTCAAAAGCACGGGCAGTACGCCAAAATAAGTAGACCGAAATCCATCTGCATCTATTACTAATCATCCACCTTGAGATATCTATCCAGAACATCTCGCTGGTATTAAGTTGCGAGCCCCACCCAAAGTGTAAACCCAAAGCAACAGACAACTGCATTAAAAAGAACTCTGTGTAAATTAAACAATCCTTGTAACCGCGGTTACAAGCACCGTTGTTTTCCCCCTTGTGGCAACAACACATCCCCTAGACTCATGTTTCTGTCACTCAAGCGTGTCATCGGGAGGCATGAACCCACAATCTAGCACAACGTTCCCTCTTGGAGTCACTACCTACTACTTGGCCAAAGCAATAAACAGCAACAGAGAACATGCAAGAATTACTTAGGAACAAAAATATAAGAGATAAAAACCAAATATATTACTCTATCACAATCTGAACATAATCTCATAATCCATCAGATCCTATCAAACTCAACATAGCAATAGCAGAAATATTACAAAGGTGCCTTGATCATGTAGGGCAGCTCACGAGGTCTAAACAATGAAGATCAAAGAGGGGAGGAGAACATCACATAGCTACTGATCACGGACCCATGGTCCAAGGAATACTACTCACGAGACATCCGGGGAGCATCCATGGTGGAGAGGAGACTCCCGGAGGTCAATCCTCCCTCCGGCAGGGTGCCGGGAAGAGGTCTTCTGGTGCTCCCGATCTTGGAAGCGCGGCGGCGGCGGAACAGAGGCGAGTTCGCGGAATAGGGTTCTCCTTCTGGAGTTTTCCCGTGACGGGGGATAAATAGGCGAAGGGGGGCAGCCAGAGGTGGACCAGGGGCCCCAGGCGCCCCCCTGGCGCGACCAGGGGTGGGGCCGCGCCGGGTGGCCGCCTGGGCCCCCTGGCTCCCCTCTGGCCCCTCCCGGGCTCTTCTCGAAGCTTCCGTCACGCTGAATTTTTATCTGAATTTTCCCGAATTTTTCTGGCACTTTTTATATGGGGGAAAACTGAAATAAAAAAACAGCAGAAAACAGGAACTGGCACTGGGGTGCACTGAGTTAATAGGTTAGTCCAAATATGATCAAAAATGTATGAAAGTGTATCTAGATCATAGCAATATCACACAAAACATGCATAGAGCAAGCAGAAATTATAGATACGTTATGGACGTATCAGCTCCCCGTGTGTCGAATCAATAAATTGGGTTAACTTACCCGCGAAGAGTATCTCGATCCCTTACGACTGTGGGGCATCAAGCAGCGTTTTCTGGCGCCGTTGCCGGGGAGCATAGTAATATTTACAAGTCTACTTGAAGTATCCTGCCTGCTGCACATCATCCGCTATGGGTAAGAAAGGAGACCACAAGGTTCCGATCTTACCATCCCGTACAAGAAAAGTTACTGTTCTGAACACTAGTGCTACACTTGATTCACCTTCTGTTATGAGTAAGTTTACTTCACCACCACTACATGATGCTTCTATTGAGTCTGTCACTATGTCTGATACTTTTGATGATGCTTCCACTACTCTTGATGATGGTACTTTTCTTGGTCACTATATTGAAACTCAGACTGCTAAGGCTGCAACAAAATCCAAGACCGAGACCCCTGCTACCTATATTCCTACCTGCAAAACCTTTGGTTACCCGAGCTTAGATGAACTCAAGGAGAGAATCCTTGATGATGATTATGTTACTCTTGATGATGATTTTTGCTGGGAACTCAGAGAGTGTGTCGACTCTGACCCTGGTGCTGTTAAGGAGTTGCTCAAAAAGAACTCCATGAAGAACAAAGTTATTCCTGATTCTCAATTTGCCACATCTCCTATATGCATCACTGATCCTGATTATGATTTCTCTGTTGATCTTTCACTTATATCTATAGTCGAGGCTGACCCCTTTTATGGCAGAGAAAATGATGATGCTATAGCACACTTGACCAAACTCGCTGAGTTAAGCAACCTATTCACTACTGATGAGAAGATACAAAACTTCTATGTGGCCAAGCTTTTCCCTTTTTCTTTGAATGAAGACGCTAAATCATGGTACGATGCACTACCCTATGGTTCCATTAAAAGTCCTCAAGACTTTGTCAATTTTTTTGTTGATAAGTATTTCCCAGTTCATCTGCAACATGCCGCTTTGCAAAGAATCTATAACTTTAAACAATTGCAGGATGAGCACCTCCCTAAAGCTTGGGGGAGGTTTTGTGATTTACTTAAGGTTATGCCGGGACATGGAGTCCCCAAGAATGAACTGCTTGATATATTTTACGCTGGTTTAACCGATGAATCCAGATCCTATCTGGATAGTTGTGCTAGTTGTGTTTTCAGGGAAAGAACGCCAGACGATGCAGAATAATTAATGTGCAAAATCGCCAAGAACCATGAAGATTGGTCCATTCCTGAGCCACTTCTACCACCAAAAAAGAGGGGCATGCTTGTTCTGAACCCCGAGGATATGCACGAAGAAAAGAAGTCTATAAAGGAGAAAGGTATTAAAGCTGAAGACGTGAAGAATTTACCGCCTATTGAGAAGTTGTGTGAGCCTACTACTCACCCTCCCTTGGTAGAGGTACACTCTCTATTAGACTTTACTGAAAGTGACATCCCTAAAGGTAAGCCTCCCGACCAATGTTTAGATGAGCTTGATAATTTTATTGTTAAGCAAGACCGTTTTAATAGGAGATTACAAAGTCAGTTGCATGATAATTCTCTTTCTATAAAAAGTTTGTGTGATGTTCTAGAAAGAACAGTTAATGATGTTAAATGTCTTGTTAAGCATTTTCATATGGTTCAAACTCAGCTCGAACACATTTCTAATGTGCAAAAAGATTTGCTTGCTAATAATGCCAAACAGGACATACAAGCTTATGGAATTAAAACTAGGGGTGGAACACACACCTAGGACCCACTCTATCCTGAGGGGCATCCAAAGAGGATCGAGCAAGATTCTCAAGTACAAGAAGAAGACGAGACTGTTAGCTCTCCGAAGAAAAAGAAGAAGAAGAAACACAAGGAGGCTGACAATCCCGATGATCCTATTACAAGTGAAAAGCCAGCTGTTGATCCTAACAGCATATCTACCTCCGATGCTGAAACAGAAGACGGTGCCGAGTCTGAAGAAAAGGACGCAGAGAAGGATGATTCTCTCAAGGTAAGAGAAGAAGAAGCACCCGATAAACGCAAGAGGTACTCTAAAGAAGACTTCATCGCAAGAAGACATGGGAAGGAAAGAGAACCATGGATACAGAAACCCATGCACTTTCCAGGTAAGTCCCTCAAATCCAAAGAAGAAGAGCATTATAATAAATTTTGTGAATGGATGAAGCCTCTTTTTCTTCAAATTCCTTTGACTGATGCTATTAAGTTACCTCCCTATTCGAAATATATGAAAGATATTGTTACTAATAAAAGAAAAGTTCCTAATGAGGCAATATCTACTATGCTTGCTAACTACTCTTTCAGTGGCAAGATTCCTAAGAAGCTCGGTGACCCAGGTATACCCACCATTCCTTGCTCCATAGAGAATTATTACGTCAGAACTAATTTATGTGATCTTGGTGCAGGAGTGAGTGTTATGCCTTTCTCTCTTTAAAAAAGGCTTTGTTTAGAGAAACTAATCCCTACAGATATCTCCCTTCAGATGGCTGACAAATCAACAGCTGTCCCAATAGGTATTTGTGAGGATGTACCCGTTGAAGTTGCTAACTATTTGATCCTTACAGATTTTGTTGTGCTTGACATGCCCGAGGATGGGAGCATGTCCATTATTCTTGGTAGACCTTTTCTTAACACCGCAGGTGCTATCATTGATTGCAATAAAGGAAAGGTCACTTTCAATGTTGATGATAAAGAACACACGGTGTATTTTCCAAAGAAGATCGACAAGAGGCATGGCCTTAACTCTATAGAGAATATCGAGACCGTGAAGATTGGAGAATGGGACTGTCCACTACATGTGCACCACAAATACAAAACCATTATGGTGGGGACAATGTCCATCAAAGTAAAGGTGCAATGATCACTTCATAAGGGGTGATACTTCTTGTTCTGTATATCGCCGGTTTGTTGGTAAGACTTGATCAACCTTACTAGTAAGCTTGTTTTATATAGGTAAAAAGTTAAGCTTGTTATGTTTTCATTTGCTTTGGCTTTCATTCTCTTTGCTGTACCAAGTTTTTGTGTTTTTGAAGCTTCACAATACTAATCACCACTTTAAGTTTTCAGAAAGTTTTGCAGCTTTTTGAACTCCGAGAAATTTTCAACAGTGAAGTTTTCAGAAAAATTCCAAAAAAATAAAAATAAAAATTTCCATGCCGGGAGTGACCCAGAGGCACCTGGGGCTGACCAGGGGGGGGCACCAGTGGGCCAGGCGGCCAGCTGGCGCGGCCTGCCCCCTAGCCGCGCCCACAGGGCGCTTGGGCCCACAGGCCCCACTTCCAGGTATGTCTTCTTCCTCCTCCTTCTTCTCTCTCCAAAAACACGAGTACTGCATTTGGTTCTTGCGTTCTTGCTGTTCTTGGAGGCGATTTTCGATCTCTCTCTATAGCCCACCATTCAAGCCGAAATCTTGAGCAAACACTCCCTGGTATGTAACTCCTTCACCCCTCCAATTAGATTTTTGATTGGTGGCTTCATTTGTGAGTATTTAGTAGCTCTTGGTGCTGTTTATGTGAGCTTGCATGCATGTGTAGAATTTTATTTTCCAAGTTTTGATGCAAGTTTATGCCTTAGGTAAGTGAGTTGAGTAGTTTGCCTTAACTGACTTTGTTTAAATCCTTGTTTTTTTAATTTGTCAAAAAATTTCAGAAATGAGTTTGCTAGGAAGAGCGAAGGGGTGGCTTGGGAAGAAAAGGCCCGAGCGCTCCGATCGAGTTACGAGAGCTTCAGCTTCACCCTCGACTGCTAGGGTGAGCTACAACGAGGATCATGTGCCCCTAGAGTTGTTGGAGGACACAAATCAAGCACGTGCAATGACTTTCCCGTGCGATGAATTCCTTGAAGCTGCAGGAATTAAGGAGGAGTTCTATAATCTTTGTGCTAATGCAAGTCTGACGCGGCTCGCAACGTGCCGTGTTGTCCAGTATCAAAAACTCACCTCCTGTTTTATTAACAGTTTTAGATATAACCTTGATACTGGTTCTGTTGATTTTAAAATTTACAATGATCTTTTGACCTTGCCTTTGGAAAAGTTTTGTGAAATAATAGGTGTGCCGAACGTGGGACTGACGGCGAAGATGAGCTCTCAGCCCTCCGAGCTAAGAACTGTCTTCAACTCTCTCTGTAGCATGGATACAAGGGATATTCATCGGTCAAAGATCTCCAGCATCTTATTCCCACACCTCAGGTATTTTGCGTACTATATTGCTAGAGGGGTGTTAGCTCGTGACAACACGAGCAACATATCTGCGCCGGATATTGCTATCCTGGAAACCGCCCTTTCAGGGAAGTTTGATTATAATGTGGGTTCCTTAATTGCTCGACGCCTTGCTATGAACGGTAACAAGGGAGACTTATTTGGTGGCGTTTACGCCACACTTATCCTAGAGTCTCTTAATGGCACCCCACACCCCGATGATAAGCCTTTTACTTATTTAAGTTTTGACCTTGCTGCTATGAAAAGGCATAAGTTTGTTACCATGACTTCCGAGTTTGGTAACCTTGATTATATCTTGCGTTTCGGAGCCACCATGGAACGCAAGATCCGTCTACCTGCACCTCTTTTGTTTGATTTTTCTCGCAGGAACGGATGGTCCTTTAATGTTACCCAGTTCGATGAGTTCGTGGTCCAGCGTCAGTTTCATAACCCCATGGAGGGGGTTGTGCCTGACGAGGAGGAGCATGGTGAGTTCCCACCTTTCTAGGGAGAGACCGTCACCGAGCTTGGTGAAGGGTCTTCCTCTGCTTGGAGCGCAGATCCTTCTTCGTGGGAGGATCCGAGGACTTCGGTGTACGCGCCGAAAGCCTCATACGACCCTTGGACTCACCCGTACTACCCTGGAGCAGGAGGCTCCTGGGGACATTAGCTACTACCAACTTAGGCCAAAAGCCTAAGCTTGGGGGAGTACGTGCCCTTCTCACTTTTCCATTGTATTATCCATTTTATTCGCTTTGATCTTTTTGAAGTTTTTGCCCGTTTTTCTTCTCTCTTTCTTTCTTTGCAAAAAAAACCCAAAAAGATTTCCTTTCTCACTTTAGTTTGCTTTGTTTTCAGAGTTCAGCTCAAGTCCGTGATGACATTTGATTATATTTCCTACGTTCGATCGTGCAAATGACCAGGCAGTCATGACGAAGATCGACGGAAGGGAAGCAACAAGGAAAACCGGTATGAACTCTTCTTGTTTCTACTTTTGTACATATGCCTGTACTTATGATCTAGAGACCAGCTTGTAGCGACATAGTGCTATGTTTACAATGCTTTCCCAGTGTTCATGCTTTCCGTGTGGCTAGTCTCAAATAGCTAGAGTGCATAATGTGTTGTTGAAATGATTTACATGCATTGCACTGTTCATGGTTTGGCATACTGAAGTGGTATTTCCCTTCGGAGAATTTTTGGATTGACTTGGCACATGTTCACACATGCTTATGACTATAAAGTCTACTTTTGCCTTGATGATCTTTTTGTTTCAGAATAGTTATATCACTTTCATGCCCGATTCAATGTTGCTTTGTCGCTCTGCATGATTATGACAGTTATTGCTCTCTAGTTGGTCACTTCCCTATCCTTTGCTAGCCTTTGCTCGCACCAAGCGGATTTCTGCTTGTGCTTCCAAACTCCGTTTCAAACCCAGTTGTTCCATTTGAGTCCACCATACCTACCTATATGTGGTATTTACCGGCCACTCCTAACTTAGACTTTCTTGTGCCATCTCGAAATTTATTCAAAAGTTTCCCTTTTTGTAACCGTACAAGCTCATGGTACGGTGAGGGGAAATCAGTATCTTGCATGCCAAAAATACTTTGACGGAAGTTTTAACTAGTCAAATCAGAAAAATAAAAAAATATGAGAGTTACACCTCCCCCATACTTGATGATGGAGTGAAATGGACCAAATGCTGCTTATGATAGGTGGAACGATACCCTCCTTCCATCCTTGAGGCAAAATAAAAGGTTCCATAGACCATCGAAGGATTTATGGATAGGGGAATATGTGTAAGCAAAAGGCATTATATATGGTTGGCATGGGAGATATTGAGAGACCTTTACCGTTCACCGTTGACTGGAAAAATGCACTTCTCAAAAATGTTTTATCTATGTTTCCAAAACCAAGAGCTCTGGCACATGTTTAGTCTTTGCTTCCTTTCACGGGTTTTCAACCTTTCCATCAAAAGCCACGGTTCGAGAGTCTCCCCTTCTTGCTTCAAAGCACCAACTATGAGAGCATAATTGTCAATCTTAGTGTAACATGCATTGTCCCAAAGTATTACATTGTCTTCTGCATGCTTGTGTTATTGCTAGTCTGAAATACTGAGTTCTAGTCACCTTTAAAACTCCGGAGGAGTTTCTGCATTTATGTTTTGCTTCACTCATGGAGGCTAGAGAAATGCCACTCAAGTATGTTCAAGCTATGTGCATTGTGATCCTTTTTTGATTTTCAGTAGCTTATTATTTACTTTTAGTTGTTTGTGAATGATCACATGAAAGAAGAATTGCTTCGTGCATTGTCCTTATAGCATTGTTTCAATACCTGCTACACTCTTTTCGTAGTACATGCTTATATACATCTAATGAAGCAAAAGAGTTTGTCAAATTTTTCTTTGTCGCGTCCAGTTCGTTGAACTGAATTGCTTGAGGACAAGCAATATGCTAAGCTTGGGGGAGTTGATACGTCTCAAACGTATCGACTTTTCCAAACACTTTTGCTATTTTTTGCACTCATTCTTGCATGATTTGGACGAAACTAACCCGGACTAACGCTGTTTTCAGCAGAGCTGCCTGTATGGTTTATTTGTGCGTAGGAAAATGGATTTTTAGACGTCCCAGAAAATTCCCAGAAAATTCCCAGAAAATCCATGCACCCGAAGGAGCCAGGAGCCAGAAGTGGGACCAGAGGGGAGCTCTGGGGGCCCCAGGCGCCCCCTGGCGCGACCAGGGGTGGGGCCGCGCCCTCTGGCCGCCTGGGCAGCTCCCCCCTCCTCTGGTGCCCTACCGAGACTCCTATTTATCCCCGTGACGAGAAAACCCCATAACAGAAGTCGTTTTCCCACTTTCCGTCGCGGAGCCGCTGCCACCCTCTGTTCTTCTTCGGGAGGGCTAATCTGGAGGCTGATTTGCCCTCCGGAGAGGGGAGATCGTCGCCATCGTCATCGCCATCACCACTCCATACATCCTCCATGACTTCTCTTCATATGTGTGAGTAATTCCCTGCTGTAGGCAAAGGGGATGGTAGGGATTGGATGGGGTTAATCATGTAACAGTTCGTCAGATTTATGGGGGCATGTTGCCTATCATCTAGATTGGTGTTTATCTTCTTTGCTTCAACTTGTTGCTCTTAATGCTTGTCACTTTGGGCCCGAGTGCCATGTTTTCAGATCTGAACCCTATGTGTTTTCATGAATATATTTGTGTTCTAGATCCTATCTATGAGTTGTATGCACCTATTATGGTCCGGAACCGGCGATCCCAAAGGTGACAGCTTGGGACACCAAAGGGGATGGTCCATGATTTGAGGATTCCTTGTATCCATTGAGTTTATTGATTTGTTCCGGTGCTCTTTGACAGGAGCACCTTAATGTCCATAAGTTACTTTTGGCCCCGTTCGTAGCGGGATGGTAGGACAAAAGATGTTGTGCAAGTTCTTATTGCAAGCACGCACAACTACCTACGGGATACATGCCTAATGTTTGATATTTGCCTACATGATCATTGCTTTTCTGTGTGCCTTGCTGTGACGCCCCCAAAATCAAGTCGTGTACAGTAAACATACATGCAAGGTACACGATCGAGATCAGGGACTCATGGTGAGATATCACAACACAACTCTACAAATATAAATAATACAAGCTATTTAATACAAGCCAGGGGCCACGAGGGCTCGAATACAATAGCTCGAGAGCACAAAGTCAGCGGAAGCAATAGTATCTGAGTACAGACACAAGGATACAAGGTTGCCTTAAGAAGGCTAGCACAAAAACATCAACGATCGAAAAGGCGAGGCCTCCTTCCTGGGAACCTCCAAACTACTCCTGGTCAACGGGGAACTCGACGTCGCCGTAGTCGCCTCCGGGGTACTTCTGCTCCTGGGCTCCAACGTTGACTGCAGCGGACGATCAGGAAAAACAAAAAGGGGAAATAAAGCAAGGGTGAGTATCTAGCATACCCGCGAGTCTTACGTCCGCTACTAAGCATTTATGCATGTATGAAATGGAAAGGGGAGGCTATATATAGTGGACTGCAAGATAGAAATCAGAATAAGGGTAAGAAGCTAGGCCTAACGAAGACTAGCATCTTCCGACGAGTCTTGAAGCACAAGAAGAGAATAGCCAACTGTTCAATAGCATGAATGTAATAATAATGCAGAAGAAGTTGCTGAAGCATTGTATAATAGTAAGTTGTAATATTTAACATTTATATATGCCTCCGAGATTCCCTCCTCGACTTCCCTGCGAGGAAAAGAAACTGGAACCAAGAGTTTAATAGTAGTAGTTTGTAGTGGTAGGATCTGGCTTCAGCATAAAGCGTCCTTATATCATGGACACGGCTATCCGAATAGATTATCATCCCTGCAGGGGCTGCACTACTGTTACCCTACACGCTGGGATCTCCAGGGTGGCTTACACCTTGTTAGGGAATGCCCCACCGAGGCTATCCGATACGCCGAAGTCCATCCTTCGAGTTCAACAGAGAGGCCATCCGCCGGTCTAAATCCTAAGTACAAAGGAACTTTGGACCCCTGTCCTTTGTACTCCTGCACGGTACGCGATTGGCCGGTGAAGCAGACCCACTTCCCACTACCGGAGTAAGCGATCCAAGCCCGGCAATCAGCCCGAGGTAAAGCTGACGTCTGAAGAGCCCTCGAACGAGGCCACAACGCAGAGGGGCCACACCGTAATCCCACGTGGAGGTAGTGCGTAAAGGGAACGACGACCCACTCAAGTAATCCACCTGACCCATTAAGCATTTTTATTATTATTTGTCGGAACAACCGTTATCGTTGTCCTTATTTAGGTGAGCCGCGGACAACGACAGCAGTCAGGTCCACCCCCATTACAAGAGCCAGTGGCCGCCTGCCCTGTCGTCCAACCAACTCATGCGGCTACCAACAAGGTGAACCGTCTCCTTACCTTGTCTCGCGTTTGCTCTTGGAAGAGCTCGACTTTCGTACAACAGGATATCTGTCGGCCAGGAACAGTACCAGGCCCGCCGCACACCGGTGGAATACACCTAACCCGTCGTTCCGCTAAAATAACACCAAGTTTGCGACGTGGGCTGATAAGCCACACGACACTGTTAGTAAAGTAGTTTTGAAAATACTAGACTCGACTTCCACCAAGGAGTTGGAAGGGGGTGTCCTACAGGCAGTCGGCTCTGATACCAACTTGTGACGCCCCCAAAATCAAGTCGTGTACAGTAAACATACATGCAAGGTACATGATCGAGATCAGGGACTCACGGTGAGATATCACAACACAACTCTACAAATAGAAATAATACAAGCTATTTTATACAAGCCAGGGGCCACGAGGGCTCGAATACAATAGCTCGAGAGCACAAAGTCAGCGAAAGCAATAGTATCTGAGTACAGACACAAGGATACAAGGTTGCCTTAAGAAGGCTAGCACAAAAACATCAACGATCGAAAAGGCGAGGCCTCCTGCCAGGGAACCTCCAAACTACTCCTGGTCAACGGGGAACTCGACGTCGCAGTAGTCGCCTCCGGGGTACTCCTGCTCCTGGGCTCTAACGTTGACTGCAGCGGCCGATCAGGCAAAACAAAAGGGGGAAATAAAGCAAGGGTGAGTATCTAGCATACCCGCGAGTCTTACGTCCGCTACTAAGCATTTATGCATGTATGAAATGGAAAGGGGAGGCTATATATAGTGGACTGCAAGATAGAAATCAGAATAAGGGTAAGAAGTTAAGCCTAACGAAGACTAGCATGTTTCGACGAGTCTTGAAGCACAAGAAGAGAATAGCCAACAGTTCAATAGCATGAATGTAATAACAATGCAGCAGAAGTTGCTGCAACATTGTATAATAGTAAGTTGTAATATTTAACATTTATATATGCCTCCGATATTCCCTCCTCGACTTCCCTGTGAGGAAAAGAAACCGGAACCAATAGTTTAATAGTAGTAGTTTGTAGTGGTAGGATCTGGCTTCAGCATAAAGCGTCCCGTTACGTGGACATGACTATCCGAATAGATTATCATCCCTGCAGGGGATGCACTACTGTTACCCTACACGCTCGGATCTCCAGGGTGGCGTACACCTTGTTAGGGAATGCCCCACCGAGGCTATCCGATACGCCGAAGTCCATCCTTCGAGCTCAACAGAGAGGCCATCCGCCGGTCTATATCCTAAGTACAAAGGAACTTTGGACCCCTGTCCTTTGTACTCCTGCACGGTACGCGACTGGCCGGTGAAGCAGACCCACTTCCCACTACTGGAGTAAGCGGTCCAAGCCCGGCAATCAGCCCGAGGTAAAGCTGACGTCTGAAGAGCCCTCGAACGAGGCCACAACGCAGAGGGCCCACACCGTAATCCCACGTGGAGGTAGTGCGTAAAGGGCACGGCGACCCACTCAAGTCATCCACCTGACCCATTAAGCATTTTTATTATTATCTGTCGGAACAACCGTTATCGTTGTCCTTATTTAGGAGAGCCACGGACAACGACAACAGTCAGGTCCACACCCATTAACAGAGCCAGTGGCCGCCTGCCCTGTCATCCCACCAACTCATGCGGCTACCAACAAGGTGAACCGTCTCCTTACCTTGTCTCGCGTTTGCTCTTGGAAGAGCTCAACTTTCGTACAACAGGATATCTGTCGGCCACGAACAGTACCAGGCCCGCCGCACACCGGTGGAATACACCTGACCCGTCGTTCCGCTAAAATACCCTGCGCGGGCACCGTTGGGTCACCCGACTCCTTACCTTTTAAGGACACCCGTTGATTCGAGTGCCTACCATCAAGTGAAACCAGGAGGAATCACCCTCGATGGTACACTTGAGATGGCTTGACAGAGACATCAGTGGAATGAACTAAAGAGGAATATTCTCGTATCACCCCGGTGGTGCCGAGACACCAGCGGAATGAACTAAAGAGGTAAACCTCGTATCATCCCGGTGATGCTACGCTATTGAGCCGACGAGAGTGAAATACGAGTTCGTCCACGCGTAAGTCAAACTCGAAGCGACTCGGCAGAGTCTCGCCGTTGTAGGTCCTCTAGGGCGTCTGCATTGATCCGTCCCTGTTGCAGTTATAATATTTGATAATCCGCGTTCACTCACCAGAGTGATCACGGCCCGCTATTCTAAACCTATCTAATAATGCGCGGGGTTTATTGCTGAATATTATATATATTTATAGGCAGCATAGGGTAAAGGAAGGTACATCAAGGGGCGACAAAAACAGGCTATGCAATTGAATAGGATTGTAACGTAGCAACAACAGTAACCATGCCTAGTGCAAGAAATGTACGGAAAGATAGGCGATAGCTGGGGAAGGAAAATGGCTCTGCTTTCCTGGAAGCTCGACGGTAGAGGTACAGTCGTCGACGAAGTAGTCGTTATCAGCAACGATGTCATCGGCGGCAGCAACGGGGTCTACCGGAGAATAAGGGGGGGGGGAGAAACAGTAAATACAAAGCAATCAAAGCAAACAGTTGCAAGGCATGTCATATGAAATGTTAACGATGCTCTAACGTTGTACGAAGAAATATGCTCGGAGCGGGAATTCATCCGGGGATGAACTGCCAGCTCCGGGTGAATACTGGACAGGGTGTCCGGAGTGGGAAGGGAACATGCCGGAGGTGTCGTGAACATCCGACAAACGTATGGGTGGGGTATCCGGGTTGGTTGATCCATTCTGAACAACTTTCGTGTTCGGAATAAATTCATCCGGAGTGTTATCGGTATCGGTCAATTATCGGACTGACGGTACCGGAGGGGGACAAGTGTAACAACCCAGTTTTCACAATAATTAAAATTTTTTGTTTTCGGTGTGAATTGTTTGATTGTCTGATTTGTTTGCGGTGTTTGCATCCCCGATTTATCGATCGGCGATTATTTTTCCCCCTCTTATCTCGTATCGGACGGAGACTGACCTTTGCCACCCTGACACTTGACCTTTGCGACACCGGGTTTCACCCGATCACCGTCGCGAAAACCGCACGAGACCAGCCGCAGCCAACAGAACAAAAACCCCGTTTAATAATTAAACAGGATATTTTTGTAGCGCGCCGGAAAGTGTTCTCGGAACGGTTCCAGCGCGAGGTGAATGCCACCGGCTCGACTCGCTGATCGCGCAGTTCGAAGTTTTACCCGAATCGGAGGTACTGCGGACCCCGGCGGTCAGAAACGTGAGCACCGCGCGCGCGAGAGAAAAACCTAGGATGTTTTTGCAAACTGCCAGTCACCGGGGCTATATAAAGACCACCACACTCCCACCCATTTCTAGGGTTTCTCTAGCACAATTTTGCAGCCACCCCCCTCACATTGCCCCAAAGTACCCCATTTTCGTGCTGTTGCTAGACCATCAGATCTGGACCGTCAGATCGTCCGATCTGACGGCCAGGAACCCATATCTCCCCTCTCCCCCGTGGAAGTAGCCCAAGCCGCACCCGAGCTCCACCGCCCGGCCACCCGTGCTGCGCCGCCACCGGCCAACAGCAGCAGCCAGCCGGAGCAGCAGGCAGCCGGCGCACCTCCTCCTTCCTCCCTTCCTTCTCCTCCCTCTCTCCTCCTGCTGACCTCCCTCCTCCTCCTCTGCCGCAGCTGGAAGCCGGCGCCGCCGCCCGCCATGGAGACCCGCCGCGAGCCATGGATCGGGAAGCCCCGAGCTCGGGCTCCCTCGCCGCCGCCAGGCCCGACCTCCGCCGCCTGCGGATCCACCTCGCCCGCCTCCAGATCCCCGCAGCCCGCGCCTGGCTTGCGCCGCCGCGCCGGAGCGCCGCCGTCCGGCTGCCTCCTGGCCGACAGGAACCGCCTCCCCGCTCGCCCGTTCGCTGTGCCCAGCTGGGCCGGCTGCCCCAGCGGCCCACCTCCCCAGATCCGGCCCGCAGCCGGCCTCCAAGCCTCCCAGCCGCCAGCCGTGGTGGGCCGGCCCAATGGAGGTCGCCCCTTTTTTTTTGCTTTCTCCTGTACAATGTTTTCTTTTTATTTTTATTTTTTTGGCTAAGTCTGGAATGTTTCTGCTGCTCTTTCGATTCCGCGTTGACGATAGCAAGCGATCCGTAGCCCGGATGACTTCGCGCCCAAAAGACGAATTGTTTAGAATTGCGTGCTCTAGCTTTCATCTTTTGTGAGAATTTTCATTTGAGCTCATATTGATTGTGTAATTGTGTGCTGAACAGGGCATCAGGCCGTTAAACTACTACTTTTCCTGTTATGTGTTGCTGTTATTATTTTGTTGCAACTTTGCATGATGACTGTAACAAATCTATGAGGCCTATTGCATTGATTCCTTTTGCATTGCGGTAAGAAATGTTTCTACTTCAGTTTCATGCATTCACATGCCATAAATTCTTGTTGCATCATATTTGTATCTTGCTCCAAGTAGCTATCATGCTGTTAGTGTGTTGCTGTTTATATTTTGTTGCAACTTCGGTCGACGAGTGTGTCGCGACCGTTTATCAGAATTGAGTGATTCCAATTGCATAATGTTAAGCATCATGTCTACTTCATGCCCATGTATTGCTATGCCATGTTGTTGCACTTTTGCATATAGTTATACCCCTGTTTATACAGCATGAAAATAATAGTTTCTGCCATGTTGTTTGCTTAATATCTCTTGATCCGTGATGCCTTTTTGCATGATTCTTTTTGCCATGCCTTCCTTGTCATGTCTAGTTTAATTGCATGTCATTTTTGAGCATGTTTGCTTTGATTAACCTGTTTATGCAATTCTCTAAAGTGTGCTTCGTGATGTTGGCAGTTTGTGCCCGTAACTTGTTTTGCTTGTATCTTTTTAACCGTAACTCCGTTTGGAGTGTGCCTTATATGTATCTTGATTAGTTTTTCGTGTACTTTGTGTCTATGCTATTTTTTGCTGCTGTTAACCAATATAAAATATGGTTTAGGGCAGAACAGTACCAAATCCTTTAATCATCGTGCGGCACTTAGTGCTATGCCATGTTTAGGTTGTGCCTCACTTAAATTGACTAGCATAGATAGTTTACTTTGTGCTTCACCTTTTGCCATGTTTGTGTGCTATGCCATGCTTGGGTGCCTTGCCATGTTAATAACCGTTGGTTGATCACCTGTAGCTAAGCAACTTGAACCACCGTAAACGTGCAGTATTCGTCGTGTGTGACCGAATACCCCACTTAAACTGTTAGTAACCGTTCTCGACGATAGATCCGTATCGCGTTGCCGTGCCTTGTGTTGTCTCTTTGATCTTGTATTGCTCCGTAGTAATAGTGGTGCACCGTTGATTTCTTTCCAGTGTTTACTTCTTGTGTGCTCCCGCGGGTACCTCTCGGAGACGATGCGAGCGTGCGATCAACTACACCTTCGGAACCCGACTTATCAACAGGCAAGGACTATACATTACTTATGATCCATTCTATTTCAACCAGCGGTTTGCATGCTAGTCTAGGTTAGGTTCGATGTTTGATCCTACCACATGTTAACAATCTCTTTTAAACCGATACAGCCATGTCCCCTCCCAGCAAACCTTGTACTGCTATGTTACTATTGCTCGTTGCTCAGCCCCTGCTTAGTATGCATGCTTAGGATGCTACGATGTTACCCTGTTACTCCTTGGTTTGGGATATCACATTATTATTATTGTTATTGATGATATGATTATTATAATGTTGACTATATTCGACGAAGGATGGAAGGTCTAGGCTATCCCGCCCCGACGCTTTGTTCCATTCGAGTCACCTAGGATCCGAGTTCCGGGTATTGGTTTTAAGACTGAGCGTGCCTAATCGCGTGTGGGATTTTATGGGCTCCCCTCTTCTTACCTACCTAGTTTCAAACATTTCTAGAGGTGGCCCAAGCTGATTTACCATTTGAAACCGCATGCATAACTGGTCTGCAGCCAGTGGTTTTAAAACAACTCGGGCCAGCAGAGACAGAGTTCCTTTGTTGGTCCACACTGGTGAGCTAGGGAAGTCCCCTGTTATATAGGTGAGACTAAACCCGACCTTGGCCATACGGAAGAGTCCGATCCGAGAGCGTGGCCAGCTTTTGGATTGGGTGTGGACTCCCTGGGGGCCACCCGGATTTGTTCGTTGTTAGTTAGAGGGACCTGTCGTTTCGGATCTCTTGGAACTAAATCATAAAATGGTTGTCTATAATGGGTAGCAACTGAGAGAGATGGGCGAGCATGCGACGCCTCGTAATGGGCAGTTGGTACACCCCTGCAGGGTTAAATCTTTTCGAGAAGCCGTGTCCACGGTTATGGACGACTTGAGACCTACTCCTTGTTCATAGACAACAACAGCTGAGATAATCTTAATATAACTTGATCAACGTGTGTGTGCCTTGACTGCTTCTTCTTCGTCGGGATGCGAAGAGGAGGACAAGGATAGGATAGGTGTTATGTTTGCGAGGTAGGTGGATAGAAGACTTGTTGGAGGCGATTCCTCATTGAATGCTTGGCTTCTTATCTTACTCTTTAGATCGTTAGCCACTTCATAAATGCTAGTGCGGTAGCAACCTCACCACTTACCCCATCCTTACCGTAAACTACTAGTTGTCCTAGAATGACGAGTGATGAAGTCCTTGCTCGGTCAGATGACCACTACAGTTGGATGTTGAGTACCTCTGTACTCATGATACTACCCCCAAACTCTTTTCAGGGTTCTTCGTCGACAACAGGTATGGTGATCGACGTTTCATGTGGAGACTCGACGACGACTAGATAGGCGGATCCCGGCGGAGGGCCTGGACCCGTGTGGTTATGGGGTCGATGTTTTCTCTTTGCCAATAGGCATTTTTTTGTAGTCTGTACTCAGACATGTACCTTCCGCTGTTGTATTGTATTTGAGGCAGTTGTATGCCGATTGTATGAGATGTTGTATCCTGTATCTGTAATGTTGTGATATCATGTTGGAAATCCGGGGCATATGGCTTTGTCATATGTCGCGGTGGGACCGACATGTGCTTCGTCCCCGGATCTGGGTGGAAACACCTAGATCTGGAACAGTACCGCATATCGGGCCTTACAACAAGTCTCGTGTGCGGTATGTTAGAGGGGTGTGGTGAGGGTATGGGCATCGTATTTGTATTCGGTGATCCATTCTGAGCAACTCTTGTATACAAAGTATTTTGATCCGCGCATCCTTTATCGGTACCGGAAATTACCGACAGACGGCCAGGGAGGGGGGTCTGTCGATGTTCGGTACGTTAGAGGGGGGTGGTAGACATACGGATAGCGTATCCGTATTCGTTATATTTTTCTAATCAATTTTTATGTATAAAGTATTTTGTTCTGAGTTACGGTTTATTTTATATGATTTTTCAAAGTTTTTAAATCATTTAAAAAGGATTTTCTGATTTTCTTTTATTAATAAAATCTAACCTTATCCAAAACCTTATCCACAACAGTGCTGACAGGGTGGACCCACATGTCATACACAGAGGCATTTAACTCATTTTATTTAAATCAAAAATATCAGAGGGCCCACATGTCATTCACAGGGGGTATATTTAACTTAATTTTTGTTAACAGTTAATTAAAAAGGGGAGGGGCCCATTCGTCAGTTAGGGGGGGCTTTAGCCCACGGCTGCCCCGTGAGCACGCCGGCGGCAAACCGCGCCACGACGGCGAGGCCAAATCGGCCAGCTCCGGCGGCCATTCAACTCACGGAGAGGGGGAACCAGACATGGGCGGGGTGGCACGTCCACGGGCTGCACTTGAAGAACGCGGGGGAGGACGGAGCGACGACAACGATGAGCGATCACTGCGGTCGGAGTGTGCGTCCATGGTAAATGTTGACAGAGGGCTCGATTCGGAGCACGGTGAATTGGGGAGCGAAGAGGAGCTCACCGTGAGGCGGATGGGGAGCTCGAGGAGGCCCGGGGTGCGGGGACGGCGACGTATGGCTCGGCGAGGCACAGCGGCCGTGGCGGAAGGGGGCGCCGAGATGCGTCGTCCACGGGGTGTCCGACCTTGATTCAAGGCGGGAGGAGACGTGGACGACCACGAGGCGGCTCCAGGACAAACTGGCACGAGCCGGCGTGCCCTCTCGGCGCGGTGGTGCGCTGCGGGTGGCGACGGCCGAGCTCGGGTGAGGGCGCGGGGCGAGGTGGGGAGAGGCGCAGGAGAGGAGCGCGCGAGATCTGGGGGGGACAGAGGGGTGCGCTAGGGTTAGGGTTGGGCACAGCGGCCTTTAAGCTCGCCGGGAGCCGTCGGATTCTCGCCACGGCGACGAGGGGCTCGGTGGCAATGGCGATGCACACCACGGGGGGCGTGAACAGCGGGAAGACGACGACGGTTGGTGGCGGGCCAACCGGGCCGTTTTCGGTGGGGGGGGTTGGGTTAGTTGGGCTGCGGGTGGCCCAGTGGGGAGGGGTAGGTTAGATGGGTTTTTCTTATTCTTTTTCTTTTCACTTTTTATTTTCTGTTATTTCTTTTTGTATTTATTTTATACACCTAGGCAATTTTGTAAAATATGGTACGTGTCCCATAATTTAGTATTTACCAAAGGTTGGTGCCACAAAAGAATTGGGCAAGTGCAAAAGTCATTTAATATTTGCATTAAATATTAAATGATTAATTTGGGGTTTTATCTACTGTTTTGGATTTGTTTAGAATTATTTAGAGATTAATAAAATCTCCAACTTGGTGTGACATGCCCCACTGAATATTAGTGATTTAATAAAAGTGGGAGCACAATTTTTGGACAATGTTTTATTTTGCACATTGTTTTAATATTCCACCAAAGGCAATTGATCTTTGATTTGTTTGAAATTGGTTAAGGGGTTGGACTTGGTTTTGATCCATGTTGATCAAGGTCCATAGTTCACATTGGTTGCAACAATATAAAAGGGGAATTTGAATTTGAACTGACCCAGGTTGATCAAAGCAAAATTTTGATCCAGGCCATTTTGAGCAACAATGTTTAGCAACAGTGATTAGCTACAGTAATCCTGATTACTGTACGTGATTACTGTAGCGTGACACCCGGGGTGGTACAAATCTCCACCACTACAAAGAATTCTCGTCCCGAGAATTAAAAGTAGGGCAAGGGGTAGAGTTTCGGTTTCGTATTCTAACGAATCTTCTTGTTCTTGTTGTCCTCGATGAAGTTAATCCTTCCCTTTGAAGTCTTCATTTCTCCGCATCGGTGCATCTCGACGAGTTGATCCTTTCTTCGGGGTCTTCATCGTACCTACGGGTAGGGTAGGAGGAAATACTTAAGGGGGGGTCGGATCGATACCAGGTTGCTCAACCAAGGCTGACCAAGCGAATAGGGTACAAAGTATCTCTCAAGTTTAAATTTAGGGGAATACATCGAGAGAAATTAAAGGGGGTATGAGAAATTTCAAGCGGATATGCATGCATTCGATGCCGATCACGGATGATGAAAATGGGTCCAGAGCATCAGGCATAAGCACTGTGTCTGATATTTGACTGAATATCACAAGGTAGGTGACTCGTGAATTGCATATGAGGTCAAGCACAAGGAATAACCTTGGGGACGGGGGTGTCAAAAGAGTCAGGTTGCGATCCTGTGGAACTGTGGGTTAGGGGCCCACAGGGGGTGGTGACATTTTATGCGATCACGACGCAAGGTTTGTCAGAGAACAGCTTGTCAGCTATGTCGGCAACAACATCGGTACCAAGAGCAGTGGACATTGAGAACCATTTTCCTGCTCGTTAATACGAGGCGGACCAATTGGCAAGGTTCTCGTCCCGGTGGTTTCCAAAATGTCATCAACAGTGGCAACAAGGGGTTACTGACGAGGTTGTACACCGAGGTGTTTTCATAAGCAGGTGAATTATCACTTCTCAGATAAGATATATTACAAGAAAGGTTAAATTGACCAATGGAAAGGAAATTTTGATGATACACAAGTATCAGGTGTATATCTTTCCCAAGGGACAGCATATCACAATATAACGACCAAGTTGTATTGGCAGAGAGTCAAGGGAGGTTGTCGATGATAACACAAATCATCAAGGGAAAGGATGATATTTCACAGGATGAATCCAATTGACACAAGGAAGAGGCCATGTAAGATTAGTCGGATAATCATCCACCAAAGGTCGGGTGGTTCACAAATCGTCTGATGTGAATATCGGAACTCAATCGGGAGGAGAAAGAATGCAAAGGCATCAGGTGATAGAAGCATCAGAATACTTCGATGCTTAAGTACAAGGAATTGTGATTTCCAAATCGGGAGGTGGATGTAATTATCCACACAGACTTGTCGGTGGCAGGGGATTGCAAAGGCGATGAACACGTAGATTCGCGGTAATTTATCGGAGAGTATCTTCAGAATCTTTAGGTGAAGCAAGCGATCATCTTGGATGAAGGGCTCTCCGGGTAGATGCGACCACGAGATCCTAATGTTAGAGTTAGCAAAATTTCCCGAAACGATAAGAGAGTAGAATCCCAGAGTAAAGGTACGGAGAAAAGGATCCTAATACCACCAAGTTTGCGACGTGGGCTGATAAGCCACACGACACTGTTAGTAAAGTAGTTTTGCAAATACTAGACTCGACTTCCACCAAGGAGTTGGAAGGGGGAGTCCTACAGGCAGTCGGCTCTGATACCAACTTGTGACGCCCCCAAAATCAAGTCGTGTACAGTAAACATACACGCAAGGTACATGATCGAGATCAGGGACTCACGGTGAGATATCACAACACAACTCTACAAATAGAAATAATACAAGCTATTTTATACAAGCCAGGGGCCACGAGGGCTCGAATACAATAGATCGAGAGCACAAAGTCAGCGAAAGCAATAGTATCTGAGTACAGACACAAGGATACAAGGTTGCCTTAAGAAGGCTAGCACAAAAACATCAACGATCGAAAAGGCGAGGCCTCCTGCCTGGGAACCTCCAAACTACTCCTGGTCAACGGGGAACTTGACGTCGCAGTAGTCGCCTCCGGGGTACTCCTGCTCCTGGGCTCTAACGTTGAATGCAGCGGCCGATCAGGCAAAACAAAAGGGGGAAATAAAGCAAGGGTGAGTATCTAGCATACCCGCGAGTCTTACGTCCACTACTAAGCATTTATGCATGTATGAAATGGAAAGGGGAGGCTATATATAGTGGACGGCAAGATAGAAATCAGAATAAGGGTAAGAAGTTAAGCCTAACGAAGACTAGCATCTTTCGACGAGTCTTGAAGCACAAGAAGAGAATAGCCAACAGTTCAATAGCATGAATGTAATAACAATGCAGCAGAAGTTGCTGCAACATTGTATAATAGTAAGTTGTAATATTTAACATTTATATATGCCTCCGAGATTCCCTCCTCGACTTCCCTGTGAGGAAAAGAAACCGGAACCAATAGTTTAATAGTAGTAGTTTGTAGTGGTAGGATCTGGCTTCAGCATAAAGCGTCCCGTTACGTGGACATGACTATCCGAATAGATTATCATCCCTGCAGGGGCTGCACTACTGTTACCCTACATGCTCGGATCTCCAGGGTGGCGTACACCTTGTTAGGGAATGCCCCACCGAGGCTATCCGATACGCCGAAGTCCATCCTTCGAGCTCAACAAAGAGGCCATCCGCCGGTCTATATCCTAAGTACAAAGGAACTTTGGACCCCTGTCCTTTGTACTCCTGCACGGTACGCGACTGGCCGGTGAAGCAGACCCACTTCCCACTACTGGAGTAAGCGGTCCAAGCCCGGCAATCAGCCCGAGGTAAAGCTGACGTCTGAAGAGCCCTCGAACGAGGCCACAACGCAGAGGGCTCACACCGTAATCCCACGTGGAGGTAGTGCGTAAAGGGCACGGCGACCCACTCAAGTCATCCACCTGACCCATTAAGCATTTTTATTATTATCTGTCGGAACAACCGTTATCGTTGTCCTTATTTAGGTGAGCCACGGACAACGACAACAGTCAGGTCCACCCCCATTAACAGAGCCAGTGGCCGCCTGCCCTGTCATCCCACCAACTCATGCGGCTACCAACAAGGTGAACCGTCTCCTGACCTTGTCTCGCGTTTGCTCTTGGAAGAGCTCAACTTTCGTACAACAGGATATCTGTCGGCCACGAACAGTACCAGGCCCGCCGCACACCGGTGGAATACACCTGACCTGTCGTTCCGCTAAAATACCCTGCGCGGGCACTGTTGGGTCACCCGACTCCTTACCTTTTAAGGACACCCGTTGATTCGAGTGCCTACCATCAAGTGAAACCAGGAGGAATCACCCTCGATGGTACACTTGAGATGGCTTGACAGAGACATCAGTGGAATGAACTAAAGAGGAATATTCTCGTATCACCCCGGTGGTGCCGAGACACCAGCGGAATGAACTAAAGAGGTAAACCTCGTATCATCCCGGTGATGCTACGCTACTGAGCCGACGAAAGTGAAATACGTGTTCGTCCACGCGTAAGTCAAACTCGAAGCGACTCGGCAGAGTCTCGCCGTTGTAGGTCCTCTAGGGCGTCTGCATTGATCCGTACCTGTTGCAGTTATAATATTTGATAAGCCGCGTTCACTCACCAGAGTGATCACGGCCCGCTATTCTAAACCTATCTAATAATGCGCGGGGTTTACTGCTGAATATTATATATATTTATAGGCAGCATAGGGTAAAGGAAGGTACATCAAGGGGCGACAAAAACATGCTATGCAATTGAATAGGATTGTAACGTAGCAACAACAGTAACCATGCCTAGTGCAAGAAATGTACGGAAAGATAGGCGATTTCTGGGGAAGGAAAATGACTCTGCTTGCCTGGAAGCTTGACGGTAGAGGTACAGTCGTCGACAAAGTAGTCGTACTCAGCAACGATGTCATCGGCGGCAGCAACGGGGTCTACCGGAGAATAAGGGGGGGAGAAACAGTAAATACAAAGCAATCAAAGCAAACAGTTGCAAGGCATGACATATGAAATGTTAACGATGCTTTAACGTTGTACGAAGCAATATGCTCGGAGCGGGAATTCATCCGGGGATGAACAGCCAGCTCCGGGTGATTACCGGACAGGGTGTCCGGAGGGGGAAGGGATCATGCCGGAGGTGTCGTGAACATCCGACAAACGTATGGGTGGGGTATCCGGGTTAGTTGATCCATTCTGAACAACTTTCGTGTTCGGAATAAATTCATCCGGAGTGTTATCGATATCGGTCAATTATCGGACTGACGGTACCGGAGGGGGACAAGTCTCGTGTGCGGTATGTTAGAGGGGTGTGGTGAGGGTATGGGTATCGTATTTGTATTCGGTGATCCGTTCTAAGCAACTCTTGTATACAAAGTATTTTGATCCGGGCAACCTTTATCGGTACCGGAAATTACCGACAAACGGCCAGGGAGGGGTGTGTGTCGATTTTCGGTACGTTTGAGGGGGGTGGTAGACATACGGATAGCGTATCCGTATTCGTTATATTTTTCTGATCAATTTTTATGTATAAAGTACTTTGATCTGAGTTACGGTTTATTTTATACTACTTTTCAAAGCTTTTAACACATTTAAAAAGGATTTTCTGATTTTCTTTTATTAATAAAATCCAACCTTATCCAAAACCTTATCCACAACAGTGCTGACAGGGTGGACCCACATGTCATACACAGAGGCATTTAACTCATTTTATTTAAATCAAAAATATCAGAGGGCCCACATGTCATTCACAGGGGGTATATTTAACTTAATTTTTGTTAACAGTTTATTAAGGGGGGGTTTAGTCCTAATAGGGATTAACTGCTAATTAAAAAGGGGAGGGGACCATTCGTAAGTGGGGGGGGGGGGCTTTAGCCCACGGCTGCCCCGTGAGCACGCCGGCGGCAAACCACGCCACGGCGGCGAGGCCAAATCGGCCAGCTCCGGCGGCCATTCAACTCACGGAGAGGGGGAACCACACACGGGCGGGTTGGCGCGTCCACGGGCTGCGCTTGAAGAACGTGGGGGAGGACGGAGCGACGACCACGACGAGCTATCGCGACGGCCGGAGTGTGCGTCCATGTTAAATGTCGACAGAGGGCTCGATTCGGAGCACGGTGAATTGGGGAGCGAAGAGGAGATCACCGTGAGGCGGATGGGGATCTCGAGGAGGCCCGGGGTGCGGCGGCGGCGACGTATGGCTCGGTGAGGCGCAGCGGCCGTGGAGGAAGGGGGCGCCGAGATGCGCCGTCCACGGGGCGTCCGACCTTGATTCAAGGCGCTAGGAGACATGGACGACCATGAGGCGGCTGTAGGACAAACCGGCGCGAGCCGGCGTGCCCTCTCGCGGCAGTGGTGCGCTGCAGGTGGCGACGACCGAGCTCGGGTGAGGGCGCGGGGCGAGGTGGGGAGAGGCGCAGGAGAGGAGCGCGCGATATCTGGGGGGGGACAGAGGGGTGCGCTAGGGTTAGGGTTGGGCACAACGACCTTTAAGCTCGCCGGGAGCCACCGGATTCTCGCCACGGCGACGAGGGGCTCGGTGGCAATGGCGATGCACGCCACGGCGGGCGTGAACAGGGGGAAGACGACGACGGTTGGTGGCGGGCCAGTCGGGCCGTTTTCGGTGGGGGGGGGGGTTGGGTTAGTTGGGCTGCGGGTGGCCCAGTGGGGAGGGGTAGGTTAGATGGGTTTTTCTTATTCTTTTGCTTTTCACTTTTTCTTTTCTGTTATTTCTTTTTGTATTTATTTTATACACCTAGGCAATTTTGTAAAATACGGTATGTGTCCCATAATTTAGTATTTACCAAAGGTTGGTGCCACAAAAGAATTGGGCAAGTGCAAAAGTCATTTAATATTTTCATTAAATATTAAATGATTAATTTGGGGTTTTATCTACTGTTTTGGATTTGTTTAGAATTATTTAGAGATTAATAAAATATCCAACTTGGTGTGACTTGCCCCACTGAATATTAGTGATTTAATAAAAGTGGGAGCACAATTTTTGGACAATGTTTTATTTTGCACATTGTTTTAATATTCCACCAAAGGAAATTGATCTTTGATTTGTTTGAAATTGGTTAAGGGGTTGGACTTGGTTTTGATCCATGTTGATCAAGGTCCATAGTTCACATTGGTTGCAACAATATAAAAGGGGAATTTGAATTTGAACTGACCCAGGTTGATCAAAGCAAAATTTTGATCCAGGCCATTTTGAGCAATAGTGTTTAGCAACAGTGATTAGCAACAGTAATCCTGATTACTGTAGGTGATTACTGTAGCGTGACACCCGGGGTGTTACACTTGACCCGTGTTGGAATCTATTATATGTTCACTCTCATCCATGCAGCGCCCAACCATCCATCTGCCTAGCCTACAGTGTTTTCAATCCTGCTTGTCATTAGTTGTTACTTTTATTGTTACTTTTATTGTTACTTTTGCTGTTGCCACTATCACTATCATATTATCGTTACCACTTATCTATCGTTGCAAGCAAGTATATTTCAGGTGCGGTTGAATTGACAACTCAACTGTCAAAGCTTATAAATACTCTTTGGCTCCCCGTGTGTCGAATCAATAAATTGGGTTAACTTACCCGCGAAGACTATCTCGATCCTTTACACCTGTGGGGCATCAGTAGTCTATCATTCCTATTGAGGTCCAGGGATGTTACATACACCACCACTCAAAGGAACCGAAGTCCCCGTCGGCCCAGCAGGAACGTTCCCCTTTGGCACATGTTTGTGCGCGCCAGTTGCAGACATCCAACATGTACCCCTTGTAAGCCTCACCGACTGATACGTCCCAAACGTATCTATAATTTTTGCTTGCTCCATGCATGTTTTGTGTGATATTGCTATGTTTTATATACACTTTCATGCACTTTTGATCATATTTGGACTAACCTATTAACTTAGTGCACCCAAGTGACAGTTCCTGTTTTCTACTGTTTTTCTATTTCAGGTTTCCCCCGTATTAAAAATGCTCCAAAAATTCCGGAAAAATACAATAAAAAAATCAGCGCTTCGGAAGCTTCGGGAATCACCGAGGAGGGCCCAGAGCGGACCCACCAGGGCCCCAAGCGCCCTCCCAGCGCTACCAAGAGTGGGGCCGCGCCAGGGGGCCGCCTAGACCCCCTGGCTGCCCCCCTTCGCCTATTTATTCTCCATCACGGGAAACCTCTAAGGACATAACCCTTTTTCGCGATCTCGCCGCTGTTCCGCCGCCGCCGCGCTTCCAAGATCGGGAGCGCGAGCAAACCTCTTCCAGGCACCCTGCCGGAGGGAGTGTTGACCTCCGGGAGCTTCTCCTCCACCATGGACGCTTCCCGGAGGATCCGTGAGTAGTCCACCTTGGACCATGGGTCCATGATCAGTAGCTATGTGATGTTCTCCTCCCCTCTTTATTCTTCATGGATTAGACCTTGTGAGCTTCCCTACATGATCAAGGCACATATGTAATTCTTTCTGCTGTTGCTATGCTGAGTTTGCTGGGATCTGATGGATTATGAGACTATGTTCCGATTGTGATTGAGTAATATATTTGGTTCTTATCTTTTATATTTTTGTTCTTGAGTAATTCTTGCATGTTCTCCGTTGCTGTTTATTGCTTTGGCCAAGTAGATGGTAGTGACTCCAAGAGGGAGAGTTGTGCTTGATTTTGGGTTCATGCCCCCTGATGACTAGCTTGAGTGACAAAAACATGATTCTAGGGGATGTGCTGTTGCCACAAGGGGGAAAACAACGGTGCTGGTAACCGCGGTTGCAAGGATTGTTTACTGTACGCAAAGTTCTTTTAATGCATTTGTCTATTGCTTTGGGTTTACACTTTGGGTGGGGCTCGCAACTTAATACCAACGAGATGTTCTTGATAGATATCTCAAGGTGAATGATTAGTAGTAGATGCAGATGGATTTCGGTCTACTTATTTTGGCGTACCACCCATGCTTTTGATCCTCTTCCTTTCTTTGCAGCATAGTTAGCATTGGTTTCTGCCCGTAATACTGTCAATTGCCCAGCTGTGATTTGTTTACCTCGCATATTTTCATCACTGTTTACACGCTCAATTTATTGTTGGAAATATGCCCTAGAGGCAATAATAAAATGTTATTATATATATTTCAATGTTCGTTATTAATGTGTATATTTATGTGCTATAATTGCAATGACCCTGACTGTGGGATTCAGAAGAAAACTCATTTGCATGTGTGGAAATGTAAACACCAAGAGTTCCTGGTTTAGCCTCTAAGACCAGCTCATGTGCTAACTGATGATTACGTTTTCTTAATCATGGACATTGTTCTTGTATCAAGGATGTCAGTAGCAATGAGAACATATTGTTAGCAGAACAATGATGTTGAACCGACCCCAGTATTTAATGATATACTTAGAGATCACATCGTAGCTACGTTATAAGTCATATCATGGAATGTTATCATATACGTAATTCCTTAGACCATGAGAGTATCGAGTTGCTTCACACAGAAAGACATGCTTTGGTTCTTAGATGAATCCTCCCGTAAATGGGAAGTAGTAAAATAAGTTCTGGGTATGTCAGATGGTGTGGCTAGTGACTGTGATAGTTCAAGAATGGGATTTTCTCCTTCACGATGATGAGATATTGACTTTGGGCCCACTCGGTATGACGGTATCCATTCTAGTCTGGCCAGACGCATTGTGATTTAATCACGGGGATACCAGAATAACGAGAAATAGAGACAAACGAGCAAAGAGGATAACGAGTGGCTTGTGTTCAAGAAGTTGTTACACATGGGTGCCAAACATCTCTCCTCTAACTTTGTCATATATCACGAAGCAAAGGGAATGGTACATGAATAAACATAATGGTTCACTCGAAGTTTCTTCGTGTATGTGCGGGAGTCAACATGGGTGTCCATGGCTTCCGCTGTTGATTATTGGCTATTGACAAAAGGCTGTTGACCTATGTCCGGAAGATGTTCTGAGTCATGTCCGCATTATACCGAACCTATTGGGTCACATACTTAACGAGCAGTAGTCTGTTAGAATACTAGTAAGGTAGAAGGTTTAGTGGAAGCAAAGCAGAATAGTTCATACGGGTACCGGAAGTAGTTTTGGAGATTTATGGAATTGTTCATAAGGGCACCAGAAGTAGTTCTGGGTATTTAAGGATATGTCTGGATCACTCTGAAGTAGTTCCAGGTGGTTCCGGAACATATGAGAATGGTACTGGGGAAGTCCTGGATCAACCGGAATACTTTCCGGATAATCGCTGGGCGTCCCGACAACCTTCCCGGTCATCGGGTGTCTTGAACTGTAACTTGGATGGTCTTGGAAACTATCCGGATGGCTCCGGAACGTCCGAGAACGGTCCCGAAAGGTCCTGGAAGTGCTCCAGAAGGTTCCGGAATGTCCGGAAACGATCCCCGAAGGTCCCAGAAGGTCCTGGAAGGTCCTGGAAGCTTCTGGAAGGTTCCAGAAGTTTCCGGGCAGTACCACCCACTACCCTTTGCCCCTAGCCTTGGGGGGGCAAGCCACCTAGGCTGCCCTGGCCGGCCAAGGAGGTGGGGGCGCACCAAGGGGAGGGAATCCTCTTCCAGGTGGGAATACCAAAACCCAAATATGGCAGGTTTCCGGTGGGAAGGTGTGGGAAGGTTTGGAAGGTTTGGGAGTCCAAGTTGGACTCCCCACCCCCCTTATTGCGCCCCAAGGGTCTCCTGGCCACCTATATAATGTGGGGGAGGGGTGGGGGGGGGGCGCAACACAACTTGTCCCCAAGGCCTATGCGCCACCCTCCCTCCTCTAAACCCCGTTGCTCCACAATTAGACCCCGGTTTAGAAGTTGTTCTAGATCGGAATCCGTTAGGGTTTTCTCCCTCTAGTTTTCTCGGTGGCGTTCATCTCTAGACAGCGGAGCGCTGCTGGATTGCTGCTACGGGATGTGTGGATACTAATGGAGGGGTCGTACCTTCGACCCTTCTTCGAGGAGCTTGTTCGTGGGACTTGTCCGTGGGACTAGATCGCGGGACGCTTCGAGGGATCGATATCCTCGCGGTTGGGAGGTCATTGAAATTCCTAGCTGCGGGGATCTGCACCGACGGTCTTCACCAACTCTACTTCCGCTACATCGGTTGGTGAGCCATGACCTAGTACCTTGTATGTAATCTTCTTGGATGATCTTGGGATCTTGATTCGTAGGCACAAATTTTTTGTTTTCTACTACGTTTCCCAACAGTGGTATCAGAGCGATCCTTGTTTAGATGCATGTTTAGGTCTAGATCATATGTGTGATATGAGGCATTGATTTTCTTGTTGCTTCCCTGTCATGTGATTTTTTCTATGCTTGATGGCAAGTTGAGGTTTTTCTACAAGGATTGAGTTTTCCATCGATCCCTCTATGCTGCTTTCAGTATGCTGGTTGCCTTGATCATGGTCTACATCAAACTCCTTGGATCTCATCTTAATCTCGCAATAGAAGATTTAACATGGAGGGGCTTGTGGATTTTATGAACTCAAATCCACACGGGGTCACGCGTTGAACGAAGTTTTTCTTGTGGCATTAGTTGCTGCACGCACCCTGAACGTTAAACTAGCAACAATGAAGTATCGTGTTTGGTTTGTATAGGGAACAACGTTTGCATGTAACCTGCTAATCAACCACGATAAAAGTTGCAACAACCCGTGTGGATGGCAATCTAACTCATTTTTGCAGAATGTGCATGTGACGTGGTATAGCCTTCAAGATTTGCAATGTGTTTGTATGAGATGCTATATGTTATGTAATATTTATTCGCGACCTGCGTGTCGTGGTACGGCATGATGACTGGAGTCATATGATTGTCACTTAATTATGGCCTGCGTGCCAGAACTGTTTATTAGCTCGAGGCAAAGAAATAGATAGATGCAAGGTGATGATGTACGATGCGGAGGTGGACCCCGACGCACATGCCGGAAGCCGTGGTGTTGGTCCCGACGCCAAGGAGAAAGTTGGTGGAGACGGTGACTTCTACCACGACGACGTGAAGACAACGAAGACTTCACGAAGAAAAGGGCTATACTATATCACATCATTTTATGAACTTCCTGTGATGTTTATCCCTTTGATGCACCCTTGTTTGATGCGCGGTAGTCGTATTTTATTAGGGTGATCTCTCGCAAAACAATATCAAGTTGATAGTGTTCTTCCAACTATAGCACCGTCTATACTATGTTTCACATCGGAGCAGGTCGTGTCACATGGGTGCACACGGTGTGACGCATAAAAGGTGGGTGTGTTAAGAACACACTGCAATTACACTTGGTTGTCTTGACGGTTTGGATAAAAGTTTGCTACCGTAACACGCCCATCGAAAGATGAACAAGAATCACCTTTGGCGTGATTGGCAAGTTGGCCTACCGGTCCAGTCTAAGTCATCAGTGATGTCACATCAATGGCGGACGATTGGGTCGGATCTTGAATCCCTCCAGCATCAATTACGAGAGATATTGATCTGAGTGGGAGCGCACTAAGTAATTAAATTGATTAATCACAAGTGCAACTTAATTATGAACAAAGTCTAAGTATTTGCATTATCGTTGTAGAATAATGGCTCGCGTTACCACCTTCCCAATTGATTTTGATTAACTGTATTATCTGGTAAAAACTTTATGATTGGTACCGTATTGTGAGGACTATCCTCAATAGTGTCGAGAAGGAGCTTGTCCTATCGCAATTTTTGATGCTCTCCCGCTGATGCTATGGATGATGTGACTTACGTCCATAATCCAAAATGCTAGAATTCCACCACAGCTAAGTGCATTGTCTTCACCACCATGAAACCCGAACTTCGAAACGTTTGGGATAGTTATGTTATATTCATGGAACTGAAAATTGGTTTTCAGTAGTAAGACAATTAATGTTGGATATAAGATATCTAGTACAATGTATGATTGTAAGCATTAGTGAAAATGTTCACTGTGCTCTAAACAAAACTGATAAGTGTGGGATCTAGAAGAACACCGATCATATGATGATGAGAATTAAGGGAAAGGAAGTCCAAAGTATGTTAGTAAGACTCACACGCCGGAAACTCCATGGCATGCGCCACCCATGATCATATGTGATCTTCTATGAGTAGGAGTGACATTGGAAATAGAACCATGATACGTATAAAGGCAAAGCGAAAGAAGACTAGAATATCCAGCTCAGAAATGAAAGTCATACGAAGTTATAGATGAATACATTGCTGGTCAAAAGATGTAATTCTTGGGAATCATGATTAAGCGGTTAATCTTAATTCTTGTATATTGTGATTAAACTGTTGATCACTAGAATATCACTTCAATTGCATATCGTTGCAAGTCGATGCAAGAAATACTATGGCCTTTATGACTAGCTAAATGATGAGTTTTGACACACACGAGAACACGGTAAAAGGTTTACTATACTGTGTGTTGACTCTATGATTATCTTCATAATTCATTTTAGAGTTGAGTAAATTGTTAGTACACTTTTGCCTTGTTGCAAAACATCATTTTGAATCATGTTTATTGCAAGAGAGTTGTTCAAAGCTATGAATAAAATAAAGGCCATACTTCTATTGTGAATAGGTTGTATGTTATGAATCTTGATAATAATGCTAAACATCCATAACACTAACGCTAAACGTCGCAAGACTAACAGAAATACCACAAGTGTATGGCACTGCATTTGTCACAAGTGACATAACATGCATGAAGAATTTCCATAAGTGATGGACTTTTGAGTCATATGATTATGAATCACTTGACGCTTGCATACATTGTCTAAAAGAAATGTGACTAAAAACACCGTTGATAGGCCATGCATTAATGGACAACTGAATTATTGAAAATCATACATGATGATGTGTGTAGTCCAATAAGTGTAGTTGTGTACAGTGGATTTTCTATCTTCACTCATGAACTGAAGTAAATATATGGATATCTGTTCAGTGGAGACATACGTCTGAAATCTTTGAAACGTTCAAGGAAAATTAGAGTGAAATAGAAATGTATTGTAACAAGAAATAATGCTTCTGCAAATTAGATTGTAGAAAGTAATATTTGAGTTACAAGTTTAGCGAACGTCTGATGAGTTGTGAAAAGGTGTCATAACTTATCCCTCGCGGAACTCAACTAAGAGTAAAGTGTTCGAGAGACATAATCAAGCCATGTATGACACGGTAAGATTAAACATGACTTTTATCAATTTGCCATTATACTTATTAAAGTTATGCGTTAGAGACTACAACTTTTACAATGAAAAGAGCACCATCAAATCTGTTGAAATGACACCATATTAGATATTATATGGAAATGATAAAACCATATTGTCTTTTCTTAAAAATTGGGTATATGAGGCATATGTTTGACATACTCAAAACCCCAAATCAGATAAGTGCTACTTTGTTAAGGTTATGCCAAAAGTTTTGGTATTCCTCTATCAATACACAAAAGCAAAACTGTTTGTTGTTAAGAATGTTGTGTTTTGAAGAAAATAGTTTCTTGCAAAAGAGTGAGTGGGAGGACAGTGCAACTTGTTAAAGATTGTTGAATCTTCAGAAAAGTGCGTAGCTGTACCACACAGGTTAGACAAAACTCGTAGAAACATTTTTATGTAAACGAGATATTGTTGTTGGACAACGATAAACCTGTGATATACAAAGAAGCGTTGATGGGCCCTGACTCCGGGATTTGGCTAAATGCCAAATAATCCGAGATAGTATCCATGGAAGTAAGTCAAGTTTTGAACTTGGTAGACCCTCCGAAAGACTAAGAGTCTGAAGAATATATAAATGGATCTATAATTGATTCAGATGAAATTGTTTATCCATAAAGCTCAACTCGTTGGAAAATAGTTTTCTAGCAAGTTCAAAGGTTGACTACGGCGAAATAGTTTCGACCGTAGAGATGCTTTAGTCAGTTCGGGTTATATTAGCAATTACTACATATCTCATTTATATGATATGATAGAATGAACGTCTAAACAAAGTTCCTACACGGAAATATAACAAAGGACGTATATCTGATACGACCGGAATGTTTTGACGATTCAAAGGATGCTGGAATAGATGCAAGCCTCGAATATCCAGTAATGGACTGAAGCTAAGCATAATGGAGTTGGAGTTTTCGTTGTGATGAAATTGCCAAAAGAGTTTGTTTTCATCAGGAATAACGAAGATGCTTGAATATTCAAGAAAGTAAGTGGGAGCTGAATGATATTTCTAAAATCTTATGTAGATGACATATTGATGATTAGAAGTGATATAAATTTCTTGACACGAATAAGGACTTCATTGGAAATAGTTTTCAGCTGAATTACTTGGGCTAATATAGCATTAGTATTGAGCACAATGATCTATGCAGATAGTAAGTGATTGATCATGCTAAAGCCAACGTTACATGTTGACATGATACTAATGTAGTTTAGTATAAAAACGCCAGGAAGGATGTTCTTGCCGAGGTCGCGGTGAAAAGTTGTTTGCGGAAATCGGTGTTCATGAACACAGATAAGAAAAACACATGAATTGAATTTCACTCACATGTGTGTTTGGATTAATCATGGACACCATAATATGTAAAACAACCAGATATGTCCAGTGCTCCAAAAGGTTGTGAGCAAGATACCAAAGTGATCAAGATGTTGATCATTGGACAAACAGTGAAAAGTTAAACTTATGATAGATAAGATATGTTTCTCGGAAAATGGTGATAATGAAGAGCTCGTTGTAATAAGATACACCAGCTGGATTTTGATGTAACCAGTTACACCAATTCAGTCTGGATACTTACTCCGACCGATTTTCAATTTTAATTGGGATTATGTGTTTGACACTTAAGGGTGGCGCAGTATGGAGGAACTTTGTCAATTTAGATACTGTGGCGAATTCTATAACAGAGGCTAAGTATATTGTTGCTTAAAGAAGTAACAAGGGAGGGTATTTTGAATCATGAGTTCATTTATGAACATGGTATGGTTTCCTAGATGCTTGAAGCTCATGGAACATTGATGAATGATTTCATGACTTATTCTAAAGGAACCAAGGTCCTGCCAAATGATTCAAACATATACAAAGCTAAACTGATAAAATTAGTGAATTTTATGATAGCGTGAAAACGCGAAGATATGCAAGATACAAACGGGCCTGAAACGTCAGATCCGATGATGAAGTCTATACCAGAAATGAAGCATGTATTACACCGGTATGCCATAGGTGTAAAGTGCTCAAGCACTGATAATATTATTGACTCTAGTGCAAGTGGGAGACTGTTGGAAATATGCCCCAGAGGCAATAATAAAATGTTATTATATATATTTCAATGTTCGTAATTAATGTTTATATTTCTATGCTATAATTGCAATGACCCTGACTGTGAGATTCAGAAGAAAACTCATTTGCATGTGTGGAAATGTAAACACCAAGAGTTCCTGGTTTAGCCTCTAAGACCAGCTCATGTGCTAACTGATGATTACGTTTTCTTAATCATGGACATTGTTCTTGTATCAAGGATGTCAGTAGCAATGAGAACATATTGTTAGCAGAACAATGATGTTGAACCGACCCCAGTATTTAATGATATACTTAGAGATCACATCGTAACTACGTTATAAGTCATATCATGGAATGTTATCATATACGTAATTCCTTAGACCATGAGAGTATCGAGTTGCTTCACACAGGAAGACGTGCTTTGGTTCTTAGATGAATCCTCCCGTAAATGGGAAGTAGTAAAATAAGTTCTGGGTATGTCAGATGGTGTGGCTAGTGACTGTGATAGTTCAAGAATGGGATTTGCTCCTTCACGATGAAGAGATATTGACTTTGGGCCCACTCGGTATGACGGTATCCATTCTAGTCTGGCCAGACGCATTGTGATTGAATCACGGGGATACCGGAATAACGAGAAATAGAGACAAACGAGCAAAGAGGATAACGAGTGGCTTGTGTTAAAGAAGTTGTTACACATGGGTCCCAAACATCTCTCCTCTAACTTTGTCATATATCACGAAGCAAAGGGAATGGTACATGAATAAACATAATGGTTCACTCGAAGTTTCTTCATGTATGTGCGGGAGTCAACATGGGTGTCCATGGCTCCGCTGTTGATTATTGGCTATTGACAAAAGACTGGTGACCTATGTCCGGAAGATGTTCTGAGTCATGTCCGCATTATACCGAACCTATTGGGTCACACACTTAATGAGCAGTAGTCTGTTAGAATACTAGTATGGTAGAAGGTTTAGTGGAAGCAAAGCAGAATAGTTCATACGGGTACCGGAAGTAGTTTCGGAGATTTATGGAATTGTTCATAAGGGCACCAAAAGTAGTTCTGGGTATTTAAGGATATGTCAGGATCACTCTGGAGTAGTCCCAGGTGGTTCCGGAACATATGAGAATGGTACTGGGGAAGTCCTGGATCAACCGGAATAGTTTCAGGATAATCGCTGGGCGTCCCGACAACCTTCACGGTCATCGGGTGGCTTAAACTGTAACTCGGATGGTCTTGGAAACTATACGGATGGCTCCGGAATGTCCGAGAATGGTGCCGTAAGGTCCTGGAAGTGCTCCAGAAGGTTCCAGAATGTCCCGAAACGATCCCCGAAGGTCCTGGAAGCTTCTGGAAGGTTCCAGAAGTTTCTGGGCAGTACCACCCACTACGCCACGCCCCTAGCCTTAGGGGGCAAGCCACCTAGGCTGACCTGGCCGGCCAAGGAGGTGGGGGTGCACCAAGGGGAGGGAATCCTCCTCCAGGTGGGAATACCAAAACCCAAATATGGCAGGTTTCCGGTGGGAAGGTGTGGGAAGGTTTGGAAGGTTTGGGAGTCCAAGTTGGACTCCACACCCCCCTTATTGCGCCCCAAGGGTCTCCTAGCCACCTATATAATGTGGGGGAGTGTTGGGGGGCGCAACACAACTTGTCCCCAAGGCCTATGCGCCACCCTCCCTCCTCTAAACCCCGTTGCTCCACAATTAGACCCCGGTTTAGACGCTGTTCTAGATCGGAATCTGTTAGGGTTTTCTCCCTCTAGTTTTCTCGGTGGCGTTCATCTCTGGACGGCGGAGCGCTGCTGGATTGCTGCTACGGGATGTGTGGATACTAATGGAGGGTTCGTACCTTCGACCCTTCTTCGAGGAGCTTGTTCGTGGGACTTGTCCGTGGGACTAGATCGTGGGACGGTTCGAGGGATCGATATCCTCGCGGTTGGGAGGTCATTTAAATTCCTAGGTGCGGGGATATGCACCGACGGTCTTCACCAACTCTACTTCCGCTACATCGGTTGGTGAGCCATGACCTAAAACCTTGTATGCAACTTCTTGGATGATCTTGGGATCTTGATTCGTAGGCACGAATTTTTTGTTTTCTACTACATTTCCCAACATTTATTTCCTTTTTTTACTTTCCAGTCGCAATTATCACCATCTATTATCTGTTGCGTTTGATCCTTTGTAAACGGCAAGGCCGAAGAGATTGACAACCTCTCTAAAATTCGGTGGGAGCAAAGTTATTTGTATTTGTGTGCAGGTCCACGTCTTCTGTAAGCGCCAGAGCAGAAGACACCTACTCTTCTATAAGCACCAAAGCAGAGACAATATAAACCTTGGTATATTTGCCAAGGGAAATCTGCCGCTACGCTACATCTCAACCTTCCAGTTGGGGTAACCAACGAAGGGCAAAAAGTATTTCCTCGCTAGCATCAAGCGAAATTTCTGGCGCCGTTGCCGGGGACTCCATTCTTCAAGATAAGGGAGTTGCACACTATCTTTTAAATTTGCTTTTTAGTATTGTTAGTTTACCTTTCAGTTTTTATCTTTGTGTCCTTTATCAAAAACCACACAAAATTCATTTACCTTGCTTTTACTGGTCTTTCTTTTTTAGTTAAGAATGTTAGGACTTGGTGCTTTGAGGGAATTGGAAGTTCTAGATTTCCATCAAAGGGATGGAGAGAATATGAAGAAGGCATGGGGCAGAATTTGTGAAGCACATAGGAGAATTATGCCTTGGATACCTATAAATTTTTTTCTTAGAAAGTTTTACCATGGTCTTTTTAAGTGGTGTAAACACTGTCTTGATATTATAGCTGAAGGAGACTTTTTAGAGTGTGATGAAGCTAGAGCTCTTGATATTTTGCATGGTCTATCTAGTTATTTTTTTTATGATCGTAGTTTTGATACTTTTATAGATAAACTTGCTACTATTTAAAAGAGGATGGATGCTCTAGACTTAAGGAAGGTAGAAGAAATTAATCCCAAAATAAATAAATGTTGGAGATAGATGTTGATGGGGAGCCTTTTGTTAGGATTAGCATATCTAACCAAGACGTCCTTGCTTTTTGTGATATTGGATCCATGGTTTCTGTAATGCCAAAAATAGCTTATGATTCTTTGAAACTAAACATGGATAATTTGTCATCTTATCATGAACATGCTAATGGAGATATTTCAGAGATTAAGGGAAAGGTAAAAGAAGTCCAAGTTGCATTCCTTAAAAGGGTTGCAATGGTGGATTTCTTCGTCGTGGAGCCAAACCAATGTAACGTTGTGCTTGGAAGGGACTTACTCCGAGCTATGAAAGGCTCCATTGATATTAGGAAGGGGCACATACGCTTATGTGGAAAAGAGAAAGGTAAGTACCTCTTCCCTAGGAAAAAAGAAGAATGAACTTGTTGAAAATCAATTTGAAGGTTTTTATGACTTCGATGATCTCGGGGACATTTGATTCTTCTTTTTGCTTTATGCCTAGCTTAAAGGCGTAAAAGAAAGTGCTTGTTGGGAGGCAACCCAAGATGTTTTTTACTTTTTCTTTTAGTGGTCTTGATGATTTTTACTACTGTAGCAACATCATTTCATTTTTATTTTCATGCTTTGTGCCAAGTTTAGCCTCCGATTGCAAGCAAGTTCAAAAGTTGTGACATGCTTTCCAGAAAACAGATTCTGTTCTTGGACGGAAAAATTCGCCTAAAATCACCAGATCATGTTTTTTATCTGAATTTTTTTGACAACATGCTCTATACAATTAAATTTTGAGCGTGTGTTCTGACTTTTTTTATTTGAGTTTCAGAACTACCCCGAAACAATTATTTACTACCTGCTGGTCTGTTTTTCACAGATTCTGCCACGTTTTGCCTTTCCTTACATTTTCAACACTTGCGCTAGCTTTTTCTTTGCAAAAACCTTTTGGCAATCTTGAGAAATAGTAGACCTTTAAGAAAATCTTTATTTCCAGTAGAGGAAAATTATTTTATGAAGGGTACTAACCTCTCTAATAATCTTATGATGAGTTATGTATGAAGGGAGTTTTGAAGTGTGAGAGGGAATATGATGAAAGAAGATCCAGGAGTGTCAAACGCTCAAGCTTGGGGATGCCCCCATGCATCCCCAATAAATATTTAAGGAGACTCAAGCATCTAAGCTTGGGGATGCCCCCGTGCATCCCCTTCTCCATCAACAATCATTATTTCGCCTTCGTTCCACTATATTTTTATCACTTCATGTATTATGTGCTATGCTTGGAGCGTCTCACTCTTAGGTTTACTTTTTAGTTTTCTTTAGCTTTGTTTGCTGTTCATAACAAGTTAGAACCCAGCTTACTTTGTGTTGGAGAGAAACACGCTCCACTTCAAACTAGAACACATCATAGGATTTTCATGCTTATCTTTCTTTGTTGTGTGTTCTTCATCTTTTCGTAGTTGCTGCCATGTTTAGCTCTTAGTTTTCATGTTTATCTTTTTCAAGAGCTTTAGTTTAGTTTGTTGCTGGAACTTTCTTTAGATTTCATGTTTATCTTGTAAAGAGAGTTTGGTGTTGCACTGAGTTGTGTCTTGTCTTTAAGTAGGTAATTGAGGATGCTATTCAATTGTAGTAGTAACTTGCAATAGTTTTCAGGTATTGTTGTGAGTAATGATTAACCTTTTGGTGTCGAGAGCTCTAGCCTATTAGTGATAGGTGTCATATTTTGGGAAATCCGTGTTTATTTTCAAAAACTACAAAAAGTTGAGAACTCTAGCTACTAGATGGATCGCTAATCTTTGGAGGGATCGGATATCAGAGTACTGTAACACCCTCAGTGTCAGACAACAGTAAAACTTTGGTAATGTTAAACCTCTGTGATTAGCAAGTCTCTTATCACCTTTGATCATGCCCTTGTCAATTTCAACCAAATTGAATTGCCAAAATTTTAAGTGAAAATAAAACTTTATGCAAAAATTGTGCAACCAATTTTGTTAAATGCCTAATAATCAGTGGGTCATATAAAAATAGAAATGGGATTTTATTAAGCTATTTAAATAATGCAAATAAATGTAAACAGTAGCAAAACAATAGCTTATGCTCCATTTTAAATGATTCAAAAATCCAAATGATTTTATTTCCCAGCTAAACTTTCTGCTGCATCACTATATAGTGTAATGCTAATAATGGAACACTTAGCACTTTTTCTAAAAATCTTATAATAGCTAAACAAAATAAAACATCAAAGGAAGCACAACTGGCAGAACAAAAATTAGAAAAATGCTATATTCCGCGCAGTGCAATGCTTCCCCAGCCCATACCAACCAGCCCACCTTCCCCTTCCCACTGGGCCAGGCCCGCCTAGCCTCCCCGGTCTCATACCCTGTTTACGAGCGTGCGTGGCGGCCATCCCCCGGCCGGCCACGCCGTGGGCTCGCCGTGGCGGCTATCGGCGGCTTGACGGCGGGGGATAAGACCCCAAGGCCACCCCCACAACATCCCTGGAACACTAGAAACCCCTCCGCCAGATCTTCCCCTCCCAGGTGTCTTCCCCATCTTGACCCGACCTCATCCGTGGGAGCCCAGTCGCCGCGCCACCGTCTCCGGCGTGGCCACCGACCACCTCAGACCGCGCCAGGTTGTCCAGGAGGACCGCCATCGATGACTCCTTCGGCTCCAGCGCGGAATCGGTATGCAGCGCCCCCTGGACACCGCCCCTGTCTCCTTCTCTGGCCACCACAATACCCCAGCCTCCCCGAGCTCGTCAACGCGGCAACAGTGATCTTCCACTCCGCCTTCAACTTCCTCTGCAACCTCCCTCTCGCCGTGTCCTGATCCGCCATTGGAGCCGGAGCTCGCCGCTGTGGTGGAGCTCTTCTTCGTGGCGTAGAGCGTGCATGTGGCGCGCCAGGCGCGTCATAGTACTCCTGACGTCCCCAGGAGCCCGTTCCCATAGCGCACGGCCGAGCTAACTTGCTAGTTCTTCGCCCTCTGCGTCGCCCGTGTACGGTCCGCCGCCACCCACGTCGTCGTCATCGCTCCGGCGATATTTTGGCGACGCCAACCCTACCAGTGGACGCGGCTATGTCCCAGGAACCCGTAGAACGAAACCGCGCTCGATTTGGTGCCATGTGGCGAGCGCACGGATGACCTCGCCGGAGCTGTGTCGCCGGCGAGGATCCGGTGAGACTGCCATGCGGGCCCGTCTGTCAGCATTACCATTAACGCTAAGATAATACGCCCCACCTTGATACTGACGAGTGGACCCAAGACCATTAGTTTAATTTAAAACAGAATCAATTTAGATGCCCCTGGGACACTTACACGTGGGCCCAGTGCTCTGATTAACCAGTGTTTTAATTAAACATAATTAACCTCCCTGTGTGGCTTACATATGGGCCCATGTGTTGTTTTTAATATTTAGGATTCCACTGTGTATGACATGTGGGTCCCAGATGTTAGGTTTGACCAGTCAAACTACTATTCTTGATAATGTTATATTAAATGATTAAAGAAATTCAGAAAATGTTATAAAATCATTTAAATATTAGAAATTCAATATCATTTAAACCGTAACTCCGATGAAAAAACTTTATACATGAAAATTGATCAGAAAAATACAAAGAACCCGGATACGCTACTCGCATACCCACCGCACCCCTCTAACATACCGAACCCGAGACTTTCCCCCTTCGGATCGTCTGTTCGGTTATTGCCCGATACCGTATAACTATCCGGATGAATTTATTCTGAACATGAAAGTTGTTCCGAATGGATCAACTAACACAGATACACCATCCATTTTCTTGTAAGATGTCCATGACACCTTCGGCATGGTACCTCCCCCCCTCCGAACACCCCGTCCGGTAACTACCCCGGAGCCGGTATTTCATCCACGGATGAATTCCCGCTCCGAGCAAAAACACGTTGCGCTGTGTTAGAACACCGTTAACATTGCGTTTGCCATGTATTGTATTTGTATTGCTATTATTGTTGTGTATTTGTTGTTTCTACCCCCTCTTATTGTCCGATAGTCCCGACGACCATTGCCGATGCCCCTGTGATCGACTACATCGTCGACGACCGTGTACCCCTACCGTCGAGCTTCCAGGCAAGCGGAGCCATTCTCTTCCCCAGATATCACCTATCTTTTCCGTACATTTCTTGCACTAGGCATGTTTACTGCTGCTGCTACGATTACAATCCTATTCAATTACATTGCATGTCATTGTCACCCCTTGATGTACCTTCCTTTATCCTATGCTGCCTATAAATATATATATCTTATTCAGCAGTGAGCCCTGCTCATTGTTAGCTAGGATTAGATAGCGGGCCGTGATGACTCTGGTGAGTGTCGCGGATACGATTTATTAACTGTAACAGGTACGATACAATGCAGACACCGCCTAAGGCCCCCTAGCTCGGCTCTGCCGAGCCACCATCAAGTGTGAGCTATCGAGGAGTAATCCTCGTACCTTCACTCGTTGCTGACTATGTATAGCCGCTCTAGGGTCCTGAGCCCCGGTTGTCCTTAAGGTAAGAAGTCGAGCGACCCAACGATGCCCTCGAGCGGCATTGCATCGAGAACGACGGGGAGGGTACGACCGACGTTACTGGCGTGCTTGGACCCTGCTCGTATCTCGCGAGAGTTACCAAACCACGAAAAGTCGAGCTCTACCAAGAGCACACGCGAGACAAGGTAAGGAGACGGTTCACCTTGTTGGTAACCGCAAAGACTTGGTGGGACGATAGGGCAGGCACCGATGTACTGGTGGTCCTGACTGCTGTCGTTGTCTGCGGGTCAGTTAAGTCGAGACAACGATAACAGTTGTCCCGCAGGTTAATTAAAATGTTAAATGGTTCGGCGGATGTCTTGAGTAGCCTTTTGGCTTGTACGCACTACCTACACGTGGGATAAGGAGTGTGGGCTCCCCTGCATCGTAGTCTCGTTCGAGGGTCTTTAGACGTCAGCAGTATCGCGGGCTGATTGCTGGGAAGTGGTGTTGTCTTCTCTTGCTCGAGCGGTGTATTTTTATTTGCTTTGATTTTGCTTCACCAGTCAGTCACGCACCGTGCAGGAGTACGTTCGGGTTAGGGTCCAAAGCCCGGCGTACATAGGATATAGTCCGGCGGATGACCTCTCTGTTGATTGCCGAAGGATGGGCTACTTTGTGTCGGATAGCTTTGGTGGGGTGTTCCCTAACAAGGTGTACGCCACCTTGGAGATCCGAGCATCGTAGAGTCACGCCAGTGCACCCCTGCAGGGAAGATTAATCTATTCGAATAGCCGTGTCCACGGTAACAGGACGCTTTATGCTGAAGCTGGATCTTACCACTACAAACTACTACTATTAAACTGTATGGTTCCGGGTCTTCTTCCTCGCAGGGAAGTCGAGGAAGGGAACTCGGAGGAATTATTATTATTAATTATTACAACTTATTATTATACAATGCTGCAGCAACTTCTGCTGCATTGTTATTACATTCATGTTATTCAACTGTTGGCTGTTTCTCTTCTCATGCTGCAAGACACGTTAGAAGATGCTAGTCTTCGATAGGCCTAGCTTCTTATCCTTATTCTGATTTCTATCTTGCAGTCCACTATATACAACCTCCCCTTTCCATTTGATACAAATGCATAAATGCTTAGTAGCGGAAGTAAGACTCGCGGGTATGCTAGATACTCATCTTTGCTTTATTCCCCCCTTTATGTTTTTCCTGATCGGCCGCTGCAGTCGACGTTGGAGCCCAGGAGCAGGAGTACCCCGGAGGTGGATACTACTACGTCGAGCCCCCCTTTGACCAGGACCAGGAGTAGTTTCGGAGGCTCCCAGGCAGGAGGCCTTGCCTTTTCGATCTGTATCTCTGATGTTATTTGTGCTAGCCTTCTTAAGGAAAAACTTGACTAACTATGTCTGTACTAAGATATTATGGCTTGTATAACTTATGTATTTGGGTCCATGCGACCCCCTTATCTTGTAACACATTGGTTTATCCTTTTGTGTTTAGTGTTGTGCTGTGATATTCTCACCGTGGCACCCTAATCTCAGCCGTGTAACCTGCGTGTATGATTACTGCACACGGATTGATTTTGGGGGCGTCACAAGTACACTCACGTATCATGAGTCAAGGATGCGCAAGGATAACCAAACCCCCATACACTACTCCTCGGGGTACTTGTCTCTTTGTGAACCTCCTTATTAGATTGAGAGTTACCGATAATAAGTGCATGAGTTCTTCGGACTAATGTAAGTATTGAAACTTGACACTTCCACCTCCTCATATTTGCTAGCCTCTTTGGTACCGTGCATTGCCCTCTTCTCACTCCGAGAGTTGGCGTCCACCTCGCTGGTGCATCCAAACCCTTGGCATGATACGCTCTGTCATCATAAACCTCCTTATATCTTTCCTCAAAACAGCCACCATACCTACCTATCAAGGTATTTCCATAGCCTTTCCGAGATATATTGTCATGCAACATCCACCTTCTCATGACTTGGTCTTCATGTCATACATGTCCTTGCTACACTGTCAGAGGCATACATTTGCATACATCATGATAGCTACATATTCTTTATGTTGAGTACCTTGTCAAGTGTGAAGATCTGCTATACTTCTTGTAAAATAGAGTGTTTCCCTTATGTGAGGAAAAGATCCCAAAGAGGACAAATTTAAAAGATCCCAAAGAGGACAAATGAGAGTTAAATAGAAAGAGCCATTGAGGCCACCAAAAAATACAAAAAATAGAAAAAGATAAAAAGAAAATAAAAATAGAGAAGGGGGCAACACTACTATTCCTTTTGAAAGATCCACACTCGTACTCCCCTTATATCTTGTACTCCATAGAGATGATCATATATGCATATAGCTATGTGGGGACCTTCACACTATAGAACTTGGCTTGAATATTCCAATGATGAGCCTCCTCAAACGAGCTCTAGGTCTTCTTGAGCGAGCAAGTTGGATGCACCCCCACTAGTTCCGTTGGAGAGCTTTTCTTAGCTCATATGTGCATCCTTTGCATGGCAATCCCTACTCCTCACATCATATCTATCATTTGGCCTTCTCTCGCCTATTGTAACAGCCCGGAAATTCCAACCTAATTAAAAAATTTGTTTGTTGCGCTGCTGTGTTGATTGCCTGAGTTGTTTGCAGTGTTTGCTTCACCGAATTAATAATCGGTGAATATTTCCCCCCTATTTCTCGTCTCGGATGCGAGACCGAACCCCTTTTCCCAACGGCACACGACCATGTTGCGGCACCGGGAAAGTCACCCGATCACCTTCGCAGCTTTCGGCACAGGACCAGCCATCACCAACGGTGCGGAAAAACCCCCATTTATATTTAAATGGGTTATTTTATGGGGAGGTGTTCAACGTTCTCTTTTGGCGTTAAACATTGCAGACGACGTCAGTTCGGTGCTTTGAGGCGGTGTTTTGAATTTCACGCGATTCCGATCTTGTCGGGTAGGTGAACGTTCGGATGTGCCAGGCATAGTAGCCGGTATAACTCCTGGGGCGAATTTAAAACTATTTCGTGCGCTGATAGCTGGACCCCCGGATTCTCCTCTTATCTTTGGGTTCTAGCCCACCCGAAAAACTTGACCCGAAACGGGCCATTTTGTGGCCCAAACACCCCCTAACAGCCCCATGCTATAAATAGTAGGTGCTAACCTACAAAAATAGGCAAACCCTAGACAACCTTCCTCCAATTTCGTGCCTTCCCTCTCCCCTTCCGCCACTTGGAGCCAACCAACCCCCACACAGATCACATCTGATCCGCTCCTCTCGATCTGGGTCGTCGGATCTGGAATGGACGACCCGAAGCGCGCCACGTCATGGAGGCTCTCCTCCTCACCCCGTGGTCCTCCACGCCCGAGCACCACCCCGCCGCGCTCGCCGGAGGCCGCCGGCGGCAGGCCGACGCGCCCAGCAGCCGCCGCCCCCATGGCCGACCTCCCTTTCCTCCCCTCTACTTTTTCCTCCTCACCCCGTCCTCTCTCTCCGTTGGCCATGGCCAAGGAACCTTGCGTCGCCCGAGCCAGATCCGCGTCGCCGCCCTGCAACACGTCGCTGGCGATGGATCTCGGCGGATCCGGCCGCCCTTACGTCCTCGCCACTCCTCCTAGCCTCCCCCGTGTCGTTCCCCTGCCTCCCCTCGTCGGCAACCCACCATAAGCATTCTTTATACACAATGTATCCCCCTAGGTCCTTAATAAGGCGAAGTGTTGAGTGTTCGACTCACACAACACCACTAGGAAAATAACAACACAACTTAAATATCAAAGAACACAAATTACTTCAACCTCATATGACTACTAACAGCTAGACTTCTCCCATGTCCTCAAGAACTAAAGTAACTACTCACAAGACATAAAAGAGATCATGATCAGAGGTGATAAATAGGTGATGAACAATCTGGACACAATAATATTTCTCCAACAAAACTCAATAGCATTCACCACAAAGTAGTAATCAACACCAACAGAGTAGAGGGGATAGATAGTACGGATTACAACACAAGTTGCAATTGTGAGATGAGATTGGATGTAGATGGAGATGGTGCTGATGTTGGGGATGATGTTGATGATGATCTCGATGATGCCCGTGACGATGATGATGATCTCCTCGGCGGAATCTGCCCACCGTAGAGCCCTTTTCTTCTCTATAGGTTTCCGCCACGGAGCGGCGGCGGAACTCCGTGAAAGCTTCTCTTTTTAGGGTTTTCGCGTAACGAGGGGTATATAGGCCAGAGGGGGGGGGGCGGTAGTGGCCCCAGGGCTCCAGGCGCCCTCCCGGCGCGGCCAGGGGTGGGGTCGCGCCAGGTGGCCGCCTGGGGCTCCTGTGGCCCCCTCTGGATCCTCTTCGGCGTGTCTTCGTTAATCTTCTGGAACATACCCTCCGTCGATTTTCAGGTAATTTGGAGGTATTCTTCTTCAGCAACTCAGCGTCCAATTTTTACCGCTGAATCCTGCGTCTGCTGCTTCGGCACCGGAAAGTTGCAAACTGTGTAAAATAAGCCAAAACAACATAAGAACATCATCGTAATGTGAAATATATCAATGAATAAGGATGAATTACGATATAAAATAGTGATGCATTTTGGACGTATCAACTCCCCCAAGCTTAGACCTCGCTTCTCCCCAAGCGAAAACTGAGCTCGGTGAACCTGTCCACAAGTTTAGAGAGTGAAGTGTCGATAAATAAAATACGGGCAAGAAGCATCATGATTTCTTCACCAAACTCAAACATCCTCAACAACAATCTTCAACTCATAAGGCCCTTATGAAAGAGTAATAACAATTATAAACAAGAGTAGGGCTAAGGAAACTCATCAAATCAAGGCAAACATGTCCTTTGGTCAAGAACAACTAATAACTTTTACTTTTGCTCTTTCTTTTTATATTTTGATGAGACAATTTAGAACTTTTGAATGAACAAGCTATTAGTCATGAAGTGAAAATGTTAACACAAAGGAAGATGTTTGCTTGGAAAATGCTTTTGCAAACAACTTACTTATCAACAGATAATGTCAACAATGATATGGCATGGCAAAACTTAATGCAACATTATATGGATGAATCCTCATCAACATCAAGTGTGTGTTCTCTTTGGGAAAGGAAGAAGTAGTAAACTGACTCAACATAAAAGTAAAGGAAAAAGCCTTGTTAAAGGCAAGCAGGGAAACCTCAAGTGCTTTCCTTAAATCAAACAGAATGAAAACAAGTTTTGAGAGGTGCATGATTTGTCAACGAATGCTAATAGATAACTCAACTACTTCTCAGATTGGACAAGTTTCGAGGAACGGCTCCCACATGGGGACGATCACATCCCCGCAATCTCCTTTGTTTATCACTGCCAAAGTTTTCTGATTTCTCATGAACAAAGCGTGAGGGAGGGTTTGTTTGTTATATTATCTTTTGTGAGCTGAGCACACTCATGCCAGTTCCTCCTCGTATTAGGGGTTTGCAGATTAGACATGCAATCCCGGGGTAAAACTTGTCCAACTTAAGAAGATCTTGAATTAACTACTACTTCCTCATGAGCTAAAACAGGGGCACAAAACAGAAGATTTTGAACATCTAAGGATAACACAAAAATGCTATGCTTTAGGAGTGGTAGTGGAATAACACGAATAGGAATGTATGGTGGACTCATAAGGGAGATACTGGTTTCAGGGTATGGATGTAAAAGCAGAGTTCCACTTAGTACAGAGGTTTGGCTAGCAAAGGCTTTGAGAGATCAGACAAATGATGCTGACTTGGATGCAAAGCAATATAAAGCATAAACATTAAAATAAGCATAGCACATCAGGTTGTCTTCCTTGTTAACATAACACTACAAGCATAATAACGAAAAGGTTTTGGCTATGTCGCTACTTTGAGAAAAATAACATGCTTGTTGTTATGACCAAATCTATGTATGCCAAGATTAAATAAAGTTTTCAAATTCATACCTGATATAAGGTCAATACTCCCCATAAGAGTCATCATAAGGTCGATTGCGTGAAGAGAATACCGAGTGCAGCGAAGGGATCAATAGACTTCTCATTAATATTCTATCATAGACGACTCAACACTCACAGATACATAACTCTCCAAAAAGGAGTGATAGACCTCAATGCAAACACCTATTTTATAAGATAACTTCCCTAGACATGATACGACTCTACTTAACTCTAAAAGACAAAGATAAAGATAAAGATACCGGGCACTCCCCCAAGCTTGGAACAAGCTAAGGGGATGCCATTACCCAAGGATATTTACTCCTCATTCTTGTTGTTCTTCAGGTCCCTGATTATACGTCGAAGGGTTTGGTTTTCAGCTTCCAGGATTTCCAGTTGCACTTTCAGTACACGGAAATCTTCACAAAGTTGGTTGGTGATGCGGTAGGCCTCGGAGATGGTGGAAAGTGCGCGTTGATCTTCAAGTGAAGTGGAAGGTCCTGAAAGGTTAAGAGAGAGATCATAATGAGGTTGAACAGATCCCACCATGATGGGATTACTTGGTCCTCCTTGTTCTTGGGCAGTGATAGTCTTGACTTCCTCTCTCACGGAACGCTCCAGCTCCGCTTGTCTTGCGGCGGTTTCTTCTTCGGTAGCCCAATCAACGTTCTTGCCTTGATAAAGGTCCTTCTGGACTTGACGTAAACGCCATCCCAAGAAGTCCTCTCCGCTCGAGCCACAAGAAGACATCTCTACTACTCAACTTTTAGTACTGGCAGAAAAAGCTTCGAAAAGAAAACACACAAAATCGCGAGATACGTTGCCGGAACAACCCGGGTAAATATATAGCAAAAAAATTTGCACAGAAAGGAAGGTAACGGGTCAAAGTGGAATCGGAGACGGGCTTCTGGGTGCCCAGGCGGCCTCCCAGCGCGTCCAGGGGTGGGGCCGTGCCAGGGGGGCGCCTCGCCCCCCTTGAGCTGGTCTCCGGCTCCACTTTGGCCTTGAATTTTCTATATTTTGCAAAAACTCGTAATCTGGAACTTTTATGGCTGTTTCGCAATGTTTCCTTACCGTAATACATACCTTTCCTTATTCTGCTTCTGCTGGTGTCTGAAACAGGGCTGCAACATGCTCTTCATGAGTTGTTGTGTATACCAAATCCACATCAACATTGACAGGGTCTCCTGCTATGTAATGCTTAAGTCTTTTCCCATTCACCACTTGAGGTTTGGTGCCTTCAAAATTGTTAATCTTGATAGCACCCGAGCGGTAGACTTCCTCAATATGAAATGGCCCTTCCCACCTGGAAAGTAGTTTACCTGGAGAAAACCTGAAATGGGATCTAAACAACAAAACTTTATCACCAACATTAAATTCACGTTTCAGGATCCTCCTATCGTGCCACTTCTTTACCTTTTCCTTGAACATTTTAGCGCTCTCATAAGCTTCACTTCTCCACTCATCTAGAGAAGTCAAGTTCATGAGACACTTTTCACCAGCTAGTTTCGGGTCAGCATTAAGCTCTCTAATAGCCCAGAAAGCTTTGTGTTCTAATTCTAATGGAAAATGGCAAGCCTTGCCATAGACCATTTTATAGGGAGACATGCCCATGGAGTTTTTGTAAGCAGTTCTATATGCCCACAAAGCATCTCCTAACTTATTCGACCAATCCTTTCTATTTCTATTGACTGTCTTCTGTAAGATCAACTTGATCTCTCTATTAGTGAGCTCAACTTGTCCACTAGTTTGAGGGTGGTACGGTGAAGCAATTCTATGATTGACATCGTACTTGACTAAAGCTTTTCTAAAAGCTCCATGTGTAAAGTGCGAACCCCCATCAATCATGAGGTACCTAGGTACTCCAAACCTAGGAAAAATTACATCCTTGAGCATTTTAAAAGATTTCTTGTGATCAGCACTTTCAGTGGGGATTGCCTCTACCCACTTGGTTACATAATCAACAACAACTAAAATGTGAGTGTACTTGTGCGAGGAAGGAAAAGGACTCATAAAATCAAAACGCCAGCAATCAAAAGGCTCAATCAGTAGAGAGTAATTCATAGGCATCTCATTCCTTCTACTAATATTACCAACTCTCTGACACTTATCACAGGATAAAACATAATTTCTAGCATCCTTAAAGAGAGTAGACCAATAAAAACCTGATTGAAGAACCTTATGTGCTGTCCTCTCACCATCATGATGTCCTCCATATGGACTGTTGTGACATTGTTTGAGAATGTCCTTCTGCTCGTGTTCCGGTATGCATCTTCTCACGATCCCATCTGGACCTTCTCTGAAAAGATGTCGGCCATCCCAAAAGTAATGCCTCAAATCATGAAAGAACTTCTTCCTTTGCTGAAATGTTAAACCTGGAGGCAAAAACTTTTCAACGATAAAGTTAACATAATCTGCAAACCAAGGATCAGAGAGAGATTGTACTTTTATAACAGCTAACTGTTCGTCTGGAAAACTATCGTTGACTGGAATGGGATCATGCGGTATATCTTCCATCCCTGAAAGATTATCCGCCTCCGGATTGTCTGCTCCTTTCCGATCGACAATCTGCAAATAAATTCTTGAAGAAGGATTACCCATCGGATGAGCCTTGGTTTGGCATCCTTCTTCTCCATAAGATACTTAATGGCATCATGGTCAGTATGAACAATAATTTTAGAATCAACAATATACTGCCTAAACTTATCACAAGCAAACACTACTGCTAAGAATTCCTTCTCAGTAGTACCATAATTCTTTTGAGAACTATCAAGGGTTTTGCTAGCATAATATATAACATTCAATTTCTTATCAACCCTTTGTCCTAAAACAGCTCCAACAGAAAAATCACTAGCATCACACATAATTTCAAAAGGTAAATTCCAATCAGGTGGATGTACTATAGGAGCGGTTATTAAACTTCCTTAAGAACTTTGAAGGCTTCCTTACAATCTTCATCAAAAACAAAAGGAATGTCCTTCTGGAGAAGATTAGTAAGGGGCCTCGAAGTCTTAGAAAAGTCTTTAATAAATCTTCTATAGAAACCAGCATGACCGACGAAACTAAGAATACCTTTGATGTCCCTTGGGTAGGGCATCCTTTCAATTGCTTCGATCTTGGCCCTGTCCACATCAATTCCCCTCTCGGAAATCTTGTGGCCAAGGACAATCCCCTCGTTTACTATAAAGTGGCACTTCTCCCAGTTAAGAACCAAATTTGTCTCCTCACATCTCTGCAAAACTTTATTAAGGTTGTGGAGGCAATGGTCAAAAGAGGTTCCATAGACGGAGAAATCGTCCATGAATACCTCCACAATTTCTTCACAAAAACCATGAAAGATAGCAGACATACACCTTTGAAAAGTAACAGGGGCATTACATAAACCAAAAGGCATATGCCTGTAAGCATAAGTACCATAGGGACAAGTAAAATTGTTCTTCTCTTGATCAGCAGTGTTAACATGAATTTGAGAGAAGCCAGAATAACCATCAATATAAAAAAAGTGAGTATTTTTGGATAACGTTTCAAGCATTTGGTCGATGAACGACAACGGGTAGTGGTCCTTCCTGGTTGCCTTGTTTAGCTTCCTGTAATCAATACACATTCTATATCCAATAATATTTCTCTGAGGTATTAGTTCATTCTTATCATTAGGAACCGCAGTTGTACCTCCTTTCTTTGGAACACAATGAACCGGGCTTACCCACTTGCTATCAGCTATAGGGTAGATAATACCTGCGGCTAGAAGCTTGAGAATCTCAGTCCTTACAACATCCATCATTTTTGGATTCAACCGACGTTGATGATCAACAACTGGTTTAGCATCAGGCTCTAGGTTGAAGGTATGTTGACAAATAGATGGACAATCCCCTTAAGGTCATCAAGGGTATAGCCAATTGCACCTCGATGTTTGCGGAGTACTTCCAATAGTCGCTCTTCTTCATACCCTGAAAGGTTAGAATTGACAATAACATGATATACTTTCTGTTCATATAAATAAGCATATTTGAGCGTATTGGGAAGAGGTTTAAGATCAAACACTGGATCTTCTTTTGGTTTCGATAAAATTCCCAAAGGCTCAACTGGAAGGTTGTGCTATAGGATAGCATGTTGTCTCAAGAATATGTCATCCAGCTCATTTCTCTCCTGCATATGCAAATCATTCTCGTGGTCCTCCATATATTCCTGCAAAGGATCATTAGGAGGAATAGCAATGGAAGCAATATCTTCATTAATCTTCTCATTACTAGGGAAATATGTACCACGAGGCTACTTAGAGAACTTAGAAAAGTTAAATTCATAGGGCTCACCTTTGAATTCAACAGAAACTTTACCTTTCTTGCAATCTATTATAGCTCCACAAGTTCTGAGAAAAGGTCTACCTAAAATAATAGGACAAAAATTTATCCCTTACTGAACCAAGTACTAAAAAGTTGGTAGGATATTTTACCTTTCCGCTTAAGACTTCAACGTTTCTTACAATTCCGATAGGAGAGATAGTTGCTCTGTTTGCAACATGAATAGTAACATCAACTTCTTCAAGTTCACAAGGTGAAATCTCACCTATGATTTCTTGATAAAGTGAATACGAGATAGCACTAGCACTCGATACAAAATCACATAGCCCATAATAATTGTGATCTCCTATTTTAACAGATACTACTGGAGTACCTGAAATTGGGCCTTTATTCTTGGCTGTGACAAGGTTAGTGGAAACAACACAAAAATTTATATTGGAATCTAAAGCATCATTAGTAATAAGATCCTTAACCAATGCAACTCGAGGATCGACCTTAATCTGGTCCTCAGGCTCATCAATTCTTCTCTCACTCTTATTAATTATGCCTGTCACAAAAGAGTGCCCCCTTATTCTTACGGGAAAAGGGGGCTTTTCATATATAACTGCAGGCAAATAGGGTCAGCAACATGAATATCAATAGGTAATTCTTTGAAGGGTTTATGATGCTGGTACTTCTTCTTCTTAGAAGAGTCAATATGAGAGACGAAGTCCTTACAAAAATCAATCATCAGATGGGAATCAACACCAATCTTAGAGCAAAAGGTATTAAAATAATCAGTTTTCACATGGCTCTCTATATAATCATGCTCATAATTAATAGTGGGTTCAATACCTTTATCAATTTCCCAATCTTCGGTATTCTTCTAGATCCTTTCAAGGAGATCCCATCTTTTTTGAACGCTTTTCGTCTGAAATACCCCACTAGAGGAGGCATCCAACATATCCTTATCCTGACGATAAAGTCTAGCCTAAAAATTTGTAAGAATAGTTTTCTTGGGGAGCTCATGAATAGGACATTTGAGCATTAGAGATTTCAATCTCCCCCAAGATTTAGCGATGCTTTCTCCATCACGAGACCTAAAGTTATAGATATAATTCTTGTATCGATGAATTTCATGAAGAGGATAAAACTTGGTATAAAAGAGAGACATAAGCTCTTGCCAATCAAGAAAATGAGAGTTATCGAGAATCTTATACCAGCCTGAAGCTTTATCTATAAGCGATACGGAGAACAATTTCTACATGACAAAGTCCATTGATACACCTGCAAGCTTAAATAGTGAACATAGTTATGATAAATATAGCAAGTCCTCACTGGGATGCCTGTCTCCTGCATAACGATTAGCCAAAACACAATCGATGATACCAGCTGGTATTTTATAAGGAACAATTTCAGTAGGGGGAGGAACAACCACCACAGATGTGGGGTGTTTCCCCGTAAGCAACGATCCAATAGCTAGGTTGTCCATACGGACAAAGAGCAGCAACAGCAAAATAAAAACAACAATATAAAAATTTCCTTACCAGTTTCACTTACCAATAGCACTATGCTCCCCGGCAACGGCGCCAGAAAATGTTACTTGATGACCCTCAACGTAAAGGGATCTGTTGCAGCGTTTTCGATAAGTAAGAGTGTCGAACCCAACGAGGAGCGAAAGGTATTGATAGGTGATTTGGACAAGGAATAGATGCAAGCACTGAAAGATAACTTTTAGGGCTTTTCGATAAAAGAACAATAAGATAAAAGAAAGCAAAGTACATGGCGCTGACGAGCAGCAAGCGACCCAATCCTTTTGAACAAAGATAAGTGTTGAGTGGGTGGATCTATGCTACCACACCTTCTAGACTAAGATAAGTGCACTCTTATGATTAAACATCTTGCAAGCATCCGCAAATACAAGAAAGAAATTAAGGCAAAGCCTAACCACAACAATAAGATCAAGGATCCACCATTCCCTTGTGCAAAAGTGTGCAAAATGGGGTTCAGGTTTCTGTCACTCCGAAAACCCACCATAAGCATTCTTTATACACAATGTATCCCCCTAGGTCCTTAATAAGGCGATGTGTTGAGTGTTCGACTCACACAACACCACTAGGAAAATAACAACACAACTTAAATATCAAACAACACAAATTACTTCAACCTCATATGACTACTAACAACTAGACTTCTCCAATGTCCTCAAGAACTAAAGTAACTACTCCCAAGACATAAAAGAGATCATGATCAGAGGTGATAAATAGGTGATGAACAATCTGGACACAATAAGATTTCTCCAACAAAACTCAATAGCATTCACCACAAAGTAGTAATCAACACCAACAGAGTAGAGGGGATAGATAGTACGGATTACAACACAAGTTGCAATTGTGAGATGAGATTGGATGTAGATGGAGATGGTGCTGATGTTGGGGATGATGTTGATGATGATCTCGATGATGCCCGTGACGATGATGATGATGATGGCGACGATCTCCCCTTCCGGGAGGTGATCTCCCCGGCGGAATCTCTCCGCCGGAGATTGGTTTTCTCCTCTGTAGGTTTCCGCACCGTGGCGTCGGCGTCTCGCGAAAGCAGCTCCTGTTTAGGGGTTTCTACCCCCAAGGGGTTATATAGGCGAAAGGGGGCACCGAGAGGGGCCACCAGGCACCCAGGAGGGTGCCTGGCGCGGCCAGGAAGGGGGGCCGTGCCAGGCACCCTTCTGGCTGCCTGGTGGGTCCCCTCACCTTCTCCTTCGGTGACTCCCAGTCATTTGGCATAAAAATGCTCCCCGTAAAATTTCATCGTATTTGGACTTGATCTTCTTCAGCAACTTGGTTTCCACTTCTTTACCGCTGAATCCTGGTTCTGCTGTTTCGGCACCGGAAAGTTGTAAACTGTGTAAAATAAGCCAAAACAACATAAGAACAACACTTTAAAGTGGAAAATATCAATGAATAAGGTGAAATCACAATATAAAATAGTGATGCTTTTTGGATGTATCAACTCCCCCAAGCTTAGACCTCGCTTGTCCTCAAGCGATTACTGAGCTCGGTAAACCTGTCCACAAGTTTAGGGAGTGAAGTGTCGATAAAAAGAATACGAACAAGAAGCATCAAGATTCCTCACCAAACTTAAGCATCCTCAACAGCAACCTCAACTCATAAGGTCCTTATAAGAAGTAGTAACAATTATAACAAAGTAGGACCTAGAAAACTCATCAAATCATGACAAACATAGCCTTGGTCAAGGAACAACTAATAGCTTTTACTTTTGCTCTTTCTCTTTTGATTAAACAGTTGAAACTTTTGAAAGAACATGCTATTAGTCAAGAAGTGCACATGCCAACACAAAGGAAGATGTCTACTAAGCATAAGCTTTTGCAAACAACTTACTTATCAAAAGATAATGTCAACGAAGATGTGACATGCTAGATCTCAATGCAACTTTATATGCAAGCATCTTTATTAACACCAAGTATCTGCTCTCTCTCTTTAGAAAGGAAGGAAGAAGGAAGGACTGACTCAGCACAAAATAAAGATAAACCCCGTGCAAAAGGGTAAGCAGGGAAAACTCATGTGCCATCTCTAGATCAAACAGAATAAAAACAAGCTTTTGGGAGGTGCATGATCCGTCAACGAATGCTGATAGATAACTCACTCACTTCATGATTTGGACAAGTTTCGAGGAACGGCTCCCATGTGGGGACGATCATATCCCCTTGGATTCCTTTGTTTACCACTCGAAAAAGGGCGAAGGAACTTGTGTGTTTAGTATTTATCTTTTACGAGATGGGCACTCATGCCAGTCCCTTCTCGTATTAGGGGTTTGCAGATTAGACATGCAATCCCAAGATAAAACTTGTCCAAATTAAGAAGATCATGGGTTACCCACCACTTCCTCATGAGCTGAATCAGTGGCACAAAACAGAAGATTTTGAACATCTAAAGATAGCACATAAATTATATACTTTAGGAGTGGTAGTGGAATACCACAAGTAGGTAGGTATGGTGGACTCAAGTGGAAGATGTTGGTTTCAGGGTATGGAAGTACAAGCAGAATTCCGCTTGGTACAGAGTTTTGGCTAGCAAGGCTTTGAGAGAGCAGACAAATGATGACAACTTAGATACAAGCAGTACAAAGCATAAACATTAAGACTAACATGAAACATCAAGTTGTCTTCCTTGTCAACATAACACTTCAAGCATAATAACACAAAGGTTTTGGCTATGTCGCTACTTTGAGAAAAACATGCTTGTTGTTATGACCAAAGTTATACTTGCCAAGATTAAATAAAGTTTTCGAAGCCATACCTGATATAAGGTCAAAACTCCCCATAAGAATCATCTCATGATGTCGATTGCGTGAAGAGAATACCAAGTGTAGCGAAGAAACCAATAAACTTCTCATTAATATTCCTTCATAGACGACTCCGAGCTCACTGATACAAAGCTCTCCACAAAAGGAGTGATAGACCTCAAAGCAACACCTATTTCATAAAGTGACCTCCCTAAACATGATAAGACTCTACTTGACTCCTAAAGACAAAGACAAACGATAAAAGATACCAGGCACTCCCCCAAGCTTGGAACAAGCCAAGGGGATGCCATTACCCGAGGAGTTTTACTCCTCCTCTTCCTGCTCCTGGTTGTCGGGGATGAACATGCTTTCCCTGACGAAGAGCTTCCACGGTAAAGGTTCTCCAGTCTCGAAGGTCATCTCGGTCTCTAGGATCCTGCACTCAGCAGCCAAACCTATGCGTGAGAACTTGAGTTCATACTCACAGTTCTGGTTCTGAAGATCATAGATTTGTGCTTGTAGTGCGTAGAGCTTGTCTTCTAATGTAGACAAACTCGACAGCATCCCCTTTGTCTCCTTCTTGTGGAAAGTCTTCAACTCGTTCATCATGTCGAAGTTGTCTTCAACACTACGCTCCACCATCTTCTTGTACTTGAAAACCTCTTGTTCCATCTCCTTCAGCCGATCTTCGGTGCTCCCCCCTTTGACTGGCCCCTTCAGATCTTCCTTGCGGAGGACACCGTCCTCAACATGAAGGACCTGAGGATGCTTCCTCACCTCTGCGAGGTAAGGGTTGATGACATTGACGACGAACTTGTCCTTGGGGGAACTTGGAGAAGCCATGGCACCTAAATCTGCTAAAAGTTTTCCTGGCAGAAACAACCGAAAGAGAAAACACACGAAATCGCGAGGTACGGTGCCGGGCCGATCCGGGAAAATATATAGCAAAAATTTCTGCAATAGAAGGAAGGTTCCGAGTCTAGGTGGAGTCGGAGGCGGTGTCCAGGGAAGTCAGGAGGGTGCCCGGCGCGGCCTGAAGGGGGGGGCCGTGCCAGGGGGCCTCCTGGCCTCCCTAGAGCTCCACTCCGGCTCCAATAAGGCTTGGAATTTCCCTAATTTTGCAAAAACTTTGAAAAATAAACTTTTATTGACGTTCGCGGTGTTTTCTTACCATAATTCATACCTTTCCCGATTCTTCTCCTGCCGGAATCTGAAACTGGGCTGCAACATGTTCTTCATGAGTACTTGTGTATATCATGCTTGCATCCACATTGATTGGATCACCTGCCATATAATGTTTGAGTCTTTGTCCATTCACAACTTGAGGCTTGGTGCCTTCGAAATTATTGATCTTGATAGCACCGGACCGATATACTTCTTCAATATGAAAAGGTCCTTCCCATCTGGAAAGTAGTTTACCTGGAGAAAACCTAAAACGAGATCTAAACAACAAAACTTTATCACCAACATTAAATTCACGTTTCAGAATTCTTTTATCGTGCCACTTCTTTACCTTTTCCTTGAACATTTTAGCGCTCTCGTAAGCTCCACTTCTCCACTCATCTAGAGAAGTCAAGTTCATGAGCCGCTTTTCACCAGATAATTTTGGGTCAGCGTTCAGCTCTCTAACAGCCCAGAAATCTTTGTGCTCTAACTGTAATGGTAAATGGCAAGCCTTGCCATAGACCATCTTATAAGGAGACATGCCCATGGAGTTTTTGTAAGAAGTTCTATACGCCCACAAAGCATCTCCTAACTTTTTTGACCAGTCCTTTCTAGAACTGTTTACTGTTTTCTGTAAGATCAACTTGATCTCCCTGTTGGTGAGCTCAACTTGCCCACTAGTTTGAGGGTGGTAAAGTGATGCAATCCTATGATTGACATCGTACTTGGCTAGAGCTTTCCTAAAAGCTCCATGTGTGAAGTGTGACCCTCCATCTGTCATGAGGTACCTTGGTACTCCAAACCTAGGGAAAATTACATCCTTGAGCATTTTCAAAGATGTCTTGTGATCAGCACTCTCAGTGGGGATTGCTTCAACCCACTTGGTTACATAATCAACAACAACTAAGATGTGTGTGTACTTGTTTGAAGGAGGAAAAGGACCCATAAAATCAAAATCCCAGCAATCGAAAGGTTCGATCACTAGTGAGTAATTCATAGGCATCTCATTTCTCCTGCTAATGTTTCCAACTCTATGACACTTATCACAAGATAGAACGTACCTTCGGGCGTCCTTAAAAAGAGTAGGCCAATAAAAACCTGATTGTAAAACTTTAAGCGTGGTCCTTTCACCAGCATGATGTCCTCCATAGGGACTGTCGTGACATTGTCGAAGAATGTCTTGTTGCTCGTGTTCCGGTATACACCTTCTTACGATCCCGTCCGCACCTTCTTTATAAAGATGTGGATCATCCCAAAAGTAGTGCCTCAAATCCGTGAAGAATTTCTTCCTCTGCTGAAATGTAAAACCTGGAGGCAAAAACTTTGCAACGATAAAATTAGCATAATCTGCAAACCAAGGATCGGAATGAGATTGTACTTTTACAACAGCAAGCTGTTCATCTGGAAAACTGTCGTTGACTGGAATAGGATCGTGCGGGATATCTTCCATCCTTGAAAGATTATCCGCCACCGGGTTGTCTTCTCCTTTTCTATCGACAATCTGCAAATCAAATTCTTGAAGGAGTACCCACCTAATGAGTCTTGGTTTGGCATCCTTTTTCTGCATAAGATACTTAATGGCAGCATGATCAGTATGAATAATAACTTTAGAATCAACAATATACTGCCTAAACTTATCACAAGCAAACACCACTGCCAAGAATTCCTTCTCGGTAGTAGCATAATTCTTTTGAGCACTATCAAGTGTTTTGCTGGCATAGTGGATGACATTCAGCTTCTTGTCAACCCTTTGTCCTAAAACAGCTTCAACAGCAAAATCACTAGCATCACACATAATTTCAATGGGAAAATTCCAGTCAGGTGGTTGTACTATAGGAGCGGTTATCAAGGCTTTCTTAAGAACTTCAAAAGCTTCCTTACAATCTTCGTCAAATACAAAAGGAACATCGTTCTGGAGAAGATTGGTGAGGGGTTTCGAGGTCTTAGAAAAGTCCTTAATAAATCTTCTATAGAAACCAGCATGACCTAGAAAACTACAAATACCTTTGATGTCCCTTGGATAGGGCATCCTTTCAATAGCTTCAATTTTTTCCCTTTCCACTTCAATTCCCCTTGTGGAAATCTTGTGTCCAAGAACTATCCCTTCGTTAACCATGAAATGGCACTTCTCCCAGTTGAGCACCAAATTTGTTTCTTCACATCTCTGCAAAACTTTATTAAGATTTTGGAGACAGTGGTCAAAGGAGCTTCCATAGACGGAAAAGTCGTCCATGAAAACTTCTACAATCTCCTCACAGAAACCATGAAATATTGCAGACATACACCTCTGAAAAGTAGAAGGTGCATTACATAAACCAAAAGGCATACGCCTATAAGCATAAGTACCGTAGGGACACGTGAAAGTGGTCTTCTCTTGATCCGCGGTGTTAACGTGAATCTGGGAGAAGCCAGAATACCCATCAAGATAGCAGAAGTGGGTGTTTTTAGACAACCGCTCGAGCATCTGATCAATAAAGGGCAAAGGATAATGGTCCTTCCGGGTGGCCTTGTTTAACTTCCTGAAATCAATACACATTCTATATCCAATAATGGTCCTCTGAGGTATTAGTTCATTTTTATCATTAGGGACAACAGTCATACCTCCCTTTTTTGGAACACAATGAACGGGACTTACCCACTTACTATCAGCTATAGGATAGATGATACCTGCGGCTAGAAGTTTGAGAACCTCTGTCCTAACCACGTCCTTCATCGTTGGGTTCAACCGTCGTTGGTGATCAACAAACGGTTTAGCATCGGGCTCGAGATTGATAGTATGTTGGCAAATGGATGGACTAATACCCTTGAGATCATCAAGAGTATAGCCAATAGCACCTCGGTGTCTGCGAAGTGTCTCCAATAATCGCTCTTCTTCATACCCTGAAAGGTTAGAATTGATAATAAAAGGATATACTTTCTTTTCATCTAAATAAGCATACTTGAGCGTATCGGGTAGTGGTTTTAAGTCGAACACCGGGTCTTCTTTTGGTTGCGAGAGGATTCCTAAAGGTTCAAGCGGTAGGTTGTGCTTCAGGATAGCAGGTTGTCTTAAAAATATGTCTTCTAGTTCATTCCTTTCCTGCATATGTATATCATTCTCGTGGTCCTCCATAAATTTCTGCAAAGTATCGTTAGGAGGAATAGCAATGGAAGCAATTTCTTCAATAATTTTGTCATTACTTGACAAGTCAGTACCACGAGGCTGCTTAGAAGACTTAGAGAAATTGAATTCATACGGCTCACCGTTGAATTCAATAGAAACTTTACCTTTCTGCAATCTATTATAGCTCCTCCGAGTATAGAGACTTTAACTCGTTGGTGAGAAAAGCTCGTTGATGGCGGAGAAGTTAATAGGTTTAGTTGGGTTGCCTTCCCTGTTAACCGCGCCAACCCCCACAAGTGCTGAGGAAGGGCCTACCAAAGATAATAGGGAAAAAACTATCTTGCACTGAACCAAGTACAAGAAAGTCTGTAGGATATTTTACCTTCCCGCAGAGTACTTCAAAATCTCTTACAATCCCAACTGGAGAGATTGTTTGTTTAGTTGCAAGATGGATGGTGACATCTATGTCCTCTATCTCACACGGCTGAATCTCGTGCATGATCTCTTGATAAAGTGTGAAGGGGATAGCGCTGACGCTGGATCCCAAATCACATAGCCCATAGTAATTATGATCTCCTATCTTGACAGATACAACAGGTGTACCTGAAATTGGGCCTTTGTTCCTGGCTGTGACAATGTTAGTGGCAACAGCACAAAAACTAATAGTGGAACCTTCAATATCACTTGTTACCAGATTCTTGACCATTGTAACTTGAGGCTGGACCTTGATCGTGTCCTCAGGTTTGTCAGTGATCCTTCCATTTTTATTTAAAATACCTGTAACAAAAGAGTGCTCCTTTATCCTGGAGGGATAAGGAGGCTGTTCATACACAACTGTAGGTAAAACGGGATCAGTAACATTAATCTCAATGGTTGACTCCTTGAAAGGTTTATGATGTTGACTCTCCTTCGTCCTGGAAGAATCAATATGAGAAGCAAAGTCTTTGAAAAAGTCAACCATTAGCTGGGAATCAAGACCAATTTTAGAGAAAAAGGTATTAAAGTAATCAGTCTTTACATAACTCTCAATGTAGCTATGCTCATAGTTTATAGCGGGTTCAATACCTTTATCAATTTCCCAGTCTTCAGTATTCTTCTGGATCCTTTCTATAAGATCCCATTTTTCTTCCATACTTTTGGTCTGGAATACCCCACTAGAGGAGGCATCCAACATCTCCTTGTCCTGACGAGAAAGCCTGGCATAAAAATTTGTGAGTATAATTTCCTTGGGGAGCTCATGGTTTGGGCATTTGAGCATTAGGGACTTCAGTCTTCCCCAAGCTTGAGCGATGCTCTCTCCATCGTGAGACCAAAAGTTGTAGATGTAATTCCTGTCTTGGTGAATTTCACGAAGAGGATAAAACTTTGCATAAAAGAGAGACATAAGCTCTGGCCATTCAAGCGAATCAGAGTTATCGAGTAGCTTATACCAATCTGAAGATTTATCTTTGAGCGATATGGAGAATAGTTTCTTCATGACGAACTCCATCGTCACACCTGCAAGCTTAAATAAAGAACATAATTGTGATAGATATAGCAGGTGTTCTCCCGGATGTCCTTCTCCTGTATAACGATTAGCCAAGACATAATCAACAATACCAGATGGTATTTTATAGGGCACAATTTCAGTAGGGGTAGGAGTGACCACCACAGTCGTGGGGCGGCTCCTTACCAGCAACGAACCAACAGCAGAAGAGTCCATAAGGACTGAAAGTAACAACATAAAATAAAAGTTTCCTTACCGGCTTCACTTACCAATAGCGCTACAATCCCCGGCAACGGCGCCAGAAAAGCTCGTTGATGGCGGAGAAATTAATAGGTTTAGTTGGGTTGCCTTCCCTGTTAACCACGCCAACCCCCACAAGTCTAGGGGAACAATTGTAGCTTTTCGATAAATAAGGATGTCGATCCCAACGAGGAGAAGAAGGTGTTGATAAGTGACACTGGATAAGGAAAGAATGCAAACACTCGAAGGTAAATATTTAGGGTTTTTTGGTTTAAGCAACATAAAAGTAAAAGACGGGCAAAGTAAACAGGGTAACTGAGGAGTAGCAAGTGGCCCAATCCTTTTACAAGGATAAGCCTAAGAACTGAACTTATAAAGGCTAAAGCATTCTCGAGAAAACACGGGAGAGATAGTCTAGTCACTTTCACCATACTCTGCCAAGTAATATGTATTGTGTGATAAGTATCGGTGGGTGGATCAATGCTAGTACACCTTCTAGACTAAGAGAAGTGTACTCTTATGATTACACACCTTTCAAGCATCCGCAAATACAAGGTAGTAATTAAGGCATAAGCCTAACCAGAGCATTACGATCAAGGATCCATAACTCCCTTGTGTGAAAGTCTGCGAACTGGGGTTCAGGTTTCTGTCACTCCGGCAACCCACCATAAGCATCCTTTGTGCACAATGTTTCCCTCTAGGCCCATTAAAGGTGAAGTGTTATGTGTTCGACTCACATAACACCACTACAGAAATAACAACACAACTTAAGTATCACACAGCACATAATACTTCAACATCATATGACTACTAACAACTAGACTGCTCCCATGTTCTCAAGAACTAAAGTAACTACTCACAAGACATAAAAGAGATCATGATCAGAGGTGATAAATAGGTGATGAACAATCTGGACACAATAATATTTCTCCAACAAAACTCAATAGCATTCACCACAAAGTAGTAATCAACACCAACAGAGTAGAGGGGATAGATAGTACGGATTACAACACAAGTTGCAATAGTGAGATGAGATTGGATGTAGATGGAGATGGTGCTGATGTTGGGGATGATGTTGATGATGATCTCGATGATGCCCGTAACGATGATGATGATGATGGCGACGATCTCCCCTTCCGGGAGGTCATCTCACCGGCGGAATCTCTCCGCCGGAGATTGGTTTTCTCCTCTGTAGGTTTCCGCACCGTGGCGGCGGCGTCTCGCGAAAGCAGCTCCTGTTTAGGGGTTTCTACCCCCAAGGGGTTATATAGGCGAAAGGGGGCACCGAGAGGGGCCACCAGGCACCCAGGAGGGTGCCTGGCGCGGCCAGGAAGGGGGCCCGCGCCAGGCACCCTTCTGGCTGCCTGGTGGGTCCCCTCACCATCTCCTTCGGTGACTCCCAGTCATTTGGCATAAAAATGCTCCCCGTAAAATTTCATCGTATTTGGACTTGATCTGCTTCAGCAACTTGGTTTCCACTTCTTCACCGCTGAATCCTGGTTCTGCTGTTTCGGCACCGGAAAGTTGTAAACTGTGTAAAATAAGCCAAAACAACATAAGAACAACACTTTAAAGTGGAAAATATCAATGAATAAGGTGAAATCACAATATAAAATAGTGATGCTTTTTGGACGTATCAGCATCCTTTCAATAGCTTCAATCTTCACCTTGTCCACTTCAATTACCCTCTCGGAAATCTTGTGACCAAGAATGATCCCCTTCGTTAACCATGAAGTGGCACTTTTCCCAGTTTAGAACTAAATTCGTATCCTCACATCTCTGCAAAACTTTATTAAGATTGTGGAGACAATGGTCAAAGGAAGTTCCATAGACGAAGAAATTGTCCATGAAGACTTCCACAATCTCATCAAAGAAAGCATGAAAAATAGCAGACATGCATCTCTTGAAAGTAGCAGGTGCATTGCATAAACCAAAAGGCATATGCCTATAAGAATAAGTACCGTTAGGACACGTGAAAGTGGTCTTTTCTTGATTGGCGGTATTACCATGAATTTGAGAGAAGCCAGAGTACCCGTGAAGATAGCAAAAGTGGGTGTTTTAGACAGCCTCTCTAGCATCTGATCGATGAAGGGCAGCGGGTAGTGGTCCTTCCTGGTTGCCTTGTTCAACTTCATGTAATCAATACACATTCTATATCCAATAACAACTCTTTGAGGTATTAGGTCATTTTTATCATTAGGAACAATAGTCATACATCCCTTCTTAGGAACACAACACTACTAGGAAAATGCCTTATGGTGTCGTCCTTTTTTTGCCTTTAGTGGCACATTTCAAATGCTCCACTAAGGACAAGCCACTAATAAGGCCTTAATAGTGGCGCATTTGAAATGCGCCACTCGTAAGACTCTTATGTGTGGCGCATTTCAAAATGCACATCCCATAAGCCCTTACGGGTGGCGCATTCTGAAAATGCGCCACTATTAAAAAAATTAAAATTTTGAATTTTGAATCTGGATCTGGATAACGATTTATTATTATTATTTTAATCTTAGGTTAGTATGCTTAATGCCCGGTCACTATGCTTAATCTCAGGTCAAACTGGCCTCCGTGGTCAAACTTCCCGGAGGGTCACAAATCCTAGCACTACTCCAGCCCCAATACGCTTAACTTATCGGTTCTATTCAATTCCCACTCCAGCTCACTTAGCAATTACTTGCTGATATATCTATCATATAAATCCAATTAAAGCATGTTGATGTCTAGGACCTTGTTGACGTTCATGGGTGTATAAAAATTTTCAACATTTTTTTTGAAACTTTCTCGATGGGTCCTCTAGCATATTTTGAACATTTTTTAAAAATTTTTAATGTTACTAGCTAAAATTTCCAACTTTTTTTGAAACTTCCTGATCGGTCCTCTAGCCTATTTTCAAATTTTAAAAAAAATAAAACAATATTTTTTTAAAAAATATTTTTTCTGTTACTAGTGGCGCATTTCGTACAAAATACGCCACTACTAAGTTCATTATTTTCATTTTTTTGTCTCCAGATCTTCAAATGCCCGTAACTCTTTTTCTGTTAGGTTTTTGAGGATTCTAGAATTGTTCAACGGGGTCCCCCCCCAGTTAAATTTGGATATAACTTTTCTAGTAGATGATTTTTCATATAAAAACATTTTCATCGGAGTTCGTATGCAAAAGTTAAACCCATTTTACGGATTCTCGAGAGATTTTGCAAAAAAAGTCGAAATTCATGTTTCTAAATTTTCCTAATAACTAGACCACATATTACATGGGAATCTTATTTTCTTTTATTTTTTGACATTTCTATCATTTTATTTTATTTATTTTCAAACTGGAAAGGCGGTCCACAGGGGAGGGGGTGTATTTGTGTATTGGGAATTTTCCCCTCACATTTTTAGGTTTGTTGTGGCGCATATGCAAGATGCGCCACCCCTAAGAGCTTATGGGTGGCGCATTCTGAATGCGCCACGAATAATTCCTTAGGGGTGGCGCATTTCCATAATGCAACACCCATAAGCTCTTAGGGGTGGCACATTTCCAAAATGCGCCACATATAAGGTTCTTAGGGGTGGCGCATTTCTTCAAATGCGCCACGTATAAGAGGATCCAGGGCTGGCCCACTCTTAGGGGTGGCACATTTTTGAGAATGCTCCACCTATATGAGCTTATAGGTGGCGTATTTTTTACCAGTGCGCCACCCCTTACAACATAGTGGCGCATTACATATAAAATGCGCCACTAATAAGGTTTCCATGTATAGCTATTTCTCTAATAGTGTAATGAACTGGACTTACCTACTATCAGCTATAGGATAGATGATACCTGCGTCTAGAAGTTTGAGAATCTCTGTCCTAACCATGTCCTTCATCCTTGGGTTCAACCATCGTTGATGATCAACAACTGGTTTAGCATCAGGCTCGAGATTGATAGTGTGTTGGCAAATCGTTGGACTAATCCCCTTAAGGTCATCAAGGGTACAACCAAGGGCACCACGGTGTCTGCGAAGTGTCTCGAATAATCGCTCTTCTTCAAATCCTGAAAGGTTAGCATTGATAATAACATTATATATTTTCTTTTCATCTAAATAAGCATACTTGAGCGTATCGGGAAGTGGTTTGAGGTCAAACACCGGGTCTTCTTTTGGTTGTGCTAGGATTCCTAAAGGTTCAACAGGAAGGTTGTGCTTCAGGATAGCAGTTTGTCTTGTGAATATTTCGTCTAACTCATTTCTCTCTTGCATATGCATATCATTCTCGTGGTCTTCCATATATTACTGCAAAAGGTCATTAGGAGGAATATCAATGGAAGCAATATCTTTAATAATTTGTATCATTACTAGGTAAATAAGTACCACGAGGCTGCTTGGAAAACTTAGAAAAGTTAAATTCATATGGCTCTCCATTGAATTCAACAGAAACTTTACCTTTTCTGCAATCTATTACAGCCCCACGAGTGCTGAGGAAAGGCCTACGAAAGATAATAGGGAAAAAATTATCTTGTACTGAACCAAGTACTAGAAAGTCGGTAGGATAGTTTACCTTTCCACATAGGATTTCAAAATCTCTCACAATTCCAACGGGAGAGATAGTTTCTTTGTTTGCTAGATAAATAGTAATATCAACCTCTTCAAGTTCACAGGCTGAAATCTCACCCATGATATCCTGATAGAGTGTATAAGGAATAGCTCTAGCACTTGACCCCAAGTCGCATAGCCCGTAATAATTGTGATCTCCGATTTTGACAGATACAACTGGCGTACCTGAAATTGGGCTTTTATTATTGGCTGTAACAATGTTAGTTGAAACAGCACAAAAATTTATATTGGAATCTAAAACATCATTAGTAACTAGATCTTTAACCACCGCAACTTGAGGATCGACCTTGATCTCGTCCTCAGGTTCGTCAGTTCTTGTCTCACTTTTATTTATTATGCCTATCACAAAAGAGTGCTCCCTTATCCTTGCTGGAAAAGGGGGCTTTTCATATATAACTAAAGGAAGAATAGGGTCAGCAACATTAATAGTAACAGGTAATTCTTTAAAGGGTTTATGATACTGATCCTTCTCCTCCTTAGAAGAGTCAATGTGAGAGGCAAAGTTCTTGCAAAAATCAATCATAAGCTGGGAATCAAGACCAATCTTAGAGCAAAAGTTATTAAAGTAATCAGTTTTCACATAGCTCTCAACATAATCATACTCATAATTTATAGCAGATTCAATACCTTTATCGATTTCCCAGTCTTCAGTGTTCTTCTGGATCCTCTCAATAAGATCCCATCTTTCTTCGACGCTTCTTGTTTGAAATACCCCACTAGAGGAGGCATCCAACATCTCCTTATCCTGACGGGAAAGCCTGGCATAAAAATTTGTAAGTATAATATCTTTGGGGAGTTCATGAATAGGACATTTAAACACTAGGGACTTCAGTCTCCCCCAAGCTTGAGAGATGCTCTCTCCGTAACGAGACCAAAAATTATAGATGTAGTTCCTGTCTCAATGAATTTCATGAAGAGGATAAAACTTTGTATAAAAGAGAGTCATAAGCTCTTGCCAATTAAGTAAATGTGAGTTATCGAGGAGCTTATAACAATCTGAAGCTTTATCTATATGTGATACGGAGAATAATTTCTTCATGACGAACTCCATTGAAACACCTGTAAGCTTGAATAATGAACATAGTTGTGATAAATATAGCAAGTGTTCACCTGGATGTCTATCTGCTGCAAAACGATTAGCCAAGACATAATCGATAATACCAGTTGGTATTTTATAAGGCACAATTTCAGTAGAGGTGGGAGTGACCACCGCAGTAGTGGGGCGTCTCCCCATAAGCAACGAACCAAGAGTAGACGTGTCCATAAGAAAAAAAATTAGCAACAGCAAAATAAAAACAGAAATATAAAAGCTTCCTTACCAGCTTCACTTACTAATAGCGCTATGCTCCCCGGCAACAGCGCCAGAAAATAGTACTTGATGACCCTCAACTGTAGGGGATTGATTGTAGCATTTTCGATAAATAAGAGTGTCGAACCCAACGAGGAGCAGAAGGTATTGGTAAGTGACTTTGGTAAAGAAATAACTGCAGGCACTGAAAGATAAGTTTTTAGGGGTTTTTTCGGTATAAGAAACGAGAAGGTAAAAGCAAGCAAAGTAAAAGTTACTGAGGAGTAACAAGTGGCCCGATCCTTTTGAGCAAAGGATAAGCCTGGCAACTGAACTTATTAAGGCTAAAGTGTTCTTGAGGACACACGGGAGATATAGTCACGTGCTTTCGCCATAATCCGTATATGTACTATGTTTTGTGTTGATAAGTGTTGAGTGGGTGGATCTATGCTAGCACACCTTATGGACTAAGATAAGTGCACTCTTATGATTAAACACCTTGCAAGCATCCGCAGATACAAGGTAGAAATTAGGGCATAGGCCTAACCACAACAATACGATCAAGGACCCATTATTCCTTTGTGCAAAAGCAGGAAAACTGGGGTTCAGGTTTCTGTCACTCCGGCAACCCACCATAAGCATTCTTTGTACACAATGAATTCCCCTAGGTCCTTAATAAGGCGAAGTGTTGAGTGTTCGACTCACACATCACCACTAGGAAAATAACAACACAACTTAAATATCAAACAACACATATTACTTCAACATCATATGACTACTAACAACTAGACTTCTCCCATGTCCTCAAGAACTAAAGTAACTACTCACAAGACATAAAATAGATCATGATCAGTGGTGATAAATAGATGATAAACAATCTGGACATAACAATATTTCTCCAACAAAACTCAATAGCATTCACCACAAAGGAGTAATCAACACCGGTAGAGTAGAGAGGATAGATAATACGGATTACAACACAAGATACACTTGTGAGATGAGATAGGATGGTGGTGGAGATGGTGATGATGTTGGGGATGATGTTGATGATGATCTCGATGATGCCCGTGACGATGGTGATGACGATGGACACGATCTCCCCTTCCGGAAGGTGTTCTCCCCGACGGAATCTGCCCGCCGGAGATGTCTTTTCTTCTCTGTAGGTTTCCGCCACGGAGCGGCGACGGAACTCGCGAAACTCCTCTCTTGTTAGGGTTTTCGGAAGACGTTGAATAAATAGGCCAAAGGGGGAGCCTGGGGTGGCACCAGGGGTCAAGGCGGCCACCCGGCTCGCCCCTGGGGGAGCCTGGGCTCCTGGTGGCCCCCTCTGGTTCCCGTTTTGTGTGTCCCCGTCATTATTCTGGAAAACAGCCACCGGTATTTTTCACGTAATTTGGAGGTCTTCTGATTAAGCAACTCCTTGTCCACTTTTTACCGCTGAATCCTGCGTCTGCTGATTCGACATCGGAAAGTTGCAAACTGTGTAAAACAAGCCAAAACAACAGAAGAATAGCATCATAACATGAAATATATCAATGAATAGGGGTGAATTGCAATATAAATAGTGATGCATTTTGGACGTATCAGGACCCACCAGGGCCCTAGGCGTCCTCCCGGTGCGGCCAAAAGTGGGGCCGCGCCAGGGGGCCGCATAGACCCCTGGTGGCCCCCTGGCTGCCCCCCTTCGCCTATTTATTCTCCGCCACGGAAAACCTCCGAGGACAGAACCCTTTTTCGGGATCTCGCCTCTGTTCCGCCGCTGCCACACTTCCAAGATTGGGAGCGCCAGCAGGCCTCTTCCCGGCACCCTGCCGGAGGGAGGATTTACCTCTGAGAGCTTCTCCTCCACCATGGATGCTTCCCGGATGATCCGTGAGTAGTCCACCTTGGACCATGGGTCCATGATCAGTAGCGATGTGATGTTCTCCTCCCCTCTTTGTATTCATGGATTAGACCTTGTGAGCTGCCCTACATGATCAAGGCACATATGTAATTCTTTCTGCTGTTGATATGCTGAGTTTTCTAGGATCTGATGGATTATGAGACTATGTACAGATTGTGATTGAGTAATATATTTGGTTCTTCTCTTTTATATTTTTGTTCTTTAGTAATTCTTGCATGTTCTCCGTTGTTGTTTATTACTTTGGCCAAGTAGTGGCTAGTGACTCCAAGAGGGGAGTCATGCTTGATTGTGGGTTCATGCCCCCTGATGACTAGCTTGAGTGACAGAAACATGAGTCTAGGGGATGTGCTTTTGATACGTCCCAAACGTATCTATAATTTCTGCTTGCTTCATGCATGTTTTTTGTGATATTGCTATGTTTTAGATACACTTTCATACACTTTTGACCATATTTGGACTAACCTATTAACTCAGTGCACACAAGTGCCAGTTTCTGTTTTCTGCTGTTTTTGTATTTTAGTTTTTCTCATTACTTAAAGTGCCAGAAAAATTCCGAGAAAAATATATAAAAAATCAGCGTACTGGAAGCTTCCAGACACCCGAATGGGGGCCAGAGGGGCGCCACCAGGAGTCTAGGCGGCCAGGTGGCGCGACCTACGGTGGGGCCGCGCCGGGAGGCCGCCTGTACTCCCTGGTGGCCCCCTGGCTGCCCCCTTTGGCTCTTATTGATACTCGCGTTGAGAAAACCCTGATTGCAGAACCCTTTTCTCCAGAAGCAATTCTGATCTCCACTGCCATAGACAACAAGCTTCGGGGGACCAGAATTCCTGTGCCGGCACCCTACCGGGACGGGGAAGTGCCCCCGGATTCATCTCCATCGATGTTTCTTCCTCCCTCCATAATGCGGGAGTAGTTCCTCCTCGGAGATGAGGTTTCTACCAGTAGCTATGTGGTTAATTCTCTCTCCCATGATGTGATCTTTATTGTGATCATAGGGTATGTTAATCTAGGGTGATCCTATGATATTTCCCCTTCCTCTATGTATTGGATTGATGTACTCACTTGATCTTATCTAGTATAATCCCCGAGACCATGGAGACAGCAGTCTATTGGACATAGGTTAGAAGAATATTATCATGAGTGATTTCCTCTTTTGTGAATTGATTGAAGATTGAGAGTCTCTTGGTGCTTGTATTTGACTATCCTTGAGATATGTTTTGGTGATTGTGGTACTCTCTTTGGATGGCCGCGGTGACATTGGGAAATCCATAGATGAGAACTACAAACTCTGAGGTGTGATTTTGTAGCCCTACATAATTCTCGTCCTCTCTTTATCACAAAGGAATGAACTCCGAGTATGTCTCCAATGCATGTTTTAGTGGAAATATCATGTGATTAGACTATGTTAATGTCGTTAGGAGTTGCCACTAGTGAAAGTATGAAGCCTAGGACTTTTTCCACCATTGCAATACTATTTGTGCTCACGTTTACTACTTGCTACTTTGCTGTAATTTTTATTACAGATTTATATCACTTTGTTTTGCCACACTTCTCACCCATATTTTACCATCTCTTTGCCGAACTAGTGCACCTATACAACTACTAGTTGTATTAGGTGTGTTGGGGACACAAGAGACTTCTTGTATCTTCATTGCAGGGTTGCTTGAGAGAGACCATCTTCAACCTCTACTTCCCTGAGTTCGATAAACCTTAGGTCATCCACTTGAGGGAAATTGCTGCTATCCTACAAACCTCTGCGCTTGGAGGCCCGACATAGTCTACAAGAATAGAAGCGTGCATAGACATCAAGCTATTTCCGGCGCCGTTGCCGGGGAGGTAAGGTTTGAAGGTATATCTTTAGATCTTGCATTTCAATCTTTTCGCTTCTTGTTTTTATTTTCACTAGTTAGGCTTATGGAAAACAACACAAAAATTATGAGAGAGATTTATGAGCTCTATCTTGAGTTAGGATGATGTCTACGCACGCTTCAATTCTTGTAGACTATGTTGGGCCTCCAAGCGCAGAGGTTTGTAGGACAGCAGCAATTTCCCTCAAGTGGATGACCTAAGGTTTATCGAACTCAGGGAAGTAGAGGTTGAAGATGGTCTCTCTCAACCAACCCTGCAATTAAGATACAAGAAGTCTCTTGTGTCCCCAACACACCTAACACAACTAGGAGTTGTATAGGTGCACTAGTTCGGCGAAGAGATGGTAAAATATTGGTGATAGGTGTGGCAAAAAGAAGTAATATAAATCTGTAATAAAAAGTGCAGCAAGAAAACAAGTGATAAACGTGAGCACAAACGGTATTGCAATGGTGGAAACAAGGCCTAGGCTTCATACTTTCACTAGTGGCAACTCCCAACAACATTAACATAGTCTAATCACATGATAATTCCCATAAAACATGCAATGGAGACGTACTCGGAGGTCATTCCTTTGCGGTCAAGAGAGGAAGAGAATTGTGTAGGGCTACAAAAGCACACCTCAGAGTTCGTAGTTCACATCTATGGATTTCCCAATGTCACCGCGGCCATCCAAATAGAGTTCCACAATCACCACAACATATCTAAAGGATAGTCAAATACAAGCACCAAGAGACTCTCAATCTTTAATCCACACACAAAAGAGAAATCACTCATGAAAATATTCTTCTAACCCATGTTCAATAGACCGCTGTCACCATGGTCTCGGGGATTATACTAGATAAGACCAAGTGAGTACATCAATCCAATACATAGAAGAAGGGGAAACATCATGCGATCATCCTAGATTAACATAGCCTATGATCACAATCAAGATCACATCATGGGAGAGAGAGAAGACCACATAGCTACTGGTAGAAACCTCAACCCCGGGGAGGAACTAGTCCCGCATCATGGAAGGAGGAATCAACGTCGATGGAGATGAATCCGGGGGCACTTCCCCTTCCCGGCAGGGTGCCGGCACAGGAATTCTGGTCCCCCGAAGCTTGTCGGCGATGGCAGCGGAGATCGAAATTGCTTCTGGAGAAAAGGGGTCCGGAATCTGGGTTTTCGCGACGCGAGTAAAAATAAGGTCCCAGGGGGGTAGCTAGGGGGCCACCAGGAGTCTAGGCGGCCTCCCGGCACGACCACCCCCTAGGCCGCGCCCACTGGCCGCCTAGGCACCAAGTGGGGCCCCTCTGCCCCCCCTTCGGGCGTAAGGAAGCTTCTGGAACGCTGATTTTTTATATATTTTTCCCGGAATTTTCTGAGCACCTTTAATAATGGGAAAACCTGAAATACAAAAACAGTAGAAAACATAAACTGAATCTGGGGTGCACTGAGTTAATAGGTTAGTCCAAATATGATCAAAAGTGTATGAAAGTGTATCTAGAACATAGCAATATCGCACAAAACATGCATGAGCAAACAGAAATTATAGATACGTTTTGGATGTATCATAGGACATGAAGTGTTTGAAGAGAAAATCAAAAAGCCTATGGAGCTTTATTATTTTCATAACACTCATGATAGTAGTAATGTTATTAGCATGTCTTCTTTGAATACTTTTGATTCCAATGATATGCAAAGCTATAAGCTTGGGGATGCTACGTCTGATGAAGATTATTTTTTTAGCCCCCCAAGTTTTGATGAGGAAATTTATTTTGATGATACTTTGCCCGCTATATATGATGATTATTGTGATGATACTTATGCTATAAATAATAAATTTTTGCAAGTGGATCATGAGAAGAATGATTCATGTGATAGCTACTTTGATGATTTTGCTCCCACCATTAATAATGAGAAGGATTTTGCTTATGTGGGGAGTAATAAATTTTCTATGCTTGTGGATCATGATAAGAATTTTTATGTGATACTTATATTGTTGAGTTTATTCATGATCCCACTGAAAATTATTATGAGAGGGGAACATATGCTTATAGTTATTTCAATAATATCAAGTTCCCTCTCTTTATGTTGAAGGTTTTGAAGTTGCACTTATTTTGCCTTCCTATGCTAATATCTTTATGCTTCAATGAGTTATTTATCTACAAGATCCCTTTGCATAGGAAGCATTTTAGACGTAAATGTGTTTATTATTTGCTTCTTGATGCTCTTTTTAGTTCTTCAACTCTTATTCCTATGAGAGCATCATTAAAATCTTAAGCCTATCTTTATGGCTATAAAGAAGGAGCTCGTGATACAAACCTTGTTATCTTTACTTTGAGTTTTTTACTTTCAGTTTTTAGTGTTCTTGATGATTGTTACTACTGTATCAACATCACTGTCTTTATTTTTAAGGTTTGTGCCAAGTTTTAGCCTCCGATTGCAAGAAAGTTACAAAGTTGTGACATGATGTCCAGAAAACAGATTATGTCCTTGGACGGAAAAATTCACGATAAATCACCAGATCATCTTTTTGATCTTATTTGTTTTTAAATCATGCTCTATACAATTAGCTTTCGAGCGTCTGTTCTGAGTTTTTTGATTTGAGTTGAAGAAGTACCCCAAAAAAAATATTTACTACCTACTGGTCTATTTTTCACAAATTCTGCCACGTTTTGCCTTTCCTCAGTTTTGCAAGTCTTGTACTAGATTTTTCTTTGCAAAAACTTTTTGGAAATCTTGAGAAACAGTAGCCCTTCAAGAAAATATTTGTTTCTAGTAGAGGAAAATTGTTTTATTGTGGGTACTAACCTCTCTAATCATCTTATGATGAGTTATGTATGAAGGGAGTTTTCAAGTGTGCGAGAGAAGATGATGAAAGGAGATCCGGGAGTGTCAAACGATCAAGCTTGGGGATGCCCCCATGCATCCCCAATAAATATTCAAGGAGACTCAAGCGTCTAAGCTTGGGGATGCCCCCGTGCATCCCCTTCTCCATCAACAATCATCAATTTGACCTTCGTCTCACTATATTTTTGTCACTTCATGCGTTATGTGCTATGCTTGGAGCGTCTCTCTCTTTATTGTAATTTTTAGTTTCCTTTTTCTTTTTTTGCTGTTCATAACAAGTTATAACCCAGCTTTCTTGGTGTGGGAGAGAAACACGCTCCACTTCAAACTAGAACACATCATAGGATTTTCCTGCTTATCTTTCTTTTGTTGTGTGTTATTTATCTTTTCGTAGCTGGTGTCATGTTTAGCTCTTAGTTTTCATGTTTATCTTTTTCAAGAGCTTTTGTTTAGTTTTTTTCTGTAACTCTCTTTACTTTTCATGTTTATCTTGTTTAGAGAGTTGGTTGTTGCACTGAGTTGTGTCTTGACTTTAAGTAGGTAATTAAGGTTGCTATTTAATTCTAGTAGTAACTTGCAATAGTTTTGAGGTATTGTTGTGAGTAATGTTTAAACTTTTGGTGTCAAGAGCTCTATCCTATTAGTGATAGGTGTCGTATTTTGGGAAATCCGTGTTTATTTTCAAAAACTACAAAAACTAGTTGAGAACTTTAGCTACTAGATGGATCACTAATCTTTGGAGGGATCAAATAATAGAGTACACTCACGTACCACGAGTCGAGGATGCGCAAGGATAACAAAACCCCCATACACTATTCCTCGGGGTACTTGTCTCTTTTTGAACCTCCTGATTAGATTGAGATTTACCGACAATAAGTGCATGAGTTCTTCGGACTAATATAAGTATTGAAAGTTGACACTTCCACATCCTCATATTTGCAAGCCTCTTCAGTTCCGTGCATTTCTTTATTCCCACTCCGAGAGTTGGCGTCTACCTTGCCGGTGCATCCAAACCCTTGACATGATAAGCTCTGTCATCACAAACCTCCTTATATCTTTCCTCAAAACAACCACCATACCTACCTATAAAGGCATTTCCATAGCCTTTCCGAGATATATTTCCATGCAACATTGATACGTCTCAAACATATCGATAATTTCTGCTCGCTCCATGCATGTTTTGTGTGATATTGCTGTTATCTAGATACACTTTCATATACTTTTGATCATATTTGGACTAACCTACTAACTCAGTGCAACCCAGTACCATTTTTTGTTTTCTGCTGTTTTTCTATTCCAGGTTTCCCCCATATTAAAAGTGCTCCAAAAATTCAGGAAAATCGGATAAAAAAGCAGTGTAACGGAGTCTTCCATAAGCACCCTAGTGGGGCCAGAGGGCCACCACCAGGGGCCCAGGCAGCCACCTGGCGCGGCCAGGGGCCTAGACCCCTGGTGGCCCCCCTGGCTACCCCCTTCGCCTATTTATTCCTTCGTCATGGAAACTCTGAAGACAGAACCCTATATTCCAATCTCGCCTCTGTTCCGTCGCCGCCGCGCTTCCAAGATCGGGAGCACCGTCAAGACCCTTCCCAACACCCTTCCGGAGGGAGGATCGACCTCCGGGAGCTTCTCCTCCACCATGGACGCTTCCCGGATGTGCCGTGAGTATTCTACCTTGGACCACGGGTCCGTGATCAGTAGCTATGTGATGTTCTCCTCCCCTCTTTGTTCTTCATGGTTTAGACCTCGTGAGCTGATGATACGTCCAAAACATATCTATAATTTATGCTTGCTACATGCCTCTTTTGTGTGATATTGCTATGTTATTGATGAACTTCCATACACTTTTATTAATATTTGGACTAACCTATTAACTCAGTGCACCCTAGTGCCAGTTCCTGTTTTCTGTTGTTTTTCTATTTCAGGTTTCCCCCATATTAAAAGTGCTCCAAAATTTCGGGAAAAAATCCAATAAAAAAATCAGCGCTTCGGAAGCTTCGGGAATCCCCGAGGGGGGGGGGGCAGAGGGGACCCACCAGGGCCCCAGGCGCCCTCCCGGCGCGCCCTAGGCTGGGGCCGCGCCAGGGGGCCGCCCGGACCCCTGGTGCCCCCCTGGCTTCCCCCCTTCGCCCATATATTCTCCGTGATGTGAAACCCCGTGACGAGAACCCTTTTTCGCGATCTCTCCTCCGTTCCGCCGCCGCCGCGCTTCCAAGATCGGGAGCACCAGGAGACCTCTTCCCGGCACCCTTCCGGAGGGAGGAACCACCTCCGGGAGCTTCTCCACCACCATGGATGCTTCCCGGATGAACCGTGAGTAGTCCACCTTGGACAATGGGTCTATGATCAGTAGCTATGTGATGTTCTCCTCCCCTCTTTATTCTTCATGGATTAGACCTCGTGAGCTGCCTTACATCATCGAGGCAGATATTTAATCTTTCTGTTGTTTCTATGTTGAGTTTGCTGGGATCCGATGGATTATGAGACTATGTTCAGATTGTGTTTGAGTAATATATTTTCTTCTCCTCTTTTATATTTATGTTCTTGAGTAATTCTTGCATGTTCCCCGTTGTTGTTTATTGCTTTGGCCAAGTAGTAGGTAGTGACTCCAAGAAAGAGCGTTGCATTATTGTGGGTTCATGCCCCCCGATGACTAGCTTGAGTGATAGAAACATGAGTCTAGGGGATGTGTTGTTGCCAGAAGGGGGAAAACAACGGTGCTTGTACTTTCGGGTGCAAGGATAGTTTACTTTACGCAAAGTTCTTTAATGCAGTTGTCTATTGCTTTGAGTTTACACTTTGGGTGGGATTCACACCTTAATACCAGCGAGATGTTCTGGATAGATATCTCAAGGTGGATGATTAGTAGGTAGATGCAGATGGATTTCGGTCTACTTGTCTTGGCGTACCGCCCATGCTTTTGAGCCTCTTCCTTTCTTTATAGCATAGTTAGCATTGGTTAGCGCACATAATCCTTTCAATTTCCCAGCTGTAATTTGTTTACCTCGCATGGCTATTTTATCGTCTTTGGGGAGAGCGACATCACTAGTGAACATTGTAAGGCCCGATATGCGGTACTGTTCCAGATCTAGGTGTTTCCACCCAGGTCCGGGGACGAAGCACATATCGGTACCACCGCGACTTATGACGAAGTCATATGCTTCGGATTTCCAACATGATATCACAACATTACAGATACAAGGATACAACATCTCATACAATCGGCATACAACTGCCTCAAATACAATACAACATCGGAAGATACATGTCTGAGTACAGACTACAATCAAATGCCTACTGGCAAAGAGAAAAACATCGATCCCCATAACCACACGGGTCCAGGCCCTCCGCTGGGATCCGCCTAACTAGTCGTCGTCGAGTCTCCACGTGAAACGTCGATCACCATACTTGTTGTCGATCGAGAACCCTGAAAAGAGTTTGGGGGTAGTATCATGAGTACAGAGGTACTCAGCATCCAACTGTAGTGGTCATCTCACCCAGCAAGGAATTCATCACTCGTCATTCTAGGACAACTAGTAGTTTACGGTAAGGAAGGGGTAAGTGGTGAGGTTGCTGCCGCACTAGCATTTATGAAGTGGCTAACGATCTAGAGAGTAAGGTAAGGAGCCAAGCATTCGATGAGGAATCGCCTCCAACAAGTCTTGCTATCAACTACTACGCAAACATAACACCTATCCTATCCTTGTCCTCCTCTTCGCATCCCGACGAAGAAGAAGCAATCAAGGCACACACACATTGGTCAAGTTATACTAAGATTATCTCAATTGTTGTTGTCTATGAACAAGGAGTAGGTGTCAAGTCGTCCATAACCGTGGACACGGCTTCTTGAAAAGATTTAACCCTGCAGGGGTGTACCAACTGCCCATTATGAGGCTCCGCACGCACGTCCATCACTCTCAGTTGCTACCCATCAAAGGCAACCATTTTATGATTTAGTTCCAAGAGATCCGAAACGACAAGGCCCTCTAGCTAACAACGAACAAATCCGGGTGGCCCCCGGTGAGACGACATCCAGTTCAGGAGCCGGCCGCGCTCTCAATCTGGTCTCTACCGTATGACTCCAGGTTTGGATTGCCGGTTAATCACACATGGGACAACCGGGTCCTCAGCTGGTCATGATGGGCCAGCAAGGGAACTATGTCCTCACTGGTCCAGGTTGGTTTAAAAACTACTGGCGTACGACCAGCACACACACGGTTTCAAATGGTAAAATCAGCTTGGGCCACCACAAGAAATGCTTGAGGCTAGATAGGTAAGAAAAGGGTACCCCATAAAATCCCACACGCGGTTAGGCACGCTCAGTCTTAAAACCAATACCCGGAACTCGGATCCTAGGTGACTCGAATGGAACAAAGCGTCGGGGCGGGATAGCCTAGACCTTCCATCCTTCGTCGAATATAGTCAACATTATAATAATCATATCATCAACAACAATATAATAATGTGATATCCCAAACCCAGGAGTAACAGGGTAACAACGTAGCATCCTAAGCATGCATACTAAGAAGGGGCTGAGCAAAGAGCAAGAGTAACATAGCAGTACAAGGATTGCTGGGAAGGGACATGGCTGTATCGGTTTGAAAGAGGCTGTAAACATGTGGTAGGATCAAACATCGAACCTAACCTAGACTAGCATGAAAACCGCTGGTTGAAATAGAATGGATCATAAGTAATGTATAGTCCTTGCCTATTGATAAGTCGGGTTCTGAAGGTGTAGTCGATCGCAAGCTCGCATCGTCTCCGAGAGGTACCCACGGAAGCACACAAGACGATAAACACTGGAAAGCAATCAATGGTGCACCACTATTACTACGGAGCAATACAAGATCAAAGAGACAACACAAGGCATGGCAACGCGATACGGATCTAACGTCGAGAACGGTTACCGACAGTTTAAGTGGGGTATCGGTCACACACGACGAATACCGCACGTTTACGGTGGTTCAAGTTGTTTAGCTACAGGTGATCAATCAACGGTTATTAACATGGAAACTCAAGCAAGCATGGCATAGCACACAAACAGGTCAAGAGGTGAAGCACAAAGTCAACTATCTATGCTAGTCAATTTAAGTGAGGCACAACCTAAATATGGCATAACACTAAGTGTCGCACGACAATTAAAAGATTTGGTACTGTTCTGTCCTAAACCATATTTTAGGTTGGTTAACAACAGCAAACAATAGCATAAACACGAAGTACACGAAAAACTAATCAAGTTACATATAAAGAACACCCCAAACGGAGTTACGGTTAAAAAGATATAAGCAAAACAAGTTATGAGCACAAACTGCCAACATCACGAAGCACACTTTAGAGCAATGCATAAACAGGTTAATCAATGCAAACATGTTCACACATGATATGAAATTAAACTAGACATGACAAGGAGGGCATGGCAAAAAGAATCATGCAAAAATACATCATAGATCAAAAGATATTAAGCAAACAACATGGCATCGTAAAGTAACAGACTTAGAGAAAAGCAGAGGTGGCTGTCAAAAACAGCAGCATAGCAACTTTGGAGCAGAATATCTATATGACCAGAAAGCATATCATGGCAATGCAATACATGTAATTAAAGTAGACATGATGCTTAACAATATGCAATTGGAATCACTCAAATCCGATAAATGGTTGCGAAGCAATCGTCGACCGAAGTTGAAATAAAATAACAGTTTCAGCAACAGCAGCACAATAACATCAGGATCACCACTTTGGAGCAAGATTTAATACAGCTAAAGCACCCAAACATGGCAAGTTAAAGCATGGAATTGAACTACACATGATGCTTAACACAATGAAAAAAGAATCAATGCAATAGGCATCATGGATTCGTTACAATCATCATGCAAAGTTGCAACAAAATATTAACAGCAACACATAACAGGAGAAAGTAGCAGTTTAACGGCCTCATGCCCTTTTTAGCACACAATTACACAATCAAGATGAGCTCAAATGAAAAAACTTTCTACATACGAATGCTAGAGCACGCAAAACTAAGAAACTTTCGTTTTGGGGGCACGTTCATCGGAGCTACGGTTTACTCGCAAATCTACGCGCGAAACTGAAACAGCAGCACATAATACTCCAGACTTAGCCAAAATTACAGAGATTTCTTATCAGAAAAAAAAAGGAAATCGGCCCTCACCCATGGGCCAAGCCCAAAAGGCCGCTGGATCTGGAGGGGGTCTGGCTTGGGCTGGCCTGGGCGCCATGGGCCTGCTGGGGCGAGCTGGGCCCAGCTGGCGGATTGGGCCCGCCTCGCCTGGCGGTTGGCTGGCCAGCCGGCTCGGCTCCTCCCGAGAGCACCGAGCGGCGGCGGCGGCTGCCTCCCGCCGGCGAGCGGCGGCTTCAGCCGGCCTGGCTCCGGCGAGGAGGCGCGCAGCGGCGCAGGCCAAGGCAGGGGCGGCGCGGGGGCTTGGTTTGGAGGGCGCCGACGAGGTCCCACGGGGCCGGCGCGGGAGCTCGGCCTGCTCCAAATGGCGGCGGCGGCGCTCCTGGCTGCGGCCAGTTCCTGCAGGGGAGAGGAGGCAGAGGGTGAGAGAGGGAGAAGGAGAGGAGAGGGAAGGAAGAGAGCGAAGGAGGATAGGGAGAGGAGGTTGGCCGGCGGCCCGGCGACCGGCGGCGCCCGGAGCTCGACGGCGGCATCCGCGGGATGCCCACGGGAAGGAGGCGGCGTGGAGAGGAGAGAGGAACACAGGCTGGGCTGGCGTGGCGCATCCACGGCCCTCCGATCTCGCGATCGAACGGCCCCAAACAGATCTGAGCTAGGGTTTGCTGATTTGGGGGAATAGCTGCGAAAATTGGGGCAGATCTGAAGGGGGGTGGCTGCAAAATTGTGGCTAGGGAAACCCTAAAAATGGGTGGGAGTGTGGTGGTCTTTATATAGCCCCGGTGGCTGGCAGTTTGCAAAAACATCTCCGGTTTTTATCTCACGCGCGCGGTGCTCACGTTTCTGACCGCCGGAGGTCCGCAGTACCTCCGATTCGGGTAAAACTTCGAACTGTGCGATCAGCGCATTGAGCCGGAGGCGTTCACCTCGCGCTGGAACCGTTCCGAAAAAACTTTCCGGCGCGCTATAAAAATAACCCGTTTAATTATTAAACGGGGTTTTCGTTCCGTTGGCTACGGCTGGTCTCGTGCGGTTTTCACGATGGTGATCGGGTGAAACCCGGTGTCGCAAAGGTCGAGTGTCAGGGTGGAAAGGGTCGGTCTCCGTCCGGTACGAGATAAGAGGGGGGAAAATAATCGCCGATCGATAAATCGGGGATGCAAACACCGCAAACAAATCAGACAATCAAACAATTCACACCGAAAACAAAAAATTTAATTTTTGTGAAAACTGGGCTGTTACAATACAACACCACCAACAAGGGATCTTGTCCCGAGATCCAGGACGATCCGGGGGAGAGGGGGGGAAGAGAAAAGAGGGACGATGATCTTCAACACCACCAACAAGGGACTCTGCTCCATGTCGACGTCAAACTTCTGTCGAGATAAATTTCCGCAGAGAGACGACATCGTCGGAAAAACAAAACCATCAGTGTCAAGAGGAAGAACGACAATGAAAGCTGGATCAAAGGACAGTGCATTTCGACGCAAGTCGTGAAAACACTGGGCAAAAGGATGAATGGCAACGGGTGACCAAGATGAAAACCAGAATTCGAAGAACTAAAGGTACTACAGGAATTCCCACCTGAGCTCGGAATCGAGACAATACGCTGCAAGCAAGGCATTGGATCTAGGTGTTTCCACCCAGGTCCAGGGACGAAGCACATATCGGTCCCACCGCGACATATGAAGAAGTCATATGCCCCGGATTTCCAACATGATATCACAACATTATAGATACAAGGATACAACATCTCATACAATCGGCATACAACTGCCTCAAATACAATACAACAGCGGAAGATACATGTCTGAGTACAGACTACAATCAAATGCCTACTGGCAAAGAGAAAAACATCGATCCCCATAACCACACGGGTCCAGGCCCTCCGCCGGGATCCGCCTAACTAGTCGTCGTCGAGTCTCCACGTGAAACGTCGATCACCATACCTGTTGTCGATCGAGAACCCTGAAAAGAGTTTGCGGGTAGTATCATGAGTACAGAGGTACTCAGCATCCAACTGTAGTGGTCATCTGACCCAGCAAGGACTTCATCACTCGTCATCCTAGGACAACTAGTAGTTTACGGTAAGGAAGGGGTAAGTGGTGAGGTTGCTGCCGCACTAGCATTTATGAAGTGGCTAACGATCTAGAGAGTAAGGTAAGGAGCCAAGCATTCGATGAGGAATCGCCTCCAACAAGTCTTGCTATCAACTACTATGCAAACATAACACCTATCCTATCCTTGTCCTCCTCTTCGCATCCCGACGAAGAAGAAGCAATCAAGGCACACACACATTGATCAAGTTATTCTAAGATTATCTCAATTGTTGCTGTCTATGAACAAGGAGTAGGTCTCAAGTCGTCCATAACGGTGGACACGACTTCTCGAAAATATTTAACCCTGCAGGGGTGTACCAACTGCCCATTACGAGGCTCCGCACGCACGTCCATCACTCTCAGTTGCTACCCATCAAAGGCAACCATTTTATGAATTAGTTCCAAGAGATCCGAAACGGCAAGTCCCTCTAGCTAACAACGAACAAATCCGGGTGGCCCCCGGTGAGCATACATCCAGTTCAGGAGCCGGCCGCGCTCTCGATCTGGTCTCTACCGTATGACTCCAGGTTTGGATTGCCGGTTAATCACACATGGGACAACCGGGTGCTCAGCCGGTCATGATGGGCCAGCAAGGGAACTATGTCCTCACTGGTCCGGGTTGGTTTAAAAACTACTGGCGTACGACCAGCACACACACGGTTTCAAATGGTAAAATCAGCTTGGGCCACCACTAGAAATGCTTGAGGCTAGATAGTTAAGAAAAGGGGACCCCATAAAATCCCACACGCGGTTAGGCACGCTCAGTCTTAAAACCAATACCCGGAACTCGGATCCTAGGTGACTCGAACGGAACAAAGCGTCGGGGCGGGATAGCCTAGACCTTCCATCCTTCGTCGAATATAGTCAACATTATAATAATCATATCATCAACAACAATATAATAATGTGATATCCCAAACCCAGGAGTAACAGGGTAACAACGTAGCATCCTAAGCATGCATACTAAGAAGTAGCTGTGCAACGAGCAACAGTAACATAGCAGTACAAGGTTTGCTGGGAAGGGACATGGCTGTATCGGTTTGAAAGAGGCTGTAAACATGTGGTAGGATCAAACATCGAACCTAACCTAGACTAGAATGAAAACCGCTGGTTGAAATAGAATGGATCAGAAGTAATGTATAGTCCTTGCCAGTTGATAAGTCGGGTTCCGAAGGTGTAGTCGATCGCAAGCTCGCATCGTCTCCGAGAGGTACCCACGGAAGCACACAAGACGATAAACACTGGAAAGCAATCAACGGTGCACCACTCTTACTACGGAGAAATACAAGATCAAAGAGACAACACAAGGCACGGCAACGCGATACGGATCTAACGTCGAGAACGGTTACCGACAGTTTAAGTGGGGTATCGGTCACACACGACGAATACCGCACGTTTACGGTGGTTCAAGTTGTTTAGCTACAGGTGATCAATCAACGGTTATTAACATGGCAACTCAAGAAAGCATGGCATAGCACACAAACAGGTCAAGAGGTGAAGCACAAAGTCAACTATCTATGCTAGTCAATTTAAGTGAGGCACAACCTAAACATGGCATAACACTAAGGGCCGCACGACAATTAAAAGATTTGGTACTGTTCTGTCCTAAACCATATTTTAGGTTTGTTAACAACAGAAAACAATAGCATAAACACAAGGTACACGAAAAACTAATCAAGTTACATATAAAGAACACCCCAAACGGAGTTACGGTTAAAAAGATATAAGCAAAACAAGTTACGAGCACAAACTGCCAACATCACGAAGCACACTTTAGAGCAATGCATAAACAGGTTAATCAATGCAAACATGTTCACACATGATATGAAATTAAACAATAAATGACAAGGAGGGAATGGCAAAAAGAATCATGCAAAAATACATCATAGATCAAAAGATATTAAGCAAACAACATGGCATCGTAAAGTAACAGACTTAGAGAAAAACAGAGGTGGCTGTCAATAACAGCAGCATAGCAACTTTTGAGAAGAATATCTATATGACCAGCAAGCATATCATGGAAATGCAATACATGTAATTAAAGTAGACATGATTCTTAACAATATGCAATTGGAATCACTCAAATCCGATAAACGGTTGCGAAGCAATCGTCGACCGAAATTGCAATAAACTAACAGTTTCAGCAACAGCAGCACAATAACATCAGGATCACCACTTTGGAGCAAGATTTAATACAGCTAAAGCCCCCAAACATGGCAAGTTAAAGCATGGAATTTAAGTACACATGATGCTTAACACAATGGAAAAAGAATCAATGCAATAGGCCTCATGGATTGGTTACAATCATCATGCAAAGTTGCAACAAAATATTAACAGCAGCACATAACAGGAGAAAGTAGCAGTTTAACGGCCTTATGCCCTGTTTAGCACACAATTACACAATCAAGATGAGCTCAAATGCAAAAACTTTCTACATACGAATGCTAGAGCACGTAAAACTGAGCAACTTTCGTTTTGGGGGCACGTTCATCGGAGCTACGGTTTACTCGCAAATCTACGCGCGAAACTGAAACAGCAGCACATACTACTCCAGACTTTGCCAAAATTACAGAGTTCTTATCAGAAAAAAAAGGAAATCGGCCCTCACCCATGGGCCAAGCCCAAAAGGCCGCTGGATCTGGAGGGGGTGTGGCTTGGGCTGGCCTGGGCGCCATGGGCCTGCTGGGGCGAGCTGGGCCCAACTGGCGGATTGGGCCCGCCTGGCTTGGCGGTTGGCTGGCCAGCCGGCTCGGCTCCTCCCGAGCGCACCGAGCGGCGGCGGCGGCTGCCTCCCGCCGGCGAGCGGCGGCTCCAGCCAGCCTGGCTCCGGCAAGGAGGTGCGCGGCGGCGCAGGCCAAGGCAGGGGCGGCGCGGGGGCTTGGTTTGGAGGGCGCCAACAAGGTCCCACGAGGCCGGCGCGGGAGCTCGGCCTGCTCCAAATGGCGGCGGCGGCGCTCCTGGCTACGGCCAGTTCCTGCAGGGGAGAGGAGGCAGAGGGTGAGAGAGGGAGAAGGAGAGGAGAGGGAAGGAGCAGAGGGAGAGGAGGTTGGCCGGCGGCCCGGCGACCGGCGGAGCCCGGAGCTCGACGGCGGCATCCGCGGGATGCCCACGGGCAGGAGGCGACGTGCAGAGGAGAGAGGAGCACAGGCTGGGCTGGCGTGGCGCATCCACGGCCCTCCGATCTCGCGATCGAACGGCCCCAAACAGATCTGAGCTAGGGTTTGCTGATTTGGGGGAATAACTGCGAAAATTGGGGCAGATCTGAGGGGGGGTGGCTGCAAAATTGTGGGTAGGGAAACCCTAAAAATGGGTGGGCGTGTGGTGGTCTTTATATAGCCCCGGTGGCTGGCAGTTTGCAAAAACATCTCCGGTTTTTATCTCACGCGCGCGGTGCTCACGTTTCTGACCGCCGGAGGTCCGCAGTACCTCCGATTCGGGTAAAACTTCGAACTGCGCGATCAGCGCGTTGAGCCGGAGGCGTTCACCTCACGCTGGAACCATTCCGAAAACACTTTCCGGCGCTCTATAAAAATAACCCGTTTAATTATTAAACGGGGTTTTCGTTCCGTTGGCTGCGGCTGGTCTCGTGAGGGTTTCACGACGGTGATCGGGTGAAACCCGATGTCGCAAAGGTCGAGTGTCAGGGTGGCAAGGGTCAGTCTCCGTCCGGTACGAGATAAGAGGGGGGAAAATAATCGCCGATCGATAAATCGGGGATGCAAACACCGCGAACAAATCAGACAATCAAACAATTCACACCGAAAACAAAAATTTTAATTTTTGTGAAAACTGGGCTGTTGCAAACATCATAGGACCCGGGTCCATATTTCCAATACTATTTACACCCACTATTTATTTACTGCTTTATTTACTTTTCTGTTGCTATCACTATCACTATTATCCCGTGTGTTTGATCCTTTGTAAACAACAAGGACGGAGGGATTGACAACCTCTCTGAACTCGTTGGGAGAAAAGTTATTATTTGTGTGTGCAGGTCCAGGTGAAGTTAGCAACCTCGGTTGTGAACGGCGCCATTGTTCACCTCACCACCTTCTTGTCTATCTTGGAGTCCTACTGGTTCGATACTCAACCTTAGCATCTTCGCTAAGGGAAATTTGCTGCTATCTACATCTCAACCTTCCACTTTGGGTAACCAACGAGGGGGCGAGAAATCGTACCATCAGCTACCCTACATGATCGAGGCACATATGTAATTATTTTGCTTTTTCTATGTTGAGTTTGATGGGATCCGATGGATTATGAGATTATGTTCAGATGTGGATAGAGTAATATATTTGGTTTTTATCTCTTATATTTTTGTTCCTAAGTAATTCTTGTATGTTCTTCCTTGCTGTTTATTGCTTTGGCCAGGTGGTGGATAGTAACTCCAAGAGGGAACGTTATGCTCGATTGTAGGTACATGCCCCCTGATGACACGCTTGAGTGACAGAAACATGAGTCTAGAGGATGTGTTGTGGCCACAAGGGGGAAAACAACGGTGCTTGTAACCGCGGTTGCAAGGATTGTTTACTTTACACAAAGTTCTTTTAATGCAGTTGTCTGTTGCTTAGGGTTTACACTTTGGGTGGGACTCGCAACTTAATACTAGCGAGATGTTCTGGATAAATATCTCCAGGTGGATGATTAGTAGTAGATGTATATGGATTTCGGTCTACTTATTTTGGCGTACCGCCCATGCTTATGAGCATCTTCCATTCTTTTGTAGCATAGTTAGCATTGCGGTGCGTTCATAATCCTGTCAATTTCCCATCTGTAATTTTTCTACCTCGCATAGCAGTCTTATCGTATTTTGGGAGAGAGACATCACTAGTGAACATCACAGGACCCCGGTCCATATTCTCATCTTTGTTTTCAAGCTCATTTATTTTCTCGCATTTACTTTTAGTTGCTATCATCATTATCATTATCCCTTGTGTGTTTGACCCTTTGTAAACAACAAGACCGGGAAGATTGACAACCCCTCTGAACTTCGTTGGGAGCAAAGTTAATTGTATTGTGTGCAGGTCCAGGTGAAGTAAGCAACCCTGAGGTTGTGAACGGCGCCATTGTTCACTTCACTACCTACTTATCATTGCCGGAGTCCTTCTAGACGATACTCAACCTTGGTATATTCACCGAGGGAAATTTTCTGCTATCCTACATCTCACCTTCCACTTGGGGTAACCAACGAAGGGCGAGAATCCATTACCACTTCCACGCCATCAAGAAAATTTCCGGCGCCGTTGCCGGGGACTCCGAGTGATAATATAGGGGAGTTGCCCACTATCCTTTACCTATACTTTTTAGTCTTGTTAGTTTACCTTTCTATTTTTATCTTTGTGTCTTATATCAAAAATTCCAAAAAATCTGCCACACCTGCTGCTACTATGGGTTTCACTGAAAACACAAAGTTGTGTGACTTCACTAGTCACAACAACAAAGACTTTATCTGCAGTCCTATTGCCACACCTGCCACTTCAGCTACCTCTTATGAAATTAAACCTGCTTTACTGAATCTTGTTATGAGATATCAATTCTCTGGTGCTAGAGATCATGCTGCTTTACACTTGAATAATTTTGTTGAATTATGTGATATGAAAAAGTATAAAGAAGTAGAAGGTGATATTGTTAAGCTCAAGCTTTTTCCATTCTCTTTGAGGGACGGAGCTAAAATATGGTTTCGATCTTTTCCTAGGAATAACATAGATTCTTGGGATAAATGCAAAGATGCTTTTATTGGGAAGTACTACCCACCTACTAAAATTATCCAATTGAGGAGTAGCATTATGAATTTTAGGCAATTGGATAATGAACTCGTTTCACAAGCTTGGGAACGCATGAAAACTCTTGTTAAGAAATGCCCTACACATGGTTTGACTACCTGGATGGTTATCCAGACTTTTTATGCAAGCCTAAACTTTACCTCGCGGAACCTGTTAGATTCGGCCGTGGGAGGAACCTTTATGTCAACTACACTCAATGCTGCCACCAAACTCCTGGATTAGATGATGACCAACTATTCCCAATGGCACACCGAACGCGCTCCAACAGGTAGGAAGGTAAATTCTGTCGAGGAAATTACCTCTCTCAATGATAAAGTTGACTTAATTATGTCTCTACTTACCAAGAAACCCTCTATTGATCCTCATGATGTTCCTTTAAATTCTTTGGTTGCTCAGGAACAAGTAGATGTGAACTTCATCGCAAGAAACAATTTTAATAACAATGCTTATAGGGGCAACTTTGCTAGTAATCCTAGACCGTTTCCATCCACTTATGGGAACAACAACACCTACCCTAGCAACAAGAACCCCACCTCTAAACTAGAGAATATGCTTAGAGACTTTATCACTACCCAAAAAGCCTTCAACAAGAATGTGGAAGAAAAAATAGCTAAATTAGATAATCTTTGTTTGAAGGTAGACAGCTTAGTCCTTGATGTTGAGATGTTAAAAAAATAGAACCTCTCCACTTGAGGGAGCAAGGACACTCCTATTAATGCTATCTAGTTACAAATTAATGAAAATACTAGGATGATGGCTAAACTTAAAGAAATATGGGCTAGAGAAAAAGAGGAAGAGGATAGAATTAAGAGCCTTCCTACACACCACACTGTTGCAACTATAAAAATTGTTGAGGACACTGAAACTATTAGCACCCAATGCACTCCAGATCCCATTGGACCTATTAATGCTGATGCTAATACCTCAACCTTAGAAGAAGAAACTCCTACGAACATAGAGGGTTTCAAACAAGTGAGCTTAGATGACACTACTACCACCTTTGATAGTAGTGATATTGATTTTTATAGTTGCACCCTCTCAGAAGTTATCAACTTATTACACAAAATGTCTAGAGACCCCCACACTAGCACACTCAATCTTGCCTTCACGGAGCATATCACAAATGCTCTTATCAAAGCTAGGGAGGAGAAGCTTAGGATATAAGCCTCCATACCTAGGAATCTAGATGATGGTTGGGACCCTATGATAAAAATTAAATTAAATAACTTCTCTTGCTATGCTTTATGTGACGTGGGAGCTAGTACCTCCGTCATGCCCAAAAGAATGTATGATATGTTTGAATTAAAACCTTTTGATTCATGTTCTTTTGGTGTTCTCCTTGTCGACTATTCCGTAAAGAAACCTTTGGGGAGGATCGACGATGTTCTTATCATTTCCAATGACAATTATGTTCCCGTGGATTTTATTATTATGGATATAGATTGTGAACCTTTATGTCCAATCATTTTGCTATCATTGACATGAAAGAGGGTAATATAAAATTCCAATTCCCTCTCAGAAACGGGATGGAACACTTCCCAAGAAAGAAAGTCAAGTTACCCGGGCTAGCTATTCTCTCTCTCTTGATAAAACTTGATTCTCTTTTGCCTTATTTCTAGCTTAAAGGCGTAAAATAAATCGCTTGTTGGGAGGAAACCCAAGATGTTTTTACTTCTGTTATTAGTGGTCTTGATGATTGTTACTACTGTAGAAAAATCATTTTATCTTTATTTTTCAAGCTTTGTGCCAAGTATAGCCTCATATGACAAGGGAAGTGAAGGTTGTGACATGCTGTCCAGAAAACAGATTCTGTCCTCGTGACGGAAAAATTCGAAACAAATCACCAGTTCATATTTTTGAGCTGAATTGTTTACACAGCGTGCTCTATACAATCACAGAACTTTCGTATGTTCCGAGTTTTTTGATTCGAGTTGATGAAGTACCCCTAAAAAATTCTTTACTACCTGTTGTTCTGTTTTTCACAGATTCCGCCACGTTTTGTCTCTCCTACCTTTTGCAAACCTTAAGCTTTCTTTTTCTTTGCAAAAACCTTTTGGCAATCTTGAGAAACAGTAGCTCTTCAAGAATATATTTATATCCAGTGGGGAAAAATATTTATTAACGGTACTAACCTCTCTAATCAGCTTATGATGAGTTGTGTATGAAGGGAGTTTTCAAGTGTGCGTTGGAAGATGATGAAAGAAGATTCGGGAGTGTCAAGCGCTCAAGCTTGGGGATGCCCCAATGCATCCCCAAAAAATATTCAAGGAGATTCAATCGTCTAAGCTTGGGGATGCCCCCGAGCATCCCCTTCTCCATCAACAATCATCAGTTCGTCCTTCGTCTCACTATATTTTTATCACTTCATGCGTTATGTGCTATGCTTGGAGCGTCTCGCTCTTAGGTTTTATTTTTTGTTTTCTTTTGCTTTGCTTGATGTTCATAACAACTTAGATCCCGTCTTTCTTTTTGTGGGAGAGAGACACGCTCCACTTTCTTCATGCCTATCTTTTTGCTGTTATGTGTTCTTTATCTTTTCGTAGCTGCTGCCTTGTATAGTTTTAGTCTTAGTTTGTCTTAGCAAGAGCCTTTCCTTTTGTTTAGTTTGTCGCTTGAACTCTCTTTAGTTTTCATGTTTATCTTGTTAAGAGAGTTGGTTGTTGCACTGAGTTATGTCTTGTTTTTTAGAAGTAGGTAATTGAGGTTGCCATTTAATTTTAGTAGTAACCTGCAATAGTTTTGAGGTATTGATGTGAGTAATATTTGAACTTTTGGTGTCAAGAGCTCTAACCTATTAGTGATAGGTGTCGTATTTTGGGCAATCTGTGTGTTATTTTCAAAAACCTAGAAAACTAGTTGAGAACTCTAGCTACTAGATGGATCAGTACTCTTCTGAGGGGTCGAATATTAGAGTACACTCACGTACCATGAGTCGAGGATGCGCAAGGATAACCAAACCCCCATACACTGCTCCACGGGGCACTTGTCTCTTTGTGAACCTCCTTATTAGATTGAGAGTTACCGAAAATAAGTGCATGAGTTCTTCGGACTAATGTGAGTATTCGAAAGTTGACACTTCCACCTCCTCGTATTTGCTAGCCTCTCCTGTGTTGTGTATTGCCTCCTTCTCACTCCGAGAGTTGGCGTCCACCTTCACCGGTACATCCAAACCCTTGGCATGATACGCTCTGTCATCATAAACCTCCTTATATCTTTCCTCAAAACAGACACCATACCTACCTATCAAGGCATTTCCATAGCCTTTCCGAGATATATTGCCATGCAATTTCCACCTCTTCATGACTTGATCTTCCTGTCATACATGTTCCTGCTACACTGGCAGCGGCATACATTGCATACATCATGATAGCTACATCTTCTTTATGATTTGAGTACCTTTTAAAGTGTGAAAGATCTTCTATACCCTCTTGTAAATTAGAGTGTTGCCCTTAAGTGAGGAAAAGATCCCAAATTGGACAAAATAAAAGATCCCAAAGAGGACACATGAGAGTTAAATAGAAAGAGCCATTGAGGCCACCAAAAAAATACAAAAAATAGAAAAAAGAGAAAAAGAAATAAAAAGAGAGAAAGGGGCAACACTAATATCCTTTTGAAAGATCCACACTAGTACTCCCTCTTATCCTTGTACTCCATAGAGATGATCATTCATATAGCTATGTGGGGACCTTCACACTATGGAACTTGGCTTGCATATTCCAAGGATGAGCCTCCTCAAAAGAGCTCTAGATCTTCATGAGCGAGAAAGTTAGATGCACCCCCACTAGTTCCACTGGAGAGTTTTCCAGCTCATATGTGCATCCGTTGCATGGCAATCCCTACTCCTCACATCATATCTATCATTTGGCCTTATCGCCTATGATTGTCCTCATTCATGTGAGCCTTTCTCATCCTTTTTGACTTCTTCCTCCACCATATTCTCTCTTTGCCATCCTAAGTGTCTACTCTCGTGCTTACACTCATCCATTGCATGAGTGATCAAAATATTGAAAAGGAGCGTATCAAATTGACTTGTACCTGGCTAGTGGTCTGGGGAAGAGTCAAGATAAGATTCCAAAGAAGACCAAGTGTGAAACTTTAGTAGATTGAGTTATCAACACAAAAATACTTTTTTCTCATATTCCCTGTCCACCTTCTTGCACGCAAACACCATCTGGAAACAATCGAGTCACGGACAGCGAGAGCTCTTGCACCTAATGTTCTCTCGTTGCTTGCTTCAATGCTAATATAGACTCTTGCATGATATGACTTGAATTGAGTTACATACCTTGATTTCTTTACTTTTCAAAGTTCCTATATGGTGCTTGTAACCGCGGTTGCAAGGATTGTTTACTTTACGCAAAGTTCTTTTAATGCAGTTGTCTGTTACTTTGGGTTTACACTTTGGGTGGGAGTCGCAACTTAATACCAGCGAGATGTTCTGCATAGATATCTCAAGGTGGATGATTAATAGTATATGTAGATGGATTTAGGTCTACTTATTTTGGCGTACTGCCTATGCTTATGAGCCTCTTCCTTCTCTTTTGTAGCATAGTTAGCATTGCGGTGCGTTCATAATCCTGTCAATTGCCCATCTGTAATTTGTTTACCTCGCATAGCAGTCTTATCTTCTTTTGGGAGAGAGATATCACTAGTGAACATCACGGTACCCCGGTCCATATTCTCATCTTTGTTTTCAAGCTCATTTATTTTCTCGCATTTACTTTCAGTTGCTATCATCATTATCATTATCCCTTGTGTGTTTGACCCTTTGTAAACAAAAAGACCGGAGAGATTGACAACCCCTCTAAACTTCGTTGGGAGCAAAGTTAATTGTGTTGTGTGCAAGTCCAGGTGAAGTAAGAAACCCTGAGGTTGTGAACGGCGCCCTTGTTCACTTCACCATCTACTTATCATTGCCGGAGTACTTCTGGAAGATACTCAACCTCGGTATCTTCACCGAGGGAAATTTGCTGCTATCCTACATCTCACCTTCCACTTGGGGTAACCAACGAAGGGCAAGAAGCCATTACCATTTCCACGCCATCAAACATCCACCTTCTCATGACTTAATCTTCATTTCATACATGTTCCTGCTACACTGGCAGAGGCATACATTTGCATACATCATGATAGCTACATGTTTTTTATGCTGAGTACTTTTGTAAAGTGTGAAAGATCTCCTATACTCCTATTAGAAAGAGTACAAATGAGAGTTAAATAGAAAGAGCCATTGAGGCCACAAAAAATAGAAAAAGAGAAAAATAAAATAAAAAGAGAGAAGGGGGAAACACTACTATTCCTCTTGAAAGATCCACACTCGTACTCCCTTTATACCTTGTACTCCATAGAGATGATCATATATGCATATAGCAATGTGGGGACCTTCACACTATAGAACTTGGCTTGTATATTCCAATGACGAGCCTCCTCAAACGAGCTCTAGGTCTTCTTTAGCGAGCAAGTTGGATGCACCCCCACTAGTTCCATTGGAGAGCTTTTCTTAGCTCATATGTGCATCCGTTGCATCGCAATCCCTACTCCTCACATCATATCTATCATTTGTCCTTCTCTCTCCTATGATTGTCCTCATTGATGTGATCCTTTCACACCCTTTTTTTCTTCCTCCTCCACCATCTTTCTCTTTGCCATCCTAAGTATCAACTCTCGTGCTTACGCTCATCCATTGCATGAGTGCTTAAAATATCGAAAGGGAGTGGATCAAATTGTCTTGTACCTGGCTAGTGGTCTGGGGACGAGTCAAGATAAGATTTCAAAGAAGTCTAAGTGTGAAACTTTAGTAGATTGAGTTCTCAACAAATAAATATATTTTATATCTCGCATTCCCATCTCCCACTTCTTGCACGCAAACACGGACCACGAGAGCTCTTGAACCTTTATGCTCTTATGTTGCTTGTTTCAATGCTAATATAGACTCTTCCTTGTTATGACTTGAATTGAATTACATGCCTTGATTTATTTACTTAAAAGTTCTTATATGGTTGTAGCATGTCACCACAGAAATTATGCTTGTTATCATTTACCTACTCGAGGACGAGCAGGAATTAAGCTTGGGGATGTTGATACGTCCCACACGTATCTATAATTTCTGCTTGCTCCATGCATGTTTTGTGTGATATTGCTATGTTTTAGATACAGTTTCATACACTTTTGATCATATTTGGACTAACCTATTAACTCAATGCACCCCAGTGCCAGTTTCTGTTTTCTGTTGTTTTTGTATTTTAGGTTTTCCCATTACTTAAAGTGCCAGAAAAATTCCGGGAAATATATATATAAAAATCAGCGTAATGGAAGCTTCCAGACGCCCGAAGGGGGGCCAGAGGGGCGCCACCAGGAGTCTAGGCAGCCAGGTGGTGGGGCCTAGGGTGGGGCCGCGCCGGGAGGCCGCCTGGACTCCCTTGTGGCCCTCTGGTTGCCACCTTTGGCTCTTATTTATACTCGCGTCGCGAAAACCCTGATTGCAGAACCCTTTTCTCCAGAAGCAATTCCGATCTCCGCCTCCATCACCAACAAGCTTCGGGGGACCAGATTTCCTGTGCCGGCACCATACCGGGACGGGGAAGTGCCCCCCGGGTTCATTTCCATCGACATTGCTTCCTCCCTCTGAAAGCGCAGTATATCGACCAGATGAGGGGTGAATGGGAGATTTTCAATTTTCTCGAGGAATTTCAATTTCCTCAAGACTGAGGAAATTATAAATTGAGGAAACTCACAGAATGAAGAAGCACAAAAACTTTACAGAATGTAGACATGACCACTTAACATCATATTGTGGGGAAAACAACTTCTAACGAAAGTGCTAAAGTGTAAATGATGCAATGCATGAGGAATCAGAACTGAGGAAACGCAGAGGGGAAGGTATCAGGATAAGTCATCAGTGCAGAAACAGAAGAGTAATGTTTGAAGAAATAGCACCAGGACACTGAAGACACCGATTTGATGGACCGGTTCAAGTTGCTGTGACAACTCTACATCTGGTTGGAGAGGCTGAGATTGAACTCAGAAGAAATATTATTCACATTATTCTCCTTGAACTAAAGTCCTCAGACTCCGTCCAATCACTCAGGTGAGTCTTCAAGGTAGACTCCCGAAACCTTCACAAACCCCGTTCACTCAGGGAAGTCACAATTGCATCTTGACTTCCTCAGAACAATGACTCCTACACCGGCTGGAAGACCACAGTCTTCAAGGGTAAAAAGCTTCGGATCACTCGAACCGACTTCCTCAGAAATGCTCAACTACTCAGGCTCGTGGTTTTCCTCACTTAGGTTCTTCAGGTTCCTCAGAGGTGGGTTGATCTCAGATGACAAGTGTCAGTTTCTCTCTCGGAGCATCCAACCCTCCAATGGGGCTGGGGGCGGCTATTTATAGCCGTGGAGCAATCCCAGGAGAAAGGACATAAATGCCCAGGCATGAAATTACTATCGTGCCCCTCCCTTCGTACCGTTGCTAGATAGGTTCTAGCCTCTTACCACGCGACATGTGGCACTCTCCAAAGTGTTCTCTCACTCTCTCTTATTCAGGAAATCTGCACTAGCAGTTCCCTGACTCCTCAACCGAAGTTATATTCCTCAGTGTCCTACAAAACAAGGACTCAGACACCTGAGGAACTGAACTTCTTCTGCAGGATATTTCTCAGGGTTTTCTTCAGGATTTGTATTTGAGCACTTCCTCAGAAATACGGAACTCATTTACCTCAACCCCTCCAGCAGTCGGTGTTTTCCAATGACTCAAGAAGTATAAATGTCTTAACGAAGACCACGCTTCAACTTTAGCTTCAGCGCGAGTTGGCCTCAAGATGACGCATGGTTTCTTCAGCATCAGCCGAATGCCTCAGGATTTCGCGCATCAGCGTTCTTCAGGAAACACACCGATTTCTTCAATGTTCCTCGACATTTGGGGGGGGGGTCGACAATGGTGGTTAATCTCTTCTTCAGGGACTGTTCTCCTATGTATACTCACAAACACATCAGTCCCTTAACCGTTTTTTCATAAAATACTCCAAAACCTCAAAGGAGGCACTATATGCACTTACAATCTCCCCCTTTTTGGTTATTTGATGACAATCAGGTTAAAGCTTCAACGGGATTAAATAAGTAGTTTTGAGGAATTAAGCTTGAAGAGAACATTTCATAATGTCTGGATATAGAGATGCTCCCCCTAAGGATATGCATATATTAAAGACTTTGTACTTAGTGAATATTTTTGAAAAACATGAGGAGCTCCCCCTATATCCAGGATTATCTAAAAACAATGCTGAAAATAAGATGCTTGAGTAATAAACACAACACTGAGGAAAGTGATTGCTGAGGAATATCATGAGTATTAAAGGACCTTAAGAAGTATCACGAGGTAACACAAAAGTATCAGACAATCACAAAAGTATCAGTTTACAACTCGTTACAAAAAATGGTCTGAAGAACGAGAGTTTTAACTGAGGAACCCCATATAGACCCGCTTGAATACTAACATATTTCTCCCCCTTTGTCATTAAATGAACAAAATGGCGAGAGCTGATACTAGCACCCCGATATAAATGCTTCAGGGCTGAGGTGAGTCAGGCCTAAGGCAAGCAGTTGAAGTATGAGGACAAGCAGCAGTGTCTTCAGCGTTCTCAGGTGATATCTCTTGTTGCGAAGAGTATGAATCCATTGCCAGAGGAGGTGTGTTGCATCTGGGGAACTGACGAGGAGGCCGAATTTCAGAGACCTGAGGCTGCTTGAGGCCAAGTTTTGCAAGGTCTTCATGCACAATGACTTCAGTGAGAAGAGCATCAAGTCGTTGATAGGTGTGATGTGCATATTGATGAATATTCTTTTGAGACGTATGCATTTGCGCCATGTAGCTGAGGATGTCACCAATCTGACGCTTTGTCCAGTCATGGTTTCGATCAAATTTCTGATGAAGACTGATGAGGAGTTCCCGGTCGGTCATCATGCGAGCTTGAGTTGTATCCTCAATTGAGGCATGTGTGTGAGTGACATCAGTTGTTCGGGACTGGGGTTGTCTGATGTTGCCACTGAGGGAATTCTCTGGTAGAACACGTCTTTACCTTTGGCATTTCAGGCAATTGTATGCTGAAGCACTTAACATGAGGCAAATACGTGCGATGATTCGGCTGATCAGGCTTATAGTTGATACATGTGTTGGCACAGATCAGCTTCATAATCCACGGAGCATAAGGCTTTAGGATGTGCGGGTTCTGAGCAGCATCAACCATGGTTCTGAAGAAGAAGTCTGAGACATTGATGGGCGCAGACATGCAAAGATTGAAAAGTATATTCTTCATGATGCCAACGACTTCTTCAACAGTAGATTCATAGCCCTTGATTGGGCAGAAAGACTTGGCAAGAATTCTGTATAAGGTGCTCGGCAGATACTGAAGCTCTGTGACGAGGAACTTTTTACGGGGAGGAGCTTCAGGGGCTTGAGGCTTCATGAGCATGTTCATCAGATCATCACGGAGAAGTGGAGAGCCATAAGTGCTTGGAACTGATGCATCAGAGAGAGGCAGCTCAAGAATCTCAATGATTTCAGGCACTGAAGCAGTGTAGTGTTGATGCTTAGACATACATTCCAGAACCCAAGTATTGATGTCCTTGGGATCGCCTGATACATAAAGAGTGGCATAGAATTGAGGAACTAGCTCTTCATTCTAGTGGATGCATTCAGGGCAGAACTGAAGCAGCTTGGCATGGAATAAATCTTGAAGCGCATTGTTTAAGCATGGGGTGTCCTCCATATCTGAATGAGGAATGTGCTTATGAGGAAAGAGCTTATGCTGCTTGTAGTGGACTGAAGCATCATAGTTCTTTTGAGTTGCAGTCCAGAACCTCACAGCTTGCAGGGCGGAGCAGAGTGATACGGATTTTGAATCCCATCCTGAAAGAAGCTCATCGCGTTGAAGAATGCATCAGCATTGAAGCTTGGGCGTTGATGGCGTGGAAGTGGTAATGGCTTCTCACTCTTCGTTGGTTACCCCAAGTGGAAGGTTAGATGTAGGATAGCAGCAAATTTCCCTCGGTGAAGATACCGAGATTGAGTATCATCCAGAAGGACTCCGGAAATGATAAGTAGGTGGTGAAGTGAACAATGGTGCCGTTCACAACTCAGTGTAGGTGTTTTTGTTCCCATAAGTGGATGGAAACGGTCTAGGACTACTAGCAAAGTTGCCCCTATAAGCATTGTTATTAAAGTATTTTCTAGCGATGAAGTTCACATCTACTTGTTCCTGAGCAACCAAAGAGTTTAAAGGAACATCATGAGGATCACTAGAGGGTTGCTTGGTAAGTAGGGACATAATTAAGTCAACTTTATCATTGAGAGAGGTAATTTCCTCGACAGAATTTACCTTCCTACCTGTTGCAGCGCGTTCGGTGTGCCATTGGGAATAGTTGGTCAACATCTCATCCAGGAGTTTGGTGGCAGCACCGAGTGTAGTTGACATAAAGGTTCCTCCCGCGGCCGAATCTAACAGGTTCCGCGAGGTAAAGTTTAGGCCTGCATAAAAAGTCTGGATAACCATCCAGGTAGTCAAACCGTGTGTAGGGCATTTCTTAACAAGAGTTTTCATGTGTTACCAAGCTTGGGCAACGTGTTCATTATCCAATTTCCTAAAATTCATAATGTTACTCCTCAATTGGATAATTTTAGCAGGTGGGTAGTAATTCCCAATAAAAGCATCTTTGCACTTATCCCAAGAATCTATGCTATTCTTAGGCAAAGATTGAAACCAGATTTTAGCTCCGTCCCTCAAAGAGAAAGGAAAAAGCTTGAGCTTAACAATATCACCTTCTACTTATTTATACTTTTGCATATCACATAATTTAACAAAATTATTCAAGTGTAAAGCAGCATCATCTCCAGCACCAGATAATTGATCTCTCATAACAAGATTCAGTAAAGCAGGTTTAATTTCATAAGAGGTAGCTGAAGTGGCAAGTGTGGCAATAGGAGTGCAGATAAAGTATTTGTTGTTGTGACTAGTGAAGTCACACAACTTTGTGTTTTCAGTGGAACCCACAGTAGCAGCAGGTGTGGCAGATTTTTTTGTAATTTTTGATATAAGACACAAAGATAAAAACAAAAGTAAAGGTAAAGGATAGTGGGAAGCTCCCCTATCTTATCACTCGGAGTCCCCGGCAACGGCGCCAGAAATTTTATTCATGGCGATGAAGTGGTAATGGCTTCTCTCCCTTCGTTGGTTAACCCAAGTGGAAGGTGAGATGTAGGATAGCAGCAAATTTCCCTCGGTGAAGATACCGAGGTTGAGTGTCGTCCAGAAGGACTCCGGCAACGATAAGTAGGTGGTGAAGTTAACAATGGCGTCGGTCACAACTCAGGGTTGCTTACTTCACCTGGACCTGCACACTACACAATTAACTTTGCTCCCAACGAAGTTTAGAGAGGTTGTCAATCTCTCCGGTCTTGTTGTGTACAAAGGGTCAAACACACAAGAGATAATGATAATGATAGCAACTGAAAGTAAATACTGAAAAGGAAATAGGCTTGTAAACAATGATGAGAATGTGGACCGGGGTCCCGTGATGTTCACTAGTGATGTCTCTCTCCCAAAAGATGATAAAACTGTTATGCGAGGTAAACAAATTACAGATGGGCAATTGACAGGATTATGAACGCACCGCAATGCTAACTATGCTACAAAAGAAAGGAAGAGGCTCATAAGCATGGGAAGTATGCCAAAATATGTAGACCAAAATCCATCTACATCTACTATTAATCATCCACCTTGACATATCTATCCAGAACATCTCGCTGGTATTAAGTTGCGAGTCCCACCCAAAGTGTAAACCCAAAGCAACAGACAACTGCATTAAAAAGAACTTTGCGTAAAGTAAACAATCCTTGCAACCGCGGTTACAAGCACCGTTGTTTTCCCCCTTGTGGCCACAACACATCCCCTAGACTCATGTTTCTGTCACTCAAGCGTGTCATCAGGGGGCATGTACCCACAATCGAGCATAACATTCCCTCTTGGAGTTACTATCCACCACTTGGCCAAAGCAATAAACAGCAGCGGAGAACATGCAAGAATTACTTAGGAGCAAAAATATAAGAGATCAAAACCAAATATATTACTCTATCACGATCTGAACATAATCTCATAATCCATCGGATCCCATCAAACTCAAGATAGCAAAATCAGAAGAATATTTGCCTCGATTAGGTAGGGATGCTCATGAGGTCTAAACCATGAAGAAAAAGAGGGGATGAGAACATCACATAGCTACTGATCATGGACCCATGGTACAAGGTAGACTACTCAAGGAACATCCGGTAAGCGTCCATGGTGGAGGAGAAGCTTCCGGAGGTCGATCCTCCCTCCGGCAGGGTGTCGGGAAGGGTCCTGACGGTGCTCCCGATCTTGGAAGCGCGACAGCGGTGGAACAGAGGCGAGATTGGAGTTTCCCGTGACAGAGGAATAAATAGGCGAAGGGCGGAAGCCAGGGGGCCACCAGGGATCCAGGCGCCCCCCTGGGCCCCTGGTTGTGGCCCTCTGGCCCTACTAGGGTGCTTCTAGAAGACTCCGTTACGCTGATTTTTTATCCGAATTTTTGGAGCACTTTTAATATGGGGGAAACCTGGAATAGAAAAACAGCAGAAAACTGAAACTGGCACTGGGGTGCGCTGAGTTAGTAGGTTAGTCCAAATATGATCAGAAGTATATGAAAGTGTATCTAGATCATAGTAATATCACAAAAAACATGCATGAAGCGAGAAGAAATTATCGATACGTTTGAGATGTATCAGGCGTCCATCAGCATCGATGTTGCGGTAAAACGGTTGCTTCTGCTTCGGACATAGAGAAAGTGATGATTCTTTTGCTGGAAGCATTGGAGAGGCTGGAGCAGTTGGAGGCACTGGTGGGGAAACATTGGAGGGCCAGGTTGGAGAGAGGCAGCTGGGGCTGAGGGAGATGTGACATGTTTGTCAGCCGAGCTCTCCTTGGCAGCATCAGGATCAACGTTGGTGCTGTGCTTTGCCTCGGTTTCAGCGGCCGGCGGAGTACTTTCAGTTTCAGGTTCAACATTAGTAGTGTCTGCATCATCAGCTTCATCATCCGCAGCTGAAGCCTCGTGCACAGATTCTTCAGAGTGTTGAACTGTATCAGGCAAGAATTCAGTGGTGGTGGGGAAGTAAAGCTCAAGAGAGAAAATAGTGTGTGGGGGGGAGTCTTGGTGTTCCATCTCATAGTCCTCATCCATGATACGTGGAGTCCCGGTATCTTCAATACCGACATCTGCATCCATTTCCTCAATTTCAGTGATGACTGGAGGAGGAGGGAACTGAGGTGTTGGAATGATTGATGTGCCAGACGCTGAGAAAATGGCCTTGGAGGGCGGAGTGAAGACTATCAGGTTGCGCTCAGGACTTTCTTGTTGGCCCTAGGCAGCAGTGGGTGTGGCGGAGGCCTCATGTTCTCTTGATGCAGGAGGAGCAGACGAGATGGCAGCAGCATCGATGGGCTCCTCATTAGTAGCTTCAAGTGTGGGCCTCTTGGCTGCGGGATGAGAAGAAGGAGAGGCTTCAGGCATGCGCTTGAGGCTTCGTGGGAGATCCTCAGGCACGTCGGCAGGTTTTTCTGGGGCACCAGGAGGCACTATGGATTATTTCCGCTGAAGTTTCATCAGATTATCCATTTTCCGGGACATACGTTCCTTTGATTTTCCTATATAGGCACATTTTGCGTGAATTCAACAGTGAGCCGTTGTACTTCAGATTGATACGCAATGAATTCTTCAGGAGAGACGTCAGTGACTGGATTCTTTTTGAAGTCACGATGGACTTTCTGAAGTTGGCGTTGCAGCTTCTTTTTGAGGTCTCGGTGACGAATCTCATTGATGAGGAATTGTTGAATATAGAATCTGAGGTCTTTGCGTATATCCAAGTCATCAAGAGGAGTATCAGGCTTCATGGTCCAGATGTTAATATACTCCAAGATCTTCTTGGGATCGAGGAGGAGTGGTATCTTAGAGCATGTTTCTTCAACTTTGCGTCTGGCTACAGCACGCACATATTCAATCTTTTGTTCTTCAGTGGCCACAAAACCGACCAAGTCTTATTCATCTTCTTCTTCATCAGAATTGAAGACAACATGAAGCGAGTCGTGCATGGCGGTTCTCTTTGGAGAGGGTCTTACTCCTCGATTAATGGCAGTCTTGGTCTTCATCTGAGGTTGAGGCATGGTGGTGGATGCCTCAGGGGCACTGCCAGACTCATGAGTGTGAAGTCTTTAGGCAGGAGCATCTCCAGACGTCCGTTGGCATGAGGAGCTTGGAGCTTGAGGCATAGTTGAGGATTTCATGGATGGTTTGATACCAGGATTCTTCCTGCGAGGCTGGCCAGGAGGCCGAGGCTGAGGCTGTGCTGCAGGCCGAGGCGGAATCTGAACTGAGTCAGCCAAGTCACGGGACAGACTCCGAGCAAGATGAGCAGTCCGTTTTGAGGTATCCTTGATATGCATCAGGAAAGTCATCAGGAGTCCGCAGACTTGTGGGATCGGGAATTACATCGGATCCAGTGGGTGGACGAGATTTGATTCCCAATGTCTTCAATGGAGGATTAACAGCAAACATTTCTTCATGCTGAGGATTGAGCCATTCATAAGGAGCCCATCGTTTAGCCCATGCCCTCGTAATTTTCCGGATTCTCTTTTGCGTTCTCCGGCAGTTTCGCATTCTGGAGTCTTCAGTAGCTCATAAAGTTCTGGAGGAAAGTCACGAGCAGTCCCTGAGAGACGACGAAGAGGAGCCATGTTCTTCAGCTGAGGAGACTGAGGAATTGTAAGTTCAAGCTGAGCTGCAAATGAAGGGAGACTATGAGAACCCTATGATTCCTCAACAGACATGTACCTGTGACAGAATTAAGTTGCGAGGGAAGTGGGGTACGGTTATATGCGTCCATGAGGAAAGTGTTTGAGGAATGGAACTTAATAGAAGCATAGGTCTCAGTTAGATTTCAGTACTGCTGAGGAATATAGTGGTTTGAAGAATCTGGAAGAATCTTGAAGAAGTTGCAGTACTAAGGAATTAACAAATGAGACATGGTCATACCTGAGATGAGGCGAATGCTGAGGAAACCCGAGACGGTCTTCTCCGGTGACGATGTTCTCCTGCCACGACGGCGCGAGAGCTTGAGGAGGTCAAGGGCGGCGACGGGAGAAGGAATGAGGCGTGTGGGGTAAAATGACCGTGGGGTTGGCTATTTATAGAGGGGTAAAAACTCAGCGGGGGTGAGTTTCATGGACAAGATTACCCCCGGTGGTTCGGCTCACGAGTTATTTGATTAGAGGATAGGCACAATCCGCGGTAAAATCGGAACAGTGAGAAGATAAGGCTGCAATAAAAGCTTCAGTTTGAGAAAACTTATGAAGTAGCAGCAAAAGCCTCAATATGGTGTAACATCCCAAAATTTTCTGAATTTTGGAACGTTAATAAAATTAAATAGATAATGATTGTTTGATTGATGTGTTTGATTTTCTCTGAGTTTTAAAACTTTTCGGAGTTTATGGAATATTAAAATGAGAGGGAATAAAATGACTTTCCCTAATATTCATAATTGGTGTTTTTGGAATTTATTATTTAAACCAAAACACACAAAACAAAATGAGAGAAGGTAATATGACTCCTTCAACATATTAAAAGTTTGGAAAATGTTTTAAATCATTATTGAAATTCTTCTGAATATTCAAAACATTTTTCAACTAAAGGAAATTCATTTGAGATGATATAAAATGACTTATACCCTTTTAATAAAGTTGGAAAATATTTAGAATATAAATTTAAAGTTTTTAAAATTTATTTTGAGTATTATAAATAACTCTAATATTATTTTCGAGATTTTATAATGCTAAGAGAGTTTTTTTTATTTCATTGAAATGATTTATTAAATATTTTAAAAGAGTTGAAAAAGTATCCCAATGGGATATTTTTGTTTTACCAAATTATTTATTGGTGTGACAATTTTAAAATTTATATTTTATTACTTAGAAATGGTTTGTCAATGCTTTTGACCAAATAAAATTATTTTAAATGGTTTATTGGATTTTATTTGATTTATGAAAAGTATTTTATATTTAAATAAAGTATTTAGAAAAGGTTTTTATTTTATTAACCTTTTTGGAAAATATTTTCATTTTATAATTTTCTTTGTATTATTTGATGAATTTAGAATTTTATTTCATATTTTTCGGAGTTATGGTTGATTTGGTTTAATTGTTTGAAGTTTTGTGTTTAAAGGAAAAAGAAAAATTCGTAGCCCGGCCCAATAGCTTATGTCCGCCCGCGAGCGCAATTCGAGCCCGAGTCAAATCCAGTTTTTTTTCTTTTTCTTTTCTCTGTATATATATCAATTTCCATGGTATTTCTATTTCTTTTTTTAGTAAACCCGAAAATCCTAGCCGCGGGACCCGCCGCCGCAGGGCCCCGCGCCGCCGCCACCTCCGCCGCTCGCCGGACGCCCCCGGCCGGAGCCGCGCCACCGCGCGCCCTCGCGGCGCCAGGACGACGACGGGCACCGAGCGTCGCGTCCACGTCCTCCCTGGCCGCGACGCCGCCGCCGGCCCCATCGCCCGTCGTGGAGCCCGAGCGCCGCGCCTCCTCCTGGCCGCCGCCGCCGCGCGGCCATCGCCAGACTCGCCGGCCACCTCCGCCCGAGCGGCCACGGGCCGCCGCCCACTGCCGCCGGTGCGCCGCCCCAGCCGCGCCCGAGGCCGCCACCCCTCGCCGGCCTCGCCACCGCTAGCCCCCTCGCCGGAACCGAGCACCTCGCCGGAATTCGAAAGTTCGCCGGAGTACTCCGGTCAACTCCGGCCAGATCTAGACGAGGGTCCCGATTACTTTTTCAGACAAAATTTTATTCGCGAACAAGTCCTTTTGGCAGAAAACCCCCTGATCTCGCGCCGGCAATATCTCCGCAACGGTAAGTCGGATCGAGGTGATTCTTTTTCCTACGCACTCGTGTTGTTCTGTAGCTTAGCATAGAATCAACTTTTAAAACTTTTGCACACTTTTGAATTTGAATTTATTTCAAATTCAAATTCAAATTCCGGTGGCCGTATCTTTTAAACCGTTGATCCAAATTGAGTGATTCTTTTTGCGTTGGATCACTCGTTCCATGTACTTTCTGTTTATATCATGTGTACACAAAGATTCACAAGTTTCTTGATCTGTTTAAATTCAAATTAAATTCAATTCTGCACTTTCTATGACCTGCGTTGTAGTATTCCGTTGCACGTGATTCTTTTTGCACATCGGATCATTGGAGACATATTATCGGTAACGTTCACACACTTTTCATGTGGGCATGATATTCACCTTGAATTAATAAATGTCCATGGTCACAACTACTTACTGATGAATCTTTCTCCGTTGACTCTCTCGAGTTCACGTTCCACTGATCACCTTCGGGCACATCGACACTTGTACCGTGTCAAGCCTTTTGTTTTGTTGGTAAAACCTTTGTGTTTTTTTGTTGATTTTATGTTTTGTCCTTGTGGTGTGATTGCTTATTTGAGTTCTTTCGTTGACGATAGATTGCTCAGAGTGTGACGAGTAGAGTTGACTGGACCGTGAGAGCGAAGATCTTCATCGAATGTATAAGGCAAGTTACACTTTGACCATACCTCAACCTATATTTTTCTATTATGCATGTAGCAAACTATCACCCTATTGCATGATAGGTAGTTTATTTTACTGTTGCTACAAAACCAGTTAGGATAGCCGCATGTCTTGACCTGTCTACCATAGATCAACCTAGCCGTGTTGCTACTTTATTGCTATGCTTTGTAGACGTGGTTTGGGTTGTGTAAATTCAAGGAGTGCATGTGAGCTATTTAATAATTTGTGTAGCAACTTTGTAATAAATAGAAATCACCTCTGGACGGGCAGGGAGTGCTTCCTGGGGGCTCGTGCCTTATCTAAGGGCGAGACCAGGTTGTACCCTTAATGGTTGGTTTTGTGGTTGACAGTACGTCATGGTGCTACCCTCTGAACGTAAGTGGGCACCGTCCAGGCTCAAAAATATCAGACGTACTTGGTGATTAGGAGCTTCCATGTACAACCGCTGGCCATATGGGCTCTGGCTTAGTTGAGTATGATGTAGGAAGCCTCTCCCGTGCAAAGCTAGCAGATGTAGATGTGATAGGTGGTACCGGCTTGCCGTTGGGTGTAGGTGACCTCTTCTGAAAGACTTCGTCTCAATCTTTGGGTTGAGTCCAGCGGGGAAAGTGTACTAACCTCTACAGAGTAAAAACTAATCATGATTAGCCGTGTCCTCGGTTATGGACATCCTTGAGCTACTAGACATTACTGTTACTGGAGGATCTTCACATATGAATCACCATAATAATTTGAGTGGGAAAGATTAAATAAAGGGTGTGGTGTTTGAACTGGTGTGCCCAGTTCGTTCTTAAGTAGTAAGTTCAACTTAAAATTTTGACTAGTTTAGTTCAGGAGAAAATTGGCTTTCTGCAAAACAAAACCATAAGCCTTTCGTTTGACTTACCTTGCATGTAGTTGTAGGTCCTTTATATAAACTTTTCCGTGTCACTTGCCGTACAAATCAGATGTACTGACCCGTTGTCGGGCTGTAACCTTCGGTGTTGCAGGATTGTATTCGACGAGTAAGTGATGCGATGTAGGGTTACGATGTCTATACTCAACTATGCCGGTGGAGTTGATGGACGCCACGAAGCTTTTATTGTTTTCCGCTGTATTATTATTTGTAAGCTAGCCTTTTGCTATGCAGGTATGCTTTATTGTTATACGGGATCTTCGATGTGATATATATGACATGTGGTTTATTCTTGATATTACATCATGTACTGTGTGTGCTAGCTATTGATCCAGGGACTAGCACAAAATGCACAGAGACTTGGATTCTTTAGAGAATCGGGTCGTTACGGATGGTATCAGAGCCCATGTTGACTGTAGGTCGTGACCCTAGAAAATGGATAGAAAAAGCCATAGGAACAAAATTATTTTATCACTCTTTGATTACTTACTCTCTCCACTAGTATTTCTCATCTGTTATTCATCTTCTAAAACCCTCATCCTGTTTTACTATGAATACCCCTTGAGTTGTTTATACCTCGGAAGACAAGACATTTGAGAAGAACATCATCAACCTCGTGGATCAATTGGAGTTATGATTACCGGAACTAGAAGGAATAACCTACGTTGATCAATAAGTTTGACACTGCGAGAGGAACCTTTAAGATCAGCTTAGCTGAGAAGGATGAAGCTTATAATCAGACCACCACCTGTTATGTGAAGTTAGATGAACGAATTTTCGCGTAGCATGATGAGATCGTATGTCTTGCACCTATGACCTTACTCTAGGTGTTGTTTGTGTGTTTTGACTTTTGTGACTGTATTCTTTGTTGTTATGTGTTACTGTCAAACGTAGGTGTTTTTGCCGCTTTCTTGTTTGAGTGCATATGTTTGGTGTTATCTTGAGTTGTTGTCTTGTCGGTGTTATAGTTTTTCCCTAACCCTTGTCGTATGGGCTTAATAGATGGAGTATGGAGTAGGACTCGCCTTTTCTGGGACGATGTCGAGATTGAAGGTGGAGCAATGGATTCATAATATGGAGGAGCACATGAAGATAAACCAGGTTGGAAGTGACGGCATGGTCCCCTATGCCGTTAAGTATTTGGTAGAAGAGGATGCTACTTGGTGGAGAATGCACCAAGCGATTGACGAAACACGAAGGAAGATTACTTGGACGGATTTCACAAGGATTTTATTAGGATCCCGCCTTGTCACCCCGACGCAAAGGACGATAACCCGTAAGAGGATCCGTGCCTGTACAATTTGCGGAGAAACATGGCACTGCTATGAAGGACACCAAGATGGATGTCCATATTGTGAAGAAATTCACTCGGGTGAAGAATGCCCCACTACACAAGTCACATGTTTTACGTGTGAAGGAACTGATCATTACCCCGCTCAGTGTCAATTTTTCATCGTGACACAACAAGTGGTTCAACATCAAAAGGAAGTAATGAAGAAAGTTATCCATGAATTGAAGGAAGCACCCGTGAAGAAGAAAAAGAAGGACATTAGCCACATTCAGTTTTTCCGGTGCAGGAATATGGGACATTACGCCAACATGTGTCCAGAATTAAAGGAAGCACTCATGAGGAATAAGATAAAGGACCTTAGCCAAATTGATTCTATCGGTGCAGGAACATGGGACACTACAACAATATGTGTCCAGAATTGAAGGGGAAGGAGAAGTTGTGAACGTGGAAGCAAGGATGCTGACTTGAAGAAGCTTATGTTTGGAAATTGGAGAATAGAATATTCGTGGTGTGCACTAAGTGTATGGTGGTACCTTCTAAATGTTAGTTGGAGATGTGTATCGATGCATGTTTGCTATGGATTGACTAGATGTTTTATGTCGTGATTGTTTTGTTAAGTTTTGTCTTGTACCCTGTGGCCTTGATATGTATTTGATTGATGTGATGTGTTTTGCTTTGTGTGTTTTCTATGCGAGTAGAATAAGTTTACGTTTCATTAGACCCCTTATCTATTTAGTATGCTTCAAGACTGAAAAAGACACATCAACAAGGAGAATAACTTGGCAAGTGACTCAACGATATGAAGATTACTTCAACAACGCGAAACTGAAGCTACCGTCATTGAAGACCTGAAGACTTGAAGACCGGGAAGATTCAAGTTTCTACCGTTAGATCGTTTCTGTGAGCTGTCATTTCTTGTTTTACCGACAGCTACACATCAAAACTTATGTTTCAAAACTAGTGTGATGTTTGTATGAGTATATCTCTCTATCTCTCTCTCTACCTCTCTATCTACATTCTATTCCCCCTCAACTCAATTCCTACACTGAAGATGTTACTACAAGGGCTGCTAAAGTCAGGACTGGAATAAAAGATTATGCAACCAATGCCAAGTTCAAAGTTAACCCCGTGTGCCAAGATTTTACAACAAGCAAGCACAATCTTGCTGAAGGAAGAACCCTCGAGAAGTTGTAGTCTACCAGTACACGTTTTATAGCAGTCTGCGTAAACCAGAGAGTTGTGAAGAAACGATAGATGTTTTGTTTGGCTTGCAGAACCATGGATTGTCTGAACCCAGTTCATGAACAAGAGGACTTATGCAATTCTTGTGAGGGTGACCGAGTGTAAGATTGCGAGATTCGCTAAACCATATACAAGGTAATGATTTGAGTGCGGAATGGATTGATCACCATGACGACTACTCTTATTATTCGATTTTTCTATGCGGGATAGTAAATCTTGAGTGACTTACCTATAGCAGAGAGACGACGATGTTAAAGCCTAAACCATAGAATGGTACGATGTGTGACCCCTGTAGGATATTACCGTTTGGGTTATACGGTGAGTATGGACCAAGACCATTTACTGCAGGTATCCCGTAGAAGTATTATTGATGACCACCAAGAGAGTATCGATAGTTGTTTAGTATTGGCGCCTGACCCGTCAGCCATGAAGTCTCAGTACTTGGAGGACTCGTCTTTTGGATACAGTATTCAAGACAACAATGGAGTATATGAACTATTCGGAGGTTTTAGTCGAAGGAGGAACATTCTTGAAAATTAGTGGATTCGGAAGACCACTCTCTTGTTAAGGAATGGAAACCTCAAAGGAGGAATTCTTGAAACCTCGAAGACCGAAGGTGAAATCCTTACGAAGAATGTCATCGATGGAGTAAGATACTGGAAGCACACACTTATGATGAAGAATTCAATGCCCCATGGAATATAGGAAGTCTGTGTGAAGGACACAATGCCCCAACGGAGTATGAAGAATATGTGTGAAGAGATCGTTGAAGGAGCAAGCTTTTGAAGACCATGTCGCTTTCCTTTTAAGGGTGGTAGTACCATGTACCTTCGGATGATCAAAGGATTGCCGTGAAGACTCGAACCCTAACCTTTCTTTCTAGCCTTCTCGAATCTCAAGGACGAGATTCCTTTTAAGGGTGGTAGTGTGTAACATCCCAAAATTTTCTGAATTTTGGAATGTTAATAAAATTAAATAGATAATGATTGTTTGATTGATGTGTTTGATTTTCTCTCGGTTTTAAAACTTTTGGGAGTTTATGGAATATTAAAATGAGAGGGAATAAAATGACTTTCCCTAATATTCATAATTGGTGTTTTTGGAATTTATTATTTAAACCAAAACCAACAAAACAAAATGAGAGAAGGTAATATGACTCCTTCAACATACTAAAAGTTTGGAAAATGTTTTAAATCATTATTGAAATTCTTCTGAATATTCAAAACATTTTTCAACTCAAGGAAATTCATTTGAGAGGATATAAAATGACTTATCCCCTTTTAATAAAGTTGGAAAATATTTAGAATATTAATTTAAAGTTTTTAAAATTTATTTTGAGTATTATAAATAAATCTAATATTATTTTAGAGATTTTATAATGCTAAAAGAGTTTTTTTTATTTCATTGAAATGATTTATTAATTATTTTAAAAAAGTTGAAAAAGTATTCCAATGGGATATTTTTGTTTTACAAAATTATTTATTGGTGTGACAATTTTAAAATTTATATTTTATTATTTAGAAATGGTTTGTCAATGCTTTTGACCAAATAAAATTATTTTAAATGGTTTATTGGATTTTATTTGAATTATGAAAAGTATTTAATATTTAAATAAAGTATTTAGAAAAAGGATTTTATTTTATTTACCTTTTTGGAAAATATTTTCATTTTATAATTTTCTTTGTATTATTTGATGAATTTAGAATTTTATTTCATATTTTTCGGAGTTACGGTTGATTTGATTTAATTGTTTGAAGTTTCGTTTTAAAGGAAAAAGAAAAATTCGTAGCCCAGCCCAATAGCCTATGTCCGCCCGCGAGCGCAATTCGAGCCCGAGTCAAATCAAGTTTTTTTTTATTTTTCTTTTCTCTGTATATATATCAATTTCCAGGGTATTTCTATTTCTTTCTTTAGTAAACCCGAAAACCCTAGCCGCGGGACCCGTCGCCGCCACCTCAGCCGCTCGCCGGACGCCCCCGGGCGGAGCCGCGCCACCGCGCGCCCTCGCGCCGCCAGGACGCCGGCCGGCCACCGAGCGCCGCGCCCACGCCCTCCCTGGCCGCGACGCCGCCGCCGGCCCCATCGCTCGTCGCGGAGCCCGAGCGCCGCGCCTCCTCCTGGCCGCCGCCGCCGCGCGGCCATCGCCGGACTCGCCGGCCACCTCCGCCCGAGCGGCCACGAGCCGCCGCCCACTGCCGCCGGAGCGCCGCCCCAGCCGTGCCCGAGGCCACCACCGTTAGCCCCCTCGCCGGAACCGAGCACCTCGCCGGAAATTGCAAGTTCGCCGGAGTACTCCGGTCAACTCCGGCTAGATCCAGACCAGGGACCCGATTGCTTTTTCAGACAAAACTTTATTCGCGAACAAGTCCTTTTGGCAGAAAACCCCCTGATCTCGCGCCGACAATATCTCTGCAACCGTAAGTCGGATCGAGGTGATTATTTTTTCTACGCACTCGTGTTGTTCTGTAGTTTAGCATAGAATCAACTTTTCAAACTTTTGCACACTTTTGAATTTGAATTTATTTCAAATTCAAATTCAAATTCCGGTGGCCGTATCTTTTAAACCGTTGATCCAAATCGAGTGATTCTTTTTGCGTTGGATCACTCGTTCTATGTACTTTCTGTTTATATCATGTGTACACAAAGATTCACAAGTTTCTTGATCTGTTTAAATTCAAATTCAATTCAATGCTGCACTTGCTATGACCTGCGTTGTAGTATTCTGTTGCACGTGATTCTTTTTGCATATCGGATCATTGGAGACATATTATCAGTAAGGTTCGGACACTTTTCATGTGGGCATGATATTCACCTCGAATTCATAAATGTCCATGGTCACAACTACTTACCGATGAATCTTTATCCGTTGGCTCTCCCGAGTTCACGTTCCACTGATCACCTTCGGGCACATCGACACTTGTACCGTGTCAAGCCTTTTGTTTTGTTGCTAAAACCTTTGTGATTGTTTTGTTGATCTTATGTTTTGTCCTTGTGGTGTGATTGCTTATTTGAGTTCTTTCATTGACGATAGATTGCTCGGAGTGTGACGAGTAGAGTTGACTGGACCGTGAGACCGAAGATCTTCATCGAATGTATAAGGCAAGTTACACTTTGACCATACCTCAACCTATATTTTTCTATTATGCATGTAGCAAACTATCACCCTATTGCATGATAGGTAGTTTATTTTACTGTTGCTGCAAAACCAGTTAGGATAGCCACATGTTTTGACTTGTCTACCGTAGATCAACCTAGCCGTGTTGCTACTTTATTACTATGCTTTGTAGACGTGGTTTGGGTTGTATAAATTCATGGAGTGCATGTGAGCTATTTAATAATTTGTGTAGCAACTTTGTAATAAATAGAAATCACCTCTGGACGGGAAGAAGTGCTTCCTAGGGGCTCGTGCCTTATCTAAGGGCGAGACTAGATTGTACCCCTAATGGTTCGTTTGGTGGTTGACAGTACGTCATGGTGCTACCCTGTGAACGTAAGTGGGCGCCGTCCAGGCTCAAAAAGATCAGACATACTTGGTGACTAGGAGCTTCCATGTACAACCGCTGGCCATATGGGCTCTGGCTTAGTTGAGTATGATGTAGGAAGCCTCTCCCGTGAAAAGCTAGCAGATGTAGATGTGATAGGTGGTACCGGCTTGCCGTTGGGTGTAGGTGACCTCTTCTGAAAGACTTCGTCTCAATCTTCGGGTTGAGTCCAGCGGGGAAAGTGTAGTAACCTCTACAGAGTAAAAACTAATCATGATTAGCCGTGTCCTCGGTTATGGACATCCTTGAGCTACTAGACATTACTGTTACTGGAGGATCTTGACATATGAATCACCATAATAATTTGAGTGGGCAAGATTAAATAAAGGGTGTGGTGTTGGAACTGGTGTGCCCAGTTCGTTCTTAAGTAGTAAGTTCAACTTAAAATTTTGACTAGTTTAGTTCAGGAGAAAATTGGCTTTCTGCAAAACAAAACCATAAGCGTTTCTTTTGACTTACCTTTCATGTAGTTGTAGGTCCTTTATATAAACTTTTCCGTGTCACTTTCCATACAAATCAGATGTACTGACCCGTTGTCGGGCTGTAACCTTCGGTGTTGCAGGATTGTATTCGACGAGTAAGTGATGCGATGTAGGGTTACGATGTCTATACTCAACTATGCCGGTGGAGTTGATGGACGCCACGAAGCTTTTATTGTTTTCCGCTGTATTATTATTTGTAAGCTAGCCTTGTGCTATGCAGGTATGCTTTATTGTTATACTGGATCTTCGATGTGATATATATGACATGTGGTTTATTCTTGATATTACATCATGTACTGTGTGTGCTAGCTATTGATCCAGGGACTAGCACAGAATGCACAGAGACTTGGATTCTTTAGAGAATCGGGTCGTTACACTGAGGAAGTTCAACTGAACGCATATAATAGATAGATAGAGTGGATAAGTGATCATAGAGAGATGGGTCTGATCGCATTCACCTAGATGAAGAAGTGAATTTTGAAGAGGAAAAGCTATAGGTGAATGGTGTTGAGGACAAAAATTAAGTATCAAGATGAAGAGACAAATGAGGCAACTGAAGACAAGTAATTCCTAAGGAATTTGGGCGGTGGCTCTACCCACCTTATAGGGAATGAGACACTTGATACCATACAATTGTCTTATGGATCATGAGTCAATTCCACGTTAATTTCTTCACACTTAGCAAGGTACTTCCTCATGATTTGAGGAGTACGACGCATCGTGTGTTGTACATCAGGATTCTTCAATAGTGTTTAAGCGTTTGGATGTGTGTCCATTCACTGGACATTTGAGGAATCTAAGATATTTAGCTCACACCTCAGAGTGCTAAAATGCTTCTCATCCAAAGGCTTAGTGAATATACCAGCAAGCTGGCCTTCAGTCTTCACGTGGATGATGATGATGTCTTCCTTCAACACATGATCCCGAAGAAAGTGATACCATATCTCGATGTGCATCGTCCTCGAGTGTTGTACTGGGTTCTGAGAGATCTTGATGGAACACTAATTGTCACATAGTAGTGGTACTTTCTTCAGGTTGATGCCGTAGTCCTTGAGAGTTTGCTTCATCCAGAGAAGTTGTGAGCAGCTTGCACCAGCGGTGATGTATTCAGCTTCAGCGGTGGAGAGGGAGACACAATTCTGCTTCTTCGATGACGAACACACCAGTGAGCGTCCGAGGAAGTGACAAGTTCCTGAGGTAGACTTCCTGTCCACACGATCTCCAGCATAATCTGAGTCTGAGTACCCAACAAGATCTAGCTGCGTGCCTTTTGGATACCATAAGCCTAGCGACGGGGTGTGAACCAAATATCTAAGAATTCGTTTCACTGCTTGGTGATGCGATTCCTATGGTGCCGCTTGGAATCGAGCACACATGAAAACGCTCAACATTATATCAGACCTAGATGCACATCGATATAGCAGAGAACCTATCATGGAGCGGTATACCTTCTAATTGTAGTCCTTGCCATTTTCATCAGGACCGAGTTGTCCATTTGTAGGCATCAGTGTCTTGATGCCTTTGCACTCTTGCATCCCAAATTTCGTCAGACATTCCTTGAGGTACTTCCCTGAGATATGAATATGCCGTTGCGTTGCTGACGAATTTGAAGCCCTAAGAAGAACTTCAGTTCGCCCATCATGGACATCTGATACTGTTCACTCATCAAGAAGGCAAATTCTTCACTGTATTTCTTGTTAGTGCATCCAAATATAATACCATCAACATAAATTTGACATATGAATAGTGCATCATCATAGCATTTGGTGAAAAGAGTTGGATCGAGGGAACTAGATTTGGAGCCCTTGCTGATGAGGAAGTCTCTTAGTGTGTCATACCAAGCCCGAGGGGCTTGCTTCAATCTGTATAGAGCTTTCTTCAATCTGTACACCATATCAGGGTTCTTCGAGCCTTCAAAACCTGGAGGTTGAGCAACATATACTTCTTCCTCGATATTACCATTGCGGAATGCACTTTTCACATCCATTTGATATAGCTTGATATTGTGATGGTTAGCAAAGGCAAGCATTATGAGAATGGACTCAAGTCTATAAAGAGGAGCGAAGGTTTCACCGAAGTCGATACCCTCAACCTGAGTGTATCCTTTGGCTACAAGACGAGCTTTGTTCCTGATGACTTGGCCATCTTCATCGAGTTTGTTGCGGTAGATCCACTTCATTCAGATGACATTGTGAACTCGAGGATCAGGCCGTTTGACCAATTCCCAGACATCATTCAGTTTAACCTGAAGAAGTTCGTCTTGCATAGCCTGAATCCATTCTGCTTCTTGGACTGCCTCAACAACTTTGGTGGGGTCTAAAATGGATAAAAACGAAAAATGCCCACAAAAGTTAGCTATTCGATTTGCTCTGGCACGAGTGAGAGGACCTGGTATGTTGACGTCGGCGAGGATTTTGTCGACTTGAAATTCATTCTCCACGCGAGGAAGACGAGGTTGATGATATTGAGGTGAATCAGGAGCGTCAGGAGCATCAGGATCAGGGTTGTCATCAGGATTATTTGCTTCAGGATTTGGGTATTTTTCAGGAGCAGGAGGTATGTGTGTTTCTTCAGGATGGTCCACGTGTATAATATCACCAGCACCCATCTTCTTGATCAGTTCATCGGGTGATGCTTCATCTAGCACAGGTGGCAGGTGCTCTCTTTGCGAGCCATCAGATTCATCGAACCGCACATCTACATTTTCAACTATTTTGTGATGACTGATGTTGAAGATTCTTTAGGTGTGCGAGTCGATACTGTAACCGAGCATGAAACCCTCACATGATTTTGGTGCAAACTTGGATTGGTGATGAGGATCATGAATCCAACATGGTGCACCAAATACTTTGAAGTAACTTACATTGGGTTTCTTAACGACCATCAGATCATATGAGGTTTTCTTGAAGAACTTATGAAGATATACTCGATTGACGATGTGGCAAGCAGTGTTGATTGCTTCAACCCACCATTTGAGTGGAGTGTTTGATGGCGTGGAAGTGATAATGGCTTCTCGCCCTTTGTTGGTTACCCCAAGTGGAAGGTGAGATGTAGGATAGCAGAAAATTTAGCGGTTGACATGGACCTGCACACACAACAAATAAATTTTCTCCCAACGAAGTTCAGAGAGGTTGTTAATGTCTCCGACCTTGTTGTTTACAAAGGATCAAACGCAAGGGATAAAGGATAATAATAATTGCAAATAGAAAGTAAAACAAAAAATAAATTGAGCGTGTAAACAGTGATGAGAATATGGACCGGGGTCCCGTGATGTTCACTAGTGATGTCTCTTTCCCGAAAGACAATAAAACTGCTATGCGAGGTAAACAAATCACAGCTGGGCAATTGAAAGGATTAAAAATGCACTGCAATGCTAACTATGCTACAAAGAAAGGACGAGGCTCAAAAGCATGGGCGGTACGCCAAAATAAGCAGACCGAAATCCAACTTCATCTACTACTAATCATACACCTTGAGATATCTATCCAGAACATCTCGCTGGTATTAAGTTGCGAGCCCCACCCAAAGTGTAAAACCAAAGCAACAGACAACTGCATTAAAAGAACTTTGTGTAAAGTAAACAATCCTTGCAACCGCTGTTACAAGCATCGTTTTTTTCCCACTTGTGGCAACAACACATCCCCTAGACTCATGTTTCTGTCACTCAAGCTAGTCATCAGGAGGCATGAACCCACAATCGAGCATAACGTACCCTCTTGGGGTCACTACCGACTACTTGGCCAAAGCAATAAACATCAACGGAGAACATGCAAGAATTACTCAAGAACAAAAAAATAAAAGATAAGAACCAAATATATTATTCAATCACAAACTGAACATAGTCTCATAATCCATCAGATCCCAGCAAACTCAAGATAGCAACAGCAGAAAATTACATATGTGACCAGATCATGTAGGGCAGCCCACGAGGTCTATACCATGAAGAACAAAGAGGGGAGGAGAACATCACATAGCTACCGATCACGGACCCATAGTCCAAGGTACACTACTCACGGATCATCCGGGAAGCGTCCATGGTGGAGGAGAGGCTCCCGGAGGTCAATCCTCCCTCCGGCAGGGTGCTGGGAAGAGGTGTGCTGGCGCTCCCGATCTTGGAATCGTGGCGGCGGCGGAACAGAGGCGAGTTCGCGAAAAGGGATTCTGTGTTCGGAAAAATCCCGTCACGGAGATTAAATAGGCGAAGGGGGGAAGTCAGGGGGGCCACCAGGTGTCTAGGCACCCCCCCCCCTGGCGCGGCCAAGCCCTAGGCCGCGCCACCAGGGCGCTTGGACCCCTGGTGGTGGCTCTCTGGCCCCACCCAGGTGATTCCGAAAGGTTCTTCTGCGCTGATTTTTTATCTGATTTTTCCCGAATTTTTGGTGCACTTTTAATATGGGGGAAACCTGAAATAGAAAAACAGCAGAAAACAGGAACTGGCACTGTGGTGCACTGAGTTAATAAGTTATTCCAAATATGATCAAAAGTGTATGAAAGTGTATCTAGATCATAGCAATATCACACAAAAGACGAATGGAGCAAGAAGAAATTATAGATACATTTGGGACGTATCAACATCCCCAAGCTTAATTCCTTCTCGTCCTCGAGTAGGTAAATGATAACAAGCATAATTTCCATGGTGACATGCTAACAACCATATAAGAACTTTGAAAATAAAGAAATCAAGGTATGTAATTCAAGTCATAACATGCAAGAGTCTATATTACCATTGAAACAAGCAACATAAGAACATTAATGTGCAAGAGCTCTCGCTGTCCGTGACTCGAATTTCTCCAGATGGTGTTTGCGTGCAAGAAGTGGGAGATGGGAATACGAGAAAAATATATTTGTTGAGAAAAAAATCTACTAAAGTTTCACACTTACTCTTCTTTGGAATCTTATCTAGACTCGTCCCCAGACCACTAGCCAGGTACAAGTCAATTTGATCCACTCGCTTTTGATATTTTGAGCACTCATGCAATGGATGAGCGTAAGCACGAGAGTTGACACTTAGGATGGCAAAGAGAGAAATATGGTGGAGGAGGAAGACAAAAAGGGTGAGAAAGGCTCACATCAATGAGGACAATCATAGGCGAGAGAAGGCCAAATGATAGATATGATGTGAGGAGTAGGGATTGCCATGCAACGGATGAACATATGAGCTAAGAAAAGTTCTCCAACGGAACTAGTGGGGTGCATCCAACTTTCTCGCTCATGAAGACCTAGAGCTCGTTTGAGGAAGCTCATCCTTGGAATATGCAAGCCAAATTCTGTAGTGTAAAGGTCGCCACATAGCTATATGCGTAAAAGATCATCTCTATGGAGTACAAGATAAGAGGGAGTACGAGTGTAAATCTTTCAAAAGGAATAGTAGTGTTTCCCCTATCTCTCTTTTTATTTAAATTTCTCTTTTTTCTATTTTTTTTGTATTTTTGGTGGCCTCAATGGCTCTTTCAATTTAACTCTCATTTATCCTCTTTGGGATCATTTAAATTTGTCCTATTTGGGATATTTTCCTCACTTAAGGAAAACACTCTATTTTAGAAGAAGTATAGAAGATCTTCACACTTTACAAGGTACTCAACATAAAGAAGATGTAGCTATCATGATGTATGCAAATGTATGCCTCTGCCAGTGTAGAAGGAACATGTATGACATGAAGATCAAGTCATGAAGAGGTGGATGTTGCATGGCAATATATCTCGGAAAGGCTATGGAAATGCCTTGATAGGTAGGTATGGTGTCTGTTTTGAGGAAAGATATAAGGAGGTCTATGATGACAGAGCGTATCATGCCAAGGGTTTGGATGCACCGGCGAGGTGGACGCCAACTCTCGGAGTGAGAAGAGGGCAATGCACGGTACCTAAGAGGCTAGCAAATATGAGGAGGTGGAAGTCTCAACTTTCAATACTTACATTATTCCGAAGAACTCATGCACTTATTATCGGTAACTCTCAATATAATGAGGAGGTTCACATAGAGAAAAGTACCCCGAGGAGGAGTGTATGGGGGTTTGATTATCCTTGCGCATCCTCGACTCATGGTACGTGAGTGTTATCTAATACCCGATACCTCCAAAGATTAGTGATCCATCTAGTACCTAGAGTTCTCAACTAGTTTTGTAGGTTTTTGAAAATAAACACGGATTGCCCAAAATATGACACTTATCACTAATAGGCTAGAGCTCTTCACCAAAAGTTCAAAAATTACTCACAACAATACCTCAAAACTATTGCAAGTTACTACTACAATTGAATAGCAACCTCAATTACCTACTTCCAAGACAAGACACAACTCAGTGCAACAACTAACATGAAAACTAAAGAGAGTTCCAGCAACAAAATAAACTAAAACTAAAGCTCTTGAAAAAGATAAACATGAAAACTAAGAGCTAGACATGGCAGTAGCTACGAAAAGATAAAGAACACACAACAGAAGAAATATAAGCATGAAAAATCCTATGATGTGGTCTAGTTTGAAGTGGAGCGTGTTTCTCAACCACACAAAGTATGCTAGGGTATAACTTGTTATGAACAGCAAGCAAAGCTAAAGAAAACTAAAAAGTAAACCTAAGAGCGAGACGCTCCAAGCATAGCACATAACACATGAAGTGATAAAAATATAGTGAGATGAAGGACGAACTGATGATTGTTGATGGAGAAGGTGATGCACGGGGGAATCCCCAAGCTTGAGCGTTTGACACTCCCGGATCTTCTTTCATCATCTTTGTAACAGCCCAGATTTCAAAAAAATTAAAAATTTTGTTTTCGGTGTGAATTGTTTGATTGTCTGATTCGTTTGCGGTGTTTAATTCCCCGATTTATCGATCGGCGATTATTTTTCCCCCTCTTATCTCGTACTGGACGAAGACCGACCCTTGCCACCCTGACACTCGACCTTTGCGACACCGGGGTTCACCCAATCACTATCGCGAAAATCCGCACAAGACCAACCACAGCGAACGGAACGAAAAACCTCGTGTAATAAGTAAACGGGATATTTTTATAGCGCGCCAGAAAGTGTTCTCGGAACGGTTACAGCGCGAGGTGAACGTCGCCGGCTCGACGCGCTGATCGCGCAATTCGAAGTTTTACCCGAATCAGAGGTCCTGCGGACACCCGGCGGTTAGAAACGTAAACACCGCGCGAGCGAGAGAAAACCGGGGATGTTTTTGCAAAATGCCAGCCACCTAGGCTATATAAAGACCACCACTCTCCCACCCTGTTCCTAGGGTTTCCCCTAGCAAAAATTGCAGCCACCGCCTCACAATTGCCCATAAAATACCCCAATTTCGTCAAAACCCCTATTTTCAGATTTTTTTCCTCCCTGCGATCTGGACCGTCGGATCGGCCGATCCAACGGCCCAGACGCGCCCTGACTTCCCACCAACCGCACCTCCTCTCTCCTCTTCCACCGCGCGCCGCCGGGCCCGAGGCCGCCGCCGGCCATCTCTCTCCTTCTCCCTCCTCCCTTCTCTCCTCCTTCTCCTCTGACCCCTGCCCTCTCTTTCTCTCGCAGGGACGCCGCCGCGCGCCGGCGGGAAGCAACGGCAGTCGCCGCCCTCCATGGGTATGGAGCCGCTCGAAGAAGCTCGCCGACTGCCACCTTTTGTGTCGCCCGGAGCCCTTCCTGCCAGATCCGGCAGCCCGTGCTCTCCTCGGCCTTCTCCGCATGCCGTCCCAGCCTCCCTCCCCTCCTGCCTCGCCGCCGGTGGCCGGCAGTCGCCGCCGCCGCGGTCCGGAACGGGCTCCTGATCCGGCGCCTCCCACCGCCGCCTGGGCTGGCCGCTCCCCCTCGCCCAGAGCCCCCGCGTGGCCTGTCCAGCAGCCACGGCCCAGCCGTAGTCCTTCCAGCCCCCTGGCCAGATGGGCTTGGCCCATTAGGGTGAGCCCCTTTTTTTCTTTTTTCCTTGGCCTTTGAAAATTCTGCTAAGTCATTGATGTGTGTTATTTTATTCAGTTTTCCGAGTAGATTTGCGAGTAAACCGTAGCTCGGATGACGTTGCGCCCAAAAGGAAAATCGTTTAGAATAGTGTGTACTTCAGTTCATCTTTTGTGAGCATTTTGATTTGAGGCCATATAGATGTTGTTAATCACTGTTGAAGTGGGCATCGGGCTGTTTAACTGCTATTAATTTCTGTCATGTGTTGCTGCTGTTATTTTATTGTAAGTTTGATTGATGATTGTGAGACATCCATGAGGCCTATGATGTTGATTATTTTGTGTGTGTGTTAAACATCATGTCTACTTCAATCCTATGCAATCACTTGTCCTATTTGCCTACTGTAGCTATATTAATTCTTGCTCCAAAGTAGCTACTCTGTTGTTAGTGTGCTGCTGTTTATATAAAGTTGCTACTTTGCTGCCCTATATGTTTTTAACCATGCACCCTATTGAGCATTGCAATATGTCATTTTTATCTATGCCATGTCTACTTTCATTATATGTATTGCATTGTCATTTTTAAATTTCTGGTCATAGTTATGTTTAGCTCCAAAGTTGCTATCCCGCTGTTGTTGACAGCCACCTCTGTTTTCACTAAGTCTGTAACTTTCCGATGCCATGTTGCATGCTTAATATCTTTTAATCTGTTATGCCTATGACCTTGATTCTTGTTTGTACCTGATCACCATCATGCCTACTCCATGCTCACATATTTCTATGTCATGTTGCTGCACTTTTATATATAGCTTTGCTCTTGTTTATACAGCATGATAATAACAGTTTCTGCCATGTTTCTCTTATTTTCACTAAGTCCTTGACCAATAATGTTTTATAGCTTTTTGTGTTGCTTATAACTAGTGAACCATGATGCCTATTTGCATGATTCCTTTTGCCATGCCTTCCCTGCCATGTCTACTTTAGTTGCATATCATTTGTGAGCATGTTTGCATTCATTATCCTATTTATGCATTGCTCTAAAGTGTGCTTCCTGATGTTAACAACATGTGTGCATAACTTGTTTTGCTTATATCTTTTTAACCGTAACTCCGTTTGGAGTGTTCTTTACATGTAACTTAATTAGAATTTCATGTACTTTGTGTTTATGCTATTGTTTGATGCTGTTAACCAACCTAAAATATGGTTTAGGGCATAATAGTACTAAATGCTTAAATTGTCGGGGGGTACTTAGTGATATGCCATGTTTCGGTTGTGCCTCACTTAAATTGACTAGCATAGATAGTTTCCTTTATGCTTCACCTCTTGTCATGTTTGTGTGCTATGCCATGATTGCTTGAGTTTCCATGTTAAAAACCTTTGTTGATCACCTGTAGCTAAACAACTTGAACCTTTCTAAATGTGCGGTATCGTCGTGTGTGGCGAGTACTCCACTTAACCTGTTAGTAACCGCTCTCGGCGATAGATGTGATACCGTAGTGCATTGTCTCGTGTTGCCTTCTTGTTGATGCTTTCTCGTGATTGCTTCGTAGTAATAGATGCTTTCTTGTCGGTTGCCTTTTCTAGTGTCTCCTTCTTGTGTGCTTCCGCGGGTACCTCTCGGAGATGTTGGGAGCTTGCGATCGACTTCACCTTCGGTTTCGTCTTCTCATCAGGTAAGGGGAGAATATATCATGCTTATAACTTTCAGCTCACTCGCGCCTAGGTGTAGGATAGAACGATTGCTTGATCCTACCACTTCATATTCATGCCTCTCAAATAAACCCAAACAGCCATGTCCCTCCACATCCCAGCAAACCTTGTTCGGCTATGTTACTTTTGCTCGCTGCTCAGCCACTCCTTAGTATGCATGCTAGGATGTTATCAACTGTTACCTCCTGTTACTCCTTGGTTTGGGCTATCACATTATTATATTGTTGTGAATGATATGATTATTATAATGTTGACTATACTCGACGAAGGACATTTCTAGTGGTGGCCCAAGCTGATTTACCATTTGAAAACCGTGTGTGTGTCTGTTTGGTCGCTCCTGGCAGATATTCTTTAAAAACAACCCAGACCAGTGGGGACATGGTTTCCCTATTGGTCCACCTTTGACCGGCGAGGGTCTGGGACCTCACGTGAGGTGTCCCGGCAACCCAAACCCTGTTGAGACGGAAGAGGCCGATCCAAGGGCGCGGCCGGCTTTTGGATTGGATGTCGACTCCCCGGGGGCCACCCGGATTTGTTCGTTGTTAGCTAGAGGGACCTGTCGTTTCGGATCTCTCGGGACTAAATCATAAAATGGCTGCCTGTGATGGGTAGAAACTGAGAGAGATGGGCGTACGTACGGAGCCTTGTAATGGGCAGTTGGTACACCCCTGCAGGGTTAAATCTTTTCGGGAAGCCGTGTCCACGGTTATGGACGACTTGGAACCTACGTCTTGTTCATAGATAACATCAACTGAATCATAACTATAACTTGATCAACGTGTGTGTGCCTTGACTGCTTCTTGTTCGTCGGGATGCGAAGAGGAGACAAGGATAGGATAGGTGTTATGATTGCGTAAGTAGTTGATAGCAAGACTTGTTGGGGGCGATTCCTCATCGAATGCTTGGTTCTCCTCTTACTCTAAAATAGACAGTTAGCCACTCATATATGCTATTGCATCTGCAACCTCAGCACTACCCCCTTCTTACCTGTGAGAAGTTAGTTAAAAGATTTTGATATATTCTCACCCCTTGCTTTCCTTTTCCCTTTTATGTTTTGCCTGATCGGCCGCTGCAGTTGATTATCTACCTCGACTCTTCTTCTGGACGCCTTCGTGGAGACTCGACGACGACTAGTTAGGTGGATCCTGGCGGAGAGCCTGGACCCGTGTGGTTATGGGGATGGTGTGTTTTACCTTTTCCAATAGGCCTTTGATTGTAGTCTGTACTCAGACATGTATCTTCCGCTGATGTATTGTATTAAAGCAGTTGTATGCCGCTTGTATGAGATGTTGTATCCTTGTAGCTGTAATGTTGTGATATCATGTTGGAAATCCGGGGCATATGGCATTGTCATATGTCGCGGTGGGACCGATATGTGCTTCGTCCCCGGATCTGGATGGAAACATCTAGATCTGGAACAGTACCGCATATCGGGCCTTACAATATTCCCTCGCACACTTGAAAACTCCCTTCATAAATAATTCATCATAAGCTGATTAGAGAGGTTAATACCATTAATAAATTATTTTTTCTCCACTGGAAATAAATATATTCTTGAATAGCTGATGTTTCTCAAGATTGACAAAGTTTTTGCAAAAAAAAGAAAGCTTAAGGTTTGCAAAAGTTAGGAAAGGAAAAACATGGCAGAATCTATGAAAAACAGAACAGCAGGTAGTAAATAATTTTTTCGGGGTACTTCAGCAACTCAAATAAAAAAACTCAGAATATATGAAAGTTTCACAATTGTATAGGTCATGCTGTGTAAAAAATCCAGCTCAAAAAGATGAAGTGGTGATTTGTTTTGATTTTTTCCGTCAAGCAGGCAGAATCTGTTTTCTAGACAGCATGTCACAACTTTTGCTTCCCTTATCATAAGACGCTAGAACTTGGCACAAAGCTTAAAAATAAAGATACAGTGATGTTGCTACAATAGTAACAATCATCAAGACCACTAAAACTGAAGTAAAAACATCTTGGGTTGCCTCCCAACAAGCGCTTTCTTTTATGATTTTAAGCTAGGCATAAAGCAAAAGAAGAATCAAAGGTCCCCGAGATCATCGTAGTCATAAAAACCTTCAAATTGATTTTCAATAAGTTCATTCTTATTTTTCCTAGGGAAGAGGTACTTACCTTTCGCTTTTCCACGTAATCGTATGTGCCCCTTACCGATATCAGTGAAGTCGTTCATAGCTCGGAGGAAGTCCCTTCCAAGCGCGATGTTGCTTTGGTTTGGCTCCATGACGAAGCAATCCATCATTGCAACCCTATTAAGGAATGCAACTTGGACTTCTTTTACCTTTCCTTTTACTTCTGAAATATCTCCATTAGCATGTTCATGATAAGATGACAATTTATCCATGTCTAGTTTCAAAGAATCATAAACTATTTTTGGCATTGTAGAAACCAAGGATCCAATATCACGAAAAGCAAGGAAGTCTTGGTTAGAGATGCTAATCTAACAAAAGGCTCACAATCATCATCTATCTCCAACATTTCTTTCTTGTTGGACTTAAGTTCCTCTACCTTTCTCAAGTCTAGAGCATCCATCCTCTTTTCAATAGTGTCTAGTCTATCTACAACAGTGTCAATGTTGCGATCATAAACAAAATAACTAGATAGACCATGAAAAATATCAAGAGCTCTAGCTTCGTCACACTCCAAAAAGTCTCCTTCGGCTATAATATCAAGAGAGTGTTTACACCACTTAAAAATACCATGGTAAAAATTTCTAAGCACAATTTTTATAGGTATACAAGGCATAATTCTCTTATGTGCTTTGGAAATTATGTCCCATGCCTTCTTCATATTTTCTCTATCCCTTTGAAGGAAATCTGGAACTTCCAATTTCCTCAAAGCACCAAGTCCTAACATGTTCATCTAAACAAGAAGGACTACTAAAAGCAAGGTAAATAAATTTTTTGTGATTTTCGATAAAGACCGCTAAGATAAAAACTGAAAGGTAAACTAACAATACTAAAAAGCAAAGATAAAAGATAGTGTGCAACTCCCCTATCTTGGCACTCGGAGTCCCCCACAACGGCGCCATAAATTTGCTTGATGGCGTGGAAGTGATAATGGCTTCTCGCCCTTCGTTGGTTACCCCAAGTGGAAGGTGAGATGTAGGATAGCAGCAAATTTCCCCTATGTAGATGATAGGGTTTGTCTCCCGTAGGACTCCGGAAGTGATAAGTAGGTGACAACGGCGCTAGAAATTAGCGGTTGACGTGGACATGCACACACAACAAATAAATTTGCTCCCAACGAAGTTCAGAGAGGTTGTCAATCTCTCCGGCCTTGTTGTTTACAAAGGATCAAACACAAGGGATAAAAGATAATAATAATTGCAACTAGAAAGTAAAACAAAAAATAAATTGAGCGTGTGAACAGTGATGAGAGTATGGACCGGGGTCCCGTGATGTTCACTAGTGATGTCTCTCTCCGAAAAGACGATAAAACTGCTATGGGAGGTAAACAAATCAGATCTGGGCAATTGACGGGATTAAAAACGCACCGCAATGCTAACTATGCTACAAAGAAAGGACGATGCTCAAAAGCATGGGTGGTACGCCAAAATAAGTAGACCGAAATCCAACTGCATCTACTACTAATTATCCACCTTGAGATATCTATCCAGAACATCTCGCTGGTATTAAGTTGCGAGCCCCAAACAAAGTGTAAACCCAAAGAAACATACAATTGCATTAAAAGAACTTTGCGTAAAGTAAACAATCCTTGCAACCACGGTTACAAGCACCGTTGTTTTCCCCCTTGTGGCAACAACACATCCCCTAGACTCATGTTTCTGTCACTCAAGCTAGTCATCAGGGGGCATGAACCCACAATCGAGCATAACGTTCCCTCTTGGAGTCACTACCTACTACTTGGCCAAAGCAATAAACATCAACGGAGAACATGCAAGAATTACTCTAGAAAAAATATAAAAGATAAGAACCAAATATATTACTCAATCACAAACTGAACATAGTCTCATAATCCATCAGATCCCAGCAAACTCGTCATAGCAACAACAGAAAATTACATATGTGCCTCGATCATGTAGGGAAACTCACGAGGTCTAATCCATGAAGAACAAAGAGGGGAGGAGAACATCACATAGCTATGGATCACGCACACATGGTCCAAGGTAGACTACTCATGGATCATCCGGGAAGCGTCCATGGTGGAGGAGAGGCTCCCGTAGGTCAACCCTCCCTCCTGCAGGTTGTCGGGAAGAGGTATGTTGGCGCTCCCAATCTTGGAAGCGCGGCAGCGGTGGAACAGAGCCGAGATCGCGAAAAGGGTTCTGTCTTCGGAAGAATCCTGTCACGGAGAATAAATAGCCGAAGGGGGCAGTCAGGGGGAGCACCAGGTGTCCAGGCGCCCCCCCTGGCACGGCCAAGCCCTAGGGCGCGCCACCAGGGCGCCTGGACCCCTGGTGGTGGCCCTCTGGCCCCACCCAGGTGATTCCGGAAGGTTCTTCTGCGCTGATTTTTTTATCTGAATCTTCCCAAATTTTTGGAGCACTTTTAATATGGGGGAAACGTGAAGTAGAAAACGGCAGAAAACAGGAACTAGCATTGTGGTGCACTGAGTTAATAAGTTGGTCAAAATATGATCAAGAGTGTATGAAAGTGTATCTAGAACATAGCAATATCACTCAAAACATGCATGGAGCAAGAAGAAATTATAGATACATTTGGCACGTATCAGCGGCTATTTATAGCCGGGGAGCAATCCTAGGTGAAAGGACATAAATGCACATGCATGAAATTACTAGCGTGCCCCGCCCTTCGGACTGTTGCTAGATAGGTTCTAGCCTCATACCACGCGACTGAAACGTCTCAAACGTATCTACTTTTCCAAACACTTTTGCTATTGTTTTTCCCTCATTCTTGCATGATTTGAGCTAAACTAACCTGGACTGATGCTATTTTTAGAACAGCTACCTGTTTGGTTTTATTGTGCGCAGGAAAATGGATTTTTGGACATCTCAGAAAATTCCCAGAAAAATACCAAAAAATCCGCGCACCCGAAGGAGCCAGGAGACAGAAGGGGGGGCAGAGGGCAGCCAAGGGAGCCCAGGCACCCTGCTGGCGCAACCAGGGGTGGTAAGGCGCCCACAGGACGCCTGGGCGACTCCCCCCTCCCCTAGTGCCCTACTTCGACTCCTATTTATTCCTGTAACGGGGAAACTCCAAAAAAGAAGTCGCTTTTCTAGAACCCGTCACGGAGCCGCCACCAACCTTTCTTCTTCTTCAGGAGGGCTAATCTGGAGGCTGATTTGGCCTCCGGAGAGGGTATATCGTCGCCATCGTCATCACCATCACCACTCCATCATCCCTCCATGACTTCTCTTCACATGTGTGAGTAATTCCCTGCTGTAGGCAAAGGGGATGGTAGGGATTGGATGAGATTGATCATGTAATAGTTCGTCAGATTGTTTGGGGCATGTTGCTTCATCTACTTTGGTGTTTATCATCTTTGCTACAACTTGTTGTTCTTAATGCTTGTCACTTTGGGCCCGAGTGCCATGTTTTCAGATCTGAACCACTTATGTTTTCATGAGTTTATCTATGTTCGAGATCCTATCTATGAGTTGTATGCACCTATTATGGTCCGGAACCGGCGATCCCAAAGGTGAAAGCTTCGGACACCAAAGGGGATGGTCCATAATTTGAGGATTCCATGTATCCATTGAGTTTATTGCTTTGTTCCGGTGCTCTTTGACAGGAGCACCTTAATCTCCATAAGTTCCTTTTGGCCCCGTTCGTAGCGGGATGGTAGGACAAAAGATGGTCTGCAAGTTCTTATTGCAAGCACGCACAACTACCTACGGGATACATGCCTAATGTTTGATATTTTCCTAGATGATCATTTCTTTTCTATGTGCCTTGCCCCGTGTTAGAATCTATTACAGGCTCATCCTTATTCATGCAGCGCCCGACCATCCATCTCCCTAGCCTACAATATTTTAGTTCTGCTGGTCACTAGTTGTTAATTTTCGCTGTCTTACTTTCGCTATCATCACTATTGCAATCATATCACAGTTGGTATTAATATTTTGTTGCAAGCAAGCATATTTCAGGTGCGGTTGAATTGACAACTCAACTCTGAAAACTTATAAATACTCTTTGGTTCCCTGTAACACCCCGGGTGTCACGCTACAGTATTCACCTACAGTAATCAGGATTACTGTTGCTAATCGCTGTTGATAAACTCTGTTGCTCAAACTTGGCCTTGATCAAATTTTATGCTTTGATCTACTTGGTTCAGTTCAAATTCAATTCCCCTTTGATAATGTCAAAAACCGTGTGACCTTGGGCCTTGATTATCATGGATCAAAACAAGTTCAACCCCATAACCAATTGCAATCAAAACCAAGTGCCCAATACACCTTGATCACTTGGGTACAAGTCAAACCCTAGAACCCCTTTGAATAGAAAATAATAAAAACTAGGTGACCAATAAACCTTGCCGAAAAATTGTCCAACCACTTTGGATAATTCACTAATATTCAGTGTACCATGTTGGTATAGTTGTGGTAATTTCTTGATCTACCAGTTAATTCAAATAAATCAAACAAGTAGGCCACCAACCCCATTTTAATCATTTAATATTTAAGAGAAATATTAAATGATTTTTTTGTTTGGCCCTAATCTTTTTGTGGCACTAGGGTATTGTGCAATGTTAATTATGGAACAGGTTACTATTTTTACAAAAATATTAAAGTAGCTTAAACAAATAGTAATAATAAAAAAAACAGAAAAGTAAAATAAAAAAAGGAAAAAGAACCTGCTAGGCCGCCCCAACCTAGAGAGGCCGAACCGGCCTCCCCCACCTCACGATCTCCCCTCTCTCTTCGTCCCCACGAACGGAGCCCCCGCGTTCCGGATCGAGATTCCTGCCCTCGGATCCCCTCACGCCTGTTGCTCCTCCCGCCGCGAGGCCCCCCTTCAGCCTCGCCCGCCCCCTCTGGCGCCACGGCCTCGCACCGCACCGCCACGCCCATGGCTCCGGTGCCCCTCCCGGCGGTGCCCCCCCCCCAACGCTACTGGTGGCCGCGCCTCCTTCCCCTCCCGGCCGCGACGCCCCGTCTCCCTAGTGAGCCCCCCCCACGCGCCGTCTCCCTTCGCCCGCCTTGGCCGCGCCCTGCCTCTGCTTTGGCCGCCCCTGGACCTCCCCTGTGTGCGCGCCTGCTGCCGGTCGCCCAAGCCTGCGTCGCTGCGCCCCCCCCCCCCCTTGCTGGCCTCACCGGCGTCAGCCTCGCCGGCGTGGGTTAGCGTGGGATGCTCCTCCCACTGACGGGTGGACCCCCCACTAATCCCCTGTTACCAGTGGCCTAACCCCCTAGATTAGTTTAGCATTAACCCCCCTGTTACCTAATCCCAATTAGCAAAAGAACCCCCCATGTGAATGACCAGTGGGCCCAAGGCCAGATGATTAAAAAAAGGAACTGTTAAGAGTTATTTATCCCTGTTAGACTTACAGGTGGGGCCTAGCCCATATTAAGTTAATTAAATTGCTTAAATTGTAATATGTGCCTATGACATGTGGGTCCTACTATTAATTAAATTAATAAGTTTGGTTTATAAAATGTGAGGCTGACCAGTGGGTCCCACTGGTGGTCCCACTGGTCAGGTTTGACTGGTCAAATGGTGTTGTGGATAATGCTACAATTAAATAAATAAAAGAAAATAGAAATGATTTTAAAATTGGTTTAAACTTAATTAATTAATATCTTTTAAACCGTATGTCAGATGAAAATATTTTATATATCAAAATTGATCAGAAAAATGCGTAGATTCAGAATACGCTATCCGTATGTATACCACACCCCCCCCTAACGCACCGAACATCGACAACCCCCCCTCTCGGGCCGTCTGCCGGTAATTTCCGGTACCGATAACGGTTGCCCGGATCGAAAAACTTTGTATACGAAAGTTGCTCAAAACGGATCACCGAGTTCGGATACAATACCCATACCCCCACCACACCCCTCTAACATGCCGAACATCGAACCGTCCCCCTCCGGTACCTTCAGTTCGATAATTGCCCGATACCGATAAACCCTCCGGATGAATTTATTCTGAACACGAAAGTTGTTCAGAATGGATCAACTAACACGGATACACTATCCACATGTCTGTCAGATGTCTCCAACACTGCAGACATGGAACCTTCCCCTCCGGATCATCTGTCCGGTAATCACCCGGTACTGATGAGTCATCACCGGATAAATTCTCGCTCCGCCGAAAAATATTTAACACTGCGTTAGAGCTATGTTGCTTTGTATCTACTATGTCTTGCATTTGTATTGCTATTATTGTTGTGTATTTATTGTTTCCCTCACCTTTATTCTCCGATAGACCCCGACGCTGCCGCCGACTACACCGCTGCTGAGTACGACTACTTCGTCGACGACCGTACCGCTACTACCGAGCTTCCAGGCAAGCAGAGCCATTTTCTTCCCCAGATATCGCCTATCTTTCCGTACATTTCTTGCACTAGGCATGGTTACTGCTGCTGCTACGTTACTTTCCTATTCATTGCATAGCATGTCATTGTCGCCCCTTGATGTACCTTTTCCTTATCCTATGCTGCCTTATAAATATATATATAATATTCAGCAGTGAACCCTGCGCATTGTTAGCTAGGTTTAGAATAGCGGACCGTGATCACTCTGGTGAGTGAACACGGATTACAAAATATTATAACTGCAACAGGTACGGATCAATGCAGACGCCATAGGTAACCTACAACGGCGAGACTCTGCCGAGTCGCTTCGAGTTTGACTTACGAGTAGACGGACTCGTATTTCACTCTCGTCGGCTCAGTAGCGTAGCATCACTGGGATGATACGAGAATATTCCTCTTTAGTTCATTCCGCTGATGTCTCTGTCGAACCTCTTCAAGTGTACCATCAAGGGTGATTCCTCCTGGTTTCACTTGATGGTAGGCACTCGAATCAACTGGTGTCCTTACAGGTAAGGAGTCGGGTGACCCAACGGTGCCCGCGCAGGGTATCTTAGCGGAACGACAGGTCAGGTGTATTCCACCGGTGTGCGGCGGGCATGGTACTGTTCGTGGCCGACAGTTATCTTGTTGTACGAAAGTCGAGCTCTTCAAAGAGCAAACACGAGACAAGGTAAGGAGACGGTTCACCTTGTTGGTAACCGCACGAGTTGGTGGGACGTCAGAGGAGGCACCGATGTTACTGGTGGTCCTGACTGCTGTCGTTATCCGCGACTCATTCAAGAAGGGGCAACGATAACGGTTGTCTCGACAGAAAATTAATAAAATGCTTAACGGGTTCGGCGGATGACTTGAGTAGCCTTTTGGCTTGTACGCACTACCTATACGTGGGATTACGGTGTGGGCCCTCCGCGTTGTGGTCTCGTTCAAAAGCTCTGAAAGACGTCCAGTTCAGCATTGTGGCGTGGTCGGATCCGCATCCATGATAGAGTTGCGTGGTATCCACCGTCCTCACAACGACCCGGAGAGCGAGGGGTGATAGGCCCATGAACCCCTTGCCCTTCGGGCTGTAGACCGGCGGGGACCTCTCTGATGAGCCGTAGGATGGGCCTCGGCGTGTCGGATAGCCTCGGTGGGGTGTTCCCTAACAAGGTGTACGCCACCCTGGAGATCCGAGCGTGTAGTATGACACCAGTGCACCCCTGCAGGGAAGATAATCTATTCGAATAGCCGTGTCCACGGTAACATGACGCTTTATGCTGAAGCCAGACTCTATCACTACAAACTACTACTATTAAACTGTTGGTTCCGGGTTTTCTTCCTCACGGGGTTGTCGAGGGAGGGAACTCGGAGGCATTATTAATTATGATTACAACTTATTATTATAAAATGCTGCAGCAACTTCTGCTTCATTGTTACTTTCATTACTGTTATATTAAACTGTTGGCTGATTCTTACCTCATGCTGCAAGTCTCGTCGGAAGATGCTAGTCTTCGTTAGGCCTAGCTTCTTATCCTTGCTCTGACTTTCTATCTTGCAGTCCACTATATACAACTCCCTTTTCCGTTTGATACAAATGCATAAATGCTTAGTAGCGGACGTAAGACTCGCGGGTATGCTAGATACTCACCTGCTTTATTTTTCCCCTTTTATTGTTTTGCCTGGTCGGCCGCTGCAGTCGACGTTGGAGCCCAGGAGCAGGAGATCCCCGATGCCGACCACCGCAACGTGAAGATCCCCGATGCATTCTACGACATCGAGTTCCCCTTTGACCAGGAGTAGTTTGGTGGTTCCCAGGCAGGAGGCCTTGCCTTTTCGATCGAGTGTTGATTTTGTGCTAGCCTTCTTAAGGCAACCTTGTATTCTTGTGTCTGTACTCAGATACTATTGCTTCCGCTGACTTGTGCTCTCGAGCTGTTGTATTCGAGCCCTCGTGGCCCCTGGCTTATATTATACAGCTTGTATTATTTTATTTGTAGAGTTGTGTTGTGATATCTCACCGTGAGTCCCTGATCTCGATCGTGTACCTTGCGTGTATGATTACTGTACACGGTCTGATTTTGGGGGCGTCACAAGTTGGTATCAGAGCCGATTGCCTGTAGGACACCCCCTTCCCACTCCTTGATCAAAGTCGAGTCTATTCTTTGCAAAACTACTTTACTAACAGTGTCGTGTGCCTTATCGGCCTACGTCGCAAATTGGGTGGTATTAGGATCTTTTTCTCCGTACGTTTACTCTGGGACTCTGATCTCTCATCTTTTCGGGTTAAAGATTTTGCTAACTCTAACTCTAGGTTCTCGTGAATACTTTCCTCCCGGAGAGCCCCCCCCTTCCAGATGATTGTTTGCTTCACCGGAAGATGCCGAAGTTACTCTCCAATAAATTCTCGGGACCCTATGTGCCCCTTTCCTTTTCCATCCCCTACCATCGGAAAATCCCTATGGACTTTGTTCATACATAAAATTGCAGTTGCTCTGGTTGCTACAAGATACCTTGAAACATTCTTCGAGGTTTCGAGAATCCTTTGTAGCCTACTGCCTTGGAGATTCTTCTCCCCTACCTGCTTGCGTTATGGATAATTCCATATGTCTGGTATTCTTCGTTTATGTCCCTTGTCATTGACCTTTTGATCCTACCACTTCAATGTGTGCGATTGCACGCAATCGTTAGTTGATCCCTATGAAAACATTCTTCTGGCTCAGACGTCATTTCGGACATGAGTTGGATCTTGGTAAATCAGACCTTCGTTGATTTTCCCTGTAAGTCTGTTCAACTTATACATCCATGGTCAGAACGTCTGCTTCTGATATCCCCTATTGGAAATCATAATTCCTTTTAACTTAAGCTCTGAATTATTCAGATGCTTTTATCATCCGATGCCCTTGCATGATTTATCTCCCTGGTTGAGTACCGATACTCATATCGGATTCCTTGCGGTCCACCAGATCCTTCGGTGGGTTATTTGTTCGACTGAATTTGCATATTCAAAAACCCTTGGGTTCTTCCCGTGATACAAATTGACTTTGGTGAATCATATCCTCTACTTTGACCTCGGTACTCTAGTTTTAACGATGTACCCTTACTTGTGATGTTTGTCGTATTGATTCGTTAAATATCCTGATGGGTGGTATCTATACCTCCATCATCTGGGTGAACGCAGAAACTTCTACGGGTCACACTCTACTGGTGTTACGCCAGGTAAGAATTCCAACAAGACAACTTCATCGAAATCGAGAAGTAAATTGAAAGGTGATACATTGAAGAAGTGGGAGTCGACCCTGAACCTTTGAGTTCATGCGCATGGATACGATGTAGAACTTATCATGAAAGCTCCTTGTAACGATAATTACCCCCTTGGTATAAATTCTCCTTGCACCTATGATTGGGTCCCTTGCGATCATGGTTCCGACCATGATATTCCCCTTTGATTCCATTTATCAAACAACGTGGAGCACTTGTCTCCTACAAGTCAAAGATCGAGTTCAACTTCTATCGTATTCCACCTTCGAGAATTAACACCCCTGGTATCTCGACGGTATTGTGGCATTGCACCACCCATTATAAATTCTTCCTGGTGCGTTACTTCCCATCGATTTTGCCAATCCACAGGTTCTGGGTTGTTGTCAACCGCGAACACTGAATACCTTTTGCTCACCACCCCTTTTCTTGATGTTGTCGCTATTCGTTGGCATCCTCAAAAACCTCTCGACATAATGTGTCGTGGTCCTCATCACCCTTGGGTCTTTCCAAGTGTTTATTGGATTGACGACGAGAAATACCATTCTTGCCCCTGGATTATTTTGCTATCATCGACAACTTTCTTTGATTCCCTGCATGGCAATACAAACTTGGTCATGTAGGTCTTGATATGCTTCCCTTGGAAAGGTATACACTGATACTTGTGTGTCATCACCTTTTCCCTTCCGTTTGTCTGTTTAATCTTTCTTGTGATATAACTTATCTGAGCAGTGATAATTGTCTGCTTATATAAACACTTCGGTGTACTACTTGTCCATGCAACTTGTTGCTATTGTTAATAATATTTCGGTAACCACCGATGGACGAGAACCATGCCTATTGGTCCGCCTTGTCTTAACGAGCAGGAAAATGGTTCTCTCTGCCCCTCGCCCTTGGTACCGACCTTGTTACCGACATAGCTGACAAACTGTTCTCTGACAAACCTTGCATCATGATCGCATTAAGTGTCAACACCCTTCTTATTCAATGTGGGCCCATAACCCACAGTTCCACAGGACCGAAACCTGACTCTTATTTACATTCCTTTTCCCGAGGTTATTTCCCTTGATTAACCTCGTATGGACTTCACGAGTCCCCTACCTTGTGATGTTCAGTCCGTTACCAGACTCATTGCTTATGCCTGATGCTATGGCCCCCCTTTCTTCATCCATCATCGGCATCAAATGCATGCCCATCCGCGTGAAACCCTGATATCTCCGTTTGTTTCTCTCGTTGCATTCCCCTGAGTTTGAACTCGGAAGTAATTCTTTGTACCCCATTACCTCGGACACCATCGGTTGATTAACCAGGTAACCATCTGACCCTCCTTGAATTTTCCTCCTATCTTGATCATAGGTACAATAAAGACCCCGAAGAAAGGATGACAACGCGTCGAGATGCACCGATGCAGAAAAATGAAGACAACAACGAGAAGGATTAAAGTCATCGAGAAGGACAACAAGAACAAGAAGAATCGCTAGGATACGAAACCGAAACTTTACCCCTTGCACTACCTATAATTCTCGGGACGAGAATTCTTTGTAGTGGTGGAGATTTGTAACACCCCGAGTGTCACGCTACAGTAATCACCTACAGTAATCAGGATTACTGTTGCTAATCGCTGTTGATAAACTCTGTTGCTCAAACTTGGCCTTGATCAAATTTTATGCTTTGATCTACTTGGTTCAGTTCAAATTCAATTCCCCTTTGATAATGTCAAAAGCCGTGTGACCTTGGGCCTTCATCATCATGGATCAAAACAAGTTCAACCCCATAACCAATTGCAATCAAAACCAAGTGCCCAATACACCTTGATCACTTGGGTACAAATCAAACCCTAGAACCCCTTTGAATAGAAAATAATAAAAACTAGGTGACCAATAAACCTTGCCAAAAAATTGTCCAACCACTTTGGATAATTCACTAATATTCGGTGTACCATGTTGGTATAGTTGTGGTAATTTCTTGATCTACCAGTTAATTCAAATAAATCAAACAAGTAGGCCACCAACCCCATTTTAATCATTTACTATTTAAAAGAAATATTAAATGATTTTTTTTGTTTGGCCCTAAACTTTTTGTGGCACTAGGGTATTGTGCAATGTTAATTATGGAACAGGTTACTATTTTTACAAAAATATTAAAGTAGCTTAAACAAATAGTAATAATAATAAAAAACAGAAAAGTAAAATAAAAAAAGGAAAAAGAACCGGCCCAGGCCAGATGGGCCAGCCAGCCCAGGCCGGCCTGCCAGGCCGCCCCAGCCTAGTGCCCCCCCCAACGCTACTGGTGGCCGTGCCTCCTTCCCCTCCCGGTCGCGACGCCCCCCTCCCCAGTGAGCTCCCCCCCCCCCGCCGTCTCCCTTCGCCCGCCTTGGCCGCGCCCTGCCTCTGCCTTGGCCACCCCTGGACCTCCCCTGTGTGCGCGCCTGCTGCCGGTCGCCCAAGCCTGCGTCGCTACGCCCCCGTCCCCTTGCTGGCCTCACCGGCGTCAGCCTCGCCGGCGTGGGCTGGCGTGGGATGCTCCTCCCATTGACGGGTGGACCCCCCCCCCCCCACTAATCCCCTGCTACCAGTGGCCAAACCCCCCTAGATTAGTTTAGCATTAACCCCCCCTGTTACCTAATCCCAATTAGCAAAAGAACCCCCCATGTGAATGACCAGTGGGCCCAAGGCCAGATGATTAAAAAAAGGAACTGTTAAGAGTTATTTATCCCTGTTAGACTTACAGGTGGGGCCTAGCCCATATTAAGTTAATTAAATTGCTTAAATTGTAATATGTGCCTATGACATGTGGGTCCTACTATTAATTAAATTAATAAGTTTGGTTTATAAAATGTGAGGCTGACCAGTGGGACCGGTCCCACTGGTCAGGTTTGACTGGTCAAATGGTGTTGTGGATAATGCTACAATTAAATAAATAAAAGAAAATAGAAATGACTTTAAAATTTGTTTAAACTTAATAAATTAATATCTTTTAAACCGCATGTCAGATGAAAATATTTTATATATCAAAGTTGATCATAAAAATGCGTAGATTAAGAATACGCTATCTGTATGTCTACCACACCCCCCGTAACGCACCGAACATCGACAACCCCCCTCTCGGGCCGTCTGCCGGTAATTTCCGGTACCGATAACGGTTGCCCGGATGAAAAAACTTTGTCTACGAAAGTTGCTCAGAACGGATCACCGAGTTCGGATACGATACCCATACCCCCACCACACCCCTCTAACATGCCGAACATCGAACCGTCCCCCTCCGGTACCGTCATTCCGATAATTGTCCGATACCGATAAACCCTCCGAATGAATTTATTCTGAACACGAAAGTTGTTCAGAATGGATCAACTAACACGGATACACTAGCCACATGTCTGTCAGATGTCTCCAACACTGCTAACATGGAACCTTCCCCTCCGGATCATCTGTCCGGTAATCACCCGGTACTGATGAGTCATCACCGGATAAATTCCCGCTCCGCCGAAAAATACTTAACACTGCGTTAGAGCTCCGTTGCTTTGTATCTGCTATGTCTTGCATTTGTATTATTATTATTGTTGTGTATTTATTGTTTCTCCCCCCTTTATTCTCCGATAGACCCCGACGCTGTCGCCGACTACACCGCTGCTGAGTACGACTACTTCGTCGATGACCGTACCGCTACTACCGAGCTTCCAGGCAAGCAGAGCCATTTTCTTCCCCAGATATCGCCTATCTTTCCGTACATTTCTTGCACTAGGAATGGTTACTGCTGCTGCTACGTTACTTTCCTATTCATTGCATAGCCTGTCATTGTCGCCCCTTGATGTACCTTTTCCTTATCCTATGCTGCCTTACAAATATATATATATACTATTCAGCAGTGAACCCTGCACATTGTTAGCTAGGTTTAGAATAGCGGGCCGTGATCACTCTGGTGAGTGAACACGTATTACAAAATATTATAACTGCAACAGGTACGGATCAATGTAGACGCCATAGGTAACCTACAACGGCGAGTCTCTGCCGAGTCGCTTCGAGTTTGACTTACGAGTGGACGGACTCGTATTTCACTCTCGTCGGCTCAGTAGCATAGCATCACTGGGATGATACGAGAATATTCCTCTTTAGTTCATTCCGCTGATGTCTCTGTCGAACCTCTTCAAGTGTACCATCGAGGGTGATTCCTCCTGGTTTCACTTGATGGTAGGCACTGGAATCAACAGGTGTCCTTACAGGTAAGGAGTCGGGTGACCCAATGGTAACCGCGCAGGGTATCTTAGCGGAACGACAGGTCAGGTGTATTCCACCGGTGTGCGGCGGGCCTGGTACTGTTCGTGGCCGACAGTTATCCTGTTGTACGAAAGTTGAGATCTTCAAAGAGCAAACGCGAGACAAGGTAAGGAGACGGTTCACCTTGTTGGTAACTGCACGAGTTGGTGGGACGTCAGGGCAGGCACCGATGTTACTGGTGGTCCTGACTGTTGTCGTTGTCCGCGACTCATTCAATAAGGGGCAACGATAACGGTTGTATCGACAGAAAATTAATAAAATGCTTAACGGGTTCGGCGGATGACTTGAGTAGCCTTTTGGCTTGTACGCACTACCTATACGTGGGATTACGGTGTGGGCCCTCTGCGTTGTGGTATCGTTCGAAAGCTCTGAAAGACGTCCAGTTCAGCATTGTGGCGCGGTCGGATCCGCGTCCATGATAGAGTTGCGTGGTATCCACTGTCCTCACAACGACCCGGAGAACGAGGGGTGATAGGCCCATGACCCCCTTGCCCTTAGGGCTTTAGACCGGCGGGGACCTCTCTGATGAGTCGTAGGATGGGCCTCGGCGTGTCGGATAGCCTCGATGGGGTGTTCCCTAACAAGCTGTACGCCACCCTGGAGATCCGAGCGTGTAGTATGACACCAGTGCACCCCTGCAGGGAAGATAATCTATTCGAACATGTCCCTTTATGCTGAAGCCAAACCCTATCACTACAAACTACTACTATTAAACTATTGGTTCCGGGTTTTCTTCCTCGTGGGGTTGTCGAGGGAGGGAACTCGGAGGCATTATTAATTATGCTTACAACTTATTATTATACAATGCTGCAGCAACTTCTGCTTCATTGTTACTTTCATTACTGTTATATTAAACTGTTGGCTGATTCTTACCTCATGCTGCAAGACTCGTCGGAAGATGCTAGTCTTCATTAGGCCTAGCTTCTTATCCTTGCTCTGACTTTCTATCTTGCAGTCCACTATATACAGCCTCCCTTTTCCGTTTGATACAAATGCATAAATGCTTAGTAGCGGACATAAGACTCGCGGGTATGCTAGATACTCACCTACTTTATTTTTTCCCTTTTATTGTTTTGCCTGATCGGCCGCTGCAGTCGACGTTGGAGCCCAGGAGCAGGAGATCCCCGATGCCGACCACCGCAACGTGAAGATCCCCGATGCCTTCTACGACGTCGAGTTCCCCTTTGACCAGGAGTAGTTTGGAGGTTCCCAGGCAGGAGACCTTGCCTTTTCGATCGAGTGTTGATTTTGTGCTAGCCTTCTTAAGGCAACCTTGTATTCTTGTGTCTGTACTCAGATACTATTGCTTCCGCTGACTTGTGCTCTCGAGCTGTTGTATTCGAGCCCTCGTGGCCCCTGGCTTATATTATACATCTTGTATTATTTTATTTGTAGAGTTGTGTTGTGATATCTCACCGTGAGTCCCTGATCTCGATCGTGTACCTTGCGTGTATGATTACTGTACACGGTCTGATTTTGGGGGCATCACATTCCCCTTGTGTCGAATCAATAAATTGGGTTAACTTACCCGCGAGAACACTACAATCGATCCCCTACAGTTGAGGTTCATCAAGTACAGTTTTCTGGCGCCGTTGCCAGGGACCATAGAAATATTGCCAAGTCTACTTGAAGTATCCTGCCTGCCACACTTCATCCGCTATGGGTAAGAAAGGAGACCCCAAGGTTCCGGTCCTACCGTCCACTACAAGAAAAGGTACCGTTCTGAGTACCAGTGCTACGCTTGATTCACCTTCCGTTATAAGTAAGTTTGCTTCACCACTACCACCGCATGCTACTTCTACTGAGTCTGTTACTATGTCCGATACTTTTGATGATGATTCCACTACTCTTGATGATACTAGTTTTCTTGGTCACAATATTAAAACTCAGACTGCTAAGGCTGCAGCAGAACCCGAGACTAAGACTCCTGCTACCTATATTCCTACTTGCAAAACCTTTGGTTACCCAGATTTGGATGAACTCAAGTAAATGATCCTTGATGATGATTATATTACTCTTGATGATGATCTTTGCAGGGAACTCAGAGAGTGCACCGACTCTGTCCCTGATACTATTAAGGAGCTTCTCGAAAAGCACTCCATGAAGAACAAGAATATTCCTGATCCTAAATTTTCCACATCTCCTGTATGCATCAATGATCTTGATTATGATTTCTCTATTGATCTTTCACTTATATCTATAGTCGAGGATGACCCTTTTTATGGCAGAGAAAATGATGATGCTATAGCACACCTGACCAAACTCGCTGAGTTAGGTGACCTATACACTACTGATGAGAAGATACAAAATTTCTATGTGGCCAAGTTTTTTCCTTTTTCTTTGAAGGAAGACGCTAAATCATGGTACGATGCACTACCCTATGGTTCCATTGAGAGTCCTCAGGACTTAGTTCAATTTTTTGTTGATAAATATTTTCCTGCTCATATGCAACATGCTGCTTTGCAAAGAATATATAACTTTAAACAGTTACAGGATGAGCACCTCCCTAAAGCTTGGGGGAGTTATTGTGACTTAATCAAGGCTAGACCTGGACATGAAGTCCCAAAGAATGAATTACTTGATATATTTTATGCTGGTCTAACCGATGAATCCAGGTCCTATCTGGAATGTTGTGCTGGTTGTGTTTTCAGGGAAAGAACACCGGCCGATGCTGAAGAATTAATGGGCAAGATTTCCAAGAACCATGAAGATTGGTCTGTCTCTGAACCACCTCTACCACCAAAGAAGAGGGGCATGCTTGTTCTGATCCCCGAAGATATGCAAGAAGTGAAGAAGTCTATAAAGGAGAAAGGCATTAAAGACGAAGACGTGAAGAATCTACCGCCTATTGATAAGTTGTGTGTACCTACTACTCACCCTCCCTTGGTAGAGGTACACTCTCTATTAGACTTTACTGAAAGTGACATCCCTAAAGCTAAGCCTCCCGACCAATGATTGGATGAGCTTGATAATGTTACTATTAAGCAAGAAAATTTTAATAGGAGGATACAAAGTCAGTTACATGATAATTCTCTTGCTATCAAAAGTTTACTTGTTGTTCTAGAAAGAACAGTTAATGATGTTAAATGTCTTGTTAAGCATATTCATATGGTTCAAACTGAGCTTGAAAAAATTTCTAATGTGCAAAAAGATTTTCTTTCTAACAATGCCAAACAAGACATACAAGCTTATGGCATCAAGACCAGAGGTGGAACAAACACCCAGGACCCACTCTATCCTGAGGGGCATTCGAAGAGGATCGAGCACGATTCTCAAGTGCAAGTAGAAGATGAGATTATTAGCTCTCCAAATAAGAAAAAGAAGAAGAAGAAACACAAGGAAGATGACAACTCCAATGATCCTATTACAAGTGAAGAACCTGTTGTTGATCCCAACAGCATATCTACCTCCGATGCTAAAACTGAAGACGGTGCTGAGCCTGAAGAAAATGATAAGGAGAAGAATGATCCTCCCGAGGTGCGAGAAGAAGAAGCACCGGATAAACACAAGAAGTACACAAGAGAAGACTTAATAGCGAGAAGACATGGGAAGGAAAGAGAACCATGGGTACAGAAACCCATGCCCTTTCCAGGTAAGTCTCTCAAATCTAAAGAACAAGAGCATTATAATAAATTTTGTGAATGGATGAAACCTCTTTTTCTGCGAATTCCTTTGACTGATGCTATCAAGTTACCTCCTTATTCCAAATACATGAAAGATATTTTCACTAACAAAAGAAAAGTTCCTAATGAGGCAATATCTACTATGCTTGCTCACTACTCTTTCAGTGGCAAGATTCCCTACAAGCTTGGTGATCCAGGTATACCCACTATTCCTTGTTCCATAAAAAATAATTATGTCAAGACTGCCGTATGTGATCTCGGAGAAGTGGTGAGTGTTATGCCTTTTTCTCTTTATAAAAGGCTACGTTTAGATAAGCTATTCCCTACAGAGATCTCTCTTCAGATGGCTGACAAATCAACAGCCGTCCCGATAGGTATTTGTGAGGATGTTCCAATTGAAGTTGCTAATTGATTAATTCTTACTAATTTTGTTGTGCTTGACATGCCCGAGGATGGGAGCATGCCCATTATTCTTGGTAGACCTTTTCATAACACTGTAGGTGCCATTATTGATTGCAATAAAGGAAAGGTCACCTTCAACGTAGACGGTAAAGAACACAGGGTGTATTTTCCAAAGAAGATCGACAAAAGGCATGGCCTTAACTCAATAGAGAATATCAAGACCGTGAAGATTGGAGAATGGGATTGTCCTTTACACGTGCACCACAAATACAAAACCATCATGGTGGGTACAATGTCCATTAAAGTAAAGGTGCAATGATCACTTCATAAGAGGTGAGACTTTTTGTTCTATATATCCCCGGTTCGTTGGTAAGACTTGATCAACCTTGCTAGTGGGCATGTTTTATATAGGTAAAAAGTGGAGCTTGTTATGTTTTCATTTTCCTTAGATTTATTCTCCTTGATGTACCTAGTTTATATGTTTTTGAAGCTTCACAATTCTAATCACTGCTTCAAGTCTTCAGAAAGTTTTGCATCTTTTTGAACTCCAGAAAATTTTCAACAGTGAAGTTTCCAGAAAAATTATATTAAAATTTCCATGCCGGGAGTGACCCAGAGGCACCTGGGGCTGACAAGGGGGGGCACCAGTGGCCCAGGCGGCCAGTCCCCTGGCCGCGCCGACAGGGCGCCTGGGGCCCACAGGCCCCACCTCCAGGTGAGATTCTTCCTCTCTCTTTCCTTCCTCCCCAAAACACGAGTTCTACACCTGGAACTTGCGTTCTTTCTGCTCTCCGTCCAGAATTTCGATCTCTCTTTACGACCCATCATTTGAGCGGAGATTTTGGGCAAATACTCCCTGGTATGTAACTCCTCCACCCCTCCAAATAGATTTTTGATTGGTGGCTTCATTTGTGAGTATTTAGTAGTTCTTGGTGTTGTTTAGATGAGCTTGCATGCATGTGTAGAAATTTAGTTTCCAAGTTTTGATGCTAGTTTATTACTTAGGTAAGTGAGTAGAGTAGTTTGCCTCAACTCACTTTGTTTAAATTCTTGTTTTTGTGAATTGTAAAAAATTTCAGAAATGAGTTTGCTAGGAAAAGCAAAGGGGTGGCTTGGGAAGAAGAAGTCTGAGCGCTCTGATCGAGTTACTAGAACTGCAGCTTCACCCTCAGCAGTTAGGGTGAGCTACAATGAAGATCATGTGCCCCTGGAATTGTTGGAAGACACAAGTCCAGCATGCGCAATGATGTATCTGTGCGATAATTTTCTTACAGCTGCAGGAATTAAGGAGGAATTCTATGGGCTTTCTGGCAATGCAGGTTTGACACGGCTAGCACTATGTCGTGTGATACAATACAAGAAGCTCACCTCCTGCTTTGTTAACAGTTTTTGTTATAATCATTTTGATGGAACCGTCGAGTTTAAACTTTATAATGATCTCATAACCATGTCTTTGGCACAGTTTTGTGATATAATAGGTGTGCCGAACGTTGGTCAGACGGCAAAAATGACCACTCAGCCTTCCGAGTTGAGGACCCTCTTCAACTCCCTTTGTTTCCAGGAGGAGACCGACATTCATCGTACAAAGATTTCCAGCATTCTGTTTCCACACCTCAAGTATTTTGCGTATTTTTTTGCTAGAGTTGTGTTGGCTCGTGACAACACGGGCAATGGTTCTGCACCAGATTTTGCTATTTATGTGAACGCCCTCTCTGATAGTAATGATTCAAATGTGGGTGCGTTAATTGCTCGGCGCCTTGTTATGAACAGTAACAAGGGAGATTTATATGGTGGTGTTTACGCCACACTTGTCCTTGAGTCTCTTGAGCGCACCCCGCATCCTGATGATGTTCCCTTTTCATACACAAGTCTTGATCTTGCTGCTATGAAGAGGCATAAGTTTGTTACCATGACTTCCCAGTTTAGTAACCTTGTTTATATTTTGAGGTTTGAAAAGACCATTACTCGTGAGATCCGTCTACCTGCACCACTTTTGTTTGATAACTCTCGCAGGAATGGATGGTCCTTCAACGATATTCAGTTCGATGAGTTCATGGCTCAGTACCAGCTGCATAACCCCATGGAGGGGCTTGTGCCCGATGAGGAGGAGCATGGTGAGTTCCTACCTTTCCAGGGAGAGACCTTCAGCGGGCATGGCGAGGGGTCTTCTTCAGCTTGGGACGAGGGACCTTACTCATGGGAGGACCCGAGGACTTCGGTGTACGCATCGGAGGGCTCATTCGACCCTTGGACTTACCATTACCCCGGAGCAGGAGGCTCCTCGGGGCAGTAGCTGCAACCAACTTAGGCCAAAAGCCTAAGCTTGGGGGAGTACGTTCCCTTCTCCCTTTTTCCATTGTACTATCCGTTTTTATTTTGTTTGCTTTGATCTTGTTCGAAGTTTTTGCCCGTTCTTCTTTGCACTTTTATTTTGCAGAAACAACAAAAAGATTTCTCTTTTCTTTTTATTTTATTTAGCCTTTCAAAAACCCAAGAACATTTCCTTTCTCTCTTTAGCTTGCTTTGTTTTCAGAGTTCAGCTCGAGTCCGTAATGGCATTCGATTATATATTTCCCACGTTCGGTCGTGCAAGGGACAAGGCAGTAATGACGAAGATCGAAGAAAGGGAAGCAACAAGGAAAATCGGTATGAACTCTTCTTGTTTCTACTTTTGTACATATGCATGTACTTATGATCTAGAGACCAGCTTGTAGCGACATAGTGCTATGTTTACAATGCTTTCCCAGTGTTCATGCTTTCTTTGTGGCTCATCTCAAATAGCTAGGGTGCATATTATGTTGTTGGAATGATTTGCATACATTGCATTACTCATGGTTTGGCATATTGAAGTGGTATTTCCCTTCGGAGAATTCTTGGATTGACTTGGCACATGTTCACACATGTTTATGACTATAATGTCTATCATGCCTTGATGACCTTTTTATTTCAGAATAGTCATATCACTTTCATGCCCGATTCAATGTTGATTTGTCGCTCTGCATGATTATGAAAATTATTGCTCTCTAGTTGGTCTCTTCCCAGTCTTTTGCTAGTCTCCACTCACACTAAGCGGAATTCTGCTTGTGTATCCAAACTCATTTTCAAACCAGTTATTCCACTTGAGTACACTATACCTACCTATATGTGGTATTTACCGGCCACTCCTAACTTAGACTCTCTTGTGCCATCTCGAAATTTATTCAAATGCTTTCCTTTTGTAACCGTACAAGCTCATGGTGCGGTGAGGGAAAATCAGTATCTACCATGCCAAAAATATTTTAACGTTATTTTTAACTAGTCAAATTTATATATAAAGAAAGAGAGTTACACCTCCCCCATACTTGATGATGGGATGAAATGGACCAAATGCTGCTAATGATAGATGGAACGATATCCTCCGTCCATACTTGAGGCAAAATAAAAGGTTCCATAGACCATCAAAGGATTTATGGATAAGGGAACAAGTGTAAGCAAAAAGCATTAATATGGTTGGCATGGGAGATATTGAGAGACCTTTACCATTCACCGTTGACTGGAAAGTGGCACTTCTCAAAAGAATTTTGTCTCTGTTTTCAAAACTAAGAGCTCTGGCACATGTTTAGTCTTTGCTTCCTTTCACGGCTTTTCAATCTTTCCATAAAAAATCCACGGTTCGAGAGTCTCACCTTCTTTCTACAAAGCACCAACTATTGAGAGCATAATTGTCATTCTTAGTGTAACATGAATTGTTCCAAAGTATTACATTGTCTTCTGCATGTTTGTGATATTGCTAGTATGAAATTCATAGTTCTAGTCTCCTTTAAAACTCCGGATGAGTTTCTGCATTTATGTTTTGCTTCACTCATGGAGGCTATCGAGATACCACTCTGATATTTTCAGGCTATGTGCATTGTGATCTTGTCTTGATTTTCAGCTGCATATTATTTACTTTAGGTTGTTTGTGATTGATCACTTGAAAGAAGGATTGTTTCGTGCATTGTCCTCATAGCGTTGTTTTGATACTTGCTAAACTCTTTTCGTAGTACCGGCTTATATACATCTCATGAAGCAAAAGATTTCGTCAAAGTTTTCTTTGTCGCGTCCAGTTCGTTGAACTGAATTGCTTGAGGACAAGCAATAGACTAAGCTTGGGTGAGTTGATACATCTCAAATGTATCTACTTTTCCAAACACTTTTCCTATTGTTTTGCCCTCATTCTTGCATGATTTGAGCTAAACTAACCCGGACTGACGCTGTTTTCAGCAGAGTTGCCTGTATGGTTTTATTGTGCGCAGGTAAATGGATTTTTGTACATCTCAGAAAATTCCCAAAAAAATACCAAAAAATCCACGCACCCGAAGGACCCCGGAGCTAGAAGGGGGGGCCAGAGGGCAGCCAGGGAGCCCCAGGCGCCCTGCTGGCACGGCTAGGGGTGGGGTCGCGCCCATAGGCCGCCTGGGCGACTCCCCCCTCCCCTGGTGCCCTACTTTGACTCCTATTTATTCCCGTGACAGGGAAACTCCAAAAAAGAAGTCGCTTTTCCAGAACCCGTCGCGGAGTGATACGTCCAAAATGCATCATTATTTTATATCGTAATTCATCCTTATTCATTGATATATTTCACATTACGATGATGTTCTTATGTTGTTTTGGCTTGTTTTACACAGTATGCAACTTTCCGGTGCCGAAGCAGCAGACGCAGGATTCAGCGGTAAAAAGTGGACGTTGAGTTGCTGAAGAAGAATACCTCCAAATTACCTGAAAACCAACGGGGGGTATTTTCCAGGAGATTCACGAAGACTCGCCGAAGAGGGGCCAGAGGGGGGGCACAGGGGCCCCAGGCGGCCACCTGGCGTGGCCCCACCCCGGGCCGCGCCGGGAGGGCGCCTGGAGCCCTAGGGCCACTCCCGGCTTCCCCCTCTAGCCTATATACTCCTCGTTACGCGAAAACCCTAAAAAGAGAAGCTTTCACGGAGTTCCGCCGCCGCTCCATGGCGGAAACCTACAAAGAAGAAAAGGGATCTCCGACGGGCAGATTCCGCCGAGGAGATCACCTCCCGGAAGGGAAGATCATCGACATCGTCATCACCATCGTCACGGGCATCATCAACATCATCCCCAACATCATCACCATCTCCACCACCATCCAATCTCACCTCACAAGTTCATCTTGTGTTGTAATCCGTACTATCTATCCTCTCTACTCTACCGGTGTTGATTACTAATTTGTGCTGAATGCTATTGAGTTTTGTTGGAGAAATACCATTATGTCCAGTTTGTTTATCATATATTTATCACCTTTGATCATGATCCCTTTTATGTCTTGTGAGTAGTTACTTTAGTTCTTGAGGACATGGGAGAAGTCTAGTTGCTAGTAGTCATATGATGTTGAAGTAATTTGTGTTGTTTTATATTTAAGTTTTGTTGTTATTTTCCTAGTGGTGTTGTGTGAGTCGAACACTTAACACTTCGCATTCTTAAGGACCTAGGGGAATACATTTGTGTATTAAGAATTCTTGCGGTGGGGTGCCGGAGTGACAGAAACCTGAACTCCAGTTTGCACACTTTTGCACAAGGGAATACTGGACCTTGATCTTATTGTTGTGGTTAGGCTTTGCCTTAATTTCTATCTTGTATTTGCGGATGTTTGCAAGATGTTTAATCATAAGAGTGCACTTATCTTAGTCTAGAAGGTGTGCTAGCATAGATCCACCCACTCAACACTTATCAGCGCAACACTGGTTATCGATACGGATTATGGCGAAAGCACGTGACTACCTCTCCATGTGTCCTCAAGAACGCTTTAGTCTTTATAAGTTCAGTTGCCAGGCTTATCCTTTGCACAAAAGGATTGGGCCACTTGCTGCTCCTCAGTGCTATTTACTTTGCTTGCTTTTATTTTATCGTTTCTTATATCGAAAACCCCTAAAAAGTTATCTTTCAGTGCTTGCAGTTATTCCTTGTCCAAAATCACCTATCAATATCTTTCGCTCCTCGTTGGGTTCGACACTCTTACTTATCGAAAACGCTTCAATAGATCCCTTTACGTTGAGGGTCATCACGGAGCCGCCGCCAACCTCTGTTCTTCTTTGGAGGGCTAATCTGGAGGCTGATTTGGCCTCCGGAGAGGGGAGATCATCGCCATCGTCATCACCATCACCACTCCATCATCCCTCCATGACTTCTCTTCACATGTGTGAGTAATTCCCTGTTGTAGGAAAAGGGGATGGTAGGTATTGGATCATATTGATCATGTAATAGTTCGTCAGATTGTTGGGGGCATGTTGCCTATCATCTACTTTGGTGTTTATCATCTTTGCTACAAATTGTTGTTCTTAATGCTTGTCACTTTGGGCCCGAGTGCCATGTTTTCAGATCTGAACCACTTATGTTTTCATGAGTTTATCCATGTTCGAGATCCTATCTATGAGTTGTATGCACCTATTATGGTTCGGAACCGGCGATCCCAAAGGTGACAACTTGGGACACCAAAGGGGATGGTCCATAATTTGAGGATTCCATGTATCCATTGAGTTTATTGCTTTGTTCCGGTGCTCTTTAACAGGAGCACCTTAATCTCCATAAGTTCCTTTTGGCCCCGTTCGTAGAGGGATGGTAGGAAAAAAGATGGTGTGCAAGTTCTTATTGCAAGAACGCACAACTACCTACGGGATACATGCCTAATGTTTGATATTTGCCTAGATGATCATTGCTTTTCTATGTGCCTTGCCCCGTGTTAGAATCTATTACATGCTCATTATTATTCATGCAGCGCCCGACCATCCATCTCCCTACCCTATAGTATTTTAGATCTGCTGGTCACTAATTGTTACTTTTCGCTGTCTTACTTTCGCTATCATCACTATTGCTATCATATCACAGTTGATATTAATATTTTGTTGCAAGCAAGCATATTTCAGGTGCGGTTGAATTGACAACTCAACTATCAAAACTTATAAATACTCTTTGGTTCCCCTTGTGTCGAATCAATAAATTGAGTTAACATACCCGCGAGAACACTACAATCGATCCCCTACAGTTGAGGGTCATCAGCGACACGTGGCACGGTCCAAAGTGTTCTCTCACTCTCTCTTCTTCAAGAAATCTGCATTGGCAGTTACCTGACTCCTCAATCGAAGTTATATTCCTCAGTGTCCTGAAGAACAAGGTCTTAGACACCCGAGGAACTAACTTCCTCTTCAGGAGATCTCTCAAGGTTTTCTTCAGGATTTGTATTTGAGCACTTCCTCAGAAATACGAAACTCATTTTCCTCAACCCCTCCAACATTGCGGTGTTTTCCTATGACTCAAGAACTATAAATGTCTTAACGAAGACTATGCTTCAACTTCAGCTTCAGCGCGAGTTGCCTCAGGATGACGCATGGCTTTTTCAGCATCAGCCGAATGCCTCACGATCCTGTTTCCTCAGGATTTCGCGCCTCGGCGCTCTTCAAGAAACACACCGATTTCTTCAATGTTCCTCAACATTTGGGGGGGGGGTCGACAACGATGGTTAGCCTCTTCTTCAGGGACTGTTCTCCTGTGTATACTCACAAACACATCAGTCCCTTAACCGTTTTGTCATCAAATGCTCCAAAACCTCAAAGGAGGCACTAGATGCACTTACACCCTCCCTAATGCGGGAGTAGTTCCTCCTCGGGGCTAGGTTTCTACCAGTAGCTATGTGTTCTTCTCTCTCTCCCATGATGTGATCTTCGTTGTGATCATAGGCTATGTTAATCTAGGGTGATCCCAAGATATTTCCCCTTCCTCTATGTATTGGATTGATGTACTCACTTGATCTTATCTAGTATAACCCCCGAGACCATGGTGACAGCGGTCTATTGGACATGGGTTAGAAGAATATTATCATGAGTGATTTCCTCTTCTGTGAATTGATTGAAGATTGAGAGTATCTTGGTGCTTGTCTTTGACTATCCTTGAGATATGTTGTGGTGATTGTGGTACTCTCTCTGGATGGCCGCGGTGACATTGGTAAATCCATAGATGAGAACTACAAACTCTGATGTGTGCTTTTGTAGCCCTACATAATTCTCGTCCTCTTTTGATCACAAAGGAACGAACTCCGAGTACGTCTCCAATGCATGTTTTAGTGGAAATATCATGTGATTAGACTATGTTAATGTTGTTGGGAGTTGCCACTAGTGAAAGTATGAAGCCTAGGACTTGTTTCCACCATTGTAATACCGTTTGTGCTCACATTTACTACTTGCTACCTTGTTGTAATTTTTATTACAGATTTCTATTACTTCGTTTAGCCACACTTATCACCCATATTTTACCATCTCTTCGCCGAACTAGTGCACCTATACAACTACTAGTTGTATTAGGTGTGTTGGGGACACAAGAGACTTCTTGTATCTTAATTGCAGGGTTGCTTGAGAGAGACCATCTTCAACCTCTACTTTCCTGAGTTCGATAAACCTTAGGTCATCCACTTGAGGGAAATTGTTGATGTCCTACAAATCTTTGCGCTTGGAGGCCCAACATAGTCTACAAGAATAGAATCGTGTGTAGACATCAGATGTTGCCACAAGGGGGAAAACAATGGTGCTTGTAACCGCGGTTGCAAGGACTGTTTACTATACGCAAAGTTCTTTTAATGCAGTTATCTATTGCTTTGGGTTTACACTTTGGGTGGGGCTGTCAACTTAATACCAGCGATATGTTCTGGATAGATATCTCAAGGTGGATGATTTGTAGTAGATGCAGATGGATTTCGGTCTACTTATTTTGGCGTACCGCCCATGCTTTTGAGCCTCTTCCTTTCTTTGTAGCATAGTTAGCATTGGTTTGCGCCTGTAATCTTGTCAATTGCCCATCTGTGATTTGTTTACCTCGCATAGCAGTTTTATCGTCTTCTGGGAGAGAGACATCACTAGTGAACGTCATGGGACCCCGGTCCATATTTTCATCAATGTTTACACGCTCGATTTATTTCCTATTTTTACTTTCCAGTCGCAATTATCACTATCTATTATCGGTTGCATTTGATCCTTTGTAAACGACAAGGCCGGAGAGATTGACAACCTCTCTAAACTTTGTTGGGCGCAAAGTTATTTGTATTTGTGTACAGGTCCACGTCTTTTGTAAGCTCCAGAGCAGAAGACACGTACTTGTCGTTGTTGGAGTCCTACTAGAGACAATATAAACCTTGGTATATTTTCCAAGGGAAATCTGCCGCTACGCTACATCTCAACCTTCCACTTGGGGTAACCAACGAAGGGCAAGAAGTATTTCCTCGCTAGAATCACCGACCGACACATACATCGTGTAACCGCCAGGGTCGGCTCTGATACCAACCATAGTGTGTCGACCACTCCCAACCGGTTAACCACCGATTCCATGGTCGGTGCGCTTGGGATCCATACTGTCCTCATAAACCAACACTAGTATTTTCTGGACACTTTGTCCTCTCTCGTGCGCACGCGGGATCAATTTGTCGGTCGGTCAGCCATCCCAAGACTACTCCAAGCCAAGCACGCTTAACCTGATAGTTCTTTCCTGATGGGCTCCCGGAAAAGAAGGTGCACCTTGTTAATATGAGTAGTGTATCATTCCTAATGAGATCCTGGGCTGTTACAGCACACCACCTTAATGGGTGATGACCAAAAAACATACATGCCATGTGGATCATCCTTCATCATCTTCCGGGTCGTTACCCCGACTATCCATCACCCACATTTGAGCAGCAAAGTCGCGTGAACCAACTGTCTCGTGGCCCTAGACATGCATGACGGTTAGGGTTTTAGCCACAACACACAACAGACCACCAAGATGAGGGACCTCCACCTGGACATCCATGTCGCTGAATACATCAGAGGCGCTAGCCGGCCTTCAACCTCCCATACAGCGTGAACAATCACTCTAAATGCATTGTAGCATGACTTCCCGATAGAACCATAACTGAGATGCATTCAGAGGCGGGTGCCCTGACCTCCACCTTTGCCCCTACATTCACCACACTCCAATAAGAGAAGCAACACACATCACCTCGCATAAGTACAACACCCAAAAAACCCACCTAAGTGCACATGCCGCTTCACCCACCCAACCAGAATAGACAAAAGGCATGCCCAGTGGAGGTAGAGGGGTCAGCTTGTCGGATACATGACCACGACACCAAATGGCACCACCATGATGGGAAGGGAGCAATAAGGAGGTAGGAGGGTCCAGTGAGTGTTACAAAACGCCATCTGCTAGATGATGCCTCCGATCACCAGAGCTACTGCGTAGAGCCTTTGCCGCTACCTAACATGGCAACAAGCACCATCATCGATCGCGAAAGAGAAGGTATGTCTCATTGTAATGGTCCCTGCCGCATGGTCTTGTTCCGACGGTGGAAATTTAGAGGGGAGGACGTGGAGGGATGCAAGATTTGGCGGAGGCTAGGTTTTCCTCTGCTCGTGTGGAGAGAAGCATGGACTAGGGTTGCATCCTCCAAATCTTTTAGCTTCTAGGAGCGCATTTTCTTTGATTCTTCCTTGAAATCACGGTGGTGTCTTCATTAGTATCATAAGTGGGACCTAGTATAGAAAACCTTATTCACGACATGCTAAAATGCTTCTTGGTGGCTAATTTAGTTGTAGCATTTTAGAAGTAAAAGTATCGACCCTACAGGGAGAACAGGAGATGGTCTTGGTTTCTTATAAAATTTATTATAATATACCTGCAAGATAATGATGGTCAAAAGCAAAGTGAATACAGAGATTTAAAATGTTTGAAGTAATTTGCAAAAATAAGTAAATATGCAAGATTCATATAAAAGAACTAGAGAGAGTAATGATGATGATTGTAATCAAAAGAGAGAAGGTGTTCTCAAGGAGTCTAGATTCCTCACTTAACGTATGATAAATCCTAGTTCTATGTTTGAATTTCTAATCCAATTTGTTATCTTCTACAAGTGGGCGGATCCAAGTACAAATATGTGTGTATATTACGCAACTCTATATCACATACGCCACCAATGTTCATCCCCACTCAGGGTTCCAAAGCGGTGATTAAGGTTTTTTCCGTGGAGAGTAATGATGGTGATTGGAATCAAAAGAGAGAAGGCGTTCTCAGAGTCTAGATTACTCACTCGTTTGTATCTAACATAAGGTATGATAAAGCCTAGTTCTAGGTTTGAATTTCTAATCCACTTTGTATGCTTCTACAAGTGGGCGGATTCAAGTACAAATATGTGCATATCACTACTAGAAAAAAAATTAATGACGCACCTGTTTTTGCTATTAATAATGCACTATAGGTGATCCACTATTAACATGCCACTAATAATAAATATTAATGGCACACCTTTCGTGCGCCATTAGTAATCCAAATACTAGTGGCACATCATCTCGTGTGCCATTACTAACAGTTCAGGTGCGCCACTGGTAATAGAGAACGGTGCGCCACTACTAACACCCATCATGCACCACTGCTATTTTTTTCCTTGTTTTATTTTCCGAATTATTTTTCAAACGGGACTAAAGGCTTTTTTCAAAACAAAAAAAACAAATACAGAGGGGACATTTTTTAAAAACATTTTTGCTTAATCTCACAGGGGACATTTTTAACTCTAAGTATGCTTAATCTCAGGTCAAAATGCACTCATGGTCAAACATCTCGGTCTGTCACCCATCCTCACACTACTCTAGCCCCCGAGAAAGAAATAAGCACTTGTTAATATATGCATCATATCAATCCTATTAAGTCTTGTTGATGTTCAAAATTTCTAATTTTAAAAAAATATTAGAAAATTTTGAATAATTTCAAAAAAATCATAAATGTTACAGATTTCAAAAATTTCCGAAAACAATTATGCTTATGGCTAAGAAAAATTACGCATTTTAAAAAGTATTTACGCATGTTAAAATTAAATATAATTACATATGTTCGTGTTTTAAATCGTGCATATTTAAAAAAAATTAGGCTTGTGAATACGATACATTTTAATTATATGAATAGGAACATATGTAATTATATTTAATTTTATCCAAGTGAGATTTAAATCATGAATATTTTAAAAAAATTGGAAAGTGATTTAATATATTTTAATTATTGATTTAATATATTTTATCCATGCGTCATTTAAATCATGAACATTTTAAAATGTTCGGGTTGGAATTAATTAGTAAATGTTAAAGTACATTTAATTTATAAGACATAAAATATGCGGACGCCGGATGTAAAAATATGCAAGATTGAAACCACGAACATATGTAATTATATTTAATTATGAATTATACGGATATTTTTAACAAGCCTAAATATTTTTTTAATGCGTAATTTTGCATAAGCGTAAATATTTTTGGTTACATTCGTTTAATTAAATAACAAATATTGAATTATATATATTATTTTATCAATATGTGATTTAATATATATTTTAATAATTCAAAATTTATTTATTAGAATTTATATATATTTTATGTCTTATATAAAAATAATTAGCAGCAGATGAATCATAGAAAAATAGTAGCAGGTGGGCCTTTCATCTCTCTGTACAGGTATACACAGTGATGTTGTGTTAAGTTAACACGAATGCTATCCTAGCCCAGTGGTCGGCGGTAGGTCGCGTGTTTGAATCCCGTGAAAATAAGGGTGAAACCGGATCGAATTCGGACGGATAATTTCTATATTGTGTCCTATTTCATATTTATTCTCGGATTCGGAAGAGGAACGGATGCGGATTCGAATATCGGATTATGCGGCTTCGAATACCGGGTCAGGCGCATTCGGAAGCGGTACGGTAACGAAAATGCATCGGATCAGAAACGGATATTTACCATATTCATATATAAAGAATATATAAATGATTTAAACTAAAATCATACATAAAAATGAAAAATATATAAATACTTATATACTTTAAGAACACATAAAGAACTAGATAGTATTAAAATTGTTCAAATAAATCACTAACAAGCATATAATTCATCACATAAGCAACGATAACATTCATATATTGCTCCTTAATACTTCAAATTTGGTTCATCAATCGGATTCGAAAATTAAAAGTTCGGATTATCCGGCTACAAAAACGAATTATCCTATTATGTCGGATATTTCTAATATCATATTCTATACCGTATCCTATCAATCGGATTCGGATTCGGATCGGATTTTTGTCGGGGGTAAAAAATTTGTTACCATATCCTATAAAAACGGATTCTGAAACTGTTTCGGACGGAAATTATTCTAACCACTTTCATCCTTACGCGAAAGCACAAAGTTTTTTAGAGTTTTACGAGGTTATATTCGTCAATAAATAAAAAGTCGAAGGTTTTTCTGCAAAAAGAAATATCATAGGTCGTTGACATCAGGCCCGATCTGCCAGATATAATATCAATACATACAAATATTATTTTTTGCAACGACATGCCTGTATTTTGATACGTATTTGTAAAAATATATGAAAAGTGACACTAATTTATGAATACAGCCTAAGTTATGATACTTTTCTGCAATTAATCAGGTTTCACATATATCGATACAGCTAGCGTGCACCATCATCTCTGATGCGTTACACCCACACAGTGTAATTTGATCAACAGTTCTGCAGCTACAGTGTCAGTGTGTCTCCCTGCATGGAGCCGGCCGGCCGATCGTCTATACGTGGTCGATCACTGAACGTACTTTCTTGTTCCCATCGAAGTAATGCTGTGTACTACGTTCGTACCGTGCATTTAGTACACCGTACCATTGTTACTTGTGTCTACTTTTTGCTAATTCTGAAATAGTGCTAAATCATAGAGCCGCCCCCTTAGGGCGTATTTCGGCGCTATAATAGCGCCGCTTGGTGGCCTCTCGGTGGCAAAAACGTCTTAGGGGCGACCGACTGCCCAGCCGCGGCCTCAAGACCGCCTCCCCAAGCGACGAGATTCGGCGTAGATTCGTCTCAAATTTGACACAATTTGATTTAAATTTGTTTTATTTAGCCATACACATACCATACACACCTCATACACACCCCATATACTATCCATACACACATAATACACAGGACGAGAGGAAGACGACGGCCACGACCGCCCCCGTCCGGCGCCCCCGTCCGGCACCGCTCGGCCTCGGCCTCGCCCCCTCCCGGCGACCACAGGCCACACGAGAAAGAGAGGAGAGAAAAAAGAGAGGATGGAGGCGCTGATTGTGGGCCAACAACGGCAAAAAATAGCGCCGGACGCCCCCAAGAGACCCCCAACCCCCCGGGATCTCTTGGGATCGCCGGATGTAGTTTTGGGCAAATTCAGCGAAAAAAGGCGCTTGGGGGCGCGGCTGGACGTATTTCGTCCGTTTAGAGCAAATAGCGCCGCCTTGGAGGCCTCTTGGGGGGCGCGGTTGGAGATGCTCTTAGCTAATGATGTGAGTCTACAATTGCAATACCCATAAATCGTATGGCATTCGCGTCAAATGCATGCGTCTTCAACAGGAAGATCCAAATATCTACTGGAATTATTGGACTTTAGTTCAATTGTTATATCCAATAATTCATACAAAATTGCATAGGCTCATGAATGACAAGAAAGGAGCTGAAATATTTTGCGTAGTGGAAAATAAAACCGGATGGTTGTGAATGTCTCATTGATCACCTATTGATATCATTTGTGGTTCGGTTTCATTGCTACGTTACTAATGTGGTTTCAATTCCTTCAATTCATGCATTGCCTTGTTTCTTTCATGACAAAGAGGAGCCGGGGAGTTCTCACAGTAGTAAAAAGATGAAACCGAATGCATTCATCTACCCATTGATGACATTATTGAGACGGTTTCACTTCCACTTCCTGAAGTCTATAAAAGACAACCCTCTTCCGTAGAAAGAATACAACTTAGTCTCTCTCAAAGTGACCTTCTCGGCGTGCACCGAGAAGGGAGACAACAGGCCTCCGGATCCCCACCTCTTGTGATCCGGTACAGGAGAGGGACGATGAGGTTTTTGGGGAGCGTGTTTGTGCGACTGCTGGATCCTCATTGTGGCTGTGAGCGACGATGATTTCTTCCCAGACGATGACTTCTTCCCGAACGTGGAGGATCTCTTCAAGGAGGACATGACGAACGGCGCATCGGCATCAGCTACTATTGCTCCGTATGTTATAATATCCTTTATGTTAGGATTAGTATTTGGCTTATTATTTATAGCAATCGATGTGGATATTATATCTATTTCATACGAATTCGATTGCATGTCTAGCTTCAATAATGTGATGCATGCTACGAATATTTCTGCTATCATGGTTAGCATATTTTATCTAGTGTTTTTCTGGATTAATAAGTATGAAAATTTCCTACTTTTTCAACAATATCATGATTGGTTTGCAGGTTTTCGTTTGGATCCTTGCGGATAAAATCGCGACCTAATAGAGCGATCCTTCCGCTTGAATTCATTTTCATCCCAAATTTTGAACGGATTTGGGTCCGTGTGGACATGCAGCGGACTCCCGTGTTGTCCCCTTCTTGTTCATCTTTGTCCATATGTTGGCGTTCCATTCACTCCCGTCCTCTTCAGTCCCCAATTCTCATCCAGCTCTCGCCATGGTCGATATGCCCCTCGCCGCCGCCGTACCAACTGGTTGCCACCCCCCCTCCACTGCATCGGCGTCGGGAAACCAAAGGTGCATCACACGCTCGAAGAGATGGCGGCCCTGGCCGCCTAAACTACCAAGAGAAACGCCTCGAGGAAGAAGTCTAAGGCGGAGGCCGCCGTGAAGAAGAAAGACAATGGGGTCACTATCGTGGCCACGGCGGCCGACACTGCTCTCGCCGCGCAAGCTCGCATGGTACCAGATGTCCTACAAGCCACGCCTTTACTTGCTTGCCACAATGAACAACTGAGTTTGGTCGTTGCCATTGTGGCAGCCTCCGGGGTGGCCCCCCTCACCGGGTCGGGACTGCCGTCCATGTATGAGCTGCCGGGAAGTGACCCATTGACGTCGCACTTCCCCCGCTCGCCTCGGGAAACCTCACCGAAGGTGGCCACTTCCATGCATTCCATGGTCGTGGAGTGGCCCATCGACCTCAATGCTTTGCATATGGTCGGCTTCTCGCTTGACATGCAATGGAGGGGCTAACGGTCGTCGTCTGTGACCGTGACACCGCAGGGTCGCGAGTTGTTTGTTGATTTACCTACCCTGAGGCCCAAGAACCCGAACTACTTTGATTATCCCCTAGACATCATGGCGACCAAGATAAATGATGGATACACAAAAAATCAAGGCCTCGATGAAGAAGAGTTGCATGTAGAAGATGAAGATATTCATGGTGAAGAACAAGGTCAAGAAACTCAAGGGGAAGGACCGCAAGTGGAAGCTTCCATGGACATTGGTGGTGAACCATTGTTTGAGGATGAGCTCACTGCACAAGTGAATGGTAAAAAGAGGAAGATAAGCCAAAGTACCAGAGTGTACACCAAGATGAGGACACTATGATTTGCTTGGCTTGGCTAGCAATTAACATTGATGCGTGCAAGGGGGCGAGAAAACTAGACAAGCATTATACAAGAGGGTGCTTGATTGGTTTCATGAGCATTGCAAATTTGGTGACATAAAAATTGAGAGTCACTGGGGGTGTCACATCAATACAAAATTGTTGGGGGACAATTCAATAGGAGTGCAACAAGTTTTGTGGCACGTATACTAGTGTCACCAATCGTCCCATGAGTGGAGTCGGCGTCGGTGTTATGGTACATTTTATCCCATCTTTCCCTCTTCATATGTTCATGCGTCGTCCTTGTTTATGTTTATATTTGATGGCTTTCATGTAGGTATGTCTCGCTTTGCAAGCATTCATGGAAAAAATGAAAATAAGTCATTCACCTTGTCTCATTGTTGGTTGGTTTTCAAGGATAAAAAAAGTGGACCGACTATACTCAAACTCGAAAGAAAGAAGGGTACAAGGGGGAAGTGGACACAAGTGAGAGGCCAAGGGGGAACAAGAACTCCAAGAGAGAAGCAAGGCTTGACGCTTCTTTCCTCGCCATACAAGAAATCTTGAAGGATTTGATTAGCGAAAAGGAGGTGTCCTCAAGCAAAAGGGAAGAGAGGGAAGAAGAGAAGAGGCAAGGGAAAGACAAGGCCAAGAAAGATTTATTTGAGTTAGCAAGGAAGAAGCTCGAGATCGAGGAGCTCAATGCTCAATCTTGAGCTATGGAAGCAGAGGATAAGAAAACCACGGTCAACCTCAAGAAGATGAAGGTGGATCTCGATATCATGGCGATGCACATGATCTCCTTGACCCCAAAGAAGAGGAAGTGGTTTGAGAGGAGGCAAATGGAGTTGTTCAAACGCAATGACAAATGATCTACAAGAAAGGGGTCCTCTTTTGGCGTGAACTGTAGGACCTGGGCGTGTCTCGGCCTCGTATTTTTCATGAACTATGCAGCCTAGCCATGTCGCGACCTCTTGTGTGGAGTTGGCTGTGCGGCCTAGGACATGTCCCGACCACTTTTTGCGCATGAACAGTGCAGCCTGGGGACTTGTCCCGGGCTTTGTTTAGCATGAACTGGGTGGTCTCGGGGCATGCCTTCGCATCTGTTTGGCGAGAACTATGCGGCCTCGTGGCCTGTGTTATGTTGAAATTCGAGGCGGACCAAATGCATCGCCCCTCTCCACCCCCAGTTGGGTGTAGCACCGGATTAGGCAAGGCATGGGCCGCACATCGGTCCATTTGACAACCCAAGTGAAGAAAAATAGATCAAAGTTGCGTCTGTTTGCGTTGCGCCCTAGGAGTTTCCCTTAGTAAAAGCATCTCCAACGATGGCCCTTAAAACGAACACCGCATCCATTCGTAGACATAGGGGATCAGTTCTTGGATACTGATGCGAGAGTCGGCCATTCAATTTTAGTTGCGAATATCCGCCAAAGGTTCAACTAAAATACAATAAATTCACACAAATTCAAACTAATTTATTTAAATTCAGATATAATTTACATAAACATGTTGCATTTCATGTAAAGCTGTAAAGAAGATGGTTTTCATAAAAACGGAACTTTAACCTAGTCTAAAACTACATCATGCCATGCAAAGCTACCATGAGCTCCAGGAATTGAAGTTGCTTCGGTGCTACTTCCGGAATTAACACTCGAACAAAGCGACTGAGCACAGAGCAGACCCACATGATATGTTTCCCATGTCCTACCCTTTTTCTGGCCAACTTTCACCATCTGCACATCGTGCGTGGAAGTGAGGTCCATGATTGATGTGGCCATGCCGACGTTGGAGATTTCCAACGTGAACAGTGTCTACGAGGTTGATCTGCATACGTTGTCGTCTCCGACTGCCTCCACATCTGCCTCCGTAAGGACCGTGTTGTAACTGGCATGATCGCAACGAGCGGACTCATAGAGAACCCGTTGTTGCTCGATGAAATACGAGATCTCCATCGCCATGGCCGCCAAGGCCACCGCGCTAGTCATGTCGTCATAGATTTGGCTCTCCTCCTGCCAGTGCTTCTCGAGGAGGTTCATATTGTATCTTTGGTCCTCCACCGCTTGTTAGAAAGCTGAAAGCGGCAACGGCGCTGGCTGCTCCTCTACCATGAAGACCTCGAAGTGGGCATGTGGCTGGTCTATGCTGATGCCATTAAGAATTGACGTGGGCAAGGGCTCGGTCTCGACATGTGATGATGGCTGAGTAACGAGTCCTCGTTGGTTCCCCAAGTGGAAGGTTATGATGTAGATAGCAGTAATTTCCCTTACACATGATAGATTAAGGTTTATGTCTCTAGTAGGATTCCTAAGATAACAAGAAGGTGGCAAGCAAACGATGGTGCCGTTACAACCAAAGGTTGTTTGCTTGACCTGGATCTGCACAGAAGACACAAAAACCTTTCCTCCGAACGAGTACAAAGAGGTTGTCAATCTATATGGCCTTGTTGTTTAAAAAGGGTCAAAGATAAAGGGTAGTAATGATAATGCAACTAAAGGAAAAGTAAAGCAGTAAATATAAGCGGTGTACACTTATGATGAGGATATGGGCTAGGGCACCATGGTGCTCACTAGTAGTGTCTCTCTCCCAAAAGACAGTAAACAATTATGTTGGGTGGACAAATTACAGCTAGGAAATTGACAGAAATATAAACGCATCACAATACTAATTATGCTACAGAGAATAAAAGGCTCAATTGTATGGATATTCCACCAAGAAAAGTAGATCATTTATTCATCAGCATCTACTTACTAATCATATACCTTGGGATATCTATGCGTAATGTAAGAAATCCTTATGACACATAGTCGTAAGAACCGTTGTTTTATCCCTAATGGCAACAATAGATTCCCTAGTCCCGTGTTTCTGTCATTCAAGCCGGACATCAGGAGTCATGAACCCATTATCTAGCATAACGCCCCCTCTTGGAGTTACAATCTACTACTTGGCCAAAGCAACAAACTTTAACGGAGAACATGCATGACTACTGAAGAACACAAATATAAAGGAGATCAAATATATTACTTTCACAAACTGAACATAATCTCATAATCCATCGGATCCCAGCTAACACAACATAACAACATTGGAACTATAAAAAAAGTGCATTGATCATGATAGGCAGCTCACAAGGTCTAGATAATTGATGCAAAAGATTGGAGAGAAGACATCTACTAGCTTGCTACCATGGAGCCATGGTCGAAGGAGGGACTACTAACAGAGCACCCCGGAGGCAAACATGGTGACGGAGGAGCCTCCGAAGATCAATCCTCCCTCCAGCGGAGAAATCAACATGGCTCCTCAAGGGTTTATGGAAATCGCCGCGACAGAGAAACAGTGATGAATATCGCGTGGCGGAGTCCTCCTCAACGGTTTATGGAACAAGAGGTAAATATAGGCCAAAGGGGGCCTCGGGGGAAGCCCCACCTGGCCAGGTGGCCAACATCCTGGCCGAGCCAGGAGGCCGCCTGGCCAGGGGATGCCCCCCTCCAGCTCTCCTTCAGGCTTCTAGAGTCTTCCGTAGAATTTGAATTTTGGTAATTTTTATGGATTTTTCTGAGAACTTTGATTTTTTAGCTATTTTCTTCATTTCACGGACAAAAATAGACAGAAACTTGCACTGGGAACTAGGTTCATAAGTTAGTCCCAAATATGTTGTAAATTATATGAAAGTGCATCAAAACATATAACATTATCACCAAAAGAAGCATGGAACAAACAAAAATTATGGATACGTTTGGGACGTATCAACATGTGACGCCGCCTCCATCATCGTTGTCTCGTCCTTGCTCAATTCCAATGAAATCACTAGCAAGCTGGTCACTATGCATCGCGAACACCGAGCAAGCCATTTGCCTGCTAGGCAGGCCAACTCATGCTTCCGCTCCATCTTCATGCTCTCCCACGTGGGTCTAGAGCTCACCATCAATGCGGAAGTGTGGCGTGGAGAAAGAATGGGAGGAATGTGGATAGTTCAATGTGTGGTCGTGTTTAAGTAGTGGAACATCGAGGGCGTTGGTTCAGTGCCGGCTTGAATGCGAGACGCCAGAATGGGTTTCCTAGCCTCCGTGCATGTTCAATGCCATACGGGCGGAAGAGAAACAAGTTTCCATTCAGCTATAACCATCCTATCACGAGTCTCCTCCATTAAACAGTCACGGAGACTAGAGCTCTCAGCCAGCATGTGTCTCTTGCATTGAACAAGCTGACATATCGAAGCTACGACTCCAATGAGCGGTTGCGTCATTCTAGGTTGGCATCAATGTCGGCTCTAGTGAGTGGTTATGTCTGCTTTGGAGCGGCTGATAGACATGACTGTGTGGCCACCGCTTTGCGCGCACGAAGGATTTTTAGCGCGGAAGGATTTTGGGTGATCTTGGGTGTCAGGCGGGGATGTTTTGGTGGTACGAACTCCCGCCAATCCCCCCCCCCCCGGGTATAGACCAGATATGAAAGAAAACAAACACGTGGATCGACCCACGAATGGATACATGACCGCGTTGAATGACAAAAGTGGTCCGGATAATACAATCCACACAAATGCATGAGGTTTAAGGATCGACGTTGTAGAGGTCCTAACGGGCATAACCAAACATTCGACAATTCTATTCTTTACGTTGTTACATGTACATAAACTAAATCCATTAAAAGTAATGAGCAAATCCCTCGATAGCCCGGAAGGAAAAAAATTATAATTATTTCTAGACACAAAAATAATTCAGTTGCTTAGTAAGGGAATCTCCAATGTTATCTTCTAGAGCGGATGTTGCATCCATTCACAGATATTAATGCAGAAGTCGGTCATTCAACCCTTGTCGCATCAGTTTGTCAATAGTTTAACAAAAATATATTAAATTCACACAAACTCAGTCGGATTTTATTCAAATTCGGATATAATTTACATAAACGAACGTATTTCATGCAAACCGAAGGATTTTCAAAAAAATCAGACAAAATACATGAGTTTAACCTAGTACGTTTAAAAATACTTTGGCGATGAGATGGGTGTTCCTTGCTTTTCTCTTATTTTGGTGTTCCCGACGACGAATAAGCATCATAGCAACTAGTAGCTGACGAGCTCATGTGCACCAACGACCCTCATTCATCCTGGATTCCTGACCGGCGCGCCTCTCGGTCCTCCTACTTATATGATGACGAAGACCGATCGTAGTGTGGGTTAGTGATGCTTCATCGGGAGGTGGAGGCCACCCTCCGCTTCCCCGGCCAAGCGACTAATCATTTGACGATCTATCCATGAAGCTTTGCATCCACGTAAGGGAAGAAGTGGTGGCCTTATTGGGACCCAAGCTAGCTTGTAGCCCTCCTGCGACAAATGGTGTTTCCCGTAATCGTCGATTGGGCTTCTTGATGAGAGATGATGTCTGCAATCGATGTTGCTCGACCGACGAACTGAACTCTATCCCACAAGAGCCGAGAGCTTGGGGTCATGGCTAAGTTAGCGGTGGAGCAATGGAGGTGGAGGAAGAAAAAAGAAGAACGGGTCTGCGTGGTGTGTTCCATGGTCCTGCGATGGTTTGTATAAATAGCCGACATCGGGTAGGGGAGCGGAGAAGAAATTTTGAATGCGGGCGAAGGAGTGAGACCTGGGTATTAGACAGGCACAGAGACCTGGGATCTGCCAGCGAGTCGTATGCCTCTTGAATGAATGGTCGTGTTAACACTGGCTAGACATCAATGCCGTCACATGCGCTCAGCTATCATCCAATGATAGCTACCTCCATGAATGCATGATGTTTGCTTTGCACACGAGGAGGATTTCACGCGCAGAGGGAATTTTGGCGGGGATAGGTTGTCGAAAGCGGGATTTTTGGCGGTCCAGAATCCCGTAAAGCATCCCTTTGTTTGGGTTAGATTTGCGGAAAAACTGATAGGCGGACCAACCCATGGACGAATACACGACTACGTTGGATGGAAAAAATTATATAGAAAGCCCTGTACGAATGAATGCGAGAGATTCGAGGGTCCACGTTGGATATGCCCTAATACATCTTTAACACAAACTCACAAAAATTCAATAAAAAATTTGGATCATTCGTGTTTTTCCATTTAACATGGTTTTGTATATGTTTGTGGAATGATTAATGTGTTTATTTTATCGTAATCAGACGTAAACCGGGAAGGGATTTGTGGGTGCTAGGACCACCAACACGTCTACCCACCCCAAAACCCTCCAAGCGAAAAACCATCTCCATCGAGAAGAAGTGGCTATACATTTATGTTTGTTGCTGAAATTGGATGTCGGCCCAATGCAAACGTGACTGATCGATGGATTAAGCATTGATGTTGTCTCAAAGTAGACACAGCCAATCATTGAGTCGGAGTGGCGTGCTAGCCTAGAGATCCATTCTCTGCACCTATCCAATACCGGAGAGACGCGATAGGGTGTCTGTCTACCGCATTTAAGTCGGTTACCCGCTTGTTCGTTTGTCGGCATTAAACAAACATGGTGACTAAAAAAGCCACTTTGGCGCTCCGCATTCAAACCGGTTGCTCCTCTCCTCTGATGCACTAGTTGTCACTATTTCTATGTTCCCGTGCAGGAAACTTAACCGCGCCACGCCCTGCCAGCTCACATTCCTTCTTAGTCCTCCACCTCCGCCATGTCGGCGGGCTCTAGAGCCTTGTGGGATTAGCTCTCCAAGGAGCAGACACATAATTTGGATAGTGTAGTGGGCAACTGCCAGGCCCGCTATGTGCAATAGATAGAGGTCGGTTTTTCATCGAGGTCATCGGAGGTGAGAGGCCGCGACCTAGCGATGGAAAAATTGTTCGACACTGAGATGAAACCCGCGTCTGAGCATGCCCTTTTCGATATCACCGGGGAGCTTTCACATGCGTATTTCAACAACTTCATGCCCGAGGAGCAGTCGTCTCCTCGTCATAGATTTTCTCCTCTGTCAGCCGACATGCACAAGAGGACTAATGGTACAACTCGAACTCCTCGCACAACACCAGCTGGCAGAGGATAGAATCTATGATGAGTTCGCGAGCGAGGCAGCCGTGGTGGCTATGGTCTGGGTGCCGAACTTCATCAAGAAGTAATGGGTGTTGTAGAGGTCGCACACCTCACTCACACATCATATGACGCGATTGTGGATGAGGGAGACGTAGAGTTGGTGAAGGTGATGGCAGATGATAACGTAGGAAGTTTCACGTCTTGTGCACCACACGCTTCGTGTGACCATGCGGTCACCTCACGCACGTCGGTCGTAGGCCTCACCTCCACTAGCGATGTGCCAATGACATACTCCAATTCAAAAAACACAGGAGGTTATCGTGAAAGACCAACATGGGTAGTCCCTTCATGCCTTTGCCTCACGGTGAAAGTGGGGTGTCGATAGCACGATTGCCATGGATGGATGTTGCCCTGCAGGGATGCTCTTTTCCCTTGTGGGTCAAGCTCCCACATCTTCATTGTCGGCATCCTCGGAGATGAAGCACATTTGTGCCAAAAACTAGCCTCCGGCACCTTCTCTACAGGGAACCGTAAAGTTGCACCGATGGTTCTGTAACACCCTCAGTGTCATGTAACAGTAATCATTTTTGTTAATGACAATTACTGTTGATAATCTCACTTTGATCATCTTTGCATTGATCTTTTCAAAAGTCCCCTTTGGTTGATATTAAAAACTATGTGGCAAATAATATCTTGAACAAAAATTGTGCAATCAATTTTGTTAAATGCCTAAAAATCAGTGAACCATGATAAACTAACTATGGGTATTTACTAATCTATTGAAAAATAAAAACAATTCAAACCAGTGTTAGAATAGCCCATTTGTTAGTTGCAGTTCAAAAACAAATAGCAAATGATTTTAATAAATTCCCAAACTTTTTGTGGAAACTCCCTAAGGTGGAACGCAAATGTACCAACAAGTTTCACACATGAACAAAATCATTTGGTGGCTAATCAAAACAGAAACAAAGATGAAAAGAGAAAAGAAAATAGAAAAGGGAAAAACCCTAAGCTACGCCCAGGGCGAAGCCCACCCCAACCCACTCCCTCCGTCCCCCTCCACTGCTCACGCCCATGGTGTGTCAGCCACCGCGCGGTGCCACGTCCGTCGTCATCGTCGTGTCGCCCATCGACGGCTAGCCGGCGTGGATAAGGCAGCCACGCCCCCGGGAACCCTAACCCTAGCCCCCCTCGCAGATCTCGCCCCTCTCCATTTACCCCTCTCACTCGACGGTTCCCAGCCGCGCCCGAGACCACCGTCGCCGTGGACGCGGCCAACGGCGACGCCAGGCTGCCTCGACATGTCCATACGCCTCACCGCGCTCGTATTCCTTTCCACGAGCTCAGAATCGACCTGAAGCCACCCGAGCGCGACACCTTCCTCTCCCTCCTCCGACACGGCCAGCAACGTCGCCACCGTCAATTCCTCCCCACCGTAGCCTCCCCGAGCCCGCTGCCTCCTCGACGTGCTCCCCAGTGAGTTGCGCCCCCATTCCCCCTTTCCCCATGCCGTTCCCGTGCACTAGTCGTCGTAGCCCCTCCCCGTTCAACGCAGAGCTCCGTCGTCCTCCATGGCCGGGGCTAGTTCCGGGAGAGCTCACATGGCGCGTTGGCCATGCGCCCCACACCCCCTAGCCACTCTGGCCGCTCCATCGCCACGCTCGTGGATGCCCCACCGCGCGTGACAACACCCCCCACGCCTAACGCACGCCGCCGTGCTCCGGTCACTGCTGCCCGCCATGGCCGCGAGCGCGCACTCGTCGTGCCTCTGGCCACACCCACCGCGCCCTGGACGAGCCCAGCGTGCGCACGTGCACGCGTGCGGGAAACCCGTTGTGGCCCTCGCCGGAATGGCCAGCGCCGCCGTGTCGTGGTTGCCGGCGTGCGCACCCTCTGTTGGTCGTGGGTTAACTACCCCCTGGGCCACTTCCATGTGGGCCCAGGCCCTGCTAATTAACCTGTGGTTAAGTTAAATGGGGATACCCCCTGTTCAGATGACAAGCGGGCCCAAGGCCAATAATTAACTAGTGGTTAATTAAATCTGTTGGATTAAACATATCACAATGACATGTGGGTCCCGTGCTGATAATTTGAATATTTAATTAAAAATAGCCATGTTTAGTCTCTATGCCTATGACAGTGTGGTCCCACTGATCTGTTGACCAGTCAACTACTTATGGACAATGGTTATTTAATAAATAAATAAAATCAAGTAATTGATTTAAATTGAATAAAACTTTTAAAAAAATATCTTTAAAACCATAGCTAAGATCAAAATAATTTATACATGAAAATTTCTCAGAAAAATATAACGAATATGGATACGCTACCAGTATACCCACCACACCCCTCTAGCATAGCAAACATGAGACATTCCCCCTCCGGAATGCCGGTCCGATAATCACCCGAAGCCGATAAATCATCCCCGGATGATTTTCCGCTCTGAGCATAACCCTTTGCACTGAGTTAGAACACTGTTATCATTGCATCTGCCATGTCTTGCATCTGTGTTTCGTATTGTTTGCTTTATATTTATTGTTTCTTCCTCCTTCTCCGGTAGACCCCGCTGCTGCCGCCGACTACACCGCTGCTGAGTACGACTACGTCGTCGACGACCGTACCCCTACCGTCGAGCTTCCAGGCAAGAAGAACCATTTTCCTTCCCCAGATATCACCTATCTTTTCCGTACATTTCTTGCACTAGGCATTGATACTGCTGTTGCTACTTTACAATCCTATTCTATTGCATAGCCTGTTTTTGTCGCCCATTGATGTACTTTCCTTCATCCTATGCACCATATATATATACATATATATATATATATATGTATATATTATTCAGCAGTTAGCACTGCGCTTTGTTAGTCAACTAGGATTAGATAGCGGGACATGATCATTCTGGGAGTGAACGCAGATACAATAATTATAACTGCATAGGTACGGTTCAATGCAGACACCTACTTGTCGACCTTGGAGAGATTGACAACCTCTCTGAACTTTGTTGGGAGCAAATTTATTTGTATTTGTGTGCAGGTCCACGTCTTCTATAAGTTCCAGAGCAGAAGACACCTACTTGTCGACCTTGGAGTCCTACTGGAGACATAAACCTCGGTATCTTCACTGAGGGAAATTTGTCGCTACGCCACATCTCACCTTACACTTGGGGTAACCAACGAAGGGCAAGCATCCATTATCATCTCTCTCGCATCAGCTGCCCGATTTTTGGTTGACTCTATGTGTGTGTGTGTGTGTGTGTGTGTGTGTGTGTGTGTGTGTGTGTGTATGTCTTATATGACTACTCCTATATATCTGTGCCTCCTCTTCGTTGTCGCATTACCTCATGCTTGTTTCCAGTATATCGTTAAATTTTCATTGCTGGAACACCCCTGTTAAATTTTAGCAGGATGGCTGGTCGTGGTGGTCGTGGTCGTGCTGCCAATGACCCACCTCCGTCGCCGGATTACATGGCCTCAAGGAGGCAGAAGTTGGAGCTGAACCGTCGGTTCATGCAGAATATCATGGCTCAGTCCCCCAGCAGAACCAACATGGGCACCACCATCAACATGCCGCAGTGACTCTGCACGAATTCACTCGCCTCAACCCCACTATGTTCCGCAACTCTGTTCAGCCATTGGATGATGATGACTGGCTTCGCGATATCACTCATGAGCTGGTGTTTGCTAATGTCGATCCAGCCGACTATGTGAACTTTGCGTCCTATCACCTGAAAGGCTCCGCTGCTCAGTGGTGGAGCACCCACAAGTGTTCACTGCCAGTCGGTGAAGTCATCACCTGGGATGAATTCCAGACTGCTTTTCGCGCCCGCTACATTCCTCAATGGATCATGGATCGCAAGCGGGAAGAATTCCGCAATTTCTCACTCAAGGCAACATGACAGTTGAAGCCTATCAGCGCGAGTTCCACAACCTCTCTCACTATGTGGAAGAAGAGATCACTACTGATGCCCGCAAGCATCAGAAGTTTCGTCGTGGCCTCAATTCAGACCTCAGGCTCGCTCTTGTCGTTCATGATTTTGCCAACTTCGTCACCATGGTGAACAAGGCTATCACCGTTGTGAATGCCCAGATGGAGCACAAGGACTCGCAGAAACGCTATCGTGACGTTGGCTCGTCTTCGGACGCAACACAGAAGCATCGCATCTGGCTCCCTAACAGTGTGACCCAGTCACCTGCCCCTGCTCCAAGGCCTTCTTATGCTGCACCCCGTCTACCTCCACCACCGCCGATGCCAAGATCTCTACCTCCACCACCCAATGCTGCACCCCTTCGTCCTCAGGATGGATTATGCATCACGTGTCGCTAACCTGGACACTTTTCCAGAGAATTCCCCCAGAAACGGAATCAACGGGTAGTTCATCCTGCTGGCCGCGGAAATGGTCGTGGCAACAATAGGACCCCCAACTATAATACTGGGTCTGCTGCTCTTGCTCGTGGACATGCTTACAACATTGATGTTGAAGAAGCTCAGGAACAACCCACTACCGTGATGGGTACCTTCTCGTTAATTCCGTACCTGATACTGTTTTATTTGATTCAGGAGCATCGCATTCATTCATGTCGGAAGTATTTGCATTTTTGCATAACTTCAAGTATGGAACGATGAACACACTGATGGTTGTTCGCACCCCGATAGGCCAATTCCGAACCACCATGTTAGTGCCAATGACCACCGTTGAAATCGAAGGAATTGAATTCTTTGCTTCCCCCATCCTCCTGAAGTCTTCCACCATAGACCTCATTCTGGGGATGGATTGGTTGAAAGTTCACGATGCAGCACTGTATTGTGGCACCAAGTCTGTCCAACTTTTCCACCCCTCCGGCAAGATTGTTAACCACACCACCCGAATTACCCGAGATGCTGAAGCGCAGATCTATATGATGAATGCTTTGAACGCCTCACCTCTGGAAGGAATTGAGAACGTTCCGTTCGTTCGATATTTTTCTGACGTCTTCCTAGAAGAACTGCCGGGAATACCCGCGATCAGAGATGTGGAATTCGTCATCGACTTGAAGCCCGTCACCGTCCCTATTGCCAAGCGTCCTTACAAGATGCCGCCACATGAAATCCTTGAACTTAAGGAGGAAATCGATAAGGAACTTCAGAAATGATTCATTCGCCCCAGTTCATCTGCTTGGGGAGCACCTTCGCTCTTTGTCAAGAAAAGCGATGGCACGAACCGTTTGGTCCAAGATTACCGACCTATCAACTAGGCAACAATAAAGAACAAGTATCCGCTTCCTCGGATCAACAATCTATATGATCAACTTGCTAGATCTACGGTGTTCTCGAAACTCGACTTGAGGTTTGTTAGCATCAGATCTGGGTCCGTGAAGAGGACATTCCGAAGACCAACTTCATTACTCGCTATGGTTCATACGAGTATACCGTCATGTCCTTTGGCTTAACCAATGCTCCAGCCACTTTCTCCCGATTGATGAACTATATATTTATGGAATATCTCGACAAGTTCGTCGTGGTTTATCTGGATGATATCTTGGTATACTCCAAGAATGATGAAGAACGTGATGAACACCTTCGTCTTATACTGGAAAAGCTTCGAGAACACAAACTCTATGCTAAGTATTCTAAGTGTGAGTTATGGCTTCCCAAAGTAACCTACCTTGGTCATGTGATTTCCAAGGATGGCGTTGCCATCAACCCAGAACGTATTCAGGCTATTCTTGACTGGACTCTGCCCAGGACTGTCAAGCAAGTCAGAAGTTTCCTCGGATTCACTAGCTATTGCCGCCGTTTCGTCGAGAACTTCTCCAAGATTGCCAAACCTCTGACTAATCTGCTTCACAAAGGTATCAAGTTTGAGTGAACAAACAAATGTCAGGAAAGTTTTCAAGCTCTCAAGGACAAGCTCACTTCTCCCCCAGCGCTTGCTCCCCCTGATACTCGGAAGGACTTCGTAATATACTGCGATGCATCTCGTCAAGGCTTAGGCTGTGTCCTGATACGTCCCAAACGTAACTATAATTTCCGCTTGCTCCCTGCATTTTTGTGTGATATTGCTATGATCTAGATACACTTTCCTACACTTTTGATCATATTTGCACTAACTTATTAACGCAGTGCACCATAGTGCCAGTTTCGGTTTTCTGCTGTTTTTCTATTTCAGGTTTCCCCCATATTAAAAGTGCTCCAAAAATTTGGGAAAAATCAGATAAAAATCAGCGCAACGGAACCTTCCAGAGTCCCGAAGGAGAGCCGGAGGGGACCCACCAGGGCCCCAGGCGGCCACCTGGCGCGGCCGAGGGCTTGGATGCTCCAGGGGGCGTTTGGACCCCTGGTAGCCCCCTGGCTGCCCCCCTTCGCATATATATTTCTCGTGACGCGAAACCTCCAAGGACAGAACCCTTTTTCACGATCTCGCCTCTGTTCCACCGCCGCCGCGCTTCCAAGATCGGGAGCGCCAGCAAACCTCTTCCCGGCACCCTGTCGGAGGGAGCATTGACCTCTGTGAGCTTCCCCTCCACCACGGACGCTTCCCGGATGATCCGTGAGTAGTTTACCTTGGACCATGGGTTCGTGATCAGTAGCTATGTGATGTTCTCCTCCCCTCTTTGTTCTTCATGGTTTAGACCTCGTGAGCTGCCCTACATGATCGAGGCACATATGTAATTTTCTTTTGTTGCTATGATGAGTTTGCTGGGATCTGATGGATTATGAGACTATGTTCAGTTTGTGATTGAGTAATATATTTGGTTCTTATCTTTTATATTTTTGTTCCTAAGTAATTCTTGCATGTTCTCCGTTGCTGTTTATTGCTTTGGCCAAGTAGTAGGTAGTGACTCCAAGAGGGAACGTTATGCTCGATTGTGGATTCATGCCCCCCGATGACACGCTTGAGTGATAGAAACATGAGTCTAGGGGGTGTGCTGTTGCCACAAGGGGGAAAACAACGGTGCTTGTAACCGCGGTTGCAAGGATTGTTTACTTTACGCAAAGTGCTTTTTAATGCAGTTGTCTGTTGCTTTGGGTTTACACGTTGGGTGGGCTCGCAACTTAATACCAGTGAGATGTTCTGGATAGACATTTCAAGATGGATGATTAGTAGTAGATGCCGTTGGATTTTGGTCTGCTTATTTTGGCGTACTGCCCATGCTTTTGAGCCTCGTCCTTTCTTTGTAGCATAGTTAGCATTGCGGTGCATTTTTAATCCTGTCAATTGCCCAGCTGTGATTTGTTTACCTCGCATAGCAATTTTATCGTCTTTTGGGAGTGAGACATCAGTAGTGAACATCACGGGCCCCGTTCCATTTTCTCATCATTGTTTACACGCTCTTTTATTTTCCTGCTTTTACTTTCTAGCTGCTATCATTATCATTATTATCTGGTGCGTTTATCCTTTGTGAACAACAAGGCCGGAGAGATTGACAACCTCTCTGTACTCGTTGGGAAGAAAAGTTATTTGTCTTGTGTGCAGGTCCACGTCAGTTGCACCATTGACACCTACTTATCATTGCCAGGGTCCTACAGGAGACAAACCCTATCCTCTACATAGGGGAAATTTTCCATTACGCTACATCTGACCTTCCACTTGGGGTAACCAACGAGGATAGATTATCATGTCCTAATGCAAGAGCGCAAAGTGATTGCTTATGGCTCTCGTCAGTTGTGTTCTCATGAAGATAACTATCCAACACATGATCTCGAATTGGAAGCGGTAATTTATGCGTTGAAGCTATGGAAATATTACCTAGTCGGTAATCGTTGCAAAATCTACACCGACCACCAAAGGCTGAAGTACCAGTTTACTCAGCCAGACCTGAATCTCCGCCAACAAAGATGGCTCGAGACAATAGCCGGTTTCAACATGGATATTCATTACACCCCTGGCAAAGCTAATGTGATGGCCGAGACTTGAGCCGCAAAGCCCACTGTAGTGAACTTGAAGTTCAAGTACAACATCCACCTCTGTATGAAGAGCTATGCAAGCTGAACCTTGAGATTGTTCCGCAGGGACATGTGAATTCTCTGGTTATTAATTCAGACCTCAAGTACTCCGTCAAGACAATACAACCTTATGATGATTTAATAATGGAGATTAGGCACAATATCGCACACGGAAAACCCTCTCCCTTCATTGTTGATGATGAAGGGGGCGTGTTCTTCAAGAATCGTCTAGTGGTTCCTATAAGCCAGGAATACACGAACTTGACCCCAGTCATCACGAAAGAAGCTCACGACACACCTTTGTCGATTCACCCTGGTAGTACCAATATGTACCAAGACATTCGTCAGCGTTTATGGTGGTCTAACATGAAACAAGACATTGCCCGTTATGTTGAAGAGTGTGACGTTTGTCGTCGCATCAAGGCCGAACATCAAAGACCTGCTAGAACTCTGCAACCCCTTAATATTCCTGAATGGAAGTGGGACAAAGTTGAGATGGACTTCGTCACCGGTTTTCCCAGATCGTAGAAGGGTCATGATTCTATCTTTGTCGTCATCGACCAATTCTCCAAGGTTGCACACTTTCTGCCAATCAAGGAGACGATCTATGCTAGTCAGTTAGCAGACTTGTATGTTTCCAGAATTGTGTTCCTCCACGGTATTCCATTGGAGATCAGTTTAGACCGTGGCAGCATTTTCACCTCAAGATTTTGGGATAGTTTCCAAGAAGCTATGGGCACTCACCTAAACTTCAGCACTGCTTATCACCCCCAGTCGCAAGGACAGGTTCAACGAGTCAATCAAGTGCTTGAAGGCATGCTTCGAGCTTGTGTCATCTCATTCGGTAAGAAATGGGAGGAATCTCTTCCATTGTTTGAATTCTCGTACAACAATAGCTATCAGGCTAGTCTGAAGATGGCACCCTTTGAAGTTCTGTATGGACGTAAGTGTCAAACCCCTCTGAATTGGTCAAAAACTTGGGAACGAACCCTCACTGGTCTGTACATTATCCAGTATGCTGAAGATCACGTTCTCTTTATCCGTGAACAATTGAAGGCTGCTCAGTCCCGCCAGAAGAGCAACTATGACCGCAAGCACAAGGAAATGGTCTATCAACCCTGCGAACAAGCTTACCTTCGTGTCACTCCCATAATGGGCACTCATCGTTTCGGGATCAAAGGCAAGTTGGCTCCTCGCTGCATCGGCCCGTTCCCTATCCTCTCCCGGCGTGGACCAGTGGCACAACGATTGGAATTGTCGCCCAACCTCTCCCAAGTCCACGATGTCTTCCACGTGTCGCAACTCCCCCGCTGCTTCAAGGATCCTATCAGAGCAGTGGATCATGAAATGTTGGAACTGCAACAGGACTTGTCTTATCAAGAACATCTGTAACACCCACAGATCCAGTAACAGTAATCACTACAGTGATCCCTTTGTTATAGATCATCACTGTTGCTAATCAAGCCATGATCACCTTTGATCATAGCTCTGTCAGATTCCCACCCCGATAAAATTTTCAAATAAATGTGGATTGTAAATCTTGCTCCAAGGATTGTGGATGCATGTCAATCAACTTGTTCATGGTTAAACCAAATCAACCTTAGTCATTAGAATAATCCCAAGCCAAGGATAATTGTGAAACCAATGTTGTGGGGTTATCAAATTTGTCATGGAAATTTAAATGAAAATGGAAACCTTAGTTAAACCAAAAGGATGAAACCTATTAATAAAATGCCTAGCAATCATTGGGCCATGTTACTATGGTAATGGTTATTTTAATTAAAGCGGTTTAGTAATAATAGGATATAAAAAACAATAGCTTGTAAATTATTAAATTGCCATGGAATTTCAATAAACAGGTGGGAATTTTAACTGGACTAAAAATTGTGAACCCAATTTTATATAATGCCTAAAAGTCAGTAGGTCATAATAAAATTAGAAATGGTATTTTCTTACAATGTTTAAATATTTTAAATAAATCAAACAGTAGCAAAACAGCCACCTTGGTTCCATTTTAAATAAATCCAAAATGCAAATGATTTTATTTTACAACCAAACTTTTTGTGGTGATGTTGATATATATAATAGCAATATTGGAGCAAGTTCCATATTGTACAAAATTGAAGAGCTAACAAAACAAATACTAATAGAAAATAACAAGAAGAAAACAAAAAAAGGGGAAACCCTATTAGCGCCCTGGGCAAAGCCCACCAACTCCAGCCCAGCCACCCGACCCACCTTCCTCTCCCCTTGTCTTCTTCCCTACGCCCCTGTTCACCATGGTGTGGCAAGCATCCACCCGCCATGGCCGCTGGGGCGGCTCGTGTCGAGCATCCTACGGCTCGCCGGCGACTATAAGGTCCCCGAGCCCCCCCCCCCCACGGAACCCTAGGACCTCTCCCTCCCCAGTCCCCCCCCCCTTTCGTCGCCATCGTCTCCAAGTTCCCGTCCGAGCCTGCCATGGTCGCCCTCCGGTGAACCCGCGCGGCCAACGGCCCCGCCGCGCCGCTCCTTGTTGTCCAACAGCCTCCCCGTGAACGTCTACGTCGCCTCGCGCAGCTGGTAGTCGCCGAGACCCATCGGAGTCCACGAATCGGGCCGATCCCTTCCGCCAGCCGCCGCGGAGTCCGGCGTCGATTGCCGCCCCTGCAAGCCTCCTCGCGCTTCCCTGAGCTCGGCTTCACCATCCCAGTGAGCTCCTCTTCGATCCCCATCTTCTCGGGCCCGTCTTCTCTCGCTAGAACACCGCCTCCGCCATGGACGTGCTCCGGCTGCCACTGCGGTTATCGCCGTCGTAGTTTAGGGCCTCCCCGTGATCGTACCCTGGTGCCACGCGATACACGAAGTCGCTAGCTCCCGAACGAGCCAATGCGCGCTCCGTTTGGGCTGCCCGTGGGCGAGCTCCGTGCCACGCCGCCGTGCGGTTCCGCCAATGGCGCCGCCGCCATTCTTTCGTCCTCCACGCGACCTCCTGTCGGTCCAGAGGATTGCACACGAGTGCCTGCTACGCCCAGATTCCACCAACACACCCTCCCTTCGCCGGAGACGGCCGACCGGAGCTCCTCCGCCGCGTCGGACTAGCGTCGGCACTAACCGCTGACCTGACTAGTTAGGGTAGCCCCTAACCCCCCACTAACCTCACTAGCCCCTGGGCCCCATGCCCCTAATTACCCAGCTAACTAAAGTTTAATGGAGAATAAAACCTGCTAAATTAATTGTCTATGACAAGTGGCCCCCTTGGCAATTGAAATGAGTTATGTTAATTTGTTTGTCCCTGTGTCAATGACATGTGGGCCCTCTGCTAATTTTGCTTTAATAAAATGATTTAGTTAAGTCACTGTCTATGACACCTGGGCCCCAGGTGTCAGTATTTAAAATTATTGATTTATAAAATGTGTGAGTCACTGACATGTGGGTCCAATGGATAATTAAATTTAATTAAATGTTTTATTAGCAATGTGAGGCTAACTAGTGGGACCCACTGGTCAGGTTTAACCAGTCAACTCCACTGTTCTGGATAATGTTTACTTATTAAATAAAATAAATTCAAATAATGATTTAAAATGATTTAAACTTTAAAATTCAATATCTTTTAAACCGTAAGTCAGATTCAAAAACTTTATACATCAAAATTGATCAGAAAAATATAACGAATACGGATACGCTATCCGTATACCAATCACACCCCTCTAACACCACGAACATCGACATCCCCCCTCTGGGCCGTTTGTCCGATGATTTGTCCGGTACTGTCAAAGTATCCGAATGAATTTATTCTGAACACGAAAGTTGTTCGGATTGTTTCAACTAGCACGGTTACACCATCCACACGTTTGTCGGATGTCCACGACACCTCGGCATGATCCCATCCCCCTCCGGACACCCTGTCCGGTAATCACCCGGAGCTGGCAGTTCATCCCCGGATGAATTCCCGCTCCGAGCAACGTGCATTGCACTGCGTTAGAACACCGTTAACATTGAATCTGTCATGTCATTCATCTGTTTGCTATGCTTGCTATGTATTTACTGTTTCTTCCCCCCCCCTTTGTTCTCCGGTAGACCCCGCTGCTACCGCCGACTACACTGCTGCCGGGTACGACTACTTCGTCGACGACCCTACCCCTACCGTCGAGCTACCAGGCAAGTAGAGCCATTCTCTTCACCAGATATCGCCTATCTTTTCCGTACATTTCTTTCACTAGGCATTGTTACTGCTGCTGCTATGTTACAATCCTATTCAATTGCCTAGCTTATTTTTGTCGCCCCTTGATGTACCTCCCTTATCCTATGTTGCCTATTATAATTATGCATTATTCAGCAGTGAGCCCTGCGCATTGTTAGCTAGGATTAGATAGCGGGTCGTGGTCACTCAGGGGAGTGAACATGGATACAATATATACAACTACACAGGTACGGTACAATGCAGACACCGCCTAAGGCCCCCTAGCTCGGCTCGGCCGAGACACCATCAAGTGTGAGCTATCAAGGAGTAATCCTTGTACTACACTCGTTGTTGACTCTGTATAGCCGCTCTAGGTACCTGAGTAACGGTTGTCCTTAAAGGTAAGAAGTCGGGCGACCCAACGGTGCCCGCGAGCGGTATTGCGTCGGGAACGACAGGGAGGGTACGACTGACGTTACTAGCGTGCTTGGCCCCTGCTCGTATCTCGCGAGAGTTACCAAACCATGAAAAGTTGAGCTCTACCAAGAGCACACGCGAGACAAGGTAAGGAGACGGTTCACCTTGTTGGTAACCGCAGAGACTTGGTGGGACGACAGGGCAGGCACCGATGTACTGGTGGTCCTGACTGCTGTCGTTGTCCGCGGGTCAGTTAAGTCGAGACAACGATAACGGTTGTCACGCAGGTTAATTATAATGCCAAATGGTTCGGCGGATGTCTTGAGTAGCCTTTTGGCTTGTACGCCCTACCTACACATGGGATAAGGAGTGTGGGCTCCCCTGCATCGTAGTCTCGTTCGAGGGTCTTCAGACGTCAGCAGTATCGCGGGCTGATTGCCGGGAAGTGGTGTTGTCTTCTCTTGCTCGAGCGGTGTGTTTGTATTTGCTTTGATTTTGCTTCACCGGCCAGTCGCGCACCGTGCAGGAGTACGTTCGGGTTAGGTTCCAAAGCCCGGCGTACATAGGATATAGTCCGGCGGATGACCTCTCTGTTGATTGCCGAAGGATGGGCTACTTTGTGTCGGATAGCTTCGGTGGGGTGTTCCCTAACAAGGTTTATGCCACCCTGGAGATCCGAGCGTCGTAGAGTCACGCCAGTGCACCCCTGCAGGGAAGATTAATCTATTCGAATAGACGTGTCCACGGTAATAGGACGCTTTATGCTGAAGTTGGATCTTACCACTACGAACTACTACTATTAAACTTTATGGTTCCGGGTCTTCTTCCTCGTAGGGAGTCGAGGATGGGAACTGAGAGGAATTATTATTATTAATCATTACAACTTACTATTATACAATGTTGCAGCAACTTCTGCTGCATTGTTATTACATTCTTGTTATGGAACTGTTGGATGTTTCTCTTCTCATGCTGCAAGACACGTCAGAAGATTCTAGTCTTTGATAGGCCTAGCTTCTTACCCTTATTCTAATTTCTACCTTGCAGTCCACTATATACAGCCTCCCCTTTCCATTGATACAAATGCATAAATGCTTAGTAGCGGACGTAAGACTCGCGGGTATGCTAGATACTCACCCTTGCTTTATTTTTCCCCTTTTTGTTTTGCCTGATCGGCCGCTGCAGTCGACGTTGGAGCCTTGGAGTCCAGGAGCAGGAGATCCCCGATGCCGACCACCGCAACATGAAGATCCCCGGTGCCTTCTACGACGCCTTGTTCCCCGTTGACCAGGAGTAGTTTGGAGGTTCCCAGGCAAGAGGCCTCTCCTTTTCGAACTGTTGTTATTTGTGCTAGCCTTCTTAAGGCATCCTTGTATTCTTGTGTCTGTACTCAGATACTATTGCTTCCGCTAGGTTTGTGCTTTCGAGCTGTTGTATTCGAGCCCTCGTGGCCCCTGGCTTGTATTAAACAGCCTGTATTATTTTATTTGTAGAGTTGTGTTGTGATATCTTACCGTGAGTCCCTGATCTCGATCGTGTACCTTGCGTGTATGATTACTGTACACGGTCTGATTTTGGGGGTGTCACAAAATCCGAGCCGCATTCTTGATCAGTCTGAACGTCGAACCCGCAACAAGACAACCAAGTTCCTCAAAGTTCAGTGGTCAAATCATTCTTAGGATGAGGCCACTTGGGAACGTGAAGCTCGTCTTCGTGAAGAATACCCCGATCTTTTCCCCTCTGACGCTTAAATTCTCGAGACGAGAATTCTTGTAGTGGGGAAGATTTGTAACACCCACAGTGTCTTGTAACAGTAATCACTTTTGTTAATGACAATTACTGTTCCTAATCTCACTTTGATCATCTTTGCATTGATCTTTTCAAAAGTCCCCTTTGGTTGATATTAAAAATAATGTGGCAAGTAAAATCTTGACCAAAAATTGTGCAACCAATTTTGTTAAATGCCTAAATATTAGTGAACCATGATAAACTAAGTTTCGGTATTTATTAATCTATTGAAAAATATAAACAATTCTAACCACTGCTAAAACAACCCCATTTGCTAGTTGCAGTTCAAAAACAAATAGAAAATGATTTTAATAAATGCCCAAACTTTTTGTGGCAACTCCCTAAGGTGCAACACAAATGTACCAACAAGTTTCACACATGACAAAAATCATTTGGTGGCTAATCAAAACAGAAACAAAAATGAAAAGAGAAAAGAAAACAGAAAAGGGAAAAACCCTAAGTTACGCCCAGGGCGAAGCCCACCCCAGCCCAGTCGCTCCTTCCCCCTCCACCGCTCATGCCCATGGGGTGAAGGCCATCGCGCGGTGCCACGACCATCGCCATCGCGCGGTGCCACGACCATCAGCATTTAGCCCTGCGCTTTGTTAGTCAACTAGGATTAGATAGCGGGTCGTGATCACTCTGGGGAGTGAACGCGGATACAATAATTATAACTGCACAGGTACGGTACAATGCAGACACCGCCTAAGGCACCTACCTCGGCTCTACCGAGCCACCATCAAGTGTGAGCCATCGAGGAATAATCCTCGTACTCCACTCGCTGTTGGCTCTGTATAGTCATCCTAGGGTCCTGAACAACGATTGTCCTTAAAGGTATGAAGTCGGGTGACCAAACGGTGCCTGCGAGTGGTATTGCGACGGGACGACAGGGAGGGTACGACCGATGTACAGGTGTGCTTGGACCCTGATCATTGTCCACGAGATTTACCAAACCACGAAAGTCGAGCTCCTCTAGGTCACACGCGAGACAAGGTAAGGAGTCGGTTCACCTTGTTGGTAACCGCGTGTTTTGACGGGACGATAGGGCAGGCACCGATGTACTAGTGGTCGTGGCTACTATTCGTTGTCCGTTGTGTTAATTAGTCGGGCAAAGATAACGGTTGTCCGTGAGATAATAAAATGACTAAGTGTTCGGTGGATGACTTGAGTGGATTTATGCTAGTATGCGCTGCCTACACGTGGGGCAAGGAGTTATGGGCTCCCTTGCTTCATAGTCTCGTTCGAGAACTCTTCAGACGTCAGCAGTACCGTGGCCTGCGCCGAGAAGTGGTGTGTCTTCTTCGCTCGAGCGTGTGGTATTTGCTTTTGTTTCACCAGCCAGCGTCGCACCGTGCAGGATTACGTCAGAGTTAGGGTCCAAAGCCTTGCGTACATAGGATTTAGTCCGGCGGATGGCCTCTCTGTTGAGTTTGAAGGATGGGCTACGGAGTGTCGGATAGCCTCGGTGGGGCATTCCCTAACAAGGTGTACGCCACCCTGGAGATCCGTGCGTTGTAGTGGAACAGAAGTGCACCCTGCAGGGAAGATTAATCTATTTGAATAGTCGTGTCCACTGTAACAGGACGCTTTATGCTGAAGCCAGATCCTACTACTACAAACTACTACATTGCTAAACTGTTGGTTCCGGGTTTGCTTCCTCGCAGGGAAGTCGAGGAAGTGATCTCGGAGGCATTGATAATTATTACAACTTACTATTATACAATGTTGCAGCAACTTCTGTTGCATTGTTACTTCATGCTTTATATAAATTGTTGGCTATTCTCTTCTCATGCTACAAGAACCGTGTGTAGATGCTAGTCTTCGATAGGCCTAGCTTCTCTTCCTTATTCTGGTTTTCTACCCTTCGGTCCACTATATATAGCCTCCCATTTCCATTTGATACAAATGCATAAATGCTTAGTAGCGGACATAAGACTCGCGGGTATGCTAGATACTCACCCTTGCTTTATTTCCCCCTTTTGTTTTATATACCCGGATTTCTGCAATCAGACACTGGCGCCAAGGAGGAGGAGTACCCCGGAGGCGCTTACTACGACGTCGAGTTCCCCGTTGACAAGGAGTAGTTCGGAGGTTCCCAAGAAGGAGTGTGATGCCCCCAAAATCAAGCCGTGTACAGTAATCATACACGCAAGGTACACGATCGAGATCAGGGACTCACGGTAAGATATCACAACACAACTCTACAAATAAAATAATACAAGCTGTTTAATACAAGCCAGGGGCCACGAGGGCTCGAATACAATAGCTCGAAAGCACAAAGTTAGCAGAAGCAATAGTACCTGAGTACATACACAAGGGTACAAGGTTGCCTTAAGAAGGCTAGCACAAAATCAACACTCGATCGAAAAGGCAAGGCCTCCTGCCTGGGAACCTCCAAACTACTCCTGGTCAAAGGGGAACTCGACGTCGTAGAAGGCATCGGGGATCTTCATGTTGCGGTGGTCGGCATCGAGGATCTCCTGCTCCTGGACTCCAACGTCGACTGCAGCGGCCGATCAGGCAAAACAAAAAGGGGGGAAAATAAAGCAGGTGAGTATCTAGCATACCCACGAGTCTTACGTCCGCTACTAAGCGTTTATGCATTTGTATCAAATGGAAAGGGGAGGCTGTATATAGTGGACTGCAAGATAGAAATCAGAATAAGGATAAGAAGTTAGGCCTATCGAAGACTAGCATCTTCCGACGAGTCTTGCAGCATGAGGAGAGGATAGCCAACAGTTTATATAAAGCATAAAGTAACAATGCAGTAGAAGTTGTTGTAGCATTGTATAATAGTCAGTTGTAATAATTAATAATTAACAATTAACAATGCCTCCGAGTTCCCTTCCTCGACTTCCCTGCGAGGAAGAAGACCCGGAACCATACAGTTTAATAGTAGTAGTTTGTAGTGGTAAGATCCAGCTTCAGCATAAAGCGTCCTGTTACGGTGGACACGACTATTCGAATAGATTAAACTCCCTGTAGGGGTGCACTACTGTTCAGCCTGCACGCTCGGATCTCCAGGGTGGCGGGCACCTTGTTAGGGAACGCTCCACCAAAGCTATCCGACACGACGCAGCCCATCCTATGCTCAACAGAGAGGCCATCCGTCGGACTAAATCCTATGCGCCAAGGGGTCTAGGTCCCTCACCGTTGCACGCTCCTGCACGGTGCGAGGCTGGCCGGTGAAGCAAAAGCACATCCAAATACACCACTCGAGCGAAGAAGACACACCGCTTCCCGGCATCAGACCGCGATACTACTGAGGTCTGAAGAGCTTTCGGACAACTACGACACAGGGGAGCCCATAACTCCTTATCCCACATGAAGGTAGTGCGTACAGACCAACGGGCCTCTCAAGTCATCCGCCGCACCATTTAGCATTTTATTATTATCTGTCGGGACAACCGTTATCGTTGCCCCTATCCGGGTGAGTCGCGGACAACGACAGCAGCCAGGTCCACCAATAACATCGGCGCCTGCCCTGACGTCCCACCAACTCGTGCGGTTACCAACAAGGTGAACCGTCTCCTTACCTTGTCTCGCTTTTGATCTTTGAAGAGCTCGACTTTCGTACAACTGGATATCTGTCGGCCACGAATAGTACCAGGACCGCCACACACTGGTGGAATACACCTGACCTGTCGTTCCGCTAAGATACCCTGCGCGGGCACCGTTGGGTCACCCGACTCCTTACCTGTAAGGACACTAGTTTATTTGAGTGCCTACCATCAAGTGAAACCAGGAGGAATCACCCTCGATGGTACACTTGAAGAGGTTCGATAGAGACATCAGCGGAATGAACTAAAGAGGAATATTCTCGTATCACTCCGGTGGTGCCGAGGCACCAGCGAAATGAACTAAAGAGGAATACCCTCGTATCATCCCAGTGATGCTACGCTACTGAGCCGACGAGAGTGAAATACGAGTCCGTCCACTCGTAAGTCAAACTCGAAGCGACTCGGGAGAGTATCGCCATTGTAGGTTCCCTAGGGCGTCTGCATTGATCCGTACCTGTTGCAGTTGTATATATTTTGTATCCGCGTCACTCCCCTGAGTGGTCACGGCCCGCTATCTAATCCTAGCTAACAAAGCGCAGGGCTCACTGCTGAATATAATATATGTATTTATAGCAGGAAGCATAGGATAAAGGAAGGTACATCAAGGGGTGACAATGACAGGCTATGCAATTGAATAGGATTGTAACGTAGCAGCAGCAGTAAACAATGCCTAGTGCAAGAAAAGTACGGAAAAGATAGGTGATATCTGGGGAAGAGAATGGCTCTGCTTGCCTGGAAGCTCGACGGTAGGGGTACGATCGTCGACGATGTAGTCGTACTCGGCAACGGTGTCGTCGACGACTGCAACGGGGTCTACCGAAGAATAAAGAGGGGGGAAGAAACAATAAATACACAACAATAATAGTAATACAAATATATGACATAGAAGATACAAAGTAACGGAGCTCTAACGCAGTGTTCGGTGATTTTAGGCGGAGCAGGAATTTATCCGGGGATGAACTGCCAGCTCCGGGTGATTATCAGACAGGGTGTGCGGAGGGGGAAGGGATCATGTCGGAGGTGTCGTGGACATCCGACAAACGTGTGGATGTTGCAACCGTGCTAGTTGAAACAATCCGAACAACTTTCATGTTCAGAATAAATTCATCCGAATAATTCGACAGTACCAGACAAATCATCGGACAAACGGTCCGGAGGGGGACGGTTCAATGTTCGATATGTTATAGGGGGTGGTAGACCAACGGATAGCGTATTCGTATTCTACGTATTTTTCTGATCAACTTTCATGTATAAAATATTTTCATCGGAGTTACGATTTAAAAGATATTGAATTTCTAATATTTAAATTCCTTTTGGGATTTCTTTTATTAATAAAATCAACATTATCCACAATAGTACATTTAACCTAGTCAACTAAGTCCAGTCAGCTGCTGACAGATGGGGCCAATCAACTGCTGACTCAATAGTTGACTGTTCAAATGTTGACTGAGTCAAAGGGGACCCACATGTAAGTTTCTTGGATTTTGGCTAAGTCTGGGAATTCTGTTATTTTTATGCCTTTTGTGAATTTTATAACTACATAATTATGCCTCAAACAAATATATGCCCATGACATTATTTGATCTTGGTTAAGCGTACAACATGCCCATGCCATTTGCATTATTAATAAAAATCAATAACAAAAAGTTTTGGGCTTACGAAGTGGTTAAGATAATAATTCTGACTTAGCAAAAATTTGCTAAGCGTGAGAATTTATGTTTTAACAGAAAGTAGCTTTTAGCAAGATTTATTGTGATCAATCCATGCATAATTTGGAGTTGGTCCAATCTAATGAAATCATCCTTGGCATGTCTAATTTCGGGATCTATAACTTTTACTCAGTTTGAAGTTTGTTTGATGGTGCTTTTGAGACTGTCAAGGGAGTAGCGGCATGCAGACAGCAGCCATGCGGTGCAAAACACATACAAAAAAGGGGGGTTTAATGTCCCAGGAGGACTCGAACCCAGCATCTCTGAGATGCAAACCACGAGCTCGAGCCACTACACCAAAACGGAGGATCTTAAGAGAATAAAAAACTGTAAATACATGAATAAGGGCTATGACTCTACTCTGTTTCCCACAAAACTGAATAAATCTGAAGACTGGATACAAGCGCAGAGGATTACAGAGCATCTACGGAGGGAGCACGGGGAGGCCACGGGCGTTTCCAAAGGGTAGCCGGAGCGGGGGAGGCCAGCAGCGGCTTGGCTGGCGGCGGCGGCAGGCCGACGTGCGGCAAGGCGCGGCCGCACGGTGACGGGCCACGGCAGGGGCGCACGGGCATGGCCACAGCCGGGCACGGCGAGGCCGGTCGGCGAAGGGCAGTGGGCGGGCGCGGCGAGCAGGTGTACATGGAGGCGCAAGTGCGGGGCAAAGGGATCCAGGGCGCGGCCGGTGAGGGGTGGGTGTGGGCGCGGTGAGCAGGGCCCGCCCATGGAGGCACGACGGCTTCGATGTTCAGAGTGTTGGGGCTAGAACACACAAGCAATCAAGAAGATGGAGGAGGAGGTGTGAACGCTCACTGTGAAGGCGAAAGACGTGCTCGGGGAGGTCCATGGAGGCGCCGTCGGCGACGAATTGGCGTGGCGCAGCCGAGGTGCAGGGACGGGGATGGGAGAGCTCGAGGTCGTCAAGTGGGGGCCTCCTGGCTCGAACGGGCGGTCGGTGAGGAAGCTCGGCGTCCTGGCGGTTCTTCCCGACACGAGGGCGAGGCAGAACGGCGACGGTGGCCGCGCGGACGCGGCAGCGCGGCCTCGGCCGCGACTGCTGCCGAGCGAGGCAGAGTGGGTGGGCGGCGGTGTGAGGGAGAAGTGGAGGGGGGCTAGGGTTCGAGGGGACCTCAATGGCGACTTGTAGGTTGCCGGGGGTGCGGCGGATGGCCGGCACGTGGCCATCCCGGCCACGGACGACCACAACGTCGACAGCGAGCACAGGGTGCTGGGGATGAACAGGGGAAGGGGATGGAGAGAGATGGGCTGGATGGGACTAGTTGGGGGGCTTTGCCTAGGGCGGTTTTAACCCCTTTCCATTTTCTTGTTTTCTGTTATTATTTTGTTCAGTGTTTTATCTAGTTTAAGCTCCAAATGATTTTTGTAAAATGCCAAACTAGTTCCACAATTAGTGCTACACTTTATAATAAAAACACAGAAAGTTTGGTACTTAAAATAAAATCATTTGCAATTTTGTTTTATTTAAATGGGATTAAATGCCACTGATTTGACACTGTTTTGATTTGATTAAATTAGTAAAACATTTTAATAAACTCCTATTTCATTTTTAATATGACCTACTGATTATCTGGAATTTTATAAAATTGGTTTCACAATTTTTTGTTAAACATTAATTGTCACTTTGTTTTGGAATTTTTAATCAGGTTGAATTTGAACAAGCCACCATTTCTTTAATATTCAATAAAAGGAAATTGAGCTTAGAAGTGATTTCAATTCACCAGGGGCTTGGACTTGTTTGGATTCTTGATGATCAAGGTCCATGGCCACATTGATTTCAATAACATCTCAAGGGCATTTGGAAATTGAATTGACCCAAATTGATCAACGCAGAAAATTTTGGAACAGTAATGATCAACAATGATCCTGATTACTGTTCACTGACAGTGAGAGTGTTACAAATCTCCACCACTACAAAGAATTCTCGTCCCGAGAATTAAAAAGTAGTGTATGGGGTAGAGTTTTGGTTTCTTATTCTAGCGATTCTTCTGGTGCTTGTTGTCCTTCTCAAAGAAGTTAATCCTTCACGTTGATGTCTTCATTTATCTTCTTCAGTGCACCTCGACGTGTTGTTATCCTTCCATCGGGTCTTCATCGTACCTACTATCAAGCTAGGAGGAAAATCCAAGGGGGTCGGATGGATACCTGGTTAATCAACCGGGGTGGTCCGAGGTGATGGGGTACAAAGAATCTCTTCCGAGTTTAACTCCGGGGAATACAACGAGAGAAAAAAACGACGATATGAGGGTTTCAAGCGGATGGGCATGCATTTGATGCCGATAACGGATGATGAAAGAGGGGTCCATAGCATCAAGCATAAGCACTGAGTCTGATATTAGACTGAATATCACAAGGCAGGTGAATCATGAATTACATACGAGGCCAAGCACGAGGAGTAACCTCGAGGAACAGGAACGTAAAGAAGAGTCAGGTTTCGGTCATGTGGAACTGTGGGTTATGGGGCCACATTGAATAAGAAGGGTGGCGACATTCCATGCGATCGCTATGCAAGGTTTGTCAGAGAAAATTTCGTCAGTTATCTCGGCAACAACGTCGGTAAAAAGGACAGTGGACAAAGAGAACCACTTGGCAAAGCTCTCGTCCATCGTCGGTAACCAAAAAGGTTATCCACGATAGTAACAGGTTGTACCAGCAGAGTAGTACATCAAAGTCTTTACATAAGCAGGGGATTATCACTGCTCAGTTAAGACACATTATAGGAAAGGTTAAACAGACCAATGGAATGGAAAATGTGATCATCAGATTAAATAGACCAATGGAAGGGAAGATGTGATGATACACAAGTATCAGGGTTATATCGTTCCCAAGGGAAAGCAAAGCACGATATACTCGACCAAGTGGTATTGGCAAAGAGTCAAGGGAGGTTGTCAATGATAACACAAATCATCGAGGACAAGGATGGTATTTCACATGATGAATCCAATTCGACACATGGAAGAAACCATGTAAGATTAGTCGGATAATAATCCACCAAAGGTCGGGTGGTTCTCAAAGAATCTGATGTGAGTATCGGCACTCAACCAGAAGGAGAAAGAATGCAACGGCATCGGGTGATAGAAGCATCAGAATAATTTGATGCTTAAGTACACGGTAATTATGATTTCCAGATCGAGAGGTGGATGTAATTATCCATACAAACTTATCGGTGACAGGGGATGGCAAAGGCGATGGACACATTGGTTCTCGGGAATTTATCGAAGAGTATCTTCGGAATCTTCAGGTAAAGCAAGCGATCATCTTGCGTGAAGGGCTCTCCGGAAGGACGTAGTCATGAGAACCTAATGTCAGAGTTCGCAAAATCTTTAACCCGAAAGAGAAGAGAGATCAGAGTCCCAGAGTAAAGGTGCGGAGAAAAAGATCCTAATTCCACCCATTTTTGCGAAGCGGGCCGATAAGCCACCCGTCACTGTTAGTAAAGTGATTTTTCAAGGCTAGACTCTACTTCGACCAAGGAGTTGGAAGGGTGTGTCCTACAGGCAGTCGGCTCTGATACCAACTTGTGACGCCCCCAAAATCAAGCCGTGTACAGTAATCATACACGCAAGGTACACGATCGAGATCAGGGACTCACGGTAAGATATCACAACACAACTCTACAAATAAAATAATACAAGCTGTTTAATACAAGCCAGGGGTCACGAGGGCTTGAATACAACAGCTCGAAAGCACAAAGTTAGCGGAAGCAATAGTACCTGAGTACAGACACAAGTGTACAAGGTTGCCTTAAGAAGGCTAGCACAAAATCAACACTCGATCGAAAAGGCAAGGCCTTCTGCCTGGGAACCTCCAAACTAGTCCTGGTCAAAGGGGAACTCGACGTCGTAGAAGGCATCGGGGATCTCCTGCTCCTGGACTCCAACGTCGACTGCAGCGGCCGATCAGGCAAAACAAAAAGGGGGGAAATAAAACAGGTGAGTATCTAGCATACCCGCGAGTCTTACGTCCGCTACTAAGCATTTATGCATTTGTATCAAATGGAAAGGGGAGGCTGTATATAGTGGACTGCAAGATAGAAATCAGAATAAGGATAAGAAGCTAGACCTATCGAAGACTAGCATCTTCCGACGAGTCTTGCAGCATGAGGAGAGAATAGCCAACAGTTTATATAAAGCATAAAGTAACAATGCAGCAGAAGTTGTTGTAGCATTGTATAATAGTAAGTTGTAATAATTAACAATTAACAATGCCTCCGAGTTCCCTTCCTCCACATCCCTGCGAGGAAGAAGACCCGGAACCATACAGTTTAATAGTAGTAGTTTGTAGTGGTAAGATCCAGCTTCAGCATAAAGCGTCCTGTTACCGTGGACACGGCTATTCGAATAGATTAAACTCCCTGCAGGGGTGCACTACTGTTCAGCCTGCACGCTCGGATCTCCAGGGTGGCGGGCACCTTGTTAGGGAACGCTCCACAAAAGCTATCCGACACGACGCAACCCATCCTAGTCTCAACAGAGAGGCCATCCGCCGGACTAAATCCTATGCGCATAGGGGTCTAGGTCCCTCACCCTTGCACGCTCCTGCACGGTGCGAGGCTGGCCGGTGAAGCAAAATCACCGCTCGAGTGAAGAAGACACACTGCTTCCCGGCAATCAGACCGCGATACTGCTGACGTCTGAAGAGCTTTCGGCCAAACTACGACGCAGGGGAGCCCATAACTCCTTATCCCACATGAATGTAGTGCGTACAGACCAACGGGCCTCTCAAGTAATACGCCGAACCATTTAGCATTTTATTATTATCTGTCGGGACAATCGTTATCGTTGCCCCTATTTGGGTGAGTCGCGGACAACGACAGCAGCCAGGTCCACCAATAACATCGGCGCCTGCCCTGACGTCCCACCAACTCGTGCGGTTACCAACAAGGTGAACCATCTCCTTACCTTGTCTCGCGTTTTCTCTTTGAAGAGCTCGACTTTCGTACAACAGGATATCTGTCGGCCACGAACAGTACCAGGCCCGCCACACACCGGTGGAATGCACCTGACTTGTCGTTCCGCTAGGATACCCTGTGCGGGCACCGTTGGGTCACCCGACTCCTTACCTGTAAGGACACCAGTTGATTTGAGTGCCTACCATCAAGTGAAACCAGGAGGAATCACCCTCGATGGTACACTTGAAGAGGTTCGACAGAGACATTAGCGGAATGAACTAAAGAGGAATATTCTCGGATCACCCCGGTGGTGCCGAGGCACCAGCGGAATGAACTAAAGAGGAATACCCTCGTATCATCCTAGTGATGCTACGCTACTGAGCCGACGAGAGTGAAATACGAGTCCGTCCACTCGTAAGTCAAACTCGAAGCGACTCGGCAGAGTCTCGCCGTTGTAGGTTCCCTAGGGTGTCTGCATTGATCCGTACCTGTTGCAGTTGTATATATTTTGTATCCGCGTCACTCCCCTGAGTGGTCACGGCCCGCTATCTAATCCTAGATAACAAAGCGCAGGGCTCACTTCTGAATATAATATATATATTTATAGCAGGCAGCATAGGATAAAGGAAGGTACATCAAGGGGTGACAATGACAGGCTATGCAATTGAATAGGATTGTAACGTAGCAGCAGCAGTAACAATGTCTAGCGCAAGAAAAGTACGGAAAAGATAGGTGATATCTGGGGAATATAATGGCTCTGCTTGCCTGGAAGCTCGACGGTAGGGGTACGATCGTCGACGATGTAGTCGTACTCGGCAACGGTGTCGTCGACGGCTGCAACGGGGTCTACCGAAGAATAAAGAGGGGGAAGAAACAATAAATACACAACAATAATAGCAATACAAATATATGACATAGAAGATACAAAGCAACAGGGCTCTAACGCAGTGTTCGGTGATTTTAGGCGGAGCGGGAATTATCCGGGGATGAACTGCCAGCTCCGGGTGATTATCGGACAGGGTGTCCGGAGGGGGAAGGGATCATGTCGGAGGTGTCGAGGACATCCGACAAACGTGTGGATGGTGTAACCGTGCTAGTTGAAACAATCCGAACAACTTTCGTGTTCAGAATGAATTCATCCGGATACTTCGACAGTACGAGACAAATAATAAGAACAGACGGTCCGGAGGGGGACGGTTCAATGTTCGGTATGTTAGCGGGGGCTGGTAGACCAACGGATAGCGTATTCGTATTCTACGTATTTTTCTGATCAACTTTCATGTATAAAATATTTTCATCAGAGTTACGATTTAAAAGATATTGAATTTCTAATATTTCAATGCCTTTTGGGATTTCTTTTATTAATAAAATCAATATTATCCACAATAGTATATTTGACCTAGTCAACTGAGTCCAGTCAGCAGAGGCTGACAGATGGGGCCAAGTCAACTGCTGACTCAATAGTTGACTGTTCAAATGTTGATTGAGTCAAAGGGGACCCACATGTAAGTTTCTTGGATTTTGGCTAAGTCTGGGAATTCTGTTATTTTTATGCCTTTTGTGAATTTTATAACTAAATAACTATGCCTCAAACAAATATATGCCCATGACATTATTTGATCTTGGTTAAGCGTACAACATGCCCATGCCATTTGCATTATTAATAAAAATCAATAACACAAAGTTTTGGGCTTACGAAGTGGTTAAGATAATAATTCTGACTTAGCAAAAATTTGCTAAGCGTGAGAATTTCTGTTTTAAGAGAAAGTAGCTTTTAGCAAGATTTATTGTGACCAATCCATGCATAATTTGGAGTTGGTCCAATGTAATGAAATCATCCTTGGCATGTCTAATTTCGGGATCTATAACTTTTACTCGGTTTGAAGTTTGTTTGATGGTGCTTTTGAGACTGTCAAGGGAGTAGCAGCATGCAGACAGCAGCCATGCGGTGCAAAACACATACAAAAAAGGGGGGTTAATGTCCAGGGAGGACTCGGACCCAGCATCTCTGAGATGCAAACCACGAGCTCGAGCCACTACACCACAACGGAGGATCTTAAGAGAATACAAAACAGTAAATACATGAATAAGGGCTATGACGCTACTCTGTTTCCCACAAAACTGAATAAATCTGAAGACTGGATACAAGTGCGGAGGATTACAGAGCATCGACGGAGGGAGCACGGGGAGTCCACAGGCGTTTCCAAAGGGTAGCCGGAGCGGGGGAGGCCAGCAGCGGCTTGGCTGGCGGCGGCGGCAGGCCGACGCGCGACAAGGCGCGGCCGCACGGTGCCGGGCCACGGCAGGGGCGCACGGCCATGGCCACAGCCGGGCACGGCGAGGCCGGTCGGCGAGGGGCAGTGGGTGGGCGCGGCGAGCAAGTGTACATGGAGGCGCAAGTGCGGGGCAAAGGGATCCAGGGCGCGGCCGGTGAGGGGTGGGTGTGGACGCGGTGAGCAGGGTGTAAGGCCCGACATGCGGTACTGTTCCAGATCTAGGTGTTTCCACCCAGGTCCGGGGACGAAGCACATGTCGGTCCCACCGCGACATATGACGAAGTCTTATGCCCCGGATTTCCAACATGATATCACAACATTACAGATATAAGGATACAACATCTCATACAATCGGCATACAACTGCCTCAAATACAATACAACAGCGGAAGATACATGTCTGAGTACAGACTACAATCAAATGCCTACTGGCAAAGAGAAAAACATCGATCCCCATAACCACACGGTTCCAGGCCCTCCGCCGGGATCCGCCTAACTAGTCGTCGTCGAGTCTCCACGTGAAACGTCGATCACCATACCTGTTGTCGATCGAGAACCCTGAAAAGAATTTGGGGGTAGTATCATGAGTACAGAGGTACTCAGCATCCAACTGTAGTGGTCATCTGACCCAGCAAGGACTTCATCACTCGTCATTCTAGGACAACTAGTAGTTTATGGTAAGGAAGGGGTAAGTGGTGAGGTTGCTGCCGCACTAGCATTTATGAAGTGGCTAACGGTCTAGAGAGTAAGGTAAGAAGCCAAGCATTCGATGAGGAATCGCCTCCAATAAGTCTTGCTATCAACTACTTACGCTAACATAACACCTATCCTATTCTTGTCCTCCTCTTCGCATCCCGACGAAGAAGAAGCAGTCAAGGCACACACACGTTGATCAAGTTATACTAAGATTATCTCAATTGTTGTTGTCTATGAACAAGGAGTAGGTCTCAAGTCGTCCATAACCGTGGACACGGCTTCTCGAAAAGATTTAACCCTGCAGGGGTGTACCAACTGCCCATTACGAGGCTCCGCACGCACGTCCATCACTCTCAGTTGCTACCCATCACAGGCAACCATTTTATGATTTAGTTCCAAGAGATCCGAAACGACAAGTCCCTCTAGCTAACAACGAACAAATCGGGGTGGCCCCCGGTGAGACGACATCCAGCTCAGGAGCCGGCCGCGCTCTCGATCTGGTCTCTACCGTATGACTCCAGGTTTGGATTGCCGGTTAATCACACATGGGACAAACGGGTCCTCAGCCGGTCATGATGGGCCAGCAAGGGAACTAAGTCCTCACTGGTCCGGGTTGGTTTAAAAACTACTGGCGTACGACCAGCACACACACGGTTTCAAATGGTAAAATCAGCTTGGGCCACCACTAGAAATGCTTGAAGCTAGATAGGTAAGAAAAGGGGACCCCATAAAATCCCACACGCGGTTAGGCACGCTCAGTCTTAAAACCAATACCCGGAACTCGGATCCTAGGTGACTCGAATGGAACAAAGCGTCGGGGCGGGATAGCCTAGACCTTCCATCCTTCGTCGAATATAGTCAACATTATAATAATCATATCATCAACAACAATATAATAATGTGATATCCCAAACCCAGGAGTAACAGGGTAACAACGTAGCATCCTAAGCATGCATACTAAGCAGGGGCTGAGCAACGAGCAATAGTAACATAGCAGTACAAGGTTTGCTGGGAGGGGACATGGCTGTATCAGTTTGAAAGAGGCTGTAAACATGTGGTAGGATCAAACATCGAGCCTAACCTAGACTAGCATGCAAACCGCTGGTTGAAATAGAATGGATCATAAGTAATGTATAGTCCTTTCCTGTTGATAAGTCGGGTTCCGAAGGTGTAGTTGATCGCAAGCTCGCATCGTCTCCGAGAGGTACCCGCGGAAGCACACAAGAGGGTAAACACTGGAAAGCAAGCAACGGTTGCACACTATTACTACGAGGCAAACACGAGCAAGCATCAACAAGAAGGCAACACGAGACATCGCACCTACCGTCGAGAGCGGTTACTAAGAGTTTAAGTGGGGTATCGGTCACACACGACGAATACCGCACGTTTACGGTGGTTCAAGTTGTTTAGCTACAGGTGACCAACCAACGGTTATTAACATGGCAACTCAAGCAAGCATGGCATAGCACACAAACATGGCAAGAGGTGAAGCACAAAGTAAACTATCTATGCTAGTCAATTTAAGTGAGACACAACCTAGACATGGCATAACACTAAGTGCCGCACGATGATTAAAACATTTGGTACTGTTCTGTCCTAAACCATATTTTAGGTTGGTTAACAACAGCAAACAATAGCACAAACACAAAGAACACGAAAAACCAATCAAGTTACATATAAAGAACACCCCAAACGGAGTTACGGTTAAAAAGATACAAGCAAAACAAGTTACGGGCACAAACTGCCAACATCACGAAGCACACTTTAGAGCAATGCATAAACAGGTTAATCAATGCAAACATGCTCACAAATGACTTGCAATTAAAGTAGACATGACATGGAAGGCATGGCAAAAAGAATCATGCAAATAGACATCATAGATCAAAATATATTAAGCAAACAACATGGCATCGCAAAGTAACAGACTTAGAGAAAAACAGAGGTGGCTGTCAAAAACAGCAGCATAGCAACTTTGGAGCTAAATAACTATATGACCAGCAAGCATATCATGGCAATGCAATACATGTAATTAAAGTAGACATGATGCTTAACAATATTCAATTGGAATCACTCAATTCCGATGAACGGTTGCGAAGCAATCGTCACCCGAAGTTGCAACAAAATAACAGTTTCAGCAACAGCAGCACAATAACATCAGGATCACCACTTTGGAGCAAGATTTAATACAGCTAAAGCACCCAAACATGGCAAGTTAAAGCATGTAATTTAAGTACACATGATTCTTAACATAATGGAAAAAGAATCAATGCAATAGGCCTCATGGATTTGTTACAATCATCATGCAAAGTTGCAACAAAATAATAACAGCAGCACTTAACAGGAAAAAGTAGCAGTTTAACGGCCTGATGCCCACTTCAGCACACAATTAAACAATCAAGATGACCTCAAATGCAAATGCTCACAAAAGATGAATTAAAGTACACGCAATTCTGAGCAACTTTTGTTTTGGGGGCACATTCATCGGAGCTATGGTTTAACGGGAAATAACGTCGCAAAATTGAATCAGCAAACAGTTTTACAGGACTTAGAAAAAAATAAAAAGACAGAGGGAAAAAAAGTGCCTTGGAGGCTGCCTGGGCTCTGGGCAGTGGGCTGGCGTCCTGGTGATGGTGCGGCTGGGCCGCTGGGCGAGTGGGCCGGCCCAGCCTGGACGTGCGGTTGGTGGCCTGGCCGGTCGCCTCGTCCCGTCCCGTGTGGGGATGCCGATGACGCCGGCGGCTGGTGGCTCCGCCCGGCCACTGGAGACGGCAACGGCGAGCGGAGAGGCGGCGCAGGGGGCTCGCGCGGTGCGGATCCGGAGGAGGAGGCGGCGGGGTCGTGAGCCCGGTTGGGGGCGGCGGCGAGATGAGCTCGGGCTCGGCCGAGCTGCTCCCATGGAGCGGCGGCCGGCGGCTCCCGCGGCGGCGACCTGTGCAAGAGGAGAGGAGGGTGAGAAGCGGGAGGAAGGAGAGGAGGGGAGGTGAGGGGGAGAGATGGCCGCGGCGGTCTGCTGCAGCCGGCGGCTCGCCGGCCGTGAGGCGGAGGCGGCTGTGCCCTCGGGCTGGCGGCGGGGCTGAGGAGAGAGAGAGGTGGGGGCTGGCTAGGGCGCATCTGGACCCTTGATCTGGCAGATCGACGACCGAAAACGTCTGGGAGGCTAGGGTTTCGGATTTAGGGGCTTTTGGAGGTAGATCTGAGTTTTGTGAGGGGGGTGGCTGCAAATTGTGGCTAGGGAAACCCTAAAAATGGGTGGTAGTGTGGTGGTATTTATATAGCCCCGGTGGCTGGCAGTTTGCAAAAACCTCTCCGGTTTTTATCTCACGCGCACGGTGCTCACGTTTCTGACCGCCGGAGGTCCGCAGTACCTCCGATTCGGGTAAAACTTCGAACTGGGCGATCAGCGTGTCGAGCCGGCGGCATTCACCTCGCGCTGGAACCGTTCCGAAAACACTTTCCGGCGCGCTATAAAAATATCCCGTTTACTTATGAAACGGGGTTTTTCGTTCCGTTGGCTGCGGCTGGTCTCGTGCGGTTTTCACGACGGTGATCGGGCGAAACCCGGTGTCGCAAAGGTCGAGTGTCAGGGTGGCAAGGGTCGGTCTCCGTCCGGTACGAGATAAGAGGGGGGAAAATAATCGCCGATCGATAAATCGAGGATGCAAACACCGCAAACAAATCAGACAATCAAAAAATTCACACCGAAAACAAAAATTTTAATTTTGTGAAAACTGGGCTGTTACACAGGGCCCGCCCATGGCGTCACGACGGCTTCGATGTTCAGAGCGCTGGGGCTACAGCACACAAGCAATCAAGAAGTGGAGGAGGAGGTGTGAACGCTCACTGTGAAGGCGGAAGACGTGCTCGGGGAGGTCCATGGAGGCGCCGTCGGCGACGAATTGGCGTGGCGCAGCCGAGGTGCAGGGACGGGGATGGGAGAGCTCGAGGTCATCAAGTGGGGGCCTCCTGGCTCGAACGAGCGGTCAGGGAGGAAGCTCGGGGTCCTGGCGGTTCTTCCCGACACGGGGGCGAGGCAGAACGGCGACGGTGGCCGCGCGGACGCGGCAGGGCGGCCTCGGCCACGACTGCTGCCAAGCGAGGCAGAGCGGGTGGGCGGCGGTGTGAGGGAGAAGTGGAGGAGGGCTAGGGTTCGAGGGGACCTCAACGGCGACTTGTAGGTCGCCGGGGGTGCGGCGGATGGCCGGCACGTGGCCATCCCGGCCACGGACGACCACAACGTCGACAGCGAGCACAGGGTGCTGGGGATGAACAGGGGAAGGGATGGAGAGAGAGGGGCTGGATGGGCCTAGTTGGGGGGCTTTGCCTAGGGCGGTTTTTAACCCCTTTCCATTTTCTTGTTTTCTGTTATTATTTTGTTTAGTGTTTTATCTAGTTTAAGCTCCAAATGATTTTTGTAAAATGCCAAACTAGTTCCACAATTAGTGCTACACTTTATAATAATACCACAGAAAGTTTGGGACTTAAAATAAAATCATTTGCAATTAGGTTTTATTTAAATGTGATTAAATGCCACTGATTTGACACTGTTTTGATTTGATTAAATTAGTAAAACATTTTAATAAACTCCTATTTCATTTTTAATATGACCTACTGATTATCTGGCATTTTATAAAATTGGTTTCACAATTTCTGGTTAAACATTAATTGTCACTTTGTTTTGGAATTTTTAATAAGGTTGAATTTGAACAAGCCACCATTTGTTTAATATTCAATAAAAGGCAATTGAGCTTAGTAGTGATTTCAATTCACCAGGGGCTTGGACTTGTTTGGATTCTTGATGATCAAGGTCCATGGCCACATTGATTTCAATAACATCTCAAGGGCATTTGGAAATTGAATTGACCCAAATTGATCAACGCACAAAATTTTGGAACGGTAATGATCAACAGTGATCCTGATTACTGTTCACTGACAGTGAGAGTGTTACAAGGAGGCCTTGCCTTTTCGATCTGTATCTCTGATGTTATTTGTGCTTCCCTTCTTAAGGCAAAAAATTGACTATCTATGCCTGTACTCAGATATTATGATTGTACGACTTATGTATTCGGATCCTCATGATCCCTGGTTTGTAACTTATGGATTTATCTCATTTGTGTCTAGTGTTGTGCTGTGATATTCTCACCGTGGCACCGTGATTTCGGTCGTGTATCCTGCGTGTATGATTACTGTACACGACTTGATTTTGGGGGCGTCACATGTTCTTCACCGCAGGGACCCCCGATCTAGCATCAAAATAGCTTCCCTTACACATAACTAGCTTCATAATTGCAATTCTAGCATCCTAAAGTTCTCCTCAAATCTTTAGCTCTATTTTGTCACATATCTAAAAACATTCTACCATCACCCCTTTGCTCGAAGCTTTACAATCCGCACTACCTGAATCAAGTCTTAATAGCTCAAAGCAAAACAAATATTCTTTCCAAATTTTATCCGGTGACACATCCATGAGAACTGGAGTATGATAAGATAAAGTAATAGTGGATTCCCTTAAAAAATCCAAATCAAAGAAAGCACCCCCATCCAAAATAAACAATAATACTATCTAGCTTTTCTATAACACAGTTATCTTGTGTCTTGGACCATATAAAATTCTGCCAAAATGATCCAACTCTTCCAACTCATTATTCTGAAAGATCACATTGATTAATTTTCTCTCCTATTTCTCTCACTAATCTTCCCGATGATATTAAGAGGTTGTTTGGTTATAAGCCTAGCCATGCCACATTTTTATTAATAAAGTTGCCTAAGATTAGTTCTTCAAATGAGAACAACAAGAGGATGTTTGGTTTATAACTAAGTTTTCTACATCTAATATTAGGCAAGTTAGGTTAGTTTGGTTCAAACCACACCTTTTGAAAGATGCTTTTGGACACACTAGGGTCCCATATCCCATACACACAAAAAGTTGTAAAATTCCCTTAGCCTTGCCAACTTATGGCTCTCATTTTGAAGAACTAATCTTAGGCAATTTTGGTAAAAAAAAAAATGTGGCACGGCTAGGCTTAAAACCAAACAACTCCCAAGTTGGCAAGCCGAAGGAAATCTTGCCATGCTTTTTGTGTGTATGGGATGTGTGGCCCTAGTGTGGCAAAAAACATCTTCCTTAAGATGAGACTAAAATCAAACAATAACTAACTTGTATAACCATAGATGTGGCAAACGTAGCGATCACAAATTGAACAACCCCACGAAACCTCACCCCCGTTAAAATAAAGGAGAATTTGTTACAAGATCATACATGCACTAACTCAATAGAAAAACTATTATTTATCCCTAGCATGTGCGGTCCCATAAAGAGTAATAATATTCCGCATGTTATGTAAACACTTCAAAAACCATCTTACAAAAAATCTATGTAAAACCTAAATATCATTGTTTTTGTGTTTTGAATTTTTGTACAAATGTTTGTGAAACAACATAAAAAATGAAATGCACAAAAATTATACTATCCTGAAATATATGTTTTTAGGGCACCCCGAAGCTATGTTGAATTATCTCGTATGAACATCCTACGTTTTTGAGTGTCAGGCCCTCTGCGTCCACACTTGACATGAGTATCTACCCAACCTTCTATGCTTCATCGCAACACCTATAATGGTGGTAACTATGTTTTTTAAATCACTAATTAAGAACTATTCTTTGCAAAAACACTTTCACCTCTCGAAGCTGACGAGTGGCACACTGTGTACGTACCATTTGTCGCAATTTAGAGTGTTTCCTTTTTTCAGTAGATTCTTCTTTTTAAACGTTTTATTTCTTACACTTTGCATCCAAATCCTGAACCATTTTCACTATTGAATTCCTCGCATCGAGATTTACAAAAGTAGGTTCCATGTTAATAGGTTTTGACAAAAAAATTCACGGAAGGTACAACTATGACTTCCGTAGAAGCAAATCTGTGTCTCCAAAAGAAGTAAATTTGTGCCTCTCACGGAAAGAACACATTTTTTTTCTCGCGAAAGAAAAATTGTGCCTCTCATAAAAGGAAAAACACATTATTTTTCTTTCCGCGAGTAACAGCTCTCGCGAAATAAAACATGTGCCTCCGTGATAGGGATAGCCATGTCTCTCATAAATAAATTAAAATGCATTTTTCCTTTTTTATAGGCATGACCATACCTTAGGCCCAAGCAAATTTGTACACCCACAAAAGGCACGGTTATGCCTCTCGCGGAAGCAAATTCGTGCCTCCATGAGAGGCACGACTGTGTCCCTCGTAAAAAAACATGTTTGTCCCGTGATTCTTTTCCATCCAATATTTAAGAAAGATTGCGTGAAAACTGGAACATCCCCCCCCCCAAAAAAAATCATCTAAACATAAAAACAATAAAACAAAATCCTCAGGAAGCGTCCATCACGTAACATGTGACGTGCTCTAAGCCCACCAAAAATGATCCTTACGTAACTCCTGCAATGAGTACTCCTTATTTAGTTGCTCTCCTATGTCTCACTTCATGTGAGAGAGTAGCTCAGCTCACCTATAGATGAGCCATTACAGGGCCGACCTAGTTGCCATGTGGGGTCATCATGCGGATCGCATTCACCGTGTTTCTTCTTTTAAAATGGTTGCTTATATTTCAAAGTGATTCAATACAAATTTTTATAGATTTAACTTAGTTAAATTTTGTAAAGTGTTCATCACATGATTTTGAAAAAAATATTGTATCTAAAGAATTGGTTGCTCAAAATTTAAAAAGTGTTTGTTCAAAAAATGTACACGACTCTATGAAAAATTCCATGCATTTAAAGAAAAAAATCTAAAATAAAAATATTTCTTACCATTCAAAAAGTGTTAGTGACATTTGTAAAAATGTTCACATGTTTCAAAAAAATGTTTGTGACATTTTTGTGTATGCAATGTAAAAATATGTTTGCATCATAAAAAATGCTTCATACAATACTAAAAATGTATGTGTATTTAAAAAATTAAATAGCCTTATACAAATAAACTTTTGACGTTTTCAGAAAATTATACAATCAACAAAAGAGTTTATGTAGTTATAAGAATAATTTCATACCATTACAAAATGATTAACTTATCTTGGAGAACTGTTTAACATGTATTCACAAAAATGTAGGACATGTTGTTTAAATGTTTAATATATTGGAAAATGTTTAATCATGTATTAAAACATTATTTCACTAGTATATAAAAATTTAAAAAGTGTATTTAAAAGGTAGACATATTTATAAGAAAAAATCCAACAAAAACCAATGAGAAAACACAACAAATCAAATAAAAAAATGAAAACAAAAAATGGAGAACGAAAAATATTAAAGCATGATGATTAGGCAGATAAAATTAAAAATGGAAAAAATAAGAAAAAAACTAAGAAACCCGGCGGGGAAAACCCGAAAAAACCAATGAAACGAGTTAATAACTAAAACAGACCAAAGGAAGACCAAATTATACCGTGCAATTGATTGAGCCTGCTAAGGAAACTTCTCGATTCGAAAATCCCTGTAGTTTGAAACTAAGACTCGTCACAACGATAGTATAATAAACTAAGATTCGAAAATGCCTGTAATTAATTTATGCTAATAGGCATTTTGTTAACATGTCACATAAATTAATGTGGTAATATAGTATTACATATCCTAATATGATATCATATCATTTTAAATGATGTACTAATATGTATCATGGATTGCAATAAGTAAAGTCATTATAACACAAAATTATAATGTTATACACTAATAAAATATTATATCCTAATACCATAGACATGATACTAATATATAAAATTTCTTACTTCAAATTAGCGTTCACGAAAGGCCTGCTAGGGAACGAGTATGGAGGAGACCTCCCGTGTGTATGATGATGACACTCTCGTAGGTAGTCTGCAATGGATCAGCCCACGCGTGCATTTTTGCTGCTTTTTCTGCTTTTGTAGTCTTATTTTGTAATAGTTAGATTTTATTTAATAAATATTGAGAATTTTTATTACTTCTATTGAACAAAGTTTTAAATACACATTGAAATACTTTTGTGATATATGCTGAACTATTTTTTAAAATACATATTAAACATTTTTGTGAAATATGCAGAAACAATTTGAAATACACATTGAATATTTTTGTGATATAAATTGAATAATTCTTAAATACACATTGAATATTTTTATTTATTTATTTTTATTTTTGATTTTTTTTGTGATATATTATGAATAAGATTTAGTACACGTTGAACATTTTGTGATACACGTTGAACAACTTTGTATACACATCGAGTATAGTTTCTTGATTGAACATTTTTTTAAATAGAATATATTATAAAAATTCATCTTATATTGAAATATATTCACTATATATTATTGTAAAAGTTAATAAAAAATAAAAAGGATTTTGCCATCTTTACCCCCTAATAAAATTGTCTAATCAATTTATTGAGATGCTCACTCAATCCTCGAGGTAACCTGAAACAGAACATAGAAAAAACATGAATGACTTGATCAACCGCTTTAATTAGCACCTCTTTTCCCTTAGACGAAACAGTTTTCTCAATCCAACCATTAACTTTTGGCAATAATCTATCTTTTAAATACTTAAAGACTCCATTCTTATCAACACCTATATCAGAAGGTATCCCGAGATACTTGTCATTCAGTGTCTCACAGTAAGATTGCAGCAGGTTTAACACCTCATTATCACACATAGCATTAGATTTGAGAAGCGACATGCTATCATTTGCAAGTAAAACGTGATTAACTAGTGGCGCCGAAGAAGCCACTTGAATCCCACGAAGTTGAGAGAATTGAACTGTTGGTTTTAGAAGGACTGAGAAGCCCTCTATTGCCAACAACAAGCTGAAACCTACTTGGACTGGCTCATTTTATAGCAAATGCCCACACAAGTGCATGCTCCATCTAACGTCAAGTGACACATAGTCGCGACAAATCATATTTATCGCCCATAGGCGTCAATAAAACAACCCATGGTCGGTTGTTTTCTTTTATGTTTCTGTGTTTTTCATTATTATTATTATTATTATTATTATTATTATTATTATTATTATTTTATGTTTCATTTTTTCTATCGCCTGCATGGAGGCTTTAGCCCTTGCGGCTAACCTAGTGGTAAGGCAAAGGGTGATTGCGAGTGATTCAAAAGATGTGGTTTGGAGCATACTTGATGGAAGTGAAAGAAAAAAATTGGCTCCATAGTGAAGGTATTCAACTCTGGGAAGAATAACTTTGATAGTTGTGTTTTAGTTTTTGAAGGTAGGGCTTCAAACTTTGAAGCTCATGACCTAGCCAGACACTCTCTCCCTCGCTCAGTCTGACACGCCACATGTGGCTCTTGATTCCTCATGATCCTATATGTATTCCGATGAATATTTTATTTGAACAATAAAGTCTTGTTAAAACCCTAAAAAATTTAGCTTTCAGGATTGTTCATTTTTTCTTCCATTTTCTTTCTTTTTACTTCATTATTATGCTTAGAAATATTGTAAAAACTATATTCCAAAAACATTCATTTAATTAAAATATGAAAGTCATAAAAAATTAAAATGCTAAATCAACTTAAAGAAATGCTAGCTTAATAAAAAAAGTTTCTAATACGGAAAAACTATTTGCGATATTTTAAAAAAATATTCAAGTGTTCTATTAGAATTTTTCTATGTGTATAAGAAATTGTTCTTGATTATATAAAAAACACACAAATATGCATGGCATAGTAGACGTGAAAAATATGTATTCAAAAAATATTAATCAAGGATTCAAAAAATGAAACTTGCATACAAAGTATTCCCTATATATATTAAAAATGTAACAAGTGTTGGAAAAATAAATTACTAGTATTACATATATTTCCGAATTTAATAATATATTGGAACATTTTTATTTGTATAAATAGTGTTCCTAGCGTGTACAAAAAATGTACAGTATTTATGAAAAAACTGCAGCATGTTTTAAAAAGGTAAAAAGACTAAAATTAAATAAATAGGAAAAAAACCCGAAGAAGGCCAAATAAAATTCAATGAAAGCCGAAAATGGAAATAAAAGAAGAAAAAATAAATAAACAAAAGAAACCCTGATCCAGACCGTGGAAACCGTACAAGGAATTATCACATAGAAAAATTCTGGATCCAATCAGCAAGATAATCATAAAGAAAGAAAAAAACTCAGGAATAGCCACAATGGTGGGAGGCTCGATTGCACCGCGCCTAAGACAACGACAACATACATCTCATGACAAGTGAGATATAGCTCCCGTGGTTTTGGTGGGTTGCAGTTCATAGCTCAATCGGGTGGTGGTCCTCGTCGTGGAGAGGACTGGCTGCTTTGGGTCCATAAATACAGATTGCATGCATGTGAGTGCAGGTTTAGCGAAGCACACTTTGTCATAAGGGGTTGGTCGCTATGTTTGCTTAGGTCATCCCTAGAATATATTTTTATTCCTGTAAAGTTGCGGTGATCGAATAGCGAAATTGTCTAAAAAAGGAGAGGTGCAGGTGCGCTTCACTCTTCACTGATAGTTTTTCATTTGTGATATTTAAGAAAATATCCAAGTGTTCTATTTGAATTTTTTTAAATATGTATAATATTTTTTTATTGATTTATTAAAAAAATGTACGAATATGTATGGAGAAAGTAGATACAAAAAACATGTATTTAAATTTTTTTAATCATGTATTTGAAAAATGATAAACTTGTATAAAAATATTCCTTAGAAATACTAAAAATTTACAATGTGCTGGAGAAAATGGAATATTATAACATATATTTTAAAAAAATTAGAATGTATTTGAATATTTTCCAATATGTATAAATAATGTTCCTAGTGCGTACAAAAATGTACAATATTTATGATAAAATTGTAGCATGTTTAAAAAGGAAAAAAGGATAACTAAAATTAAATAAATAGGAAAACACTCGAAGAGTACCAAAGAAAATCAGTGAAAGCTAAAAAAGAAGCCAAAAAGGAAAACCAAAACCAAAAATAAATAAACAAAAAGCAAAGAAACCCTGATCCAAACAGCGAAAACCGTACAATGAATTATCACAAAGAAGAAAAATTTGTATCCAAACAGTAAACAAATCACAAAGAAAACAAATCTCACGAATAACCACAGTGGGTTAGTGGGTGGAGGCTCGACTGTACCCCACGTAAAACGAGGAGAGCATGCATACATATCTCTATTATACAAACCGGCTAAGCTATCATTCACCCTGTCCATTCTAAGTGTTGGCCGTGATTCTCTCCTTGCTTGACACGTGTACCGGTTGTGGTTGTTTTTTATACATAAGCTAGAGCTTCTCCTATGTACTAAACCGGCTCTTTCCTAACACTCGTATTTGCTTTAATTAGCTTATGTACCGTCAATATAGTTCCTCTAGCCTATCAATACAGGTACAAGGATCCTCTAGCTTATTATTAATCCAGTTACAAGGTACAACCTATAGTTGCTGGCCAAAAGCCCACATAAGTGAAGAAAAGGACAACACTAAGTTTGTCGATTGGTCCCATGCATCAACATTCGATTACTGTTGTAACAAATTGAACCGTCCATTGCATTAAAAATTTTCAATGTAGATCAAAGTTAGTAGCAATTCTTTTACCTAATCTTAACTGATGTATTTAACCCCTTAATACTAAAATACATCTGGATACAACCGTTTGAGCAATAGAAAATATGAATCGAATGTAGTATCATTTCAGTATCACGATTGTAGCAAGTGGTGGCATTTTAGTGTTATGATTGCATCTTTCGTTGTTGCCCGCTTATAGCAAAAATGGTCGCTAGCGCACGATGGGATAGGCCCAAATTTCGACCGATCGATCGATGTCAAACGTTTCCCAAGAAGAAAGCACAAAAGAATGAGCCAAGCTAAGCATCATCATCTTTTATATGGCAGAACTATTCCTTGATTTTTTTTCTATTCGTCAAATACTGAATTTACATAGACATTTTTTACCACTCATTTCATAAAGTAAAAGATCAAAATAATTTTAACTTTTCCCTTCAATAAATGCACTGTTCGATTGCATGTGAACTTAACTAAATTAGAAGTTTGCTTCTCTTAGAAATTATATAATCGTCATCATGGTTCAAAAAAATTCTATGATTTTTAAAACATATTCAACACCATTTTTAACAATTTCCAGGGTCTTGAACATGTACTATTTCATGTACCATACATCATATTTCAATTATTTGATAAAAATATTTCTTTCCGGTTTTTGCCTGATAGAAAACTGTCCAAATCTGATTTCTTGAACCTTGGATGCTATTACTGTAAACAACAAAACAAAAAAAGCTCTTAGCAATAAATTGGTAATAAATGTTGGTGACTAAATATCTGAACACATTAGTATTTTAGGGGAATCTTATCATGTTTGCTTATACTAATCAAAGATGTGTTTCTCAATAGCCATGCCACCTCCACGTACGCAAGTTAATCCGTGGTTGAGGTATGCTCTAAGTGTTCTTTTATATGAAGAAAAAAAACATCGTACAATTTTAGCTGTTCTTTATCTTAGTACTCAAACAAATCACATTTGATTTTTTAGACTATCTAGGTTCTCATACATTCCATTATTTTCCTTCAACTTGTGGTACATAATTCGATTTGTATATTTTCTATTCTTACAAAACCAAATGTTAGGTGTTCAAACAAATACAAATTGATTTTTAGACTATCTAGAATATCTTAGATTCTCTTTTTCCCCCTTCTACTTGCGGTACATACTGGAGCTGTATAACTTTTACTCTCACACAACCAAATGGTGATTTCAAGTTAACCACAAAGTGCGATATTTTTCTGTATTAGGAACATGGAGAAGCACACATGTAAATTGTTTTAGTTCAAGATATTGTTGGATTGACTAAACATATATTGAGATTTTTTTCCAAAACATAGTGGATATCATGCTTTGTTAGAAGTTATCTTTACTTTGTTCCATCTCTTCTATAAATGGTTAAGTATTTTTTCTTTCCTCTATATATTTCGCAATGAAATATGTAGCTATTTTTCTGTGTGGTAGGAAAGCAAACTATTGACATGAAGTTTGATGGGTTTAGCTTATTTAATCTCATCTGAAAGGGCATGCGCCCTTATGTTTGGTTTTGGTAATTGATGACAATCTTTATGGACTAATGGTTTCCTTGAGTTATACTTTAAGGTTTGTCCATAGGCAATGCTTGAAGATCATTTGGTGGCTTCAAGGTTGTAAGATGAAGATTACGTGTTGACCAAGGTGTTCTTCATGGAGCTATCCAAAGTTTGGTCAAGTAGATGTGTGCAAGGTCAAGAGGGCATCACGAAGATATCGTATGCTTGGAGCTTGCCGACCATTTGGTGATAATGGTCGTGTGAAGATGTGCCTAAAAGAGGCTCTCCTGTAATGAGTATGGGGGAGCTTTCTACAAGTCTTCATCGAGCCGTCGGAATCAAGGAAGATGTTCCAACTTGTGGCGGGCATGATCGTCATCATCAAGCTCAAGTGGATTATGCGCAAGACAAAGGTTTGACTAGATAGGTGTCTAGTTTACCGGTATCCTGGTAGTAGTTAGGAGACCGTGTTATAGGCTAGGCCGAGTCGTTCGTGGAGAGCTCAAACCTTTTGCATCCTTTGGCATCATCTTTATTGGTTCTTGTTTGGATTTTCTCTTTGTGGGTTTTGGAGCGTGTGGTCTTCTTCATGACAAGCTCTTGTTCATCGAAAACGGATTTCATATGCGTCCTCTCTTATGTTTTTCGATGTGGGAGATTTGTCGGTTCTTCTCGGTTAGAGGTTTCACACCTCTATTTGTTTGGCATTTCTCCCTTGCCACTTCTAAATATTTTCAGTCGTGATTAGGCAGCTCTGTTCGTTAGCTTTCCATCAAGCTTGAGTTTTCCTTAATCGGAGTTCATTTGCAGAAGTTGTGGCAGTTCAGGGTTTGCCTGTTTCATTTGGAGTTCATCTGTTGTATGGCATGGGCTCCCTGGTTCTGCCAGGGCGGTAGTACCGCGCACGGTAGTACCGTGGGCGAGTACCGCACTCACTACCGTAAGTCCACTGGACTCTGGGGTAGTGGGCACGGTACTGGCCCCCGGTAGTACCGTGGGGCGGTAGTACCGCTCCCAGCGCGGTAGTACCGTGCCACGGTAGTACCGTGCCACGGTAGTACCGTGGACCAGTACCGCATCCACTACCGGATTTCCATTGGACTTTGCAGTAGTGGGGGGCGGCACTGGGGTTCGGTAGTACCGTGGGGCGGTAGTACCGCTCCCAGTGCGGTAGTACCGCTCTCCGAGCGGTAGTACCGTGGTTGGTGGGCTGCCAACGGATTCCAACGGCTGGATTCGTGGGAGACTATAAAAGGGGGTCTTCTTCCTCCTTTGTCACCACCGGTTTTGTGCAAGTTCTTCCCCCCATTGTTGACCTCTTTGAGCTTGCTTACTCTCTTCCCCTCCTATGATTCTTGCTCCTTTTTGAGGGAAAAGAGAGAGGAGGTCTAGATCCACATTCTCCACCAAGCCATCTCTCCTCTAAGTGAGGAGAACCTTGTGGATCTAGATCTTGGAGTTCTTGGTGTTCTCCTTGTTCTTCCTCTCATATTCCTTCGTAGCTTTTGTTGCTTTGGTGGGATTTCAGAGTTGGGGACTTGAGCACTTCGTGTGCTCTTGCCATTGCATTTGGTGCATCGGTTTGAGTTCTCTCCGAGGATTCTTTGTAGTGAGTGAAGTTGTGAAGATAGCTACTCTTGAGTGCATTGGCACTCTAGAGCTTGTTCCTCGTGGGTGCGTTGTCACCTAGAGGCTTGTTGTTATGGAGCTCAATCATTGTGGTGGAAAGCTTCGGGACGCTAAGGGAGCCTCCAATTCGGTTGTGGAGATTGCCCCGAGCATTTGTACGAGTTCGGTGACCGCCCTCAAGTGTCCTAATAGTGAAATCACGACATCTTGCATTGGTAAGAGCGTGAGGAGAAATAGGGTGGCCTGACCCTCGTTGGCTTCATGTGAGCATTGTGCTCCTCACCCTCTCCAAACGGAGACGTACTTCTCGCAAGAGAAGGAACTTCGGTAACAAATCCTTGTCTCCATCGGCTCCACTTGCGGTTATCTCTACCTTTACTTTGAGCAAGCTTATTACATTGTTTATCTTGTGCTTGCTCATATTATTGTAATTGCTTGTCCCATAGGTTGTTCTTCTAGTCAACCTATTTACTTGTGCACCTACTTTATGATAGCCATATTGCTCTTGTCATATTTCTTTCTATCACATAGTTGTTTATCTTGCTTAGTATAAGTTGTTGGTGCACATAGTTGAGCCTAGCTTATTTAGGTTTCTTGCTTGGCAAATTAAACGTTAAGTTTTATTCCGCATTTGTTCAAGCCGAAACCGTAATTATTTTAAACGCCTATTCACCCCCCCCCCCTCTAGGCGACATCCACGTCCTTTCATCATCCATTTCTGCTGAACTCACGAACTTACTGCATGCCGCATATGTAGCATGTTCTAGATTATACCATACTTGGCTACCATGTAGATGATCATCCTATAAAAATTCCGATGTAGCACTGATGCACGGGTCACTTATTTTCCTCTTTTGTTAATGAAGGACTATTTTGTTGAATTATATTTTGGGCAAAGAAAGAATAATTACCTACTGCAAAAATTTATTATTGGTGATATGAATGTCCAATGACCTATTTTGTTTTACGTATTCGACTGTAAGGCGACTAGGTCTATTGATATCATTACAAGTATGGATAGCAGAAAAAATTCAAAAAATAAAGGTCATGCATGCTAACAAAAAAATCTAAAAATCATCACTACTACATTAAGAAGCATCCTTGCTATGACACCCCAATTGTTCAGATGTGTTTCCATAGCAACTGTTGCATTCTTCCACTGCCATCAAAATACTTAATGTATATGTTAACTTAGACTGAATAGTGATACATTGGAAAGCTAGATAAGAACACATATTCATTGATAAAAACATGTCAAATTACAAGGAATCATATTTATCATACAATGTATGAATTAATATCTCTGGTGCTGGCTGATGCATGCAATACATGTGTGCCTCTTTCGTACATAATGAGTGATAGATCACTAGGAAGAACAATATTAACAATAAATCTATAGATTTCTTTGTTTTCTATACGATTTTTACTTACTAATAATGGTAATAAAAAATAATTCATACGGACCAAAAGTAACCACAGGCACTCGCATGAGCATTCTTACAGGCGCGGCGTGTCGCCGTGCTTTTCTCCTACTGGTGTGACTACAAGCGAGATATAGCTCCCATGGTTTTGGTGGAGAGGACTTGCTGCTTTGGGGCCATAAACACAGATTGCATGCGGGTCCTGTTCACTCTTTACTAATAGTTTTTCATTTAAAACATCCACTAAAAAACTTAGTTTTTATTTCAAGACTCTATGTATCTCTTCCAAGGTGAATAAGTACTATATTTAGAGCATGGTTAATAGTATAGCCAGCTGCTGGCTATAAGGAGATGCCATGTCATATATAGCTAACTTTATAGTCAACAAGTACAATAGTAAGGCTATAAAAAGTATTAATTTAATAATATGTGACCCACATGTCTATCTCACAAAGTGCCTAGGAGCACGTGTTGCAGCTGGCTACTAATTAGTAGCCCGCTTCTCTTCTCTCTCCTCTTCTCTTTCCTCCAACTAAGCACAAATATACTATTTAAATCCTTTTAGCCAGCTGACTAGGCACTATTGTACTTGCTCTTAGTGGGGTAGTTTGACATATGTAGTCACAATATTTACTAATTAATTAATAATTATGCATGCAAACATTATATCACGAAAAACGAGCGCTTGGCAATAAATATCATGAGACAACCATGAGTATAAGGCTGGTCTTAATGAGTAGTATCATAAGTTGGTATCATGCATATGATACTACTGCATGATACTACTTCCGTAATGCATAGTACTCCCTCCATTCCAAAATGTAGTGCGTCCTCGGTTTCCGTGCTTCAACTTTGACCATATATTTGACCAATGAGAGCGATTGCGGTGGAAGCAAAAACTATATCAATGAATTTGTATTCGAATGAAGTTTTCAAATATGTAATTTTTATTCCTGCCGCAAATGGTCTTGTTGGTTAAATTTATGGTCAAAGTTGAACCTTGAGAAGCGCGGACGCACTACATTTTGGAATGGAGGGAGTATCATATAGTAGTATCATAAGTAGTAGTATTTATTGTCATGCAAGACACATAGTAGTACTGCATTTAACATGATACAGTATCATAATATCATACTACACCTTCTTTTTCCTCATTAAATTGCTTGTCACATCATCAAAATTGCCTATGTGACATCTATGATACTACCTATGATACTTCCATTACGGGCAGCCTAAGAGCAAAAACAGTTAACGGATAGTCGGATAACATTAACAGGATAGGTAAAATAATAGATGCCGCATGTTGTACCAACCAAAGTCAAAACATAGAAACGAATGGCAAATTGCACACCACATTTTCCTAGCTGAATGCTTGTCTGATTTTGTCTAGGTGGCTACCGAATTATTGCACCCTGTCCACCTCAGAGATGTTCCAAACACAACAACATTTTTGCCTCAAGAAACACATGCAGTCAACCAACCGAGAGTCCAGCCCACGCGTCCTGCCAAATGATCATAGCCAGCTAGATGTAGAAAAATCATTTGTCGTCCGTCGGTCGATGGATTGATGATGGCGATGTCAAAGATGAGGTGGTTGCAGAAAGCTAGACAGCAAATATCCAGATATTCCAAGGGAGAGGTGGAAAATGAAAAAGATACCATCGGGCCACCATGCATCAATCCACTGGGCCTCAAGATGGACCGTGGCCGGCCATGTGACAGCAGCAAATGAAGTGTAACATCAAACCCTTATCGCACCCCTCAAAAAAGAAAATCAAACCCTTATCGCTTTTGCAATCCGCAAGAGCCTAATCACATCAAGTTCCTTTCCATTTCCCCCTAGGATTCTCTTCTCCGTATGATTCTTACTCTCCTTGTTTGCTCATATTCAATTTCTAGTGCCTTGAGGGATAGATTCTTCACTCTGTCCACTCGACGTCTTTGACCCCCTGCCGTTCCACAACAGCAGAAAGAAACTGTGAGATTTGTGGCTGAAAATTGCTACTCTAGTCCACAGATAAAATATCCATCCTGCAGCATCTCCCCTGCCTATAACATGCTTGCATGCCTAATCTTCCTAGAAAATACAAGTCCACTATATATGTGGTGACAATGCAAAATGTGCCTGCAGAATATCCGGATCCTCAGGTACATAGTGCATCGCATAGTTGCTGGCGCAGTTGTAGCAAAGGTGAAGCTAGAACATGCCTACTCTGTCACTGGACAGAAGAAGATTGGAGGAGCTTCGTGCATTGAATTACCAACCAATTGCGAGACAAAGATCGCACATGGCGTCTGGGGCAACAAGGGGCCTAGCTAGTAGATAAGTGGGGTGCAAAAACCATGGGAATGGGCACACCATTGACGAAACCTCTAGATTTTTATTTATTTAACTGAAACTTGCAGCTAAAAGGTGCACCACGAACTGCACTCATGTCCACACATGTGTAACCTTTAGTTGTTTTTAATTAACTACTAGTATGACTGAGTGATGAAGCCTAATGTAAGCATTTTTCTGATAGCTTAGCTTGGATCGGGGATAATACCAGTACACAATTATTAGGTTTTTTGACAACCTATATACTCAATTATTAGTTGACAACACAACGACGATCTGTAGTCGCGATTTGCTTTGAAAAGAGAAGTCCGAGAATGACGCACATCGTACTCACGCCATGTATCTTATTATACACAGACAAATGAAATTGAAGGAGCGTCTGATCCATGCGTATACACCAAACTTCATCTACATCTACATGTCCAGGTACATATGCATATTTTTTGTAAGCGGTCCAGGTACGTACGTATGCCAACTAGAGAGTATTATTAATCTGCTTCCGCTGGGCTAATCAATCGCGATCGTTCAGGAATCATTATCCTTGACCCAAAGCCGGACCCCGCGAACAAATTCCTTTTCTTAATTTGGATAGGCACCACCGGGCAGAAACAATATCTTAATCAGGAGATGCCTGGAATATCTTCTTGACAACAACACTATATGAAAGGTGATCCATCGATGGCATTATGACAACGATTACTCTACTTTATCTTGGTGTGCTTGACCTAAAATAATCCGCCGCGCTTTGCGTACCGACCTCACCCGTTTTATCCAAATGAAAAGAGTGTTGTTTTGAACTGAGAATACAACTGTTTCGCACTGTGGCGCCATGGTAAACTCCAGTCTTCAGATTACCTACCTGCCCCACCTGCAAACAAGAATCTACCCGACAAGGAAACTTCATGGCTTCCTGGCACCGAAGGGAAAATGTACTTCAGAGTTAAGCACACAACCAGATAGAATTGTTAAAAAAATGTGAGATGAAGATTATGGGAGAGCTGGGGAGGAGGGCGATTCTGGAAGAATCGACCAAAGAAACTGGCCCTTGATCAGTCCACAACCTCATTGTTAGGTGCTCGGGGGAGGAGGGATTGATCAGTGTCCTTAAAGCAACTCTAGCAGATGTGCTATATCCCTTTGTACTGCAAAATAATCGTTAATGTAGCATATCGAAGAAAAAAAAGATCAGAACAAATGTCCTATATCTCCTTAGTTCGTAAATTTTTTGGCGAAGAGTGCTAAAAATCGCCCTGCAGACCCCAAATCTACCATTTTTTTCCTTCCCGGTTACCGCTCCTCGTATCCCACAAAATGGTTAGCACAGATGAAACTTCCTTCGCACCACAGGGTGGGGAGACCTGGGTGGAGCTGGCCGGGGCGACGGTCGGAGCAGCGCCGGATGGGGTCGGAGCAGGGATAGGCGGGGATGACCGAGACAGCGGCCAGTGCCGCCGCAGCTAAATCCTTTTCTCGTAATTGCACACCCTTCTGTGAACCTATCGAATGCATACAGTTTCAGTGTTATTTTGATGGACCCTGATTACGATCTATGTTTTGTGTGTGTTGAGTATCACGATTATTAGGAAAGAAGAGATAGACTAGGATTTATTCTTGGCTTGTCTTGTACTCCAAGTTGATCATGTACTCCTATATATATGCCCATGAGGCTCAAGCAATACATCATCGATTCCACCAAACATCTCTCTATCCTTCTACATGGTATCAGCCTAACCGATCCAACCCTAGCCGTCGCCCCGCCTCGCGCCACCCCCGGGGCCGATCCCCATGATCGCCGGCACCGGGGGCCGCGCCGCCCGTATGTAGGGTTCGTTCGCCGGTTCCGTGGACCGGCTGCCCTAGAGAGTCTTTTTCCCGATCTCTTGATCCGGGTTTTTCTCTCTTCCGCCGGTCATCTTGATCGGCGTATTTTTTGGTTTTCCGATCTAAGATCGGTTTGCGTCACCCATCGCCGCCGTCGACACACGCCTCTACTCCGACATCGGGCGTCACCGTCCTGTACCGAGTTCAGCGCGCCGCTCCATCGATCGAGCAACGGGCTGCCGCTGCGTCGTCTGTCGTGGTAATACTAAAGGCATACCCCTAGGCGAGGGAAACCCAGGGGTATCCTTAAACCCCGGGTTTCCCCAAAGCACATCAAGCGAAACACGAAGCATTGGCAGTCTCCGAGTAACATGTTACTCGGAGACCAGGAGTCGCTTCCAAGTACGCAACTACTCGGAAGCCCAGCAAGATCCGAGTAGACCGATAATCAGAAGCAATCGGCGAGGTCCCCCTACTCGGAAGATGGGAAACGCAACGGACGGGGGGCATTTAATGCTGCAGGCGTTTCCTCCTTTTTTATTAGTAGTAATGGGCAGACCGTTTTGTATTTAAGTACGTATTTAATCCTGTAATTAAGACCCATTTAAGCCAAGGCATTAAGGAGGAAGGGGCGCACTCTATGTAAGCCACCCCCTCCCCTTCGGCATGGGCACGCGCACACTTTTCCCCTTCTCAGTATTCCGAAGAAAGAACACCCCAGTAAGTCTGGGACATGACTAAGGTTTTTATCTCCACGGAGAGGCCTAACCTGTATAATCCTCTTGCGTCAACCCACTCTACGTACAGATTCATTTAGCTCCTTTCATACCCCTATACTCATTGTCAAATTTACATCCACGATAGTTGGCGCCCACCTTGGGGCTGAGTTGATCAACAATCGTAGAGATGGCATTTTCCTCATCCTTTTCGTCGACTCGCGGCTCTGAGCTCATCGTCGAAGAGGTTTTCTGTTTTGGATCGTTGGCTTTCATAACTGACGATTCGGCTTGGTTAGCAGATTCCCCGCTCCAGGCACAATTGCTGCCCTCAAGGGGCAGCGTCCACTTCCGAGCTGACGAATCGGGGGCCCTGCGCCTCCAGCTGTCGGCTCATCGTCAAGCGCCCGCGCTGCTATCTGTCTGCCACAAGAAGAAGCGCTCGGGCCGTCCGCGCGCTCACCATCGTGGAAATTCGGTCAAGGTCCGGCAGGTGGCGGTCATCGACTCGGTGGAGTCCGCCCACAAGGCCTTGGACGAACTGATCGCAAGAGAAGGCTCCACGGCTTCTCTCTTGCCTCTATTCGACCTGGTTGAAGAAGAAGGCATGGCAGCGTTTGACCCCGAGTCAGGCGCCGAACAAGAAGGCAGTAGCGGCACCCCCGTCGCGGTTGCGGAAGTATGTATGGCCGAGACTCCTCCCTCTCAGCCATCGCCAGCTCGGGACACTAGCGCCCGAGATGAGACGAACAACCCATCCAAGGCCGGCACTCGGGAGCCGACCCGACGTGTTTCAGCCTTCCAAAGGTTGGAGCTCGGAGATTCAAGTCGGCAACCTCGTCCACCTACCCGGGAGGAGCGGGAAGAGGCAGAAGCGGCCGAGCGACTTCTTAATACCCAAATTGACACAAGCACTCTAGAAGGGCGAGGCCTGGAGGCAGCCAGATTAACCAATTTGGCTGAGCGGGGGCGTCTGGCCGAGTTGGAAAACACTCTCGAGCGTCAAGCCCGGGAGGTTGCTCGGCTCAGACAAAGCAGAACCAGTCGTCAACTGCGGGGCCCAGGTCGAGAACCTTTCCGAGCTATGGGCACCCCAGTCGAAAATCTCATAGCGGCAACTCGGATCGCAAACTCTCTGCAGCCCAGTGGATCGGCGGCAGAAGAAATTCAGCACCTGGCGTTCCTCTTGCAAGCCGCAGTCGATCAAAACGCTGCTGTCAGTCAATCACAGCAGCGGATCCATTCCCAAGTTTTCCCTGCGAGGACGTCACTGTCAGTACACACGCCCTACGGGGAAGCTCGGAGGAACAGAAACAGTTCGCCTCGGCGCAGAGATGAACCTCGAGGAGATCATCGCTGAGAGAAATATCGGCATGAAGACCTCAGAAGAACGGAAGCCCGTGGGATGGGTCAGCCAGCACCTCGGAGGGAGGAGTTCCCGCGGCGCCGAGACGACCGTTATTTTGACATTGAAGACGACGCCCGAAGCCATCTTGTTCAGACCCGAGTCGACCGCGCCATAACTCATCGTCAGGATCAGGCTCGGCCCTCAATGGCCACAGGACCGGTCTTCTTCAGCGAAAGGATTCGGTCTACCCCCATCCCGCCACACTTCAGGATAGCCCAGGGGGTGGACAAATACCGAGGTGATGATAAACCCCAAACATGGCTGGATGACTACAGAATAGCCGTGCAGATCGGAGGGGGCGGTGACGAGATAGCCATGATGCACTTGCCGTTGATGTTGGAAGGCTCGGCTCGGGCATGGCTGAATCAGCTCCCCCCAAGTAGCATCTGGGTTTGGCAAGACCTCGAAAGAGTATTCATCAAGAATTTTGAGGGGACCTACAGGAGGCCCGGAGGCCTGACCGAGCTGCAATTGTGCATCCAGGGCAACACCGAGACAACTCGGGACTACATCCAGAGGTGGATCACACTCCACAACTCGGTCGAAGGGGTATCCGAGTTCCAGGCCATTCACGCTTTCAAGCAGGGGGTCAAGTACAAGGAATTAAGCCTCAAGCTGGCAAGGTCACCACACATCACCTCACTCGGGAAGTTGATGGAGATAGCAAATAAGTATGCCAATGGCGAGGAAGAAATCCGGCAGAAGAATCAGCAGCATAGAGGAGGTGGCAGCTCGGCACCGAACCCGAAGCAGAAGACCGCAAACAAAGAGAGAAAGGCGGAGGACGCCCCAACAGACGCAGAGCTGGTAGCGGCAGCAAATGCTTCGGGCCTTCATGGCAAGGGTCAAGCGCGAAAGGAGTGGCAACCGCGGCAGAAAAAGCCGTCCAACGACGATGAAGTTCTGGATCAGCCCTGTCCTCTCCACACCACCCGCGATGCCGAGGGAAAGGTGGTTATCCCAAAGCATACATCTCAGCAGTGCCGCCTAATCAAGAGAGCAGCCCAAAACGCAAGAACATGCCCCCAGCAAGACAAGGAGACCGGGAAAAAGAAAGTACCCAGCCCGGAACTGGACAGTGAAGGTTTCCCGCGGGAGGACGGAGTGTTGGTTATCTTCGCAGGACGAGAATCGAAGAGGGTGGAAAAAATAAGGTTCAGAGAAGTCAACTCGGTGGCTCCGGCAGTTCCGAGTTACATGAAGTGGGCCGACGTCCCCATCACTTTCGATCAGTCGGACCACCCTCCTCACATTCCTCACCCGGGAAGACACACCCTGATTGTGGACCCTTTGCTGGAAACGGGAAATGGTAACTTCAGGATCAGAAATGTCTTGATGGACGGTGGCAGCGGAATTAACATCCTGTACACAAGCACTCTGAAGAGCATGAACATCCCGATGTCCAAACTCCGCAAAAGCTACCTGGAATTTCATGGGATAATCCCGGGGAAAAAAGCGTACTCACTCGAAATGATCTCCCTCAATGTGGTCTTTGGTACTCCGAGTAACTTCCGGAAAGAGAGGATCACCTTTGAAGTAGTGGACTTCCCGAGTGCGTATCATGCTTTACTCGGAAGGCCGGCCTACGCAAAATTTATGGCCATTCCCTGTGACGTCTACTTGAAGCTCAAGATGCCCGGCCCTCACGGCGTGATCACTGTCTCAGGAGACTACAAGCAAGCTGAAGACCTGCTGCAGAAGGGCTCCCTGATAGCTGATCAGCAGATGGTCGAGGTCGAATTGGCCGAATACAAGAAGGCCGTCGACTCGTCCGAGTTGCTGCAGCCAAAGAAGACATCGTCTTTCGAGTCGGCCGGAGAAACCAAGAGGGTGCAGATACACCCAACAGATGAAGGCAAGTACACCAACATCGCTACCGATCTGGATCCCCAATAGGAACTCGAGCTCGTCAACTTCCTCCGTGAGAATTGGGACATTTTCGCGTGGAAGCCCTCCGACATGCCTGGAGTCCCAAGGGAGTTGGCCGAGCACAAGTTGCATGTAGATCCGAAGGCAAGACCGGTAAAAGAGTCCCTCCGACGGTTTTCCTCTGAGAAAAGGAAGGCCATCGGGCAGGAAATAGCTAGACTATTAGCAGCCGGATTCATTAGGGAAATCTTCCACTCCGAGTGGTTAGCAAATCCTGTAATGGTTCCGAAGAAGGACAAATCTTGGAGAACTTGTGTTGATTTTCGCCATATCAATAAAGTTTGTCCCAAAGACCATTTCCCTCTTCCTCGTATCGACCAGATTGTGGACTCCACATCAGGTTGCGAGAGATTATGTTTCCTCGATGCATACTCGGGTTACCACCAAATCCGACTATATGAACGAGACGAACTCAAAACGGCGTTTATAACCCCTTTCGGATGTTTTTGTTATATCACGATGCCATTCGGACTAAGGAACGCAGGCGCCACATACCAGCGCATGATGCAGAATTGTCTGATCTGGCAGATCGGCAGGAATGCGGAAGTCTACGTGGATGACATCGTAATCAAATCGTCTAAAGGGAGTAGTTTGCTAGCAGACCTAGCAGAAACCTTCCAGAGCCTCCGAGCCTACAACATCAGGCTTAATCCTGAAAAGTGTGTTTTCGGCGTGCCAGCAGGGAAGCTACTCGGATTCATAGTCTCCGAGCGAGGGATAGAAGCCAACCCGGAAAAAATCGCGGCAATTCAGAACATGAAACCTCCCAAGCAGCTCCGAGACGTCCAAAAGTTAACAGGCTGCCTCGCAGCACTCAGTCGGTTTATTTCCAGATTGGGAGAGAAAGCCCTACCACTCTACCAACTGATGAAAAAATCGCCGAATTTCGTCTGGACGGAAGAGGCTCAAATGGCTTTCGAAGAACTCAAGAAGCAATTGTCAACTCGGCCAGTCCTGGCAGCACCCCAGGAAAAAGAGCCACTCTTGCTATATATTGCTGCCACAAGCCGAGTTGTCAGCATAGCCATAGTGGTGGAGAGAGAAGAAGAAGGAAAAGCACAGAAGGTGCAAAGACCGGTGTACTACATCTCCGAAGTCCTCACACCATCCAAGCAAAGATACCCTCACTACCAGAAGATAGCAATGGGAATCTACCTGGCGTCTCAGAAGCTCGCACATTAATTCCAGGATCATTCCATCACAGTGGTCTCTGAAGCCCCCCTGGCAGAAATTATGAACAACAAATATTCAACAGGCAGAATAGCAAAATGGAGTCTGGACCTACTCCCCTTTGACCTCAATTACCAAGCTAAGAAAGCAATTAAGTCACAAGCACCGGTGGACTTCCTAGCCGAGTGGATTGAAGTCCAACACCCCCCACAGCCAATACCAGAACATTGGACAATGTTCTTTGATGGCTCCAAGATGCTGCATGGCGCAGGGGCAGGGGTGGTACTAGTCTCACCCAGAAAGGATGAGATGCGATACGTCCTCCAAATCCATTTCCCAGCAACAAACAACGAGTCAGACTATGAAGCTCTTCTGTATGGCATGCGGATGGCTATCTCACTCGGAGTCAGGAGACTTATGGTATTCGGAGATTCAGACTTGGTAATCAACCAAGTGATGAAAGAGTGGGACATCCGAAGCCCAGCAATGACAACCTACTGTGTAGCAGTGAGAAAATTGGAGAAAAAATTTGATGGACTGGAGCTCCATCACATCCCAAGGGTTAAGAATCAGGCAGCAGACGACCTTGCCAAATTGGGTTCCACCCGCGGACAAATCCCACCAGGGATCTATCTGGAACACCTACATTACCCTACAGTCAAAGAAGATCCTTTCCTGGAGGCAGATCCAAACATGCTTCCTGACAAGAACATCCCCAGCAAATAAGACATACCCACAGTAGTTGACATGGTGTTTGATGTGGAGGTCATTCCCCCTGAGTGGACACGCCCAATCCTTGACTATCTGCAAAAACAAGAGTTGCCCGACGACGAGGTAGAAGCCAAACAGATAGTTCGCAAGTCCAAGTCCTACTCGGAGATCAACAGAGAGATGTATAGGAACAGCGTCACTCATGTCCCCCAGCGATGCATCTCCGAGGAAGAAGGCCGCTGCATACTGCAAGAAATCCACTCGGGAGATTGTGGCCATCATGCTTCAAGTCGGACGTTAGTGGCAAAAGCTTTCTGAGCTGGTTTATTCTGGCCCGACGCCCTCAGCGATGCCCGGTACATCGTGGACCATTGCGAGGGCTGCCAGTTTTACGCCAACCAGCCTCGCAAACCAGCTTCCGAGCTGAAGACCATCCCCCTAGCCTGGCCATTTGCAGCATGGGGATTGGATATGATTGGGCCACTCCGAACAGGCAAGCATGGCTTCACCCACATTCTGGTCGCCATAGACAAGTTTACAAAATGGATAGAAGCAAAGCCTATCAAGAACCAAGACTCCGCTACAGCAGTCAGCTTCATGCAGGGCATCATCCATCGGTTCGGCGTCCCACATGACATCATTACTGATAATGGATCGAACTTCAACTCAGCCGAATTCAAGAAATTCTGTTGGTCCAATGGCATCCAGGTCAATTTCGCCTCAGTCGCACACCCACAGTCCAATGGCCAAGTCGAACGAGCCAACGGACTAATACTCAAAGGAATCAAGCCTCGGCTCCTCCGGGAACTAAAGGAAGCAGCGGGCGCCTGGGTTGATGAACTCCCTTCAGTCTTGTGGGGATTGCGCACCACTCCCAATCGCTCAACTCGGTCAACCCCCTTCTTCCTCGTCTACGGCTCAGAAATAGTCCTTCCGAGTGACCTCAAGCACAATGCACCCCGTATAAGCCAGTACACAAAAGCTGAAGCCGAACAAGCACGGCAAGACGGCGTTGACCTCCTGGAAGAGGAACGAAATTTAGCTCTCACCCGCTCGACGTTTTATCAGCAAGACCTTCGCCGCTATCACGATCGACACGTCCGAGCTCGCTCCTTCCAAGAAGGTGACATAGTACTTCTCATCAAGCAAACTTCGGATCACAAATTAGCTCCCCCATGGGAAGGCCCGTTTATCATCTCCAGAGTACTGCACAATGGGGCCTATCACCTGTATGATGTAACCAATAAGATTGAAGAGCCTCATGCCTGGAACGCCCAGTTACTGCGCCGATTCTATGCATGAGCAAGCTTGTAAAATATGAATAAAAATTACTTGTACGCCTAGTGCGCCTTATTCCATTCGTTTTCATTACATAAAATCAGGTTTTCTTCCGAGCTGCGCGCAGCTCGGACGAACACTATTAATCAGGTTCCATCTGAGCTGTGCGCAGCTCGGAAGAGAACTTAGAAAACCAATGTTAAGTGCTCACCAATGCCCCAAAGGCTTGAGGAAGCACAACATCATCTGCATTGAGGACCTTGTATACAAGATCTTCAAAAGAAAAAATTTCTAAGAACTCTCAAGCCTAAAGAGGCTTGGGGGCTGCTTAAAGCTATAAAAACAGGTTATTCTTCCGAGCTGCGCGCATCACAAACCTCGAACCTTCACAAAGGCAAGTCGGAAGAAGAATTCATTCCAAGCAAAGAAACAGAGCATGAGTTCATCAACCAAACGACGGAGTATCACGACACAACCACAAAGTGCAACTTATTACAAACCCACTCGGCATACCGAGGCAAATATCAAGCAACTGTTTTTCAAGACAATCCATTCATTCCTCGCCCGCCTCGTCCGACTCACTGGTCACTCCAGTTGACTCAACGAAGAAATCGAGATCGGGCATCAGTGCGATTCGGCTAGCAGTCTCAGCATAGCGCGGCAAGAAGGAGGTGCAGCTTTGACCTTCTTTCGGATCTCCACCACCAACTCGTTCAAGATTATGGACCCGCTCCGGAAAATGCGCCTTGGTCAAAGCCAGTGCGTAATTCGCACCGCTCCGCGCCGCTGAGCGTTTCCAGCGGGCCACCTGATGTGGAGCCTCTTGCAGAACGGGTACAACAGTATCCAGCTTCACTCTGCTCTCTTCTTCAGGCGACAACTTGCTCTTCAAAGCAAGAGTAGCACCCATAATCTCCTCAGCAAATTTCTTCGCTTTGGCGCACCTCATGGTCAGCAATCCCCGAGCCAAAGAAAATTCTGTGGTAACTGGAGTATAGTTATCTCTCTTCATGATTTCAGCAAAGTCAGCCATGCGCGCCCGCTCGACATCTGGATCTGTACCATACGCTACACCAATAGAGCAGACGGGTAAATAATCTAAGAACGAATCACAACTACTTACCACAGGTCGGACAATAAAATACTCACCAGACAAGGTCTCACTGAAAACGGCGAACCGCCCAGCGCAATACTCTTCAGCTACCTTCACTGCTTTCCGAGTGGTTTCCAACTCGGCTTCATGTTTCTTCGCATCCTCGGAACGCAGCTCGGAAAGCTTTTCCAAGTCAGACTCCAGCCTAGAAATGCAAGCCTCATTCTCCTTCACCGCCTGCTTATAGTAATGGAGACTGGTCTCCAAAGCTTTGTGAGCCTTGGCTCTCTTCTCAACCTGGTCTATTTCCTTCTTCATCTTGGCCACAAAATCATCGTTCTCCTTTACTTTTGCATCAAAGGCCTTCTTCGCCGCCTCTGCAAGCAAAACGTCAGACGCAAGAACAAGAGGAAGAACGATGGCAGTTTGGAAACTCAAGACCTCTTACCATTATCCTCAGCATGCTGTTTTTTCAGCCTATTATGCTCTTCAAGAAGCGCCTCATATGCACTCTTGGTGGCAACACCTTCCTCCTGCAACTTCACGAAGGCCGACCCAAGCTTGCATGCCTCCTATGGAGACAAGAAGAATACCACAATCAAATAAAAACTCCCTATCAAAAGACTCCGAATAACTTCACGAAGTTACTCGGAGCCTTGGGGGCTACACCCAGTGGGTGCACTAAGAAGTGCTCCCACTGGAAGGTCATCAAATAAAAACTCCCTATCAAAAGACTCCGAATAACTTCACGAAGTTACTCGGAGCCTTGGGGGCTACACCCAGTGGGTGCACTAAGAAGTGCTCCCACTGGAAGTTCATCAAAAATACTAACCTCCTATCAAAAGACTCCGAATAACTTCGCAAAGTTACTCGGAGCCTCGGGGGCTACACCCACTGGGCTTACGTAAGTACTTACGTGCATGTTGGACTTCACCAACTCAGCCTCAGACGATAGCTCCCGCAGCCGCAGCTCAAACTGGGCCGCCTTGACCAAAGACTCCTTCAAACCGCCAATGATAGCACTCTCCACTGGGGTTCCGACGGGAATGGCCCCCGAACTAGCAGGCTCACTCCCCCGAACAGCCGCCGAGGTGACAGGGGTCCCCTTGACAGCCTCCCCAGCCAGAGCATCGGGTGCGGCAGCTCGGGAACCAGACCCAGAGGCTACCGTCCCCTCAGGAACAGTCACCTCAGGAGGATCAACAGCAGGATCAACATCCATGTCTGCAGCAGAAACAACAAACAATTAAAAGCGAAAGACGACAGCAACAAATGCCTCAACAAAGAAAACAACGAAGAATTCTCACCAACAGTCGCAGTATCTTCTGGAATAGTGCCCATCCCAGGAAAATCAGTCACCTCACAAGTGCTAGCGTCCTCCATAGCTTCAGCCTCGGGATCCTCCTCGATCCCAGGCAATGTCTCAGAACCACTCGGACGAACACTGAAAAAAGGACAGCTAATGATGAGCCTGAGAAGCTAACAGAGCCTTAAAAACACGCGTTAAGCAACAACATTACGGGTGAACGGTCTTCAAGCTACACCTTGGGGGAGCAACCCTGGCCGAACTAGATCCACCCCCCTTGGCCTTTTCAGCAGCAGCACCTCCTGCGGGATTAGCCTCTCGGCCCCCAAGAGTGACAAGTTTCTTCTTCTTCATGGGCGCCACCTTCCCAGAGCTGAGGCCCAAGGGAGGAAGCTTCCCGCTGTCTTCCTCACCACTCGGAGTATGCCCCATTTTACGGGTCCGAGTAAGCCCCTCCCGCGCCAACTCGCGATCCTGGTTGTTCTTCGAGCGTTGCTCGGACGCCGCTTGAACCCGAGCCACCTCGGACTCCAGCTCCTCCCCCACCTCAACTCCGACCCCCGCGCCAGCAGTACTATCTTCATCTTCCTCGGCGGGATGCTGCGGAGCTAGAGGAATAGGGCAGCGGAACTGGGTAAAATCCTAGGCAATAAACAAAGAGGTCCGAGTTAAAGCCAACAAATGAAGCAAATTCAAGAAACATACGACTCGGCATACCAAGGTGGGAGGATTGTCGACGCCGAGGGGTCTCACTCGGCAAGTTGCCTGAAGCCCCTGAGTCACGCTTGTTATTATCTTCATCTGAAGTTCGAACTCATCCAAGGGCATCTCAGTGTTACTGTAACGGGTGTCATCCTGCAACCCGGAGTATGTCCACATCCCCCGAGCTCGGGCCTGGAGCGGCTGAATCTTCCGAATCACGAAAGCAACTATCAGATCTATGGCGTCCAACCCATTCTTCTTCAACCTGATGACTTCACGCATCAGGGGGAGTACTTGCTCCTTATCAGCATTGGTGAGCCGGGGGTTCCAGCCCTGAGAGTTAGTCAACCTAACGTCCGAGTAAGGAGGCAAGGTACGCGCCCCCGGTTCCTCGGCCACTTTGCAGTAAAACCATCTATTCTTCCAGTTCTTGACAGAATCAGGAACACAAGAAGCAAAGTACTGCACTCCTTGCTTTTTGGCCAAAAACAGACCGCCACAAAGATGATTAAACTCAACGCCGCCGTCCTCCCCAGAATTTTTCGCCTTCTGAGGCTTGATGGCGTATATACTACGGAAGAGATGCCAGTGGGGTTCTATGCCTAAAAAGCCCTCGCAAAGGGTGAAAAGCTGGAGAGAAGGGTAACCGCGTTGGGGACGACGTGGTGAAGCTGAGCGCCCGTAAAAGCCAAGAAATCCAAGAAGAAGGGATGTGGGGGAAGAGAAAAGCCGCGGTCCACATGCGAAAGTAAAATTACCCTCTCACCATCCCGCGGTGCGGGCTCGTCTTCCCCCGCCGCGGGAAGACGGCAACCCTCCCAGGGAACCAGGTCGGCGTCCTGGTACCCCAGCATCATGTCTTCCGTCACAATCGAGGGCAGCCACTCCCCCGCAGACATGGTCACGGCGGCGGAAGAGGGGCAGTACGAGTGACGACCTCCCAGGACGGACCTCGAGCGGCCGGCGGAGACGTCCCGACGGTGAGATGCAGCAGGCAGAGGAAGAGGCGGATCAGGAGAGAGAAGCGAGAACGGCTGCGCGGGGGAAAATGAGTGGAGACGTTCCAAACAGCAAGGCAAGGGCCCCCTTTTTATAGCTCAGGATGGCAACCGCCTCGCTTCAGATCCGCACCCCACTAATGGGTTTGCCGGTCGCGCTTCCCCATAAAAACCGCCCCACTTCCCCATAATCCCTCCCACTTCCCCCGCGGACAGTTAATTATTATTATCCTATGAATCCGCTGCGGGAATCGAGGAGACAAACCCAAACAGTGCGCCCACTCACCTGGGTAAGAAGATCCTCTGACAAGATAAGATCTTTTGGGGAAAAACCAAATCTGTTTCCAACCCGAAGTTTGGAATCGACACCAACTACTCGGAAGATGCGAAGCACAACGCACATCGATCAAACTCTCCGAGTACGCCATCACTCGGAAGAAATCGCAAAGCTCCCGCAACGTCCGAGTAAGCTGCCACTCGGAGGCACCACGAAGAGAACCACTCGAAGGTTCCCCGCGAAACGAAGAATCTCGCACTCGGTTACTCGGGTAGAAATCCGAGCAACTAGCTCGCTGGTGGCCCGTCTCTGACGTAGAATGCCAGGCCACCAGTAAGACCCGGCACAGGGGGTAAAGAATCAATGTCCCACGAGGCATGTCCTAGGACTCGGCACGATGTCCAAGGGTATTGAACTTTACAAATTTGGTTCATATGGAGTTTAAGGCCTTTTTACTCCAAGACACGCCTTCTGAGGCCTCAGTCCACCTCTTCCGAGAGACGTTTGAGTGTCGCCAAATTTTTCCGCTAACCTGCCCAACTTATGCTCGAGGGAAAATTTCGAACATCAATAAAGCCCTTCCGGGCCTCTTACTGAGTTCAATCTTCACATACCTCAGAAAGACTAACAAACGTCAGTCACCTCACTTACGAGCACCCGAAAGCGCTTGGGGGCTACTGTCGTGGTAATACTAAAGGCTTACCCCTAGGCGAGGGAAACCCAGGGGTATCCTTAAACCCCGGGTTTCCCCAAAGCACATCAAACGAAACACGAAGCATTGGCAGTCTCCGACTAACATGTTACTCGGAGACCAGGAGTCGCTTCCAAGTACGCAACTACTCGGAAGCCCAGCAAGATCCGAGTAGACCGATACTCAGAAGCAATCGGCGGGGCCCCCCTACTCGGAAGATGGGAAACCCAACAGACGGGAGGCATTTAATGCTGCAGGCGTTTCCTCCTCTTTTATTAGTAGTAATGGGCAGACCGTTTTGTATTTAAGTACATATTTAATCCTGTAATTAAGACCCATTTAAGCCAAGATATTAAGGAGGCAGGGGCGCACTCTATATAAGCCACCCCCTCCCCGTCGGCATGGGCACGCGCACACTTTTCCCCTTCTCAGTATTCTGAAGAAAGAACACCCCAGTAAGTCTGGGACAGGACTAAGGTTTTTATCTCCATGGAGAGGCCTAACCTGTATAATCCTCTTGCGTCAACCCAATCTACGTACAGATTCATTTAGCTCCTTTCATACCCCTATACTCATTGTCATATTTACATCCACGACATCGTCCCATCGGGCCGCAGCACCGCTGCCCCGTGGTTCTCCCCGTGGCTGCACCGATCCGCGCCGCCGCTGCGTCGCCCCTTCGGGCGGTAGTGCCGCGGTACGTGATCCCCATCGCCACCCTGAGGTTGTACCCGTGTTTGCACCAACCTGCACGCTGCCGCCGCGTCGCTCTTTCGGGCCATAGTGCCGCGGCCCGCGGTCCACCGCCGCCCCGAGACCGTCCGCTCCAGGCCGTCCCCGAGGCTGCACCGACCCTCGCGCTGCCACTGCGTCGCCCCGTCGGGCCGTAGCGAGCGTGGCGCGCTGTACCTGCAACCACCCTGAGGTCTACCACGCCGTCGCCCCGACCCGCGCGTTGCCGCTACGTCGCCCCTTCGGGCCGTAGCGTCACGGCGCACAGTCCACTCCGTTGTCTCCGCGCGTTGACTTCTATGTGGTATGCGTCGCGCCGCCTCCCTAGGTGCGGGAACGCCACCGTCCGCGCCGGTCTTCGTCATGTTTTCGGGTTCTTCCTCGCCTACTTTGAGCATTGTCGCCGCGTTGGTGAACTAGCCGCCGCCGCCTCCTCCGGCCGCCGCCGCTCTTCCTCCCGGTCCACGACGACTACCTCGACACCGGCCACCCCGACTCGACATCGACCACGGCGTCCCTCGCACGGCTACCTCGACCACGGCTACACCACCTTATGCTCTCGACTACTTCGACATCGGCACAAAGGGCTACTGCCTGCTTGGGAACCTCATCGGCTTTCACTCCAGCCACAACTCCGCGATGCGTCGGCCGTTACGACTGTGGTGGGGATTTCCGTGGGCTCCTCCTTCGGATTCTTCTCCAGTCTCACTGTCTGCGTCACTACGTTGTGACTGCGGGGGATGTTGAGTATCACGATTATTAGGAAAGAAGAGATAGACTAGGATTTATTCTTGGCTTGTCTTGTACTCCAAGTTGATCATGTACTCCTATATATATGCCCATGAGGCTCAAGCAATACATCATCGATTCCACCAAACATCTCTCTATCCTTCTACAGTGTGTAGAGATTTTTATGCTATTTTGTAGGTATTTGTTATAATATGCGGTACTGGTTTGCAGTATATGTTCTACAAAACACTTCGTGGTACTATAAATATTTTTTCGGGTCGCTCGCAAATGCATTTTGTAGTATGAGAATATAGCGTATCTTCTAGAGTTGCTCTCACATGGAACCACCCACTTGCGCGTCCGAGTGGTATGTGCTAAATTTCATGCGGTCGAAATCCCTAGCTTTTTTTCCTCATCATCAAAATCCCCACCTACCGTTGTCACTTGCGATGTCTTCATTGTCGCCTCATCGGCGATCGTCTTCATCCTTGCCCACCGTCACTTCGCATTAGTTAATTCAATTGGTAGCTATATGTGGCCAGGTCATCGCGACCAGGTAGAGGTAGTCCTTGGGAACATAGTAGAAATGAAAAAAATTCGAGCCTAGGATCCAAATTCACCGATGAAGATGCAAGCAAAGATTTAGATACCATAGAGTGCAGCGAAAAAGAGAGTTGGTGAAGCACAATGAGGTTGATCCCCGCAGGTAGAAATTTACAACCTCCCAACCGCGAGGATTTATTTGCCGCAATCAAGTTTGACGAGCAAGTCCCTTGATCAAAGGGTCAAATGGATGCTCCCTCTACCGGTAACCACATGTTTTGATGTAGCAGTCCAGCAGGGCTCCTTCGTCCAAAGAAGAGCTCCACTAAGAAACTAAAGAAAGAAAATCCTATAGGATTGTGAACTAGAACGCAACCTAGATCATAGATTTGGTGGGGAATAATAAGGCAACCTTAGGGTGTAGTGGGTTAGGGTTTGATGTGCCATGCACTCATGCACCTCCAACTTAGCCATTTATATATAGGTGGCCAAATGGTCTAGGTCAGTCAGCCAAGTAGAGGAGTCCTCCTAGGACTTGGGCACCCCCGGAAGGATTCCTTCCTTCTGGGAACTTTCCTTCCCAACTCAAAGCAACCCCTATTGGGGCACCTTGACCTTTAAGCTAAGGGGTGGGCGCACTAGGGTGCTGCTGGAATATTTTTGGAGGCTCACTAGTACAGAAAAGCTCATCTATGGCATGTCAAAAAGTGCCTTGCTGGCGTGGAGGCACGACGCCAGCAATATCGCGCCAGTGATAATACATAGTGGTGTCGTTGGACGCACATGCCAGCAGTTATAACAATAACTGATGGTGTGCCATATATCTTGCAGAAGCTCTATTTCATTGACTGGCAAGAGGTGGATATAAAAAAACATATCCTAAGAAAAAATATGGTTTCATTTTTAAGGTTAAGGCCACATCATTATTCAATTGTTTAAAATTCATAATGTTACTTCTCAACTAGATAATCTTAGCAGGTGGGTAGTACTTCCCAATAAAAGCATCCTTGCACTTATTCCAAGAATCTATGCTATTCCTAGGCAAGAATTGAAGCCACACTTTAGCTCCTCCTCTCAAGGAGAAAGGAAAAATATTAAGTTTAACAATATCACCATCTACTTCTTTGTACTTTTGCATATCACAAAGCTCAACAAAATTATTTAAGTGCAAAGCAGCAGCATCTCCAGCACTGGAGAATTGTTCTTTCATAACAAGATTAAGCAAAGCAGGTTTGATTTCATAAGAAGGTGCTGAAGTGGCAGGTAGAGAAATAGGAGTGATGATAATTGCATTGTTGTTGTGACTAATGAAGTCACAAAACTTAGTGTTTTGAGTGGAACCCATAGTAACAGCAGCAACTAAGAACAAAGCAAACAATTTTTTGTGGTTTTTGGTATAAGACTCTAAGATAAAAACTAGAAGGTAAACTAACAAGACTAAAAATCAAAGATAGAAGATAGTGTACAACTCCCCTATCTTGAAGATTGGAGTCCCCGACAACGGCGTCAGCAATTTGTTGATGGCGCACAGTTGACGGGTATAGTTTTGTTCGCTTCCCCGGCAACGGCGCGAGAAATTTGGCTTGATGGCACTGAAGTAGTGCTCCTCATTGTCTACCCGAAGTAGAAGGTTGAGATGTAGCATAGCATCAAATTTCCCTTGGTGAAGATACCAAGGTTTATGTCTCCAGTAGGACTCCATGGATCGACAAGAAGGTGGCAAGGAAACAATGGCGCGGTTTACAACCAAGGGTTGCTTACTTGACCTAGACCTGCACACACATCAAGTAACTTTGTTCCCAACGAGTACAGAGAGGTTTTCAATCTCTCCGGCCTTGTCGTTTACAAAGGATCAAAATCCAAGGGGGATAATAATGATAGTGGTGATAGCAACTGAAAGTAAAAGCAGAAAGTAAAGTGGAGGTGTAAACAGTGGTGGAAATATGGACCGGGGTCCCATGATGTTCACTAGTGATGTCTCTCTCTCAAAAGACGATAAAATAGCTAAGATGAGTAAAAAAATTACAGCTGGGCAATTGACAGGATTATAAACGCACCACAATGCTAATTATGCTGCAAAGAAAGTTAGAGGCTCAAAAGTATGGACAGTACGCCAAGAAAAGTAGACTGAAATCCAACTGCATCTACTCACTAATCATCCACCTTGAGATATGTATCTAGAACATCTCTCTGGTATTAAGTTGCGATCCCCACCCAAACTGTAAACTCAAAGCAACAGACAATTGCATTAACAAACTTTGCGTAAGGTAAACAATCCATGCAACCGCGGTTACAAGCACCATTGTTTTCTCCCTGGTGGCAATAGCACATCCCCTAGTCTTATGTTTTTGTCACTCAAGCTAGACATCAGGGGGCATGAACCCACAATCAAGCATAAACTCTCCCTCTTGGAGTTACTATCTACTACTTGGACAAAGCAATAAAAAGCAACGGAGAACATGCAAGAATTACTCAAGAAAAAAATATAAAAGGAGAATCAAATATATAACTCATCACAATCTGAACATAATCTCATAATCCATCGGATCCCAGCAAACTCAGCATAGCAACAGCAGAGAGAATTACATAGATGCCTTGATCATGTAGGGAAGCTCACAAGGGCTAAGAATTGAAGCACAAGATTGGAGAGAAGACATCACATAGCTACTGGTTATGGACCCATGGTCCAAGGGGTACTACTCACGGCACATCCGGGAAGCGTCCATGGTGGTGGAGAAGCTCCCAGAGGTCAATCCTCCCTCTGGCAGGGTGCCGGGAAGAGGTCTTCTGGTGCTCCCGATCTTGGAAGGCGACAGCGGCGGAACACAGGGGAAAATCGCGATGCGGGGTCTCTCTAAGGGTTTCCGGAGCGAGGAGGTAATATAGGCCAAAGGGGGGCACTAGGGGGTGTCCCCACCTCCCATGCGCCCTGTTTCCGAAAGCTTCTTCTGTGTTATATTTTATCTGATTTTTATGGAAATTTTTGAGCTCTGTAAATATGGGTAAAAAACTACAACTTACAGACATCAGCAGACAGAAACTGACACTGGGTTCACTGAGTTAGTAGGTTAGTACAAATATGTGTAAAAAGGTATGAAAGTGTAGCAAAACACATAGCAATATCACCTAAAAGAGCATGGAACAAGCAGAAATTATGGATACGTTTGGGATGTATCAAGTTCTCAATTAAACTATCTAGTATTTTTATGCTCTAAACCCATCTCCCACTTCTTGAACGCAACACAATTTGGAGACATTCGAGTCACGAAAAGGGAGCTCTTGCACCTTTATGTTCTTACTTTGCTAATTTCAATACTAGATATAGACGCTTTCTTGTTATTGTCTTGACTTGAATTGCATATCTTACTTGCTTTATTTTGAAGTTCTTATATGTGTGTTAGCATGTCACCACTGAAATTATCTCTGTTATCATTTACCTACTCGAGGACGAGATAAACTTAAGCTTGGGGATGTTGATACGTCCCAAACGTATCTATAATTTCTTCTTGTTCCATGCTCTTTTGGGTGACATTGCTATGTCTTTTGCTACACTTTCATACCTTTTTACACATATTTGGACTAACCTATTAACTCAGTGCACCCAGTGTCAGTTTCTGTCTGTTGCTGTCTGTAAATTGTAGGTTTTTACCCATATTTACAGAGCTCCAAAAATTCCAATAAAAATATATAAAAAATCAGCACATCAGAAGACTCCAGAAGCCCGAGGGGTACATGCCCCACCCAGGCGGCTAGGTGGCGCGGTCCCACCCCTGGCCGCGCCAGGAGAGCACCTGGGCGAGGGCCACCTCCCCTGGTGCCCCCTTCGGCCTATATTTACACCTCGTTCCAGAAACCCTCGAGAAGAACCCCGCGTCGCGATTTTCACCTCTGTTTCGCCGCCGCCTCGCTTCCAAGATTGGGAGCACTAGAAGACCTCTTCCCATCACCCTGCCGGAAGGAGGATTGACCTCCGGGAGCTTCTCCACCACCATGAGCGCTTCCTGTATGTGCCGTGAGTAGTCCCCCTTAGACCATGGGTCCATGACCAGTAGCTATGTTATGTCTTCTCTCCAATCTTGTGCTTCAATTCTTAGCCCTTGTGAGCTACCCTACATGATCAAGGCATCTAAGTAATTTTCCTGTTGTTGCTATGCTGTGTTTGTTGGGATCCGATGGATTATGAGATTATGTTCAGATCGGGATGAGTTATATATTTGGTTCTCCTTTTATATTTTGTTCTTGATTAATTCTTGCATGTTCTCCATTGCTTTTTATTGCTTTGGCCAAGTAGTAAATAGTAACTCCAAGAGGGAGCGTTTATGCTTGATTGTGGGTTCATGCACCCCCCGATGTCTAGCTTGAGTGACAGAAACATGAAACTAGGGGATGTGTTGTTGACACCAGGGACAATACAAGCAAGGATTGTTTACCTTACGCAAAGTTTTTTAATGCAATTTTCTGTTGCTTTGGGTTTACACTTTGGGTGGGGCTCACAACTTAATACCTGCGAGATGTTTTGTATAGATATGTCAAGGTGGATGATTAGTGAGTGGATGTAGTTGGATTACGGTCTACTTGTCTTGGGGTACTGTCCATACTTTTGAGCCTCTAACTTTCTTGCAACATAATTAGCATTGAGGTACGTTTATAATTCTGTCAATTGCCCAGTTGTAATTTGTTCACCCAGCTTAGCTGTTTTGTCGTCTTTTGGGAGAGATACATCACTAGTGAACATCATGGGACCCCGGTCCATATTTCCACCACTGTTTACACCTCAACCATTTACTGCTTTATTTCCTTTTCATTGCAATCACCATCACTATTTCCATCGTGCGTTTGACCCTTTGTAAACAACAAGGCCGGAGAGATTGACAACCTCTTTGAACTCGTTAGGAGCAAAGTTACTTGTGTCGTGTGCAGGTCCAGGTCAAGTAAGCAACCTCAAGGTTGTAAACGGCGCCATTGTTTCCTTGCCACCTACTTGCAGAATTTGAAGTCCACCTGGTACGATAACCTTGGTATCTTCATCGAGGTAAATTTGCTGCTATCTACATCATAACCTTCCACTTGGGGTAACCAACGAGGAGGTGTTATCTACACCCATCACCTCACCAACGACATAGGTGCTGTAAATCGTTACCGTTTGTGCTCACTGCCAATCGATGATGTGCTCATGATCGTCTAGTTGTAGCGGTACTCAAATGGGTTTATGGTCCTCCTTGGCACTACAACGAGCTACTTGCTCATCGCTGTCACCATCGGCTTATACGTAGGGGTAGCAATTGGTAGGATGATTAAGGAGTGTCATTGAAACACACCACACATATGCATTTACATAGTGTCATCGAAAATATGAAGAGCTAATTATATATGATAGTTGAAATAGAAAACATGCAACATGAAAGTCGTGTGAAACAACGATATTAAGGTATGGTAAAGAAAATTTCAAACGATACAATGTGCGATGAATTTGAAAAAATTAGTCTAAAATATCTTTGAACATAAGCACGAAATTAAACATTTAATGTTAACGGAACTGTGAACTTAAACGCTTGAATGAAACCACAACATCAATATGCATTTTTATGTATAGAGCTTAAATCGAATCGAAGCATCATTGTGTTGGTTAGAAGGGGTTTGATGACAGAGATCAATGTATATACGAGAACACATGCAAAATCAAATACACTTTGTCGCCACGCCTGCATGAGCTTGAATCGTAATTGCACCGGTGCACCAATCTATACCAGCAAAACTGCATCGCTAAAGCCCATCTTGCTAAAACTCACGAATCAATTATTCTCAATGGGCCTAACTGTAGGATGTTTTAAATTTCGTATGGAACAACATTTAAAAAGAGGCAATATCAATGTACTCATGATCTTGCATATGATGTTTATTTTGGTGCTAAAAGTTGTAAAATGCGTTATTGTAGTCCTATTAGTTGTCCATGGGTGCAAATCCGGTTAATAGTTTCATATGAGTTTGTATGAGTTGCTAGCGTGGCATGCCTTGCCCACAGTCAGTTTATTCCTTCCCCCACTGACTACGTACACACTTTGCTTGTGCAAACCCATTCCGGATTCAAGCACTAGGGCAAGCTATATTTTCATATTTTTTACATTATTTTTTTATGCCCAAATGGCTCATCAAAGCGAGTTCAAAATTTTCCAGACTAGTCATAAATGAAGGATTTCATTTTATGTGCAAATCTAAAAAAAATCTGACAAATTTGATATTCTTGATAAAATTTATTGTCAGGATTTCACTTTCACGTTTCTCTCATATGTCTCCCCCAAATGTGCTCAAAATTTCCCATAGTACTCCCACACTTTAATTGTTTTCCTGTAAATATTTCAAATATTTCTAAGAACCTTGAAATTTTTGAAAGAAAATGCTATTTCATGTTTCTCGCAAATGGCTCAACCAAATGAGCTCAAATTTTTCCAAATTACTCCCACACTTGTGATTGATTTCCTCTATAAGTTTCAAATATTTATGAGCATCATTATGACCCAATTGGATAACATTTTTGTTGTTTTTCTGATTTTCATGAAAATATTGCACAAATCGTCCATAATCATAAGTTGGACAACGTTTAACCAAGATTTAACCTTGAAATATGCATTTTCTTTATGTTACAAACCAATCAAAATCAAAAGTAACATATTTGGTTCTTCTTAACCCAACCACATGAGAGGTTCATCACATTATCATCTAAACTACAGAAACAAGAGTTCATTCATGAACTATACCAAACCAAACCTTTATTCATGAATTATGCCACACCATCATATATCATCTAAACCATATAGAAACTTCATCGCAAAGGCTTTTTATGTAATTACAAAATATCTAGGGTGTTCCCTGTAAAAATTTCATGTGCGCCACGCGGAAAGTAGCAGCACAGGCTGATAGTGGGCTAGGTATGCCACATCAGTACGTCGAGTCCATGCGGGATTTTTTACCATATCTGCTTGCATCAGCAAGTTATATGACTGGAATAACATATTTTACAATTTTAACACCAAAGTGAACAATAATGCAAGTTCTAAGACTCCCAATACTATTGACTCATTTCAAAATGTTGGGTATGTTGATTGTATTTGGAAAGCTAAGATAGCGTAGGTTTTGCTCTACCTTAACTTGCACTCTAAATAAATCATGTACTCTTTTATATATGCATATAAGGCTCAAGCAATAAACATACATGATTCTACCAATCCTTCTTTATTTCTTCTACATGGTATCAGCCTAAACACGATCCAAGCCCTAGCTGCCGCCGCTTCCGCTCCGTGCCGCCCCTAGAGCCGATCTCCATGATCACCGTCGGGGGCCGTTCCTCCCGTAGCTAGGGTTCGTCCGCCAGTTATGTGGATCGGTTGCCCAAGAGTTGTTTTCCCGATCCTTTGATCGGTGTTCTGTTTTGGTTTCCCGATTTAAGACCAGTCGTTGTTCTTGTGTGCCACTACTCAGGCTACGTCAGGACTATCGACCTCTTCATCGACAAGAAGGCCACGGCGCCACGTGGCCTCTACATCGTTTTGGCAGCTTCGCGTGACGCGGTGGCCTGAAACAGCCGCCTTCCGCGCGTCTGTTGTTCGTCACCCTGCGCTTGCCATTGTCGCCTAGTCCGATTGGGACTCCTCCGCCACCTGTCCGCCTCACACACGACGTTGCATCGGACGCTCGGGCCTCTGTCGCGGTCGTTCGACTGCCCGCTTAGGCGTCGACGCCGCATGTTGTCTGCACCGACCCTCGATTTCGTGTTCTGCTCGGGACTCTTCCGCCACCCCGCCTCCACCATAGCTGCCTCACGCGCGGTGTTGTATCAGCTACTTAGGTGCCTCTACCGCGGGCGCCTCTGCTGCTATCGCCCGGCCTCGCGCTTTGGCGCCAATGTCCCACGTCGTCTGTGTCGGCCTTTTTCCTCATCACCCAGTAGTCTCCCGTCGCGGGCGATCAGATTGCTCTACCGTCCGCCTGTGATTGGACACATACGCACCATGCAGCCGACAAGATCAGTCACATGTGTGCGCCTACAGACGATTCCGTAAAGATCATCCACCGACTGTAAGCGCCGATCCACTGACCGAGCACCGGGCTACCATTGCATCACCCCTTCGGGGCGCAACATCCCCCACGTGTGGTTCTACAAACATTTGCCTTGACCTGCGGGCTACACCGCCCCTTCGAGGCGCAGCACCTTGGAACCCGGTCCACACCACCACCTTGAGGTCGTTTTGCCGATTGCACCAATATGCGCAATGTCGCCGTGGCGCCCCTTCAGGACATAGTACCACGGTACGTAGTCCATGCCGCAGCCACCGAGGTCTTCCCCGCCATCGCTCGACACGTGTGCCTCCGCAGCGTCGCCCCTTTGGGCTGTAGCACCACGACATACGGTCCACTCCACCGTACATGCGCGTTGACGTTTCTGTGGTATGCATTGCGCCGCCTACCTCGGCACGGGAACACCACCGTCGGCGCATGGTCTTCGTTACACTGCCGAGTTCTTCTTCGCCAACTTCTAGAACTATCGCCAACGCGCCATCCGCGTCGCCACCGTTGAACATCTAATAGTGTGTGTAACAGCCCAGTTTTCACAAAAATTAAAAAATTTGTTTTCGGTGTGAATTGTTTGATTGCCTGATTTGTTTGCGGTGTTTGCATCCCCGATTTATTGATCGGCGATTATTTTCCCCCCTCTTATCTCGTATCGGACGGAGACCGACCCTTGCCACCCTGACACTCGACCTTTGCGACACCGGGTTTCACCCGATCACCGTCGCGAAAACCGCACGAGACCAGCCGCAGCCAACGGAACGAAAAACCCCGTTTAATAATTAAACGGGTTATTTTTATAGCGTGTCGGAAAGTGTTTTCGGAACGGTTCCAGCGCGAGGTGAACGCCTCCGGCTCGACGCACTGATCGCGCAGATCGAAGTTTTACCCGAATCGGAGGTACTGCGGACCCCCGGCGGTCAGAAACGTGAGCACCGTGCGCGCGAGGTAAAAACCGGGGATGTTTTTGCAAACTGCCAGCCACCCATGCTATATAAAGACCACCACACTCCCACCCATTTTTAGGGTTTCCCTAGACCAAATTTTGCAGCCACACCCCCAGTTTTGCTCCAATTTTCGTCCAAAACACCCACATCCCGAAACCCTAGCTCTCCCACTGATCTGGACCGTCAGATCTGAGATCCAACGGTCCAGATCGCGTCACCCAGCTCCACCAACCACCCACTCCTTCTCCCTCCTCTCTCTCTCCCACCGTGCGCCGCCTCCACGCCCGAAGGCCGCCGCCGCCAAGCTCCGGCCAGCCTCCCCGCCGGCGCCTCTCCTCCTTCCCTCTCTCCCCTCTCCTTTCTCTCCTCTCCCTCTCATCCTCTCTCTCTGTGCAGCACCAGGACCCGCGCCATGGCCGAGCTCGAAGCTCCGCGCTGCCCGAAGCACGCCGGCGCCGCTCCCTCCGGCCGCCCACGACGCCTGCATGCCGCCCCCGCGCCGTTCCTCGCCTACCCCGCCGCCCTCGCCGCCGGTGGCCGGCGCGCCACCGGGAGGCACCACCGCCGTCAAGTCCCGCTCGGGACGAGGCACGGGACGCCCGAGCCGGTTGCTCGATCCAGCGCGCCCACGTGGGCCGGCCCAGCCAGGCCAGGCGGCCCAGCTCGCCCCAGCCCAGGCCGACCACTTCTCCAGGCCAGATGGGCTTGGCCCACTTGGGTGAGCTGCCCGTTTTTTTTCTTTTTTGTTATTTCTTTTTTTCCTGTTGGGCCTGATTGCTTTCGGCCCGTTTAATTTTTTTTTCTGCTCTGCTAGTTTTTTTTTCTGCTCTGCTAGTTTTTATTTATTTAATTAGGCAGTTTGTATTAGGATTTTTGCAGTGCCCGTAACTTTTTAACCGTAGCTCTGTTTGCGACGATTTAAATATGAAACTTGCTTAGAATTGTGTCTAGTTTAATAATTTGTGCTTTGTTGCCATGTTTGACTTTGTTTACATGCTGTTTGACTTCTAATTACACTGCCTGCCACTGTAAACTGTAACTGCAATAACTTTTTATCTGTTGCTCTGTTTGAAATGTTTCTTATATGTAACTTGACTAGAATTGCATGTAGATTGTGTTTATGCTGTTCTTGCTTGCTAATAAAAATAATAAAATATTGTTTAGGGCAAAACAGTACCAAATGCAATTTTTATCGTGGGGTCCGCAATAGTTTGCCATGTCTAGGATTTCACCCCACTTAAATTGACTAGCTTAGGTAGTTTATTTGTGCCTCACCCTTGCAATGTCTGTGTGATATGCCATGCTTTCTTGAGTTGCCATGTTAATAACCGTTGTTTGGTCACCTTTAGCTAAGCAACTTGAACCACCGTAAACGTGCGGTATTCGTCGTGTGTGACGAGTACTCCACTTAAATCGTTAGTAACCGTTCTCGACGATAGATCCGTATCGCGTTGCCGTGCCTTGTGTTGTCTCTTTGATCTTGTATTGCTTCGTAGTAATAGTGGTGCACCGTTGATTGCTTTCCAGTGTTTCCTTCTTGTGTGCTCCCGCGGGTACCTCTCGGAGACGTTGCGAGCGTGCGATCAACTACACCTTCGGAACCCGACTTATCAACAGGCAAGGACTTTGCATTACTTATGATCCATTCTATTTCAACCAGCGGTTTGCATGCTAGTATAGGTTAGGTTCGGTGTTTGATCCTACCACATGTTTACAGCCTTTCTCAAACCGATACAGCCATGTCCCCTCCCAGCAAACCTTGTACTGCTATGTTACTTTTGCTCGTTTCTCAGCCCCTGCTTAGTATGCATGCTTAGGATGCTACGATGTTACCCTGTTACTCTTTGGGTTGGGATATCACCTGATTATTATATTATTGTTGATGATATGATTATTATTATAATGTTGACTATATTCGACGAAGGATGGAAGGTCTAGGCTATCCCGCCCCGACGCTTTGTTCCATTCGAGTCACCTAGGATCCGAGTTCCGGGTATTGGTTTTAAGACTGAGCGTGCCTAACCGCGTGTGGGATTTTATGGGGTCCCCTTTTCTTACCTATCTAGCTTCAAACATTTCTAGAGGTGGCCCAAGCTGATTTAATATTTGAAAACATGCATATATATCTTTTCGGGTCGCTCCTAGCAGATATCTTTTAAAACAACTTGGGCCAGCGGAGACATGGTTTCTTTGTTGGTCCACCTTTGGCCGGCGAGGGCCCGAGACCTCATATGGGGCGTCCCGGTAACCCAAACCCGGTTGCGACGAAAGAGTCCGATCCGAGAGCTTGGCCAGCTTTTGGATTGGGTGTCGACTCCCCGGGGCCACCCGGATTTGTTCGTTGTTAGCTAGAGGGACTTGTCGTTTCGGATCTCTTGGAACTAAACCATAAAATGGTTGCCTATAATGGGTAGCAACTGAGAGTAATGGACGTGCGTGCGGAGCCTCGTAATGGGCAGTTGGTACACCCCTGCAGGGTTAAATCTTTTCGAGAAGCCGTGTCCACGGTTATGGACGTCTTGATACCTACGTCCTGTTCATAGACAACAACAACTGAGATAATCTTAATATAACTTGATCAACGTGTGTGTGCCTTGACTGCTTCTTCTTCGTTGGGATGTGAAGAGGAGGACAAGGATAGGATAGGTGTTATGTTTGCGTAGTAGGTGGATAGCAAGACTTGTTGGAGGCGATTCCTCATCGAATGCTTGGCTTCTTACCTTACTCTCTAGATCGTTAGCCACTTCATAAAATGCTAGTGCGGCAGCAACCTCACCACTTACCCCTTCCTTACCGTAAACTACTAGTTGTCCTAGAATGACGAGTGATGAAGTCCTTGCTGGGTCAGATGACCACTACAGTTGGATGCTGAGTCCCTCTGTACTCATGATACTACCCCCAAACTCTTTTCAGGGTTCTGATCGACAACAGGTATGGTGATCGACGTTTCACGTGGAGACTCGACGACGACTAGTTAGGCGGATCCCGGCGGAGGGCCTGGACCCGTGTGGTTATGGGATCGATGCTTTTCTCTTTGCCAGTAGGCATTTGCTTGTAGTCTGTACTCAGACATGTATCTTCCGCTGTTGTATTGTATTTGAGGCAGTTGTATGCCGATTGTATGAGATGTTGTATCCTTGTATCTGTAATGTTGTGATATCATGTTGGAAATCCGGGGCATATGGCTTTGTCATATGTCGCGGTGGGACCGATATGTGCTTCGTCCCCGGATCTGGGTGGAAACACCTAGATCTGGAACACTACCGCATATCGGGCCTTACAGTGTGGATCACACACTCTCGTTGGAAACCCCAAGTGGAAGGTGGTGATGAAGATAGTAGCAATTTTTCTCGACAATGATACCAAGGTTATCGAATCTAGAAGGATTCTGAATGCTACAAGTAGTGGTCATCAACTTTGGCGCATAAATCGGCCGTATCTGTACCTGCATACAAGACACAAAATGCTCTTGCACTCAATGAGGCAGTAAGTTTTGCGAATCTCCTTGTCTTGCTGTCTACGAAAGGTTACACCTATATGAAATGTAAAAAATAAAATAAAACGAGAAAAGTAAACAAAGTAAATAAATTACACTGGGTGTAAACTAAAGATGAGAATATGGATCGGGGTGTCATGGCATTCACTAGTGACGTCTCTCTTCCAAAATACAGTAAAAATTATGATGGGTGAACAAATTACAGCTAGACAATTGACATAATTATAAACGCACCACAATACTAGTTATGCTACAGAGAATGTAAAGCTAAATCATGTAGGCATTACAACAAAGAAAGTAGATCCCCAACTGACTGCATCTACTACGAAATATTTACCTTGAAAATTCTAGCCCAGAACATCTCGCTGGTATTAAGTTGCGAGCACCAACTATAAGCTGAAAATTCAAAGCAAAAGACAAATGCTTTAACACTCAATGTGTAATGTAAGCAAAACTTGCAACACTCAGTCACAAGTATCACTATTTTATCCTTAGTAGCAACAACACATTCCCTAGTCTCATGTTTTTGTCCCTCAAGCTAGACATCAGGAGGTATGAATCTATTATCTAGCATAACGTTCCCTCTTGTAGTTAATCTAGTACTTGGCCAAAACAATAAATTAAAATGCAGAATATGCAAGAACAATCAAGAAGATGATATAAAGAGAATCAAATATATAACTTCCACAATGTGAACATAATCTTATAATCCATTAAATCTCATCAAACACAACATAACATCATGATAATTATAACATAGGTGTCTTGATCATGATAGGCAGCTCACAAGGACTAAACATAGAAGATCAAGATTGGAGAGAGATGTCATCTAACTACTACCACGAACCCTAGGTCCAAGGTGGAAATACTCACGGATCATCCGGGAGACATGCATGGTAGAAGAAGAAGCCTTCGGAGATGAATCCTCCCTCCGGCAGGGTGTCGAGATAGAACTTATGGAGCTCCCGGTCTGGAAATCGCAACAGCATCAAAACAACGACCATTTCTGAAAAATAATCTCCGCCTCGAGGGTTTTTACATTTTGGGGGAATATATAGGCGAAAGAGGGACACCGGGGGAGGTCCCACCTGTCCAGGCGGTCACAGGGCGTGACCCATCCCTAGCCATGCCACCAAGCCACCTGTATAGGGGGTGGCGCCCTTCCGACTGATCTTCGCGCTTCTAGAGTCTTCCGGTAAATTATAATATCTGGAATTTTTTGAGCATATTTAGTTTTCAACATTTTCTGCTATGCACAGACAATAACACTTTTCACATCTACATATTTAGTTAGGTATTTTTACATCTACATCTTCCATTGGAATACCGTTGAGTTCATTGCCGCACCACCCCACCCCACCTCCGTCGACGCCCAATTCGTCGCCCCACCGCACCGCGCCGCCTCGCCCCCTTGTTGCCATGACGTCGAGGAAGACCCTGAGGGGAAGACGGGGTTCTTCAGCTTGAGGAGTACTTGGGTGACTCGAAGGAGGAGGAAGAGGTATGTGATGAGCCGACCATGGATGAGTTACGAACTAGTACTAGTAGTAGATGAACGTAGTACCTCAAACTAGTATGAAGTTGAATTAGTAGTAGTTAAGTTTGCTAGGTTTTCATAATTAAAATTATGTTTAATTATGTTTGAAATCAAGTACTAGTTGAATTTGCTATGTTTGAAGTATAGGTTTCAAATAAAATAGTAGTTGAAAGTATAATTTTACATCTCCATTTGTATCTTCTATTGGAGTTGCTCTTTTACATCTCAGTTTTGCATCATCTGTTGGAGTTGGCTCTTTTTCGGAGATGTAAAAATCACATTTTAGTGATGTAAATTATACAACACCTAGTTTTACACCTTCTAATTTGCATCTTATATTGGAGATGCTCTTAATAGGCTAGTATCAAATATGTTATAAAATGATATGAAAGTGCCTAAAAACATATAATAAAGTCACACAAATAAGCGTGGAACAAGAAAAAATATAGATACGTCTGAGCCGCACCGACCGCTCACCCGGGCCGCGCCGCCTCTATCGGCGACTGATGTGCCCCCTCTACCTACCACATCGTTGTCGTTTAGCACCTGCTCATCACCAGCGTTGCCGTCATATTTCCCGACCATTTCATCTAGCTACGGGACAGTGATGTCTCCGCCCTCGGCACCTTCTACCCCTCCACCAAGTTGCACCGCAACCATCGTCGAACCCTTCTCTACTAGTCCCTCTGACATAGCGTACAACACGTACTGGTTCCCAGTCTACGCATGCCCGATGTGGCAACACCGACGCGTGCCTTCCTCCATGATGTGTCCCTGAGCATGGGCCTGGCAAGCCTGCACTAGTACATAAAAGCTAATGTATGGCGTGCCTAAAACCGCTTTGCTGGCGTAGGTACCCGACGCCAACAATATTACGTCTTTAATAATCTGTTTTTAATGCTGTACCATCCATCCACAACAACATTAATAAAAATAGTAATAGCGTGCTACTTTCTACACGCCATAGATAAACCAAAAAGCTAGTGACCTTCAATGCTTGTCGCATGCCAGCATTAAGAAAACCAGGAAATAAATAAATAATGCCGGCGAACGACGTCCGACAAGCAGTGAGTAGCGTCCTGCATCCAGCGAGCGGTGTTCGAGAGCGGCGAACGACGAGCGGCGTCCGATGAGCAGCGAACGGCCGCTCGCCGCTCGCGAACGCTGCTTGTCGCTCGCGGACACCGTTCGTTGCTCGCCATTCGTCGCTTGCCGGACGCCGCTGCGCGTGGCCGACACCAAGAACGACTTGCTCGTTCGTGCTACTCCAAGTGTTGTTGGTTGGCTGGTTCGTGCTATAGATGCAAGTTCGTGCAAGTGCTAGCTACCTTGTGTAGTGATGGAGCTCTTATTAACAATGAATGACTATTATTAACAATGGCGTTGAGATATGACATTGTTTATGATGTGCATGTATAAGGACACGCCATAAATATCTAATTCAATATTTTTTTTGTTCAGTTACTAATGACGTGTCGTTTAGTCCGCACGCCATAAATAAGTATGATATTGCTCGTGTGCCAAAAAAACGCACTAACTTGCGCCGATCCAGACTGCTCGACCCCACACACTAGCAACATGTATTTTATACGACACTCCATAGATATGTATGATATTGTTGGCGTGGCAAAAAAATCCTACACCAACACTAACTTGTGCCGAGTCAGACTGTTGGACCCCACATACTAGTGATGACCCACAAGTGTAGGGATCTATCGTAGCATTTTCGATAAGTAAGACTGTCGAACCCAACGAGGGGAAAAAGGTAATGACAAGTGATTTTGAGCAAGAAATAACTGCAAGTATTGAAAGGTAACTTTTTATGGATTTTCTGGGATAATCAACAAAAAAATAAAGGCAAATAAAGTAAATGATGGAAAGGTGCAGCAAGTGACCGAATCCTTTTGAACACAAAGTATAAGTCAAAGGATTAAACTTATAAAGGCTAAAGCGTTTCTAAGGACACACGGTAGAGGAGTTGTTTTCGTCATATTCTGTCTAGTACTATATTTTGTTTCGATAAGTGTTGTGTGGGTGGACCTATGCTAGCACACCGCCTAGACTAAGACTAGTGCACTCTTATGATTAAACCTCTTACAAGCATCCGCAAATATAAGAGAGCAATTAAGACAAAGTCTAACCGCATCAATAAATTATAGGAACCAACACTCCCTCGTGTAAAAGTGTACAAACTGGGGTTTATGTTTCTGTCACTCCGGCAACACATCGTAAGCATCCTTTATACACAATGCATTCCCCTAGGTCCTTAAAAAGGCGAAGTGTATGCAGTTGACGTTCACATAACACCACTAGAAGAAATAACACCACAACTTAAATATCAAATAAACACATATTACTTCAACATCATATGGATAATCATAACAAGACTTCTCCCAAGTCCTCAAGAACTAATGTGACTACTCACAAGACATAAAAAAGATCATGATCAGAGAAGATGAATATATGGTGAACAATCTGGTCATAAAAATAATTCTCCAACAAAACTTAATAGAATTCACCACAAAAGATCAATCAACACCGGTGAAGTAGAAGTGATGAATACTGCAAGGTACAACACGGATTGCAATGGTAAAGTGAGATGGGATGAACATGGAGATGGGCTGGGAATGGCGATGATGGTGATGATGATCTCGATGATGCTCGTGACGATGGTGATGACGATGAGGACGATCTCCCCTTCCGTGAGGAGTTCTCCTCGATGGAATATGCCCGCCGGAAAGGTATTGTCTTGTCTGGTGGTTTCCGCCTCGGAGCGGCGGCGGAACTTCTGATCTAACTTTCCCCCCACGAAGAATTAGGTCACAAGGGGTATATGTGCTGAAGGAGAGCCCCGACGTGGGGCCCCTTCACCAGGGGCTGATGGTACAAGAGATGATAACGGCTTCTCGCCCTTCGTTGGTTATCCTAAGTGGAAGGTGAGATGTAGATAGCAGCAAATTTCCCTTGGTGAAGATACCAAGGTTGAGATCGAACCAGTAGGACTCCAACGACGACAAGTAGGTGGTTCGGCAAGTGAGGCGCCATTTATGATAATCACTTGCGTTACCTGGACCTGCACACACAAACAAATAACTTTGCTCCCAACAAAGTACAGAGAGGTTGTGAATCTCTCCGGCCTTGTTGTTTACAAAGGATCAAACGCAAGTGTATATAGTAGTGATAATTGCAGCGAAAGTAAAAGCGATAAAATAAAGTGGAGGTGTAAACAGTGGTGGAAATATGGGTCGGGGTCCCATGACGTTCACTAGTGATGTCTCTCTCCTAAATGACGATAAAAAGCTAAGTTGGATGAACAAATTACAGCTGGAAAATAGACAGAATTATAAACGCACTGCAATGCTAATTATGCTACTTGAAAGTAGGAGTGCTCATAGTATGGGTAGTATGCCGAGACAAGTAGAACAAAATCCATCTGCATCTACTTCTAATCATCCACCTTGAGATATCTATCCAGAACATCTCGTTGGAATTAAGTTGCGAGCCCCACCCATAGTGTAAAGCAATAGACAATTTCATTAACAATCTATGCGTAAGGTAAACAATCCTTGCAACCGCGGTTACAAGCACCGTTGTTTTCTCCCTGGTGGTAACAGCACATCCCCTAGTCTCATGTTTCTGTCAATCAAACTAGACATCAGGGGGGGGCATGAACCCACAATCATGCATAACACAACCTATGCAAGAATGACTAAGAACAAAATATAAAAGGTAAACCAAATATATATAACTCATCACGATCTAAACATAATCTAATAATCCATCGGATCCCAGCAAACTCAGCATAGCAACAGCAGGAAAATTACATAGGTGCCTTGATCATGTAGAGAAACTCACAAGGTCTAAACATTGAAGAACAAGGGTGGAGAGAAAACATCACATATCTACTGATCATGGACCCATGTGATGTGCGAGAGTTGATAATGTCTTCTCTCCCTTCGTTGGTTACCCCAAGTGGAAGGTGAGATGTAGGATAGCAACAAATTTCCCCTATGTAGAGGATAGGGTTTGTCTCCCTTAGGACTCAAAAGCGGCAAAATAGGTGATAACGACGCTAGAAATTTAGCGGTTGATGTGGACCTGCACACACACAACAAATAACTTTGCTCCCAACAAATTTCAGAGAGGTTGTCAATCTCTCTGGTCTTGCTGTTTACAAAGGATCAAACACAAGGGATAATGATAATGGTGATAGCAGCTGAAAGTAAAAGCAGAAAATAAATGAGCGTGTAAACAGTGATGAGAATATGGATCGGGGTCCCGTGATGTTCACTAGTGATATCTCTCTCCCAAAAATACGATAAAACTGCTATGCGAGATAAACAAATCACAGATGGGCAATTGACAAGATTACGGGCGCAAACCAATGCTAACTATGCTACAAAGAAAGGAAGAGGCTCAAAATCATGGGAGGTACGCCAAAATAAGTAGACCGAAATCCAACTGCATCTACTACTAATCATCCACCTTGAGATATCTATCCAGAACATCTCGCTGGTATTAAGTTCCGAGCCGCACCCAAAGCAACAGACAACTGCATTAAAAAGAACTTTGCATAAAGTAAAAAATCCTTGCAACCGCGGTTACAAGCACCGTTGTTTTCCCCCTTGTGGCAACAACACATCCCCTAGACTCATGTTTCTGTCACTCAAGCGTGTCATCAGGGGGCATGAACCCACAATCGAGCATAACGTTCCCTCTTGGAGTCACTACCTACTACTTGGCCAAATGAATAAACAACAACGGAGAACATGCAAGAATTACTCAAGAACATAAAAATAAAAGATAAGAACCAAATATATTACTCAATCACAAACCGAACATAGTCTCATAATCCATCAGATCCCAGCAAACTCAGCATAGCAACATGAGAAAATTACATACGTGCCTCGATCATGTAGGGAAGCTCACGAGGTCTAATCCATGAAGAACAAAGAGGGGAGGAGAACATCACATAGCTACTGATCATGGACCCAGGGTCCAAGGTAGACTACTCACGGATCATCCAGGAAGCGTCCATGGTGGAGGAGAGACTCCCGGAGGTCAATCCTCCCTCCGGCAGGGTGCCGGGAAGAGGTCTGCTGGCACTCCCGATCTTGGAAGCGCGGCAGCGGTGGAACAGAGGCGAGATCGCGAAAACGGGTATGTCTTCGGAAGAATCCCGTCACGGAGAATATATAGGCGAAGAGGGGCAACCATGGGGGACACCAGGGGTCTAGGCGCCCCCCTGGCGCAGCCAGCCCCTAGGACACGCCACCAGGGTGCCTGGGCCCCTGGTGGTGGCCCTCTGGCCCCACCAAAGTGATTCCGGAAGGTTCCTTCATGCTGATTTTTATCTGATTTTTCCCGAATTTTTGGACCAATTTTAATATGGGGGAAAACTGAAATAGAAAAACAGCAGAAAACAGGAACTGACACTGTGGTGCACTGAGTTAATAAGTTAGTCCAAATATGATCAAAATTGTATGAATTTGTATCTAGATCATAGAAATATCACACAAAACATGCATGGAGCAAGCAGAAATTATAGATATGTTTGGGACGTATCAACATCCCCAAGCTTAATTCCTGCTCGTCCTCGAGTAGGTAAATGATAACAAGCATAATTTCTGTGGTGAGATGCTAACAACCATATAAATTTTTTGAAAGTAAAGCAATCAAGGTATGTAATTCAATTCAAGTCATAATAGGCAACATACCATATTAGCATCGAAACAAGAAACATAAGAACATAAAGGTGCAAGAGCTCTCGATGTCCGTGACTCGAATGTCTCTAGATGGTGTTTGCGTGCAAGAAGGGGGATATGGGAATACGAGAATTTTTTTTTGTTGAGAACTCAATCTACTAAAGTTTCACACTTGGTCTTCTTTGGAATCTTATCTTGACTCGTCCCCAGACCACTAGCCAGGTACAAGTCAATTTGATCCACTCCCTTTCGATATTTTGAGCACTCATGCAATGGATGAGCGTAAGCACGAGAGTTGACACTTAGGATGGAAAAGAGAGAAATATGTTGGAGGAGGAAGACAAAAAGGGTGAGAAAGGCTCACATCAATGAGGACAATCATAGGCGAGAGGAAACCAAATGATAGATATGATGTCAGGAGTAGGGATTGCCATGCAACGGATGCACATATGAGCTAAGAAAAGCTCTCCAATGGAACTAGTGGGGGTGCATCCAACTTACTCGCTCATGTAGACCTAGAGCTCGTTTGAGGAGGCTCATCCTTGGAATATGCAAGCCATGTTCTATAGTGTGAAGGTCCCCACATAGCTATAAGCATAAATGATCATCTCTATGGAGCACAAGATATAGAGGGAGTACGAGTGTGGATCTTTCAAAAGGAATAGTAGTGTTTCCCCTTTCTCTCTTTTTTCTATTTTTGTATTTTTTTTGGTGCCCTATATGGCTCTTTCTATTTAACTCTCATTTGTCCTCTTTGGGATCTTTTAAATTCGTCCTCTTTGTGATCTTTTAAATTTGTCCACTTTGGGATCTTTTCATCACTTAAGGGCAACACTCTATTTTACAAGAAGGTATAGAAGATATTCACACTTTATCAGGTACTCATCATAAAGAAGATGTAGCTATCATGATGTATGCAAATGTATGCCTCTGCTAGTGTAGCAGGTACATGCATGACTTGAAGATCAAGTCATGAGAAGGTGGATGTTGCATGGCAATATATCTCGGAAAGGCTATGGAAATGCCTTGATAGGTAGGTATGGTGGTTGTTTTGAGGAAAGATATAAGGAGATTTATGATGACAGAGCATATCATGCCAAGGGTTTGGATGCACCGGCGAGGTGGACGCCAACTCTTGGAGTGAGAAGAGGGCAATGCGCGGTACCGAAGAGGCTAGCAAATATGAGGAGGTGGAAGTGTCAACTTTTAATAGTTACATTAGTCTGAAGAACTCATGCACTTATTATTGGTAACTCTCAATCTAATGAGGAGGTTCAACAAAGAGACAAGTACCCCAAGGAGGAGTGTATGGGGGTTCGGTTATCCTTGCGCATCCTCGTCTCATGGTACGTGAGTGTACTCTAATATTCGATCCCTCAAAAGATTAGTGATCCATCTAGTAGCTAGAGTTCTCAACTATTTTTGTAGGTTTTTGAAAATAAACACGGATTTCCCAAAATACGACACATATCACTAATAGGCTAGAGCTCTTGACACCAAAATTTCAAACATTACACACAGCAATACCTCAAAACTATTGCAAGTTACTACTACAATTAAATAGCAACCTCACTTACCTACTTGCAAGACAAGACACAGCTCAACGCAACAACCAAGTCTCTTAACAAGATAAACATGAAAACTAAAGAGAGTTTCAGCAACAAACTAAACTAAACTAAATCTAAAGCTCTTGAAAAAGATAAACATGAAAACTAAGAGCTAAACATGGCAGTATCTATGAATAGATAAAGAACACACAACAGAAGAAAGAGAAGCATGAAAATCGTATGATGTGTTCTAGTTTGAAGTGGAGCGTGTTTCTCTCCCACACAAAGTAAGCTGGGGTTTAACTTGTTATGAAAAGCAAGCAAAGCTAAACAAAACTAAAAAGGAAACCTAAGAGCGAGACGCTCCAAGCATAACACATAACGCATGAAGTGATAAAAATATAGTGAGACGGAGGACGAACTGATGATTGGTGATGGAAAAGGGGATGAACGGGGGCATACCCAAGCTTAGACGCTTGAGTCTCCTTGAATATTTATTGGGGATGCATGGGGGCATCCCCAATCTTGAGCGCTTGACACTTCCGGATCTTCTTTCATCATCTTCCCTCGCACACTTGAAAACTCCCTTCATACATAACTCATCATAAGCTGATTAGCGAGGTTAGTACCCTTAATAAAATAATTTTCATCTACTAAAAATAAAGATATTCTTGAAGATCTACTGTTTCTCAAGATTGCCAAAAAGTTTTTGCAAATAAAAATCAAGCTTAAGGTTTGCAAAAGTGAAGAACGGCAAAACATGGCAGAATCTGTGAAAAACAGAACAGCAGGTAGTAAATAATTTTTGTCGGGGTACTTATGCAACTCAAATAAAAAAAACTCAGAACAAATGAAAGTTTCAAAATTGTATAGAGAATTTTGTGTAAAAAAATCAGCTCAAAAAGATGAACTGGTGATTTTTTTTGATTTTTTCCGTCAAGCAGACAAAATCTGTTTTCTGGACAGAATGTCACAACTTTTGCTTCCCTTATCATAAGAGGCTAGAACTTGGCAAAAAGCTTGAAAATAAAGATACAATGATATTGCTACAGTAGTAACAATCATTAAGACCACTAAGAAAAGAAGTAAAAACATCTTGGGTTGCCTCCCAACAAGCGCTTTCTTTTACGCCTTAAATCTAGGCATAAAGCAAAAGAAGAATGAAGTTTTATCAAGAGAGAGTGAATAGCTAGCCCGCGTAACGGACTCAAAAGGTAACTTGATTTTCTTTCTAGGGAAGCTTTCCATCACCTTTTTGAGAGGGAATTGAAATTTTATATTCCCATCTTTCATGTCAATAACAGCACCAACGGTGCGAAGAAAAGGACGTCCCAAAATAATTGGACATAAAGGTTCACACTCTATGTCCATAATAGTGAAATCAATGGGAACATAATGGTCATTGACAATGATAAGAACATCATCGATCTTCCCCAAAGGTTTCTTTACGTAAGAATCAACAAGACGAACACCAAAAGAACAAGGATCAAAAGGTTTCAATTCAAACATATCATACATTCTTTTGGGCATAACGGAGGTACTATCTCCAACATCACATAAAGCATAGCAAGAGAAGTTATTCAATTTAATTTTTATCATAGGATCCCAACCATCATCTAGCTTCCTAGGTATGGAGGCTTCTATTCTAAGCTTCTCCTCCCTAGCTTTGATGAGAGCATTAGTGATATGCTCCGTGAAGGCAAGATTTAGTGTGCTAGTGTGTGGGTCTCTAAACATTTTGTGTAGCAAGCTAATAACTTCTGAGAGAGTCCAACTATCAAAATCAATGTCACTACTATCAAAGGTTGTAGTGGTGTCATCTAGGCTCACTTTTTTGAAACCCTCTACGTTCATAGAAATTTCTTCTTCCACGGTTGAGGTATTAGCATCACCATTAATAGGTCCAATGTGACTAGGAGTGTGTTGGGTGCTAATAGTTTGGGTGTCCTCAAAAATTTGGATAGTAGCAACTGTGTAGTGTGTAGGAATGCTCTTAATTCTATCCTCTTCCTCTTTTTCTCTAGCCCATCTTTCTTTAAGTTTAGCCATCATCCTAATAATTTCATTAGTTTGAAATTGCATAGCATTAATAGGAGTGACATTCTCAGTACTGGAAAAACAACTATAGATAATATGGGCACTAATGGCGCACATTAGGTGCGCCATTACTATCACTTACTAATGGCGTGCTAGTAATGACGCACCTAATGTGTGCCATTAGTAGCCAAAATAGGTGCACCATTAAAGGCCCTTTTTACAGTAGTGGATCCTCTCCTCAAGGGGGATGTAACACCCTCAGATCCAGTACAGTAATCACTACAGTGATTCCACTCTTTAAGGCTCATTACTGTTGATGATCAAGCCATGATCACCTTTGATCATAGCTCTCTCAAATTCCAACCCTGATAAAATTTTCAAATTTGTGTGGACTATTGAATTGCTCCAAGAATTTATGGGTGACTAATAACCATCATGCAAAAACTTAAACCAAGTCACCCTTAGTCATTAGAATAATCACAAGTCTATGTTGATTGTGAAACCAATCTTGTGGTGTCATCAAGAATTATTTTGAAGGTTAATATAAAAATGGAAATCTTAGTTGAACCAAAATAATGGAATCTATTAATAAAATGCATAACAAACATTAGGCCACGATAATTTAGCAATAGTTATTTTATTAAAATGGTATAGTAATATTAAGGAATAATAAATAGAATAAAATAATAGCTTGGACCATTTATTAAATTTCCTTGATAATTTTAGTAAACAGGTGGTAATTTTAAATGCACTAAAAATTGTGAAACCAATTTTATTAAATGCCTAAAAATCAGTAGGTCTTATAAATATTGGAATGTGAATTTATAAAGTTATTTAAATAATTCAATTAAATGATAACAGTAGCAAAACAGCACCAAAAAGCCTTTTAAAATAAATAACAATATTCAAATGAATTTTATTGTGGGCCAAACTTTTGTGGCATCATGTTGAAGTGTAACCCTAATATATGTGCAAGTATAACATTTTACAAAAATCAAAACCTAGCCAAACTAAATACAAACAGAAAAGAAATTTAAAGGAAACATAAAACACAAATAAAAAATAAAAACCCTAACCTACGCCTGGGGCGAGGCCCACACCCGGGGCCAGCTCCCTCCCTACTCCTTTTCCCACCAACCCCCCCACCTGCCCCCTCGCCGTGGCAGCGTGGCCATGGCCAGGGCAAGCCATGCCGGCCCCCCTTCACCTGCCTCACCTGCCCCCCTCTCCTCGGGTGGATAGGAGCATCCCAAGCCCCGCGCCCACTGCCCCTCCTCCATTCCCCTCTCCCTCGAGCTCCTCCCTCTCCTTTTTCTTCTGGACCGAGGCCGCCATGGCCACCGCCGCGTGAGCTCGCGCGCCCACTGAGTTCCCTACCCCCAGCCAGCGTGTCCTGGAGCCCCGCCATCGTCGTCCTCGTCTGCCTGCGGAAGGAATTGAGCCTGGAGCCACAGCCCGGAGCGCTACGTCGTCGTCTTCAACCTTCTGCCCGCCGGCGATCTCCTTCAAATTCCGGCCACACCGCACCCTCCCCGAGCCCGCTGCCCTCCACTACGTGCTCCTGGTGAGCTCCTCGTCCGTCGCCTACTCCTCGCGCCCGCTCTCTTTCGCTCCAACTCGGACCGCCATGGGAGCAGTGAGCTCATCTCCGCCGTTGAGCTCGCCGTCGTGGCCTGGGCCACGCCTTGGGCACGCCACGCGCGTCGGCTTGCTCCCCACACACGCAGGAACCGAATGCCAGAGAAAATGCCCAAGAACACACCCAAAATCGAGCTCCCCACCATCACCATTTTCTGACCGCCGCCACTCTCGTCGCCGACCCCGATTCCGACGACCCCCTGGGCCTGCACCACCACCACTCGATGCGGCATGCTCCGCTCGTTCAATTAAGCCCACCTGCGCCCCCTCCCGTGGCCTACGGCGTGCCCACGCTCGTCGTCGGCGTGCATAGCCGTCGCCGGCGAGCCCCTGTGTGGATGACGTGTAGGGCCCGCACGTCAGTTGGGTAATTAGCACTAAACCCACCCCCCCTGACACTGACTTGTGGGTCCAGTGCCCCTAACCATCCTACTAATTAAACAGAAATGGAAATAAGCCCTGGGCCTATGACATGTGGACCCATCCCAATTAACCGCCCGATTAACTTAATAAAGATAATTAACCAAATCTGTCTCTATGACATGTGGGACCCCACTGTTATTAAATTTAATCATGTGGATTATTAATACTGTGAGGCTGACAGGTGGGTCCAGAGGCATTTTCTGATTTAATTAAATGTTTTATAAATAACAGAGGCTGACATGTGGGTCCCACATGTCAGCACTGTTCTGGATAATGTTGTGGATAATGTTTTGGATAATGATTAATAAATAATAAAAGAAATTCAGAAAATCATTTAAATGATTTAAAACTTTGAAATTCAATAACTTTTAAACCGTAACTCGGATTCAAAAACTTTATACATGAAAATTGATCAGAAAAATATAACAAATACGGATACGCTATCTGTATGTCTACCACCTCCCTCTAACATACCGAGCATCGACATTCCCCCCTTCGGGTCGTTTGCCGATAATTCCCGGTACCGATAAAAATTGCCCGGATCAAAATACTTTGTATACGAAAGTTACTCAGAACGGATCAACGATTACAGATATGATACCCATATCCTCACCACACCCCTCTAACATACCGATCATCGAACTGTTCCCCCCTTCGATGGCACTGTCCGATAGATTGCCCGACAACCGTTAAACTGTCCGGTACTGTTAGAGTGCCCAGATGAATTTATTCCGAACACGAAACTTGTTCGGAATAGATCATTTAGCACGGATACACCCCCCCTTATGTTGTTCCGGTAACCACGACACCTCCGGCTTGATCCTTCCCCCTCCGGACACCCTGTCCGGTAATCACCCGGAGCCGGTGGTTCATCCCCAGATGAATTCCCGCTCCGAGCATATTGCATTGCACTGCGTTAGAACCCCGTTTACAATTCATCTGTTATGTCTTGCATTTGTATTGCTATTATTGTTGTGTATTTATTGTTTCTTCCCCCCCTTAATCTCCGGTAGACCCCGCTGCTGCCGTCGACTACACCGATGCTGAGTACGACTACTTCGTCGACGACCGTACCGCTACTGTCGAGCTTGCAGGCAAGCAGAGCCATTCTCTTCCCCAGATATCGCCTATCTTTCCGTACATTTCTTGCACTAGGCATGGTTACTGCTACTGCTACTATTACAATCCTATTCAATTGCATAGCCTGATTTTGTCGCCCCTTGATGTACCTTCCTTTAATCCTATGCTGCCTATTATTACTTATGCATTATTCAGCAGTAAACCCTGCGCATTGTTAGTTAGTGTAAGAGCAAAGTTATACCCTCATGAGTTTTGGATATTGTTGGTCAAAACAGTAGAGGAACTAACAAGTTTTCTAGTGTGAAACAGATGGTTAGGTTCCTGAAGTTATAGGTTGGTGATAAAGCTTCAACGAAGATTTACTCATTTATCGAAGCATATCCTCTGGAGCGAAGCTTATCACGGATGTCGACCCCTAAAAAGATAAGGAATCCTGAAGCACGTCTCATCGAAGAAGTTGATCAAGATGGCGCAAGACTTAGTTGGTTTTGCATAGTTCTTTTTACTTCTTTGAGTCGTAGGAAAAACCGTACTATCAAGAGGGGTTTAGTAAATGTATTCTGAAGGTTTTGATGAAAAGACTCAGATCAAATCTAAACCAGTGAGAAGCCAGAGTCGAAGAAATCTCATGTGAGCTAGGTAATGCTTCACCAGCGAAGACTTTGTTCTTTCGGCTCCTGAAGCAGAACCAAGTCCGTGAGTCAGCTTTACTTGGACCGCAAGTAAAGTTGCGCTTTGATTGGAAATATGACCGTTGGGGACAGGTGTCAAGCTGTCACATCGGGTTACTTCAGTCATTTCGCACCTTGGGATTGCCACCTATAAATACGCCACCCCAGCCCTCATTGGCGATAGGCTTCTCAAGATTGATTCCTTACCGAGGAGAGAGAGAGAGAGCAACCCCACCGAAGCAAACCAAATACCAATACACCGAAGCATAAGTCCTATTGATCTGAGTTGATTCATTATGACTTAGGAAGAAGTTTGCTAGCCTTGTTATCTTGGAGAACTGCAATTCTCCTAGACGGTTAGAGAGTTGTTCTTCAGAGAGCGAAGAGTTATTGTCGCCTCGAAGTCCAGTTTGTCAAAGGTTTCGGTGATTTCCTCAATAATCAACCAAGAGTGAAGAACTGACCAAGCTCAAGGAGATTGGTGCAGTGGAGAAATGGACGGAGAGAGGTTAGCTCCTGTGTTCAATCACAAGTCCCTCCAACCAGACGTAGCACTTTGCAGAGTGTGAACTGGTCGAACAAACATCGCCGAGTCAAGGGTTCGTTTTACTTTCCGCACTTACATTCTGTTTGTCAATTGCTTCAGAGTTCTGCTTCGATGCAATTGATTCGATACTTTTGATTCACTATGTTCTGCTTCGATCATGTTCTGCTTCAATGTTTACCTTTCTGTTGAATAGTTTCGATTGCTGTGTTATGCTTCACTTCAAAGTTTCATGCGAAATTTTGATGTGATCATTCACCCCCTCCCCCTCTGATCACATACTTGGACTAACAGTTAGGTTTAGAATAGCGGGCCGTGATCACTCTGGGAGTGATCGCGGAAACGATATATAACAACTGCAACAGGTACGGATCAAGGCAGACACCCTAGGGAACCTACAACGGCGAGACTCTGCCGAGTCGCTTCGAGTTTGACCTACGAGTGGAATGGACTCGTATTTCACTCTCGTCGGCTCAGTAGCGTAGCATCACCGGGATGATATGAGGTTTACCTCTTTAGTTCATTCCGCTGATGTCTCTGTCAAACCTCTTAAGTGTGCCATCGAGGGTGATTCCTCCTGGTTTCACTTAATGGTAGGAACTCGAACCAACTGGTGTCCTTAAAGGTAAGAAGTCGGGCGACCCAACGGGGCCCGCGAGTGGTATTGCGACGGGACGACAGGGAGGGTACGACCAGTGTATCGGTGTGCTTGGTCCCTGATCGTTGGCCGCGAGAGTTACCAAACTACGAAAGTCGAGCTCCTCCCAGAGCACACGCGAGACAAGGTAAGGAGACGGTTCGCCTTGTTGGTAACCGCAGTGACTTGGTGGGACGACGGGGCAGGCACCGATGTACTGGTGGTCCTGGCTGCTGTCGTTGTCCGCGGGTCAGTTAAGTCGAGGCAACGATAACGGTTGTCTCGCAGGTTAATTAAAATTCTAAATGGTTCAGTGAATGTCTTGAGTTGGCTATATGCCATGTACACACTACCTACCCGTGGGAACTACGAGTTATGGGCTCCTCTGCTTCGTAGTGTCGTCCGAGGACTCTGCAGACGTCAGCAGTACCGCGGGCAGATTGCCGGGAAGTGGTGTTGTCTTATTTGCCGCGGCAGTGTGATTTGTATTTTCTTTGATTTAACTTCACCGGCCAGTCACGCACCGTGCAGGAGTACGTTTGGGTTGGGGTCCAAGGCCCGGCGTACTTAGGATTTAGACCGGCGGATGACCTCTCTGTTGAGTTTGAAAGATGGGCTATGAAGTGTCGGATAGCCTCGGTGGAGCGTTCCCTAACAAGGTTCCCGCCACCCTGGAGATCCGTGCGTGTAGCGTAACACAAGTGCACCCCTGCAGGGAAGATTAATCTATTCGAATAGCCGTGTCCACGGTAACAGGACGCTTTATGCTGAAGCTGGATCTTACCACTAGAAACTATTATTATTAAACTGTATGGTTCCAGGTTTTCTTCCTCGCGGGGATGTCGAGGAGGTGAACTCGGAGGCATTGTTAATTATTACAACTTATTATTATACAATGCTGCAGCAACTTCTGCTGCATTGTTACTTTATGCTTTATATAAACTTTTGGCTGATTCTTACCTCATGCTGCAAGACATCGTCGGAAGATGCTAGTCTTCGATAGGCCTAGCTTCTTATCCTTGCTCTGAATTTCTGTCTTTCAGTCCACTATATACAGCCTCTTCTTTCCGTTGATACAATGCATAATGCTTAGTAGCGGACGTAAGACTCGCGGGTATACTAGATACTCACCTGCTTTATTTCCTTTACTGTTTTGCCTGATCGGCCGCTGCAGTCGACGTTGGAGTCCAGGAGCAGGAGATCCCCGATGTCGACCACCGCAACGTGAAGATCCCCGATGCCTTCTACGACGTCGAGTTCCCCGTTGACCAGGAGTAGCTTGGAGTTTCCCAGGCAGGAGGCCTCGCCTTTTCGATCTGTTGTTATTTGTGCTAGCCTTCTTAAGGCAACCTTGTATCCTTGTGTCTGTACTCAGATACTATTGCTTCCGCTGACCTTGAGCTCTCGAGCTATTGTATTCGAGCCCTCGTGGCCCCTGGCTTGTATTAAACAACTTGTATTATTTTATTTGTAGAGTTGTGTTGTGATATCTCACCGTGAGTCCCTAATCTCGATCGTGTACCTTGCGTGTATGATTACTGTACACGGCTTGATTTTGGGGGCGTCACAGGGGAGGTTATAATTTTAAGCATTTCTACATCCAGGGCTAAGCTATCTACCTTCAAAAGAGAGATTATCTCATTTGTCTAATTTCTCTTCTACACTCTTGTTGAAGGCTTTTTGGGTAGTGATAAAGTCTCTAAGCATGCTTTCTAATTCAGAAGTGAGGTTCTTGTTGCTAGGATAAGTGTTGTTATTCTCATAGTTGGATGGAAACGGTATAGGATTGCTAGAAAAATTATCCCTATAAGCATTGTTGTTGAAGTTTTTTCTAGCAATAAAGTTCACATCTACTTGTTCCCGAGCAACCAAATAATTTAAAGGGACATCATGAGGATCAATAGATGGTTGCTTGGTAAGTAGAGACATAATTAAGTCAACCTTTTCATTTAGGGAGGTAATCTCCTCGACAGAGTTTACCTTCCTACCTATTGGAGCACGTTCGGTGTGCCATTGGGAATGGTTTTTCATCATCTCATCTAGAAGTTTTGTGGCAGCACCAAATGTTGTTGACATAAAGGTTCCTCCAGCGGCCGAATCTAACAGATTCCGCGAGGTAAAGTTCAAGCCTGCATAAAAAGTCTGGAAAACCATCCAAGTAGTCAAACCATGTGTAGGGCATTTCTTAACAAGAGATTTTATTCGTTCCCAAGCTTGGGCAACATGTTCATCATCCAATTGCTTAAAATTTATAATGTTACTGCTCAATTGGATAATTTTAGCAGGTGGGTAGTACTTCCCAATAAAATCATCTTTGCACTTATCCCAAGAATCTATGCTATTCCTAGGCAAAGATTGAAACCAGATTTTAGCTTCTCCCCTCAAAGAGAAGGGAAAAATCTTAAGCTTAAAAACATCACCTTCTACTTCTTTATACTTTTGCATATCACATAGCTCAACAAAATTGTTCAAGTGTAAAGCAGCATCATCTCCAGCACCAGAGAATTGATCTCTCAAAACAAGGTTTAGCAAGGTAGTTTTAATTTCATAAGAGGTAGCTGAAGTGGCATGTGTTGCAATAGGAGTGTAGATAAAGTCATTGTTGTTGTGACTAGTGAAGTCACACAACTTGGTGTTTTAAGTGGAACCCATAGCAACAGCAAGTGTGGTAGATTTTTTTGTAATTTTTGATATAGGACACTAAGATAAAAACTGAATGGTAAACTAACAAGACTAAAATGCAAAGGTAAAAGATATTGTGAAACTCCCCTATCTTGACGATTGGAGTCCCTGGCAACGGCGCCAGAAATTTGCTTGATGTGCGAGAGATGATGATGGCTTCTTGCCCTTCGTTGGTTACCCCAAGTGGAAGGTGAGATGTAGGACAACAGCAAATTTCCCCTATGTAGAGGATAGGGTTTGTCTCCCGTAGGACTCAAAAGCGACGTGGACCTGCACACACACAACAAATAACTCTGCTCCCAACGAAGTTCAGAGAGGTTTTCAATCTCTCCGGTTTTGTTGTTTACAAAGGATCAAACACAAGGGATAATCATAATGGTGATGCCAGCTGAAAGTAAAAGAGCGTGTAAACAATGATGAGAATTTGGACCGGGGTCCCGTGATGTTCACTAGTGATGTCTCTCTCCCAAAATACGATAAAACTGCTATGCGAGGTAAACAAATCACAGCTAGGCAATTGACAGGATTACGGGCGCAAACCAACACTAACTATGCTACAAAGAAAGGAAGAGGCTCAAAAGCATGGGCGGTACGCCAAAATAAGTAGACCGAAATTCAACTGCATCTACTACTAATCATCCACCTTGAGATATCTATCCAGAACATCTCGCTGGTATTAAGTTTCGAGCCCCACCCAAAGTGTAAACCCAAAGCAACAGACAACTGCATTAAAAAGCACTTTGCGTAAAGTAAACAATCCTTGCAACCGCGGTTACAAGCACCGTTGTTTTCCCCTTTGTGGCAACAACACATCCCCTAGACTCATGTTTCTGTCACTCAAGCGTGTCATCAGGGGGCATGAACCCACAATCGAGCATAACGTTCCCCCTGGGAGTCACTACCTACTACTTGGCCAAAACAATAAACAACAACACAGAACATGCAAGAATTACTCAAGAACATAAATATAAAAGATAAGAACCAAATATATTACTCAATCACAAACTGAACATAGTCTCATAATCCATCAGATCCCAGCAAACTCAGCATAGCAATAGTAGAAAATTACATATGTGCCTCGATCATGTAGGCCAGCTCATGAGGTCTAATCCATGAAGAACAAAGAGGGGAGGAGAACATCACATAGCTACTGATCACGAACCAATGGTCCAAGGTAGACTACTCACGGATCATCCGGGAAGCATCCGTGGTGGAGGAGAGACTCCCGGGGGTCAATCCTCCCTCCGGCAGGGTGCTGGGAAGAGGTCTGTTGGCGCTCCCGATCTTGGAAGCGCGGCAGCGGCGGAACAGAGGCGAGATCGCAAAAACGGATTCTGTCTTCGGAAGAATCCCATCACGGAGAATATATAGGCGAAGGGGGCAGCCAGGGGGGCACCAGGGGTTTAGTCGCCCACTGGCGCGGCCAGCCCGTAGGGCGCGCCACCATGGAGCCTGGGCCCCTGGTGGTGGCCCTCTGGCCCCACCCAGGTGATTCCGGAAGGTTCCTTCATGCTGATTTTTTATATGATATTTCCCGAATTTTTGGAGCACTTTTAATATGGGGGAAACCTGAAATAGAAAAACAACAGAAAACAGTAACTGACACTGTGGTGCACTGAGTTAATAAGTTAGTCCAGATATGATCAAAATTCTATGAAAGTGTATCTAGATCATAGAAATATCACACAAAACATGCATGGAGCAAGCAGAAATTATAGATATGTTTGGGACGTATCACCATGGTCCAAGGTAGACTACTCATGGTACATCCGGGAGGCGTCCATGGTGGTGGATAGGTCGCCGTAGGCCAATCCTCCCTCCGACAGGGTGCCGGGAAGAGGTCTTATGGCGCTCCCGATCTTCGGAGCGCGGCGGCGGCGGAGGAGAGAGGTAATTCGTGATGCGGGATTCTACTCGAGGGTTTCCTGGATGAGGGGTAAAAATAGCCCGAAGGGGGGCATCAGAGGTGGGGACCACCTCCTAGGCACCCTGGTGGCGCGGCCAGGGGTGGGGTCGCGCCACCTGGTCGCCTAGGAGGGGGTGGCCCCCCTCTGGCTCTCCTTTAGTGCTTCCGGAAGCTTCCTGAACGCTGATTTTTATTCTGAATTTTTTGGAATTTTTCGGGCATTTTAAATTGGAAAAAAAAATCACTGCAACTAAAGACATCAGCAGACAGGAACTGGCACTGGGTGCACTAATTTAGTAGGTTAGTCCAAATATGTGTAAAATGATATAAAAGTGGATGGAACAAGCAGAAATTATAGATATGTTTGGGACGTATCAACATCCCCAAGCTTAATTTAAGCTCGTCCTCGATTAGGTAAATGATAACACATATAATTTCTAGGGTGACATGCTAACACTCACATATAAGAAGTTCCAAGTAAATCAAGTAAGATATGCAATTCAAGTCAAGATAATAACAAGCAAGATTCTTAGTATTAATTCTAGCAAAGCATAAACACAAAGGTGCAAGAGCTCTCGCTGTCTGTGACTCGAATGTCTCCAAATGGTGTTTGCGTGCAAGCAATGGGAGATGGGATTAAGAGAGAGTAAATATATATATAGTTTAATTGGGAACTCAATCTACTAAAGTTTCACACTTCCTCTCCTTCGGGATCTTATTTTGACTCATCCCCAGACCACTAGTCAGGTACAAGTCAAACTGATCCTCTCCCTTTCGACTTTGAGCAATCATGCAATGGATGAGCGCGACCAAGATACATTAGCACTTAGGATGGTAAAGAGAGAAATGATGGAGAAGGAAGACAAAAATGTGTGAAAGGCTCACATCAACGAGGACAATCATAGGCGAGAGAAGGCCAAATGATAGATATGATGTGAGGAGTAGTGATTGCGATGCAACGGATGCACATGTGAGCTACAGTAATCTCTCCAATGGGACTGGTGGGGGTGCATCCAACTTTCTTGCTCATGAAGACCTAGAGCTCATTTGAGGAGGCTCATCCTTGGAATATGCAAGCCAAGTTCTATAGTGAAAGGGTCCCCACATAGTTATGCATGAATGATAATCTCTATGGAGTACAAATATAGCAATGGAGTACGAGTGTGGATCTTTCAAAAGGAATAGTAGTATTGCCCCTTCTCTCTTTTATTTCCTTTTTCTCCCTTTTCTCTTTTTTGTATTTTTGTGGCCTCTTTGGCTCTTTCTATTTATCTCTCATTTGTCCTCTTTGGAACTTTTAATTTATCCTCTTTGGGATCTTTTCCTCATTTAAGGGCAACACTCTATATTTTAGAAGAAAATATAAGATCTTCACACTTTATAAGAAGTACTCAACATAAAGGAAGAATGAAAACTATCATGATGTATGCAAATGTATGCCTCTGCCAGGGTAGCAGGATATGCAATGATACTAACGAGTCATGTGATATGTCCCAAACGTATCGATAATTTTTGCTTGCTCCATGCATGTTTTGTGTGATATTGCTATGATCTAGATACACTTTCATACACTTTTGATGATATTTAGACTAACCTATTAACTCAGTGCACCCCAGTGCCAATTTCTGTTTTGTGTTGTTTTTCTATTTCAGTTTTCCCATATATTAAAAGTGCTAAAACATTCAGGAAAAATCAGATAAAAAATCAGCATGAAGGAACCTTCCGGAGTCCCGAAGGGGGGCCAGGTGGGACCCACCAGGGCCCCAGGCAGCCACCTGGCGCGGCCTAGGGCTTGGCCGCGCCAGGGGGGGTTCCTGGACCCCTGGTGGCCCCCGTGGCTGCCCCCCCCCTTCGCCTATATATCTCCCGTGACGTGAAACTTCCGAAGACATAACCCTTTTTCGCGATCTCGCCTCTGTCCCGCCGCCTCCGCGCTTCCAAGATCGGGAGCACCAGCAGACCCCTTCCCGGCACCCTGCCAGAGGGAGGATGAACCTCCGGGAGAGTCCCCTCCACCATGGACGCTTCCCGGATGTGTCGTGAGTAGTTTTCTTTTGACCATGGGTCCGTGACCTCCGGGAGGGATCTAATATTAGAGTACACTCACGTACCATGAGTCAAGGATGCGCAAGGATAACCAAACCCCCATACACTCCTGCTCGGGGTACTTGTCTCTTTGTGAACCTCCTTATTAGATTGAGAGTTACCGATAATAAGTGCATGAGTTCTTCGGACTAATGTAAGTATTGAAAGTTGACACTTCCACCTCCTCATATTTGCTAGCCTCTCCTGTGCCGTGCATTGCCTTCTTCTCACTCGAGAGTTGGCGTCCACCTTCGCCGGTACATCCAAACCCTTGGCATGATACGCTCTGTCATCATAAACCTCCTTATATCTTTCCTCAAAACAGCCACCATACCTACCTATCAAGGCATTTCCATAGCCTTTCTGAGATATATTGCCATGCAACATCCACCTCTTCATGACTTTATCTTCATGGCATACAAGTTCCAGCTACACTGGCAGCGGAATACATTGCATACATCATGATAGCTACATCTTCTTTATGATTTGAGTACCTTGTAAAGTGTGAAAGATCTTCTATACCCTCTTGTAAATTAGAGTGTTGCCCTTAAGTGAGGAAAAGATCCCAAAGTGGACAAAATAAAAGATCCCAAAGAGGACAAATGAGAGTTAAATAGGAAGAGCCATTGAGGCCACCAAAAAATACAAAAAAAGAGAAAAAGAGAAAAAGGAAATAAAAAGAGAGAAAGGGGAAACACTACTATCCTTTTGAAAGATCCCAACTAATACTCCCTCTTATCCTTGTACTCCATAGAGATGATTATTCATGCATATAGCTATGTGGGGACCTTCACACTATAGAACTTGGCTTGCATATTCCAAGGATGAGCCTTCTCAAAAGAGCTCTAGGTCTTCATGAGCGAGCAAGTTAGATGCACCCCCACTAGTTCCATTGGAGAGCTTTTCAGCTCATATGTGCATCCATTGCATGGCAATCCCTACTCCTCACATCATATCTATCATTTGGCCTTCTCGCCTATGATTGTCCTCATTGATGTGAGCCTTTCTCACCCTTTTTGTCTTCCTCCTCCACCATATTTATCTCTTTTCCATCCTAAGTGTCAACTTTCGTGCTTACGCTCATCCATTGCATGAGTGCTCAAAATATCGAAAAGGAGTGGATCAAATTGACTTGTACCTGGCTAGTGGTGTGGGGACGATTCAAGATAAGATTCCAAAGAAGACCAAGTGTAAAACTTTAGTAGATTGAGTTCTCAACACAAATACTTTTTTTCTCGTATTCCATATCCCTCTTCTTGCATGCAAACACCATTTGGAGACATTCGAGTCACGGACAGCGAGAGCTCTTGCACCTAATGTTCTTTTGTTACCTGTTTCAATGCTAATATAGACTCTTGTCTGTTATGACTTGAGTAGAATCACATACCTTGATTGCTTTACTTTTCAAAGTTCTTCTATGGTTGCTAGCATGTCACCACATAAATTATGCTTGTTATCATTTACCTACTCGAGGACGAGCAAGAATTCAGCTTGGGGATATTGATACGTCCCAGATGTATCGATAATTTCTGCTTGCTCCATGCATTTTTGTGTGATATTGCTATGATCTAGATACACTTTTGATCATATTTGGACTAACCTATTAACTCAGTGCACCCCAGTGCCAGTTTCTGTTTTCTGTTGTTTTTTTATTTCAGTTTTCCCCCATATTAAAAGTGCTCAAAAAATTCGGGAAAAATCAGATAAAAAATCAGCGTGAAGGAACCTTCCACAGTCCTGAAGGGGGGCCAGGTGGGACCCACCAGGGCCCTAGGCGGCCACCTGGCGCGGCCTAGGGCTTGGCCGCTCCAGGGGGGCGCCTGGACCCCTGGTGCCCCCCTCGCTGCCCTCCTTCGCCTATATATCTCCCGTGACGTGAAAATTCTGAAGACAGAACCCTTTTTCGCGATCTCGCCTCTGTTCCGCCGCCGCCACACTTCCAAGATGGGGAGCATCAGCATACCCCTTCCCGGCACCCTGCCGGAGGGAGGATCGACCTCCGGGAGCCTCCCCTCCACCATGGACGCTTCCCGGATGTGCCGTCAGTAGTTTCCTTTGGACCATGGGTCCGTGACCAGTAGCTATGTGATGTTCTCCTCCCCTCTTTGTTCTTCATGGTTTAGACCTTGTGAGCTTCCCTACATGATCGAGGCACATATGTAATCTTTCTGCTATTGCTATGTTGAGTTTGATGGGATATGATGGATTATGAGATTATGTTCAGATTGTGATAGAGTAATATATTTGGTTCTTATCTTTTATATTTTTGTTCCTAAGTAATTCTTGCATGTTCTCCGTTGCTCTTTATTGATTTGGCCAAGTAGTAGGTAGTAACTCCAAGAGGGAACGTTATGCTCGATTGTGGGTTCATGCCCCCTGATGACAAGCTTGAGTGAAAGAAACATGAGTCTAGGAGATGTGCTATTGCCACAAGGGGGAAAACAACGGTGCTTGTAACCGCGGTTGCAAGGATTGTTTAATTTACGCAAAGTTCTTTTTAATGCAGTTGTCTGTTGCTTTGGGTTTAAATTTTGGGTGGGGCTCGCAACTTAATACCAGCGAGATGTTCTGGATAGATATCTCAAGGTGGATGATTAGTAGTAGATGCAGATGGATTTCGGTCTACTTAGTTTGGCGTACTGCCCATGCTTTTGAGCCTCTTCCTTTCTGTTGTAGCATAGTTAGCATTGCGGTGCGTTTATAATCCTGTCAATTTCCCATCTGTAATTTGTTTACCTCGCATAGCAATTTTATCGTCTTTTGGGAGAGAGACATCACTAGTGAACATCACGGGACCCCGGTGCATATTCTCATCATTGTTTACACGCTTATTTACTTTTCAGCTTTTACTTTCAGTTGCTATCATCATTATCATTACCCCTTGTGTTTTGATCCTTTGTAAACAACAAGACCAGAGAGATTGACAACCTCTCTGAACTTCGTGTGGAGAAAAGTTATTTGTGTCTGTGTGCAGGTCGAGGTGAAGTAAGCAACCTCGGTTGTGAACGGCGCCATTGTTCGCTTCACCAACTACTTATCATTGCCGGAGTCCTATGGGAGACGGTCTTTAAACCTTGGTATCTTCACCAAGGGAAACTTGCCGCTACGCTGCATCTCACCTTCCACTTGGGGTAACCAACGAAGGGTGAGAAGCAATTATCCTCTCTCGCGTATCATCATGTAGCAATAATAAGGGCAAAGCCCAACAATCATGTGGCTCCTCGGTCAAGCAAAAGCATGTATGAAATGAAGATCAAGTCATGAGATGGTGGATGTTGCATGGCAATGTATCTCAAAAAGGCTATGGAAATGCCTTGATAGGTAGGTATGGTGCCTGTTTTGAGGAAGATATAAGGAGGTTTATGATGACAGAGTGTATCGTGCCAAGGGATTGGATGCACCGGCGAAGTATGCGCCAACTCTCAAGGTGAGAAAGGGCAATGCACAGTACCGAAAAGGCTAGCAAATATGGAAAGGTGGAAGTGTCAACAATCGAATACTCGCATTAGTCTGAAGAACTCATGCACTTATTATAGGTAACTCTCTATCTAATCGGAGGTTCACAAAGCGACGAGTACCCCGAGGAGGAGTGTGTGGGGGTTGGGTTATCCTTGCGGATCCTCGACCCATGGTACGTGAGGGTACTCTATATATTGCAACCCCTCTAGAGGTTAGCGATCCATCTAGTAGCTAGATTTCTCAACTATTTTTTGAAGTTTCAAAAATAAGCACAGATTGCCCAAAATACGACACCTATCACTAATAGGCTCAAGCTCTTGGCACCTTGATGTCCAAACATTATTCTAATCAATACCTCAAAACTATTACATGTTACTACTACACTTGTAATAGCAACCTTAATTACCTACTCATGCAAGACACACAACTCAGTGCAACAATCGAACTCTCTAAACAAGATAAAGATGAAGACTCAAGAGATTTTCTAGAACAACCTAAACAAAAGCTCTTAAAAAGATAAGCATGGTAACTAAGAGGTAAACATGGAAGTAGCTATGAAAAAGGATAAGCATGCAAGCCTATGTTGTGTTCCATGGTGGAGTGGAGCGTGTTTCTATCCCAAACAGTGAAGGCTAGGATCCAACTTGTTATAAACAACAAACAAAACTAAAGCAAACTAAAAATAAAAGAGCAAGACGCTCCAAGTGTAGCAGATAACATATGAAGCGATAAAAATATAGCATGGAAAAGGACGAACTGATGATTGTTGATGGAGAAGGGGATGCACAGGGGCATCCCCAAGCTTAGATGCTTGAGTCTCCTTGGATATTTCTTGGGGGTGCATGAGGGCATCCCCAAGCTTGAGCGCTTGACACTCCCGGATCTTCTCTCACCATCTCCCTTCGCATACTTGAAAACTCCCTTCACACGAAACTCATCATAAACTGATTAGAGTGGTTAGTAACCATGATAAAATATTTTTTCTCCACTGGAAATGAAGATATTCTTGAAGAGCTACTATTTCTCAAGATTTCCAAAAATCTTTTGCAAAGAAAAAGCAAGCTTAAGGTTTGCAAAATGAAGGAAACGCAATACATGGCAGAATCTGTGAAAAACAGACCAGCGGGTAGTAAATAATTTAGTTGGGGCACTTCTGCAACTCAATTACAAAACTCAGAAAAGATGCACGAAAGCCAATTGTATAGAGCACGCTGTCAAAAAAATTCAGATCAAAAAGACGATATGGTGATTTTAGCCGAATTTTTCCGTCAAGGGGACAAAATCTGTTTCTGGACAGCTGATACGTCCCAAACGTATCTATAATTTCTGCTTGCTCCATGCATGTTTTGTGTGATATTGCTATGCTCTAGATACAGTTTCATACACTTTTGATTATATTTAGACTAACTTATTAACTCAGTGCACCACAGTGTCAGTTCCTGTTTTCTGTTGTTTTTCTATTTCAGGTTTCCCCCATATTAAAAGTACTCCAAAAATTTGGGGAAAATCGGATAAAAAATCAGCATGAAGGAACCTTCCGGAATCACTTGGGTGGGGCCAGAGGGTCACCACCAGGGACCCAGGAGGCCACCCGGCGCAGCCTAGGGTCTGGCCGCACCGGGGGGGCGTCTGGACCCCTGGTGGCCCCCCTGGTTGCCCCCCTTCGCCTATTTATTCCCCGTGACGCGAAACCTCCGAAGACAGAACCCTTTTTTGCGATCTCTCTTCTGTTCTGACGCCGCCTCGCTTGCAAGATCGGGAGCGCCAGCAGACCTCTTCCCGGCACCCTGCTGGAGGGAGGATTGACCTCCGGGAGCTTCCCCTCAACCATGGACGCTTCCCGGATGTGCCGTGAGTAGTTTCCTTTGGACCATGGGTCCGTGATCAGTAGCTATGTGATGTTCTCCTCCCCTCTTTGTTCTTCATGGTTTAGTGCTCATGAGCTGCCCTACATGATCGAGACACATATGTAATTTTCTGTTGTTTCTATGCTGAGTTTGCTGGGATCTGATGGATTATGAGATTATGTTTAGATTGTGATTGAGTAATATATTTGGTCTTACCTTTTATATTTTTGTTCCTAAGTAATTATTGCATGTTCTCCGTTGCTATTTATTGCTTTGGCCAAGTAGTAGGTAGTGACTCCAAGAGGGAACGTTATGCTCGATTGTGGGTTCATGCCCCCCGATGACACGCTTGAGTGACAGAAACATGAGTCTAGGGGATGTGTTGTTGCCACAAAGGGGAAAACAACGGTGCTTGTAACCGCGGTTGCAAGGATTGTTTACTTTACGCAAAGTGCTTTTTAATGCAGTTGTCTGTTGCTTTGGGTTTACACTTTGGGTGGGGCTCGCAACTTAATAACAGCGAGATGTTCTGGATAGATATCTCAAGGTGGATGATTAGTAGTAGATGCAGTTGGATTTTGGTCTACTTTTTTTGGCGTACCGCGCATGCTTTTGAGTCTCGTCCATTATTTTTAGCATAGTTAGCATTGCGGTGCGTTTTTTATCCTGTCAATTGCCCAGCTGTAATTTGTTTACCTCGCATAGTAGTTTTATCGTCTTTTGGGAGAGAGACACCACTAGTGAACATCACGGGACCCCAGTCGATATTCTCAATACTGTTTACACGCTCATTTATTTTGCTGCTTTTACTTTCATTTTCTACCATTATAATTATTATTTGTTGCGTTGATCCTTTGTGAACAACAAGGCCGGAGAGATTGACAACCTCTCTGTACTCGTTGGGAAGCAAAGTTATTTGTGTTGTGTGCATGTCCATGTAAATTGCGCCGTTGACACCTACTTATCTTCTCTGGAGTCCTACTGGAGACAAAACTTGGTATCTTCACCGAGGGAAATTTGCCGCTATCCTACATCTCACCTTCCACTTGGGGTAACCAACGAGGAGAGATATCAACAGCATGTCACAACTTTTGAACTATCTTGCAATCGGAGGCTAAAACTTGGCACAAGATTGAAAATAAAGATACAATGATGTTGCTACAGTAGTAACAAGCATCAAGACCACTAAAACTGAAAATAAAAACATCTTGGGTTGCCTCCCGACAAGCGCTTTCTTTTATGCCTTTTAGCTAGGCATGATACAAGAAGATCTAACAATTGAACCATCATCAAGATCATCAAAAATCTCTTCAATAGTACAACTAGTCTTAAGAGGACTTTCGAATAAAGGCCTAGTGAAATCAATTGGAATTTCATTTTTGATTCTATTCAAGAGCGGTATCTCTTTCAAAGTCTTCACCGTTTCCACACCCCTAACCACGGATTTATTTATTTTGGGTTGAGGAACCTTGGGTACATAGACTAACTTGGGTTCCTTCTTTGAGGGGGTTTCTACCTTTTTAGTTTGGATGGAGGATAGATTAGTTCCTAAAGTTTCGATAATATCCTTAATCTTGTAAATCCTAGAAGGGTCTAAATCATGGGATTTAAGGGTCTCCAAGGTGGTATAAATTTTGTGCATGGAGCTATCAAGCCTATTTAAATTCCATTGAATCATACGATCTACTTCACTTGTTTTTCCCATGCTTGGCATCTCTAGTTCTATCTTATCAAGTTTATTCATAGTGTGAGCTAAAGTAATGTTCTCTTGTGTGCTAACAATTGGGGGATTTCCAAAAAGGTTTTACATAACATTAATTGTTTCCCAAGTTTGGGATTCTAGGAAATTTCCATTGATAGCAGTATCTAAAACAAACCTATTCCAAGAAGTAATACCAACATAAAAGTTTATAAGTAAGATAGTGGTGGACTGCTTCTTGGTGGCTCTATTTTGAGAATCATTATTCTAAACCAAGCATCTTTTAGACTTTCTCCACCTCTTTGTTTGAAGGTGAGAATCTCCCCTTCGGGTGCAAAACCAAAGGTAAAGGATTTTGACAAACTAACTAAACAAAGCAAGGTAAATAATTGTTTTGTGGTTTTGATAAAGACACTAAGATAAAAAAAATGATAAAGTAAATGAACAAGACTAAAAATCAAAGGTAAAATATAGTGTGCAACTCCCCTATCTTGACAAGTGGAGTCCCCGACAACGGCGCAAGAAATTTGCTTGATGGTACGAGAGTTGATAACGGCTTCTCTCCCTTCATTGGTTACCCCAAGTGGAAGGTGAGATGTAGATAGCAGCAAATTTCCCTTGGTGAAGATACCAAGGTTGAGATTGAAACAGTAGGACTCCAACGACGACAAGTAGGTGGTTCAGAAAGTGAGGCGCCATTTATGATAATCACTTGCGTTACCTGGACCTGCACACACAAACAAATAACTTTTCTCCCAACTAAGTACAGAGAGGTTGTCAATCTCTCCGGCCTTGTTGTTTACAAAGGATAAAACGCAAGGGTAGATATTAGTGATAATTGCAACAAAAGTAAAAGCGATAAAATAAAGTGGAGGTGTTAACAGTGGTGGGAATATGGACCGGGGTCCCATGACGTTCACTAGTGATGTCTCTCTCCCAAACGACGATAAACAGCTAAGCTGCGTGAACCAATTACAATTGGTCAATTGACAGAATTATAAACGCACTGCAATGCTAATTGTGCTACTTGAAAGTAAGAGTGCTCAATAGTATGGGTTGTACGCCGAGACAAGAAGACCGAAATCCATCCGCGTCTACTTCTAATCATCCACCTTGAGATATCTATCCAGAACATCTCGCTGGTATTAAGTTGCGAGCCCCACGCAAAGTGTAAACTCAAAGCAACACACAATTGCATTAACAATCTATGCGTAAGGTAAAGAATCCTTGCAACCACGGTTACAAGCACCGTTGTTTTCTCCCTGGTGGCAACAGTACATCCCCTAGTCTCATGTTTTTGTCACTCAAGCTAGACATCGGGGGGCATGAACCCACAATCATGCATAATGGTCCCTCTTGGAGTTACTATCTACTACTTGGCAAAAGCAATAAAAAGCAACGGAGAACATGCAAGAATTACTAAGAACAAAATATAAAAGGTAAACCAAATATATATAACTCATCACGATCTGAACATAATCTCATAATCCATCGGATCTCAGCAAACTCAGCATAGCAACAACATGAAAATTACATAGGTGCCCTGATCATGTAGGGAAGGTCACAAGGTCTAAACATTGAAGAACAAGGGTGGACAGAAAACATCACATAGCTACTGATCATGGACCCATGGTCCAAGGTAGACTACTCACGGTACACCCGGGAGGCGTCCATGCTGGTGGAGAGGTCCCCAGAGGTCAATCCTCCCTCCGGCAGGGTGCCGGAAAGAGGTCTGTTGGCGCTCCTGATCTTCGGAGCGCGGAGGCGGCGGAACAGAGAGGTAATTCACGATGCGGGCTTCTCCTTGAGGGTTTCCTGGACGAGGGGTGAAAATAGGCCGAAGGGGGGCACGAGAGGTAGGGCCCACCTCCCAGGCGCTTTGGTGGCGCGACCAGGGGTGAGTCCGAGCCACCTGCCCGCCTGGGAGGGGGGGTGGGGCCCCTCCGGCTCTCCTTTGGTGCTTCCGGAAGCTTCCTGAACGCATATTTTTATTCTGATATTTCCGGAATTTTTCTGGCATTTTAAATTAGCGAAAAATCACTGCAACTAAAGACACCAGCAGACAGGAATTGGTACTGGGTGCACTGAGTTAGTAGGTTAGTCCAAATATGTGTAAAATGATATAAAAGTGTAGCAAAACATGTAGCAATGTCACATAAAAGTGCATGGAACAACCAGAAATTATAGATACGTTTGGGACGTATCAGCGGCCACCTGGCATGGCCTAGGAAGTGGCCGAGCCACCAGACCGCCTGGTGTCCTGGTGGCCCCCCTCCGGGTTCCATTTTGCATATCCTCGTTAATTCTCCAGAAAACTCTTCCCTGAGATTTTAAGGTCATTTCGAGATGTGATGATATGTCCACTCTACATAAAATTTTTCCCGTTGATTCCCGAGTCTGCTGTTTTGGCATCGGAAAGTTGTAAACTGTGTAAAATAAGCCAAAAAACCATGAGAGAGGCATCATAATTGGAAATATATCAATGAATAGTGATGAATTATGATACAAAATAGTGATGCATTTTGGTATCAAATCCCCCAAGCTTAGACCTCGCTTGTCCCCAAGCAAAAGCTAAACTCGGTAAACCTGTCCAAAAGTTTAGAGAGTGAAGTGTCGATAAATAAGAATACGAACAAGAAGCATCACATTATCTCTACTAAACTCAAGCATCCTCAACGACAATCTCAATTCATAAGGCCCTTATGAAAGAGTAATATCAATTATAACCAAAAGTAGGGCTACGGAAATTCATTAAATCATGGCAAACATGTTCTTGGTCAAAGAACAACTAATAACTTTTAGACTTTGCTCTTCCACTTATAATCATGATGAGGTCAATTGAAGCTTTTGAAAGAACATGTTATTAGTCAAGAAGTGAAAATGCTAACACAAAGGAAGATGTTTGATTTAGCAAAGCTCAACAAACAACTCATTTATCCTGATGGATAATGTCAACAAAGATGTGATATGGCAATTCTTAATGAAACAATATATATGAATGCATCCTTGTCAACATAAGGTATCTGCTCTTTTAAAGGATAGAAGGAAGTAGGCTTACTGACTCAACATAAAAGTAAAGGATAGACCCTTCGCTGAGGGAAGTAGGGAAAACTCATGTGCTAGATATTTTAGTGTTTTTGAACACAATAAGATTATAAACATAAGCTTTTGGGAGGTGCATAATTCTTCAACGAATGCTAGCAGATGACCCAATACTTCTGGAACTAGACAGGTTTCGAGGAACGACTCCAAAGGAGGGACGATCACGTCCTGTTAATCTCCTTTGTTTATCACTACCAAAGTTTTCGAATTTCTCATGAACAAAGAGTGAAGGAGGTTTTGCTTGATACTATTATCTTTGACGATTTGGGCGCACGCATGCCAATCCCTCCTCGTATTAGGGGTTCGCAGATTAGACATGCAAACCCAAGATAAAGCTTATCCAGTTTGAGAAGATCATGAATTATCTACTACTTCCTCGTGAGCTAAAACAGAGGCACAAAATAAGAAGTAATACTATTTTGAAGGTTTAAAGCTTGCACATGAATAATATCAAGGAACGGAGGAAGTATACTTTAGCAGTGGCAGTGAAATACTGATACGTCTCAAACGTATCTACTTTTCCAAACACTTTTTCTATTGTTTTGACCTCAATCTTCCATGATTTGAACGAAATTTACCCGGATTGACGTTGTTTTCAACAGAGCTGCCTGTATGGTTTTCTCGTGTGCAGGAATATGGATTTTTAGGTGTCTTAGAAAATTCCAGGAAAAATCATGAAAAATCCACGCACCCGGAGGGACCCAGGACCAGAAGGTGGGCCAGAGGGCAGCCAGGGGGGCCCAGGTGCCCTGCTGGCGCAACCACCCCCCTGGCCGCACCGGGAGGCTGCCTTGGTGGGTCCTCCCCCCTCTGGTGCCCTACCTTGGCCCCTATTTTTACCCGTCGCGAGAAAACTCCAAAACGGCAGTCGTTTTCCCAATTCTCATCGCGGAGCCACCGCCACCCTCTATTCTTCTCCGAGAGGGCTAATCTAGAGGCTGTTTTGGCCTCCGGTGATTGGAGATCATCGCCATTGTCATCACCATCGCTACTCCATCATCCCTCCATGACTTCTCCTTTCATGTGTGAGTAATTCCTTGCTGTAGGCAAAGGGGATAGTAGGGATTGGATGAGTTAGATCATATAATAGTTCGTTAGATTGTTGGGGGCATGTTGCCTATCATCTACTTTGGTGTTTATCATCTTTGATTCAACTTGTATCTCTTAATGCTTGTCACTTTGGGCCCGAGTGCCATGATTTCAGATCTGAACCACTTGTGTTTCATGAGTTTATTTGTGTTCTTGATCCTATCTATGAGTTGTATGCACCTATTATGGTCCGGAACCGGCGATCCCAAAGGTGACAGCTTGGGACATCAAAGGGGATGGACTATAATTTGAGGATTTCATGTATCCATTGAGTGTTAATGCTTTGTTTCGGTGCTCTTTGACAGGAGCACCTTAATCTCCATAAGTTCCTTTTGGCCCCATTCGTAGCGAGATGGTAGGACAAAAGATGTTGTGCAAGTTCTTATTGCAAGCACGTACAACTACCTACGGGATGCATGCCTAATGTTTGATATTGCCTAGATGATCCTTGCTTTTCTGTGTGCATTGCCCCGTGTTAGAATCTGTTACATGTTCACTCTCATCCAAGCATCCCCCAACCATCCATCTCCCTAGCCTACAGTGTTTCAATCCTGCTGGTTACTAGTTGTTTACTTTTGCTGTTTCACCTCCATTATTTCCGTTGCCACCATCACTTCCATATCACCGTTGCTATTAATATTTCATTGCAAGAAAGTGTATTTTCAGGTGCGGTTGAATTGACAACTCAACTGTTAAAGCTTATAAGTATTCTTTGGCTCCCCTTGAGTCGAATCTATAAATTGGGTTATTCTTACCCACGAAGACTATCTCGATCCCTTACAGTTAAGGGTTATCAAATACCACATATAGAAAAGGTATGGTGGACTCTTGGGAAGGTTGAGGTTTCAAGGTATGGGTGCACAAGCAGCATTCCCGCTTAGTACAGGGTTTGGCTAGCAAAGGCTTTGAAAGAAGACAAATGATGTTGACTTGGATGCAAAACAATATAAAGTCTAACAATAAGAACTGGCATGAAACATCAAGTTGTCTTCCTTGTCAACATAACGCTTCAATCATAAGAACATAAATTTTTGAATAGAGCTTTGTAAAAGAGAAATCATGCTTGTTGTTATGACCAATGCTATGTTTGCGAAGATTAAATAAAGTTTTCAAATCCATATCTGATATATAAGGTCAATACTCCCATAATAATCAGCATCTAAGGTCGATTGCGTGGAAAGAATACCAAGTGCAGGGAAGAAAACTGATAAAATTCTCATTAATATTCCTTCATAGACAACTGCAGACTCACGGATACAAGACTCTCCCATAAAGGAGTGATAGACCTCCATGCAAACACCTATTTCGTAAGATAAATTCCCTAGACATGATACAACACTAAACTTTGACCACAAAAAAGATAAAGGATAAGGATAAAGATACCAGACACTCCCCCAAGCTTGGAACAAGCTAAGGGGATGCCATTACGCATGAAGATTTCAATCTCGGTTTTTCTTGGAGCTCTTCATGTTCTCATTAGAGAAAAGATTCCATGGAAGGGGTCCTCCATCCATGCAAGATTCCTCCGTCTCCAGGATCCTGCAGGTAGCAGCCGCGCTCATGCGCATAAACCTTAGTTCATACTCACATTTTTGGTTGTGCGGATCATAGATCTTCCCTTGAAGCTCGAACACCATGGTTTCCAGTGCGGCCATACTCCACCACACTTATTTCATTTCCTTCTCATGTCGTGCCTTCAGCTCGGCGCTGATGTCGATGTTGGCTTCATAACCACGCTCGATCATCTTCTTGTACTTGAAAACTTCTAGCTCCACTTCTTCCAATCTTGCTTTGGTGCTCCCCTCCTTGATGGTTCCATTCATATCTTCTTTGTGGAGGACACCGTCCTCCACCCAAAGAGCTTGAGGATGCCTCCTCACCTCTGCAAGGTGAGGGTTGATGACGTTGACGAGAAATGTGTCCTTGGGAGAGCTTGGGAAAGTCATGGCACCTAGGTTTTGCTAAAAAAATCCTAGCAACAATAGATTGAAATGAAAATTCACGGAATCGTAAGATACAGAGACAGGACAGTCCGAGAAAATATATAGGAAAAATTTCTGCACTCGAAGGAAACTAAAACACCATAGTGGATCGGATACGGAGTCCTGGTGGAGCATGCGTCCACCTGGCGCGTCCAGGAGGTAGGCCGCGCCACCAGGGTGACAGGCTCACCGGGAGCTCCTCTCTGGCTGCACTTCGGCTTGGAATTTTTCTTATTTTCCAGAAACTGGTAATACGGAACTTTTATGGCTTTTTGTGAAGTTTTCTTACCGTATTACATACATTTTTCCCGCTTCTAATGGTGTCTGACACAGTGTTGCAATATGTTCTTCACGAGTAGCTATATGTATCACATCCACCTCAACATTGATAGGGTCTCCCGCTATGTAATGCTTGAGTCTGTGCCCGTTCACAACTTGTGGTTTCGTGCCTTCAAAATTGTTAATCATGATTGCACCAGAGCGGTATACTTCTTCAATATGGTACGGTCCTTCCCATTTGGAAAGTAATTTACTTGGAGAAAACCTGAAACGAGATCTATACAACAAAACTTTATCACCAACATTAAATTCCCGTTTCAAAATCCTCTTATCATGCCACTTATTTACATTTTCTTTGAACATTTTTGCGCTCTCATAATCTTCACTTCTCCACTTATCTAGACAAGTCAAGTTCATAAGACGCTTTTCACCAGCAAGTTTGGGATCAGCATTAAGCTCTCTAACTGCCCAGAAAGCTTTATTCTCTAGCTCTAGAGGTAGATGAAAAGCCTTGGCGTAGACCATCTGATACGTCTCAAACATATCTACTTTTCCAAACACTTTAGCTATTGTTTTGGCCTCATTCTTGCATGATTTGAACTAAACTAACCCGGAATGACGTTGTTTTCAGGAGAGCTGCCTGTATGGTTTTCTTATGTGCAGGAATATGGATTTTTAGGTCTCAGAAAATTCCAGGAAAAATCACAGAAAATCCACGCACCCGGAGGGGCCTGGAGCCAGAAGTGGGGCCAAAGGGCAGCGAGGGGGCCCCAGACGCCCTGCTGGCGCGGCCCCACCCCTGGCCACGCCGGGAGGCCGACTGAGTGGGTCCTCCCCCCTCTGGTGCCCTACCAAGGCCCCTATTTATTCTCGTCGCGAGGAAACCCCAGAACATAAGTCGTTTTCCCAACTTTTGTCACGGAGCTGCCACCACCCTCTGTTCTTCTCCGGGAAGGCTAATCTGGAGGCTATTTTGGCCTCCAGTGAGGGGAGATCATCGTCATCACCATCACCAATCCATCATCCCTCCATGACTTCTCCTTTCATGTGTGAGTAATTCCCTGTTGTAGGCAAAGGGGGTGGTAGGGATTGGATGAGTTAGATCATGTAATAGTTCGTCAGATTGTTGGGGGCATGTTGCCTATCATCTACTTTGGTGTTTATCATCTTTGCTACAACTTGTTGGTTTTAATGCTTGTATCTTTGGGCATGAGTGGCATGTTTTCATATCTGAGCCACTTGTGTTTTCATGAGTTTATTTGTGTTCTTGATCCTATCTATGAGTTGCATGCACCTATTATTGTCCAGAACCGGTGATCCCAAAGGTGACAGCTTGGCACACCAAAGGGGATGGACTATGATTTGAGGATTTTATGTATCCATTGAGTGTTAATGCTTTGTTCCGGTGCTCTTTGACAGGAGCACCTTAATCTCCATAAGTTCCTTTTGGCCCCGTTCGTAGCGGGCTGGTAGGACAAAAGATGTTGTGCAAGTTCTTATTGCAAGCACGCACAACTACCTACGGGATACATTCCTGATGTTTTATAGTTTCCTAGATGATCCTTGCTTTTTTGTGCGCCTTGACCCGTGTTAAAATCTATTACATGTTCAATCTCATCCAAGCAGCGCCCAACCATCCATCTCTAGCCTACAGTGTTTTAATCCTGCTGGTTACTATTTGTTTACTTTCGTTGTTGCCACTATCACTTTCATATCATCGTTGCTATTAATATTTTGTTGCAAGCAAATATATTTCAGGTGCGGTTGAATTGACAACTCAACTGTTAAAGCTTATAAATATTATTTGGCTCCCCTTGTGTCGAAGAAAGAAATTGGGTTATCTTACCTGCGATGACTATCTCGATCCCCTACAGTTGAGGGTCATCAAGTACTATTTTTTGGCGCCATTGCCGGGGAGCATAGATTTATTTACAAGACTACTTGAAGTATTTTGCCTGCTGCACTTTATCCACTATGGGTAAGAGAGGAGACCCCAAGGTTCCGATCTTACCACCACTACAATAAAAGGTATTGTTCTGAGCACTAGTTCTATGCTTGATTCACCTTCAGTTATAAGTAAGTTTGCTTCACCACCACCACCACATGCCGCTTCTACTGATTCTGTTACTATGTCCGATAATTTTGATGATGCTTCCACTACTCTTGAGGAAATTGGTTTTCTTGGTCGCTATCTTGAATCTCAAATTGCTAAGGTTGCAGCACAGTCCGAGACTGAAACTCCTGCTACCTATTTTCCCACTTGCAAAGCCTTTGGTTACCTAGAATTGGACAAACTCAAGGCGAGACTCCTTGAGGATGATTATATTATTCTAGATGATGATTTGTGCAGGGAACTTACAGAGTGTGCCGACTCTGACTTTGGTGCTGTTAAGAAGCTGCTTGAAAAACACTTCATGAAGAACAAGATTACTCCTGATCCTGAATTTGATACATCTCCTATATGCATCAATGATCTTGATTATGTTTTCTATGTTGATATTTCACTTATATCTACAGTTGAAGCTGACCCCTTTTATGTCAGATAAAATGATGATTCTATAGCACACCTGACCAAACTCACTGAGTTAGGTGGCTTGTTTACTACCGATGAGAAGATATGAAACTTTTATGTGACTAAGCTTCTTCCTTTCTCTTTGAAGGAAGACGCTAAAGTATGGTATGATGCACTACCTATGGTTCCATTAAGAGTCCTCAAGATTTGGCTCAATCTTTTGTTGATAAGTACTTTCCAGCTCATATGCAACATGCTGCTTTACAAAGAATTTATAACTTTAAACAGTTGCAGGATGAGCACCTCCCTAAAATTTGGGGGAGGTATTGCAGTTTGATCAAGGCTAGACCGGGACACGGAGTCCCTAAGAATGAATTACTTGATATATTTTATGCTGGTCTAACCGATGAATCTATATCCTATCTGGATAGTTCTGTTGGTTGTGTTTTCAGGGAAAGAACGCCGGACGATGCCAAAGAATTAATGGGCAAGATTGCCAATAACCACGAAGATTGTTCCGTCCCTGAACCACATCCACCACAAAAGAAGAGGGGCATGCTTGTCCTAATCCCCTGAAGATATGAAAGAAACAAAGAAGTCTATAAAGGAGAAAGGTATTAAAGCTGAAGACGTGAATAATCTAACTCCTATTGAGAAGATGTGTGAGCCTACTACTCACCCTCCCTTGGTTGAGGTACACTCTAATTTAGATTTCAATGCAAGTGACATACCTAAAGGTAAGCCTCCTAACCAATGTTTAGATGAGCTTGATAATTTTATTATGAAGCAAAATCACTTTAATATGAGGATTCAAAGTCAGTTGCATGATAATACTCTTGCTATCAAAAATTTACTTGATGTTCTAGGTAGAATAGTTAATGATGTTAAATGTCTTGTTAAGCATTTTCATATGGTTCAAACTGAACTTGAACAAATTTCTGATGTGCAAAAAGATTTGCTTGCTAACAATGCAAAACAAGATAATTTACAGGCTTATGGTATAAAGACTCGGGGTGGAACACACACCCAAGACCCTCTCTATCCAGAGGGGCATCTGAAGAGGATCAAGCAAGATTCTCAAATGCAGGAAGAAGAATTTGTTAGCTCTCCGAAAAAGAAGAAGAAGAAGAAGAAGAAGAAGAAGAAACACAAGGAAGCTAACAATTCAAATGATCCAATAGTAGAAGAAGAACCTGCTGGTAATCAAAATAGTATATCTACCTCCGATGTTGAAACTGAAGATGGTGCTGAGCCAGAAAAAGATAAGGAGAAGAATGATCCTCCCAAGGTGCGAGAAGAAGAAGCACCCGATAAAGCAAGAAATACACTAGAGAAGACTTCATCGCAAGAATACATGGGAAGGAAAGAGAACCATGGGTACAGAAACCCGTGCCCTTTCCAGGTAAGTCTCTCAAAACCAAAGAAGAAGAGCACTATAATAAATTTTGTGAATGGATGAAACCTCTTTTTCTTAAAATTCCTTTGACTGATGCTATTAAACCACCTCCTTATTCAAAATATATGAAAGATATTGTTACTAATAAAAGAAAAGTCCCTAATGAGGCAATATCAACTATGCTTGCTAACTATTCTTTATGTGGCAAGATTCCGGAGAAGCTTGGTGATCCAGGTATACCCATCATTCCTTGCTCCATAAAGAATAATTATGTCAAAACTGCTTTATGTGATCTTGGTGCAGGAGTGAGTGTTATGCCTTTTTCTCTTTATAAGAGGATTTGTTTAGATAAACTAATCCCTACAAATATCTCCCTTTAGATGGCTGACAAGTCAACAGCCGTCCCGATTGGTACTTGTGAGGATGTTCCGGTTGAAGTTGCTAATTGCTTAATCCTTACATGTTTTATTGTGCTTGACATGCTCGAGGATGGGAGCTTGTCCATTATCCTTGGTAGACCTTTTCTTAACACCACAGGTGCTAATATTTATTGCAATAAAGGGAAGGTTACCTTGAACGTTGATGATAAAGAACACACGGTTGATGACCCTCAACGTAAAGGATCTGTTGCAGCGTTTTTGATAAGTAAGAGTGTCGAACCCAAGAAGGAGCGAAAGGTATTGATAGGTGATTTTGGACAAGGAATAGCTGCAAGCACTGAAAGATAACTTTTTAGGGGTTTTCCATATAAGCGACAATAAGATAAAAGCAAGCAAAGTAAATAGCGCTGAGGAGCAGCAAGTGGCCCAATCCTTTTGAGCAAAGGATAAGCCTGGCGACTGAACTTATAAAGACTAAAGCGTTCTTGAGGACACATGCACAGGTAGTCACGTGTTTTCGCCATACTCCGTATCGATAACAAGTGTTGTGCTGATAAGTGTTGAGTGGGTGGATCTACGCTAGCACACCTTCTAGACTAAGATAAGTGCACTCTTATGATTAAACATCTTGCAAGCATCCGCAAATACAAGATAGAAATTAAGGCAAAGCCTAACCACAGCAATAAGATCAAGGATCCATTATTCCCTTGTGCAAAAGTGTGCAAATTGGGGTTCATGTTTCTTTCACTCCGGCAACCCACCAAAAGCATTCTTTATACACAATTTATCCCCCTAGGTCCTTAATAAGGCGAAGTGTTGAGTGTTCGACTCACACAACACCACTAGGAAAATAACAACACAAATTACTTCAACCTCATATGACTACTAACAACTAGACTTCTCCCATGACCTCAAGAACTAAAGTAACTACTCACAAGACATAAAAGAGATCATGATCAGAGGTGATAAATATATGATAAACAATCTGGACATAATGATATTTCTCCAACAAAACTCAATAACATTCACCACAAAGTAGTAATCAACACCCATAGAGTAGAGCGGATAGATAGTAGGGATTACAACACAAGATAAACTTGTGAGGTGAGATTGGATGGTGGTGGAGATGGTGATGATGTTGGGGATGATGTTGATGATGATCTCGATGATGCCCGTGACGATGGTGATGACGATGGCGATGATCTCCCCTTCCGGGAGGTGATATCCTCGACGGAATCTGCCCGCCGGAGAGCCCTTTTCTTCTCTGTAGGTTTCCGCCACAGAGCGGTGGGGAACTCCGTGAAAGCTTCTCTTTTTAGGGTTTTCGCGTAACGAGGAGTATATAGGCCAAAGGGGGGAGTCGGGAGTGGCCCCAGGGCTCCAGGCGCCCTCCCGGCGCTGCTAGGGGTGGGGACGCGCCAGGTGGCCGCCTGGGGTCCCTGTGGCCCCCTCTGGCCCCTCTTCGGCGAGTCTTCGTTAATCCTTCGGAAAATACCCTCCGTCGATTTTCAGGTAATTTGGAGGTATTCTTCTTCAGCAAGTCAGCGTCCACTTTTTACTGCTAAATCCTGCATCTACTGCTTCGGCACCGGAAAGTTGCAAACTGTGTAAAATAAGCCAAAACAACATAAGAACATCATCGTAATGTGAAATATATCAATGAATAAGGATGAATTACGATATAAAATAGTGATGCATTTTGGACGTATCAACTCCCCCAAGCTTAGACCTCGCTTGTCCCCAAGCGAAAACTGAGCTCGGTAAACCTTTCCACAAGTTTAGAGAGTGAAGTGTCGATAAATAGAACACGGACAAGAAGCATCATGATTTCTTCACCAAACTCAAACATCCTCAACAGCAATCTTCAACTCATAAGGCCCTTATGAAAGAGTAATAACAATTATAAACAAGAGTAGGTCTAAGGAAACTCATCAAATCATGGCAAACATGTCCTTTGGTCAAGAACAACTAATAGCTTTTACTTTTGCTCTTTCTTTTTATATTTTGATGAGACAATTTGGAACTTTTGAAAGAACAAGCTATTAGTCATGAAGTGAAAATGCTAACACAAAGGAAGATGTTTTCTTGGCAAATGCTTTTGCAAACAACTTACTTACCAACAGATAATGTCAACAATGATAAGGCATGTCAAAACTTTAATGCAGCATTATATGGATGAATCCGTATCAGCACCAAGTGTCTGTTCTCTTTGGGAAAGGAGGAAGTAGGGAAAACTGACTCAACATAAAAGTAAAGGAAAGGCCTTGCTAAAGGCAAGCAGGGAAAACTCAAGTGATATCCTTAAATCAAACAGAATAAAAAACAAGTTTTGAGAGGTGCATGATTTGTCAACGAATGCTAATAGAAAACTCAATTACTTCTTAGATTGGACAAGTTTCGAGGAACGGCTCCCAAACGGGGACGATCACTGATACGGTGAGGATAGTTCTCTCACTCCTCGTTGGTTACCCCAAATGGAAGGTGAGATGTAGCGTAGCAGCAAATTTCCCTCGGTGAAGATACCAAGGTTTGTCTCCAGTAGGACTCGCAGAAATACAAGAAGGTGCCAACAGCGCCAGAAATTGGCTTCTGGCTAGGGAGTTGATAGGACCTGCACACAGAAACAAATAACTTTGCTCCCAACGAGTACAGAGGAGTTGTCAATTCCTCCGGCCTTGTTGTTTACAAAGGATCAACGCAAGAGATAATAATAGTAGCAACTGAAAGTAAAGACTGAAAGTAAACTAAGGGTGTAAACAATAATGTGAAGATGGACCAGGGTCCCGTGATTTTCACTAGTGATGTCTCTCTCCCAAAAGACGATAAAAGTGCTAGCGAGGTAAACAAATCATAGTTGGGTAATTGACAGAATTATGAAGGCACCGCAATGCTAACTATGCTGCAAAGAAAGGAAGGGCTCAAAAGCAATGGGCAGTACGCCAAGGTAAGTAGACCGAAATCCAACTGCATCTACTACGAATCATCCACCTTGAGATATCTATCCAGAACATCTCGCGGGTATTAAGTTGCGAATCCCACCCAAAGTGTAAACTCAAAGCAACAGACAACTGCATTAAAAGAACTTTGCGTAAAGTAAACAATCTTGCACCCGCGGATACAAGCACCATTGTTTTATCCCTGGTGGCAACAGCACATCCCCTAGTCTCATGTTTCTGTCGCTCAAGCAAGACATGAGGGGGCTGAGCCCACAATCAAGCATAACGCTCCCTCTTGGAGTTGCAACAAACTACTTGGCCAAAGTAAAATACTGCAACGGAGAACATGCAAGAATTTACTCAAGAACAAAATATAAAAGAGAAGAACCAAATATATTACTCATCACAATCTAGACATAGTCTCATAATTCATCAGATCCCAGCAAACTCAGCATAGCAACAACAAAAATTACAAAAGTGCCTCGATCATGTGAGGAAGCTCACGAGGTCTCGAAAGTGGAAGGACAAAGAGGGGAGAGGTACATCACATAGCTACTGGTCACGGACCCATGGTCCAAGGGGGACTACTCACGGTACATCCGGGAGGCGTCCATGTCCATGGATGGTCTCCCGGAGGGGGTTCCTCCTCCCGGCAGGGTGCCGAGGCAGCTTCTCCAGGCAGCCCCAATCTTGAAACGGCGGTGGCGGCGGTGCAGAGGCGAGTTCGCGGAAAATAGATCGATATTAGGGGTTTCCACCCCGAGGGCTAAATATAGGCTGAGGGGGGCATCGAGGGGACCCACAGGGCAGCCAGGAAGCCCCCCTGGCGCGGTCTAGGGTGGGGCCGCGCCAGAGACCGTTCTGGAGTCCCTGTTGTGGGCCCCCTCCGCTGCCTTGGTGATTCCGGAAGCTTACGGGTAGCTGATTTTTTATCTGATTTTTCCTGATTTTTTGGAGCACTTTTAATGACCGGAAAACCTGAAATACAAAAACAGCAGAAAACAACAACTGGCAGCTGGGTGCACTGGGTTAATAGATTAGTCCAAATATGCTCAAAAGTGTATGAAAGTTCAAGCAAATAATGGCAAAGTCACACAAAACATGCATGGAGCAAGCAGAAATTATAGATACGTTTAGGACGTATCAACATCCCCAAGCTTAATTCCTACTCGTCCTCGAGTAGGTAAATGATAACAAGCATAATTTCTGTGGTGACATGCCACACAACCATATAAGGACTTTTAAGTAAAGGAATCAAAGCATACAATTCAATTCAAGTCTTAACAAGCAAGAGTCTATATTAGCATTGACACAAGCAACAAAAGAACAAAAGGTGCAAGAGCTCTCGCTGTCCGTGACTCGAATGTCTCCAGATGGTGTTTGCGTGCAAGCAGGGGACTGGGAAAAAGAGAGAAAAAGGTTGTTGAGAACAACTATCTACTAAAGTTTCACACTCAGTCTCCTTTGGATTCTTATCTTGACTCGTCCCCAGACCACTAGCCAGGTACAAGTCAAACTGATCCACTCCCTTGCAATATTTTGAGCACTCATGCAATGGATGAGCGTGAGCAAGAAAGTTGACACCTAAAAGGCGAAACAGAAAGAAGGTGGAGGAGGAAGACAAAAAAGGTGTGAAAGGCTCACATTAATGAGGACAATAATAGGCGAAAGAAGGCCATATGATAGATATGATGTGAGGAGAAGGGATTGCCATGCAACGGATTCATATGTGAGCTAAAAGCTCTCCAAGGGAACTAGTGGGAGTGCATCTAACTTGCTTGCTCAAGAAGACCTAGAGCTCGTTTGAGGAGGCTCATCATTGGAATATACAAGCCAAGTTCTATAGTGTGAAGGTCCCCACATAGCTATATGCATGATGATGATCTCTATGGAGTACTAGGGATAGAGGATGAAGTACTAGTGTGTATCTCTCAAAAGGAATAGTAGTGTGCCCCTTCTCTCTTTTTATTTTTATTTTTCTCTTTTTTCTATTTTTTGGTGGCCTTAGTGGCTCTTTCTATTTCTCTCATTTGTCCTCTTTGGGATCTTTTGCTTTTGTCCTCTTTGGGATATTTTCCTCACTTTAGGGGCAACACTCTATATTTTACAAGAATATAGGAGATTTTTCACACTTTACAAAGGTACTCACATAAAGAAGATATAACTATCATGATGAAAATGTATGCCTCTGCCAGGATAGCAGGATATGCAATGATACTAGCGCGTCATGTAGCAATTATTAGGGCAAGGCCCAACTAGCATGCGGATCATCGATCAAGCAAGTAGCATGTATGACATGAGGATCAAGTCATGAGAAGGTGGATGTTGCATGGCAATGTATCTCGGAAAGGCTATGGAAATGCCTTGTAGGTAGGTATGGTGGCTGTTTTGAGAAAAGATATAAGGAGGCTTATGATGACAGAGCGTATTGTGCCAAGGGTTTGGATGCACCGGTGAAGTATGCGCCAAATCTCGAGGTGAGAAAGGGCAATGCACGGTACCGAAGAGGCTAGAAAAAGTATAGGTGGGTGGAAGTGTCAACTTTCGAATACTCACATTAGTCCAAAGAACTCATGCACTTATTATCGGTAACTCTCAATCTCATCAGGGGTGTATGGAGGTTTGGTTATCCTTGCGCATCCTCGACTCATGGTACGTGAGTGTACTCTAATATTCGAACCTCTAGAGGTTAGTGATCCATCTAGTAGCTAGAGTTCTCAACAGGGGTTTTTGGTTTTCGAAAAACACATGGATTGCCCAAAATACGACATCTATCACTAATAGGCTCGAGCTCTTGACACCAAAAGTTCAAACATTACTCTAGTCAATACCTCAAAACTATTGCAAGTTACTACTACAAAGAGAACAGCAACTTCAACTACCTACTTCTGTCAAGACACAAAACTCAGTGCAACAGGAAAACTCTCTAACAAGATAAAACATACAACCTATAAAAAGTTCAACCTAAAAACAAAAGAAAATCTCTAGAAAAACTAAAGCACTACAACTAAACAGAGCAGTAGCTAAGAAAAGAAAAAGAACAACTCACAGCTAAAAGAAGAAGCATGCAAATCCTATGAGGAGTTCTAGTTCAAGCGGAGCGTGTATCTCTCCCACACAAAAGAGTAAGCTGGGGTCTAACTTGTTACTACAGCAAACAAAGAAAAAACAAACCTAGAAAAGTAAAGAGCGAGACGCTCCAAGCATAGCACACAACGCATGAAGTGATAAAAATATAGTGCAACGAGGGACGAACTGATAATTGTTGATGAAGAGGGGGATACACGGGGGCATCCCCAAGCTTAGACGCTTGAGTCTCCTTGAATATTTATTGGGGGTACACATGGGCATCCCCAAGCTTGAGCGTTTGACACTCCAAGATCTTCTTTCATCATCTTCCATCGCGCACTTGAAAACTCCCTTCATACATAACTCTTTGTAGACTGATTAGAGAGGTTAGTGCCCTACTAAAATAATTTTTCCTCTACTATAAATAAAGATAACCTTGAAGATATACTGTTTCTCAAGATTTCCAACAAGTTTTTGCAAAGAAAAAGCAAGATTAAGGTTTGCAAAGTGAGAAAAGGAAAAACAGGACATAATCTGTGAAAAACAGACCAGCAGGTAGAAACGAATTTTTTAGGGGTACTTCTGCAACTCAAATCAAAAAACTCAGAACATACGAAAGTTTCGTAATTGTATAGAGCAGGCTGTTAAAAATCTCAGCTCAAAAATATGAGCTGGGAGTTTTCTATGATTTTTCTAGTCACGAGGACAGAATCTGTTTTCTGGACAGCATGTCACAACTTTCACTTCCCTTGTCATATGAGGCTAAACTTGGCATAAAGCTTGAGAAATAAAGATACAATGATATTGATACAGTAGTAACAATCATCAAGACCACTAAGAACAGAAGAAAAGCAAAAATAAAAACCTAAATTCATTGCGGGTTGCCTCCCGAAAGCGCTTCTTTAGAGCCATTAGCTAGGCTTAAAGCAGAAGATCAAGTCTTTTCAAGAGAATAACTAGCCCGTGTGACGGATTCAAAAGGTAACTTAATCTTTTTCCTAGGGAAATTTTACATCCCTTTCTTGAGAGGGAATTGGAATTTGATATTCCCCTCTTTCATGTCAATAACAACACCAACTGTGCGAAGAAAAGGACGTCCCAAAATAATTGGACAAGAGGGCTCACACTCAATGTCCATAATAGTGAAATCAACGGGAACATAATTTTCATTGACAATGATAAGAACATCGTTGATCTTCCCCAAAGGCTTCTTTACGGAAGAATCAACAATACGAACACCAAAAGAACAGGGATCAAAAGGTTTCAATTCAAGCATATCATACATTCTTTTGGGCATAACAGAGGTACTTGCTCCAACATCACAAAGAGCATAACAAGAGAAGTTATTCAATTTGATTATTATCATAGGATCCCAACCATCTTCTAGCTTCCTAGGTATGGAGGCTTCTAGTCTAAGCTTCTCCTCCCTAACTTTGATTAGAGCATTGGTGATATGCTCTGTGAAGGCAAGATTAAGTGTGCTAGTGTGGGGGTCTCTAGACATCTTGTGTAGGAAACCAATAACTTCAGGTAAAGTGCAGTTGTCAAAGTCTAGGTCACTACTATCTGTAAAGGAGGTAGTGATATCATTTAGGCTCACTTGGTTGAAAGCCTCTATGTTCATAGAGGTTTTTTCATCTATGGTTGAGGTGGTAGCATCACCATTGATAGGTCCAGTGGGACCAGGGGTGTGATGGGTGCTAACTTTTTGGACATCCTCAACTACTTGGATAGTGGCTACTGTGTGGTAGGTAGGACGGCTCTTAATTCTATCATCTTCCTCTTTTTCTCTAGCCCATCTTTCTTTGAGTTTAGCCATCATCCTAATATTTTCATTGATTTGTAACTGGATAGCATTAATAGGAGTGTGATAAGTCCCAAACGTATCTATAATTTATGCTTGCTCCATGCATGTTTTGTGTGACTTTTCCATGTTTTTCTTGAACTTTCATACACTTTTGAACCTATTTGGAGTAACCTATTAAATCAGTGCACCCATTTGCTAGTTTCTGTTTTATGCTGTTTTTGTATTTCAGGTTTTCCGGCCATTATTAGTGCTCCAAAAATTCCGGGAAAAATATATAAAAATCAGTGCAACAGAAGCTTCCGGAATCACCAAGAGAGGTAAGGGGGCAACCACCAGGCAGCCAGGAGGGCAGGTGTCGCGGCCGCACCCTGGGCCGCGCCAAGGACCCTCCTGACTGTCTCGTGGGTCCTCTCGATGCCCCCCTTCGCCTATATTTACCACTCGGGGTGGAAACCCCTAATATCGATCTCTTTCTCGCGAACTCCCCTCTGTACCGCCGCCGCCGCCGTTTCAAGATCGGGGCTTCCTGGAGAAGCTGCCCCGGCACCCTCCCGGAAGGAGGAACCACCTCCGGGAGACCATCCATAGCCATGGACGCCTCTCGGATGTGCCGTGAGTAGTCCCCCTTGGACCATGGGTCCGTGACCAGTAGCTATGTGATGAATCTCTCCCCCTTTTGTGCTTCCACTTTCGAGTCCTCGTGAGCTGCCTCACATGATCGAGGCATCTATGTAATTTCTGCTGTTGCTATGCTGAGTTTGTTGGGATCTGATGGATTATGAGACTATGTTCAGATTGTGATGAGTAATATATTTGGTTCTTCTCTTTTATATTTTGTTCTTGACTAAATTCTTGCATGTTCTCCGTTGCGGTATTTTCTTTGGCCAAGTATTTTATTTGCAACTCCAAGAGAGAGTGTTATGCTCAATTGTGGGTTCAGCCCCTTGATGTCTAGCTTGAGTGACAGAAACATGAGACTAGGGGATGTGTTGTTGCCACCAGGGAGAAAACAACGGTGCTTGTACCTGCGGGTGCAAGGATTGTTTACTTTACGCAAAGTTCTTTTAATGCAGTTGTCTGTTGCTTTGAGTTTACACTTTGGGTGGGATTCGCAACTTAATAACAGCGAGATGTTCTGGATAGATATCTCAAGGTGGATGATTCGTAGTAGATGCAGATGGATTTCGGTCTACTTACCTTGGCGTACTGCCCATTGCTTTTGAGCCCTTCCTTTCTTTGCAGCATAGTTAGCATTGCGGTTCCTTCGTAATCATGTCAATTTCCCTACTGTGATTTGTTTACCTCGCTAGCACTTTTATCGTCTTTTTGGAGAGAGACATCACTAGTGAAAATCACGGGACCCCGGTCCATCTTCACATTATTGTTCACAGCCTCAATTTACTTTCAGCTTTTACTTTCCTTTGCACCTTTTATCTCTTGCGTTGATCCTTTGTAAACGACAAGGCCGGAGGAATTCACAACTCCTCTGTACTCGTTGGCAGCAATGTTATTTGTTGATGTGTGCAGGTCCACGACAACACCCTAGTCAGGAAGCAATTTCTGGCGACGTTGCCACCTACTTGTATCTCCTGAGTCCTACTGGTTCGATAACCTTGTTATCTTCACCGAGGGAAACTTGCTGCTGCACTGCATCTCAAACCTTCCACTTGGGGTAACCAATGAGGGGCGAGAAGCCATCAGAGTGACCTTACTCTCCTCAAGGGGAGAGGTTCTAATTTTTAACATCTCAACATCAAGGGCTAAGTTGTCTACCTTCAAACAAAGATTATCTAATTTAGCTAGTTTTTATTCCACATTCTTGTTGAAGGCTTTTTGGGTAGTGATAAAGTCTCTAAACAAGGTCTCTAGTTCAAAGGTGGAGTTTTTGGTGCTAGGATAAGTGTTGTTGTTCCCATAGTTGTTGGATGGGAAAGGCCTGGGGTTGTTGCTACCAAAATTACTCCTATAAGCATTATTGTTGAAATTGTTTCTAGAGACAAAATTCACATCTACTTGTTCTTGAGCAACCAAGGAATTTAAAGGAACATCCTGAGGATCAATAAGAGCTTGCTTGGTAAGTAGAGACATGATAAGGTCAACCTTTTTATTTAGAGAGGAGATCTCCTCGACAGAATTTACCTTCTTACCAGTTGGAGATCGTTCGGTGTGCCACTGAGAGTAGTTCAGCATCATCTCATCAAGTAGCTTTGTGGAAGCACCAAGTGTGGTTGACATAAAAGTTCCTCCCGCGGCCGAATCTAACAGGTTCTGCGAGGTAAAGTTCAAGCCTGCATAAAAAGTCTGGATAACCATCCAGGTAGTCAGTCCATGTATGGGGCAGTTCTTGACAAGCGTCTTCGTACGTTCCCATGTCTGGGCAATGTGTTCATTATCCAATTGCCTGAAATTCATAATATTACTCCTCAATTGAATAATTTTAGCAGGGGGATAGTACTTCCCTATAAAATCATCTTTGCATTTACTCCAAGAATCGATATTGTTCTTGGGTAAGGATTGCAGCCACTCCTTGGCTCTTCCTCTCAAAGAGAAAGGAAAAAGCTTCAGCTTGACGATGTCTCCATCCACTTCCTTGTACTTTTGCATATCACAGAGCTCGATAAAATTGTTTAAGTGAAAGGCAACGTCCTCTCTAGCACCTGAGAATTGATCTTTCATAACAAGATTAAGCAGAGCAGGTTTAATTTCATAAAAAGGTGCTGAAGTGGCAGGTGGTGCAATTGCAGATAAAGTCACTGTTGTTGTGACTAGTGAAGTCACACAACTTGGTGTTTTCATTGGAACCCATAGTAGCAGCAGGTATTTTTGGTATTTTTTATAAGGGACACAAAAGTAAAAAACTTAAAGGTAAACTAACAAGACTAAAAACCAAAGATAAAAGATAGTGTGCAACTCCCCTATCTTATAGACTGGAGTCCCCGGCAACGGCGCCAGAAATTAGCTTGATACGGTGAGGATAGTTCTGTCACTCCTTGTTGGTTACCCCAAGTGGAAGGTGAGATGTAGCGTAGCAGCAAATTTCCCTCGGTGAAGATACCAAGGTTTGTCTCTAGTAGGACTCGCAGAAATAAATGAAGGTGACAACAACGCCATAAATTGGCTTCTGGCTAGGGAGTTGACAGGACCAGCACACAGAAACAAATAACTTTGCTCCCAACGAGTACAGAGGAGTTGTCAATTCCTCCGGCTTTGCTGTTTACAAAGGATCAACGCAAGAGATAATAATCGTAGCAACTGAAAGTAAAGACTGAAAGTAAACTAAGGGTGTAAACAATAATGTGAAGATGGGCCAGGGTTCCGTGATTTTCACTAGTGATGTCTCTCTCCCAAAAGACGATAAAAGTGCTAGCGAGGTAAATAAATCACAGCTGGACAATTGACAGAATTATGAAGGCACCGCAATTCTAACTATGCTGCAAAGAAAGGAAGGGCTCAAAAGCAATGGGCAGTACGCCAAGGTAAGTAGACCAAAATCCAATTGCATCTACTAAGAATCATCCACCTTGAGATATCTATCCAGAACATCTCGCTGGTATTAAGTTGTGAATCCCACCCAAAGTGTAAACTCAAAGCAACAGACAACTGCATTAAAAGAACTTTGCGTAAAGTAAACAATCCTTGCACCCGCGGAAACAAGCACCGTTGTTTTATCCCTGGTGGCAACAGCACATCCCCTAGTCTCATGTTTCTGTCACTCAAGCTAGACATCGGGGGGCTGAACCCACAATCAAGCATAACGCTCCCTCTTGGAGTTGCAACAAACTACTTGGCCAAAGTAAAATACTGCAACAAAGAACATGCAAGAATTTACTCAAGAACAAAATATAAAAGAGAAGAACCAAATATATTACTCATCACAATTTGGACATAGTCTCATAATCCATCAGATCCCAGCAAACTCAGCATAGCAACAGCAGAAATTAAAAAAGTTCCTCGATCATGTGAGGCAGCTCACGAGGTCTCGAAAGTGGAAGCACAAAGAGGGGAGAGGTACATCACATAGCTACTGGTCACGGACCCATGGTCCAAGGGGGACTACTCACGGTACATCCGGGAGGCGTGCATGTCCATGGATGGTCTCCCGGAGGGGGTTCCTCCTCCCAGCAGGGTGCCGGGGCAGCTTCTCCAGGCAGCCCCGATCTTGAAACGGCGGCGGCGGCGATACAGAGGCGAGTTCGCGAAAAAGAGATCGATATTAGGGGTTTCCACCCCGAGGGCTAAATATAGGCGGAGGGGGCATCGAGGGGACCCACAGGGCAGCCAGGAGGCCCCCTGGTGCGGCCTAGGGTGGGGCCGCGCCAGGGACCCTTCTGGAGTCCCTGTGGTGGCCCCCCTCCGCTGCCTTGGTTATTCCGGAAGCTTCTGGGTAGCTGATTTTTTATCTGCTTTTTCCGGATTTTTTGGAGCACTTTTACTGGACGGAAAATCTGAAATACAAAAAGAGCAGAAAACAGCAACTGGCAGTTGGGTGCACTGGGTTAATAGATTAGTCCAAATATGCTCAAAAGTTTATGAAAGTTCAAGCAAATCATGCAAAGTCACACAAAACATGCATGGAGCAAGCATAAATTATAGATACGTTTGGGACGTATCAATCACATCCCCGCAATCTCCTTTTTTTATCACTGCCAAAGTTTTCTGATTTCTCATGAACAAAGCGTGAAGGAGGGTTTGTTTGTTGTATTATCTTTTTTGAGTTGGGCGCACTCATGCCAGTTCCTCCTCGTATTAGGGGTTTGCAGATTAGACATGCAATCCCGGGATAAAACTTGTCCAACATAAGAATATCATGAATTAACTACTACTTCCCCATGAACTAAAACAGGGGCACAAAATAGAAGATTTTGAACATTTAAGGATAACACAAAAATTCTATACTTTAGGAGTGGTAGTGGAATACCACGAATAGGAAGGTATGGTGGACTCATATGGAAGATACTGGTTTCAGGGTATGGATGCACAAGCAGAATTCCCCTTAGTACAGAAGTTTGGCTAGCAAAGGCTTTGAGAGAACAGACAGTTGATGATGACTTGGATGCAAAGCAATATAAAGTATAAACATTAAAATAAGCATAGCACATCAAGTTGTCTTCCTTGTCAACATAACACTACAAGCATAATAACAAAGAGGGTTTGGCTATGTCGCTACTTTGAGAAAACATGCTTGTTGTTATGACCAAAGCTATGTTTGCCAAGATTAAATAAAGTTTTCAAAGGCATACCTGATATAAGGTCAAACTCCCCATAAGAATTATCATAAGGTCAATTGCGTGAAGAGAATACCGAGTGCAGCGAAGGGATCAATAGACTTCTCATTAATATTCCATCATAGACGACTCCACACTCATGGATAACATAAGTCTCCAAAAAGGAGTGATAGACCTCAATGCAAACACCTATTTTATAATATAACTTCCCTAGACATGATACGACTCTACTTGACTCTAAAAGACAAAGATAAAGATAAAGATACCGGGCACTCCCCCAAGCTTGGAACAAGCTAAGGGGATGCCATTACCCAAGGAGATTTACTCCTCATTCTTGTTCTTGTTGGTCACATACTCCTTGGCGAAGCTCTTCCATGGCAGTTGTTCTCCATTCTCAAAGGACATTCCCATCTCCAGGATCCTGCACTCAGCACCCAAACCCATGCGTAGAAACTTTAGTTCATACTCACAGTTCTGGTTCTGCAGATCATAGATATGTGCTTGGAGTTCATAAACTTTTCTTCTAGTGCGGCCAAACTTGACCACATCTCCTTCATCTCCTTCTTGTGGGAAGCCTCTATTTCATTCATGATGTCGAAGTTAGCTTTAACACCACCCTCCACCATCTTCTTGAACTTGAAGACTTCATGTCCCATCTCCTTCAGCCGATCCTCGGTGCTTCCCTCCTTGACTGGTCCCTTCAGATCCTCCTTGTGGAGGTCACCATCCTCCACATGAAGGATCTGGGGGTGCTTCTTCACCTCAGCAAGGTAAGGGTTGGTGACATTGACGAAGAACTTGTCCTTCGGGGAACTTGGGGAAGCCATGGCACCTAGGTCTAGCTGAAAGATTTTCTGGCAGAAACAGATCGAAAAGAAAACACACGAAATCGCGAGATACGATGCCGGAACAATCCGGGCAAATATATAGCAAAAAATTCTGCACAGAAAGGAAGGTAACGGGTCAAAGTGGAATCGGAGACGGGCTCATGGGTGCCCAGGCGGCCTCCCGGCGCAGCCAGGGGTGGGGCCGCGCCAGGGGGCTCCTGGGGCCCCTGGAGCTGGTCTCCGGCTCCACATTGGCCTCAAATTTTCTATATTTTGCAAAAACTCGTAATCTGGAACTTTTGTGGCGGTTTCGCGATGTTTTCTTACCGTAATACATAACTTTCCTTATTCTTCTTCTGCTGGTATCTGAAACAGGGCTGCAACATGTTCTTCATGAGTTGTTGTGTATACCAAATCCACATCAACATTGGCAGGGTCTCCTGCTATGTAATGCTTAAGTCTTTGCCCATTCACCACTTGAGGTTTGGTGCATTCGAAATTGTTAATCTTGATAGCACCCGAGCGGTAGACTTCCTCTATATGAAATGGCCCTTCCCACCTGGAAAGTAGTTTACTTGGATAAAACCTGAAACGGGATCTAAACAACAAAACTTTATCACCAACATTAAATTCACGTTTCAGGATCCTCCTATCGTGCCACTTCTTTACCTTTTCCTTGAACATTTTAGCGCTCTCGTAAGCTTCACTTCTCCACTCATCTAGAGAAGTCAAGTTCATGAGTCGCTTTTCACCAGCTAATTTCAGGTCAGCATTAAGCTCTCTAATAGCCCAGAAAGCTTTGTGCTCTAATTCTAATGGCAAATGGCAAGCCTTGACATAGACCATTTTATAGGGAGACATGCCCATGGGGTTTTTGTAAGCAGTTCTATACGCCCACAAAGCATCTCCTAACTTATTCGACCAATCTTTTCTATTTCTATTGAGTGTCTTCTGTAAGATCAACTTGATATCTCTATTGGTGAGCTCAACTTTCCCACTAGTTTGAGGGTGGTACGGTGAATCAATTCTATGATTGACATCGTACTTGGCGAAAGCTTTTCTAAAAGCTCCATGCGTAAAGTGCGAACCCCCATCAGTCATGAGATACATGGGTACCCCAAACCTTGGAAAATTACATCCTTGAGCATTTTCAAAGATGTCTTGTGATTAGCACTTTCAGTGGGGATTGCCTCTACCCACTTGGTTACATAATCAACAGCAACTAAAATGTTAGTGTACTTGTGCGAGGAAGGAAAAGGACCCATAAAATCAAAACCCCAGCAATCAAAAGGCTCAATCACTAGAGAGTAATTCATAGGCATCTCATTCCTTCTACTAATATTACCAACTCTGTGACACTTATCACAGGACAAAACATAACTTCTAGCACCCTTAATGTGACGCCCCCGAAATCAGACCGTGTACAGTAATCATACACGCAAGGTACACGATCGAGATCAGGGACTCACCGTAAGATATCACAACACAACTCTACAAATAAAATAATACAAGCTGTTTAATACAAGACAGGGGCCACGATGGCTCGAATACAACAGCTCGAGAGCACAAAGTTAGCGGAAGCAATAGTATCTGAGTACAGACACAAGGATACAAGGTTGCCTTAAGAAGGCTAGCACAAAATAACAACAAATCGAAAAGGCGAGGCCTCCTGCCTGGGAACCTCCAAACTACTTCTGGTCAACGGGGGACTCGACGTCGTAGAAGACAGCGGGGATCTTCATGTTGCGGTGGTCGGCATCGGGGATCTCTTGCTCCTGGACTCCAAGGCTCCAACGTCGACTGCAACGGACGATCAGGCAAAACAAAAAGGGGGAAATAAAGCAAAGGTGAGTATCTAGCATACCTGCGAGTCTTACGTCCGCTACTAAGCATTTATACATTTGTATCAATGGAAAGGGGAGGTTTTATATAGTGTACTGCAAGATATAAATCATAATAAGGGTAAGAAGCTAGGCCTATCGAAGACTAGCATCTTCCGACGATGTCTTGCAGCACAAGGAGAGAATCAGCCAACAGTTTATATAAAGCAATAAAGTAACAATGAAGCAGAAGTTGCTACAACATTGTATAATATAAGTTGTAATGATTAATAATAATAATGCCTCCGAGTTCCCTTCCTCGACTCCCTGCGAGGAAGAAGACCCGGAACCATACAGTTTAATAGTAGTAGTTTGTAGTGGTAAGATCCAGCTTCAGCATAAAGCGTCCTGTTACCGTGGACACGGCTATTCGAATAGATTAATCTTCCCTGCAGGGGTGCACTGGCGTGACTCTACGACGCTCGGATCTCCAGGGTGGCGAGAACCTTGTTAGGGAACGCTCCACCAAAGCTATCCGACACAAAGTATCCCATCCTTCGGCAATCAACAGAGAGGTCATCCGCCGGACTATATCCTATGTACGCCGGGCTTAGGACCCTAACCCGAACGTACTCCTGCACGGTGCGTGACTGGCCGGTGAAGCAAAATCAAAGCAAATACAAATACACCACTCGAGCAAGAGAAGACAACACCACTTCCCGGCAGTCATCCCGCGATACTGCTGACGTCTGAAGACCCTCGAATGAGACTACGATGCAGGGGAGCCCACACTCCTCGTCCCACGTGTAGGTAGTGCGTACAAGCCAAAATGCTACTCAAGACATCCGCCGAACCATTTAGCATTTTAATTAACCCGCGTGACAACCGTTATCGTTGCCTCGACTTAACTGACCCGCGGTCAACGACAGCAGTCAGGACCACCAGTACATCGGTGCCTGCCCTGTCGTCGCACCAAGTCTCTGCGGTTACCAACGAGGTGAACCGTCTCCTTACCTTGTCTCGCGTGTGCTCTTGATAGAGCTTGACTTTTCGTGGTTTAATAACTCTCGCGAGATACGAGCAGGGGCCAAGCACGCCAGTAACGTCGGTCGTACCCTCCCTGTCGTTCCCGACAATATACCTCTCGCGGGAACAGTTGGGTCGCCCGACTTCTTACCTTTAAGGACAACCGTTTCTCAGGTACCTAGAGCGGCTATACAGAGTCAACAACGAGTGGAGTACGAGGATTACTCCTCAGTGGCTTCACTTGATGGTGGCTCGACAGAGCCGAGCTAGGGGGCCTTAGGCGGTGTCTGCATTGTACCGTACCTGTGCAGTTTATAATTATCGTATCCGCGTTCACTCCCCAGAGTATTCACGGCCCGCTATGTAATCCTAGTAGACTAACAAAGCGCAGGGCTCACTACTGAATAATGCATAAATATAATAGGCAGCATAGGATAAAGGAGGTACATCAAGGGGCGACAAAATCAGGCTATGCAATTGAATAGGATTGTAACGTAGCAGCAGCAGTAACAATGCCTAGTGCAAGAAAGTACGGAAAAGGTAGGCGATATCTGGGGAAGAGAATGGCTCTGCTTTCCTGGAAGCTCGACGGTAGGGGCAGGGTCGTCGATGAAGTAGTCGTACCCGGCAGCAGTGTAGTCGGCGGTAGCAGCGGGGTCTACCGGAGAGTAAAGGGGGGGAGAAACAGTAAATACAAAGCAAACATATACAAACAAATGCATGACATGACAGATGTGATGTTAACGATGTTCTAACGCAGTGCAATGCACGTTGCTCGGAGCGGGAATTCATTCGGGGATGAAAAGCCGGCTCCGAGTGATTACCGGACAGGGTGTCCGGAGGGGGAAGGGTTCATGCCGGAGGTGTCGTGGAAATCCGACAAACGTGTGGATGGTGTAACCGTGCTAGTTGAGACAATACGAACAACTTTCGTGTTCAGAATAAATTCATCTGGATACTTTAACAGTACCGGACAAATCATCGGACAAACGGTCCGGAGGGGGATGGTTCGATGTTCGGTATGTAAGAGGGGTATGGTTGGTATACGGATAGCGTATCCGTATTCTTTATATTTTTCTGATCAATTTTCATCTATAAAGTTTTTTCATCGGAGTTACGGTTTAAAAGATATTCAATTTTAAAGTTTTAATCATTATAAATGAATTTCTGGATTTCTTTTATTAATAAACTCAACCTTATCCACAACCTTATCCAGAACAGTGATATGACAAGGGGGACCCACATGTCATACACTGTTATTAAAATTAAACTAAAATGGAGATTAACCAGCAGTGGACCCCACATGTCATGCTCACATTATATAAATAGGGATTAAGTCAATTTAACAGAGTGTTGTCAGTGGTGGGACCCATATGTCATGGACACATTGTTTAATAGGAAATTTATTTAATCTGGTGGGTTAGTTAAGTGGCTGGACCCACATGTCAATGACTAAAAGGTTATTTTTCTTTATCTTTAACCAGAGAGGGTTAACAGGCTTGGGGGCCCACCTGTAAGTGACAGAGGGCCAAGTCATTAGGGCTAATTAGGAAACTGACGTGCGGGTCCCACACGTCAGCCTCAGGGGAACCTCGCCGGCGACGAGCAGTGCGGCCGGCGGCGAGCATGTGCTCGGTACAGGGCATGGGAGGGGGCGTGCCCGGATCCGTTCGAAAGCTGAGCTCGGCGCGCGTCCAACGGTGGCCACTGCAGCGACTATAGCTGCCGGAGTCGAGGGCACGGACGGCGGTGGCAGTGGTCAGGAAAACGATGACAGCGGCCTCGCCGTTTCGGCGCGAGCTAACGGGTGCGCATGGGTGGGATGGGTTTAGCCCATCACGGGGAGCACGCGGGTGCCAAACGGGCGCGCTGCAATGCCCTGAAGCCCAAGCTCGGTTGGCCATGGCGGCGGCCGGAGCGTGTGGAAGAGGGGAAACTGAACGGTGTTTATCGAGCGCTCGAGGCAAGTTGGTGGCGGCTGCGGTGCTTACCGTGAATGTGCAGAAGGTGGCAGTGTGCTCGATGGAGGCGTGGAGCAGCCGGAATCGTCGGAGATCTCGACGGCACCGAGGACGATGTCGGCGTCGATTCGCATGGTGAAGGCAATGCGGGCTCAAGTCCTTCCTTGCCGAGACGAAGACGACGACGATGAGCACCCAGGACAACCTGGGTTGGCCTGCCTCGCCCAGTGGCCGCGCGAGTTCACGGGGCGCGCCCATGGCGGCGACGGAGAGTCCACGGGCGGCTCAGGGAGGAGGCAGGAGAGTGAGAGAGGCGAAATGGGGGCGGGATCGATCTAGGCCTACGAGGAGGGATCTTATCCTCTCCACGGCGCACTGTAGTGGCGCTAGGATGTGGCCAGGTCCAGTGGCGACGGTGTTCGACAACTCAGTCGCCATGTCTGTAGGTGGGAGCAGGGGAACAGTGCTGGGAGGAAGAAGAGGAGGGAGGTGGGCCGGGCCACAGTGGGGTTTCGCACCGGGCGACTTTTATGTGTTTTCCAAATTTTTTGCATTTCCTATTATTCGATTTAATTTGTTCTATTTTACTTATCAACCATTAGTTTTTTATAAAACATGTAACCAGTACCAAAATTAGTTTTATAACATATAGTCATGCCATAAAAAGTTTGGGTATTTACAAAAATCATATGCATTTTTGTTTTATTTAAAAAGGGAGAAAATGGGTATTTTGCTACTGTTTTTATTTGTTTAAACTTATTAAACATATTAATAAATACCCAATGTTGGTTGAACATGGTCTACTGATTCTTAGGAATTTTCCAAAATTGGGTGCATGAATTTTGGGCAAAGTTTTATTTTGCACTTTGTTTTTATAATCAATTCAAAGGGGTTTTGAAATTTGATTTGATTCATAATGATCAAGGAATGCTTTAGCACAGTAATTGTCATTAGCAAAATGATTACTGTAGCATGACACCCGGGGTGTTACAAATCTCCCCCACTACAAGGAATTCTCGTCCCGAGAATTAAAAGGTAGTGGAAGGGTTAAAGCTTTGGTTTCGTATTCTAACGAATCTTCTGGTTCTTGTTGCCCTTCTCGAAGCAGTTAATTGTTCTCATTGATGTCTTCATTTCTCTGCATCAGTGCATCTCGACGTGTTGTCATCCTTCCTTCGTGGCTCCATCGTACCTACGAATAGGTTAGGAGGAAAACTTAAGGGGGCTCGGATCGATACAAGGTTAATCAACCGGGGTTGCGGGAGGGAATGAGGCACAGGGTATCTCTCGAGTCAAAGCACAGGGAAACACATCGAGAGAAGCAAAAGAAGGTATGAGAAGTTTCAAGTGGATAGGCATGCATTCGATGTCGATGACAGACGATGAAAAGGGGGGTCCAGAGCATCAGGCATAAGCATTGAGTCTGATATCGAACTGAATATCACAAGGTAGAGGACTCATGAGTTGCATATGAGGTCAAGCAAGAGGAATAACCTCGAGAACAGAAAGGTACACGAGAGTCAGGTTTCTATCCTGTGGAACTGTGGGTTATGGGCCCACATTGAACAAGAAGGGTGGTGACAAACAATGCGATCAAGTTGCAAGGTAATTCAGCGAACAACTTGTCAACTATGTCGGCAATAACATCAGTGCCAAGGGCGAGGGACGAAGAGAACCATTTTCCTGCTCGTTAAGACGAGGCGGACCAATTGGCAAAGTTCTTGTCCATCGGTGGTCACCGAAAAGTCATCAACAATAGTAACAGGTTGTACGGACAAAGTTGTACACCGAAGTGTTTACATTAGCAGGGAATCATCACTGCTCGGATAATTTATATTCAAAGTAAGGTTAAACAGACCAATGTAAAGGAAAATGTAATGATACACAAGTATCAGGTGTATATCTTTCCCAAGGGAAAGCAGAGCAAGATATACATGACCACGTTTGTATTGGCAGGGAGTCAAAGGGGGTTGTCAATGATGACACAAATCATCGAGGGGCAAGAATGGTATTTCTCACGATGCACCCAAGTAACACTTGGGAGAACTCAAAATGTCGATGATGACCACGACACATCATGTCAAAAGGTTTCAAGAAAATACAATCGAATAACGGCGATACCAAGCAAAAGGAATTGTGAAGCAAAAGTATTCGGTGTTCTCGGTTGACAACAACCCAGAACCCCTGAAGTGGTTACGACAGGGAAAGGTACTATTCCATGAAATTCAACAGATGTAGTGCAAAGGTATGATATCCTCGAGGTACCAGGGGTAATACTCGAAGGTAGAATGGTGGATCATAGGTGCAGAAGAATTTATACCCAGGAGATACTTATCTTTACGAGAAGCTTTCATGATCAGTTCTACATCGTATCCATGGGAATGAACACAAGCTCAAGGTCGACTCCCATTTCTTCAATGCATAGCCTTTCATTCACTTCTCGATGTCGATGAATTTCTAGCGTTCAAAAAAATTATCTGGCATAACACCAGTAGAGTATGACCCGTAGAAGTTCATGGGTTCACACAGATGGATGAAGCATAGATACAACCCAACGGGACATTTTATAAATATATACGACAATCAATAGGAACAAGAGATACAAGTTTTAAAGTAGAAGGTTGATGACACGGAGCAGATGATACCGTTCGCCAAAGGCATTTCGTATCAGGGGGAGCTCGTCAATGATGTAGGACACAAGGGGACGGTATGTAGTAATCCACCAAAAAGGTCAGGCGGTGTACAGAGAGTCTGGGGCGAGTATCGGTACTCAACCATAAGAAGAAAGAATGCCAAAGCATTGGAGATAGAAGCATCGGAATAATTCGATGCTTAAGTACAAGGAATTAATACTTCCATATCGATCAAACATGAATAACTTGAATAGAAGCTTGACGGTCAATCGATTAAGGTTTGATTTACCGAGAACCAGCTCATGTCCGGAATGACGTCTGAGCCAGAACAATGGATTCATATGGATCAACTGATAATTGCGTGCACTCGTGCGCACGATGATTCAACAGATCGGAATGGCAATGCCAAGGGAAGTCACCGAAGACCACAAGACAAACAGGATTAATCATAGTGCAAGCAGGCAAGAAGAATCTCCAAAGAAGTAGGCTGCCGAGGATTGTCGCGAAATTGAATAGTATTTCAAAGTATTTTGGGAATCACAGGAACAACTTAGGATGAACGGATCCTCGATAAAAGTGAGGAATTATTCGCAGTGTGAAAAAAAGCTGCTAGGCAGTAGGCTCAAAGGATTCCCGAATCAACGGAAAGTATTGCGATACACCTTGTGAACACAAGAGCAACTGGGATTGAATGGATGAATGGAAGGTGGATGTGGTTATACATACAGAATTATCGGTGGCAGGGAATTGTAAAGGTGATCGGCACATATGGTCTCGGGAGTTTTATCGGAGAGTAATCTTCGTTATCTTCTCGTGAAGCAAGCAATCATCTGTAATGAGGGGCTCTCGGGGAGGAAGTAGTCACGAGAACCTAAAGTTAGTGTTAGCAAAATCTTTAACCCGAAAGGATGAGAGAGTAGGATCCCAGAGTAAGGGTACGGAGAAAATGATCCTAATACCACCCAGTTTGCGACGTGGGCCGATAAGCCACACGACACTGTTAGTAAAGTAGTTTTGCAAAGACTAGACTCGACTTCGACCAAGGAGTTGGGAGGGGTCTCCTACAGGCAGTCGGCTCTGATACCAACTTGTGACGCCCCCGAAATCAGACCGTGTACAGTAATCATACACGCAAGGTACACGATCGAGATCAGGGACTCACGGTAAGATATCACAACACAACTCTACAAAAAAAAATACAAGCTGTTTAATACAAGCCAGGGGCCACAATGACTCGAATACAACAGCTCGAGAGCACAAAGTTAGCGGAAGCAATAGTATCTGAGTACAGACACAAGGATACAAGGTTGCCTTAAGAAGGCTAGCACAAAATAACAACAAATCGAAAAGGCGAGGCCTCCTGCCTGGGAACCTCCAAACTACTCCTGGTCAACGGGGGACTCGACATCGTAGAAGACAGCGGGGATCTTCATGTTGCGGTGGTCGGCATCGGGGATCTCCTGCTCCTGGACTACAAGGCTCCAACGTCGACTGCAGCGGCCGATCAGGCAAAACAAAAAGGGGGAAATAAAGCTAAGGTGAGTATCTAGCATACCTGCGAGTCTTACGTCCGCTACTAAGCATTTATGCATTTGTATCAATGGAAAGGGGAGGTTTTATATAGTGGACTGCAAGATATAAATCAGAATAAGGATAAGAAGCTAGGCCTATCGAAGACTAGCATCTTCCGACGATGTCTTGCAGCACAAGGAGAGAATCAGCCAACAGTTTATATAAAGCAATAAAGTAACAATGAAGCAGAAGTTGCTGCAACATTGTATAATATAAGTTGTAATGATTAATAATAATAATGCCTCCGAGTTCCCTTCCTCGACTCCCTGTGAGGAAGAAGACCCGGAACCATACAGTTTAATAGTAGTAGTTTATAGTGGTAAGATCCAGCTTCAGCATAAAGCGTCCTGTTACCGTGGACACGGCTATTCGAATAGATTAATCTTCCCTGCAGGGGTGCACTGGCGTGACTCTACGACGCTCGGATCTCCAGGGTGGCGAGAACCTTGTTAGGGAACGCTCCACCAAAGCTATCCGACACAAAGTATCCCATCCTTCGGCAATCAACAGAGAGGTCATCCGCCGGACTATATCCTATGTACGCCGGGCTTAGGACCCTAACCCGAACGTACTCCTGCACGGTGCGTGACTGGCCGGTGAAGCAAAATCAAAGCAAATACAAATACACCGCTCGAGCAAGAGAAGACAACACAACTTCCCGGCAATCAGCCCGCGATACTGCTGACGTCTGAAGACCCTCGAACGAGACTACAATGCAGGGGAGCCCACACTCCTCGTCCCACGTGTAAGTAGTGCGTACAAGCGAAAAGGATACTCAAGACATCCGCCGAACCATTTAGCATTTTAGTTAACTTGCGTGACAACCGTTATCGTTGCCTCGACTTAACTGACCCGCGGTCAACGACAGCAGTCAGGACCACCAGTACATCGGTGCCTGCCCTGTCGTCCCACCAATTCTCTGCGGTTACCAACGAGGTGAACCGTCTCCTTACCTTGTCTCGTGTGTGCTCTTGGTAGAGCTCTACTTTTCGTGGTTTGGTAACTCTCGCGAGATACGAGCAGGGGCCAAGCACGCCAGTAACGTCGGTCGTACCCTCCCTGTCGTTCCTAACAATATACCTCTCGCAGGCACCGTTGGGTCGCCCGACTTCTTACCTTTAAGGACAACCGTTGCTCAGGTACCTAGAGCGGCTATACAGAGTCAACAACGAGTGGAGTACGAGGATTAATCCTCGGTGGCTTCACTTGATGGTGGCTCGGCAGAGCCGAGCTAGGGGGCCTTAGGCGGTGTCTGCATTGTACCGTACCTGTGAAGTTTATAATTATCGTATCCGCGTTCACTCCCCATAGTGTTCACGTCCCGCTATCTAAACCTAGTAGACTAACAAAGCGCAGGGCTCACTACTGAATAATGCATAAATATAATAGGCAGCATAGGATAAAGGAGGTACATCAAGGGGCGACAAAATCAGGCTATGCAATTGAATAGGATTGTAACGTAGCAGCAGCAGTAACAATGCCTGGTGCAAGAAAGTATGGAAAAGGTAGGCGATATTTGGGGAAGAGAATGGCTCTGCTTGCCTGGAAGCTCGACGGTAGGGGCAGGGTCGTCGACGAAGTAGTCGTACCCGGCAGCAGTGTAGTCGGCGGTAGCAGCGGGGTCTATCGGAGAGTAAAGGGGGGAGAAACAGCAAATACAAAGCAAACATATACAAACAAATGCATGACATGACAGATGTGATGTTAACGATGTTCTAACGCAGTGCAATGCACGTTGCTAAGAGCGGGAATTCATCCGGGGATGAAAAGCCGGCTCCGGGTGATTACCGGACAGCGTGTCCGGAGGGGGAAGGGTTCATGCCGGAGGTGTCGTGGACATCTGACAAATGTGTGGATGGTGTAACCATGCTAGTTGAGACAATACAAACAACTTTCATGTTCAGAATAAATTCATCTGGATACTTTAACAGTACCGGACAAATCATCGGACAAACGGTCCGGAGGGGGACGGTTTGATGTTCGGTATGTAAGAGGGGTGTGGTTGTTATACGGATAGCGTATTCGTATTCGTTATATTTTTCTGATCAATTTTCATCTATAAAAAAATTTCATCGGAGTTACGGTTTAAAAGATATTCAATTTTAAAGTTTTAATCATTATAAATGAATTTCTGGATTTCTTTTATTAATAAACTCAACCTTATCAACAACCTTATCTAGAACAGTGATATGACAAGGGGGACCCACATGTCATACACTATTATTAAAATTAAACTAAAATGGAGATTAACCAACAGTGGACCCCACATGTCATGCTCACATTATATAAATAGGGATTAAGTCAATTTAACAGAGTGTTGTTAGTGGTGGGACCCATATGTCATGGACACATTGTTTAATAGGAAATTTATTTAATCTGGTGGGTTAGTTAAGTGGCTGGGCCCACATGTCAATGACTAAAAGGTTATTTTGCTTTATGTTTAACCAGAGAGGGTTAACAGGCTTGGGGGCCCACCTGTAAGTGACAGAGGGCCAAGTCATTAGTGCTAATTAGGAAACTGACGTGCGGGTCCACACGTCAGCCTCAGGGGAACCTCGCCGGCGACGAGCAGTGCGGCCGGCGGCGAGCATGTGCTCGGTACAGGGCATGGGAGGGGGCGTGCCCGGATCCGTTCGAAAGTTGAGCTCGGCGCACGTCCCACGGTGGCCACTGCAGCGACTGTAGCTGCCGGAGTCGAGGGCACGGACGGCGGTGGCGGTGGTCAGGAAAACGATGACGGCGGCATCGCCGTTTCGGCGCGAGCTAACGGGTGCGCATGGGTGGGATGGGTTTAGCCCATCACGGGGAGCACGCGGGTGCCAAACGGGCGCGCTACAATGCCCTGAAGCCCAAGCTCGGTTGGCCATGGCGGCGGCCGGAGCGTGTGGAAGAGGGGAAACTGCACGGTGTTTATCGAGCGCTCGAGGCAAGTTGGTGGCGGCTGCGGTGCTCACCGTGAATGTGCAGAAGGTGGCAGTGTGCTCGATGGAGGCGTGGAGCAGCCGGAATCGTTCGGAGATCTCGCCGAGGCCAAGGACGATGTCGGTGTCGATTCGCGTGGTGAAGGCAATGCGGGCTCAACTCCTTCCTTGCCGAGACGAAGACGACGACGATGAGCACCCAGGACAACTTGGGTTGGCCTGCCTCGCCCAGTGGTCGCGCGAGTTCATTGGGCGCGCCAATGGCGGCGACGGAGAGTCCACGGGCGGCTCAGGGAGGAGGCAGGGGCACAGTGGGGTTTCGCACCGGGCAACTTTTAAGTGTTTTCCAAAAAAATTTCATTTCCTATTATTCGATTTAATTTTTTCTATTTTACTTATCAACCATTAGTTTTTTATAAATCATGTAACCAGTACCAAAATTAGTTTTATAACATATAGTGATGCCATAAAAAGTTTGGGTATTTACAAAAATCATATGCATTTTTGTTTTATTTAAAAAGGGAGAAAATGGGTATTTTGCTACTGTTTTTATTTGTTTGAACTTATTAAACATATTAATAAATACCCAATGTTGGTTGAACATGGTCTACTGATTTTTAGGGATTTTTCAAAATTGGGTGCATGAATTTTGGGCAAAGTTTTATTTTGCACTTTGTTTTTATAATCAATTCAAAGGGGTTTTGAAATTTGATTTGATTCATAATGATCAAGGAATGCTTTAGCACAGTAATTGTCATTAGCGAAATGATTATTGTAGCATGACACCCGGGGTGTTACACTTAAAGATAGTAGGCCAATAAAAACCTGATTGAAGAACCTTATGTGCGGTCCTCTCACCAGCATGATGTCCTCCATATGGACCGTCTTGACATTGTTTGAGAATGTCCTTCTGCTTGTGTTCCGGTATGCATCTTCTCACGATCCCATCTGGACCTTCTTTGAAAAGATGTGGGTCATCCCAAAAGTAAAGCCTCAAATCATGAAAGAACTTCTTCCTTTGCTGAAATGTTAGACCTGGAGGCAAAAACTTTGCAAAGATAAAGTTAGCATAATCTGCAAACCAAGGATCAGAGAGAGATTGTACTTTTACAAGAGCTAGTTGTTCGTCCGGAAAATTGTCGTTGACTGGAATGGGATCATGCAGTATATCTTCCATCCTTGAAAGATTATCCGCAACCGGATTGTCTGCTCCTTTCCTATCGACAATCTGCAAATCAATTTCTTGAAGAAGGAGTACCCATCGGATGAGCCTTGTTTTGGCATCCTTCTTCCCCATAAGATACTTAATGGCAGCATGGTCAATATGAATAATAATCTTAGAATCAACAATATACTGCCTAAACTTATCACAAGCAAACACTACTGCTAAGAATTCCTTCTCAGTAGTAGCATAATTCTTTTGAGCACTGTCAAGGGTTTTGCTAGCATAATATATAACATTCAACTTCTTATCAACCCTCTGCCCTAAAATAGCTCCAACAGCAAAATCACTAGCATCACACATAATTTCAAAAGGTAAATTCCAATCAGGTGGTTGTACTATAGGAGCGGTCATTAAAGCTTTCTTAAGAACTTTGAAGGCTTCCTTACAATCTTCATCAAAAACAAAAGGAACGTCCTTCTGGAGAAAATTAGTGAGGGGTCTCGAAGTCTTAGAAAAGTCTTTAATAAATCTTCTATAGAAACCAACATGACCGAGAAAACTACGAATACCTTTGATGTCCCTTGGGTAGGGCATCCTTTCAATTGCTTCGATCTTGGCCCTGTCCACCTCAATTCCCCTCTCGGAAATCTTGTGGCCAAGAACAATTCTCTCGTTGACCATAAAGTGGCACTTCTCCCAGTTAAGCACCAAATTTGTCTCCTCACATCTCTGCAAAACTTTATTAAGGTTGTGGAGACAATGGTCAAAAGAAATTCCATAGACGGAGAACGTCCATGAATACCTCCACAATTTCTTCACAAAAACCATGAAAGATAGCAGACATACACCTTTGAAAAGTAGCAGGGGAATTACATAAACCAAAAGGCATACGCCTATAAGCATAAGTACCATAGGGACAAGTAAAAGTGGTCTTCTCTTGATCATCAGTGTTAACATGAATTTGAGAAAAGCCGGAATAACCATCAAGATAACAAAAGTGAGTGTTTTTGGATAACCTTTCAAGCATTTGGTCGATGAACGGCAACGGGTAGTGGTCCTTCCTGGTTGCCTTGTTCAGCTTCCTGTAATCAATACACATTCTATATCCAATAATAATTCTCTGAGGTATTAGTTCATTCTTATCATTAGGAACCACAGTTGTTCCTCCTTTCTTTGGAACACAATGAACCGGGCTTACCCACTTACTATCAGCTATAGGGTAGATAATACCTGCGGCTAGAAGCTTGAGAATCTCTGTCCTTACAACATCCATCATCTTCGGATTCAACCGTCGTTGATGATCAACAACTGGTTTAGCATCAGGCTCAAGGTTGATGGTATGTTGACAAATAGCTGGACTAATCCCCTCAAGGTCATCACGGGTATAGCCAATTGCACCTCGATGTTTGCGAAGTAATTCCAATAGTCGCTCTTCTTCATACCCTGAAAGGTTAGAATTGACAATAACAGGATATACTTTCTTTTCATCTAAATAAGCATATTTCAGCATATCGGGAAGAGGTTTAAGATCAAACACTGGATCTTCTTTTGGTTTCGATGAAATTCCCAAAGGCTCAACTGGAAGGTTGTGCTTTAGGATAGAAGGTTGTCTCAAGAATATGTCGTCCAGCTCATTTCTCTCCTGCATATGCAAATCATTCTCGTGGTCCTCCTTATATTGCTACAAAGGATTATTAGGAGGAATAGCAATGGAAGAAATATCTTCAATAATCTTATCATTACTGGGAAAATCAATACCACGAGACTGCTTAGAGAACTTAGAAAAGTTAAATTAATAGGGCTCACCATTGAATTCAACAGAAACTTTACCTTTCTTGCAATCTCTTATAGCTCCACAAGTTCTGAGAAAAGGTCTACCGGAAATAATAGGATAAAAATTATCCCTTACTGAACCAAGTACTAAAAAGTCGGTAGGATATTTTACCTTTCCGCATAAGACTTCAACGTCTCTCACAATTCTGATGGGAGAGATAGTTGCTTTGTTTGCAAGATGAATAGTAACATCAACATATTAAAGTTCACAAGGTGAAATATCACTCATGATGTCTTGATAAAGTGAATACGGGATAGCACTAGCACTCGATCCCAAATCGCATAACCCATAATAATTGTGATCTCCTATTTTAACAGATACTACCGGGGTACCTGAAATTGGGCCTTTATTCTTGGTTGTGACAAGGTTAGTGGAAACATCACAAAATTTTATATTGGAATCTAAAGCATCATTAGTAACAAGATCCTTAACCAACACAACTCGAGGATCGACCTTGATCTGGTCCTCAGGATCATCAATTCTTCTCTCACTCTTATTCATTATGCCTGTCACAAAAGAGTGATCCCTTATTCTTATGGGAAAAGGGGGCTTTTCATATATATCTGCAGGAAAAATAGGGTCAGCAACATGAATATCAATAGGTAATTCTTTGAAGGGTTTATGATGATGATCCTTCTTCTTCTTAGAAGAGTCAATATGAGAGGCAAAGTCCTTACAAAAATCAATCATCAGATGGGAATCAAGACCAATCTTAGAATAAAAGGTATTAAAATAATCAGTTTTCACATAGCTCTCTATATAATCATGCTCATAATTTATAGTGGATTCAATACCTTTATCTATTTCCCAATCTTCGGTATTCTTTTGGATCCTTTCAAGGAGATCCCATCTTTCTTCAACGCTTTTCGTCTGAAATACCCCACTAGAGGAGGCATCCAGCATCTCCTTATCCTGACGAGAAAGTCTAGCATAAAAAAATTTAAGTATAGATTTCTTGGGGAGCTCATGAATAGGACATTTGAGCATTAGAGATTTCAATCTCCCCCAAGCTTGAGCGGTGCTTTCTCCGTCACGAGACCTAAAGTTATAGATATAGTTCCTGTCTCGATGAATTTCATGAAGAGGATAAAACTTGGTATAAAAGAGAGACATAGGCTCTTGCCAATCAAGCAAATGAGAGTTATCGAGAAGCTTATACCAATCTGAAGCTTTATCTATAAGCGATACGGAGAACAATTTCTTCATGACAAACTCCATTGATACACCTGCAAGCTTAAATAGTGAACATAGTTATGATAAATATAGCAAGTGTTCACTGGGATGTCTGTCTCCTGCATAACGATTAGCCAAAACACAATCGATAATACCAGCTGGTATTTTATAAGGCACAATTTCAGTAGGGGGAGGAACAACCAACACATATGTGGGGTGTTTCCCCGTAAGCAACGATCTAATAGCTAGGTTTTCCATACGGACAAAGAGCAGCAACAGCAAAATAAAAACAAAAATATAAAAAATTCCTTACCAGCTTCACTTACCAATAGCGCTATGCTCCCCGACAACGGCGCCAGAAAACGTTACTTGATGACCCTCAACGTAAAGGGATCTGTTGCAGCGTTTTCGATAAGTAAGAGTGTCGAACTCAACGAGGAGCGAAAGGTATTGATAGGTGATTTTGGACAAGGAATAGCTGCAAGCACTGAAATATAACATTTTAGGGGTTTTCGATATAAGCGCAATAAGATAAAAGCAAGCAAAGTAAATAGCGCTGAGGAGAAGCAAGTGGCCCAATCCTTTTGAGCAAAGGATAAGCCTGGCAAATGAACTTATAAAGACTAAAGCTTTCTTGAGGACACATGGAGAGGTAGTCACGTGTTTTTGCCATACTCCGTATCGATAACAAGTGTTGTGCTGATAAGTGTTGAGTGGGTGGATCTGTGCTAGCACACCTTCTAGACTAAGATAAGTGCACTCTTATGATTAAACATCTTGCAAGCATCCACAAATACAAGATAGAAATTAAGGCAAAGCCTAACCACATCAATAAGATCAAGGGTCCATTATTCCCTTGTGCAAAAGTGTGCAAACTTGGATTCAGGTTTCTGCCACTCCGGCAACCTACCATAAGCATTCTTTATACACAATGTATCCCCCTAGGTCCTTAATAAGGCGAAGTGTTGAGTGTTCGACTCACACAACACCACTAGGAAAATAACAACACAAACTAAATATCAAACAACACAAATTACTTCAACCTCATATGACTACTAACAACTAGACTTCTCCCATGTCCTCAAGAACTAAAGTAACTACTCACAAGACATTAAAGAGATCATGATCAGAGGTGATAAATATATGATAAATAATCTGTACATAATGATATTTCTCCAACAAAACTCAATAGCATTCAACAAAAAGTAGTAATCAACACCGATCGAGTAGAGACGATAGATAGTATGGATTACAACACAAGATAAACTTGTGAGGTGAGATTGGATGGTGGTGGAGATGGTGCTGATGTTGGGGATGATGTTGATCATGATATCGATGATGCCCGTGATGATGGTGATGACGATGGCGATGATCTCCCCTTCCGAGAGGTGATCTCCTCGACGGAATCTGCCCGCCGGAGAGCCCTTTTCTTCTCTGTAGGTTTCCGCCACGGAGCGGCGGCGGAACTCCGTGAAAGCTTCTCTTTTTAGGGTTTTCGTGTAACGAGGAGTATATAGGCCAGAGGGGGGAGCTGGGAGTGGCCGCAGGGCTCCAGACGCCCTCCCGGCGCGTCCAGGGCTGGGGCCGCGCCAGGTGGCCGCCTGGGGTCCCTATGGCCCCCTCTGGCCCCTCTTCGGCGAGTCTTCATTAATCCTTCAGAAAACACCCTCCGAAGATTTTTAGGTAATTTGGAGGTATTCTTCTTCAGCAACTCACCGTCCACTTTTTACTGCTGAATCCTGCGTCTGCTGCTTCGGCACCGGAAAGTTGCAAACTTTGTAAAATAAGCCAAAACAACATAAGAACATCATCGTAATGTGAAATATATCAACGAATAAGGATGAATTACGATATAAAATAGTGATGCATTTTGGACATATCAGCGGTGTATTTTCCGAAGAAGATCGATAAAAGGCATGGCCTTAACTCTATAGAGAATATCGAGACCGTGAAGATTGAAGAATGGGATTGTTCTCTACATGTGCACCAAAAATACAAAACCATTATAGAGGGGACAATGTCCATCAATGTAAAGGTACAATTATCACTTTATAAGAGGTGAGACTTTTTGCTCCATATATCGCCGGTTTGCTGGTAAACTTGATCAACCTTGCTAGCTAGCATGTCTTATATAGGTAAGAAGTTGAGCTTGATATGTTTTCATTTGCTTTAGCTTTTGCTCTCTTTGCTGTATCAAAGTTTTATGTTTTTGAAGCTTCACATTTCTAACCACTGTTTCAAGTTTTCAGAAAGTTTCGCAGCTTTTTGAACCTCGAAATTTTTTCAACAGTGAAGTTGTCAAAAAAATTCCATAAAAATAAAATCAATTTTTCCACGACAAAAGTGACCCAGAGGCACCTGGGCTGACCAGGGGGCCACCAGTGGGCCAGGCGTCCAGCTGGCGCGGCCTGCCCCCGGCCGCGCCCATAGGGCGCCTGCGGCCCACAGGAGCCCTTTCCTAGTACTTCTTCCTCCCTTCTCTTCCTCTCTCTCCAAAAACACGAGTTTTTCTGCTGGAATCTGTGTTCTTGCTGTTCTTGGAGGCAATTTTCGATCTGTCTCTACAGCCCATCATTTGAGTTGAGATTTTGAGCAAATACTCCCTGGTATGTGACTCCTCCACCCATCCAATTAGATTTTTGATTGGTGGCCTCATTTATGAGTATTTAGTAGTTCTTGGTGTTGTGCTTATGAGCTTGCATGCATGTGTAGAAATTTATTTTCCAAGTATTGATGCAAGTTTATGCCTTAGGTAAGTCAGTGGAGTAGTTTGCCTCAACTCATTTTTCTTAAATCCTTGTTTTTGTGAATTGTCAAAAATTTCAGAAATGAGCTTGTTAGGAAAAAGCAAAGGGGTGGCTTGGGAAGAAGAAGCCCGAGCGCACCGATAAAGTTACTAGAGCTGCAGCTTCATCCTCAGCTGCTAGGGTGAGCTACAATGAAGATCATGTGCCCCTAGAGCTGCTAGCAGATACGAGTCCGGCACGTGCAATGACATATCCGTGCGATGTTTTTCTTGAAGCTGCGGGAATAAAGGAGGAGTTTTACACAGCCTTTGTGCTAATGCAGGTTTGACACGACTTGCAACATGCCATGTTACTCAGTATCGTAAACTCACCTCCTATTTTATTAATAGTTTCAGATATAATCATGATGTTGGTATTATTCAGTTTAGAATTTACAATGATCTTTTGACCATGTCTTTGTCGAGGTTTTGTGAAATAATAGGTGTGCCGAACGTTGGACAGACGACAAAGATGAACACTCAGCCCACCGAGCTGCGAACCATCTTCAGTTCTCTTTGCAGCCAAGACACGAATGATATCCGGCGTTCGAAGATTTCCAGCATCTTATTCCCCCACCTCAGGTATTTCGCGTATTTTAATGCTAGAGGGGTATTAGCTCGTGACAACACGAGCAACAGTTCCGCACAGGATATTGCTATCCTGGCGAACGCCCTCTCAGGGGAGAGTAAGTATAATGTGGGTACCTTAATTTCTCGTCACCTTGCTGCTAATGGAAAAAAAGGGAGATCTCTTTGGTGGTGTTTATGCCGCACTTATCCTTGAGTCTCTTAATCGCACTGCACATCCTGATGATGAGCCTTTTACTTATTTAAGCTTTGACCTTGCTGTCATGAAGAGGCATGAGTTTGTTACCAGGACTTCCGAGTTTGGTAACCTTAATTATATTCTGAGGTTTGGACTGACCACTATTTGGGAGATTCGTCTACCTGCACCTCTTTGGTTTGATTATACTCGCAGGAGCGTATGGTCCTTCAGCGTTACCCAGTTCGATGAATATGTGGTCCAGCAGCAGTTTCATAACCCCATGGAGGGGGTTGTGCCCGATGAGGAGGAGCACGGTGAGTTTCCACCTTTCCAGGGGGAGACCGTCACCCAGTGGGGTGAAGGGTCTTCTTCTGCTTGGAGCGCGGAGCTTTCTTCGTGGGAGGATTCCAAGACTTCGGTGTACGCACCTGAAGCCTCGTACGATCCTTGCACTCACCCGTACTACCCCGGAGCTTCAGGCTCCTGGGGACCACAGTAGCTGTTACCAACCTAGGCCAAAAGCCTAAGCTTGGGGAGTACGTGCCCTTCTCCCTTTTCCATTGTATTATCCGCTTTATTTTGTTCGCTCTGATCTTTTCGAAGTTTTTTCCGTTCTTCTTTGTTCTCTTTAATTTGCAAAAACAACAAAAAGATTTCTCCTTTATTTTGCTTTCGTTAAACCTTTGAAAAACCCAAAAACATTTCCTTTCTCTCTTTAGTTTTCCTTGTTTTTAGAGTTCAGCTCGAGTCCGTGATGGCATTTGATTATATTTCCCACGTTCGATCGTGCAAGTGACAAGGCAGCAATGACGAAGATCGATGAAAGGGAAGCAATAAGGAGAACCCGGTATGAACTCTTCTTGTTTCTACTTTTGTACATATGTTTGTACTTATGATCTAGATACCAGCTTGTAGCGACTTAGTGTTATGTTTACAATACTTTACCAGTGGTTCATGCTTTCTTAGTGGCTAATCTCAAATAGCTCGAGGGCATAATGTGTTGTTGAAATGATTTGCATGCATTGCATTGTTCATGGTTTGGCATATTGAAGTGGTATTTCCCTTCGGAGAATTCTTGGATTGACTTGGCACATGTTCACACATGTTTATAACTAAAAAGACTATCATGCATTGATGATTTTTTTATTTCAGAATAGTTATATCACTTTCATGCCCGATTCAATGTTGCTTTCTCGCTCTGCATGATTATGACTTTTATCGCTCTCTAGTTGGTCGCTTCCCAGTCTTTTTCTAGCCTTCGCTCGCACTAAGCGAAATTCTGCTTGTGCATCCAAACTCCTTTTCAAACTAGTTATCCCACTTGAGTCCAACATACCTTCCTATATATGGTATTTACCTGGCATCCCAAACTCAGATTTTCTTGTACGATCTCGAAATTTATTCAAAAGCTTCCTTTTTGTAACCGTACAAGCTCATGGTGCGGTGAGGGAAAATCAATATCTTCCATGCCAAAAATGTTTTACTCCTTGACAAAGTTTTAACTAGTCAAATTTATGAGGCAGAGGCCGGTCTGGAGAATGCCCAGTTCTCACTTGTTTCACATTTTATAAAAAAGTTACACTTCCCCCATACTTGATGATGGAATGAAATGGGACAAATGCTGCTAATGATAGATAGAACGAGAAACTTTCCTTCCATACTTGAGGCAAAATAAAAAGGCACCATAGACCGTCAAGGATAGGTGGATAAGGGAACATAAGTGTAAGCAAAAAAGCATGGGAACCGCCATTAATATGGTTGGTATGGGAGATATTGAGAGACCTTTACCGTCTACCATTGACTGGAAAGTTGCACTTTCCAAAAGAAATGTATTTCTGTCTTCAAAACCAAGAGCTCTGGTACTTGTTTAGTCTTTGCTTCCAGCCACGGGTTTTCAACCTTGCCATCAAAAGCCACGGTTCGAGAGTCTCCCCTTCCTTCTTCAAAGCACCAACTATTGAGATCATAATTGTCATTCTTATTGTAACATGCATTGTCCCAAAGTACCACATTGTCTTCTGCATGATTGTGATATTGCTTGTTCTGAATTCTTAGTTCTAGTCTCCTTTAAAACTCCGGAGGAGTTTCTGCATTTATGTTTTGTTTCACTCATGGAGGCTAGCGAGATACCACTCTAGTATGTTCAAGCTATGTGCATCGTGATCTTGACTTGATTTTCAGCAGCATATTATTTACTTTTGGTTGTTTGTGATTGATCACTTGAAACAAGGATTGCTTCGTGCATTGTCCTCAGAGCAGTGTTTTAATAATTGCTAAACTCTTTTCGTAGTACATGCTTATATACATCTAATGAAGCAAAAGAGTTTGTCAAAGTTTTCTTTGTCGCGTCCAGTTCGTTGAACTAAATTGCTTGAGGACAAGAAATATGCTAAGCTTGGGAGAGTTGATACGTCTCAAACGTATCTACTTTTCCAAACACTTTTGCTATTGTTTTGGCCTCATTCTTGCATGATTTGAACTAAACAAACCCGGAATGGCCCTATTTTCAACAGAACTGCCTGTATGATTTTCTTATGTGCAGGAATATCCGATCTCTCCAAATATTAGCGATCCATCTAGTAGCTAGAGTTCTCAACTAGTTTTGTAGGTTTTGAAAATAAACACGGATTGCCCGGAGGAAAAATCATACAGGCAGTTCTGTTGAAAATTCCAGGAAAAATCACAGAAAATCCATGCACCCGGAGGGGCCTGGAGCCAGAAGTGGGGCTAGAGGGCCCCCAAGCACCCTCCTGGCGCGGACCCACCCCTAGCCGCGCCAGAAGGTCGTCTGGGTGGGTCCTCCCCCATTGGTTCCCTACCAAGGCCCCAATTTGTTCCCGTCGCGAGGAAACTCCAGAACAGAAGTCATTTTCTCAGTTTCCATCGCGGAGCCGCCGCCACCCTCTGTTCTTCTCCGGGAGGGCTAATATGGAGGCTGTTTTGGCCTCTGGTGAGGGGAGATCATCGCCATCGTCATCACCATCACCAATCCATCATCCCTCCATGACTTCTCATTTCATGTGTGAGTAATTCCCTGTTGTAGGCAAAGGGGATGGTAGGGATTGGATGAGTTAGATCATGTAATAGTTCGTCAGATTGTTGGGGGCATGTTGCCTATCATCTACTTTTGTGTTTATCATCTTTGCTACAACTTGTTGCTCTTAATGCTTGTAACTTTGGGCACGAGTGCCATGTTTTCAGATCTGAGCCACTTGTGTTTTCATGAGTTTATTTGTGTTCTTGATCCTATCTATGAGTTATGTATGAAGGGAGTTTTCAAGTGTGCATTGGAAGATGATGAAAGAAGATTCGGGAGTGTCAAGCGCTCAAGCTTGGGGATTCCCCCATGCATCCCCAACAAATACTCAAGGAGACTCAAGCGTCTAAGCTTGGGGATGCCCCCATGCATCCCCTTCTCCATCAACAATCATCAGTTCATCCTTCGTCTCACTATATTTTTATCACTTCATGCGTTATGTGCTATGCTTGGAGCGTCTCGCTCTTAGGTTTTATTTTTAGTTTTCTTTAGCTTTGCTTGTTGTTCATAACAAGTTAGACCCCGTGTTACTTTGTGTGGGAGAGAAACACGCTCCACTTTCAAAATCTAGAACACATCATAGGATTCTTCATGCCTATCCTTTTGTTGTTGTGTGTTCTTTATCTTTTCGTAGCTACTGCCATGTTTAGTTATAGTTTTAGTTTGTCTTTAGCAAGAGCCTTGGATTTTGTTTAGTTTGTTGCTGGAACTCTCTTTAGTTTTCTTGTTTATCTTGTTAAGAGAGTTGGTTTTTGCACTGGGTTGTGTCTTGTCTTGAGAGTAGGTAATTGAGGTTGCTATTTAATTTTAGTAGTAACTTGCAATAGTTTTGAGGTATTGATGTGAGTAATGTTTGAACTTTTGGTGTCAAACGCTCTAGCCTATTAGTGATAGGTGTCGTATTTTGGGCAATCCGTGTTTATTTTCAAAACCTACAAAACAAGTTGAGAACTCTAGCTACAAGATGGATCGCTAATCTTTGGAGGGATCGGATATTAGAGTACACTAACGGACCATGAGTCGAGGATGCGCAAGGATAACCAAACCCCCATACACTACTCCTCGGGGTACTTGTCTCTTTCTGAACCTCCTTATTAGATTGAGAGTTACCGATAATAAGTGCATGAGTTCTTCGGACTATTGTAAGTATTGAAAGTTGACACTTCCAGCTCCACATATTTGCTAGCCTCTCATGTGCCATGCATTGCCTTCTTCTCATTCCAAGAGTTGGCGTCCACCTTCCCCGGTACATCCAAACCCTTGGCATGATACGCTCTGTCATCATAAACCTCCTTTCATCTTTCCTCAAAACAGCCACCATACCTACCTATCAACGCATTTCCATAGCCTTTCCGAGGTATATTTCCATGTAACATCCACCTCTTCATGACTTGATCTTCATGTCGTAAATGTTCCTGCTACACTGGCAGCGGCATACATTGCACACATCATGATAGCTACATATTCTTTATGATTTGAGTACCTTGTAAAGTGTGAAAGATCTTCTATACCCTCTTGTAAATTATAGTGTTGCCCTTAAGTGAGGAAAACATCCCAAAGTGGACAAAATAAAAGTTCCCAAAGAGGACAAATGAGAGTTAAATAGAAAGAGCCATTGAGGCCACCAAAAAATACAAAAAAATAGAAAAATAGAAAAAGAAATAAAAAGAGAGAAAGGGGAAACGCTACTAACCTTTTGAAAGATCCACACTAGTACTCCCTCTTATCCTTGTACTCCATAGAGATGATCATGAATATAGCTATGTGGGGACCTTCACACTATAGAACTTGGCTTGCATATTCCAAGGATGAGCCTCCTCAAAAGAGCTCTAGGTCTTCATGAGCGAGCAAGTTAGATGCACCCCCACTAGTTCCATTGGAGAACTTTTCAGCTCATATGTGCATTCGTTGCATGGCAATCCCTACTCCTCACATCATATCTATCATTTGGCCTTCTCGCCTATGATTCTCCTCATTGATGTGAGCCTTTCTCATCCTTTTTGTCTTCCTCCTCCACCATATTCTCTCTTTACCATCCTAAGTGTCAACTCTCGTGCTTACGCTCATCCATTGCATGAGTGCTCAAAATATCGAAAAGGAGTGGATCAAATTGACTTGTACCTGGCTAGTGGTCTAGGGACGAGTCCAGATAAGATTCCAAAGACGACGAAGTGTGAAACTTTAGTAGATTGAGTTCTCAACACAAAAATACATTTTTCTCGTATTCCCTATCCCCTTTCTTGCACGCAAACACCATTTGGAGACATTCGAGTCACAGACAGCGAGAGCTCTTGCACCTAATGTTCTTTCGTTGCTTGTTTCAATGCTAATATAGACTCTTGAATGTTATGACTTGAATTGAATTACATACCTTGATTGCTTTACTTTTCAAAGTTCTTATATGGTTTCTAGCATGTCATCACAGAAATTATGTTTATTATCATTTACCTAGTCGAGGACGAGCATGAATTAAGCTTGCGGATGTTGATACGTCTCAAACGTATCGATAATTTATGCTCGTTCCATGCATGTTTTGTGTGATATTGCTATGATCTAGATACACTTTCATACACTTTTAATCATATTTGGACTAACCTACTAACTCAGTGCACCCCAGTGCCAGTTCCTGTTTTCTGTTGTTTTTCTATTCCAGATTTCCCCCATATTAAAAATGCTCCAAAAATTCGGCAAAAATCGGATAAAAAATCAGCGCAACGGAGTCTTCCAGAATCACAAAAGTGGGGCCAGAGGGCCACCACAATGTGTCCAGGCGGCCACCTGGCGTGGCCAGGAACTTGGCCGCGCCAGGGGGGGCTCCTGGACCCCTGGTGGCCCCCTAGATGCCCCCCTTCGCCTATTTATTCTCTGTCACGGGGAAACTCCGAAGATAGAACCCTATTTCGCAAACTCGCCTCTGTTCTGCCACCGCCGCGCTTCCAAGATCGGGAGCACCGTCAGGACCCTTCCCGTCACCCTGCCGGAGGGAGGATCGACCTCCGGGAGATTCTCCTCCACCATGGACGCTTTCCGGATGTGTCGTGGGTAGTTTCCTTTGGACCATGTGTCTGTGATCAGTAGCTATGTGATGTTCTCCTCCCCTCTTTTTTCTTCATGGTTTAGACCTCGTGAGCTTCCCTACATGATCGAGGCACATATGTAATTCTTCTGTTGTTGCTATGCTGAGTTTGATGGGATCTGATGGATTATGAGATTATGTTCAGATTGTGATAGAGTAATATATTTGGTTTTTATCTCTTATATTTCTGTTCCTAAGTAATTGTTGCATGTTTTCCGTTGTTGTTTATTGCTTTGGTCAAGTAGTAGGTAGTGACTCCAAGAGGGAACGTTATGCTCGATTGTGGGTACATGCCCCCTGATGACACGCTTGAGTTATAGAAACATGAGTCTAGGGGATGTGCTATGGACACAAGGGGGAAAACAACGGTGCTTGTAACTGCGGTTGCAAGGATTGTTTACTTTACGCAAAGTTCTTTTTAATGCAGTTGTCTGTTGCTTTGGGTTTACACTTTGGGTGGGGCTCGCAACTTAATAGCAGCGAGATGTTCTAGATAGATATCTCAAGGTGGATGATTAGTAGTAGAAGCGGATAGATTTTGGTCTACTTATTTTCGCGTACTTCCCATGCTTATGAGACTCTTCCTTTCTTTTGTAGCATAGTTAGCATTGCGGTGCATTTATAATCCTGTCAATTGCCCATCTGTAATTTTTTTACCTGGCATAGAATTTTATCGTCTTTTGGGAGAGAGACATCACTAGTGAACATCACGGGACCCCGGTCCATATTCCAATCACTGTCTACAAGCTTATTTCCTTTTCAGTATAAACTTTCAGTTACTATCATTATCATTATAACTTTTGTGTTTGATCCTTTGTAAACAACAAGACCGGAGAGATTGACAACCTCTCTGAACTTCGTTGGGAGCAAAGTTATTTGTGTCTGTGTGCAGGTCCAGGTGAAGTAAGCAACCCTGAGGTTGTGAACGGCGCCATTGTTCACTTCACCACCTACATATCATTGCCGGAGTCCTACAGGTCGACCTCAACCTCGGTATCTTCACTGAGGGAAATTTGCCGCTACGCAGCATCTCACCTTCCACTTGGGGTAACCAACGAAGGGCGAGAATCCTTTATCACTTTTACGCCATTAAGCAAATTTCAGAAAACAGTACTTGATGACCCTCAACTGTAGGGGATCGTTTGTAGAGTTTTCGATAAATAAGAGTGTCGAACCCAACGAGGAGCAGAAGGTATTGGTAAGTGACTTTGGTAAAGAAATAGCTGCAGGAACTAAAAGATAACTTTTTAGGGTTTTCGATATAAGCAACAAAAAGGAAAAAGCAAGCGAAGTAAAGAGCACTGAGGAGTAACAAGTGGCCCGATCCTTCTGAGCAAAGGATAGGCCTAGCAACTGAACTTATAAAGGCTAAAGCGTTCTTGAGGACACACGGGAGAAATAGTCACGTGCTTTCGCCATATTCCGTATCGGTACTATGTGATGTGCTGATAAGTGTTGAGTGGGTGGATCTATGCTAGTGCACCCTCTAGACTAAGATAAGTGCACCCTTATGATTAAACACCTTGCAAGCATCCGCAAATATAAGATAGTAATTAAGGCAAAATCCTAACCATAGAAATACGATCGATGATTCATTGTTCCCTTGTGGAAAAGCGTGCGAACTGGGGTTCAGGTTTCTGTCACTCCGGCAACCCACCGTAAGAATTCTTTGTACACAATTCATTCCCCTAGGTCCTTAATAAGGCGAAGTGTTGAGTGTTCGACTCACACAACACCACTAGGAAAATAAAAACACAACTTAAATATCAAACAACACATATTACTTCAACTTTATATGACTACTAACAACTAGACTTCTCCCATGTCCTCAAGAACTAAAGTAACTAATCACAAGACATAAAAGAGATCATGATCAGTGGGGATAAATAGATGATAACCAATCTGGAAAAAATAATATTTCTTCAACAAAACTCAATAGCAATCATCACACGGTAGTAATCAACACCGGTAGAGTAGAGAGGATAGATAGTACGGATTACAACACAAGTTGGACTTGTGAGGTGAGATTTGATGGTGGTGGAGATGATGCTGATGTTGATGATGATCTCTATGATGCCCGTGATGATGGTGGAGGTGTTCTCCCCGATGGAATCCGCCCGCCGGAGATGCCTTTTATCCTCTATAGGTTTCCGCCATGGAGCGGCGGCGGAACTTCGAAAACTCTCTCTGTTTTAGGGTTTTTAGACGATGAGTGATATATAGGCCAAAGGGGGGAGCCGGGAGTGGCCCCAGGACCCGGCGCGGCCAGGGTGGGGGCCGCGCCAGGTAGCCGCCTGGGCACCCTGTGGACCCCCTCCGGCCCCTCTTCGGCGTGTCTTCGTCATTCTTCTGAAAATACCCTCCGTCGATTTTTAGGTAATTTGGAGGTATTCTTCTTCAGCAAATCAGCGTCCACTTTTTACCGATAAATCCTGCGTCTGCTACTTCGGCATCGGAAAGTTCCAAACTGTGTAAATTAAGACAAAACAACATAAGGACAGCATCATATCATGAAATATATCAATGAATAAGAAAGAATTACTATATAAAATAGTGATGCATTTTGGACGTATCAACTCCCCCAAGCTTAGACCTCGCCTGTCCCCAAGCGAATACTGATCTTGGTAAACCTGTCCACAAGTTTAGAGAGTGAAGTGTCGATAAATATAATATAGACAAGAAGCATCAAGGTTTCTTCACCAAACTCAAACATCCTCAACAGCAACTTCAACTCATAAGGTCCATATGAGAAAGTAATAACAATTATAATCAAACGTAGGGCTGAGAAAACTCATCAAATTATGGCAAACATATCCTTGTTCAAAGGACAACTAATAACTTTTGCTTTTGCTCTTTCACTTTTTAACGAAAAAAATTAAAGATTTTGAAAGAACATGTTATTAGTCATGAAGTGCAAATGCTAACACAAAGGAAGATGTTTGCTTGGCAAAAGATTTTGCAAACAACTTACTTATCAAAAGATAATGTCAACAATGATATGGCATGGCAAAACTTAATGCAACATTATATGGATCAATCCTCATCAACATCAAGTGTCTGGTCTCTTTGGGAAAGGAAGAAGTAGGGAAACTGACTCAACATAAAAATAAAGGGAAGGCCTTATTAAAGGCAAGCAGAGAAAACTCATGTGCTATCCTTAAATCAAACAGAAAGAAAATAAATTTTGGGAGGTGCATAGTTTGTCAACGAATGCTAATAGATAGCTCAATTACTTCTCAAGATGGACAAGTTTCGAGGAACGGCTCCCAAGTGGGGACGATCACATCCCCTTAATCTCCTTTGTTTATCACTGCCAAAGTTTCTGATTTCTCATAGACCAAGCATGAAAGAGGGTTTTTTTGTTATATTATCTTTCGAGCTGGGCACACTCATGCCAGTTCCTCCTCGTATTATGGGTTTGCAGATTAGACATGCAATCCCGAGGTAAAACTTTTCCAACTTAAGATGATCATGAATTAGCTACTACTTCCTCATGAGCTAAACAAGAGGCACAAAACAGAAGATTTTGAACATTTAAGGATAACACATAAATTCTATACTTGTAAGAGTGGTAGGGAAATACCACGAATAGGAAGGTGTGGTGGACTCATATGGAAGATATTGGTTTCAGGGTATGGATGCACAAGCAGAAATCTGCTAGGCAAAGAGTTTGGCTAGAAAAAGCTTTGAGAGAACAGACAACTGATGCTACTTAGATGCAAAACATATAAATCATAAACATTAAGGTAAGCATAACACATCAAGTTCTCTTCCTTGTCAACATAACACTTAAAGAATAATAACATAAAGGTTTTGGCTATGTCGCTACTTGAGAAAACATGCAAGTTGTCAAGAGCAAAGTTATGTTTGCCAAAATTAAATAAAGTTTTCAAAGCCATACCTGATATAAGATCAATACTCCCCATAAGAATCATCATATAAGGTCGATTGCGTGAAGAGAATACCGAGTGCAGCGAAGGAACCAATAGACTTCTCATTAATATTCCAACATAGACGACTCCACACTCACGGATACAAACTCTCCACAGAAGGAGTGCTAGACCTTAATGCAAACACCTATTTCATATAATAACTTCCCTAGACATGATACAACTCTACTTGACTCTAAAAGACTAAGATAAAGATAAAGATACCGGGCACTCCCCCAAGATTGGAACAAGCTGAGGGGGTGCCATTACCCAAGGAGATTTACTCCTCATTCTTGTTGTTTCTGATTCTTCAGATCCCTGATGACACGACGAAGGGTTCGGTTTTCTGACTCTAAGACTTCCACTTGTAGTTTCAGTACACGGAAATCTTCACAGAGTTGATTGGTGATGCGGTAAGCCTCGGAGATAGTGGAGATCGTACGTTGATCTTCAAGTGAAGTGGGAGGCCCTGAAAGGTTAAGATAAAGATCATATTGAGGTTGGACAGATCCCACCATGATGGGATTTCTTGGACCTCCTTGTTGTTGGGCAGTGATAATCTTGACTTCCTCTATCACGGAGCGCTCCATCTCCGCTTGTCTTGCGGCAATTTCTTCTTCTGTAGCCCAATCAATGTGCTTCCCTTGGTTTAGATCCTGCTGGACTTGGCGCAGACGTCGCCCCAAGAAGTCTTCTCCGCTCGAACCACAAGAAGACATCTCTAAAAGTAGCTTTTTGTCCTGGCAGAAACAGCTCGAGAAGAAAACACGCGAAATCGAGAGATACGGTGCCGGGGCTATCCGGGCAAATATATAGCAAAAATTTCTGCAGCAATAGGAAGGTAACGAGCCAAGGTGGAGTCGCAGACGGGCTCCGTGGTGTCCAGGCAGCCTCCCGACGCAGCCAGGAGGTAGGCCGCGCCAGGGAGGCCGGGCGCCTGGGCCCCTGGAGCTCCTCTCTGGCTCCAATTAGGCTCTGAATTTTTTATATTTTGCAAAAACCCATAATCTGGAACTTTTATGGCGGTTCGCGATGTTTCCTTACCATAATACATACCTTTTCTTATTCTGCTTCTGCTGGAGTCTGAAACGGGGTTGCAACATATTCCTCATGAGTGGTTGTGTGTATTATATTTACATCAACGTTGACGGGATCTCCCGCCATGTAATGCTTGAGTCTTTGCCCATTCACAACTTGAGGTTTGGTTCCATCAAAATTGTTAATCTTGATTTCACCGGACCAGTAAACTTCTTCGATATGAAATGACCCTTCCCATCTGGAAAGTAACTTACCTGGAGAAAACCTGAAACGGGATCTAAACAATAAAACTTTATCACCAACATTAAATTCTCGTTTCAAAATCCTTCTATCATGCCACTTCTTTACCTTTTCCTTGAACATTTTAGCACTCTCGTAAGCTTCACTTCTCCACTCATCTAGAGAAGTCAAGTTCATGAGGCGCTTTTCACCGGCTAACTTTGGGTCATCATTAAGCTCTCTAACAGCCCAGAAAGCTTTGTGTTCTAATTCTAATGGCAAATGGAAAGCCTTGCCATAGACCATTTTATACGGGGACATGCCCACCTACTATCAGCTATAGGATAGATGACACCTGCGGCTAGAAGCTTGAGAATCTCCGTCCTAACCATGTCATTCATCCTTGGGTTCAGCCGTCGTTGATGATCAACAATTGGCTTAGCATCGGGCTCGAGATTGATAGTGTGTTGGCAAATCGATGGACTAATCCCCTTAAGGTCATCAAGGGTATAGCGCAAGGCACCACGGTGTTTGCGAAGTGTCTCCAATAATTGATCTTCTTCAAATCCTGAAAGGTTGGCATTCGTAATGACAGCATATATTTTCTTTTCATCTAAATAGTCATACTTGAGCCTATCGGGCAATGGTTTGAGGTCAAACACCGGGTCTTCTTTTGGTTGTGCTAGGATCCCCAAAGGCTCAACTGGAAGGTTGTGCTTCAGGATAGCAGTTTGTCTTGTGAATATTTCGTCTAACTCATTTCTTTCCTGCATATGCATATCATTCTCGTGGTCTTCCATATATTGCTGCAAAGGATCATTAGGAGGAATAGCAATAGAAGCAATATTTTCAATAATTTTATCATCACTGAGTAAATCAGTACCACGAGGTTGCTTGGAAAATTTAGAAAAGTTAAATTCATATGGCTCACCATTGAATTCAACAGAGACTTTACCTTTTTTAAATCTATAATAGCACCACAAGTGCTGAGGAAAGATCTACCAAAGACAATAGGGCAAAAACTATCTTGCACTAAACCAAGTACGAGAAAGTCGGTAGGATACTTTACATTTCCACATAGGACTTTAACATCTCTCACAATTCCAATGGGAGAGATAGTTTCTTTGTTTGCTAGATAAATGGTGACATCGATCTCTTCAAGTTCACAGGTGAAATCTCACCCATGATCTCCTGATAGAGTGAATAAGGAATAGCGCTAGCACTAGATTCCAGATCGCAAAGCCCGTAATAGTTGTGATCTCCTATCTTGACAGATACAACTGGTGTACCTGAAATTGGGCTCTTATTCTTGGTTGTGACAATGTTAGTTGAAACAACACAAAAAATTATCTTGGAATCTGAAACATCATTACTAACTAAATCTTTAACCATTGCAACTTGAGGATCGACCTTGATCGGGTCCTTAGGTTCGTCAGTTCTTCTCCCACTTTTATTTATTATGCCTCACACAAAAGAGTGCTCCCTCATCCTTGTAGGAAAAGGGGGATTTTCATAAAAACTGCAGGCAGAATAGGGTCAGCAACATGAATATCAAAAGGAAATTCTGTAAAGGGATTATGGTACTGAGCCTTCTCTTCTTTCGAAGAGTCAATGTGAGAGGAAAAGTTATTACAGAAATCAGTCATAAGCTGGGAATCAAGACCAATCTTAGAACAAAAGGTATTAAAATAATCAGTTTTCACATAGCTCTCAATGTAATCATACCCATAATTTATAGCAGGTTGAATACCTTTATCGATTTCCCAGTCTTCGGTGTTCTTCTGGATCCTCTCGATGAGATCCCACTTTTCTTCGACACTTCTTGTTTGGAATACCCCGCTAGAGGAGGCATCCAACATCTCCTTATCCTGACGAGAAAGCCTGGCATAAAAATTTGTAATTATTATATCTTTGGGGAGTTCATGAATAGGACATTTGAACATTAGGGATTTAAGTCTCCCCCAAGCTTGAGTGATGCTCTCTCCGTCGCGAGACCAAAAGTTGTAGATGTAATTCCTGTCTCGATGAATTTCATGAAGACGGCAAAACTTTGTATAAAAGAGAGACATAAGCTCTTCCCAGTTAAGTAGATGTGAGTTATCGAGGAGCTTATACCAATCTAAAGCTTTACCTATAAGTGAAACGGAGAATAATTTCTTCATGATGAATTCTAGTGACACACCTGCAAGCTTAAATAATGAACATAGTTGTGATAAATATAGCAAGTGTTCACCTGGATGTCTATCTCCTGCATAAGGATTAGATAAGACATAATTGATAATACCAGACAGTATTTTGTAAGGCACAATTTCAGTAGGGGTAAGAGTGACCACCACAGTTGTGGGGCGTTTCCCCATAAATAACGATCCAAGAGTAGAGGTGTCCATAAGGAGAAAAGCAGCAACGGCAAAAAAAACAGAAATATAAAAATTTCCTTACCAGCTTCACTTACTAATAGCGCTACGCTCTCTGGCAACGGCGCTAGAAAACAATACTTGATGACCCCCAACTGTAGGGGATCGTTTGTAGATTTTTCGATAAACCCAACGAGGAGCAGAAGGTATTGGTAAGTGACTTTGGTAAAGAAATAGCTGCAGGAACTGAAAGATAACTTTTTATGGGTTTTTGATATAAGCAACAAAAAGGCAAAAATAAGCGAAGTAAAGAGCACTGAGGAGTGAAAAGGTGCCTGATCCTTTTGAGCAAAGGATAGGCCTAGAAACTGAACTTATAAAGGCTAAAGCGTTCTTGAGGACACACGGGAGAAATAGTCACGTGCTTTCTCCATATTCCGTATCGGTACTATGTGTTGTGCTGATAAGTGTTGAGTGGGTGGATCTATGCTAGTGCACCCTCTAGACTAAGATAAATGCACCCTTATGATTAAAAACCTTGCAAGCATCCACAAATACAAGATAGTAATTAAGGCAAAAGCCTAACCATAGCAATACGATCGATGATCCATTGTTCCCTTGTGCAAAAGCGTGCGAACTGGGGTTCAGGTTTCTGTCACTCTGGCAACCCACCGTAAGCATTATTTCTACACAATGCATTCCCCTAGGTCCTTAATAAGGTGAAATTTTGAGTGTTCGACTCACACAACACCACTAGAAAAATAACAACACAACTTAAATATCAAACAAAACATATAACTTCAACTTCATATGACTACTAACAACTAGACTTCTCCCATGTCCTCAAGAACTAAAGTAACTACTCACAAGACATAAAATAGATCATAATCAGTGGGGATAAATAGATGATAAACAATCTGGACACAATAATATTTCTCCAACAAAACTCAATAGCAATCATCACACGGTAGTAATCAACACCGGTAGAGTAGAGAGGATAGATAGTACGGATTACAACACAAGTTGGACTTGTGAGGTGAGATTTGATGGTGGTGGAGATGGTGCCGATGTTGGGTATGATGTTGATGATGATCTCTATGATGCCCGTGACGATGGTGATGACGATGGCGACGATCTCCCCTTCCGGGAGGTGTTCTCCCCGGCGGAATCCGCCCGCCGGAGATGCGTTTTCTCCTCTGTAGGTTTCCTCCACGGAGCGGCGGCGGTACTTCGAAAACTCTATCTGGTTTAGGGTTTTTAGACGACGAGTGATATATAGGCCAAAGGGGGGAGCTGGGAGTGGCCCCAGGGGTCCAGGCGCCCTCCTGGCGAGGCCAGGGTGGGGGACGCGCCAGGTGGCGGCCTGACCCCCCTATGGCCCCTCTTCGGCGTGTCTTCGTCATTCTTCTGAAAAATACCCTCCGTCGATTTTTAGGTAATTTGGATGTATTCTTCTTGAGAAACTCAGCGCCCACTTTTTACCGCTGAATCCAGTGTCTGCTGCTTCGGCATCGGAAAGTTGAAAACTGTGTAAATTAAGCCAAAACAACATAAGGACAACATCATATCATGAAATATATCAATGAATAAGACAGAATTACTATATAAAATAGTGATGCATTTTGGACGTATCAGATGGTAGGACAAAAGATGTTGTGCAAGTTCTTATTGCAAGCACGCACAGCTACCTCTGGGATACATGCCTAATGTTTGATATTTTTCTAGATGATCCTTGCTTTTCTGTGTGCCTTGCTCCGTGTTAAAATCTATGGCATGTTCACTCGCATCCAAGCAGCGCCCAACCATCCATCTCCCTAGCCTACAGTGTTTTAATCCTGCTGGTTACTATTTGTTTACTTTCGTTTTTGCCACTATCACTTTCATATCACCGTTGCTATTAATATTTTGTTGCAAGCAAGTATATTTCAGTTGCGGTTGAATTGACAACTCAACTGTTAAAGCTTATAAATATTCTTTGGCTACCCTTGTGTCGAATCAATAAATTGGGGTATCTTACCCGCAAAGACTATCTCGAACCCCTACAGTTGAGGGTCATTACCATATTATAAGGAGACATGCCCATGGGGTTTTTGTAGGCAGTCCTATAGGCCCACAAAGCATCTCCTAACTTTTTGGACCAATCCTTTCTAGAACTATTCACTTTATTTTGTAAGATCAACTTGATCTCTCTATTGGTGAGCTCAACTTGCCCACTTGTCTGAGGGTGGTAGGGTGAAGCAATCCTATGATTGACATCATACTTGGCTAATGATTTTCTAAAAGCACCATGTGTAAAATGTGATGCCCCGTCAGTGATGAGGTACCTTGCTACACCAAACCTTTGAAAGATAACATCTTTAAGAATTTTTAAAGATGTCTTGTGATCATCACTTTCAGTGGGGATGGATTCAACCCACTTGGTTACATAATCAACATCTACTAAAATGTGAGTATACTTGTGCGACGGAGTAAAAGGACCCATAAAATCAAAACCCCGGCAATCAAAAGGCTCAATGACTAGAGAATAATTCATAGGCATCTCATTTCTCCTACTAATGTTACCAACTCTTTGACACTTATCAAAAGACAAGACATAATTTCTAGCATCTTTAAAGAGAGTTGGCCAATAAAAACCTGATTGAAGAACCTTGTGCGCGGTCCTATCACCGGCATGATGTCCTCCATAAGGTTTGTCATCACAGTCTCTCAAGATATCCTTCTGGCCGTGCTATGGTATGCACCTTATCACGATTCCATCCGCACCTTCTTTATAAAGATGTGGGTCATCCCAAAAGTAATGCCTCAAGTCATGGAATATTTTCTTCCTTTGCCGAAATGTTAAAACTGGAGGCAAAAACTTTGCGACAATAAAATTAGTGTAATCTGAAAACCAAGGATCGAAAATAGATTGTACCCTTAAAACAGCTAGTTGTTCACCAGGAAAGCTATCTTTGGCCAGAATAGGATCATGTGGTATGTTCTTTATCCTGGAGAGGTTGTCCGCCACAGGATTGTCTGATCCCTTCCTATCAACAATATGCAAATCAAATTCTTGAAGAAGAAGTACCCATCTGATAAGCCTTGGTTTTGCATCCTTCTTCTCGATATGATACATAATAGCAGCATGGTAAGTAGGAATAATAACTTTGGAATCAACAATATAAGGTCTAAAATTATCACAAGCAAATACTACTGCTAAAAATTCTTTCTCAGTAGTAACATAATTCTTCTGAGCACTATCAAGGGTCTTTCTCGCATAATGTATAACATTCAAATTCTTATCAACCATTTGTCCTAAAACATCTCCACCAGCAAAATCACTAGCATCACACATAATTTTAAAAGGTAAACTTCAATCGGGTGGTTGGACCAAAAGAGTAGTTGTTAAGGCCTTCTTAAGAATTTCGAAGGCATCCTTACAATCTTCATAAAAAACAAAAGGAATATCCTTCTCGAGAAGATTAGTTAGGGGTCTTGAAGACTTATGTAACACCCCGGGTGTCACGCTACAGTAATCAGGATTACTTCTACTAATCACTGTTGATAAATCTCTGTTGCTCAAAATGGCTTTGATCAAAATTTTGCTTTGATAAACTTGGGTCAGTTCACATTCAATTCTCCTTTTGATGTTGTTGATAGCAATATGGCCATGGGCCTTGATCATCATAAGTCACAACCAGTCCAACCCCTCTACATTGAAATAAAATCAAAGCTATATTCAAAGTGCTTTTTATTGGTATTATAAATAATGTGGCAAAATAAACTTTGTTTAAAAATTGTGCATTCACTTTTATTAAATCCCAAATATTCACTGGTCCATTGAAAACCAATTTGGGGTTTTTGTTGAACTATAAAATAAATGCAATAAATCGAACAGTAGGCTAAAAACCTCGATTTGATCATTTATTAACTAAAAGAAATATTAAATGAAATTCTTTGGCACCTAAAATTTTTGTGGCACTCATATACTGTTTAAAAATATTATTGGTGCTAGTTACCCATTTTTGTAAGATCCTAATGCTAGCTAATTTAAATAAAAAAGAAAAACAAAAAGGAAATTAAAAAAACAAATTGGAGAAAACCTAATCTACCCCAGCCCAACCCCCTCTCCTCTAAAGGGGCCCAGCCCACCTTGCCCCCTGCCCCCTAGACCTAGCCCGAGCCGGCTCGATCCCCATCTCTCTCTCGATCTCCCGTTCCCATCCTCCCGATCCCCTCCTCTCCTCCTGGCAGCGCGGCCGCCATCGATTCCGGCGGGCCGTGGCCACCCCGGCCGCCACGCAGCACACCCCGCCACCCTCTGGTGTCGCCGCACCTCCCATGGCCGCCGACTCCTCCTCCCGCGGGCACGGAAGAACCATGGCCGCCATGGCTCGCCAGTGCCGCTGTGGTGACCGCCATGGCCTCGGCCGCCTCCCGACGCCCTCGTCCACGCTCACCTGCGTGGCCACACCTTCAAGCCGCCGCCCTGCTGCTCGCCATCAAGTCGCCACGGCCGCCGCAACCATCGCGCCACCATCAACGCCACCTCCTCGCCACTGATGCACCCGGCCTCGACCACCCCCTGGTGCCCACGACCACAGCGCGCCATCGCCTGATTCGCGTGGCCCCGGCTCCCCTAAGCTCCCCTCTCCCTCGCTGTGAGCCGTCACGTCGACCTCCCCTTCCCCCTTACTCGTCGCACCTGCTGTTGTTGCCGCCATGGGCGCTCAAACCCGACCCCACCGTAGTCGTGCCTCCGTCCGCCGCAGTGCCGTTGTGGCCGGCCACCCCTTGGCCGCGCCCGGGCCACCCCCTCCTGTTCCCAGCAGCTGCGGTTGCTGCTGCCCTGCTGGTCGCGTTGCCGATGCCGCTGGTACTGCTGCTGGAACTGCTGTTACTATTGATGCTGCTGCTGGACACTCGTTTGGCAACAACAAAACAACATCGAAACAAAAACCAAACGGATTTGAATGTGCATAAAAATGATGTGAACTGATAGTACACTTAACCAGCTTCGTTTTATGCCATTGGACCATCTACAAATATTGCGTAGATTAATTCCTACCAAATCCACAAAATGGAGATTTCCGTTGAACGGCAAACCAGGTTAACCCGATAGCCACTTTGGCGTTGTGGATGAGCGTCCTATGGACACCCGTAATACAGTCTATAGGCATGGCATGACAGTGCACTTGATGTAGACCAAAACATTTGTTGGATTCATCCCCATTTGAGTTGTAGATCAACGACAATTGTCGAGCAAACTTTGCACCTTTTAACAATTTCTAGAATTAGCCTCGAGTAGCACTTTTCGGACCGAGTTTCAATTAAGCAAATGGGCTCTACTAAAAATGTCATCCGTACCGGTTTCGAGATCACCGAGAACTGATAGAGATTGGTATAGGACAAAAATTCATCGGAGGAGTGGAACCCTAAAACGTAGCCTCTCGAACACGCCTAACGGATGTTAAAACCGGAGTTTCCCAGACTTAGCAAAATTCGGAGGGTTTCAAAACAATGTCTCTACGACAAGTGGGCCCTAGCCTATTTAATTAAAAAAACTATTTATTTAAATATATTAATTCTGAGTCATTGACATTAGAACCCCACCCGTCAGTTGACTTGTCAAATATCCCTATTGTGGATAATGTTGCTTTTAATATTAAATATAATTAAAAATATTGTTAAACCTTCAGAAAATCATATAAAATAATCTTTAACTCCGATGAAAATATTTTATACATCAAAATTGACCAGAAAAATGCGATGAATACGAATACGCTATCAGTTGGTCTACCACCCCCCTCTATCTTATCGAACATCGAACCGTTCTCCTCCGGTAGCACCGTTCGATGATTTGTCCGGTACCGATAAACTGTCCGGATGAATTTATTCGGAACACGAAAGTTATTCAGAATAGATCAACTAACACGGATACACTATCCACATGTCTGTCAGATGTCTCTAACACTGCAGACATGGAACCTTCCCCCTCCGGATCATCGGTCCGGTAATCAACCGGTACCGATGAGTCATCCCCGGATAAATTCCTGCTCCGAGCAAATCACCGAACACTGCGTTAGAGCCCCGTTGCTTTATATCCGCTATGTCATACAATTGTATTGCTATTATTGTTGTGTACTTATTGTTTCTCCCCCCCCCCCTTTATTCTCCGATAGACCTCGTTGCTGCCGCCGACTACACCGCTGCCGGGTACGACTACTTCGTCGACGACCCTTCCCCTACCGTCGAGCTTCCAGGCAAGCAGAGCCATTCTCTTCCCTAGATATCGCCTATATTTCCGTACTTTCTTGCACTAGGCATTGTTACTGCTGCTGCTACGTTACAATCCTATTCAATTGCATAGCCTGTTTTTGACGCCCCTTGATGTACCTTCCTTTATCCTATGGTGCCTTATAAATATATATTGTATTCAGCAGTGAGCCCTACGCATTGTTAGCTAGGATTAGATAGCAGGGTCGTGACCACTCAGGGGAGTGAACACGGATGCGATATATTAACTGTTACAAGTACGGTACAATGCAGACACCGCCTAAGGCCCCCTAGCTCGGCTCTGCCGAGCCACCATCAAGTGTGAGCTATCGAGGAGTAATCCTCGTACCTCCACTCGTTGCTGACTCTGTATAGCCGCTCTAGGTACCTGAGAAACGGTTGTCCTGAAAGGTAAGAAAGTCGGGTGACCCAATGGTTCCCGCGAGCGGTATTGCGTCGGGAACGACAGGGAGGGTAGGACCGACGTTACTGGCTTGCTTGGCCCTTGCTCGTATCTCGCGAGAGTTACCAAACATCGAAAGTCGAGCTCTACCAAGAGCACACGCGAGATAAGGTAAGGAGACGGTTCACCATGTTGGTAACCGCAGAGACTTTGTGGGACGACAGGGAAGGCACCGATGTACTGGTGGTCCTAACTGCTGTCGTTGTCCGCGGGTCAGTTAAGTCGAGGCAACGATAACGGTTGTCACGCAGGTTAATTAAAATGCTAAATGATTCGGCGGATGACTTGAGAGACCCGTAGGTCTGTACGCACTACCTACACGTGGGATTACGGTGTGGGCCCTCCACGTCGTAGTTTGTCCGAAAGCTCTTCAGACGTCAGCAGTACCAAGGGCTGATTGCCGGGAAGCGATCTTGTCTTATTTGCTGCAGCAGCTGTGTTTTGGATTTGCTTTTGCTTCACCGGCCAGTCTCGTACCGTGCAGGAGCGTGCAAGGGTGAGGGACCTAGACCCCTTGGCGCATAGGATATAGTCCGGCGGATGGCCTCTCTGCTGAGCCTAGGATGGGCTGCGATGTGTCGGATAGCCTCGGTGGGGCATTCCCTAACAAGGTGTACGCCACCCTGGAGATCCGAGCGTGCAGGCTGAACAGTAGTGCACCCTTGCAGGGAGTTTAATCTATTCGAATAGCCGTGTCCACGGTAACAAGACGCTTTATGCTGAAGCTGGATCTTACCACTACAAACTATTACTATTAAACTGTATGGTTCCGGGTTTTCTTCCTCGCAGGGAAGTCGAGGAGGGGAACTCGGAGGCATTATTATTATTAATCATTACAACTTACTATTATACAATGTTGCAGCAACTTCTGCTTCATTGTTACTTTATGCTTTATATGATGCTTAGTAGCGGACGTAAGACTCGCGGGTATGCTAGATACTCACCTGCTTTATTTTTCCCTTTTATTGTTTTTCCTGATCGGCTGCTGCAGTCGACGTTGGAGCCTTGGAGTCTAGGAGCAGGAGATCCCCGATGTCGACCACCGCAACATGGAGTCTATTCTTGTAGACTATGTTGGGCCTCCAAGCGCAGAGGTTTGTAGGACAGCATCAATTTCCCTCAAGTGGATGACCTAAGGTTTATCGAACTCAGGGAAGTAGAGGTTGAAGATGGTCTCTCTCAAGCAACCCTGCAATTAAGATACAAAAAGTCTCTTGTGTCCCCAACACACCTAATACAACTAGGAGTTGTATAGGTGCACTAGTTCGGCGAAGAGATGGTAAAATATGGGTGATAGGTGTGGCAAAACAAAGTAATATAAATCTGTTATAAAAAGTTCAGCAAGCAAACAAGTGGTAAACGTGGGCACAAACGGTATTGCAATGGTGGAAACAAGGCCTAGGCTTCATACTTTCACTAGTGACAACTCCCAACAACATTAACATAGTCTAATCACATGATATTTCCCATAAAACATGCAATGGAGACATACTCGGAGGTCATTCCTTTGTGGTCAAGAGAGGACGAGAATTGTGTAGGGCTACAAAAGCACACCTCAGAGTTCATAGTTCTCAATCTATGGATTTCCCAATGTCACCGCGGCCATCCAAAGAGAGTACCACAATCACCACAACATATCTAAAGGATAGTCAAAGACAAGCACCAAAAGACTCTCAATCTTCAATCCACACACAAAAGAGGAAATCACTCATGAAAATATTCTTCTAACCCATGTCCAATAGACCGTTGTCACCATGGTCTCGGGGATTATACTAGATAGGATCAAGTGAGTACATCAAATCCAATACATAGAAGAAGGGGAAACATCATGGGATCACCCTAGATTAACATAGCCAATGATCACAACAAAGACCACATCACGGGAGACAGAGAAACCACATAGATCAAGATACAAGCCTTAGCCCCGAGGCGGAACTACTCACACATGGACATGGTTAGAGGGAGAGTTGTTGATGGAGAGGTGCAGCCCGGAGGAGATGAAGGAGACGGCAACGGTGGCGGCCACGACGCCCACGGCCACGGCCACGGCCCTTGGAGGCAGCGGCCCTTGGCCCCTTCTTCTTCCTTGGAGATGGTGCTGCTGTGGAGATTGATCTCCCCTCAAGACGGCTGGCAAGGGGAGGAATTTTCGTGGTGCCCTTTGACCTAGGTTTCCTCTCTTTATATAGACTCTCGGATTCCCGTCATCCAGATTACGTCTTCTGTATTTCGGGGTTTCTGGAAGCATCCGAACTCCGATTGGGCCGAATTTTATGTCTAAATCCACCGGAAAAAAATTCCCTACAACTTTGTAGTTTTAAGTTTTTCCGTTTGAGCCGTATTCTAGTGTTTCCGAGGCGATCTTTAAAACCTGTCTGGTGGGGACAGATTTCGGAAAGTTAGAGTCCAACTCTTACAAGGCTTCCTTTTGTGATCTTTCCTTTATCCAAGTAATTCCTACACATAAAGTAGAAAAACAAGAATTTGTGCACTCTTGCAACCATTAATAGTTTAGTTCCAAAATATGTTATAAAGATATATGAAAGTATATCAAAATCATAGCAATATCACACAAAAGATGCATGGAAAAAGCAGAAATTATAGATACGTTTGGGACGTATCAACATCCCCAAGCTTAATTCCTGCTCGTCCTCGAGTAGGTAAATGATAACAAGCATAATTTCTGTGGTGACATGCTACCGACCATATAAGAACTCTTAAGTCATGCAATCAAGGCATGTAATTCAATTCAAGTCATAACAGGCAAGAGTCTATATTACCATTGAAACAAGCAACATAAGAACATAAAGGTGCAAGAGCTCTCGCTGTCCGTGACTCAAATGTCTCCAAATGATGTTTGCGTGCAAGAAAGGGGATAGGGATATACGAGAAAAAATATTTTTGTGTTGAGAACTCAATCTACTAAAGTTTCACACTTGGTCTTCTTTCGAATCTTATCTTGACTCATCACCAGACCACTAGCCAGGTACAAGTCAAAATGATCCACTTCTTTTCGACATTTTGAGCACTCATGCAATGGATGAGCGTAAGCAAGAAAGTTGACACTTAGGATGGCAAAGAGAGAAAAGGTGGAGGAGGAAGACAAAAATGGTGTGAAAGGCTCACATCAATGAGGACAATCATAGGCGAGAGAAAGCCAAATGATAGATATGATGTGAGGAGTAGGGATTGTCATGCAACGGATGCACATATGAGCTAAGGTAAGCTCTCCAATGGAACTAGTGGGGGTGCATCCAACTTGCTTGCTCAAGAAGACCTAGAGCTCATTTGAGGAGGCTCATCATTGGAATATACAAGCCAAGTTCTATAGTGTGAAGGTCCCCACATAGCTATATGCATGTATGATCATCTCTATGGAGTACAAGGATAAGAGGGAGTACTAGTGTGGATCTTTCAAAAGGATAGTAGTGTTGCCCCTGTCTCTCTTTTTATTTTCTTTTTCTCTTTTTTCTATTTTTTTGTATTTTTTGGTGGCCTCAATGGCTCTTTCTATTTAACTCTCATTTGTCCTCTTTGGGATCTTTTGATTTGTCCACTTTGGGATCTTTTCCTCACTTAAGGGAAACACTCTAATTTACAAGAGGGTATAGAAGATCTTTCACACTTTACAAGGTACTCAAAACATAAAGAAGATGTAGCTATCATGATGTATGCAATGTATGTCGCTGCCAGTGTAGCAGGAACATGTATGACATAAAGATCAAGTCATGAAGAGGTGGATGTTGCATGGCAATATATCTCGGAAAGGCTATGGAAATACCTTGATAGGTATGTATGGTGGCTGTTTTGAGGAAAGATATAAGGAGGTTTATGATGACAGAGCGTATCATGCCAAGGGTTTGGATGTACCGGCGAAGGTGGACGCCAACTCTCGGAGTGAGAAGAAAGCAATGCACGGCACAGGAGAGGCTAGCAAATATGAGGAGGTGGAAGTGTCAACTTTCAATACTTACATTAGTCTGAAGAACTCATGCACTTATTATCGGTAACTCTCAATCTAGTAAGGAGGTTCAAAAAGAGACAAGTACCCCGAGAAGGAGTGTATGGGGGTTTCGTTATCCTTGCGCATCCTCGACTCATGATACGTGAGTGTACTCTAATAACCGACCCCTCAGAAGAGTAGTGACCCATCTAGTAGCTAGAGTTCTCAACTAGTTTTGTAGGTTTTGAAAATAAACACGGATTGCCCAAAATACGACACCTATCACTAATAGGCTAGAGCTCTTGACACCAAAAGTTCATACATTACTCACATCAATACCTCAAAACTATTGCAAGTTACTACTAAAATTAAATAGCAACCTCAATTAGCTACTTTCAAGACAAGACACAACTCAGTGCAACAACCAACTCTCTTAACAAGATAAACATGAAAACTAAAGAGAGTTCCAGCAACAAACTAAACAAAAGCCAAGGCTCTTGCTAAAGACAAACTAAATCTAAAACTAAACATGGCAGTAGCTACGAAAAGGTAAAGAACACACAACAGAGAAAGATAGGCATGAAAAATTCTATGATGTGTTCTAGATTTTGAAAGTCGAGCGTGTTTCTCTCCCACGCAAAGTAAGACGGGATCTAACTTGTTATGAACAGCAAGCAAAGCTAAAGAAAACTAAAAATTAAACCTAAGAGCGAGACGCTCCAAGCATAGCACATAACGCATGAAGTGATAAAAATATAGTGAGACGAAGGACGAACTGATGATTGTTGATGGAGAAGGGGATGCACGGGGGCATCCCCAAGCTTAGACACTTGAGTCTCCTTGAATATTTATCGGGGATGCATGGGGGCATCCCCAAGCTTGAGAGCTTGACACTCCCGAATCTTCTTTCATCATCTTCCATCGCACACTTGAAAACTCCCTTCATACACAACTCATCATAAGCTGAATAGAGAGGTTAGTACCCTTAATAAATAATTTTTCCCCACTGGATATAAAGATATTCTTGAAGAGCTACTGTTTCTCAAGATTGCAAAAAAGTTTTTGCAAAGAAAAAGCAAGCTTAAGGTTTGCAAAAGTTAGGAGAGACAAAACGTGGCAGAATCTGTGAAAAACAGAACAGCAGGTAGTAAATAATTTTTTAGGGATACTTCTGCAACTAAAATCAAAAAACTCAGAACATACGAAAGTTCCGTAATTGTATAGAGCACGCTGTGTAAAAAATTCAGCTCAAAAAGATGAACTGGTGATTTATTCTGATTTTTCCCGTCACGAGGACAGAATGTGTTTTCTGGACAGCATGTCACAACTTTCACTTCCCTTGTCATATGAGGCTATAACTTGGCACAAAGCTTGAAAATAAAGATACAATGATGTTGCTACAGCGGTAACAATCATCAAGACCACTAAAAACAGAAAGTAAAAACTCAAAGTAAAGATAACAAGGGTTGTCTCCCTAGAGCTCTTTCTTTATAGCCATAAAGATAGGCTTAAGATTTTAATGATGCTCTCATAGGAATAAGGAATAAGAGTTGAAGAACAAAAGAGAGCATCAAGAAGCAAATATAAAACACATTTAAGTCTAACATGCTTCCTATGCAAAGGGATCTTGTAGAGAAATAACCCATGGAAGCATAAAGATATTATCATAGGAAGCCAAAATAAGTGCAACTTCAAAACCTTCAACATAAAGAGAGGGAACTTGATATTATTGAAATATCTATAAGAATATGTTCCCTTCTAATAATAATAGTGGGAGAAAACTCAAGAAAATAGCTATCACATGAATCATTCTTATCATGATACACTTCCAAACATTCATTCTTTATAGCATAAGTGTCATCACAATAATCATCATAGATAGGAGGCAAAGTATCATCAAAATAAATTTTCTCATCAAAACTTGGGGGGCTAAAAAGATCATCTTCATAAAACGTAGCATCCCCAAGCTTATGGCTTTGAATATCATTAGTATCAAAAGTATTTAAAGAAGACATACTAATAACATTGCTACTCACACATGGACATGGTGAAAGGGAGAGTTGTTGATGGAGAGGTGCAGCCCGGAGGAGATGAAGGAGATGGCAACGGCGGCGGCCACGACGCCCACGGCCACGGCCACGGCGGTGGCCACGGCCCTTGGGGTAGCGGCCCTTGGCCCCTTATTCTTCCTTGGAGATGGTGCTGCTGTGGATATTGATCTCTCCTCAAGACGGCTGCCAAGGGGGAGGAATTTTCGTGGTGCCATTTGACCTAGGTTTCCTCTCTTTATATAGACTCTCGGATTCCCATCATCCAGATTACGTCTTCTGTATTTCGGGGTTAATGGAAGCATCCGAACTCCGATTGGGCCGAATTTTATGTCTAAATCCATCGGAAAAAAAATCCCTACAACTTTGTAGTTTTAAATTTTTCCGTTTGAGGCCGTCTTCTAACGTTTCCGAGGCGATCTTTAAAACTTGTCTGGTGGGGACAGATTTCGGAAAGTTAGAGTCCAACTCTTACAAGGCTTCCTTTTTGTGATCTTTCCTTTATCCAAATAATTCCTACACATAAAGTAGAAAAACAAGAACTTGTGCACTCTTGCAACCATTAATAGGTTAGTTCCAAAATATGTTATAAAGATATATGAAAGTATATCAAAAACATAGCAATATCACACAAAACATGCATGGAGCAAGCAGAAATTATAGATACGTTTGGGACGTATCAGTTGTCTTAAAACGATTTCATCTAGTTCGTTACTTTCCTGCATATGAATATCATTCTCGTGGTCCTCCATAAATTGCTGCAAAGGACCGTTAGGAGGAATAACAATGTAAGCAATCTCTTCAATAATTTTATCATTACTAGGCAAATCAGTACCACAAGGTTGTTTGGAAAATTTAGAAAAGTTTAATTCATATGGGTCACCATTGAATTCAACGGATACTTTTCCTTTCCTACAATATATAATAGCTCCACAGGTTTTGAGAAAAGGTCTACCAAAGATGATAGGACAAAAATTATCTTGCACCAGGTCATGACCCAAGTACTAGAAAGTCGGTAGAGTATTTTACCTTTCCACATAGGACTTCGACATCTCGCAAAATTCCAATAGGAGAGATAAAAAAATTATTTGCAAGATGAATAGTAACATCAATATCTTCAATTTCAAAAGGTAGAATTTCATTCATGATCTCTTGATAAAGTGTGAAAGGAATAGCACTAGCACTGGATCCCAAATCGCATAACCCATAATAATTATGATCTCCTATTTTAACAGATACAACTGGAGTACCTGAAATTGAGACTTTATTCTTGGTTGTAACAAGGTTAGTGGAAACAACACAAAAATTTATAGTGGAATCCTCAACATTACTAGTAACAAGATCCTTGACTAATGCAACATGAGGATCGACCTTAATCAGGTCCTCATGCTCACCAGTCGTTCTTTCACTTTTATTCACTATCCATGTGACAAAAGAATGCTCCCTTATCCTTGTGGGAAAAGGGGGCTTCTCATAAAAAACTGCAGGTAAGATAGGGTCAGCAACATTAACATCAACAGGTAATTATTTAAAGGGTTTATGATGTTTCTCCTCCTGTTTCTTAGAAGAATCAATATGAGAAGCAAAGTCTTTGCAAAAATCAATTAGAAGTTGGGAATCAAGACCAATCTTAGCACAAAAGGTATTGAAGTAATCAGTTTTCACATAGCTCTCAATGTATGTATAACGGGTTCAATACCTTTATCAATCTCCCAATCTTCAGTGTTCTTCTCGATCCTCTCAACTAGATCCCATCTATCTCCTACGCTTTTTCTTGGAAATACCCCATTAGAGGAGGCATCAAGCATATCTCTATCTTGACGAGAAAGTCTTGCATAAAAATTTGTAAGAATAATTTCCTTGGGGATCTCATGATTGGGACATTTGAGCATTAGGGATTTCTATCTCCACGAAGCTTTGCCGATACTTTCTCTGTCACGAAACCAAAAGTTATAAATATAGTTCCTGTCTCCATGTATTTCGTGAAGAGGATAAAACTTTGCATAAAAGAGAGGCATAAGCTCTTGCCAATTTAGTAAATGAGGGTTATCGAGAAGCTTATACCAATCCCAAGCTTTATCTTTTAATGAAAAAGAGAATAGTTTCCTCATGAAAAAAATCCCTGGATACACTTGCAAGCTTAAATAAGGCACATAATTCTGAAAGATAGAGCAAGGGATCATCCGGATGTCTGTCTCCTGCAGTCCTGCATAACGATTAGCTATGACATGATCTATGTTACGAGTTGGTATTTTAAAAGGAACAATTTCAGTAGGTGGAGGAGCCTTCTCCACCACAACCGTGGTGGGACGGTTCCCCACAAGCAAAGAACCAAGAGTAGAATTATCCATAAGGACAGAAAGTGATAACAACAAAATAAAAACAGCACGTACAGTGTGAAGGTTTCCTTACCAATTTCACTTACCAATAGCGCTACACTCCCCGGCAACGGCGCCAGAAAATGGTCTTGATGACCCACAAGTGTAGGGGATCTATCATAGCCTTTTTGATAAGTAAGAATGTCGAACCCAAAGAGGAGCAGAAGGTAATGACAAGTGATCTTGAGCAAGGAATAACTGTAAGCACTAAAATGTAATTTTTTATTGGTTTCTGGGATAAGAAATAAATAAATAAAGGCAAATAAAGTAAATGACGGCAAGGTGCAGCAAGTGGCCTAATCCATATGAACACAAAGGATAAGCCGAAGGATTAAACTTATAAAGGCTAAATCGTTCCAGAGGACACACGGGAGAGGTAGTCAAGTTACTTTCGCCATATTCCGTCTAGTACTATATTTTGTTTCGATAACTGTTGTGTGGGTGGAACTATGCTAGCACACTGTCTAGACTAAGACAAGTGCACTCTTACGATTAAACCTCTTGCAAACAGCCGCAAATACAAAATAAAAATTAAGGCAAAGCCTATTCGTAGCAATAAACTCTAGGATCCAACACTCCCTCGTGCAAAAGTGTGCAAATTGGGGTTCAGGTTTCTGTCACTCCGGCAACCCACTGTAATCATCCATTATACACAATACATTCCCCTAGGTCCTTAAAAATGTTGGTGATCGGCGCAGAAAAAAAAATTCCTACCTACGAGTCCCGAAACCAAGATCTATGCTATGCTGATGTATGTAACGGAAGGAATCGGTGTTCATACCTTTGAAGACCGAAAGAGGGAAACGTTCCTCGAACGTGGTTGGCATAGACTCTGATCCTACGACCTCCCTGTCGTGTTGAATAACCTCTGACGATGAAGTAGCACCACAAGTGTAGTGCCTCGCGGGATTACACACGTACGATGCAACCGACGTCCCTCCGGGCTCCGAACCAGAAGAGCAGCGGAAAGAAGATTGATCCGGATCCCGATTCCGGCAGCGCGACGGCGTCTGGATGATGGTGAAACCCCCAACCAAGTGCAAACTCCAAACCAGGGGAGTCCGCTCTAGGTCGGAGAAAGAGAGAGGGAAATAACTCAATGGGATGAAGGAAAAAGGGCACCCTACCCCTCTGACGGGAATCAACCCCGTAAAATCCCATGGTCAGGGACCCTGGGTTAGTCATGAGAGGCACAGGTTGGACGATAGCTCGTCGGCAAACAGGAAGGCACGCTCCTGCTCGATATTATTGATGGGGGAGATGCGATTACAGTGGATGCCAAGGCTGGAGTGCTCAAGGCTAGGGTTACAGATGATATTGGTTGGCCTCTGGCGTCGCCCCTCATAGCCCTTATATACTGGGCTAGGTCTCGGGGAGTTCATCTATGTTTACAGGTAAGCTTTCCTAACCCTAGCTTGCTCCGTACGGCAGGTTTTCGCACCTTCCTTGTGAGTCGCAGACTCCTACGTCGGTGCCAATTAGCGGGCCGAGGCTGTATCTTCATGGGCCTTCTGTCTTCAGGGACACCAGGTAGGCTTATCCGTAGGAGTCGTGGGGTCACCCCCTCGTCAGTAGCCCCCGAGTGCCTGGGGGACTCGAAGAGTCGCGCAGGGACTCTAGTACATCCATTTGTCAGTTATTTTTTTGCGCGGTACAACCGCGGGTCGCTGGCAGTCTGGTGGCATGACAAAACCTGTTTCGAGGGATGCTAAGCTGAAAGGGCCCAAGGAGTCGACTGGTCGAGCCTTGGTGAATTGCACTAGGCAAATACCACAGTAGGCCAATCAAACCCACGTCCCTCGACGTGAGCTTGGAACACTGGTGTCGAGCAAAAGTCCTGCCGCTTCAGGTCTTACGGTGTTCATTTGCTGCCAGTAATGTGCATAGCCTAAGGCGCGTCCTCCCGGCTTTTTCTATCATATGCAGCGCATGGAAAAGGTTGGGAGTGAAATCGCTCTTCGGCAAGTCCCAACTCGGCCGAACTTCGCAGTGGGGTCTTACCTACACGCTAATCTTGCGTGGCATCTGGGCACAGTGTATCGTGTTCCAGGAATGTGTGTTTTTTAGGCGCGGAGCCTAATAGTATTGCACCCGCTTGGAACAAAACATCAAGCGAGTTGTTCACTCATTCACCCGTGGAGCTTGTTTCGAGTGCTCAGACAGGGAGTTCTTCGCGAGTAGTCACTCGAATGTCGTTTCGTCTCTTGAGGTGAGGGAGCACCTGATACTCTAGCACCGTATGATCTTGGCGAGTGAGTGTTTTGTCTTGCGTTGGGTTGAGGGAGCACCCGAGACTCTCGTGAGTGCGAGTGATCACTCGAGCACATTGCTGACCTTTAGGTGAGGGAGCACCTAGGACTCTCATGATGTGCTCTCCCGATGGGAGTAAGATGTTTTTTCTTCATTGGGAAAAAGATCTGAAAGATGGAATCTCCGAGCCTTGATGTCTGTTTGTATTCTTCACCACTTGTCAGGATAACGATGCCTCTGTTTGATGGCTGTCAGGGATGCTCCGCAAGTGAACCGTCACTTCTTCATGACCGGTCATAATGATGACCGCTGTGGCGTGCGGCAGGCGCTGGTTGAGTTTCCGATACGTGCGTTGGAAACGCGCGTGAATTGGCGCGTCTCACGCATAGTGCGTCCCGTGGGAAAGCATCTTGGTCTTGGAATCTGAGACGTCTGCGATGTTTGGTCTTTTGAATTAATTGTTGCTGTCGTCGTGGCTTCTCTGTGCTGGGAGGTTGATGTTCTATAAATAAGCCTTTTTCTTCCACAGCATTTCGCCTCTATCCAGCTTGCTGCTTTGCCTCTTCCTTCTTCTCTTCTTCCTCTCATGGTTCCCAGGCGAGGTGCTGGCCGTGGCCGTGTTCGTCGTGGCCGTGGTGGCCGTGCACCACGCTCATGCCGTGGTGGTCGCCATGGTACGGCGTCAGTGCCTTCCTCCTCTCCCTTGGAGAAGGGTTTCTGGCGCTATGATTTTATTTTACGCGTTCGTGGCCAGAGCGTCAATCGCGTTCTTCTTCCCTCTGCTTTTTCCGCCATTGTCTCTGAACGTGGCTTAGATGGCTTGCTTCTGCATCTTCAAGGGAGCTGTCGATCTCCTTCTTATGTTGACTTGGAGGTTGATAGTTCCCGCTTGATTTTTCTTGGCTCTGGTTGGAGTTTGTTTGCTCGGCGGTTGAATCTTCGAGATCGCGATATGCTCAGCTGTCGTTTTGACGGCGAAAGCACTGTCACTGTCCTCGCGTTCGATCCGAGCGGCAACAGCATGGATCCGCACTGGAAGGAGTCGAACAGCGACAGCTCCACAAGGTCGAGGAGTCCTACGCCTGCATCTTCTACAGCTCCGTCTTCTGGCGACTCCTCAGGTGATGGTGCCACCTCCATCAGCTCCAAAGAGGACATCGACGTCAAGCCATCGATCAAGCGGGCGCGCCAAGCGACCTTGTAGAACTGGAGGCGGCCCCATCTTCGCTGGCAACTCAGGCGGAGCTGGAGAAGAAGCTAGTGGAGCAGGAGAAGAAGTTGGTGGAGCATCGTCTTCAACTGCTCCGCAAATAAGTCGAGCTTCACCTTTTGTTATGTCATTGACATCCTCTGCTAGCTTCCTTTTTCCTTTGTCTATGGTGATGCCTTTGTATCAGAGTCGATTACCCCTCATGGGCACACATGTAGAAGTCTTAATTCCTTGGGTAATTCCCTCTTGTAACAGGAGCTGCCTTCTATCCAAATGTAGTTGAGTCCTTTTTGTACTGAAAATGATCCTTATGATGTAAACTATGATTGAGCCTTTGCAATGGAATTTATCTTTGGGCCTTATGCAAACGAGAACTGTGTTCGAGTCCTTGGCGATCAGGAGCTGTCTTCGAGTTCTTTGCGACCGAGAGCTGTGTTCGAGTCCCTCCAAACTTTGCACTGTGGGTTCTATCGGGTGCGCGACAACGCTCCCGATGGGAGTAGCCCCCGAGGCTACGCTTGAGTCGGAGGATCGAGCGTAGGCTGACGTTTGTTTCCCTTGTCGTTCTTCCGTTAATTTATGTCTTTTATCGGGTGCGCGATAGCGCTCCCGATGGGAGTAGCCCCCGAGTCTTTAGGTGATCAATGGAGATCGGATGAATACTAAAGTAGTCCGTGTCCTGTGCTCCCTCCGAAATTTCTTCAGAGTACTTGGTGTTCCATCTGATTGTGGCCATGCCTTTCGAGCCTTGCTCTCAGCAGGTGGGGCTGGCTGGGTATTTTTGTTTGGTCCTTTTAAGCTTCAGACTGCGCGAGAGGTTCTCGGGGGGAGGTGGTGCTCGAGCCCCCGAGTGCTTACGATAACGTCTCTCGGGGGATTTTACGCTTAAGCCCCCGAGTGTTTTTGGTTAAGATCGCTTGAGTGGCGATAGCGTCTCTCGGGGGGATTTTATGCTTAAGCCCCCGAGTGCTTTGGTTAAGATCGCGTAGGCGATAGCATCTCTCGGGGGGATTTTATTCTTAAGCCCCTGAGTGCTTTGGTTAAGATCGCGTAGGCGATAGCGTCTCTCAGGGGGATTTTATTCTTAAGCCCCCGAGTGCTTTGGTTAAGATCGCGTAGGCGATAGCGTCTCTCGGGGGGGAGTTTTTGTGCTCGAGCCCCCGAGTGCTTTGATTAAGATCGCGTGGGCGATAGCGTCTCTCAGGGGGATTTTATTCTTAAGCCCCCGAGTGCTTTGGTTAAGATCGCGTAGGCGATAGCGTCTCTCGGGGGGATTTTATGCTTAAGCCCCCGAGTGCTTTGAGATGGCAGTATTTGGGACACATTTATTTTATTGCGGTCGAGCGGCTACATGAGTTGCCAGTCATGTCTGACCGATGAGGACTATGGATAGAACAGTCGCAAGTTTGCTACGTTCCATGGGTTGCCCACGTCCTCGTCTGTCTTCGGGTTCTTCAGCCTGTAGGCGCCACCTCTGATGACTTCTGAGACTATGAATGGTCCTTCCCATTGGGGGGCAAGTTTATGGACCTTCTCTTGTATCAGCCGTAGGACTAGGTCACCTTTGTTGAAGGTTCTAGTGCGCAAGCGACTGCTTTGGTAGGTGCGTAGCTTGTCCTGGTACCCCTCTGATTTTGCCAGGGCTGTATCTCTTGCTTCGTTAGCCGTATCTTTGTCATCTTTTAGTGCTTCTTCTACTTCTTATTCTTCGTATCCGGTGACCCGAGGTGCTCCGAACTTGAGGTCATGTGGTAGGACTGCCTCTGCCCCGTACACCATGAAGAAGGGTGTGTACTGGGTCGCGGTGTTTGGTGTAGTTCGTAGGCTCCATAGTACCGTTGGGAGTTCTTCTACCCAGTTGCCGGCGGCTTGCTCGAGTGGTGCGAGGAGACGCTTCTTGATTCCCCCGCATACAAGGTCGTTTGCTTTTTCCACTTGGCCGTTGGACTGCGGGTGCGCGACTGATGCATAATTTATTTTGATGCCTAGTTCTTCGCAAAAGTTCTGGAATTCTGCGGCTGTGAAGTTCGTGTCGTTGTCCGTGATGATGTTGTGTGGCACGCCGAACCTGAAGATGATCGATTTGATGAAGTTGACAACCGTGAGGGTTGTGGAGCTGGTGATGGGTATTGCTTCGATCCATTTAGTGAACTTGTCGACTGCGACGAGCAGGTGTGTCCTTCCGCCCTTTGATGATTTCTTGAGTGGGCCCACCATGTCGAGTCCCCAGGTGGAGAACGGCCAGGATAGTGGTATGGTCTTGAGCTCTGAGGCGGGAGCGTGTGGCCTGTTGGCGAATTTCTGGCAGGCGACACAACATCGCACGATTTCCTCTGCGCTTTTCATGGCTGTGGGCCAATAGAACCTGGCTCGGAATGCTTTGGACACGAGTGCTCGACTTCTCGCATGGTGCCCACAGGTGTCTTCATGAATTTCAAGCAGTAGGGCTTTGCCGTCCTCTTCGTCGATGCACCTTTGGAGTATCTGGGTGATGCTGCGCTTGTATAGTTGTTTGTTGATCACCGTGAACGCCTTGGATCATCGGCTGATGCGTCGTGCTTCGGCCACGTCTTGCGGTAGCGTACCTTCGATTAGGAATCGGAGGAACGGTTTTGCCCAGACAGGTCCTTCGAGCTCTGTTGCAGCTGTGATGTCGGGTGTTCTGGTGCTTGTGCCTTCTGATGGGGTTGCTGCTGCCACCTGCGCCAGGTATGTTGCGTCCTCGCCGTCCACGACTGCTTCAGGTGTTGCTGCCTGTGCCTTGATGGGTCTCCGGCTGATGCTTTCGAGAAAAACGCCGGGTGGTATTGGTCCTCGGGTCAAACCGATGTTCGCGAGTTCGTCAGCTTCTGTGTTGTTGGCCTTGGTGATGTAGTGGAGCTCGCACCCGTCGAAACTTCCTTAGAGTGCGTTGTAGAGCTTCTGGTAGGCCGCCATGTTGTCAGCTATTGCGTCGCAGTTTCTCATCGTCTGCTGGACGACGAGATTGGAGTCCCCGTAGATTATGGGGCGAGTGGCTCCGCATGTTTTGGCCATGCGCATGCCATGGAGGAGTGCCTCGTATTCTGCTTCATTGTTGGAGGCGTGACTGAAGTTGATCTGGAGGACATATTTTAGCTTTGTTCCTTTAGGGGAGATGAGCATAACTCCTGCCCCGGCTCCTTGTTGTCTCTTGGACCCATCGAAGAACATTGACCATGAACTTGATAGGTCTGGGGGGGCTGGTGTCTGAACCTCCGTCCACTCGACCAGGAAATCTGGGAGTACTTGGGCTTTGATGGCTGTTGGGTGCTTGAACTGCAGGTCCCGTGGGCTGAGCTCAATGTTCCACTCGGCGACTCGTCCAGTCGCTCCAGGGTTATTGAGTATGTCAGCGAGTGGTGCGCTGCTCACGATTGTGATAGGGTGCTCGTCGAAGTAGTGGGACACCTTTCTTGAGGTCATGATGATGGCTAATAGTAGCTTCTGATAATGCGGGTACCGCTGCTGGGATTTGGTCAGGAGCATGCTGAGGTAGTAGATTGGTCTCTGGATGCTCTGGACATTGCCTTCTTCTGCGCGTTCGACAACGAGCGCTGTGCTTACTACACTGTTACGTGTTGCCACGTAGAGGTATAGATTCTCTCGTTCCTTGGGTACCGCCAGGATTGGTGGGGTCGAGAGTGTCTTTTTCAGGTCCGCGAATGCTTGGCGGGTTCCTCCGTCCATTCGAATTTCTCTCCTTTCCTGAGCAGCTGATAGAAAGGAAGCGTGCGTTCTCCCAGCCTGCTGATGAAGCTGCTTAGGGCTGCGAGTTTTCCAGTGAGCTGCTGTACTCCTTTGACGTCGGTTGGTTCTTGCATTCGGGAGATGGCTTGGAATTTCTCAGGGTTTGCCTCGATTCCTCGGGCAGAGACCATATAGCCGAGCAGCTTCCCTGCCGGTACGCCGAATGCGCACTTCTTTGGGTTGAGTTTGATTCTGTATTTGTTGAGCGCTGCGAAGGTTTCGCGCAGGTCGTCGAGTAGTGTGGCTGCTTTGTAGGTCTTGCTGACGATGTCGTCCACATAGACTTGCACGTTTCTTCCAATTTGCTCCTTCAGGCAGGCCTGCATCATTCGCTGGTATGTGGCGCCTGCGTTTTTGAGCCCGAAGGGCATGGTCCTGTAGCAAAATACGCCATAGGGGGTGATGAACGATGTGTGCTCTTCGTCTTCTTCCTTCATCCTGATCTGGTTGTATCCTGAGTAAGCGTCAAGAAAGGAAAGTAGATCGCACCCTGCTGTCGAGTCGATTATCTGATCGATTCTAGGCAGGGGGAAGTGGTCCTTCGTGCAATGCTTGTTGACTGGTCCGTAGTCGACACACATGCGCAGCACGGTCGTGTCTTTCTTGGGCACCAGCACTGGGTTGGCTATCCAGGTGGCTTTCTTCGTTTCTCGGATGAACTGGGCGTCGAGTAACCGGTTGACTTCCTCTCCGATTGCTCTGTGCTTGGATCCGAGAATCGTCTCAGAGCTTGCTTCACTGGCTTCATGTTTTGTTTGATGCGTAGGGCGTGCTCCGCGAATTCGCGTGGTACTCCAGGCATGTCGGCTGGGCACCAGGCGAATATTTCCCACTCATCTTGAAGGAAAGCGACGAGGGTTGTCGCCTGCTCCTCTGGTAGGTGGGCGTACACGCGGACTGTTTTGTCCGGGTCCGTCGGGTGCACTTGGTGAGTGACTGTGTCGCTGTCGATGCTGAAGTCGTGTCCGTACTTCTTAGATTCGCTTCGTCTCACCAATGGGAAAGTACTCTTGTCCGTCACCATGGCTATTTCTCTGAGTTCTTGCTCGGCTCCGAATGTGTCGGAGATTTTGTGAAAGTCACGGTCACATTGATCTGATTTGATGAAGCTTCCGTTGATCGTGAGGACTCCTGGTGATCCTAGCATCTTGAGCTTGAGGTAGGCGTAGTGTGGGACCGCCATGAACTGCGCGAATGCTTGCCGTCCCAATATGGCGTGGTACTGCAATTGCCAGTCGAGTATCTCGAACTCGAGGACGTGCTTTGCGAAGTTGCGTCGGTTGCCGAAGACAACTTCGAGTTCGATGACTCCGAGGGATGTGGCTGCTTCTCCTGGGACTACCCCGTGTAACTCGGTGCTCGATTTTATCCATACTGATCGTGGGATCAGCATCTTTTGCAGGGTGCTGGCAAAGATGATATTCATGATGCTGCCTCCGTCCATGAAGACCCTATCCATGTCGTACCCTCCGATTTATGCATCGAGCACCAGGGGCGCGTGCCCCGGTCTTGGGACTGCGGGTGGATGGTCGTCCTGTGAGAACGTGATGCTGGTCCCCGTATCATGTAGCTGGTAGACTTCGACTATGTTTATGCTCTCGGCTACTCTAGCTTGCAGGGTGTAGGCGTCGCGTTGTGCTTGCGGTACCCTTCCCTCTTGGATCATGAGCACATGTCCTTGCAGCGGGCTGTGACGTCCTTCCGGGCTTGAGGGCGGCGATTGTTCGGGTCGCCGGTTGCGCCTGTCTTCTTTCTGCTTCTCCTTCTTGAGGTCGTCGGCTAGCTCGTTGAACAGGCGGCAGTCTCTCAAAGTGTGGCCTGACCTGACATGTCCCTAGTCATCCTCGAAGCTGTGGATCGTGCAGGGTCCTGCTAGCTGCTATCTAGCCGTGAGTTTGCTAGATCCGGCGTGCCTCTTCCTTCTTGAGATTATAAAGATTTGCTCGTGATCCTCCGGGTGTTCGTGGAAGTGAGGGTCGGTTTCGATTCCTCGACTCATGTCTTGGTTCTTGATGAGGTTGGCGAATTCATCTGGCCTTCGATTTGGGTCATAGTACTCGCCCATCGGTGTCTCGGAGTCGCTGTCCTGGCTGGAGGCAGGTGTTCGTGCGATGGCGTGTCGTCGAGCGGTCGTCGGTTGCGCGGCTGCGTGACGTGGCTCGTTCAGTGGAGCCTCGCCGTAGATCTCCCATGCGCTCCTTTTGGGTCGTCGATTCCTTCTTCCTTGGCGATGGTTCTGCTGATTGTTGGTTTTGATCTCGTAGTCATCGTCTTGATGTGCGGCGGGTGCCCGGGCGGCGGTGGGTTGTCGAAAGATTTGTGAGTCCTCCGCTGCGCGTCGCGGTTCGTCGAGTGGAATTCCTTCGTAGAGGCCCCTCGCCGTTCTTCTGGGTCGTCGATTCCTTTGGCGCTGACGCTGCACTTGGCCGTTACCGTAGTATCGGTCCTGGCACAGCTGTAGCCCGAGCGGTCTTGATGGGGTGGCAGAGATGTTCGCCGTGATCTTGAATCCTTCGAGTGGGCTATATCTGGTTCTTGCCCTTGAGTTGTAGCTTGCTGAAGACGGGACCGCCGAGATCGTGATCCCAACCTGTGTAGTTCCCACAGACGGCGCAAATTGACGGGGATCAACCCCGGCAAATCCCATGGTCAGGGACCCTGGGTTAGTCATGAGAGGCACAGGTTGGACGATAGCTCGTCGGCAAACAGGAAGGCATGCTCCTTCTCGATATTATTGATGGGGGAGATGCGATTACAGTGGATGCCAAGGATGGAGCGCTCAAGGCTAGGGTTACAGATGATATTGGTTGGTCTCTGGCGTCGCCCCTCCTAGCCCTTATATACTGGGCTAGGTCTCAGGGAGTTCATCTACGTTTACACGTAAGCTTTCCTAACCCTAGCTTGCTCCGTACGACAGGTTTTCGCACCTTCCTTGTGAGTCGCAGACTCCTACGTCGGTGCCAATTAGCGGGCCGAGGCTGTATCTTCATGGGACTTCTGTCTTCAGGGACACCAGGTAGGCTTATCCGTAGGAGTCGTGGGGTCACCCCTCGTCACCCTCCTTATATAGGCCAAGGAGGGGGATCCTCCTCCCCTCCCCCATGTGGGACTAAACTCCCAAAGGGGGGGAGGGTGCGGCTAGGGAGGGGGCCAAGGGGGGAAACCCCCTTCTCCCCTCATGGGCCTCTTTAGGCCCATATGCCTTTTCCACCTTTTTAATTAATATTTAAATCATTTTTAATATTTAATTCTGTCAATTAAATAATAAAACATATTTAAAACTTAATATATATTATTTTGAACCTTTCAAAATATCTGAAACAGCTTCCGGCACCTCTCGGTACATTTCCGGTGTTTTCTCTCTTTTCACCGATGATCCCGAATCAATCCTTAATGCATCAATTGCCCTTAAGTGTGACACCCTACGGTCCGGGAAACAGTAGACATGGTCGAGACACTCTCTGACCAATGACCATCATGTGGGATCTGGTTACAATCCTTGATGTGCCCCTACGCTTCCATCGAATAAACTTCATCGCTATTGAACCGTTAACAATATGACTTGATCCCTCTGTGCTTCGGTACTATGTTTGTCCGAGGTATGATCGTCGGTATCCAATACCTAGTTCTTCCTCGTCTCTGACATAATATGTTTACTCGTGTGTGAATATTACATCTCTTGTGACCTAGTCACTTGCTTGCAAGCTATTGATGCAACACCACCGAGTGGGCCAAGAGTACCTATCCGTCACTCGGATTGACAAATCCCGCTCTGATCTATTTCATACTCCTCAACATATCTACTTCGGAATACCCAAGATACACCTTTTGAGTTACCATGTTTTAGTGTAACGGTTAATGCACTCAAAGCATCCTAATCGATAGCAATTATGTATGATCATCACAGTCTAAGGATTCAGTCACTATGTTATTAAGTCATCGCAATGCTGAACTTATGTGACTTGATCACACTGCAATGCTTAAGGTGGGTGTGTGTCCATCACATCATTCTCCTAATGATATGACATCATTGTCAATAGACTATTATGTTCTCATGATCAGGAAACATTGATCATCAATTTCCCAATGAGCTAGTATGCCTGAGTTTAACTAGGGACCAGGTTGTTATATATCACACGTGTATTATTTTTTCCGCTTAATACAGTTCTAGCACAATATATAACGTACTATGAAAAAAAGATATGTGACAAATATCTTTATTAATTTGCCTCTAGGGCACATATCCAACAGTTTCCCACTTGCACTAGAGTACAAATTACACTAGTTTACATCAGGTATGTATCAACACCAATAGTCTCTCGGTGTTGTTCAAACTTGGCTTGTGGAAGAGGTTTAGTCATTGGGTCTGACGGATTCAGATCTGTATGTATTTTGCAAATCCTAGTATGACCATCCTTGATGTAGTCCCGCGTCACATGGAAACGCCGGAGAATATGATTGGCTGTAGAGTGAGTCCTCGGCTCCCTTGCGTTAGCAATGGCACCCGTATTGTCGCAATAAATGCTAACAGGGTCAGTGCAACTAGGGAATACGCCAAGCTCGATGACGAACTTCTTCAGCCAATGGGCTTCATTTGACGCTTCGCAAGCGGCAATATACTCCGACTCCATCGTAGATTGGGCGACGACTGACTGCTTTCCGCTCCTCCAGCTAATCGCACCACCATTCAACATAAGCACGTATCCCGTCTGGGATTTTGAGTCATCGGGATCAGTACCAAGACTGGCATCGACGTAACCTGTTACGGCGAGCTCTTCTTCACATCCTCCATAGACAAGAACTAGATCCTTAGTTCTTCGTAAGTACTTAAGGACGTTCTTCACTGCAATCCAATGATCCATTCCAGGATTACTTTGGAAATGATTAGTCAGACTAACTGCCAGGGCCACATCTGGTCAAGTACACAGCATAGCATACATGATAGAACCTATGGCTGAGGCATAGGGCTTTGAGGACATTTCCTCCCTTTCTTTTGCTGTTGCTGGGCATTGAGTCACACTCAATTTACTTCCTTTCATAACGGGAAAGAGGCCTCTCTTGGCGTTATCCATATTGAACCTCTTCAATATCTTCTCAAGGTAAGTTCTCTGACTCAGTGCTAATAGGCGTCTTGATCTATCTCTATAGATTTTAATGCCTAATATGTATGCAGCTTCACCTAGGTCCTTCATGGAAAATTGTCCATTCAAATATTCCTTTACCCCCTCTAGAAATTTCACATCATTATCTATCAATAATATGTCATCCACATATAGTACTAGGAATGCCACAGAGCTCCCACTCGCTTTCTTATAAACACATAATTCTTCTTCATTTTGGACAAATCCAAAAGCTTTGATCACCTCATCAAAACGAAGATCCCAGCTCCGAGATGCTTGCTTCAACCCATAAATGGACCGTTGAAGTTTGCATACCTTACCAGCGTCCTTAGGATCAATAAAACCTTCCGGTTGTACCATATACAACTCTTCCTCAATGTTGCCATTTAGGAACGCGGTTTTCATATCCATCTGCCATATTTCATAATCGTAATAGGCAGCAATTGCTAGCAATATCCGGATAGACTTTAGCATCTCTATGGGAGAGAAAGTCTCTTCGTAGTCAACTCCTTGAATTTGTCGGAAACCTTTTGCGACAAGTCGAGCTTTATAGACAGATACGTTTCCATCCGCGTCAGTCTTTTTCTTGAATATCCACTTATTCTCGACGGCCTTTCGGTCCTCGGGAATATCCACCAAAGTCCATACTTTGTTGGCATACATGGAGTCTATCTCGGATTTCATGGCTTCCAGCCATTTCTTGGACTCGGGTCCCTCCATTGCTTCTTCGTAGTTCGCAGGTTCGTCAGGTTCATTTAACATGACTGCATTGACAAGTTTCCCATAAAACTGAGTTTTTACTCGGGCTCTTGATGACCTACGGGGTACAATAAGATCCTCTTCATCTTGATCATGATCATCATGTATGTCACGATCGTTATGAATATCATGATGACCGTTCTCTTCAGCTCCCACTACGGAAGATGGTTCCGGAACAACTTCCATTGCCATTTCTTCCACTTGGAGTGATTGGTCAATCATCTCATTGAGGTCTATTTTCCTCCCACTCAATTCTTTCGAAAGAAACTCTTTCTCAAGAAAGCATCCAGTCTTGGCGACAAACGTTTTTCCCTCAGACTGGTTGTAGAAGGTGTATCCAACGGTTTCCCTTGGATATCCCACAAAGATGCACTTATCCGCTTTTGATTCGAGTTTGTCACGCTGAAGTTTCCTAACATAAGCCTCACAACCCCAAATGTTCAAGTGAGACAACTTTGGTTTCTTGCCATGCCATTCCTTAAATGGTGTTGTCTTTACGGATTTGGACGGTGCCCTATTAAGAATGTAAGCGGCAGTTTCTAATGCATACCCCCAGAATGACACAGGTAAGTCGGTATGAGACATCATCAATCGTACGCTATCCAATAGAGTTCGATTACGTCGCTCAGAAACACCGTTACGCTGAGGTGTTCCTGCCGGCGTAAGTTGTGGTACGATGCCACAAGTCTTAAGATGATCGCCAAACTCGTGACTTAAATACTTGCCTCCTCGATCGGATCGAAGGTGCTTGATTTTCTTCCCGAGTTGATTCTCGACCTCACTCTGAAATTCCTTGAACCTTTCAAAGGTTTCAGACTTATGTTTCATTAAGTAGATATACCCATATCTGCTTAAGTCATCTGTGAAGGTCACGAAGTAACGAAGACCATTGCGTGTGGGGACATTCATAGGTCCACATACATCTGAATGTATGATCCCTAACAAGTCTTCCGCACGCTCCATTGTTCCATTGAATCGAGTCCTTGTCATCTTGCCCATAAGGCATGGTTCACATGTGTCAAGGGATCCAAAATCCAATGACTCCAGAAGTCCATCATCATGAAGCTTCGTCATGCGCTTTTCACCAATATGACCAAGTCGACAATGCCACATCGTCATGTGTTCTTCGCCACTAGGTTTTAATCTTTTGACCTCTACGTTATCAATATGAAGTATATCACAATCGAGATTAAGAATGAATAAGCCATTTTTCTCTGGTGCGTGAACATAAAACACATCATCCTTATAAATCGCACAACCAATTGTATCTGACTTAAAAGAATAGTGGTCTCGCTTCAAGAAAGAACCACTAACGATGTTCACACTCAATGCGGGTACATAGTAGCACTTATTAAAAATCAAAACTAATCCCGAAGGGAGACTAAGATGCTTCGTGGCGACCGCCATCACTTCAATCCGGCAACTGTTTCCCACGCGCATCGTCACTTCATCTTTCATCAAGCGTCGCCTATTCCGTAGCCCCTGAGAGGAGTTAGAAATATGAGCAACAGATCCTGTATCAAATATCCAGGATTTGTTCCCAACGCTTGTTAAGAAAAGATCAATAACGTGTATATCAAATATACCTTTGTCTCTTCTGACAATCTTGCCAGCCTTCTTATCCTCTAGGTACTTGGGGCAGTTGCGTTTCCAGTGACCATCACCCTTGCAGTAGAAGCACTCAACGTCGGGCTTGGGTCCAGGTTTGGGTGCCTTACGAGGAGTGACAACTGGCTTGTCACCCTTCTTCGGGCTTCCCTTATTTCCCTTCTCCTTCTTGTCAGACTTCTTGAATTCAACGGTCTTGTTGACCATGAATACAGCATGCTCCTTCTTGATCTCAACCTCAGCAGTTTTTAGCATGGCAAACAACTCAGAAGGGGTCTTAGTCATCCCCTGCATGTTTTAGTTCAACACAAAGCCTTTGTAGCTAGGGGGCAGCGACTGCAGCACCCTATCAACAGCAAGTTCATCTGGAATCTGACATTCCAGAGCATTCAAGCGTTGAACGTAGCCAGACATCTTGACCACGTGCTCACTAACACTGCTATGTTCATCCATCTTTGCTGAGAAGAAAGCTTCAGAAGCCTCATAACGTTCAGCCCTGGCTTGGGGTGCAAAGACAGCCTTGAGGTCGGTGATTATCTCATATGCACCCATCCTCTCAAAGCGTTTCTGCAGCTCAGCCTCCATGGAGTAAAGCATTCCACTTTGGACAAGGTTGTAATCATCCGTCTTGGATAGGTAGACATTCTTCTCATCCTGACTAGCGTCTGCTGGTGGTTCTTCACCTAACGCGGCCTCTAGTACGTATGCCATCTTGAGGGGAACGAGGAGAATCCTCAGAGTGCGGAACCAGTTGGTGAAGTTTGACCCATCGGTTTTCAGTTTGTCTTTGTCTAGGAATGACCCTAAGTTGAATGAGGGGCGAGGTGCAGCCATCTACAATGGTTATTTGCAAAACACATATTTAGACTTTGTTCATAATTGGAGTTCAATTTTAATTAATTCTAAAATTCCCACTTAGTTAAACATCTCTCCAAATTTACTAAGTGATTAACATAATCCTAGTTTGAATGATCGTCCTCGAATATCACACGGCCGACGACACATCTCCCTAGGTAGCCCATCATGCCAATCATATCCGTTATATGACTCATGCTTAACCTTTCGGTCATCCGTATCACAAGATCATATCTACATATGTCAAGCCTGCCAGTCGAACCTTAGTGTATGGCTGTTCAGCAAGGACATATCTGCATATGCTAGGCTTGCCAAACCCAACCTCATGTGATCGCTAATGTATGTATGACACCCGATCGTCACGGCCTGCCTATCATAAAGAGATTCTTCTAGGCGGTGCCCACTAAGGGAGAATACAATCATGGTATTGAGAGAGATTATCCTATCATGCTACCGTCGCATATCTAGCATATTAGCAAGACAGGAAGTAAAACTGTAAATCATACAAGCTATGATCCCCCATTACATCCAAATTAAAGTTAAAACGCCTTCTACTTTATCTTTTGCAAGTTTTACGTGGCTGCTAAGGGGTTTCGAGAGAGAACCGCTTTCTATCCTGCGAAAACAAGCCACAACACCAATCCTGTAATCGTCTCTATTACACCCCTGTCGTGGACCTCCGTTGCAAACGTCTTCGCGTCGCTAATGTTAGAGAGACAGACACCCCCCAGCCACTTATATGGTACAAGCCATATGTCAAGCGTGGAACCAGTCTCGCGTAAACGCGTAAGGTCGGTCGGGGCCGCTTCATCAGGACATTGCCGCAACACTAAACGAGTACACGTGGGAGGGTAACAATTGGAGAATTGATGCCCACATCCTAGATGTGTTCTACCCGTACAATACATCTATGCATAGCCTTGCTCATGATACCACTGTTGGGGATCAGCGCAGAAAACAAAAATTTTCCTACCTACGAGTCCCGAACCCAAGATCTATGCTATGCTGATGTATGTAACGGAAGGAATCGGTGTTCATACCTTTGAAGACCGAAAGAGGGAAACGTTCCTCGAACATGGTTGGCGTAGACTCTGATCCTACGACCTCCCTGTCGTGTTGAAGAACCTCCGACGATGAAGTAGCACCACACGTGTAGTGCCTCGCGGGATTACACACGTACGGTGCAACCGACGTCCCTCCGGGCTCTGAACCAGAAGAGCAGCGGAAAGAAGATTGATCCGGATCTCGATTCCGGCAGCGCGACGGCATCCGGATGATGGTGAAACCCCCAACCAGGTGCAAAATCCAAACCAGGGGAGTCCGCTCTAGGTCGGAGAAAGAGAGAGAGAAAGAACTCAATGGGATGAAGGAAAAAGGGCACCCTACCCCTCCTTATATAGGCCAAGGAGGGGTGGGATCCTCCTCCCCTCCCCCATGTGGGACTAAACTCCCAAAGGGGGGGAGGGTGCGGCTAGGGAGGGGGCCAAGGCCCCTCCCTTGGCGCCATGGGCCAAGGGGGGAAACCCCCTTCTCCCCTCATGGGCCTCTTTAGGCCCATATGCCTTTTCCACCTTTTTTAATTAATATTTAAATCATTTTTAATATTTAATTCTGTCAATTAAATAATAAAACATATTTAAACATTAATATATATTATTTTGAACCTTTCAAAATATCCGAAACAGCTTCCGGCACCTCCCGGTACATTTCCGGTGTTTTCTCTCTTTTCACCGATGATCCCGAATCAATCCTTAATGCATCGATTTCCCTTAAGTGTGACACCCTACGGTCCAGGAAACAGTAGACATGGTCAAGACACTCTCTGACCAATGACCATCATGTGGGATCTGGTTACAATCCTTGATGTTCCCCTACGCTTCCATCGAATAAACTTCATCGCTATTGAACCGTTAACAATATGACTTGATCCCTTTGTGCTTCGGTACTATGTTTGTCCGAGGTATGATCGTCGGTATCCAATACCTAGTTCTTCCTCGTCTCCGACATAACATGTTTACTCATCTGTGAATATTACATCTCTTGTGACCTAGTCACTTGCTTGCAAGCTATTGATGCAACACCACCGAGTGGGCCCAGAGTACCTATCCGTCACTCGGATTGACAAATCCCGCTCTGATCTATTTCATACTCCTCAACATATCTACTTCGGAATACCCAAGATACACCTTTTCAGTTACCATGTTTCAGTGTAACGGTTAATGCACTCAAAGCATCCTAATAGATAGCAATTATGTATGATCATCACGGTCTAAGGATTCAGTCACTATGTTATTAAGCCATCACAATGTTGAACTTATGTGACTTGATCACACTGCAATGCTTAAGGTGGGTGTGTGTCCATCACATCATTCTCCTAATGATATGACCTCATTGTCAATAGACTATTATGTTCTCATGATCAGGAAACCTTGATCATCAATTGCCCAATGAGCTAGTATGCCTGAGTTTAACAAGGGACCAAGTTGTTATATATCACACGTGTATTAATGTTTCCGCTTAATACAGTTCTAGCACAATATAACGTACTATGAACAAACAGATATGTGACAAATATCTTTATTAATTTGCCTCTAGGGCACATATCCAAAAAAAGGCAAAGTGTTATGTACTCAACGTTCACATAACACCACTAGAATAATAACACCACAACTTAAATATCAGATCAACACATATTACTTCAACATCATATGACTACTCATAACAAGACTTCTCTCAAGTCTTCAAGAACTAAAGTGACTACTCACAAGACATAAAAGAGATCATGATCAAAGGATATGAATATATGGCGAACAATCTGGTCATAACAATAACCCCCAACAAAACTTAATAGCATTCACCACAAAAGAGTAACCAACACTGGTGAAGTAGAGGGGATGGATACTGCAAGGTACAACACGGATTGCAATGGTACAATGAGATGGGATGAAGATGGAGATGGTGCTGGTGATGGGGATGATGGTGATGATGATCTCAATGATGCTCGTGACGATGATGATGACGACGCGGGCGATCTCCCCTTCCGGGAAGAGTTATCCCCGACGGAAAGGTCTTTTCTTCTCTGGTGGTTTCCGCCTCGAAGCGGCGGGCGGAACTTCTGATCTAACTTGCCCCCGACGTAGAATTAGGTCACGAGGGTTATATGTGCCGAAGGAGAGCCCCGACGGTGGGTCCCTCTCACCAGGCGGCCACCTGGCACGACCTAGGAGGTGGCAGCGCCACCAGTCCGCCTGGTGGCATGGTGGCCCCCTCCGGGTGCCCTTTTGCGTATCCTCGTTAATTCTCTAGAAAACTCTTCCCTGAAATTTTCAGGTCATTTGGAGATGTGCTGATATGTCCACTCTACGTACACTTTTCCCCGTTGATTCCTGAGTCTGCTGTTTCGGCACCGGAAAGTTGTAAATTGTGTAAAACAAGCCAAAACACCATAAAAGAGGCATCATAATGTGAAATATATCAATGAATAGTGATGAAGTATGATACAAAACAATGCATTTTGGACATATCAACTAGCAACGTGTATTTTGTACGGCACGCGAGTAGTAACCTATTATAGCTGGCGTACGAAAAAATGAGACGCCAACACTATTTGAAAAAAATAGCACTGGCGTGGATTAATTTTTTGGCGCGCCAGTAATTAAAGTTGGGGATAGGCTTTTTTTCTACTAGTGCTGGAACACGCTTCGTCATCATCGTCTTCATCCGTCTATGCATGTCTGTGTTGGTAACACCGTCGGGTGTCTTCGTCCATGATGTGTCCCCAAGCATGGCAAAGCCGGCGCGATGTGACGTCAACACTGATTCATCCCGAAGTCACCATCGTCTTCCTTCCGACATCTCTCGCTTGGACTGGTGACTGTCCGCCAGTGCCGCTCTTTCCGAGTCACGCTACGCCCCTGACTACCCGACACCCCTTGCACCCGCGGGTCCTCGGTGACTACCTCGACACCGGCTATTGGCGACCGCCCGCCAGTGCCGCTCTTTCCGAGTCACGCTACACCCCTGACTACCCGACACCCCTTGCACCCGCGGGTCCTCGGTGACTACCTCGACACCGGCTACCCCAACTCAAGTTTGACCACTCCAGCCACAACTTCCGCGATGTGACGACTCCTACGATTGTGGTGGGGATGTTGAGTATGTTGATTCTATTAGGAAAACTAGGTGACGTAGGATTTATTCTATGTTAACTTGGACTTTAAATTGATTATGTACTCCTATATATACACACACATCCATAAATCTCAAGCAATAAACATCAACAATTCCACCGATCTTTTTCTATTTATTCTACGAAAAAGGACACACTTCAATAACATTAGATGCAAATAAACGACTAAACAAATTAAAAGCACATATAAGAAAACGTGATTGAAGGATATGCAGTGTACCGAACGTGGCTAAACGATTCAAACCAATAGTGAGACCAGAAAAGAGATGATAAGGCCAAGCGCATAGGGTCAAGATACATAGGACGCCGTGCGTGCGTGCATGCATGAGCATTAGACTGGTCACAATGGGGAGTAACTTAGACTAGTAACATACACGGATTTTGAGTCTATGTTACTACCTCCACAATGGGTAGTAACATATATGTAGTGTCATATAAGACTTCATTTATTAGATTATAGACTCATATTGTCTTGGTATGTGTGATGTTACTCAAAGAGCTAGTAACTAGCTAAGTTACTACAACCATCTCTCTCCTCATTAACTCATTGCCACATAAGCAAAAATGCTGAGTTGGACTCTATGTTACTGCTAAGTTACTCCCCATTGGGGCCAGCCTTAATTGTCCCCTGGTGAGCATGTTTATCCATCCATCCATGACTGACCGTGTATGCTCCAGTCAAAGGTAATTAACCAAACGACCTGGAAAGCAGCATGCACCGTGCAAGGTCAGTCCAGTAGTAGTAACAGTTTACTTTGAACCACCGTTTCTTGCTGTTCTGCCTCCAAGTACGTATACGTACAGACGTCGTGCTTACGAGTTAATACTACCTCTCTCTCTCCGATCCATATTAATAAATTTAAATTTAGCTAGATATACATGCATCTAGTCTAAATATTTAATTAAATATATACAAATCTAAACAAAGTTGAGTCTATTAATATGAATCAAAGAAAATATCATTTTTTGAGCTAGATTAATTTAAAAAAATAATACGTACTATATTATGAAACGGAGGAAATACCTCATAATAATAATTTAACCTTGTTGGAGCATCAAACTGGAGCGCAGGGACACATAGTAGTGAGCTAAACCTTTTGTGCTTAATTGTCAACTGAAGAAGCATGCTCTTTGTTGGACGAGCAGCAGCGTCGATCGGCATCAACAAAATTGTGGGGCCATCCACAGACCTGAACCTGGCTGCACAGAGAGAAGAGAAGAAGAGTCATAACGGCAGAAAGCGATCCGTCCATCCATCCATCATCCATCGGACGCGTGTGCGCGCACCGCTCCGCACTTGTCACCACGCACCATTTATCTCCGACCCACACGTGCCAAGCCGGCCCTGATTGATTGATCAACCAGATCACCACAAGCCCGTACGTACGCCCACCGTATTAATACCATGACAAAACCGTGTACCCTCACCACGTACACCTCCCGTATCCATCCATCCATCCGCCATACGTACACCAGGTCAACCACGCCCACCGCCGTACCGGTGAACCGCGCCCACGGGATAGCCGGATGGCCCGCGCGCCAGCAGGTCAGATACCGCCTACCGCCCCCGCACCAGACACGGGAGGCCTGGACCGGGCGCATGCAACGCTCCGTGCCTCCTGAAGTATAGTACACCTATAGAAAACGCCTTCCTAGTCCGACCCTAGCTCAGCATCTCTATCCTATCCTTCCTTTCCTTCTTCCCCTCCCTTCTCTCTCTCTCTCTCCCAAAGATTTCTTGTCCTCGTCCGCCTGCTCCGCGTGGTCAATCAATCTCTCGGCGCACGCACGCACCCACCCACAGCACACCGCCGATCCGCGCCTTGTAGAGATTTTCGCTTTCGCCGGATCTTGCTTTAGCTAGCTAGTTGCGGCTGCGCGCATGTCGATGGCGGTGGCGCCGGGGATGGCGCGGGCGCACGGGTTCCGGGGCGCGGAGAAGGGCAAACAGCGGCAGGATTCCGAGGAGCCCGAGAGGAATCTGGCCGGCGGCCCCAACGGGTTCTATGTTGATGATGATGAGGAGGACGAGGAGGTGGGGAGGGAGGAGCTGCGGGAACTGGAGGAGGCGGTATCGGACAACTCCTCCATCGGGGCGGCCTCGTCTGACAGCTCCTCGATCGGGGAGGACACCTCGTCGGAGAAAGAGGACGGGGAGGAGGACGAGGCGGAGAGCAAGCTGGAGGCGCCGGTGGATGAGGTGCTCGCCATGGGGCTGGGCACTCTCGAGTCTCTCGAGGATGCGCTCCCTAACAAGTAAGCCTTTTCTTCTTCCTCGCTTTGCGATCTCTCTTCAAGTTTTCTTGGTCAAAAAAGATATCCGGAGTCATTAGCTCTGCTGCAACCGTCTTGGAAAAAAAGATGGATTTTTTTCCCTCTTGAGGAAAAAAATCTGTTCTGATTCCTCGGCCGGTTGTGTTCTTCTAGTAGATCACAGAATTGGAGCTAGAAAAACTAATTAGGACGAGCTATAGACAAAGTTAGCATCTTTCTGCTAGTCAAACTGATAAACATCATGGATCGGTTTAATTTGGTGTGTGTAATTAGCTGAAGTTCCTGGCAAGTGAACATCATATCGGTGCATCAGTAAGAGGCCTAATACTCCTTCAATAATATTGCACTGAGCATTAACTGACCAAGAATTTGAAACTAATCGCAGGAGGGGCCTCTCGAATTTCTACGCCGGCAAGTCCAAATCGTTCACGAGCCTGGCGGAGGCGGCAGCCAAGGCGGCCGCCAAAGAGATCGCCAAGCCAGAGAACCCATTCAACAAGCGCCGCCGCGTATTGGCGGCATGGTCACGGCGAAGGGCCTCCTGCAGCTCGCTGGTGACCACGTACCTGCCGCCACTCCTCTCCCTCGACCATACCGTGGTGGAGGGGAACGAGGAAGAGGAGAACGACGACGACGAAGATGAAGACCGCTCGAAGGGCGACGAGGATGGCAGCGGTAATAGGAGGAGGGAGAAGGCGCCGGCGTCACCCAGGTTCCCGCCGCCGAGGCGCACCCTGCACAGCGCATCCCAGAAGGCGAGCGTCATGAGTAGGAACACCATGAATCCGAACACAAGCTCATTCCGATCTCCTAGGTCATTCTCCCTCTCCGATCTGCAAAACGCTGGATACAACTAGCTGAAACGTAGTCTGAGTTTAGGTTGGCGAGATGCCGCTGCTGCTACTGTATAATCAAGAGATCTCTACATACAAGAGAACAATTAATTTGTTGCGTTTGTCTGTCTGTCTGTTGGCCTCTTCTTGAATCACCTGGTAGCATGGCAATGGCAATCGCAACGTGAAGCGGTTGTTTCTGTCGTGAAAGTTACAAGTTCTTAAACCATTTTCTTGGATTAAGGATAATGATGTTGAGGTGGTGGTGTTGATGAGTGATGACAGGTTAGTGGTGGTTTAATTGTTGTTGTGTCGAGTTGTGTTTGTTGGTCCTGGTGTGGCTTGCGGCAGCAGACCGACGGAAATGGTGGGTGATGAGTCTTATGCATGCCTCATCCGATAAGCATTATCTAGTTGTTAGCGACTCGCTTTAGGCCTCTTTAGCTGCTGATTGCTACCATTAGCCAGCTAATCTGAAAACTTAGCGCAGGAAAAAGCGCTTTCTTTTCACAGGTGGCAAAACCTTTCCATCCCCAAAGGCTCCACATAAACAGTGTAAAGATTGAAGTGAATCTCGTAGTATTGATCTCGGACTAGTTTGCAATATATACAAGGAAGACGCCGATTGGAACGGACGATGCGTCCGTTGGCAACGGGTGCGTCAGTTCGGGGAAGAGGAGGCGCCGATATGGGGCAAACCGCTATGCGGTTTGTACAGGCGAAGATTATTCACAACACTCCCCCTAATCTACGCTTGACCATCTAGAGTCATCCCACGATCATCCTGCGATCATCTGGGTAGTGCCATCATCTTAGAATATTCTCCCTTTAATAGTTCTTCATAAACCTTCAAGAGAACCTGGAACATAAAACCACAAAGAGACAACATAATGTGATGTTATGTGCAGAGGTGACTCAAAATGAGACTCCCCCTGATACCTGCAAGTCCCGAAGTCGTCGCATACCAATTCCATGAACATAATTCTGAAATGTAGAATTTGGTAGAGACTTGGTAAATAAATCAGCAAGATTCTCGCATGATTTAACTTGCAAGATGTTTATTTCCCCGCTTTTCTGAAGTTCATGGGGAAAACAGCTTAGGGGCGATATGCTTAGTGATGTTGCTCTTGATGTACCCTGTTTGCATTTGAGCAACACAAGCTGTATTATCTTCATAGATAATAGTCGGTGATTCGATAGAACCTATTCCACATGATTGTTGTATGTGGTTTATCATTCTGCGAAGCCAAACACATTCACGTGATGCTTCATATAATGCAATTATCTCAGAATGATTTGTGGACGTTGCTACCAAAGTCTGTTTTGAAGACTTCCATGATATAGCAGTCCCACCATGTAGAAACACAAAGCCGGTTTGTGATCTGGCATTATGGGGGTCTGATAAATAGCCAGCATCAGTGTATCCAATCATATTGAAGTCCATATTTCTCTGGAACTGGAAGAACAGCCCAAGATCCTTAGTGCCTTGGAGATATCGAAAGACATTCTTCACACCTGACCAATGGCGCTTAGTAGGTGTTGCGCTGTGTCTAGCAAGTAGATTCACTGCAAAAGCAAGATCTGGTCTTGTGCAATTTGCAAGATACATAAGCGCTCCAATAGCACTGAGATATGGAACTTCAGGTTTCAAAATCTCTTCTCCATCATCCCTCGGCCTGAACGGATCTTTCTCTACGTCTAGAGAGCGAACCACCATAGGAGTTTTCGATGGATAGGATTTATCCATATTGAATTTCTCCAATATTTTCTGGATATAGGCAGCTTGGTGTACCATGATTCCTGATGGAAGATGCTCAAGTTGAATACCTAAGCAAAATTTGGTTTTACCCAAATCTTTCATCTCAAATTCCATCTTGAGGTGATTGCGTGCTTCCTCAATGTCATGTGCGTTGCCAATGATGTTGAGATCATCAACATACACAGAAATGATGCAAAATCCTGTAGAGGACTTCTTGATGAAGACACATGGGCAATCATCACTGTTGGAGTAGCCTTTCTGAAGAAGGACTCACTTAGTCGGTTGTACCACATCCGCCCCGACTGTTTCAAGCCGTAAAGAGACTTGTTCAGTTTAACACAATACATGTTGCGTTTAGCACTTGCATTCGGGACAGAGATTCCGTCGGGAACCTTCATGTAAATGTCCCAATCTAGTGACACGTAAAGATATGCGGTCACGACATCCATCAACTGCATAGATAGATGATTTTGTACTGCCAAAGAAATAAGATATCGGAATGTGATACCACTCATAACTGGAGAATATGATTCATTGAAATCAATGCCAGGTCTCTGCGTGAAACCTTGTGCTACGAGCCTTGCTTTGTATCTCACCACCTCATTGTTCTCATTCCGTTTCCGGATGAACACCCATTTGAATCCCGCAGGGAAAACATTCGGAGGTGTAGGTATTGCTTCTGTGAATACCTTTCTTTTGTTAAGCGAGGCTAATTCTGCTTGTATTGCATCCTTCCATTGAGGCCAGTCGGAGCGTTTTTCACACTCGACGATGGTCCTAGGATCATGATCATTGAGAAGGGTATTTGCAATTGTAGCAGAAAAGTAAGTGTCGACAATCGTAGACTTACGATCAAATGATTCTCCAGAATCAATATAGTTGGTGGATATCTCCTGCACCCTTGATGACTCTTAATGATTTCCCAATATGTGTGAGTCTGGGTGTTCCGATGTCCCAGCCAGTATGTGCACGCTGGAGCTGGGTTGTGGAGGTTGCCCATCCACTGGGTGTTTGTCAACGTTGAGTTGGCTTGCATTTACTGTCTCGGAGGTTTTTCTCCTCGATTTCCTGTGCTGCTTGCTAGAAGCAGGATCCAAGTTAGAGGCCATACTACTCCCCCTCTTTTTAGGAACAGGGAGTTGAGTGGTTTTTATTGGTACCTCCACTCTTTCGGGCGCATTTCTGGCTGGATTCAAAGATTTTGTAACACCTTTTAGATCAGTAAATGAATCTGGCAGATTATTTGCAAGATGTTGCAAATTTATGATTTTCCGAACTTGGAGTTCGGTCTCATGAGTACGTGGATCAGAGTGTGAAATGGCTTGAGCATTCCAATCAATTTCCGGGCATTCTTTCTGGTACTTGAAATCTCCCCCTAATGCCGGAAAATGTTCCTCATTAAATATGCAATCAGCGTGACGGGCTGTGAATAGATCCCCAGTAAGGGGTTCCAGGTACTTGACAATCGACGGCGATTTGTACCCCACATAGATCCCCAGTTTCCTGTGTGGGCCCATAGATGTCCGCTGCGGTGGTGAGATCGGGATGTATGTAGCACATCCGAACTTGCGCAGATGGGAAATGCTTGGAGGATTTCCACGTACCATTTGCAGAGGGAAAGTACTGTGATATGCAGTTGGCCTCAGTTGTATTAAGTCAGCAGCGTGTAAAACGGCGTGACCCCAACATGAGGTTGGCAAGTTGCAATTCATTAACAAAGGTCTTGCAATGAGTTTGATCCTCTTAATCAGTGATTCAGCCAAACCATTTTGTGTATGGACATATGGAACAGAGTGCTGAACATCAATCCCCAAAGCCATGCAATAATCATTGAAAGCTCGTGAGGAGAATTCTGCAGCATTGTCCATTCGAATTGATTTAATTCGACTTTCAGGATAATGGGCTTGCAACTTAATGACTTGCCTCATTATCTTGGCAAATGCATGGTTTCGTGTGGATAGAAGACACACATGTGACCATCGTGTAGATGCGTCAATGAGAACCATGAAATACCTAAAAGGTCCAGTTAATGGTTGAATGGGACCACAAATGTCTCCTTGAATTCGTTCAAGGAACTGAAGTGGTTCAGCTTGTATTTTGAGGTGCGAAGGCCTCAAAATTAGCTTTCCCGTGGCACAAGATGTGCACACAAAATCAGAAGATTGAGGAAATTTTGACTCAAGCAAATTGTGACCAATGGAATTGCTAGTAATTTTTCTCATCATCCCGATACCAGGATGGCCAAGGCGATCATGCCATGTTTGGAATGCGTTAACATTCTGAAAAATTACTTTGTATGCAACATGTTCTACGGGTTTGATGTATGTATAGTACAAACCCGACGATAGAGAGGGAATTTTCTCATGTACCTCTTTGCCATATCCGTGATTTTTGGTGAAGAGTAGATACTCCTCTTTGTTGTCTTCATGGGTCTCAATGTGAAAACCATTTTTACGGATATCTCGGTAACTGATTAGGGTACGGGACGAATCGGGATACAATAAAGCATCCTCAATTATCACTTGTGTACCGCTTGGGAGGGTAAATATGGCACGTCCTGTGCCAACAATCACCGTATCGCGTCCAGCGATAGTTAAGATATCTTCATTTGTCTTTTTCAGAGTTTGGAAATATTTTATCTCCCTCAGTATTGAGTTCGTGGTGCCACTGTCCACAAGGCATAATTCCTCTTCCATCGGATTGTTCCCGTAGAGAACTATATAAAACAAAGAATTTTCAATAAGAAAAACTCATGTTAATATATAGAATATAATCTTATTTATATCAAATATGTTGATACAATTACAACCTTATTATATCAAATATGTTTGATACAATATAAAGACAACAACAACACACTTATGTTCTTATTACAATCATTACAAATGGACATTAAATAGGTAGATCACTATGGAGAACGTGGGACTAGTCGAAGTCGCCAAATGTGTCCTTTGAGGTATACTCAATTAACATGTCCTCCGTTTCAGCAGGATCCTCAAAAGGGTATGGAATCATGACTCCAGGAGGAACATCATGCGAAGAACCAGCTCCATCATCGCTACGTGGATGAAGGTTGAAGTTGGCTTCAAACCTTTTCTTCTGAGGTGCTTTGCGTCCCTGGGACTGCTGGTACAGCATAACCAGATGCTTAGGCATGATGCACTTTTCGGTAGGGTGCGAGTAGCATCCACACTTGTAGCAAGCTTAGTTTTGTCAAACTTGTGCTTTGCAGTGCCTTTGCCCTTGCCTGGGTTTCTGAACTTTTTGTTCCTGTTGCCCTTTCGCCTATGTTGGAAGTTTGGTTGATTTCCCCTAGGGGTATCATTAAACTTCTGCCTATTCGCGACATTCAAATGAACTTCAGGTAAGGGTTGTGCCCCAACTGGGCGCTGAGAGCCATTCTTAGCGAGTAGCTCATCATGTTTTTCAGCCTGAAGTAACATGTGAATAAGCTCGGAATAAACATCATAGTTGCGAGCACGGTATTGCTGTTGAAGGATCCGATCGGAAGGGAGCATAGTAGACAAAGTCTTTTCTATCTTCTCCGCTTCACTAGGTTCCTTCTCACAAAAACGCAGTTTGGAACATATCTTATGAACCTCGTGATTGTATTCACCAATAGATTTGAAATCTTGAAGGCGTAGGTGAGTCCAATCATGGAGTGCTTCGGGCAGGACTACTACCTTCTGCTGTTCATACCTCGTTTTGAGGGACAGAAACAGAGTACTAGGAGATTCCTCCTGTAAATACTCAGACTTGAGATCTGGATGAATATGGTGCCTTATGATGAATAAGGCAGCATAGTTTTGCTGTTCTGTCAGCGGCACGGCTCCATCCGGGAGAGGAGTCTCCGGGTCCTGGATTGCACGTGCTATCCCGCGAGATGCAAGACTGATCTTGATGTCCATGGCCCATGTAGGGTAATTCTGGCCATTGAGGGCTAGCTCCTCAAACTCTTTGGCAGACATTTCGACCTACATGGAGAACCAGCGATAATTAATTTACTAGTAGTAAATTAAAAACCATCGTGGTTTGTAATAAGAATGCAAAATTTGACTCAAGTGTATAACTTGAAAAGGGTCAACCTCAATTGTTTGTCAAAAATTTGCAAGTCTGTCGTGCGAGAGAAATTAATCTCGTTCGCGATGATATGTTAATTAAATTAATGATGTGGTATACACATAGAACATATCATCTCCGGTGTAAAACCGGTACTTTTATTTATATTACAGATTACATAATATAAATACATCTAGTTATATACAGTATTAAAACAGAAATACATTACTGAATTAATACAATAACTAATACTAGGTTAGACTAGTAAATAAAACATAAACTAGAAATAAACAGAGGGAGAAAAAACTGTAAAAATGGCCTGGACGGCCTTTTGGCCCACTGGCCGGCGGGGAAAAAGCGGCCTGGCGCTCATCGCTGTGGGCCTTGGCCCGCCCAGCCGGGTCACCGCATAAGGGGAGAGGGGAGGGGGGGCGGTTACGGATAAGGTAACCACCCATCGTCCCCCTTCTCTCTCGTACGGCGGCGCGACCGAAGCAGGACGCCGGCAGCCACCCCTCCTCGACGCTGGCGGTCACCGGCGGCTACGGCGCGGCGCGCAGGAGCCCTCCCCGGAGGAGGAGGAGGAGGAGGAGGAGGAGGCCACGTCCACCGGGTGGCTGCTGTCACCTGCGTCGGCGTTGGAGAGGCCGAGGCTCGCTGGAGCCCATGTCCCGGCGCGGCGGCTCGGGCGCCGGTCGATAGCATCCACGGCGCGGCCGAAGAGGCGGCCCAAGCGCCTCTCGGCGCCTTCCACAGGCACGAAGCCGGGAGGGAATCGACTCGTCCCTGCCTCCTCTGCCGCGGGCGTCGGCGTGCGCGGCGGCACCCAGTGTGCCGGTGGAGGAGGCGGCGGGGGCGGGGCCCCGGTTGCAGGCGCGTGCAGCGAGTCGAGGCCGGCGTGTGCAGCGGTGGCGCCGAGGCCGACGGAGACGTGTGCGGTGGTGGCGCCGAGGCCGACGGGAGCGTTCGGGGAGGCGGCGCCGAGGCCGACAGGTGCGTGCGCGGCGGTGGCGATGAAGCCGACGGGGACATTGGCGCTCTGGCCACGTCCAGTGGCGCTCTGGCCACGCCCCGCGTTGTCCAGTCCGCGTCCAGTGGTGGCCATGCCACGCCCAGTGGCACCCAGGGCGCGACCAGCGGCGCCCAGGCCACGTCTGGTAGCAGCCCGGCGGCGGCGACGGGCAGCAAGATGGCACCGGCGGCCGTCCTCTTGCATCAGGCGAAAGAAGAAGGAGGTGAGCGACGACATCTCACCGGCGGCGGCTTCTTCTCTGGTAGTTCTACGTGCGTGATAACGTGTAAAGATTGAAGTGAATCTCGTAGTATTGATCTCGGACGAGTTTGCAATATATACAAGGAAGACGCCGATTGGAACGGACGATGCGTCCGTTGACAACGGGTGCGTCGGTTCGGGGAAGAGGAGGCGCCGATATGGGGTACAGGCGAAGATTATTCACAACGTAGATGAAGCGATGGCTTCCAAAAGCTAATTAGTACTACTACGTAGTACTAGTAGAAAGAATGGAAACCAAGAAGCTCTCCAAGCAGGAGCGTTGACGGGTCGCCACGTACACCGGTTAACGAAGCAGAGGGGATTAGTTAACCTCGGGAGATGAAAATTAAGAAGCAGGCAGATCACAACCTTAATCTCTGCTGATTAGTATAACTCGTACTTAGTGTACTGTACTGCGTTTGTGCCGCGACCGGGCAACGGCGGTGCCTTGAGATTAAGCGGCGCAATTTCCCAGCTGGTAATTTAACATGATGATGATGTTGTTTAAGGTTTGGAAGGGGCGGGATTAAGCTTTGGGGCGGCTGATCGGAGCCGGAGGCGTTCTGTTTTTGCGCGTTGTGTGTGTGAACGGGACGGGGCATCCTATGCTAATCCTCTTTTGCTTATGTGCTAAGAGTTGGGTTCCATTGGCAAGTGTGATTAGATAAGGGGTTTCGGGTACGAGAGGGAGGGAGGAAATGAGAATCGTGGAGATAAGGTGCGAGGGAGGGAAAGAAAGGCATGGGGGTAAAGGGGACAGCCGGGGCCCGCAGCTGCAGCAGTGCACAGCGGTGTGCGGGCGAGAGAGGAAAAGTGTGGCCTGACCTGATCTTATCCTGTTTCGCCGGGGACGGGCACTCAAAATATTCTCGACCCGTACGGCGGGCTGACGAGGCGGGCGTGGTGGCTTCGCTAACAGGGAAAGACGGCAAAAGCATATTTCAACGCCGTGCCGTAAAATATCTCTGTCGTCTGAATTTTTATAAACCGGATGCAAATTTGAAAAAAGTTTGTATAGGACACATCTAGATGTATCTAAAGAAAACATCATCTTTGTATTATTTTACAGGGGATATTCAAATTTAATCCCAGACTCATATGCTTTTGCACAAAAAAACTTTTGAAAAGATATATTACCTCCGATCCATATTAATGGACTCAACTTTGTCTAGATTCGTATGTATGTAGTTAAGTATTTAGACTAGATGCATGCGTATCTAGACAAACTTAAGTCCATTAATATGGATCGAAGGGAGTATGAAAAAGCTTTAAAATCCAAATTTTATTATAATGAAAGATGATTAGGGGTTAGATGTTTGTGTAAAATTTGAGCTTTTTGAACATTCGGGGAGTTTATGAAAAAAAAACAAATTCAGTCTGAAATAGCTCGCCAAATAACGTTTGTGTTTTACCTTTTTATTGAGGGGAAGAAACTACTTTATTGCTCGAAATTCATAGAAAGTAAGATACAAGCAGGGTCATGAGGAGTGTAAAGCCACAGATGGCGACCTGGAGGGAGATTACAGGCAAACTTAGCAATGTTGTGGGTATCTAGGTTTGAGTTACGACCTTCATGAATGAACTCACACTCAATGAAAGAACTACGTCTATCACCTATCTCCTTCAGTACCATCTCATAGCTGCCACATGATCCCTTCTCAACTGCTGTAACAACCAGCTTTGAGTCACATGCGATAATAACTCGTCGGAGGAGGAGGTCTTCTGCCAAAGCTAGGGCTTCTCGGCAGGCAATTGCCTCAGCAATTTCTGGATCATGAATCCCTCGGACAACAAGAGCGGAAGAGCCCAGGTAGGAACCCTGATCGTCACGGCATATAGCTGCTGCAGCACAAGCATTTTTTTCGGCATTCAAGCCAACATCAACCTTGATCTTTGCGACACCAGGAGGAGGCTTATTCCATGATGATCCTTTCATTCCCTTGCCTTTATGCACATGCGGTATCGAAGCTGTAGGCGCCGCATGCGCTCCAGTCACTTGCGGTGAGCTCATCAAGTTCAGCTCATGCACAAGCCGATCCACAAACATTTTTGTTCCAAGAGGGCTTTGAAAAACATCTTCATGAATAGCCTTTCGTCTCACCGTCCAAATCGCCCAGAGCGTGATAGAGAATGTCACAAAATCAGCATGCGATAATAGATCTCTAAGGTTGAAGAGCCAGGCTTTTGCATCGTGAGCCATGTTGTTGATCATGTTCTCCAGAATCTCCTCATCTTGTAGAGCCCAAACACTTATCGCCATAGGACATTCAACAAGAGAGTGACGCCATGAATCAACTTCTCCACAGAATTGGCAGCTATCCTCCGTGGCCATGTTCATGTGCTTGGCCAACCTCCACATCAAATTCTTGATTTTTGCAGGTATCTTGACATTCTATAAAGACCTCCAGTCCAACTGATGCTCCCTTGGATTCGAGGTGGCACCCCTGGACTCAAGGGGGTCTTCCGCAATGTTTCTTGTGCAAACAAGAAATTTGTACATTGAACGGACAGAGAAGAGACCCCTTTTGTCGTAGTGCCAGGCCCACTCATCGCCTCGTGACTGAGTGCATAGAGGAATATTAAGAATGAGAGACACATCATTTGGCAGAAAAGATTGCCGAATCTTAACCTCATCCCAGCAAGCTTCCATAGGACGAATAAGCTCCGCAACAAGCTTTGGTCTTTGCGCCGATAAGCATGCCATTGGCCGAAGTCCATGGTCACGCGGAATCCAATTGTCATCCCAAATGTTAATAGATGCACCATCTCCGATCCTCCGAATCAGCCCCAATTTGAGGGCATCCTTTCCTTCCACCAGTGCCCGCCATATCTGTGATGGATGGTTTCCCAACTCAGCTTGAAGAAAACCCGTGTTGGGTAAATAAATAGACTTCAGTAAGCTTGCACACATGGATCCAGGATTTTTGAGGATCCTCCACGCCTGTCTTAACAGAAGGGCAATGTTGAACAACTCAAAGTCTCAGAAGCCTAGGCCACCATCTTGCTTTGGTTGCGTCATAACCTTCCAGGATACCCAATGCAGTTTCCTTCTGCCTTGTTTACTGCCCCCAAAAAAATTGTCTGATTTGTTTGTTCAAATGTTTGCACAGCCCTCGGGGAAGCTTGAAACAAGACATGAAATAAACCGGCACAGATTAGGCCACTGATTTGATGAGCACTTCCTTTCTTGCAGACAAGATAGTCCTCTCTATCCACCCTTTGACTTTGACCCACATCCGATCCTTGAGGTATTTAAAAGCGCCTGATTTTGAAGAACCAATATATGACGGAAGACCAAGATATCTCTCGTTTAGAGTTTCAGTGTGCACATCAAGGGCTTGGTACTCTCTGGGAAACCCTTGCTAAAGAAAATGAAAGATATGTTCGTATTTATCCTCTGTCCCGAAGCCTAAGAAAATTGATTCAATAAGTTTGACACCTCGTTCTCTCCTTCTCCATTGGCTTTGAAAAGCAACATGCTGTCATCAGCAAACAACAGGTGATTGACACGTTGAGCCCCAGGAGCTACTTGCAAACCACCAATATGTGACGATGGATGTCTGGTTTTAAGGAGGCTTGAAAGGCCCTTTACTGCTAACAAAAATAGATAGGGAAAGATAGGATCTTCTTGGCGAATCCCTCTCGACGACTTACACTCCTCTAGTTTCTTGCCATTTGAGTAAGATACAGTGGTGACCATGCTCATAACAATTGAGACCCACCTCGCGGAGAACGGTTTGTGTTTTACCTAAGTGGCCGGCCTCGTTGCACATATGGCCGCTAGTTATGCGTGCAAAACTGATAGGTAGCTTTTCCTGGAGAAAAGGCTGATCGCTAATGCAAGTTGTTTTTGCCTTCTTTATTTGCGTTTCTACTCTTATATTTTATACATTAATTTTGAATAAACATAAAGTTTGATCAAAATTTTATTCAATAAATGTTTATGAATATACATAAATCTTTTCAGATATGACAAAAAATGTTAATGAATACCAAAACGTTCTAATATACAATGAATAATTCTTTTTAATACACATTGAACATTTTTTTAATATATAGTGAACTTTTTTCATATACACTAAACTTTTTTAATTATATTATTTCATATGCACTAAACATTTTTAATACACACTTAATCTCTTTTAATATACGATGATTTTTGTAATATACCGTGAAGTTTTTTATAGTATACACTTAACTATTTGAAAACACATACTAAACAATTGATTCTGCATTCACAAAATATTCGTCGAAGTACGCAGTCGTCCTTGCCCTAGCGCAGCCGCCAACTCCCCTAGCCACCCAGCCGCCGCCTCTCTCCGGCGCCGTGCCGGTCCGCGTCGTCTCCGGTGACTTTAGGGCCATGGCGGCGTGGTGTATCATGACTCTTTTCGGCGGGAGAGCTTCGTTTTTAGTTATTTATTTGAGATTTGTTAGGGTTTGTGTTTTGTTCAAAAAAACGAGATGGCGGCGGCTTCCTGAATATGGAATAAGGTTCTCCACGTCTAGCCCCCATCTCGGTGGTGCGTCAAGTACCATCGGTGGGCGTGTGGATGTGTGTCTCCGGCGGATCTATCCTTGATGAATTTGCTTGAATTTGGTCGTAGTTCGTCTATGTTCGTGTGTTTTTAGGTTGAGCCTTTTCTTATCTATGCTACTTTTTAGTGGCGACGGTTGCTGTTCAGGTGTACTGGTCCTATGGGGCCTTAGCACGACGTCGTCCCGACTGTCTACTACAACAAGTGTTTCCTGACTCCAGCGAGGGAGGGGCGATGACGGTGACGCGTCCTCGATTTGCTTTAGTGCTTGTAGTCGTCGCTAGGTGGTTTACGGATCTGGATGTATTTTTTATTTTTATTTTATGTTTGTTGTACTACCATGATTGAAGATGAATAAGATCGAAAGTTTTTTTTGAAAAAATAATATTCATCAAGTTGGAAAAAGTATATTCATGATATTAAAATTTGTGTGTGATTAGAACGTGTTCGTTGACTCGGAAAATATATTTACAAATTTCAAAACATATTCATAACTTATTGTTCATTATTTTGAAAAAAATCATAAATATTAAGAAATAAAAAGGAAAGGAAAAGAAGAAGAAACTAAAATAACAAAAAATAAACAAAAAATAACTTAAAGAAAAACATAAAATTAAACATAGAAAATATATTTTAAAAATAAGAGAACAAAAAACGACTGCAACCATCTCAAAACCGCTAGAAAGGTTCCTAAAACCAGATCCCCAAGCCCATAATACTCCCAGGAAACCATGGTCGCTTCCCAAAAAATCACTCGCTAACAGGACGAACTGCTTTGATCGAACAATGAGCGATTTCTATAAGCGCACCCTTAGGTTCTTGTTGTTTTATTAGCAACATGCAAGTCAATGATGGACTTGCAGTTTGGCAAAAACCGTCGGGACAAAGGTACATTTGAAACTGAGGCAAAAAAAGGTCAAGGGCCCAATTGCTTGTTAATGGTGAATTTTAATATAAAACGAAAAAAATGTTTGGCCCAATTACGAGTTGATAGTTGACTTGCAACTAGGTTATAATCAAGGACCTAGTTGTGAGTAAATAGTTGACTTGAAATTGGAATTGCAACTAGGGCGACAAAAATGGGTTCAGTTGCAAGTCGATGGTTGAATTGCAATTGGGGCGGAAAAATGGGTCTAGTTGCAAGTCGGTGGTGGACTTGCAACTGGGACGATAAAAAGAAATCGAGCCCATTTACAAGTCGATGGTGGAATTGCAACTGGGGCGATGAAAAATTGGCCTAGTTGCAAGTCAGTGATGGACTTGCAACTGGGCGACAAAAAGAAGTCGGGCCCAGTTGCGAATCGATGGTGGACTTGCAACTAGGGCGAAAAAAAGAAGTCGGGTCCAGTTGCGAGTCGATGGTGGACTTGCAACTAGAGCGTAAAAAAGTTGATGGTGGGAGTTGCACCTGGTACAAGAAAAAAAGCAGGGTCAGTTACAAGTCGGTGGTGCACTTGCAACTTGGATGGAAAAAAAGTCGAATCCAATTGCGAGTCGGTGGTGGCCTTGCAAAGTGGTGGATTTTTTTGATGGTGTGAGTTGCAACTAGTCACGAAAAAAAAGATTAGGGCCAGTTGCAAATCGTTCGTGCACTTGCAACTTGCATCGAAAAGAAGTTGAGCCCGGTTGTGACTCGGTGAAGGACTTGCAACTGGGGCGGGAAAAAAAGGCGGGCCCAATTGCAAGTCGATGGTGGAAATTGCAACTGGTATAGGAAAAAAAGTTAGTCCAGTTGCAAGTCGGTGGTGCACTTGCAACTTGGACGGAAAAAAAGTCGAGCTCAGTTACGAGTCAATGGTGGACTTGCAACTTTGCTGGAGAAAAGGTTGGTAGTGGGAGTTGCAACTAGTACATGAAAAAATTCAAGCCCAATTGAAAGTCGATGGCGGACTTGCAACTCGGGCGAAAAAGATGGAATTAGTTGCGATACTACATCATGCTACTGCCACCCCTACAAATGTCATAGCTCTCCCCGAAGCTCTGATTTTCATAGCGGTACTACCGCTCCTAGGACAACTACCGTGCGAGTGCAGTAAATGCACATAGCGGTTGGATTTGTCCTCACCTATAAAAGGGGGTCTTCTTCCCCAGGAAGACCCACCTCTTGCCACTATCTTTCCTCCATTGTTTCCCAAGCTCTAAGCTTGCCCAATCTCCCTCCCTAGCTATCAAAACTTGTTATTGCTTTAGGGTTTGAAGGAGAAGGCCCCTATCTACACTTCAACTGAAGGATATTTGATTCCCCCACTAATCTCTTGAGGATCTTGTTACTCTTGGGTGCATTGGTGCCCTAGACGAAAGAGGTCTCCTCAAAGCCATATCCCATTGTGGTGAAGCTTCGTGGTTGAGTTGGAGCCTCCAATTAAGTTGTGGAGATTGCCCCAACCTTGTTTGTAAAGGTCCGATCGCCGCCTCCAAAGGCGCCGCGTAGTGGATTCATGGCACTTTGCATTGTGCGAGGATGTGAGGAGAATAAGGTGGCCCTAGTTGGCTTCTTAGGGATCCTTAAGTACCCACACTTCTTCAACGGAGACGTACTTCTCGAAAGAGAAATAACTTTGGTGTACGCATCCTCATCTCCATCGAATCCACTTAAGGTTACTTCTTACCTTTACTTTGTGCAAGCTTTTACCTTGTTTATCTTGTGCTTGATATTGTTGTAGTTGTATTGCTTGCTGATACGTCCCAAACGTATCTATAATTTATGCTTGCTCCATGATTATTTTGGTGATATTGCTATATGTTTTGATGCACTTTCATATCATTTACTCCCTCTGATCCTAAAAAAGTGTCTTGAAAAAGAAACTAAAATAGTTATAGTTTATAGTGTAACTTGCGACACTTTTTAAGGATCAGAGGTAGTACAACATATTTTGGACTAACCTTCTAAGTCAGTGCCCAGTGAAAGTTTCTGTCTACTATTGTCCGTGCATTGCACAAAAAGGTCGAAAATAAAAGTGATCGGAGAATTCCAAAAAAATTATATAAAAATATGCAAGAAAGAAGACTCTGGAAGCCCGACGGGGACCTGATGGGGGCCACCCCCCGAGCCATGCGACCTCCTGGGGTGGCCAAGGGGTGGCCGCTCCCCATGGATGCCTGGGACAGGGGGGCCACCCCTTAGGGCCCCCTTTTTCCTATATTTATCTCTCGCTCCGGAAACCCTCAGGAGCAACCCCGTTACGCGATTTCGTCCATTGTTCCGCCGCTGTCGTGATTCTGATCTTGGGATCGCCAGGAGAAGATGTCCCGGCACCCTGCCGGAGGGAGGATTGACCTCCAGAAGCCTCTCCATCACCGTGACCGCCTTCGGGATGTGTCGTGAGTAGTCCCCCTTGGACCATGAGTCCTTGACCAGTAGCTATGTGTTGTCTTCTGTCCAATGTTGTGCTTCAATATTTAGCCCTTGTGAGCTGCCTATTATGATCAAGGCACCTATGTATTAGTTCCTGTTTTTCTATGTTGTGTTTGCTGGGATCTGATGGATTGTGAGATTATGTTCAGATTGTGATGAGTAATATATTTGGTTTAAAATTTTATTATTAGTTCTTGAGTATTCTTGCATGTTCTCTGTTGCTTTGTATTGCTTTGCAAAGTAGTAGATCGTAACTCCAAGAGGGAGCGTTATGCATGATTGTGGGTTCATGCCCCTCAAAGTCTAGCTTGAGTGACAGAAACATGAGACTAGGGGACTTGTTGTTGCCACCAGGGATAAAACTGCGATGCTTGTAATTGCTTACATTACGCATAGAATGTTAATGCAGTTGTCTGTTGCTTTGATCCTACAGTTTGGCTGGGTTAATAACAACAAGATTTTCTGAATAGATATCTCAAGGTGGATGATTAGTGAGTAGATGTTCGTGAATAAACGGTCTACTCGTTGTGGTCTAATGCCCATACGATTGAGCCTCTCTACTTTCTATTAGCATAATTAGCATTGCAGTGCATTTATAATTCTGTCAATTGCCTAGCTGTAATTTGTTCACCCATTGTAACAGCCCAGGTTTCACAAAAATTAAATTTTTTTGTTTTCGGTGTGAATTGTTTGATTGTTTGATTTGTTTGTGGTGTTTGCATCCCCGATTTATTGATCGGCGATTATTTTCCCCCTCTTATCTCGTACCGGACGAAGACCGACCCTTGCCACTTTGACACTCGACCTTTGCGACACCGGGTTCCACCTGATCACCGTCGCGAAAACCGCATGAGACCAGCCGCAGCCAACGAAACGAAAAAACCCGTTTAAGCGAGTTATTTTTATAGCGTGCCGGAAAGTGTTTTCGGACCGGTTCCAGCGCGAGGTGAACGCCGCCGGCTCGACGCGCTGATCGCGCAGTTCGAAGTTTTACCCGAATCGGAGGTCCTGCGGACCCCCGGCGGTCAGAAACGTAAGCACCGTGCGGCGAGAGAAAAACCGGGGATGTTTTTGCAAACTTCCAGCCACCTGGGCTATATAAAGACCACCACACTCCCACCCCTTTCTAGGGTTTACCTAGCCAAAAATTGCAGCCACCCCTCCAAATTGCCCCAAAATTACCCCCAACATCCCATTTTCGTCCAACCCTAGCCCCATCTGATCTGGACCGTCAGATCCGGAGATCCGACGGCCCAGGTGCGCCCTGGTCTCCCACCTTCTCTCTCCTCTCCACCTCCCACCTCCTCCCATGGCCGAGCCCTCCACGCCGAGCCGTCCCCGCCGCCTCGCCTTCGCTCCGGCCGGCGAGCCAAGCCACCGCGGCCGCGCCGGTGAGGCCCTGCAGGTCGTCCTTGCGTCCGCGCCTCTCCTCCCCCTCTCCCTTCCTCCCTCTAACCTCTCTCTTCTCCCCGTCTTGCATGTCGAGTCGCCATGGACGCCAGAAGCTCGCCGCGCCTCCCCATGGCCTCCCCGGCGACCGGATCCGGCGCCCCTCGACCTCCTCCGGCCGCCGCTCCCCGTTCCTCCTCTCCTGGACTCCACGTCTTGCGCCGCCGCCGCCCTGTACAGGGTCGAGAACCTCCCCGATCCAGTCGCCGTGCCCGCTCGCTGTGCGTGGACGCACGTGGTGGGCCGGCGCCCCACCCACGGCCCAGCACGCGGAGAACCCGTGGCCCATCTCCCGCGCCTCGGCCTGGCGCCTCCTCGCGCCCATGGCGAGGCCAGGCTATCTCTCGCCTGTGCGCTCGAGCTGGGCCTCGGCCCGTGAGGTGACAGCCCCTACTCTTTTATTTTACATTTTTTGTTTGTTTGCTACACTGTTGGGCTTGGCCCAGTTCGTGTCCTGCTATAGTGCGCCCGTAGGCGATATTTAGCTATCCCACGCGCCCTGCTGTTTAGGTCCAGTAGCGTGCTTTTGGCCCAGCAGACTCGCTTTTTTTCTGGTTTATTAATAAAATGGCAGATTGTATTATATTTTTGCGAGGCCGATATCTTTTTAACCGTAGCTCGGATCGCGACGCTTTAAACATGAAACTTGCTTAGTTTTCTGTGTAGATTAATAAAATGTGCTCTTTTGCCATGTTTGACCTTGGTTACATGTTGTTTACTTGCTATTTACAACCTTGCCACTGTAAACTGTAATCTTCCATAACTTTTTAACCGTTGCTCCGATTAAAATGTTCTTTATATGTAACTTGATTAGAATTGCATGTAGATTTTGTTTATGCTGATCTTTCTTGCTAATAAAAATAATAAAATATTGCTTAGGGAAAAACAGTACCAAATGTTATAATTTTCGTGGGGTCCGCAATAGTTTGCCGTGTATAGGTTTTGCCCCATTTAAAGTGACTAGAGTAGATAGCTTACTTTATGCTTCACCTCTTGCCATGTTTTTGTGCTATGCCATGCTTGAGTGAGATGCCATGTTAACAACCTTTGTTGATAACCTGTAGCTAAACAACTTGAACCCACGTAAACGTGCGGTATTGTCGTGTGTGACGAGTACTCCATTTAAACTGTTAGTAACCGCTCTCGACGGTAGGTGCGATGTCTCGTGTTGCCTCCTTGTTGTTGCTTGCTCGTGTTTGCTTCGTAGTAATAGATGCTTGCTCGTTGATTGCTTTCCAGTGTTTACCGTCTTGTGTGCTTCCGCGGGTACCTCTCGGAGACGATGCGAGCTTGCGATCAACTACACCTTCGGAACCCGACTTATCAACAGGCAAGGACTATACATTACTTATGATCCATTCTATTTCAACCAGCGGTTTGCATGATAGTCTAGGATAGGTTCGATGTTTGATCCTACCACATGTTTACAGCCTCTTTCAAACCGATACAGCCATATCCCCTCCCGGCAAACCTTGTACTGCTATGTTACTATTGCTCGTTGCTCAGCCCCTGCTTAGTATGCATGCTTAGGATGCTACGATGTTACCCTGTTACTCCTTGGTTTGGGATATCACATTATTATATTGTTGTTGATGATATGATTATTATAATGTTGACTATATTCGACGAAGGATGGAAGGTCTAGGCTATCCCGCCCCGACGCTTTGTTCCATTCGAGTCACCTAGGACCCGAGTTCCGGGTATTGGTTTTAAGACTGAGCGTGCCTAACCGCGTGTGGGATTTTATGGGGTCCCCTCTTCTTACCTACCTAGCTTCAAACATTTCTAGTGGTGTCCCAAGCTAATTTTACCATTTGAAAACCGTGTGTGTGTCTGTCGGGTAGCTCCTGGCAGATATTATTTAAAACAACTTGGGCCAGCGGAGACATGGTTTCTTTGTTGGTCCACACCTGGAAGCTAGGGGGCTGCCCACATCTGTTCGGGTAGCTAACCCGACCTCTTCCAGACGGTAGAGGCCGATTCGAGAGCGCGGCCGGCTTTTGAGTTGGATGTCGACTCACCGGGGGCCACCCGGATTTGTTCGTTGTTAGTTAGAGGGACATGTCGTTTCGGATCTCTTGGAACTAAATCATAAAATGGTTGCCTGTGATGGGTAGCAACTGAGAGAGATGGGCGTGCGTGCGGAGCCTTGTAATGGTGATACGTCCAAAACGTATCTATAATTTCTGCTTGCTCCATGCCTGTTTTGTGTGATATTGCTATGATCTAGATACACTTTCATACACTTTTGATCATATTTGGACTAACCTATTAACTCAGTGCACCCCAGTTCCAGTTCCTGTTTTCTGCTGTTTTTCTATTTCAGTTTTCCCCCATATAAAAAGTGCCAGAAAAATTCCGAGAAAATACAGGAAAAATCAGCGTACAGGAAGCTTCGCGAAGAGCCCGAGTGGGTCCAGAGGGGAGCCAGGGAGGGCCCAGGCGGCCACCCGGCGCGGCCCCACCCCTGGCCGCGCCAGGGGGGCGCCTGGGGCCCCTGGTCCACCTCTGGCTGCCCCCCTTCGCCTATTTATTCTCCGTCACGGGGAAACTCCGAAGACAGAACCCTATTTCGCAATCTCGCCTCTGTTCCACTGCCGCCGCGCTTCCGAGATCGGGAGCACCAGAAGACCTCTTCCCGGCACCCTGCCGGAGGGAGGGCCGACCTCCGGGAGTCTCCTCTCCACCATGGATGCTCCCCGGATGTCTCGTGAGTAGTTTTCCTTGGACCATGGGTCCGTGATCAGTAGCTATGTGATGTTCTCCTCCCCTCTTTGATCTTCATGGTTTAGACCTCGTGAGCTGCCCTACATGATCGAGGCACTTTTGTAATATTTTTTCTTTTGCTATGCTGAGTTTGATGGGATCTGATGGATTATGAGATTATGTTTAGATTGTGATAGAGTAATATATTTGGTTTTTATCTCTTATATTTTTGTTCCTAAGTAATTCTTGCATGTTCTCCGTTGCTGTTTATTGCTTTGGCCAAGTAGTAGGTAGTGACTCCAAGAGGGAACGTTGTGCTTGATTGTGGGTTCATGCCCCCCGATGACACGCTTGAGTGACAGAAACATGAGTCTAGGGGATGTGCTGTTGCCACAAGGGGGAAAACAACGGTGCTTGTAACTGCGGTTGCAAGGATTATTTACTTTACGCAAAGTTCTTTTTAATGCAGTTATCTGTTGCTTTGGGTTTACACTTTGGTTGGGGCTCGCAACTTAATACCAGCGAGATGTTCTGGATAGATATCTCAAGGTGGATGATTAGTAGTAGATGAAGTTGGATTATGGTCTACTTATTTTGGCGTACTGCCCGTGCTTTTGAGCCTCTTCCTTTCTTTTGTAGCATAGTTAGCATTGCGGTGCGTTCATAATCCTGTCAATTGCCCTTCTGTAATTTGTTACCTCACATAGCAGTTTTATCGTCTTTTGGGAGAGAGACATCACTAGTGAACATCACGTATCCCGGTCCATATCCTTATTACTGTTTCCACGCTTATTTACTTTTCTGCTTTTTACTTTCAATTGCTATCATTATCCCTTGTGTGTTTACCCTTTGTGAACAACAAGACCGGAGAGATTGACAACCTCTTTGAACTTCGTTGGGAACAAAGTTATCTGTGTCTGTGTGCAGGTCCACGTCAGTTGCGCCGCTGACACGTACTTATCATCTCTGGAGTCCTACTGGAGACAAACCTTGGTATCTTCACCGAGGGAAACTTGCTGTTGCGCTACATCTCAAACCTTCCACTTGGGGTAACCAACGAGGGGCGAGAAGCCATCAAATGGGCAGTTGGTACACCCCTGCAGGGTTAAATCTTTTCGAGAAGCCGTGTCCACGGTTATGGACGACTTGAGACCTACTCCTTGTTCATAGACAACAACAACTAAGATAATCTTAATATAACTTGATCAATGTGTTTGTGCCTTGACTGCTTCTTCTTTGTCGGGATGCGAAGAGGAGGACAAGGATAGGATAGGTGTTATGTTTGCGTAAGTAGCTGATAGCAAGACTTGTTGGAGGCGATTCCTCATCGATGCTTGGCTTCTTAACTTACCTCTAGATCGTTAGCCACTTCATAAATGCTAGTGCGGCAGCAACCTCACCACTTACCCCATCCTTACCGTAAACTACTAGTTGTCCAAGAATGACGAGTGATGAAGTCCTTGCTGGGTCAGTTGACCACTACAGTTGGATGCTGAGTACTTCTGTACTCATGATACTACCCCCAAACTCTTTTTAGGGTTCTTGATCGACAACAGGTATGGTGATCGACGTTTCACGTGGAGACTCGACGACGACTAGTTAGGCGGATCCGGCGGGGGGACTGGACCCGTGTGGTTATGGGGATCGATGTTTTTCTCTTTTCCACTAGGCATTTGCTTGTAGTATGTACTCAGACATGTATCTTCTACTGTTGTATTATATTTAAGGCAGTTGTATGCCGATTGTATAAGATGCTGTATCCTTGTATCTTTAATGTTGTGATATCATGTTGGAAATCCGGGGCATATGGCTATGTCGTATGTCGCGGTGGGACCGATATGTGCTTCGTCCCCGGATCTGGATGGAAACATCTAGATCTGGAACAGTACCGCATATCGGGCCTTACACCCATCATAGTTGTTATCGTCTTTTGGGAGAGAGACATCACTAGTGAAAGTCATGGGACCCCGGCCCATATTTCCATAGTTTACACCGTTCACTTTTACTGCTTTTACTTTCCTTTCAGCTGCAACTATTATTTCCACCCTTGTGTTTGATCCTTTGTAAACAACAAGGCCAGAGAGATTGACAACCTCTCTTACTCGTTGGGAGCAATTATTTGCGTCTGTGTGCAGGTCCAGGTCAAGTAAGCAACCTCTAGGTTGTAAACGATGCCATTGTTTTCTTGCCACCTTGTTGTTGCGCTTGCAGTCCTACTGGATACAAACCTCGGTATCTTCACTAAGGGAATTTTTTTGCTATCTACATCATAACCTTTCACTTGGGGTAACCAACGAGGAGGTGCTATCTACACCCATCAAGCAAATTTCTGACGCCGTTGCCGGGGACTCCAGTCTTCAAGATAGGGGAGTTGCACACTACCTTTTACCTTTTCTTTTTAGTCTTGTTAGTTTACTTTTCAGTTTTTTCTTTAGTGTTTTATCAAAAATACCAAAAAAAAATGTTGCTATCAAAAACACCAAACCTCGGTATCTTCACCGAGGGAAATTTGCTGCTATCTACACCATAACCTTCCACTTGGGGTAACCAACGAGGAGGTGTTATCTACACCCATCACTTGCGATATAGGTTGTCCACTTAGTTGCATATCTAGACAACCTACATTATGTTGAGCATAAGTTGTTAATAAAAGGTTAGATTTGTTAGTCGCCTATTCACCCTCCCCTATCTAGACGATATTTTGATTTTTTCAGTAGGTTTTTGTGGTGAAATGCGGGAACTCTCCCATACAACGTTGATGTCCCTGGTGCATTTTCAAGGAGAACGTTGACCATTATCTATTGAATTCCTCAAATACCGAGCTGGTCTCAATCATGCCAGGAAGCATCAGATCAAAGGGGAGCGATTTCGTGAAGAAATAACTCGAATGAAGGATTAATTTAACCAATTTCAAGATCGATGATTGAACATGTGAGCAATTCGGATTCCCTGAGTAGTTGACTTGAAGATCCGTTCAAGGGCTACTAACGTGGTCCCATATTAGGGGTGTCTCATTGTGTCAGCTTCAGCCTCATGGGTCAGGCCATGGACCATTTGAAAGGTTTTCGTCTTGGGCGAGGCCCAAGATGGACGGAAGGAAGGTTTTCTGAAGACTTGACGTAGAAGACAAGAAGAAATGGCCGTGTAGGGTATCACCTCTGTATGCGTGGTTGCATAGGACTCGTGTAATCCTAGGATTCCTTGGTGTAGTATATAAATCGAGGTGGCTGGGATCATAGACTCGATTAACCAATCTCTCTATACATTGTACTTTGCATACACTCCATCATAATAAAAAACAAGTAGGAGTAGGGTTTATATCTCCAGAGAGGCTAAACTTGGGTAACTCGGCCTACCATGTTACCACTGAACCTTTATCATCTAGTTCGGAATACCCTACTAAGGGATCTGTTGGAATCACTTCCGGCACCTGGTTCCCTGCTCCGGGTAGGTAACCTAATTCATCGCATCAACCTTTGACCCTGCCGGTTCCTAAAAGAGAGAGCGGTACTTAGCACAACATTCTTGTTATCCAGGATTCTTAGACTCTGCCTCGTCCATTTCCCATAGAATAATTTCAATGAATGGTGTCTCGTCCAGGGAAATCGCTCGATGCTACTTCGCCTATGTACCATGTATATACACGTCCCTCCCTTATCCATCATTATCTCCACACATGGATACCAACTAGAAATATCTTTCATCTTCGTCAACTTGACGACATCGCCTCCCCTGTATGCCTCAAATATGTCCTTCCAGCCTGCACTTCCATCGACAATCTGCACTAAAATATACAAGAGCATGTCATTATTCATCACAAAAAATCAATATGTAATAACGTATAAACTATATACCACACATATGAAAGATAGCATTTGAATATTTCCACATATATGCACATTTTAACAAAAGATAACAATTTTTACTAGTAATTTTTTTGTTATTAATTTCCTTAATTTCATTTTCTTTATATTTTTATAAATATTCACCTAGCTAAATATCTAGAAACTAATAATACTATAGTAACTAATAACTATAGTACCTTAAACTAACAATTAACCACCAAATATTTCATCTTTTACCTACAAAAAAGAAGGAAAAGATTATGAAATTGAAGCTCACTGAGGTGGAGGGGGGTGATCGCCAGTCAGGGTGGAAGAGGGTGGTTGCCGGCGTGGAGGGGGACACCCGCATCGATGGGCTGCTTGTTGTCGGAGTCGACATCGATTGCAGTGGTGGTGACGACAATGGGATGCTCGATGTCTACATCGGTTGTGGCGGTGGGCTACTTGAGGGAGGTGGGAGGTGGCAGCGGTGGCGTCAAGGCGCGAGGGCTCATGACCAATCCAGAGCAATGGGGAGGGAGGGATGGCAGCGGCGATGTCAGTGCGGGGGCTTGTTGTGAATCTAGATCGACGACATGGCAATGGTGGCGCCAAGAGGCAGATGTAGGCAATGTGGGAGGGGTGGACATACACATTGCGGGAGGCGACACGGGTGGGTTTGGAGGCCAGCAACTAGGTGGTTTTGTACTAACGCATGAGACAAAGGGGTAAGATTTTGCCGAGCATCATCACACATGCACTCGGCAAAAGCAACTTGTCGTGACGGAGCTGACACAAACTATTGTGACCGCCACATGGCTTCTAGTCGCTGAGTTTCATGCTTTGGAATCTCAGCATAAGCGTATTGGTTTTATCTTTCTGGTTTATCTAGTTTTGTTATAAGGCCTGCGTCGGTCGACCGGCCCAAATTCAGACCGCAGCCGTTCGATTGTCGCGATCCAACGGATCGGATTCGTTCTTACCCTTTCATTTTGTGTGGTTGTAACATATGTGGTACATTTGCAACTTTTTTCATACATAGATGTAACTTTTTTTTGTGTCTTTCATAAAAAGAAATGATGGTAGCAAATTTTAATAGCTGGTGGTAGCATTTTTTACTATCGGTTGCAACAAAAAATCATAACCCGCCGTCGCTAATCACTTTATTATTTTGGTTGTAGCAAAATCTCTCAACGGTAGTAGCAAAAATACACAACAGTGAAAGCAAAAAGTTTAAACGGTTGCAACATTGTGCGTAACAAAAAAATCTCCAGATATTCCCCATATATTCTATTGCAGCAAAAACGCTCCACCGGTTGAAGCTTTTTTTTACTTCAGTTGTTGCTTTTCTCTGTGGTGATAGTCGGTCCAGCAAATATCATCGTTGATGATAGCTTTTTTAACCGTCGGTTGTTGTAGCTTTTTTGAAGAACGGTTACAACATTTTTTGTTAACGATAAAACCTTCGCCGGGATGATGGCGGCCGGCCATGACGACGATGCGTGGGCAAAGACCATGGCGTATAGAGGCTATGTCGTGGCTCTGGCGGCGCGCAGCCATGACGCGGTTGGGGCGTCGGCGAAGGCCATGGCGCGGGCGGCGGCACGCGACAGCGACGCGCGGCGGCAGCACACGGGCTGCGGCCATGGCGCAGGCGGCGGCTCGCAGCGGCCATGACGCGGGTAACGACGCACGCAAGGGGTGGTGCGAGTTTTGCCACGGCACCGGACAGTGGCACAGGCACGGCTTAGATATGGGAAAAGAAGAGGACAAGAGGAAGAAAACGAGCGGTAAGGGCGACCAGCCTAGATTTCGGCGGGTCGATCGGCCTCCACCATTTCCCTTTTTATAAATGGCTCTTGACCAACGTAGAACTATCTCGCGTGCTCTATTATTATCAAGTTTTATGCTCAGCAAGCAATTGATTTGCCGTGTGCCGTGAAACAAAGCTGGGCAACTTGGCATTCGGTAATAACTACATAGGTCCGGCTAGAAAACTATGGGAATCAGGGGTAGAAAAATCAGGTATACCTAATAATAAAGGGAAGTTATTCTCAAAAATAAAATAAATAAAATAAAATAAAGGGAGTTGAGTTTCTCCTTCCGTTTTCGCTATTTTATAGATAACCCCCTCCCTTTGTAAGAAATCAACTCGCAATCCATTGTTCATGCAAAAAAAAACAATTTGCTGGGTGGGCTGTTGGGCCTTTTTCACCAGTGACAAAATAACACTTCAACGTTTTTTTTGGTCGGTATGTTCAGCCATGGGCCGCATAGAGTAATCCTTGAATGGGCCTCCTTGTGCCTATTGCATATTTTTAGCATAAAAATTCAAGTTAATTGCATCATTCATACGACAATTTATTTCCAATGCTCGCTTTAGTATATCAATCTGTAAAACATATCGATTTGCTCCCTAAACTTGTCTCTCAGGCTTACTTTCAGACAAATAATTTGTTTTACGCAAAAAAATATCAGCCCTAAAAAATAAAAAATTCCCCTAAATTAATATTTTACCCCAAAATAATTTATTTTTACCCAGGAAAATATCTTTCCTCGAAAACTCCAATTTTTACTCCGAAAAAATATATTTGACCAGAAAATAATTATTTTGTTCCCAAATTTTTTTTCCATCCCAAAATACTCCAATTTGTACCAGATATTTTTTTCTTTCATTCATTTCAAAATCCTACATGTAGCTAACTCACGAAAAAGTGTACTTATAAAAAAACTCATGAAAATTGTTCACACATTTTATTTTTTTGTATTATTAAAAAAATCCCCTAAATTAATATTTTACCCAAAATAATTTATTTTTACCCGAGAAAATATCTTGCCTAGAAAACTCCAATTTTTACTCCGAAAATATATATTTCACCAGAAAATAATTATATTGTACCCAAAAAAATATTTCCGTCCCAAAATACTCCAATTTGTACCAGATATTTTTTTGTTTCATTCATTTCAAAATCCTACATGTAGTTAACTCACGAAAAAGTGTACTTACAAAAAAAACTCATGAAAAGTGTTCACACATTTTAATTTTTTGTATTATTATAAATGCGTTTGTGCCTTTTTAAAACTAGATGATACCCCGCCCTTGTGGCGGGAACTGTTAAGAAAGAATATGATGTTTTAAAGTATGTGAAAATTTATGTAACATAGTTTGATGGTAAATCCAAAAATGTGTTTAATATTTGTTTTATCAATTTAGTTACTTGACAATATATCAACAGGATGATATGAGACGGAAACAATGTTAAGTAGAGACCGTGAAGACCATTGGCTAAATTTAAAACAATGATAGCAACTATGGATATGTATTTTTTTTAAATGTCATGTAGTAAAATAAAACGCGATGTAACTCATAATTTGATTTTCTATGAAAAAGTTGCTTATAAATTGTGAGGTTGAGTGCATTAATTTTTATTTATTTATTTGTGATAGGTTGCACGCACAGGCAAAGTTAATGGGAGTGCGTGCATTAAAAGTTAGTGAAAGAGTTTTTACATAGTGAACCTACTTGATGATGCGGATAGCTTGCATGTCAAGATAAATATATATGTGGGGATGAACTATTTAAGTATTATAGATATATAAATTCAATTTTACGTACATCATTGGTATTTTATCATAAAAGATATATTTTCTCCCGTTGCAACGCACGGGCATTGTCCTAGTAAGATCCAGTTGTTGGATGTGTCTAGATCTTAGTCGATTAAGACTTAAGAAAGTCTCGGTTAAGTGATAGAACATATGAAGGAAAAATAACAATTTTTTTAGACAAATTTTTACACATAATCTCACAAATATAGCATTAACTGAGACTTCGTTAAATTTTAATCAACTGAGATTTTGCAATCCCCTTATTTGTAACGGCCTCTTAAGCCTGTACCAACTGAATCAGTTTTTTGGTTTTGTTTTTTGCCATTGTGCTGAATCAGATATTGACTGTTAGATGAATAGTACATAAACTTTTTCCGAGAATATTGAATCAATACGAGATTCAGTTTTACAGTCGTTATAAAATTAACCATTTATGAAAATTGTACCAAATGAACAAATTGCAGCAATACTGTAACACTGAACAATTGACCATGCATGTCATAAACTATAACCTAAAATTGTATACAGTCCGGTGCACGGAAGAGATTAATTAGCTTTCCACACGCGACATAATGCTGTTTGCATGCGCACTGTCCATTCCTAATTAGCAAAAACAATGCCGTTAAGCTTTCCATGCTTACACCGACGTAGCCGTTAGTGTTACCATTTTCAGCTCGCCCTCCACGCATGGTGCATCCATGATGCGTATATAAGCATGCGCCCACAAGATCTTCCCGAAATCTTTCAAAAGATCCAAGGGAATCCCACAAACTCACACGAAGATCCAACACTAGATCACCATGTCGACGACCGGCAACGTGGAGGGGCAGCAGCACGAAGAAGAGGAAGGCGACGGCAACAATCCGAGGCGTTGCGCGGCGTGCAAGTACCTGCGCCGGCGGTGCGCCCACGACTGCGTGCTCGCCCCCTACTTCCCGGCGTCCCACCCCCAGCGCTACGCCTGCGTCCACAGGATCTTCGGCGCCAGCAATGTCGCCAGGTTGCTCCAGGTAAATAAATTTACAGCTTGCATGGTTAGAGCTCCAACTTGCATGGCTGAAGATTCACATTGCCATTTTGCAGAGCTTGCCCGTGGAGGAGAGAGGGCAGGCTGCGGATACGATGGCGATGGAGGCGCAGTGGCGGGTAGGGGACCCGGTGTACGGATGCACCGGGGTCGTCAACCGGCTGCAGGAAGAGATCCTCGCCACGCAGTGCGAGCTTGCCAGGACGAGGGCGCAGCTCGCCATCGTCCTCGCGCACGGCGCGCAGCAAGCTCCTCCTTCATCCGTTCCTCCTCCTAGGCCGCATTCGCCGCAGCGAGCGGGCGGCCACCGCGTCGCCGTCGCGCAGGGGCAGGACGTACAGCTCGAGGCGCCGTTTATTGACACGGACGAGTTCCTTGTTCTCGATGGGTTTTGATTTGAACTTTGAACTTTGATCGACGACCGAGTGCGTACGTGCGTGCATGCATGCATGCATACTAGGGAAGTTTCAGCACGATGTTGGCATTGTGATTTTTTTACTACTTAAGTTAATTATTTGAATTCAACTTTTTATTGTCCTTTGGTGATCTCTTTGCAGTTTCAAGTCTAGAACGCGTATGTGTTCACAGTACGTACTACAAAGAGTAGACAAACATCTATGCATGCAAAGGCAATGCACGTACGTTGTGTGCAGCGTGCAAACCAAAATTAATTGTGATGTTTCCTCATTCCTCATTTGTCGCGATTCCCACAAATACACTCTGCATCCTACATTCGAAAAGGGGGACACAGCTGATTGCCAAAACACGGGATTGGAATACGCATGACTAAAATCTCGTGCCATCTCAAATACCACGGGATTGGAAAAATGTTTGATTATGTATAATGAAAAAGAAAGACAAAGGATTTTTATCAAGAAACTAGAGTAGAAATAAATTTCCTACCAAGTGTAGTGCAAATTAATGGCCACAACAACTCTGGCAGAATCACCATAACAATGGTCCGCCGCGCCGTACCGGGTCGCCCCCGCCTTCCTCCCATCCTCCCCCGTCGTCGTCGCCGGCTAGCATCCCGGTGGGCACGAAGGTCCCGGTGGAGGGCGCAGTGGGACGAACATTGCTGGTGGCGGCAACGGCGATTGCACGCCCACGAATCCGATCTGGACCAGGATGGCCTAGATCTAGGGTCTACAGGCTTTGTGTCTGGTACGGAGCGCGAGCATGGTTCATTGCTGGTTGGTGGTGCCCTAATCGTCGATGCGGCGGCAGGTCTTGCTTGGCTGTCTAGGGGTGACACACGAGGGGTTCGAGACTTAGTGCCCGGATCTGACGGTTGCGGCGACGGTTGCCATTGTATGGGCAACGACAACGGCTGACGCGGCGCTGGGTGCTCTCTGTAGCACCCGGAATAGAGGTGGACCCTCTTCTTCGACGACAGTGGACCTCGGGGTCGTATGGGAGATTCAGAGCCTGGATATTAAGGTGGTGACAACCTTTTTGAGGCTGGTAGCGGTATGGGACGTCCCCTCCATCAATAGATCAGGTTCGGTGCAGCTCGATAGGTAGCACATGCATCTCCTTCAGAGCCTTCGGGTACGGGTTGTCGCCAGCAGGACGCGCTGCCGGTGGATGGTACACATGACGTCTATGTGGGGGCGTCAAGTCATGCCTTCTACTGACACAAGCTGCACATGGCTCTGTCGGAGTTCTCATGTCTATCCTACTTCTGCTGGATCAACGGTGGTGCGATAGTGGCAGGAGGCAGGTGGTATGTGACGTTTATCTTCTCCAGAGGAATCCGGTTGTCGAGGCGTCGGTAGCCGGATAAGGGTTGATGGTACAAATGACTTCAACGACGAATTTATGCACTCCGGTGGAAACACAAGATCTCTGATCAGTCTATGTCGACGCTCACCTGCGTCGTATCCTTTTTGAAGGTGGTGGATTGAATCCTGGCGTCGGGGATGAAAATCCAAAGTTCAAACTTGTGTTGAACTCGCCAGCATCGGCGCACGTGCGACGATTCCCTGTTGAAGGCTTAGTCAAAGAGTTGTTGCGTAAATTTTGTTTTGATGTCGTCTTGTATCATATGGTTAGTAGTTATCTGGTGAAGTCATCGTCGAGAGGCATGCGGCCTCGGTTTTTTTTTATCGGATCGATGATGTTTGACTGCTGGATTTTGCATTCTTAATAATACATGGTTGCATGCATCGTTTCGATGCAGAGTCCGAGGGTTATCCTCATTTTCCAAAAAAACATAACAACGGTTATTATCAGAATCTTTATTCACATAATAACAAACGGAAAAGTCATATTTCTCCTTCGCTTTGGTTGTTGGCTCGCCGCATCTCATCTGATGTGAACCTTGGCCTCCTACTCATTATCTTTGAGGAGGAAATCAATGTGGTTCTTGTTCGTTCCAAGTCGAACTAGGCCCCGCCCCCATGGGTTCTCTGTTACTTTCTCAAAGAGATTATACGAGGTGCTTAAGCCTTTGGTGGTGGGCATCATCCAGGGATTCTACTTAGGTACTATTGACATCTCTCGCCTCAACTATGTAGTCTTATCCCTTAACCCCAAGGTCAAGAGGCCGATTCTATCTGGCAATTCCATCCTATCGCTCTTATAAATAATATTGCCAAGTTTCCGGCAAAGGCCTTTGCGATCCTGCTGGTCCTTGTTGCGCATCGTTCAATCTCTTCTAACCATTCTGTCTTCATCAAAGGAAGAACTACTAGGATAATGACCATAGAAGAATGAATATTAGCTGTGCGGGCGTAGGAGGTCGCGCTTCGGGTATTTGTTAGCAGCTCGGGCTGGAGGAGCGCTGAAAGGGCATGTGCCCTCATGTTTGGTTTTGGTAATTAATGACAATCTATATAGACTAATGGTTTCCTTGAGTTTTACTTTAAGGTTTGTCCATAGGCAATGCTTGAATATCATATGTTGGCTTCAAGGTTGAAAGGATGAAGATGTGCCTAAAAGAGGCTCACGCATAATGGAGTATGGGGGAGCAATCTGCTGGTTTTCATCACGTCGGCGGAATCAAGGTTGAAAGGATGAAGATGTGCCTAAAAGAGGCTCACCCATAATGGAGTATGGGGGAGCAATCTACTAGTCTTCATCAAGATGGCGGAATAAAGAAAGGATTTCCAACTTGAGACGGGCATGATCGTCATCATCAAGCTCAAGTGGATTATGCGCCAGGCTAAGGTTTAACCTTGATAGGTTTCTAGTTTACCGGTCTCATGGTATTAGTTAGGAGACCGGGTTATAGGCTAGGACGCATCGTTCGTGGAGAGTTCAAACCTATGCATCCTTGGCATCACCTTTATTGGTTCTTGTTTGGTTTTTCTATTTGTGAGTTTCGAAACTTAATTATGGTCTTCTTCATGACAAGCTCTTGTTCATCGAAAACGGATTTCATATGCATCTTCTCCTATGTTTTTCGATGTGAGATGTGCCGGTTCTTCTAGGTTAGAGGTTTCACACCTCTATTTTTTTGACATTTCTCCCTATCCTCTTCTGAATATTTCTAGTCATGATTAAGCAGCTCTCTTCGTTAGCTCTCTATCAAGAGGGACTACCGGGTGAGTAGCTTGATCACGTCGTCTGTGGAGTGCTCAAACCTCTGCATGTTTTTTATGAATCCTTATTGTTGATCTTTGGTGGTTCTCTATGTGAGGACCTTGGGCTTGTCCATAGCTTTAAAACGAGCCCAAGATCATCGAAATCTCAGTTCGTATGACAAAGTTATGCATGTTTCCGTTTCCTACATTGGGTTGTCTCTGGGTACCCCATGTACACGGGGTTGCACACGGGGTCCTAGAGCCATGCACACGGGGTTAGCTGAGAAATTGATTGTATGCCCCATGCACACAGGCTTTAGCCCGTGCACTCGGGGTCCAACGGGAAGATCTCACCTACCTCGACCCAAGTGCTATAAGTACTCCCTTCTTCTTCCTCCTTTGACTAGTGTTCTTGAGCAAGCTTTCCTCAACATTGTTGACCTCTTTTGCTTGCTTTCTCTCTATTCCTCCTATGATTCTTGCATCTTTTTGAGGGAAAAGAGAGAGGAGATCTAGATCTATATTTCCACCAATCCATTTCACCTATAAGTGAGGGGAACCTTGTGGATCTAGATCTTGGATTTCTTTGTGTGTCTCCTTGTTCTTCCTCTCATATTCCTACATAGCTTTTGTTGCTTTGGTTGGATTTGAGAGTGAGGGATTTGAGCACTTCGTGTGTTCCTGCTCTTGAATTTGGTGCATAGGTTTGAGTTCTCTCCGAGGATTCGTGGTAGTGGAAGTTGAGAATTAAAAAGATTGTTACTCTTGGGTGCATTGGCACTCTACTGCTTGTTGCTCTTGGGTGCTTTGGACCCTAGAGGCTTGGTGTTCTTGCGGAGCCTAATCATTGTGGTGTAATTCTCTGGGACACTACGAGGGCCTCCAATTAGGTTGTGGAGATTTCCCCGAGCATTTGTACGGGTACGGTGACCGCCCCCAAGGGTTGACAATTGTACGGGTACGGTGACCGCCCCCAAGAGTTGCCAATTGTACGGGTTCGGTGACCGCCCTCAAGTGTCCCATAGTGGAATCACGGCATATCACTTTTGTGACAGCGTGAGGAGAATAGGGTGGCCCTAGGTGGCCTTCGTGGTGAGCATTGTGCTCCACACCCTCTCCAAACGGAGTCGTACTTCTCGCAAGAGAAGGAACTTCGATAACACATCCTTGTCATCTTCAGCTCCACTTATGGTTACTCCTATCCTTACTTTGAGCAAGCTTATTACCTTATTTATCTTGTGCTTGCTCATATTGTTGTTGCATTGCTTATCCCATAGGTTTCTCTCCTAGTTGCTTATCTAGTCAACCTATTTACTTGTGCACTCACTTTGTGACAGCCATAGTGTTCTTGTTATATGAATTGCTATCACATAGTTTTTTATCTTGCTTAGTTTAAGTTGTTGGTGCACATAGTTGAGCCTAGCTTATTCATGTTTCTTTCTTGGAAAATTAAACACTAGTTTTATTTTGCATTTTTTTCAATCCTAAACAATAATTATTGTAAGCGCCTATTCAGCCCCCTCTAGGCGACATCCACGTCCTTTCAATTGGAATCAAAGCTTGGTCTCTCATTGTAGGGCTTCACGGCCTTGAGAGTAAATATGTCGACTAGGCGATTAGGATTCATTGACACTCTTAGTTTCGATGGCACAAATTATGACGCTTGGAAAATTCACATGCTTAATTATTTTCGGGCCATTGACCCGTGTATGGAGCGAATTGTAGATATGCTTTTTTCTCCTCCGAAGGATACTCAAAATAATTCCTTGGAGGATGAGAAAAACTCTTATCTGAATGCTCAAGCTTCTAATGTGCTTGTTGATGCTTTGAGTAATGTAGATATATCTCAACTCATGTCGTTTTGGGATGCTCATGAGTTGTGGACAAATCTTCAAGATAAATATGGTGTGTCCAAGATTTGTGGGGATGATCGTTCTCCCTCCAGCTCCAGCCGCGTATTGTTCTCAACTTCTTCTACTTCACCAACATGTGGTTTTCCACAAGGTAATGAAATGGCGAGTAGTCTTAGTCATTGCTTTGATGATAGTGAGCTTATTATTAATAACTCTTTATCACTATCTTATTGCAATGCTTCATCTTTAGACTTTAACACTTCAAGCACCTTAGAGTTTTTACATGCTTGTGTTGATAGTCCATGCATATCATGTAGAAATCACTTTAATAAATTTCATGATGATATGCTTGCTATATCTTATTGCCATGATATAAATGCTTCTATTTCCTCTAGCTGTTGTGCTAACAATGTATAGGAAACCCAACGGTATATGGATCAAGATGTGGCCTTGAATGGTGGCTCAAGGTATCCTACATCATCATCTCTTGTTACTCTTTTTTGTCTTATGGCTAAGGAGTCAAAGGTATCTCCTACTTTGAAACCCAATATGTCTAGTGTTGGTGATGATGTAGATAATGTTAATGTGGAAGAGAATGATGATATTGCTTCCTTAAAAATTAAGAGAGAAATGATTTTAAAGCTCTTCATAAGAATAAAATTGCTCGTTCCAACTTCATGGAAATCATGACTATTGCCATTGGGGGCAAGAATTACATTGAGGAGTTGGAATCTCATCTCGAGGAGAATGACGTCACCATTGAGAAAATGGAAAGCCATGAGCGTGATTACGCTAATGAGATTGCGGAACAATCTCAAGCTCTCGAATAAGAACAAACTACCAAGGAATATCTTGAGGAGACTTTTATCTAGAATAAAGGAATCCCATGATAGAGCCCTTGAGATGGCTAATGTTATCAAAACTAAAAATGATAAGCTTCATATTTAAAAGAGCTTGCAATGTTGTCTTCTCCTTCCGTTATTCATGATGATGCTTGTGCTACTAACTCTATATCTTGTGAAGCATACATACTGAAGGAGAATGTTGAGCTAAAGGCTCAACTTGAGTTGCTAACTAGCAAGTATGGGAAATTGGAAGAAAGTCGTGAAAATCTCTCAAGCTCTCATGATGATCTCTTAGTCTCCATAATGTGCTAATGTTAGCTCACGAGGCTAAGGTTTCTAAGTTAGTTCCTCATGTGGAAATTAGCACTAACTCAATAAGCTATGTTGCCTTGTGCTAGTCCTTGTAATTCATCCACTCATAATGTTGATACATCTCGTGATGAATTACTTTCCTTGCCTTGTTGCTCTAACAATGAAGCTTCTACTTCCTCTAGTACTTGTGTTGTTACTAACCATGTAGAGGAAATCAAAGATCTCAAGGCCCAAGTCACTTCTTTGAAAAAAGACTTGGAAAAGGTTCATGAAAGGAAGTCCACACTTGACAAGGTTTTGTGTGGGCAAATTTCCCCAATGACAAGGGTGGAATTGGATTCAACTCCAACAATAAGAAGTCCATGATCAACAAGAAGAAGGGCCAAACAAAAATCAACAATTCGGCCAAGATTATTTTCTTCAAGTGCAAGGTTGAAGGGCATCATGTTAGATCTTTCCCTTTGAAGAAGAACCCCCTTAGTGACAAGAAACTAGGGAAGAGACCTGAAGTTCAATTGCAAGGTGAATAGTGGACACTTCCTAAGAAGACTCAAGTCAATGATCTTCATGTTGATAAATCAACTAAGAAGAAAGGAAAGAGTAGATGTTGCTACTTATGTCATGAAAAGGGTCATCTTGCTTCTTCATGCACTAATGGTACCTTATCCAACCCTAGTATAGTTGATGATGTTTATTCTCTTCGGAAGGATAAGGTGGGCAATGTGCTTGCCAAATTTGTTGGTAGTCAAAGTGGTGTCAAGAAAAGAACCATTTGGGTTGACAAGACTATTGTGACTACCTCTTAGGATCCAACTTGGTTGGTGACCAACAAGCTCAAACTTGATCAATAGGTGTTGGTGGAGGGCCTTGGAGACTTGGCTACATTATGAAGAATTAAGGGACCTTCATTAATCACATTGCCTCAAGCCAAGTCATTTGGATTATCATGTGTTTATCTTATATCCAATGTTCCTCCTTGAGGTAACTTGTACTTAAATTGTTTATATTGAAAGTTACTTTCCCCTTTGCATGTTTTGGTTTCGTTCCTTGCATGTGTTGGTATATGTTGTGCTTCCAATTTACGTATCTTGAGTAATCAATTTTTTGTATGTTGGTTTGCACATCATGTATATGTGAGTGGTGTGTTGAGCCTACTTTTTACCTTGTTTGTATCTTAGATGGCTCTTGTGAGAGATTAATGGATCATTCCATTTTGCGGGAGTGATGTTCCTTGTGCACTTCACGATCCCACAAATGTGTGTACATGAGGAATACCACCTAGTATTGATATTACAAGATTATCTAGTCTCTATGTGGTATGTCGTACTCATGAGAAATTCAAATTATAAAGTGACCATTAATTATCTCGTGTTGGTATTTTTTTGCCTCTAGTTGTAACTTTTGGGATATCACATTATAGGGGAGTAATATGCTTTTATATTACATGCCTAGAAAATGTGTACATTTGAGGTTTTGTCACTTGGAGTTGATATGGTAAATTATCTAGTTCCTAAGTGGCATGTTTGCTCCTCAAGTTCCAATTTTTATAAATTGACTTCATTTCTCATCTTATGGATCTTGAGTGTGTGAGATTTTCTTGGTACGGTTTCCCTCCAACATGTACTTGTACTTCCTATGTGGGAACAGTTTGCTCCAAGTTATTCTAGTCATTGTTTGCATGATTAGAAGCATATTTGATGATGCCAAGAATCTCTTTGTAAGCATTGTACTCAATTTTTATCTTTTGCCACATGCTTATGGTTGTTGTTGTGAACATGATTATATATATATATATATATATATACAGCCGGTTTATTCTGCTAATATTAGCAGAATAACTATTCTGCCAACAGTTCCGAACTGCAACAGAAAGCTATGCGCACTGCTTCTGTATACCGTTACAAACCGCATTCGAGGTAATGGAGAACTGCATCAACGGTGTAGCGTTTCCGACTAATTTTGATTGTTTCGTTAGTTGATTTTGCGCCGACGATGATCTGCGATGATGTATTGTGTGCTAAAACACGAAATTTCACGAAAAAATCACCGGAATCGATGTAGGTAGCGGAATTGTCTCAGTTCTTTGTCCCGAGCAATGCCCTGCCATCGTTTTCGCGGGGATCACGCTCAATTACGCCATAAATTCGTTGTGTTTGTAAGATCGCGAATCTGTTTGTGTTAATCCGCGACAAATTGAGTTGCTAATTCGTTCAATTTGTTGGTTAATTTGGCGAATTTTTGCACGTGGGCGAAGAACTCTGCCTCTCGGTCGCGCGATGCGTTCGACTTTGATGCGCGATTGCTTGTTGTGATGCAGTGCATTTCTAATGTTCGCGTTTTTGTTGCGCGAATTGCGGAGAGGAACTAGGCATATCGAGTTGTTAGTTCAATTTTGTTTTTGACTGGGCACGCACAACCAGCTGTAATTATTGGCCATACGAGCTGCATTTGATCACTGTCCAGCACTGCATCTGACTATATCTCCGAACTGCATTAGTTTTTGATTTTGCATCTTTTTTTCTTGGTGTTAGTTGTGTATATATACGGCTCGATCCATTGCCACCCGTCATATCTTATCCGCGGCGGCCAGCAGATAGTCCCCTCCCCTCCCCCACCCCACCCTCGTCTTCTCATCAGATCCGTGTTCTTCCCCCCAACCATATCCTTTTCCCCTAGAAAAATGGATTTCTCGTGCGGCTGCTTGGCAAGGATGGAGCCCATGCTGGAGACCTGCGTGTTCTCTGAAGGTTTGTTTCTGAATCACAAGCAGCAGCACAGCGCTCTCTGTTCCCTTCTGTACTCTCCATTTATTGGATTCAGGGCTCCCTTCGTCCACCAAATGACCCACGTTGATGTCAATGATTCATGGGTATGTATTTGTTACTCATATCTCTTTTTTCTTTGTTTTGTTGTGTGTATTTATCTGTAGCTTAATATTTGTAGCAGGATTCAGTTTTCTGTAGAAACATTTGTTTTCAGCTGCACTAGTGAACTGCTTTCCCATAGATTCATCTGTATGTATTTCCCATATATTTTTGTCTTTCTGTTTGTGTGAAGTTCAGCCCCATCTGATTAATGTAGTAGTATTAGTTTCTAAAGAAATATATTTTTGCAGCAGCAGTAGTGAACTGCTTTCATATAGATCTTTATATTATGAAGATTGCAATATAATTTAGTTTCTGAAGAAGCATTTTTAATATATTTTTTGTTAGTTTAAGTGAACTGATTTCATATACAGATTTTTAGTATGAAGATTGTAAACAACAACAGCTGTTGAATATTTTCTTTTTGTTACACTCTATTTATATTCTTGAAGAAACATTTTTCTCAGCAGCACTAGTGTACTTCTTTCATATATATCTTTCAGCAGAATTAGTTTGTGAAGAAGCATTTTTATTATTTATTAATTTAAGTGAACTGCTTTTTATATAGAGTTTTATTATGAAGATTGTAAACAACAGCAGCTGTTGAATATTTCCTGTGTTATACTCTATTTATAATTTTTTGTTGTTGTTTTGCAGAAATTCCCTTCTGGTCTAGTCAGGGTTACAGAAAGTTGTGTTAATTTGGTCTTTGTTAGCAAGAATGGGTATCATAATGTCGACGTCATGTACTCTGTCGGCTCTGATGATTGTTTGGTTCTCAAAGATGGCTGGAAGGAATTGGTGGAGGAATCTGGTCTTCAGGCTGGGGATGTTGTCATGGCTATGTTTTATAGGCATGCAAATTGTTTGGAAATCAAGTTAAATTTGCTTTAGATCAGTTCTATTTTATTTTAGCAGTTGCATGAAAACATTTCGTTGTAATAATGTGCCATACTGTGTGGCATCTAGTTTTTTTTAAACAGTGTGTTATCATGTAAGTTTGAATGGCGAACAATCTTTTTGTGTCCTTTTTTTGTTTGAAAAGGCAGTGAAACATTATATTAATATTGTCCACTTTCTGCTGAGAATGGCAAGTGTTTCTTCTTGATATGTTACCTTCTTTTTCGACAATATTTATAAGCGAACTGCTTTCAGAGAGAGTTTTTTATGTATAAGATAGTAGACTAGAGTAGAAGTGAACAGCAGTTGAAGAGATATACAGAATGGAAGCACCCACATAGCTTCATTTTTCCAAGCAGACCACACACGGAACTACAGTTCTAATGAAAGAGGACTGCATCAACCTTTGTATGTGAACCACTTCGATAACACATTCAGAACTTCAAATTGTTCATATATACAAACCAAGGGGTTTCTGTGCTCATAACAAGCAAAGTACATCATCAAGCAAACCTAAACAACACAAGCAAATATTGTTCCAAAGCAAACTACAACGAAAGCAAACTTTTCTTGACCTATGCAGAAGGAAATAACTCGAGCACTCGTGATGTGAACCCCTTTGGTTTACCAGCATATGGACTGCATCATCGGTTCCACTCGTTCCAGCCGGAGTTGGAAGGTGATCCTGCGCTCCCCTTGCCCCAGCTCCCCTTGCCCCAGGATCCCCTCAGGCGTTTCCTGGTCCGCTCCTTTATAGCGCTAGTGAGGCCATTCTGCACTGTTGTGATGCGGTTCCATATCTCGAACGCAGTGTAGGCGTCCTTCGCAGCATACTCAATGTGCTTCTTGGTGAGAATGTCAGCCCACTGGTTGTGCTCTTGGTTTGCCATCTTGGTCTTCATGTCTGCGTAGTAGTCGTCGATGATGGCGGCTGACACATTGCCAAGTGAGTCCAGGTCCTTCGTTCCTTCAGGAACCCTCCATATCGCCTGAACGTCGGTGAAGTTGGATACGTACAGGTCGCTCTGCGAAAGCTTTGCTTTGTCCTGGTCTATGCAGAAACCAGCGAACTCGTACCTACGTGGACCACAAGTTATTCATTAGCGAACTACATACAGACGGCAAACAGAACTGCATACAGATGTCAAGGAGATATCCACAGGCCTGCAACTATGTATTACCCCAATAGAAAAGAAGTGCTTACTTTGAGTTTGCGAGGAACTTGTCGAAGGCGACGCATCTCTTTCCCATAGTAGCGCATACCTGGAAAAGCAGCATCGCGTGATCCTTGCCTATTGAGAGCTGAATCAGGGTGGCGTGCCTCCTGTCAGGTGTGTACTCGACGTCGATGCCGACGATCTTCTCGCGGCGCCCCTGCAGAGCTTCCTTGTAGTCGTCGACGTACCTCTCCACGGTGCTCACGTCGTTGGTGTAGACCACCGTGAGCACTGTCTTCCCGTGCGCCTGGACATCGTTGAAGATCTTGGTGAACGGCATGGCTGGAAAGAGGAGGAACAATGGGAGGGAAGCGTAGTAGTTTGTGAAAAATCAAGCGTGGGAGCACGAAATTTAAAGGGGAGCAGAAGCAACATCTGCCCAGCCCACGTTCTTCTTCTCCAATCGGCACGGGGAGGGGGGTGATCGTGGTTGCGCCCGTTGGGATTGTGGTGATCGTGGCCTTAGTTCTTTCTTGAACCGTGCGGATAGAGGAGCAGGGCACGCGGCGTTTCGATTGCGTCTGGAGATCGTGGCCTCGTATTTTTTGGGGGCGGATCTTAACGAAGCAACTGAAGAGATTGCAGGCGAAGCGCACCACTTTTCGTAACCGAACTGCATCATCAAAATGGATCGAGCCGTTGTTGGTTTCTGTATATGACTTGTGGGCTGATAAGGTAGAATTTTTTATTTTTGTATAACGCGCGTCGCTGACTCGTGGGCCCGGAGGGAGTCATTAACCCCCCCTCCTGCCTCCTATGCTTCTCTCCGTCCCCTCCTCATTCTCCCCCTCGCCCCCTGCATGGGAAAAAAACCCCTCGTTCTCGTAGCGGAGAGGGACGACGCCCGCAGCCACCGCCGTTCACCGCCGTCAGCTGCGCCGTTGCCCTGCTGTTCCGCCGCTCGTCACAGCGTCCCACGGTTAGTCCCTACCGTCTATTGGCTCCATAGCTATTCTCTCCTCTCCGTCGATTTCGTCGCCAGAAATCGTCATCGGCGTCCCCGATTTTAGGGTTAGTTTTTTGAGCGACCAGCTTCCTTTGCTTTTTTAACTATCGTTTTCCAGGCTCGAATCGCAACATGCGTTTGTTTTAAGAGAAGGTTGTGGTATTAGAGGCCTTGAAATCCTAGCAATGTCCACCTAGGTTTTTTTTATCTGTATGTGCTCAGGTTTGATTTTCTAGGGTTTGATTATTATCCGTTGTTGTTTGCAGATTTAGCATGGCTTCTCCTACTAGAAGAAGTCCAAGGTTTGGAGGAAAATGTATGTGAACTGCTTTCTCATATCCTTTGTTCTATCTTTTTTTGTCACTCTGCTTCAGGCTGATTCTTTTATCTTTTTGTTTTTTTGTAATCTTATGCAGATAATACAGGTTATTCATCACCCATTGATGTCTCACCAATCAGCGTGGCTGCCCCATCTGGTAATTTACAATGTCTCCTTGCCCCTGTCTCCATAAGGTTGTTAGGAAAATCGCACCTCATGTCAACTTTTTTCTCACCAGGAAGAAGTGATAAAATCTTATAGCACCTTCCTTTTGTTATGGGAGAACTGCATTTATTTTTATTTCTCTCGTATACCAAAGTGCTCTGCATTTTTATATTTTGTTTGTTAATATCTCGTTTTTGGTATGCAATAGTGCACTGAATTATATATTTTACTTATAGACCTACATGTTTAGACAAGTTTGTGAAATTGATATGAACTGCAGCTAGTTAATTGTTTGAAATTTCTTGTCTTGGAATGAACTGCATTAAGTTTTTAATGTTTTATTTTCTCTACTTGTAATAGTGCACTGCATTTTTTCTTTTTTATATGCTAATGAACTGCATCAAGTTATTGTGTCTCCATAAATCTCATATATTTTTTTTGGTAAAAGTGCACTGCATTTTTGTACATTGCCTTTTGCCATATATGTGTGGCCCAATTTATATGAGTTGTATTTAGTTTACTTTTTCCTCTCACACACATACTTTCTTCTACCTACAATTTTATGTCCTGGTGGGTCTGGTGGTGGGGGTGTTAACTATTTGATTACCCGTTATTTCACAACCGATGTTGTCTGGGACGGGACATCTGGTCTACCTAAAATTAGCGAAACTTAGTCGCAATATGTTGATGGCACAGAACCAGTTACTCAGGATTGGATGGTGCCCGATCAGATTGCAGCCGACAACGAGAGGAAAAGGCAGAAAGCGATTGCGCTTGCTAATCGTTTCGAGAAGGAGCACAAGGCGAAGAAGGATCAGAAGGCGAAGCGAGTAATGTTTGATGAGGGCAAGGAGATAGGAAGGAGGATTGCAGACTCAAATAAGTCTGCTAAGTTTGCCCCTTCAAATAATACTGTGAAGAGAAAACTCAACACTGTTGCAGAGGAAGGCTTAATCTCTCCACGGCGTAGCCCCAGGGTTGATTACTCAAAGAGGCCCAATTACGCCAAGGTTGATGTGGATCGTGTTCAAAGAAAGCGGCCAAGTGCTGACGATTACTCTGGTGTTTATTTTGATGGCCCATCCAAGCGTGCACGCGGAAAGGCAGCTGCAGAAATGCTTGACAACGACTCTGGTGAGGAGGATTCCGACAGGGAGGATATTGATGCTATGAAGGTATCTTGCTGTTTTCACTCTTTTGCTGTTGTTTTTATTGTTGCTTTTAAGTTGTCTCCTTTTCGCACGAGCCACAGATGTGAACTGCATTAGCTTTTGAGTTGTTTCAGCGTGAGTCTTATGAGTCGTACTATATGCGCAGAGAGCACTTCATTGTATAAATGAAACCTAGCAGTTTTACACTGCATTGTTTTAATGTACTATATATACAACGCACCGCATTTTTGTATATGAGTTTGTTTAAGGGAAGGTTGGGGGTTGGGGGGACCCCCCCCCCCATATTTGGTTTAACAAAAAATAGAATTTTAAACATGAAGACGAGATCCCACTAACACACACTTACCTGCGCTCATTTTTTCATTTATTTTTTGATCTAAGTGCACTGCACTATTTTTTTACATGTTGTGAACCGCATTGTAGAAATGGAGGCTAATTTTACTATATCTAGATCATTGATTTTTTTTATAACTGCATTACATACTTTTTTTTCATATCAGCTTATGTATGAAGAAGAGAACTGCATTTTAATACCACATTCTCATATCATCTTGTTTTATACAGAAGAGAACTGTATTTTTTAACAACTTACTGCCAACTCATTTTCTTTGTTACATAAGAGAACTGCATTCTCAAGATAACATTCAGATGCTAATGTGAACTGCATCTTTATTTCTTTTTTTGTAGATTGCCAAGAGTACCAAAAGGAAGAAGTCCGAAGACGATGCTACGGGGGAATGGTGATTCAACAAGACTGTTCATCTGTCTATTCCAAATGTATGTAAAGCCGTTGATTTATTGAAGGACCCGCACAAAATTTTGGTTCAGCTAGCAGGTTTCGGCATTGTTTTCAATCTGAAAGTGAAGAAGAACGTGTCTCGTGTGCTTATGTGCAAGTTGATGGGAAATATCAACCCCGAGACAATGAAACTGGACTGTGGGCCAAACAAGGTTCTGGAAATCAATCGTGAGGCTGTTCATCACATTTTCGAGTTCCCTATGGGTACCTGCACCGCTCCCAGGCCTGCCGAAAGCGGCCATGATGAATCTCTGGCTACTTTGAAGGATGAGCTTGGTTTTAACCACTCTCGTAGCATAGACGTGAAAGACCTGCTTAGACTACTCGGCAACTTGGTTAACGACCCTGCGAAGGTTGATATGTCTGTGAAGGTTTTCTTTCTCATTGTTTTTTAGAGTTTGCTTTGGCCCAGCCCTGCAACTCGGTTGTCTAGGGTAGTTGCTATGGTTGAAAACCTGAACTGTGATTCGATGGCTCAGATGGACTTTTGCCAGCTAGTTGTTGATGAGCTGCAGGCTGCAGTGTACAAGTGGAATTCTGAAGGGAGAAAGCAGAACTGTGCTGAGGGCTGCACCATCGTGCCCCTGTTCATGTACATCGATTGCTTGAATCTTTGCAATGTATCTGTTATGCATACACGCAAGCCACATGCTGCAATTCTGTCCCATCAGGAGTTGAAGAAGATTCACAATGTTGACATGATTGTACGGGGAAAGATCCATCTGGATACTTACAAGTTTGGCAAGTTGCAGGTATGTTCACAATTTTCAGTTTCTTTATGTTTTGTCATTATCTCCTTTTTTTGACATGCTAAATGTGAACCTCTGAAAGTCCAAGTATGTGATCAGAGGGGGAGGGGGTGAATGATCACTTCAAAAATTTCAATTGAAACTTTTGAAGTGAAGCATAAGTAGTGCGGAATAGCGAAGTAAAACTGGAAGCGAAACTAAATGCAGTGAATCAAAACACATTGAAGCATAACAGTGAAGCAAATGCAATACTGAAGGTAAATGCTTGAAGTAAAACGAACTGGGACTCGGCGATGTTTGTTCGACCAGTTCACGCTCTGCAAAGCGCTACGTTTGGTTGGAGGGACTGGCGATTGAACACCTGGAGCAAATCTCTCTCCGTCCGTTGCTCCACTGCACCAAACTCCTTGAGCTTGGTCAGTTCTTCACTCGTGGTTGATTATTGAGGAAATCACCGAAACCTTTGACAAACTGGACTTCGAGGCGACAATTACTCTTCGCTCTCTGAAGAACAACACTCTAACCGTCTAGGAGAATTGCAGTTCTCCATGATAAAAAGGCTAGCAAGCTTTCACCTAAGTCATCTCAAATCTATTCAGATCAATGGGACTTAGGCTTCAGTATTCTGGATTTTTGGTTTTGCTTCGGTGTCGTTTTTGGGGTGCTCTCTTCAATCTCTCTCAGGAATATTCTTGGAGCAGCCACCGTCAAATGGAGGAGGGGGCGGCGTATTTATAGTTGGTGATCCCGAGGTGTGGAATGACCAAACTGACCCGAGGTGATAGCTTGACACGTGTCCACAACGGTCAGATTTGTCATCAATGCGCAACTTTACTTGAGGAACAAGTAAAGCTAACTCACGGACTTGGTTCTGCTTCAGTAGCCAAAGAACGAAGTCTTTGCTACCGAAACTTAACTCATTGCACATGAGATTTCTTCGCTCATGCTTCTCACTTGGTTTCTATTTGATCTGAGCAATTTCTCAATGACTTCAGCGTCCACAAACTAAATACCCCTCTTGATAGTACGGTTTGTCCTATGACTCAAAGAACCGAAAAAGAACTACACAAAAACATCTAAGTCTTGCGCCGTCCTCTTCATTTCCTTCAATGAGTAGAGCTTCAGGACACCTTCATTTTTGGGGCTCAACCTTCGTGATTAAGCTTCGCTCCGTGGGTTATGCGTCGATAACTTGAAGAACTTCCCTGAAGCTTTATCACTTAGCATGTCCTTCAGGAACCTATGCAACTGTTTACACTAGAAAACATTGTTAGTTCCTCTACTGTCTTGTCCAACAATATCCAAAACACACGGGGGCAAAACTTTGCTCTTACAATCTCCCCCTTTTTGGACTATTGTTGACAAAACATGCATCGATATAAGATATTGAAGTTTTTGTGAAGTGATGGGACAAACTCTAAGATATGAGGTTTTTTGGCTCCCCCTGAATGCAAGCAACGAAGATATATATAATCGAAGTTAATGCTTGAGATAATTTTCTTCGGTGGAGAGCTAAACAAAATATCTTAGCGAATACAATTGCATTTGAAGATATATATCCAGGAATGTATGCAATTGATTCCAATAACCCGTGACTTAGAAAATAATAAAAACCTGCAAGATAGAGGATACGAAGCAATACTTGCAAGAAAAGGGGTTATTAAAACTTAAGAGTATCACAGGAGTAGCATGACCGAAGTTAAACTTAAGTTACAACCCAATCGAAGAGAATGGAATGTTTGTTGTAACTTAACCAAACGAAACAAAAGCAAATGGCAAGAACCCTTTCCCCGATGCAAATCTAACTCATCGATGCCCTCATTCTCCCCCTTTTTGTCAATGATTGGACAAAAGGTTGAGAAAAGGTTCGAGAGATCTATTGCGCGGCATCAGCACCTTGAGAACCCGACGAAGCTGTGCTTGACGAAGACGCATCCGACGAAGACTGATCGCCTGAGGATTCTTCTTCGGAAGAAGACGTAGGAATAGCTTCGTGGCGTGTCTGAGTGATGAGGTTGATGTCGAGGTCGCTATCGTCGAGGCCGTCGTCGTCCTTTGAAGTGATGGAGTCATTCTCGGAGACGGTATCTGGCCGGATGGGTTCAGGTTCGTTGACGAAGAATACTTCTTCAATCTTGTGCAGGGGAGTGATGGCTTCTCGCCCCTCGTTGGTTACCCCAAGTGGAAGGTTGAGATGCAGCGTAGCGGTAATTTCCCTCAGTAAAGATACCAAGGTTTGTCTCCAGTAGGACTCAACGATAAGTACGATAGGTGGCAACGGCGCCAGAAATTGTTCTGATGCGTGGAGTTGTCGTGGACCTGTACAAAACAAATAACTTTGCTCCCAACGAGTTCAGAGGAGTTGTCAATTCCTCCGGCCTTGTCGTTTACAAAGGATCAAACGCAAGAGATAAAAAGGTACTAGTAAAAGTAAAAACAGAAAGGTAAATAGTGGGTGTGAACAATGGTATAAAGATGGACCGGAGTCCCGTGATTTTCACTAGTGATGTCTCTCTCCCAAAATACGATAAAAATGCTAGCGAGGTAAACAAATCACAGTTGGGCAATTGACAGGATTATGAAGGCACCGCAATGCTAACTATGCTGCAAAGAAAGGAAGGGCTCAAAAGCAATGGGCAGTACGCCAAGGTAAGTAGACCGAAATCCATCTGCATCTACTACGAATCATCCACCTTGAGATATCTATCCAGAACATCTCGCTGGTATTAAGTTGCGAATCCCACCCAAAGTGTAAACTCAAAGCAACAAACAACTGCATTAAAAGAACTTTGCGTAAAGTAAACAATTCTTGCACCAATAGGCACAATCACCATTGTTTTATCCCTGGTAGCAACAGCACATCCCCTAGTCTCATGTTTCTGTCACTCAAGCTAGACATCAGGGGGCTGAACCCACAATCGAGCATAACGCTCTCTCTTGGAGTTGCAAGAAAATAACTTGGCCAAAGCAAATACTACAACGGAGAACATGCAAGAATTTACTCAAGAACAAAATATAAAAGGGCAAACCAAATATATTACTTATCACAATCTGAACATAGTCTCATAATCCATCAGATCCCAACAAACTCAGCATTGCAACAGCAGAAAATTACATAGGTTCCCCGATCATGTGAGGCAGCTCACGAGGTCTCGAAAGTGAAAGCACAAAAGAGGGAGAGGAAATCACATAGCTACTGATCACGGACCCATGGTCCAAGGGGGACTACTCACGGCACATACGGGAGGCGTCCATGGCTATGGATGGTCTCCCGGAGGGGTGATCTCCTTCCGGCAGGGTGCCGGGGCAGCTTCTCCAGGCAGCCCCGATCTGAAAACGGCGGCGGCGGCGGAACAGAGAGGTTTCCGCGAAAAAGAGTTCTTTTTTTGGGGTTTCTACCCCGAGGGGGTTATATAGGCGAAGGGGGGCGTCGAGGGGCCACCAAGGGCAGCCAGGAGGGTGCCTGGCGCGCCCTAGGGTTGGGGCCGCGCCAGGGACCCTTCTGGCTCCCTGGTGGTGGTCCCGGCTCTCTCCCTTGGTTATTCCGGAAGCTTCCTGCCCGCTGATTTTTAATATAATTTTTGCGGAATTTTTTGGGCACTTTAATCAACCGGAAAACCTGAAAAACAAAAACAGCAGAAAACCAGAAGCTGGCAACTGGGTGCACTGAGTTAGTAGGTTAGTCCAAATTGGTTTAAAAGTGTAATAAAGTTCAACCAAAACATGGCAAAGTCACACAAAACATGCATGGAGCAAGCAGAAATTATAGATACGTTTGGGACGTATCAACATCCCCAAGCTTAATTCCTGCTCCTCCTCGAGTAGGTAAATGATAACAAGCATAATTTCTGTGGTGACATGCCACACAACAAAATAAGGAATGTTAAGTAAAGCAATCGAAGCATGCAATTCAATTCAAGTCTTAACAGGCAAGAGTCTATATTAGCATTAACACAAGCAACAAAAGAACAAAAGGTGCAAGAGCTCTTGCTGTCCGTGACTCGAATGTCTCCAGATGGTGTTTGCGTGCAAGCAAGGGACTGGGAAGAAAGAGAAAAAAGGTTGTTGAGAACAACTATCTACTAAAGTTTCACACTTAGTCTCCTTTGGATTCTTATCTGGACTAGAGGCAATAATAAAGCAATACTAAAGTTAGCATGTATGTGTAGGAGATATGCCCTAGAGGCAATAATAAATGTTATTATTTATCCCCATGTTCCTAATTATGTTTATATTCCATGCTATAACTGCTATGGTTCTCGAGTCTGCAATAACCACGAGGCTCGGAGGAAGACACATATGCACGTGTGGAATAATAAACGGATAAAAAATATATATTCCTAGTCTCGCCTCTAAGACTAGCTCAAGTGTTGCATGATGGTTCTGTTTTCCTGATCATGGGCATGACTATGCCGGCAATTTTGAGGGCACAATGTTAGAAGAACATTTGTGTTGAATCGACCCGAATTGATGTTATGCTATGAGATACATTCGTCACAAGTTAATGGTTAATAACACAGAGAAAGTTGTGCGTTTGCATAATTCCTTAGACCATGAGAGTATCGAGTTCCTTCGTACTTGCTTCGTGAACTTTGGGGTTTTGTTAAACGTCATCTGTAAAAGGGTGGCTATTACGGCAGCTTGCGGGTTCACGGAAAAGTATGACAAGGAACTAGGTAGCTCGAGATTGGGATTTGCTCCTCCGTCGTTGGAGAGATATTCTTAGGGCCCTCTCGGTGTTACGGTATCCACCATCGTCTGGCCAGACACAGTGTGATTTGATCACAGGGATGCCGGAACGCGGGAACGAGAAAAGAGAACAATACCAGGAACGAGGTAACTGGCATAGTGGACAAGTTGTTGATTCACGGGGATGCCAATAAGTCTCACCTCGGGTATTTGTAATATATCGCGAAGCAACAGGAATAGCACACAGCAACTAAAGGTTCACTCGAATCATTCTTCGTATGGGTATAGGGATCAATATGGATGTCCTCGGTTCCGCTATTGATCATTGATCGAAAAGTGTTCCGGTCATGTCTATACTTCATCGAACCTACAGGGTCACACGCTTAAGGGTCATCTATCTGTTGAATACTAGACAGGGAGTCTGAGATAAAGTCACCGGAAAGGTTTCGGAGACGGCGGAAAAGTTCCGAGAGAGAAAACCGAAAAGTTGTTTCGGGGTAAACCACTAAGCCGAAAAGGTTTCGGAGAGCACCTGGTAATTTTGGAGAGTGCCAGAATTGTTCTGGTAACTTCTGGAATTTTTCTGGAGAAAAGATTAAAATATTTTTTTCGGAAATATTTCGGAGCTGCCGGAAATGTTCCGGAGCTGCCGGAAATGCTTAGGTTGCTTTTCGCAGATGAAAATCACTAATCCGGAATTGTTTCGGAATGCGCCCAAAATCATTTTAGTGGGTGTTGGAATTATTCTAAGACCCACAGAAATATTTTCGGAATTTTCGGACGCGAAAAAGTGGTGTCATGAATAGTAAAAAGTACTACTTGAGATATTTTTGGAAAGCCTTCTAGAAGGACTTGGGAGCCAAGAAAGCCCCCTTGGGTTTCCTATAAATAGAGGTGTGAGGGCAGCCCCATATCCTTGATCCAAGCTCTCCCTTGAGTTCAATACACAAGCCATGCATGATCTGGCATTCTCTCTCCCTCCCCGCGAAATAGTTTCGTAGAGCCGAAAGGCTGTCTGGGTTCCGGCAGGAACTAGTTCTGGACGGCGAAGCCCTGCCGGATAGCTGACACCGTATGTGTGCAACCCCGTAGAGAGGTCGTAGTTTCGATCTTTTTGCCCGAGGGGCTGTTCGAGGGTCCTCCCGAAGGGCTGTCCAAATTATCGTTCGAGTTTCAAGGGTCCTCCCGAAGGGCTGTCCGAGTTACCGATCGAGTTTCGAGGGGCCTCCCGAAGGGCTGTCCGTGACATCGTCCAAGGGACTGTCCGACCGCCTCCCTGAGCGCTGTCCGAGGAGCAGACGAGGGAATACATTCTCGCGGTTGGGAGGTTGTAAATCCTAGCTGCGGGGATCTGCACCGACGATCTACATCGACTCTACTTCCGCTGCGCTACGAGTCGGTAACGATCAGATCAAAAACCTTGTATGCAGTCTCCATAGTGGTCCTGGGCTGTTCGTAGTGCGGAATTTTTTTGTTTTCTGCCGCGTTCCCCTACAGTGGCATCAGAGCCGTGCTATGCGTAGATGCATGTTGCAATCTAGAATACATAGAGATGTATGGGTATTGCATAATATAATTTTGGAGTAGATCAGATCTATTGCTGAAAATTATTTATGCGGGTGGCAGATGAAATCTGTTACCCGATGTTCTTGTTGCTTCCCTGGAATTTGTGTATTTCTGATCTCAATAACAGTATGGTGGAGTTTCAAAGTTCTGGCAATCTGCGATCCTGATTGATCAAAGAAGTGCTAACAGTTCGTTGAATTCCACCATAGTTAGAGAAAGAAGAAATTCTGCAGACTAAAGGGCAATGCAGATATGATCTGCACGGGGATCACGCGTATGACGAAGTTCAGTATGGGGCTCGAGATTTTATTATCTCGTGTTTCATACACCCCGCAAAGTTAATCTAGCGACTTGAATAATCATGCTTGATGATAAACGTTGGTAGCTGCGGTTTAAGTCAAAACCTTAGAAGCCACGTAAAATAAAATTTTGCATAAACCGATTAGAGGCGTCTAACTTGGTTTTGCAGGATGTGCATGTGATGTGGTATAGCAAAGCTCATATTAATTTGATTATGTATGAGATGACTATATAATGTAAATTTATTAACATGACCTGCGTGTCATGATTCGGCATGATGGCTGGACCCATATGATTGTCACTTTAATGACCTGCGAGTCAACCTTATGTAATGCACTTATTTTATTAGCTATAAAGATAGCAATATTATTTGGTGCATCGACAAGGTGGTGGCAAACTTCGCGAAGGTGAACTCCGACGCAAATGCCAAAGACGAAGAAATACTTGACTTCTCCGTCAGAAGGGGCTATACCATATCATGCAATTATGAATTACCTCAGATGTTTATCCCTTAAGTTGCACCCTTCTTGATTGCGCGGTAGTCGCTTTTTATTAGGGTGATCTCTCACTTAAAATATCAAGTAGTTAGTGTTCTCCCAAATGTAGCACCGTCACAGCATCTATCCTTCCGGGGTGCGCCATGGATGCATGGGTACGAACGATTGGAGAAATGTAAGGCGGGTGAGGTCAGACCTCGCAGCAAGATCACTTGGTTGTCTTGACGTTCATGGCAGGATCGTCCTGAGCTCGGAACACATGCATCGAAAGATGAACAAGAGTCACATAGAGATGTGATCGGCAAGTTGGCCTACCAAATCAAAATCCTCGTCATGAGATGATGATTCTATGGCGTTGTATTGATATTTGGATCTTGAATCACTCATAATCAATTTTGAGAGATATTGATTTGAGTGGGAGCGCATTTTAGAATTAACTTGTTTAATTCTGAGTGCAATTAATTATGAACACTGTCTAAGTATAATTTGCTAATAGTTGTAGAATAATGGCTCGCGTTTCCACCTTCCCTATTAAAATTGAATAAGCTGTTAAATATCTGGTTAAAACTTTACGGTTGGTAACGTAATGCGAGGATTGTCCTCAAGAGTGCCGAGAAGGATTTTGTCCTATCGCATGCTTTCGGTGTCCTCCCGCTAATGCTATGGATGATGTGACTCTCGTCCTTCGATCCAAAAGCTAGAATTCCATTGTGGTCAAGTGCAATACGTTTGCTTCCATAAGACCCGAACTTCACAAGTTTGGGATAGTTATGTAATATTCATGGAACTGAAAATTGTTTTCAGATACAGACAAAGGCTAAAAGATATGAGATATCCAAAGCAATATTTGTTTGCAAAGTATTAGTAAAGTGTTTACTGGGCATTTGACTGATAAGAGAGGGATCCAGAAGAACGCCTGTCATATGATGAAGGTGAATAAAACAAACAACTTAAAGAGAAAGGAAATGTCCAAAGGGTGTTAGTATGACTCACACGCCTAGGAAGTCCGGGGCTAACGCCACTCTTAAAGTTGGGTGCTTCTTCTGAGAGTAGGAGAAATATATTGAAAGTTAAACTGTTAAAAGTATAAGGGAAAAAAGAAAGAAGACTGGAATGTCCAGCTCATGTATAAAAGTCATGAAAGTTATTGATGTATGGAAGGCTGGTCAAAAATAAATAGTTCTTGGGAATTGTGATTAAACAGTTAGTCCATAATTCTTGGGTATTATGATTAAAAGTTGATCACAGGAATACCCGCTCGATTGCATTCTGTTGCAACTCGATGCAAGAACCACTACGGCCTAAAAGACTTGCCAGTAATGAGGTTTAGATACGCGCTGGGAACATAGTAAAAGTTACTATACCTTCCATCGGTGTATCACCATCTGTATTTATTTTCATAATTCGTTTTAGAGTTTTATACACTCTAGCCCATTGCATAAAGTATGTTGCAAGAAGGTTGTTCATAAAAGAACAATTGTTGTTCAGTATTATGAATAACATAAAGGGCCATGCTTCCATCGGGGATGGGATGTATGTTACGAATATTGATGGTAATATGATACATCCATAACAATGACGCTAAATGTCGAAAGACTAAAAGAATACCACATATGTGTGGCACTGCATTTGGTCACATTGGAGAAACCCGCATGGAGAAATTCCATAATGATGGATTTTGAAGTCATTTGATTATGAATCATCTCACACTTGCAACTTTCGTCCGAAAAGTTAAGTGACTGAAATACCGTTCACAGGCCATGAGGAACGAACAACAAACTTATTGGTGATCATACATTTGATGTGTGTAGTCCGATAAATGTTGTTAGTAGTGGATTTATCTATCTTCAGAAAAGACTCAAGTAGATATATGGATATTTACTTGATGAGACGTAAGTCTGGATCTTTTGAAATCATTCGAAAGGTTTTCAAAAATGAAGTGAAAGTTATTGTGACAAGAAAATTATGTTTCTACAATTTGATTGCAGAAAGGAATTTTTGAGTTACAAGTTTAGCCAATGTCTGATGAGTTGTGAAAAGAGTTTTCATAACTTGCACCTCCCGGAACACCACTGCAAGTGGAATGTCCTTGAAGATGTAATCAAACCATTTATGACATGGTAAGATCAAAGATGACATAAATCAATTTGCCATTATCCCTTTTAATGTAATGCTTTAGAGACTACGGCTTTTACACTGAAAGGAGCGCCATCAGGTCTGTTGAAATGACGCCATGGTATGGTACGCCCAACCATGTTTTATCTTTTCTTAACATTTGGAATATGGGGATTGTGTAAACTGTTTACAAACCTATTCCAAATCAGACAAGTGCTACTTTGTAGGTTATCCCAAATTATTGGGAATTCCTCCACCACTATACCGAGGCAAAAGGTTTTGCCACAAAGAACGGTATGCTTTTAAAGAGAATGGTTCTTGAAAAAAGGTGAGTGGGAGGACAGTGCAACTCGACGAGATAACAGTATCTTCGTCATCAGATCAAAGGAAAGGAACCTTGGAAGTGATTCCAGAGTTTCCTACTGCAACTGATACGGAAGCCTCTACATGAGATGTATGGACTTCGGTCAAACTTGCAACTGAGCCACGTAGGCAAAACTCGTGCAAACCTCTCAGGTGCGCAAACGAGATATTGTTGTTAGACAACAGCATACCTACGATAATCAAGGAAGCGATGATGGGCCCTGACTCCGGAATTGGCTAAATGCCAATACAAATCCGAGATAGTTTCCATATACGTAATTCAAGATTGTATCTTGATGGACCATTCGGAAGACTTAGAGTCTAACGAATATTAATGGAACTATAAACTGATACGGATAAAAATGTTTTATCCATAAAGCTCGACTTGTTGCTTATAACAATTTCAAGGAATTAACTACGGCGAGATTGTCTCTCCGTAGCGATGCTTAAAGTCGGTTCGGGTTAAACTAGCAATTAATACGTATTTCATTCATGAGATATGAAACATGGATGCCAAAAGGATTTCCATGAGATGGAAATACTGCCTTGGAGATACAGTCCAAGGTATTTTGTCAGTCCAGAGGATGCTAGTAAGTATGCAAACTTCAGAGTTCCTGCGATGGACAAAAGAGAGCATAATGGAGTTGGAATCTTCGTTTTTGATGAAATAATCAAAAGAGTTTGATTTCATCGATGGATAACGAAGATGCTTGTGGCTACAAGAAAGTAAGTGGGAGCATAATAATATTTCTAAAAACCTTGTGTGTGCTTGACACATTGTTAATTGGAAATAATATAAATTTCTTGACATGAATTAGGACTTCATTGAAAATAGTTTTTTGATGAAGTGCTTGGGTTAAGTAGCCTTGATATTAGGCATAATTATCTGAGAGATAGAATTGCCTAATAGGGCTAAGCCAAAATACATACTGACAAGATGCCAAAACAATTTAGCATTAAAAACGACAAGGAGTGATTCTTGCCAAAGTCACATGGAAAGAGTTTTTGCAAGACTCAGTGTCCCAAAACACTGATGAGCAAATTACATGATGGAGATTCCACACACCTTCGTGTTGGGATTAATCATGTATTCCATGGTATGTAAAACAACCAGATATGTCCAATACTCCAAAGTTGTTGCGAGTATAGATACCAAAGTGATCAAAGAACTGATCGTGGGACAACAGTGAAAAATGTCATTGAGTACTAAAGTAGCACTGATGACATGTTTTCTCGCAAGAAGAGATTATGAAGTACTTGTTGTAAGTAATTACATCGATACGGTCTTCATCAATGCTCCATGCGATTTTCGATTTGAGTTAAAGTTTTTTTGTGTGTAATACACAATATGGTGGCACAGTAAGTTGGAATTGTTCATAACAGGTTACTGTGGCGAAATTCTATAACAAATGGCTATGTATGTTGCTGCTTTAGAAGCAACAAAGAAAATGTTGAATCATATAGTTCATTCATGAACTTAGTATGGTTCCAATATGGCTTTGGTCAATGGAACACTATTGAAGATAGTTGCTCCATAGCTCAGTCTGAGGAATCAAGGTTCGACCAGTGATTCGCATATATACAAAGCCAAGTCCACACAAAATATGAATTTTGTGAAAGCGTGAAAACGCGAGGATATGCAAAGATACACACGGAGTTGAAATTGTCAGATCCGTTGGACATCAGGCTATACCACATGTGAAGCATATTTTACACCAGTATGCCGTAGGTGTAAAGTGCATTAGCATTGACTAGATTATTGACTCTAGTGCAAGTGGGAGTCTGTAGGAGATATGCCCTAGAGGCAATAATAAATGTTATTATTTATCCCCATGTTCCTAATTATGTTTATATTCCATGCTATAACTGCTATGGTTCTCGAGTCTGCAATAACCACGAGGCTCGGAGGAAGACACATATGCACGTGTGGAATAATAAACGGATAAAAAATATATATTCCTAGTCTCGCCTCTAAGACTAGCTCAAGTGTTGCATGATGGTTCTGTTTTCCTGATCATGGGCATGACTATGCCGGCAATTTTGAGGGCACAATGTTAGAAGAACATTTGTGTTGAATCGACCCGAATTGATGTTATGCTATGAGATACATTCGTCACAAGTTAATGGTTAATAACACAGAGAAAGTTGTGCGTTTGCATAATTCCTTAGACCATGAGAGTATCGAGTTCCTTCGTACTTGCTTCGTGAACTTTGGGGTTTTGTTAAACGTCATCTGTAAAAGGGTGGCTATTACGGCAGCTTGCGGGTTCACGGAAAAGTATGACAAGGAACTAGGTAGCTCGAGATTGGGATTTGCTCCTCCGTCGTTGGAGAGATATTCTTAGGGCCCTCTCGGTGTTACGGTATCCACCATCGTCTGGCCAGACACAGTGTGATTTGATCACAGGGATGCCGGAACGCGGGAACGAGAAAAGAGAACAATACCAGGAACGAGGTAACTGGCATAGTGGACAAGTTGTTGATTCACGGGGATGCCAATAAGTCTCACCTCGGGTATTTGTAATATATCGCGAAGCAACAGGAATAGCACACAGCAACTAAAGGTTCACTCGAATCATTCTTCGTATGGGTATAGGGATCAATATGGATGTCCTCGGTTCCGCTATTGATCATTGATCGAAAAGTGTTCCGGTCATGTCTATACTTCATCGAACCTACAGGGTCACACGCTTAAGGGTCATCTATCTGTTGAATACTAGACAGGGAGTCTGAGATAAAGTCACCGGAAAGGTTTCGGAGACGGCGGAAAAGTTCCGAGAGAGAAAACCGAAAAGTTGTTTCGGGGTAAACCACTAAGCCGAAAAGGTTTCGGAGAGCACCTGGTAATTTTGGAGAGTGCCAGAATTGTTCTGGTAACTTCTGGAATTTTTCTGGAGAAAAGATTAAAATATTTTTTTCGGAAATATTTCGGAGCTGCCGGAAATGTTCCGGAGCTGCCGGAAATGCTTAGGTTGCTTTTCGCAGATGAAAATCACTAATCCGGAATTGTTTCGGAATGCGCCCAAAATCATTTTAGTGGGTGTTGGAATTATTCTAAGACCCACAGAAATATTTTCGGAATTTTCGGACGCGAAAAAGTGGTGTCATGAATAGTAAAAAGTACTACTTGAGATATTTTTGGAAAGCCTTCTAGAAGGACTTGGGAGCCAAGAAAGCCCCCTTGGGTTTCCTATAAATAGAGGTGTGAGGGCAGCCCCATATCCTTGATCCAAGCTCTCCCTTGAGTTCAATACACAAGCCATGCATGATCTGGCATTCTCTCTCCCTCCCCGCGAAATAGTTTCGTAGAGCCGAAAGGCTGTCTGGGTTCCGGCAGGAACTAGTTCTGGACGGCGAAGCCCTGCCGGATAGCTGACACCGTATGTGTGCAACCCCGTAGAGAGGTCGTAGTTTCGATCTTTTTGCCCGAGGGGCTGTTCGAGGGTCCTCCCGAAGGGCTGTCCAAATTATCGTTCGAGTTTCAAGGGTCCTCCCGAAGGGCTGTCCGAGTTACCGATCGAGTTTCGAGGGGCCTCCCGAAGGGCTGTCCGTGACATCGTCCAAGGGACTGTCCGACCGCCTCCCTGAGCGCTGTCCGAGGAGCAGACGAGGGAATACATTCTCGCGGTTGGGAGGTTGTAAATCCTAGCTGCGGGGATCTGCACCGACGATCTACATCGACTCTACTTCCGCTGCGCTACGAGTCGGTAACGATCAGATCAAAAACCTTGTATGCAGTCTCCATAGTGGTCCTGGGCTGTTCGTAGTGCGGAATTTTTTTGTTTTCTGCCGCGTTCCCCTACAGTATGACATGAGGATCAAGTCATGAGAGGGTAGATGTTGCATGATAATGTATCTCGGAAAGGCTATGGAAATGCCTTGTAGGTAGGTATGGTGGCTGTTTTGAGGAAAGATATAATGAGGCTTATGATGACAGAGCGTATCATGCCAAGGGTTTGGATGCACCGGCGAAGTATGCGCCAACTCTCGAGGTGAGAAAGGGCAATGCACGGTACCGAAGAGGCTAGAAAAAGTATGGGTAGGTGGAAGTGTCAACTTTCGAATACTCACATTATTCCGAAGAACTCATGCACTTATTATCGGTAACTCTCAATCTAATAGGAGGTTCACAAAGAGACAGGTACCCCCGAGGAGGAGTGTATGGGGGTTTGGTTATCCTTGTGCATCCTCGACTCATGATACGTGAGTGTACTCTAATATTCGAACCCTCCAGAGGTTAGTGATCCATCTAGTAGCTAGAGTTCTCAACAGGGGTTTTTGGTTTTCGAAAAACACACGGATTGCCCAAAATACGACATCTATCACTAATAGGCAAGAGCTCTTGACACCAAAAGTTCAAACATTACTCTAGTCGATACCTCAAAACTATTGCAAGTTACTACTTCAAAAAGAAAAGCAACTTTAACTACCTACTTTCTAGTCAAGACACAGAACTCAGTGCAACAGGCAAACTCTCTAACAAGATAAAACATGCAACCTATAGAAAGTTCAACCTGAAAAGAAAAGATCTAGAAAAACTAAAGCACTACAGCTAAACAGACCAGCAACTAAGAAAAGGAAAAGAACAACTCACAGCTAAAAGAAATAAGCATGCAAATCCTATGTGGAGTTCTAGTTCAAGTGGAGCGTGTTTCTCTCCCACACAAAAGAGTAAGTTGGGGTCTAACTTGTTACTAAAGCAAATAAAGCAAAACAAACCTAGAAAAGTAAAGAGCGAGACGCTCCAAGCAAAGCACATAACGCATGAAGTGATAAAAATATAGTGCAACGAAAGACAGACCGATGATTGTTGATGAATAAGGGGATGCCTCGGGGGCATCCCCAAGCTTAGACGCTTGAGTCTCCTTGAATATTTATTGGGGGTGCACTTGGGCATCCCCAAGCTTGAGCGCTTGACACTCCTGGATCTTCTTTCATCACCTTCCATCGCGCACTTGAAAACTCCCTTCATACATAACTCATTGTAGGCTGATTAGAGAGGTTAGTACCCTAATAAAATAATTTCCTCTACTGCAAATAAAGATTTCCAGGAAGAGCTACTGTTTCTCTTGCCTGCCCAAAAAAGTTTGCAAAGAAAAAGCAAGCTTAAGGATTGCAAAACTGCGAAAAGAAAAACTGGGGCAGAAGCTGAGAAAAACAGAACAGCAGAGAAAGGGGAATTTTTTCGAGGTACTTCTGCAACTCAAATAAAAAAACTTTGAACAGGGGCTAGCAAGCCAATTGTATGGATCATGCTGTCAAAACATTTCAGATAAAAAAAGATGATCTGGTGATTTATCGCGAATTTTCCCGTCAAGAAGACAGAATCTGTTTCTGGACAGCAAGTTCCAACTTTTGAACTTTCAAGCACTTTGAGGCTAAACTTGGCACAAAGCTTGAAAAATAAAGATACAATGATGTTGCTACAGTAGTAACAATCATCAAGACCACTAAGAACAGAACAAAAGCAAAAAGAAAAACCTAAATTCGTTGCGGGCTGCCTCCCGAAAGCGCTTCTTTAGAGTCATTAGCTAGGCTTAAAGATTATAGAAGATGCTCTCACAAGAATAAGAATTTTGAAGCAAAAGAGAGCATCAAGAAGAAAATATGAAACACATTTAAGCCTAACCCACTTCCTATGCATAGGCATCTTATAAGAAAATAAATCGAAGAAGCACAAAGTGACATGCATAGGAAGGTGGAACAAGAACAACTTAAAAACTTTCAACAAAAAGAGAGGTGTTTTTGTAACACGGAGGTTTCTACAATCATACTTTCCTCTCTCAAAGTAATTTTCAGTAGTATCATGAATAACATCAAGAGTGTAACTATCACATAAATCATATTGTTCATGACCTACAAGCACACGTGTATTGTTTTCAACACGGTTTTTAGGATCATAAGATAAATGCAACCCATCACATTGAGCTTTGATAAGAGGAAAATTCTCCGGAGTTGGAGATTTCAAAAGGATAATAAGACAATCAAGTGTGGGTGCAATAGCAACAATTTCATGCTTAACATAAGGAACTATAGAGAGTTCATTTTTGTTAGCATCATCTATAGTGGCATCATGGCCATCAACAAAGCAAGTATCAAAATCATCAGAAAGGGGAGTATCAAGTGAGTCCTCGGAATCATAAGATTCCTCTTCATAGCAATCATTAGCCTCTTCTTGGGAAGCAATCATTTTATTTTTAAAATCCTCAATATAAGCATTGGAAGTATAATTCTCAAAGCAATAAGCAAGAACGTCAAAGTTTTCGGACTTGTGAATAGTATCGTAATACTTTTCAATCAAAGAAGCAATCTCATAAGCACCTTTAAAAGCAACAAACTCTTCAATATTTTCAACATCAAAGTAATCATAAACACCTTTGGCATAAGAATATAGGATCTCATTTTCATTAAACTCACACTGGAAAGGAAGGTGTTTACGCTCTATATTAGAGCAGCAAGTAAAATCATAAATGTGGCATGAACACTCAGCATAGCAATAAGAAGTTTGTATTTGGTCCCATAAGTGTTTCCCTTTTTGAGATAGGCGGTGCCGCGTGTAATGAGCATGCTCATCCAATGATTTTCCCTCAACCAAGTCGGTTGGGTTTTTAGCGCGAGCACAAATTGATCGAAGACGAGCCAAGTGAAAATGTCCATCCTTCCATATTTGGGTGGTTCAACACCCATGGTAAAGATAGCATCAGCAAGCAAGGTAACATGTATTTTTGGTATTTTTGATTAGGGACACAAAAGTAAAAACTGAAAGGTAAACTAACAAGACTAAAAAGCAAAGGTAAAAGATACCGTGTAACTCCCCTATTTTTGATACAGGAGTCCGACAACGGCGCCAGAAATTGGCGGTTATCAGGACTCGCGTATTTGTACTTCCTTTGAGTCCCCGGCAACGGCGCCAGAAATTAGCTTGATGGCTTCTCGCCCCTCGTTGGTTACCCCAAGTGGAAGGTTGAGATGCAGCGTAGCGGTAATTTCCCTCAGTAAAGATACCAAGGTTTGTCTCCAGTAGGACTCAACGATAAGTACGAAAGGTGGCAACGGCGCCAGAAATTGTTCTGATGCGTGGAGTTGTCGTGGACCTGCACAAAACAAATAACTTTGCTCCCAACGAGTTCAGAGGAGTTGTCAATTCCTCCGGCCTTGCCGTTTACAAAGGATCAAACGCAAGAGATAAAAAGGTACTAGTAAAAGTAAAAACAGAAAGGTAAATAGTGGGTGTGAACAATGGTATGAAGATGGACCGGAGTCCCGTGATTTTCACTAGTGATGTCTCTCTCCCAAAAGACGATAAAAATGCTAGCGAGGTAAACAAATCACAGTTGGGCAATTGACAGGATTATGAAGGCACCGCAATGCTAACTATGCTGCAAAGAAAGGAAGGGCTCAAAAGCAATGGGCAGTACGCCAAGGTAAGTAGACCGAAATCCATCTGCATCTACTACGAATCATCCACCTTGAGATATCTATCCAGAACATCTCGCTGGTATTAAGTTGCGAATCCCACCCAAAGTGTAAACTCAAAGCAACAGACAACTGCATTAAAAGAACTTTGCGTAAAGTAAACAATTCTTGCACCAATAGGCACAATCACCGTTGTTTTATCCCTGGTAGCAACAGCACATCCCCTAGTGTCATGTTTCTGTCACTCAAGCTAGACATCAGGGGGCTGAACCCACAATCGAGCATAACGCTCTCTCTTGGAGTTGCAAGCATATAACTTGGCCAAAGCAAATACTGCAACGGAGAACATGCAAGAATTTACTCAAGAACAAAATATAAAAGGGCAAACCAAATATATTACTCATCACAATCTGAACATAGTCTCATAATCCATCAGATCCCAACAAACTCAGCATAGCAACAGCAAAAAATTACATAGGTGCCTCGATCATGTGAGGCAGCTCACGAGGTCTCGAAAGTGAAAGCACAAAAGAGGGAGAGGACATCACATAGCTACTGATCACGGACCCATGGTCCAAGGGGGACTACTCACGGCACATACGGGAGGCGTCCATGGCTATGGATGGTCTCCCGGAGGGGTGATCCCCTTCCGGCAGGGTGCCGGGGCAGCTTCTCCAGGTAGCCCCGATCTGAAAACGGCGGCGGCGGCGGAACAGAGAGGTTTCCGCGAAAAAGGGTTCTTTTTTGGGGGTTCCTACCCCGAGGGGGTTATATAGGCAAAGGGGGGCGTCGAGGGGCCACCCAGGGCAGCCAGGAGGGTGCCTGGCGCGCCCTAGGGTTGGGGCCGCGCCAGGGACCCTTCTGGCTCCCTGGTGGTGGTCCCGGCTCTCTCCCTTGGTTATTACGGAAGCTTCCTGCCCGCTGATTTTTAATATAATTTTTGCGGAATTTTTTGGGCACTTCAATCAGCCGGAAAACCTGAAAAACAAAAACAGCAGAAAACCAGAAGCTGGCAACTGGGTGCACTGAGTTAGTAGGTTAGTCCAAATTGGTTTAAAAGTGTAATAAAGTTCAACCAAAACATGGCAAAGTCACACAAAACATGCATGGAGCAAGCAGAAATTATAGATACGTTTGGGACGTATCAGGGAGGGATCTTCTGATTCAGGCGCTCCACTGAGTCATCACGGGAAAAGTTTCGCTGGAGGTGCGCATACTCTTTGTAGATGCGATCTTTACGAAGGCCTTTCACAGAGTTGAACTTCCGGAGCCCCTTCCAGGAATGGCATTTGAGAACACGCAAATACTGATTGTTGTTAAGAGCAATGTTGCCAACTTTGTTGATCTCATCAGCAAGAAATTGCATTTGGCGCTGATTGGCTTCAATATAGTTTTCAAGCATTTGCTGCGATCGAAGATTAACTTCAAAATGATGGCAGTCTTTCTGGAACGTCTTTGATAAGTTTCTCTCATTGACTTCATGACCCACACCAACATATGTGGCAAAAGGATCATTGGGCTTTCTCAATAATGCCAAAGAGTCACGCACTGGTGGCGAGAAAAGCTTCGGGTGATGGCGAGCCACAAAGTCTTCGTTCCTGCCATAGTTACAAACAACTTGCAGCCAGGGAGCATAAGGTTTCAGTGTGAACGGTAGCTCTGCTACATGAACCAAGTTCCTAATGAAGCAATCCTCAAAGTCAAATATGAGACCATGTGTGAGCTTCATAATGGCATGCCTTGTCTCTGGATAAATGTTCGATTCTTCCGAAGCAGTACTCAAAGGGATCAATGAGTTGGACAAGATGTAGAACCAAGTCCTTGAAATGAAGTTCAAATGCTTCGGGCGAATGTTTTCAGGAATGTAGCTTGCAGTGACTTCGGGGTCCAACAGAGTAGCAAATTCTTCGTCAGTCAGATCAGATTCTAAGTGAATCTTTTCGTGGACTCCAGAATGCCTTGGTATATTGACAATTTCCATGAATTCAGCAGAGGACATCCTGAATACTTTCCCTTGTATCATCCATTCCAGCGTCCATGAGCTGGGTTCATTTGCTTCACCAGAAACATAGAGAGTTGCATGGAATTGCTTGATGAGCTCAGAATTGAAGGGAGTGCTCAAAGCAAACAACCGAGTCAAATTCTGATTTTCAATAGTTTCGAGGACGTTCTGAAAGCAAGTGGCAGTGGAAAGATTTCACATGTCCAGAAACTTGTGCCTAAACAGAACTCCTTGCTGACAGAAGACTTTGGTGTATAAGTCTTGTTGCTCAGCAGTCCAAAATCGAAGATCATCTGCGGTGCGGTCAGAAGCATACGGACTGACACCAAAGAACTGATGGCGCTTCCGATGCTGTTCCAAGTTGAATTCCGGTCCATGCCTTGAAGAATAACCAGCACCCTTGAATATAGGAAAAGTTTCACGAGGGTAATTGGAGTCAATCTGGGTATCTTGGCAGGGGCGCAAACGCGCGCGAATCCTTTGCAGAGGAGCAATTGGGTTGGTTCTAGAAGGGCCAGCAGATTGAGCGACAATAAGCGCTTGCTCTTGCGATAGATTCAGAATCTGGACTTGTTCTTCTTCGTTGTCATGTGCTTCGGTATTGGGCACATGTGCTTCAGAATCTTGAACAGTCCTGGCAGGGGAAAAATCTCGGGATATATGAGTTCTGGAGTGGGTTGGTAAGGGTGCATTAGTTTCACGGGGAGGTGATGGAGGTGGTGCGGGAGCAACTGGTGGAGTGGGAATCCTTTGTGGTTCGGGGTTTGGAGCACGGGTGGGTGTGGGAACACGGGGTGGTATGGGTGTGGGGGTTCGTGCAGGCGTTGGGGTTGGGGTAGGAGCTCTTTGTGGTGGAGTTTGTTTGGGGGTGGTTCTGGTAGGAGGAGGTGTGGGAGTTTTGGTGGTTGGAGCTGAAGGCTTAGGTGCGGGCTTGGATGGCTTTGGCTTCGATGAAGGAGAGGGAGCTGCTTCAGGAGTTTCCTGAGGCTGTTCATCACTGGTATCCATGTCTGCGGCTGAAGCCAAAGTAACCTTGCGCTTCTTGGTGGTTCTCTTCTTGGGTGAAGGACCTGATGCCTTAGATGCAACAGGCTTGGGAGATGGTGCCGGAGCAACAACACGTTCAACTTCGGGCGAAGCCTAGCGTTTCCGCGAATCTCTTTCCATAATGGAAGCATTATGGGTCTTCACCATATCATCCACAGCGGCCTTGATTTTGCCTTTGAAGATTTTGATGTTGTTCTTGGTGGTGGAATTGACATCCGTCACTTGCTGAAGCAACTTCAGAGCGTGCTGTTTGAATTCTTCATCAGGTTCTGATTCAGCTCGCTTCTGATAGTTGTGAATCTTTTTGCTTTCAACCCTGTCTCTTGAATGCAGATCCTTCAGCTGGCTGATCATTGTGGTGATCATTGCTTCGATAGATCTGGAGATGTAAACTTCTCCAAGATCAACAGCATCAGGATCTTCAGCTGCACACTTCTCCCAAAGGGCTTCAGTGATGCCCAACTGATCCCAGAGTTCGCCTTCACGAGGGTCAGGGAATTGATGGTCACCCTGACGATCACCTTCAGTTTGTGCTTCAGGCAGAGATATGCCTTTCTGCTTCGATGGAATAGAGCAGGGAGTCATGTCAACAACGGGCTTCTTCTGACTTGCCCTAGCAGCTTTCTCCGCTTTCTTTGTTCTGAGGCTGTCTAAAGTGGCCTTTCTTTTAGCTTCATGCTCTGCCAACTGTTTAGCTTCAGCGAAAGCTATTTCTTCGTTCTTTGCGGCTTCGGCGAGCTTGCGCTTCGTCTCAGCCTTCTCCGCAGCCAATCTAGCGGAGTCCAACTCCTTTTGTTTTCTGGCAGCATCCTCATCTGCCTTCTTCTTCTCAGCTGAGCTTTTGGCAAGAATGTTGCGCTCAAGTGCCTCTGCGAGGTCTTTCTGTCTCAATTCTTATTCAGTGAGCTTGTGCTTCGCTGAAGGGTTTATTGCAGCAGACTGCTTGGGCTTCATTGATGCTGAAGCCTTTGCAGGTAGTTTCTTGGCGGGGTCGTGCTTCTGCTTCGATCGCCTCTCAGTGTTGAGGGCATCAGCCGGTGGCTTGGAGGCCAAGGGCTTCGCAACCACCAAGTTTGACAAATCAATGGTGGGGCGAGAAGAAGACTTGTCCTTTGGGTCTTGAAACTTAAGCCCCTTAGCATCAGGTTTCTCTCCTGGCTTCTTCTTCATTGGGATCTGAAGTCTTTGCTTCTTGGGGGGAGCAGGATCATCAGATTCATCATCTGCTTCGAATTCTGATTCGTTGTCAGCAGCATTTGATTCGTCCATAATTGAATCTTCCAGAGCAGCTTGCTCTAGTCTGACATGCTCTTCGTCTTTAGTGGTAGAATGAGGAGGAGAAGCAGATTTATTCTTCAGCTTCTTCTTCTTCTTCTTCTTCTTCGTGCTTGGCCCTTCATCATGGGCTTCAGCTTCAGCCATCTTGGCAGCCTTCTTCTCTTCTTTGAGTCTCTTGATTTCAGCAGCAATCCTCAATCGTTCTTGCTCTTCTGGATAATCATCTGGTGTCTTAAGAGTGTTGGGGTGAGGAAGCTTCGGTGGAACTGGGTAGTAAAGGTGGCGATTCTCGTCGGTGTACTGACTGCACATGGCCGAAGTATACTGATAGGGTGGACTGAAGGCAAACTACATAGCCCACTTCCAGGTAGGGATGCTCTAGTACTTGTACCATCTAACAGCCCAGTACCAGCGAATGTTTTGCAATCGATTCTTGCGCTGATCCTTGGTTTCTCCAGGAGGCGTGTCATAACCCAGAGCAAGACGAATGGATTCGGGGATGCCTCTGGCGTTGTTGGTTTCCTTCGTTCGGCCTCCTTTCTTCTTCGCAGCAGACCATTCTGCTTCGTTGATGTGGTCAAGATTTGGTGACTCATTTCCGAAGCCTAACTCAGCAGACATCCTGTGAAGAAGCACAAAGGTAGCGAGGGAAAAAGGCGAGTATGGAATGAGCACCAGCAAGAGTTTCGATCCAAAAACAAAAGTTTTGACAAGAGATTCAGTGAAGAATTTGGGTAGAGATTCTGGTCTGTTCTGAGCTAGACATGACCTTATGCAATGATAAGCTGAAACCCTAACACAGAACAGATGGATTCTAACCCTAATTTCTAACCTGAATCGGGATGGAAACCTTTGGCTAGCAGAAACAAATTTCCCAACAGTGCAACGATCCAACGGATCAAAGAAACCTAAAGAATTCTTCCAAAAACAAACAGACTAAGAACACGAATCCAATCGAGAAACAGAAGAGCAGATGGGATGGAGATTGGATCGTGGCTCGGCATACCCTAACTCGGTGGCGTCGAGCAGCTACGGCGGCGATGAGCGGAGAGGACGTGCTCGTCGACGGCGTGAAGTCCACGGCGGCGCTTTTCCGGCAGTGAAGCGGCGAGAACGGCGACGGGGACGAAGAGCTCGGCGGCGCTCGGGAGAGAGAGAGAGGGTTCCGGGGAGATGCGAATGAGGAGGTGGGATGGATTCGCTGGGGTGGGATGCCTTATATAGGCCGGTCTGACAGGAGATGTCAGATCAGATCAAATGGCCCCCAGCGACTGTCTCTCCGGATTCTACGACGGGGATTTCGTGGCGAATCGCGAGAAAATCTCAACGACCTGGATATGATGGGATCTCAACGACCGAGGAATATGTCCTCGACTTGAGTAAAACTTCGATGAGAATTGGAAGCATTTGATTCGGAACTCAATGATGTTTGAAGAAAATGTTTTCCGTTTCAATTGTGCTCAACCATTTTGGACAGACAGAATAAGAAAGAAAAAGAAACAGAAAGGGTAGGGTCCGAAACTTATCACCTCGAAGAAAAACCAAACGAAGCAAAAGGTGATAAGCATAGAGGAATAAAACCAAGTGAAATAAAAATAAACTAAACGAAGCAAAAACAAACAACGAAACTTAATAGGTAAGCAACGAAGTAAATGAATATATACAAAAGTAAAAGGTTCGGTCTTACAGTACATGTCGTGAGTCCAATATATTGAGCTCACACCTTAACGTACAGAACCTTTTCTCATCCAACGGTTTCGTGAATATGTCTGCTAGTTGATCTTCAGTTCTGACATGACTAATAACAATATCTTCACGCTAAACATGATCACGAAGAAAATGATGGAGAATGTCAATATGCTTCGTGCGAGAGTGCTGTACAAGATTGTGGGCAATTTTGATTGCACTCTCATTATCACATAGGAGTGGAATTTTCTTCACATGAATACCATAATCCTTCAGCGTTTGCTTCAGCCATAGAATCTGAGTACAGCATGACCCAGCAGCAATGTATTCGGCTTCAGCAGTAGATATTGAAACACAGTTTTGCTTCTTTGAAGCCCAACACACAAGTGATCTTCCAAGGAAATGACAAGTCCCTGAAGTTGATTTCCTATCCACACGATCACCAGCCCAGTCTGAATCAGAATAGCCAATAAGATCAAACTGTGCTCCCTTGGGATACCACAACCCCAAGGTAGGTGTGTGAGCAAGATACCGAAGAATTCGCTTTACAGCAGTATGATGTGATTCCTTTGGATTTGCCTGAAAACGAGCACAAATACATACTGAAAGCATAATGTCAGGTCTAGATGCACAAAGATATAAAAGGGATCCAATCATAGACCGGTATTTCTTCTGGTCGAAGGCTTTGCCCTTCTCATCTGCATCTAAGAAGCCATTGGTAGGCATAGACGTCTTAATAGTTTTTCATTCAGTAAGACCAAACTTCTTCAGGCAATCCTTGAGATATTTTTCTTGAGAAATAAAGGTGCCATTCTTCTGCTG